>CM057083.1:19909488-21179721 GCA_029379335.1 Thymus mandschuricus
CTCCAACCCGAATCTATCACAACCGATGGGCTTTACCCCATCCGGCAGCTCCGCAAGGTCGTACAAATCCATGTTAACAATGGATTCTATCTCCGAATCCATAGAAACTCCCCAGGAATCTGCATCCTCGTCTTCCATTGCTTCCTTGTAACTCCAGGGGTCAATCTCATCATGTTCGATACCCGAGAGAAATTCAGTGGATTCTCCCACGAACATGAAACGGTCTGGTTGACGAACAACCCTCCCACTGCGACGAAGCAATGGTGGAGATACAATATCAAAAATAGGTGCAGTTTTTGGTATCACCTCTTGTACTCTTGGCTGTTCTGGAGTACTGGCTGCTGCTGATGCTCGCAACTCATCGAGCATTATTTCACTCCTTGACCGATGGAGAGCTTCGCTTCCTCAATCGACAGCCCATCTACAGTGGTTAGTAAAGGTAAAGAGTTACTAATAAAGTCCTCCTCTAGGAATCGGGCATTAGTGCTCACAATGACCTTATTGATAGATCCGGGTTGGAGATCCACAACAATTTAAGAGATTATTCGTCATGTTTTGCAAGAAGCATTCATGGATAAAGCGTTAAAGCGATAAGGAGCAAGAGATTCATACGTTCGAAGAGCTATAATCGTATATTTCGTACAGAGCATCATATGCATAGGAGTAATAAGTAGTAATCACGCTATACGCTTAAGTAAATGGTGCATTTAGCCATAAACTAGTAAGATCCAAAGAGTTTTACACTCATTCAAGTAGATAATGAAGAAGCGAAGTAAAGGGAAGAAAAAGGGGGTGAGGAGCACGGAGCTCTGTTCGGCTTCATTCCCTTTAGGAAATGAGGGTTTTACCTTAAGCTCAAGGCGGTGAGCTAAAAAGACTCCCCTCGGTACCGTGGAGGAGGAATGACAACGATTGCGGGCGATGATTCCCGGCAGGAGGCTTCGGAAGCCTGGACTGTTCGAGCTCAAAGGAGCTCGTGGAGTAGTTTGTGAGTCAATGAAACAGTACGCAAGAGTGCGTGTTTGTATAGAGAGTTGAGTTGTGATACTTATGAGGTATGTGATAGTCGGGTATTTATAGGTGCAAGGAGGGTGAAAGAGCAAACATTCGTGCGAAGGAAGGACAGAAAAGGAATTTCCATGGGGACAAGATTCCCTCCGTCATGAATGCAGTGGTCCTTACTCTAGAGTACGTAGAGTCATGCGGATGGCGTGCTACACAGAACCTAGGGTTCTGCCAGATACTTGGGGTATTAATCAGATCCTTTGGTCCTGACAGATGCCGATAAATCCCATGTGGCTTCTGGGAGGAGATAGAACCTCGGGCTTCTGCCCGAAATATGCCTTATAATCGTACTGGACCTCTGAGACCTATTAAATCTTTTTGCTAATATGTTGTTATTGGGAGCTGCTTCTATAGATCATTATCAGGATTAATATTCATCTCCCTTAATGATATTATCAAGACTAATTCTAACTAGAACTTACCATTCTTCTCGTTCTTGCAAGATTTCTGCATCTAGCGTAGCATCAGGTGTGTCACTTCCTTAATAATGATACCCTAAAATTAAGGAAAATGTATTTTCCTATCAATTTGAGTTATTTATGTATTATGGCTGATATTAGTCCCTATCAGCTACTCCCCCCCAGTCCAGTTGCACCAGTACAAGGGCTTCTGACGGATATTTTAGCGGGAAAACCAATCTTGCTTCGGTTATTACTTTTTCGTAGCGTTTTTTCTTTCTTCTTTTTTTTTTTCCTTTTTTTTTACAGATGTCTGGGTACATAGGAAGCTGAAACGGCAGTTATTCTCCCGAGAATAAAGTTGGACCTATTTTCGTTGCTCATCATTAATCTTTTATCTAGGGCAAGGGAATATGGGGCTATTTAAGATATATTTTGAAATATGCATTATTACTCTGTCTCATTTGCGGACGAAAAGGCGCTTCCGTTTCCCGGAACGACGTGAGGCGATAAGTAGGGAACTACCTCACTCCTTCTTTTCAACTTCTTCATCTTTCTCTCTTTGCATTGTGCTTCGGAGAGGAGAGGGTGATATTTGCAAATCGTTTGCCGTCCCCAACGATTACTCCGACGACCCCCTTGCTGCCGTCCTCATTTAGGTATTCTATTACCTTTTTATTTTCCTGTGCTCCTGTGTAGGCTTCCTTTTGAATTTCTTGAGGTTAGGGCAACTTTCGTTGTTTCCCCTGTTCTCATTTTGTATCTTCGGGAGAATATCGCTAGCTCTAGTTTTCCTGGACTGTGAAACTGGTCACGATGTGAATGTAATTGATGCTTTATCCTTAGAACTATCGATCAGTTAGAAAATTCTTAGAAATTGGACTTATTCATGTTTATCTGAGATTCCACTCTTTTACTTTCCCTTACCGGTAGTTATTTCTATTTTGTAGCCATGGATACTGCAAAGCTGAATATGAAGCAGAAGATCCATGAAAAGCTGCTGAAGAGAATCGAACAGGCAGAAAACAGCAGTCCCAACCCTGTTCGATCAGTAGGCGATACGCCTTCTCTGGTGCCTGTAGAGCCTGAAAGCCATAGAGCTTCTCAAGAAATTCTCCGAGAGGTAAAAACTGCAAAACCTTGGTTGAAACCTTTCTATCCGCATTTGGTTGCATCCGACCGACCAACTTCATCTTCTCCTACTCTTATTGATGTGGATTCTGGTACCTCCACTCTAGCTGCCCTAGAGCCTTACTCTTCCTCCCTAAAAAGGAAAAGTGATTCTCCCTCTCCCCCAGTCAGGAAGAAGGGTAAAATGTTGGAGAATCCCCCTTCTGCCCAAGCGCTAAGCCTAGAACAATTGAAGGAGCACCTTTCCCAGTCTGAGAAGAGTAGAGAGCAACTCCAAGTTGAGGTTCATCAACTTCGAGGCCTCTTGCGGGATAAGGAGGAGCATTGTTCTATCATCGGGCAGAATGCACTTTCCCTTTCTGAACGAGTGAGGGAACTTGAGGGAGCTTTGAAGGTCTCATCAGATAGAGTGGAGCTATTACAAGAAATCTACGCAGCGGAAGTGGGGCAGTTAACGCTTACTCATGAGCGGGAGCTAGCACGAGCCCAAGTTTCCTCTTTTACTGAAGGAAAAAGGGCAGGGGTAAATCAGGGCATTTCCTCTGGGATTAAGGACTGTAGGTCCAATCTATTGATGACCCCTCATGGTCAAGCTTTCCTAGATTCTTTGGTTAAGTGTCTACCAGAAGCTTATCTCCGATCTCAGGATTTCTGGCTTCGAATGTTCGACCCCCTTATCGAGTGGACGGTTTCTGCCATCCATGAATGCTGCCAACAACTAGGCGTTCCTGATCGCGCGGCCACCATCAATGCAGGGCCCATAGTAAGGATGTTTGACACAGAGCCTGACTCTCTTCAGAAGAATCGCCCTGCTTCTCCTAAGGAGCCTTGGTTTATGCCCGTGCTAAGAGAAGCATCTCAGATCCTCTGCCAGCCTTGGGATGCTCCTTTGTTTCCTCTTTCCCCTCATAATACTATGGTTATGAGATCGATACAGAAAGCTTTTGACTAGGTACCTTCTTTTTCTTTTATTGTTGTAGTCTCTTTTCTTCCCTCTTTCTCCTCTCATATATATTTTTTTTTTTCAATCTTCTTCCTCATATTAGGAATTGAGAGAAAGAGAGGCTTCCAGCCCATCTGCCAGCAGGGGAGGTACTTCGTTGCTACCTACTCCAGGAGAAGTGAAGGATGGCTCCGAGGAAGAGAATGCTTTAAAGATTCCAACGAATTCATCCAAAGGTGGTCCCTCCACTACTTCAGCTTTGGCTGCTATCGAGGAGTGGTCTTCCTCTTCTCATTCATCGAGTTCTAAGGATTTAGCCTTTATCCCTGATTCCTCTCTCTGATCCTATTGCTTTTGATAAGATACTTTTTAAAACAATCTATTTTTTGGTATTTTTGATGGGGTGCTTTTTGTGACCCTGAGATCATGCTGGTGAAGCACAAACAATATTATTTCTTTCTTCTTTTGGCCAGATGCATCTTAGGGCCTCTGTTTTGCCATGCTTCTGCTACTTATTATCAGTTTAGAATATTTTCCTTTTATTTATACGACCTCCTGTCTTGTTTTTTACCTGTCATGCTCCTTTTGCTGAAGCATTTTGGGATAATAGTATATAGGTTTACAAAGAATTTTAAGATAATGGAGTATGTACTTTGGGATATAGGGTATCACCTACTCCCCCCCCCCCCCCAAGTGAGGCGTAAGAAAACGAAGGAATTACTCCTCATTTTAGAGCTAACAATCTGTGGAATACGATTTTAAAAACGAAGAGGCATGATCATGTGTCTTTCGCATATTGATTAATTAAAAGATAAGAAAACTTCAAAATAGATAAGGGCTACGGTCAACCATACTCCCATCTTTTTAGGAATTGCTATCCTTTTCCTCGTATGTTGTTCCTTCAGCCTTCTCTTGATTTGGCATTTCAATTGTACCTTTGACTTTTGCCTTTGCCTTAGCCATCAAAGTTTCCCATTGCCCCTTCTTAACTGGAGCGTGGTCTGTGTTTGTCGTTTTAGCCTCAAGTACTTTGCTTTCTTTGATCTGTTGGGGCTGCTTCTTGTCTGGGCTCCTGGGCAGTAGGAACCCTTCAGAGGGGTTGGTGTTGGCAATCAGCAAGTGCTCCATTGAAATAGAGAGATTCTGGCTTTCTTCTGCCGGAGTCAGAGCCTTAAACCTCTTTTCTTCGGGTTCAGCTTCAACTTCATCGCTGGCAAGTTCTGCCATCGGCCTTTTTCTGGCCTCTCCCGCCTGTACCGATTGAATGTAGCATTTTCGAGAGATCGCTTGGTCTCCCGACACCTGTCCCACCTGGCTTCCCACGGGGAATTTCATCATCAGATGGTAAGTGGAAACCACTACTTGAAATGGGTTTAGAGCAGTTCTCCCCAGGATAATATTGTAGGAAGATGGCTGTCGTACTACCAGAAAGGTGACTGGTTTTGATACCCTCATAGGTCCTTCACCCAGGGTGAGCATCAAGTCAATTGACCCTAATAACATTACAGGGCCTCCTGAGAAACCATGCAGGGCTGTGGCTACACCAGTCAGAGGCTTCTGGAGGCTCATTTGGTTGAAGCAGCTTTCAAATATAACATTAACTGCGGCCCCTGTATCCCTGAAGACCCTTTGGACTTGATATCTTTCTATTTCCACTGTGATGACTAATGCATCGTCGTGTGGATGAGTCACTTTTTGGTTATCTTCCGGTCCAAATGAGATTTCTGGCGGGGGTAGGCCTTTTTCAACCTTCCAGACCCCATGCCTTTCGTGCATATGTAGCTCTCTGGCAGATGCCTTTCTGCTCCTGTTGGAATCTCCCATGGTTGGTCCTCCGTATATCATTTTGATAACGCTTTTAGGCTCTGGTCCTTGGCCAGCATCAGGCGATTTTTCAGGAGCTTCTTTGCGCCTTTGTCCTGTTCTGTCTCTCTCTTGACGTATTCCAAGAGTTCTCCTTCTTGGATTAACTTCTCGATGGCAATCCTCAAATTTCTACAGTCATTGGTCATATGGCCAAAGTCATTATGGAATTCGCAGAACCTTTCGGAAGGTGGATTTCTTGGGGGCTGTCTATGCCCGGCAGGGATCTGGACCCCTGGCTTTTTCATAACCACTTCTAGCAAGTCAACGGGTTGCTTGATGAGCGGAGTAAAAGATCTCAGAAATCTATCATTTTTATCAGCTTTCTTAGCATCTGGGGCTGGCCGTTTCCTTTCTTCTGGCCACTTTTCCCTTTGGGAAGCTAGTTCAGCCCTCTTGCTACTTAGGGCTTCCTCCATATGGATATATTTTTGAACCCTTGTTAGTAGCTCCTCAAAAGAGGTAGCTTCTTTCTTGATGAGGGAAACGAAGAATTGCCCTGGCTTCAAGCTTTCTACACAGGCATGCACTTTTAGTTTAGGCTCCACTCCTGGGATTTCCAGGACGGCCTCGTTGAAACGCGTCATGTAGTCTCTCAGACTTTTATTGGCCCCTTGCTTAATAGTTGTTAGATGTAGAGAGTTTCTAGTTGTTCTTTTAGCGCTGACGAACTGTTGGAGAAAACTTCCCTCAGATCCATGAAGGAGTGGATAGAAACTTTTGGTAACTGCTTGAACCAATGTTGAGCAGTTCCTGACAGAGTTGTGAGGAATACTCGGCACTTGACACCCTCTGAATATTGATGGAGGAGGCATAAGCTCTCAAATGTCATCAAATGTTCTTCAGGATCTCCCTTTCCTTGGTATTCGCAAGAGATTGTTTTGAATTTGCTGGGAACAGGATCAGTTTAAATGTCCGCAGAGAATGGACTATTCTCATCGATATATAAGGAGAAAAGCTCCACCTTGTTCCCATTACCCTTGTTATTGGGAGGGTGTTCATGGTTCTCTTCTTCATTTAGGTTGTGAATTTCTCTTTCGCTTGCCCCCGTTTCCTTTGAGGCCCTTTCTGCAGCTTGCTTTTGCTCTTTTAGCTTTTTTACTTCTTTTGTCAAGAGCTTCATCTGCTCTTGTTGCTGGGCATACTTCTTAGCCCATGTGTGTTATTAGTGTTCTCATTAGGGTTCCCTTCAATTTCCTCAGGTCCCTCTTCATCTGGGGATTCCCAATCAGTTGAAAATCCCTCCTCTGTTTCATCCACTGTGGGAGGCAGCTTTGAAATCAGTTCTTGATTTGTGCTTGGATTTATAGGCTTCCGCTTGTGCACTGCGGGGGTGCTCTTGCTTCCTCCACCCTCTTGGTTTTCACCTGGGGGATCTGGGATTTGGGAATTCATTTCTAAGGTGTGAAGTCTTTTCTCGACAGCCCCTTCAACCACGCCTTCTACGAGCGTTTTCATTTGGAGGAGCATGGCTGGAGAGAACTGAGCCTCCATATTGACACTGGCCTCTGTCACCACGGTGCATTTTCCTTTATTCCCTGGTAGGGGATTTGCTGGATTTCCAGTAGCTTGGCCAGCTTCTTTTGAAGCAGCATCTGAGGCAGTATTCATTTTTGCGGGGTTCTGCAAATATTTAAGGATATTTAGAGAAATTAGTTTCAGATGCTTCTTAAAGGAAGCTTAAAGTGTGTATAGTCTGCGAATTAATAGATTCTTTTGCAATCATCAACCCTTCAAGGTAGTTTTGACGAGCGTTGTCTGTTTACTACAAGGCTTCTTAAGGTGTGGCTTTTGCCCGTATCATTTCGAAGTCAATAAAACCTGCTTTTGTGAGACCCATTACTAAGGTGTTTATTCTCCTAAGGCACTTTTTATGAAGTTATTGGAGAGGATATGATTAGGGTGGGATGTCCCTGAGGACTCGTGTAGCGTTCCATTTTACAGGACTCGGTGCGAGGGTTCTGGCCATGCAGACCTTTTGTGTATAATGCTTACTATGGAGAGATTTTTCACGTGATGCCTGTTTTACAGGGCTTTTTTAGTGGGGCGTTCTCTATTAGACAATGTTTAATGAGACTGGTATCCCTTGTGTGGGGGTCATGAGGATACGGCCTTTTAAATAAAGCTTGCAAGAATGGGGCCTATTGAGTAAGGCTTATGAAGGATTCCAGCCATCACATGGGGCTTTGCAGAGTGTCGCCTATTAAATGAGGTTGACAAGGATGTCATTCGTTGAATAGGGTGTGTGCAGGGTTCTGCCCCTTATATGGGATTTATGAAAATATCGCCTATTAAATAGGATTTTGGAAAATGTTGCTTACTGAATCAGGCTTATGAAAGGTTTGCTCATTATATGGGCTTAAGGAAGTGTTGCCCATTATACAGAGCTTTTTAAAGGTTCTGCCCATTACGTGGGGCTTATGAGGATGTTGCCTATTGAATAGGGCTTTTGAAAATGTTGTTCTTCATATGGGATTTATGAAAATGTTACCCATTAAATAAGGCTTGTGAGAGGTTCTGCCCATTATATGGGGCTTACGAAGGTGTTGCCTATTGAATAGGGCTTGATTGATGATGTTTTGCCTATTATATAGGGCTTTTGAGGTTATGCCTATTAGATAAGGCTTATGCGGCCTATGAGATAGGGCTTATGCTAGTGTTGCCTATTGAATAGGGCTTATGAGGGATCTTGCCCATTATATGGGGCTTATGAGGGTGCTGCCTATCAGATAAGGCTTATGCGGATGTTGCCTGTTGGATAGGGCTTCTGAGAGTGTTGCCTGTTAAACAGGGCTTCTGAGGGATGTTGCCTGTTGAACAGGGCTTCTGAGGGATGTTGCTTGTTAAACAGGGCTTCTGAGGGATGTTGCCTATTAAACAGGGCTTCTGAGGGATCTGCCCATTGTATGAGGCTTATGGGAGGTTTTGCTTTCAGATGCATGGCCCCTTCATCAAAGTGAATGGGGTAACCCTGTCATCTTCAGCTCCCCGCCTTTTGATACTTTTTTATTAGGTGAATTTTTGATTCATAGCAATATAGGGGCATACATGAAAGGTTTTGAGGAATGGTGCTTCTTCTACAATTACCAATCCCTTATAGCCCACAAATAGATTTAGCATTTTGAGATAGTTATAGGAGTTGTAGACTCACCAATTACGCAAGGTGAGCCGAATGTGTTCTGAAATTGCAGTAACTTTTGACTTGGCTTTCCTTCGGATTCGTCGCAACCTTAAGATTTTAACAGATAGAGCAGTTTAGTTATCACAGTTTATATTGTAAGGAAAACATGATCTCGAAATCACCTCCGATTCCTTTGTCTTGCTGTTATAAGCAACGCAACTACGATGAATTCATGATATTCATGCTCAGATTTTCTAAGAATAGCATCAAACTGACATTCAACATTTATTTATTCTACTGCCCTTATTCTCAAGCGTCTCTGGCAACAGGGGAATAACAGAGCAGATTCATAAACATATCACCACAATCAGCTAAAACTCCAAAGCTATCACGGAGGATAATGCTCCAGATTCAACAGCTTCAACGGCATTTATAGGTAGAAAGCTTAAATTCACATATGAGGAAGGAAAAATCAACCTCTCAAATACGAGCTTCCCCTTAACAGGGTATCTATCACAATTTTTGTTAAAAAAAACGAGAGCACAATCTGAGAATCATGCTATATTCTTCCAAAAAGGGAACGTAATCTTGAAAATCATACCACATTCTAAAGCTTACAATCATGGAGATCTCAGCAAAACTCAAGCAATAGCATACGTATCTAGGTTTTCACCGATTAAACAACAACTACAGCACACCCATTCAGTCTAGTATCAAGCTTTCACATATTTTTCACATAAGGAAGCGACGTGCAAAACCATCTGCAGCATTGCAACTGTAATATCCCACATTTTATCAAGTTAATTAATAAAAATTAGAGATAAAGGATTCTTTTAAAAAAGAGGGGGGGGGGGGGGGAAATAAAAAAAATTCAAATAAATAAAAGGAAAAAAAAAACTGTTGCATCACAATTGGATGAAAGAAAAGAAATAATAATAGTAGTAGTATTAATAAAATATGCAATTTATGTTAGCAATTAAAAGAAAAGGGATTTGGAATTAACTGAGGAGTTTTAGTTCCTTTTCTCCATTAGTCATCGACTCCACGCGTCAATCTCTCCCCTTTCCCTCAACAGCCACAACCACCGCTTTTCCTCTTCTTCTCTTCTTCCCTTCTTTTCTCCTTCTGTTCGCAAAAGGCAGCAAAACCATATCCGACCTTCAGTCTTTGTGCTCAAAAGAAATCAAAATCCAGAGGTTGATGAGGGTCTAGGTTAAGCTTTTGATCAAGGTAAGCTTTCTTTGGGATTAAACCTGGTATTTGAGAAAGGCATGGTCAATTTTCTTGATATTCGTGATCTACGCCTAGCTACGAGTCAGTTTATGCATGAATTACTCGAAACCCCTTGGATTGCTTCCATGTTCGATCAAGTACAGTATTGTTGGTGTGTTTCCTTGGTTATTCTTGGTTAAGCCATGTATGGTATGATTATTTAGAGTTGATATGGTGAGGTGTTCGATCAAAGTTCTCAAAGAAAAACCATTCCCCTTGTTTTCTGAAAATTCAGCTTACTTACGGATTTTTCTGTGAATCAACCCTTTATAATCTGAGTTTGAAACATCCTCCATGTTAAAGTATCCTCTCTTAGCTTTCCATGGACATCTTATTCGTCCAAAACGGAATTTGTATGAATTTATCATGATTTTTCAAAGATTATGTGTCCAGATTTCAAAATCTGCTGAGACAGCTTCTGCACTAGTTTTGATGTTCAGTTTTGAACCCCTTGCCTTGCTAATTTCTGAATGGAATTTGAATGAAAGTTACTCTACGTAAATTCAGCTTTCCAAAACATCCTGAATCATTTAAATTCATCAAGTAACGAAGGAGTTATGGTTGTTTAAAGTTAGACCCCTGAGTCTAAATGACCTCGTTTATATATTTAGAAACCTAACTAAAGTTAGTACTTGTCAATCTAAATTGCTACAAGTAAAAATGAAGGGAAAGACATAACTTAAGATAGCTTGGATTCTGAGAATTTATATTCTGGTTTATATTAAACTTTATTTGGTTATAAAAAGGTTATTGTAAGTAATTGAGCTTGTTTACATAAGTGTTGAGGAAATAAATACCTTAGCTACATATTTGTAAGATGGCAGAGGGCAATCTATTAAGAAAAGAAGTTGATTTGTTGATTTTTCTTTATTTATTGAAAAGTTGAATGCAAAAATAAGCTAGAGTACTAACAAACTCATACATGGAGTAAAATGACATGGTATGGTCTGTGTACAAGTAATTATCAAAAAAATGAGTTAGCCTGTTAATGTAGAAGTAATGTTCTATTAAACTGAAAATTAATGTTCTGTTAAACTGAAAATTTGTATAATAGATTTGGATTTGTATCTATGTTATATATATAAGCTGATACTTTACATAAAGATGAAAGACTAGAGATAATATTCTCAAAGTGATAGAATGGTCTACAGAGGGAGTGTGCTGAAAAGTCTATATACCAGTTAAGTTCTTTGGTCAAGCTTACATGAAAAATGTGCTATCAGTAACTACTAGGAAACTATAAGTTACAAGAAATTAGTAATGATGAGAAATTAAGGGAAACGAGGCCGAAAAGAGATTGTGAATAAACAGCCTAAAGAAACATGAAACTAGGGGGAACATTAAATCAAGTTAGAAAAGTATCCACTTTTATTCTCTGTTTTCCTTCTCTCTCTTATTCAACCTTCATTCAATGAAGGTACGAGCGGGAACGTGAGGTGAAGGAAGCAAGGAGTATAAGTTAGTACCAAAGCTACGAAGAGTTCAGGTGGGCTTTCTACCTAAAAATGACATATATATATATATATATATATATATATATATATATATATATATATAGGGGTGGGTTCTTATGGGAGATGGTATCAATCTTGAGAACTAAGAACCAATCTTATCCACTCATTTTATAGAATCTAATGGTGGATATTAAATTTCAAATTATTAATTTTACTTATTTAATGATTTATCTCAAATTTTAAAGGGCAATTTAGTAAAGAAAATAAAAGAAAAGATTACACGTTCCAAGATTGTCGCCACTTCCTAAAACTAATTATCCTATTAATTAACATAAATATTCGATGCAACTAAGACCTATTCTTATGCTTAAATATCATATTTACATGCTATCTTCCTATTTATTTATGCTTAATAATTTGTATATGAAAATTACAAAATAAATAGAATTAAAAAAACATAGATGAATATTCGAATGCAACTAAGACTTATTCCCATGCTTAAATAATCATATTTATATGCTATCTTCCTAATTATTTATGCTTAATAACTTGAATATGAAAATTACAAAAAATAGAATAAAAAAACATAGATGTATATTCGAATGCAACTAAGACCTATTCATATGCTTAAGTAATCATATTTATATGTTATCTTCCTATTTATTTATGTTTAATGACTTGTATATGAAGAATACTAAAACTAGAATAAAAAAAAGAGATGAATAGTCGAATGCAACTAAAATCTATTCATATGCTTAAATAATCATATTTATATGCTATCTTCCTATTTATTTATACTTAATAACTTGTATATGAAAATTACATGCTTTTTGTTTTTTATATTAATATGTTTAAATATCGTGAATGACAATGAATATTCGAATGCAACTAAAACTCATCTCTATGCTTAAATAACCATATTTTTATGCTATCTTCCTATTTATTTATGCTTAATAACTTGTATATGAAGATTAAAAAAAAAATCGAGTGCAACTAAGACCTATTCCATTGCTTAAATGATCATGTTTATATGTTATCTTCCTATTTATTCATTCATAACTTGTATATGAAAATTACAAAAAATAAAATAAAAAAAAAATAGATGAATATTCGAATGCAACTAAGACTTATTTGTATGCTATCTTCCTATTTATTTATGCTTAATATCCTGTATATGAAAATTATAGAGAAAAAAAATCGAGTGCAACTAAGATCTATTCCTAAGCTTAAATAATCATGTTTATATGTTATCTTCCTATTTATTCATGTTTAACATGTATATGAAAATTATAAAAAAAATTAAATAAATAAATAAACAGAGAGTACAACTCGAAAATTAAATTACACGCAATCGTAATATTTTTTTAATATAAAAGCATAAAAATATATGTAAAAAGCACACTTTTATATCTAGATAAGCATGGTCGTAAAAATGCATAATAATTTTGTAGTATCAGTTTGAATAAAAAGAAGAAAAAAATTAATTGAGAAAATACGGTACGCATAATTTTTATGAATGTATGAAAGAGAAAATAAATGAGATACAATTAATCCCATTAATTGTGGAACAAAAAATAAAGATTACTTTAATACCCCTATTAAATAATAAAACTGCCTTTTTTACATTAAATTCCATAAATAAATCTGAACCACCCATCTATTAAAATGGATGGTGGATATTAGTTCTTAGTTCTCACAAACTAATATGGTTCTCATATGAACCAATCCCTATATATATATATATATATATATATATATATATATATATATATATATATATGTAGATAAGAATTTAGCTTTAAATTATTGACCTGCCAAAATGTTATGATTATGTTGTTATCTCATATTGAAGGAGGACGATATCGGTCTTGTGTGATGCAGGATTTGTGTACACGTTGTGATTGTGTGCTATCCTTAATTTTTGGTTGGCCGATCACAGTGCTTGAGAGGGAGGCCTACCTCTCAACACATAAGTTATGTGATAGTTGTGTGGTGCATACATAATAAGATGATAATGTGAATTGTGACTGCAGTCTGTATGATGATAATATTTTAGCAAGCACTGGATGAATTTAAAAAGGAAAACTCTTGTGCTAAGCTTAAAAATGGCAGGTTCAATATATAGCTCTAAGTGGCAATGTTTAAACGTTTTGGCATGTGTTCACTGAGTGCTTTTGTACTCAGCCCTGCATGTTATTTCTAAAATGTGCAGGTTAAGCTTGGATGCAGATTGGAGTGTGGTGAGCAAGCTTTTGTTGTTAATAGCATGTAAATAGTTGTTTAAGCTATAGGTTATATGTCTTCACACATGTAATCTACTCACGTTGCTTTTCTGCGACACATTGATCTCTTTTTGCTTGTAAAATTTAGCATCCATCTTACCATCTCTTTTGGTGTTGTATTTCACCCAAACCTTAATGTAAATCTTTTGTAGTGTTGAAATGGGCAGGTGATGTTCTTCTAAACATAACTTCGTCTTGACCACTTTGAGAATTGTGATAACAACCTTTGCTCCTTGTAATGGGATTTCATGATTAGCCAAAGCTCACATATATAAATTCTTCACCACTTCTCTTAATTTGGCTAATGTAATAGTGTGAATAGGAATTTGGATTGTTAGTTGTTGTGCATAGTAGCTGCCCTTCTTTTCGTAATTTTATCCAAGACATGTTTACTCATTCATTGACCTAAAATTTTGTTCACTTGATTAAACATGTCTCAAATGTTCTAGTCCTAAACCATTATTCATCATGTTTAAATATGATAAAATCGTAGCGGAATTTAAGTTTTGATCCATCTATACTTAAATTCGAAATATGTTTTATTGAGCAGTAATTTCACTATCTTCCTTTCATTATATTTTTCTTTTTCTTTCGTCGAGTCGCATCTACCTGTTTTAATAATTTTCCATTAAATCGGGCTGCGACAGAGTGGTATCAGAGCAGGCTGTCTGTTCTGAGCTTAAACTTTATTTTGAGGTCTAGTCTAGTTTGAGTTCCTAGACTAGTTTAGTGTAACAACAAAAGCTCGAACACTCCGTCTCATCCAGCTGCACCATCACTAGGTAAGAGTTTACGATTTCAAGTTATAAAATTAATTATTTGGGATATACTTGAAGTATCTATTTGTTGATGTACCTTGTAAATGAATGAAGTTGCTTTCGAAAATGATAATGGAGAAACGTCATTGTGAGTAAATTAGATAAATGCATTTACGATGTACAGTATACATGGTTATACTTAGGAAAGCATAAAAGAATATGTTAATAGCTTTGAACTCTTGAAGTTGGATTGTTGTTCTAGCCCTAAATAACTTGGTCTAATTATTAAATTTTCTGTTAGGAATGGAGGAACCTACACCTGACCAGATAAGATTAGAATTCTTATTATATAGGAAAAGTTGTCACGAAACCTTGGGTCAGTTCCTGGCTAATTACCATCGTCGATGGCTCGAGGCAAGTAAATTCGACATTGGTGGGATGGAAGCTATCATACACTTGATTCCACTATTGCCCTCTGAATGGCAAGGATGGGCTACATCTTTGATACCACAGTTCATTGACAGAACCTTGTTGGGTTCTTTCTATGGTG
Source organism: Thymus mandschuricus (assembly GCA_029379335.1). NCBI lineage: Eukaryota > Viridiplantae > Streptophyta > Magnoliopsida > Lamiales > Lamiaceae > Thymus > Thymus mandschuricus. The sequence continues at coordinate 19,924,326 of CM057083.1, forward strand.
ACCTTGGGGGTTTCATTGCTACCCTGAGTCGCCAATATTATGACAAAGAAGTGCCCCCATCTGGTCCAACTCTTATGCCACAAAATTATACATCCGGGGAACGTATGTTGGGCCCCATGCCGCAATTTGACTCAACTCCGTTTATGTTTTCAACAGCTGTACCAGCTTCTAGTTCTGGTCCATCTGCACCGTTCTCGAACGTTTTGGGTGGTGAGGTAAATCCTCATCTTTCTTTGCAAACAATTTTCATCTCAAATGTTGGAATTTTACCCCAGTTTCTACGCCTCTTCAAACAATTTCTAATGAGAGGATTTCTTATAATTCTTATCCTCTTATGGCTCCAATTTTTGACATTTCATTTTGTACTTTTAATAACTTTCCTCAGGGAGATAGGCAATTCCCTATTCATGGACATGAAGCAGGAGCATCCCATTCTTCAAGGGATGAAAATAATAATCAAGATTTCAATGAGCCTTTGGTACCTGCTGGTCCTCAAAATGAGCCCATCCAAGTGTCATCTAACAGAGTAGTAATCGGTGGAGCAGCTCAGGAGAATGGGGAAGTGACTAACGAAGAAGCGACAAATGGAAGTGAAAACATAGTCGGGGCTGAGATGGAAGGAGTTGGACGATCAAATGAATTAGTAGAAAATGGGGTAGTAAATCACGAGCCGAATGAAGGGATTGAGTTTAGCGAGGAGACTGAACCCAGCGAGGCGAGCTCGGCTGGATCCAACGATTAGATAAACCCGGTGTTAATAACCTAAACTTTTGGGAGACGGAGCAAGTGTTATGATGATGTAGAAGATTGTATATAAATGTATATGTACATATGATGTATATAGATGCATATATATTTGATAGGTAGGTGACGTGTGTAAATCGCACCGTAGTTTAGTACCTAAGTGATATGAGTATAGATAATATATCACTTTGGTACTAGGGATTTTTGATGTACATACATATCCCTGATTTTGTAAGGTCCTCAAAAAGAGAGGCCATTTTCCGCATATATATATAAAAAATTTTATTATTATTATTATCAAAGTAGATGTGCACTACATGATCAACTGTTTTAGTACTTCTTTTAGGTTGAGTATGAATTTTATCTTGGCAGGGATTGATAAGGGCTTATGAAATATCTCAAAATGTTAAAGCAAGCCACATGTATGTGTATTAAGTGAGTGAATTATGTAAAGTTGAAATAAGGAACTTAAAAAAATATTTTATGTGGGACTTTTATGACTCATGTTTATCACTAAGATTCTGGTTATTAAAACTAAAGTATTATATCTAAAATGAAGTCCCTAATATTCTGAAAATTTATACCGTATGTCTACTAGTGGAAGAGTTGGAAACGAGGATGGAGAACGAGGGGGAGAACATACTCCACCTCAACCTGAAAGAAGAGTTGAAGAGATATTTCTCCGCCAAAGTCCACCTACATTTAGTGGAACGGGAAACCCCTCGGAAGCGGAAGAATAGATTCGAGCTCTGGAAAGAATTTTTAAGTTTCTAAGATGCAGTGATCAGGAACGTCTCCTTTGTATGTCGTTCCAGCTCAAAGGGCCTGCGGATTATTGGTGGGAAGCTCGACAGAAGATATACACCGCAACACAACTAGAAAATCTTACTTGGGCGCAATTTAAGGAGGCTCTTTATGAGAAGTATGTTCCCAGAAGTTACCGTAAACAAAAGGAGGCAGAATTTTCTAACTTAAGACAAGGGAAGAAAACGGTAGCTGAGTATGATCGTGAGTTCTGTTATTTGGCACGCTATGCAACAGATAAGGTTGATACTGATGAGAAGATGTGTGAACTTTTTCGTGCCGGGTTGAGGCAAGATATTAGGGTGGTGCTAGCAAGTCAGAGTGGACTTACATACGCGGAGGCTTTGAATAGGGCCTTGGATATGGAATTGGCTATGCAGCCTGAGAAACCAATTACAGCTCCTGCGCAGACTCCATTTCAAAGTCAAACCTCTACGGCTGCAAATCAGTATTTCTCGAATCAAGGTAAAAGGGGAAAAGGAAGTGGGATGGTAGGAATCCTTCTTTTAAGAAACCATGGCAAGGTCAAGGTTTTCAACAACAGAACACGGGGAAGTTCAGATCTCAATTTGTTGGACAAGCGGGCCCCTCTCAAAATCCTCAAAGTATTCCTCCGTGCCCCAAGTGTAATAAGATGCATAAGGGGATATGCAAATTGGGCAGCAACAAATGCTACTCTTGTGGACAAGTTGGCCACTTTGCTTATCAGTGCCCTAACAAACAACAAAGGACAGGGAAAGGAAGGCCTAACCAGAACCAGCCCCCACAGCTGAGGGCTATGGTGGGATTTCCTCAGCAGCAACAACTGGAGCGTCAATCATTTCGACCCCAGTTGCAACAACCGGGACAACAGCCAACTCCACAACCTCAACAATATCAAAGAGTCTTTGCTCTTGATCAGAAACCACATGATAAAAATCAAGGAAATCTAGCAGGTATGGGTCAATTGAAGGGCGTATCTATTGTCATTTTATTTGATACTGGTGCCTCCCATTCATTTATATCAAGTACTTGCGTAGATACTCTCGAACTTAAAGTAGAACGAGCTAGTCAAGATTTAAGGGTGACGACTCCGGTGGGAAAAACTACCACCATCTCTCATGTTTGTTCTAACTTAGAATTTGAGTTAGACTCCCTTAAGATGATAGCAAAAACTCTAAACATATTATTTATGTGGGAGGTAGATATTATCCTTGGAATGGATTGGTTGACTGAAAATTTTGCCACAATAAGATGTGACCAGAGGCTAATTTCTTTTCAACCACCTGGAAAAGAGCCTACTTGTTTTTATGGTATTGAAAGAAAGAAATGGAAGGCTTCTGTCATTTCAGCTCTACAAGCTGAAAAATTGTTGAACAATGGAGATGCTCAAGCCTATCTGGTGTACTTAAATGAGGGCGTAGACTTAAAAAAGAATATTGATGATGTAGCAATAGTACGGGAATATAAGGATGTTTTTCCTGAAGCATTACCTGGTGTACCACCTGATAGACAATTAGAGTTTACCATTGATCTTGAACCGGGTTCAGCACCAATATCGAAAGCACCGTACCGAATGGCCCCAAAGGAATTGCAGGAGTTAAAAATTCAACTTCAAGAGTTGCTTGACTTAGGATTCATTCGACCTAGTGTTTCTCCGTGGGGAGCACCGGTCCTTTTTGTTAAAAAGAAGGATGGTAGTCTGAGATTATGTATAGACTACCGGGAATTGAACAAGTTGACGCTGAAAAATAAATATCCTTTACCTAGGATTGATGATTTGTTCGACCAGCTCAGAGGAGCTAGTATCTTTTCAAAGATTGATTTGAGATCTGGGTATCATCAACTAAAGATTCGACATGAAGATGTACCGAAGACCGCATTTCGGACAAGGTACGACCACTATGAATTTGTAGTGATGCCCTTTGGACTAACAAATGCTCCGACAGTATTTATGGATCTCATGAATCGTGTTTTTCATGAATTTTTAGACAAATTCGTTATAGTGTTCATAGATGATATTTTGATATATTCAAGAAGTGAGTTGGAACATGAAAAGCATCTCCAAATAGTTCTGGAGAAACTAAGAGCCGAGAAACTTTACGCCAAATTCAGCAAATGTGAATTTTGGTTGAAAGAAGTAAATTTTCTTGGACATGTGGTCTCCGGTGAAGGAATCAAGGTGGATCCGGCAAAAGTGCAAGCAGTTCAAGAATGGAAATCACCAACTACTCCAAACGAAATTCAAAGCTTCTTAGGGTTAGCTGGCTACTACCGAAGGTTTATTCGGGGATTTTCCAAGATAGCAAAACCAATGACCCAACTTCTCAAGAAGAATGCTAAATTCCAATGGACAGAAGAGTGCGAGAGTAGTTTCCAAGAACTTAAGAAAAGTTTAACTACTGCCCCAGTCCTAGTAGTTCCCGAAGTTGATCAGGACTACACCATCTACACTGATGCATCGAGGAATGGACTAGGATGTGTATTAATGCAAGGGGGGAAAGTCGTTGCTTATGCATCTCGACAACTTAGACCACACGAATTAAATTACCCAACTCATGATCTAGAGCTAGCAGCAGTGGTGCATGCATTGAAGATATGGAGACACCATCTCTACGGGGCTAAATGTGAAATATTCACTGATCATAAAAGTTTTAAGTACTTTTTCGAGCAAAAAGATCTTAATATGAGACAAAGAAGGTGGCTCGAATTAGTGAAGGACTATGATTGCAAGATTAGCTATCACCCGGGAAAAGGTAATGTTGTGGCCGATGCTTTGAGTAGAAAAGGCAACTATGAGTTAGGATTTTTTCTAACACAAGAGAAAGAACTCATAAGGGATTTTGAAAAGTTGCAGATAGAAGTAGTTTCGCCCCCTCAAACTACAGGGCAAGTAATAGCAGCATTAACATTAACTCCCGACCTTAGGTCTAGGATTGTTAGTGCCCAAAGAGGAGATGAGAAATTGGAGAAATTGCGGTTAACGATCAGATCGGGGAAAATCGATGACTATCAAGAAGCCGGAGATAATGCATTGTTGTTCAAAGAAAGACTTATAGTGCCCAACAATAAGGAGTTGAGGGAGGAAATCATGAGTGAAGCTCACAATACTCCTTATACCGCTCACCCACGAAGCACGAAGATGTACCAAGATTTGAAGCAAAAGTTTTGGTGGGAAGGAATGAAGCGAGATATAGCATTGTTCGTGGAACATTGTTTAGCCTGTCAACAGGTTAAAGCTTTACATCAGCGTCCCTATGGAAAGTTGCAACCATTGGAAATTCCAGAGTGGAAGTGGGATCATATTAATATGGACTTCGTAACTGGGTTACCAAAGTATAATAAGGGAAATAATGCAATTTGGGTGATAGGGGATAGGCTCACAAAATGTGCACACTTTATTCCAATCCCTATCACGTATGGATCTGACAAGTTAGCTCACATTTATGTTCGTGAGGTTGTAAGATTGCATGGAATACCGATATCAATCACCTCGGATCGGGATTCAAAATTTACATCCCAATTTTGGAAGAGCTTACAAAGGGAGTTAGGTACTAAACTGAACTTTAGTACAGCCTTTTGATTGGTGTTTAAATGTTAGGATTTTTGTAGTGTTTTCGAGTCTGTTTTCGTTATGTTTTGTGTCTCTTTCGTTTGTCTTTTGCTATGATTTGGTTGTTTTGGAGTCTTTGGTATTGTAGGATAAAAAGGACGGAAATGAGAAGAAATTGAGAAGAAAGAAGCATTATATCGAAGAGGGGTTCGATAGGAGCGTGTAGGCGAAAACGGAGGTCGATTTGGAGTTCGGACGAGGAAGATACGACCGAAACAAGAAAGGCGCGCAATCGTCCAGCGTTGGACGACCGTCCAGTGTACGGTGGACGAGCGTCCAGAGTAGAAAAGAAGCGCAGAGCGAGTGCGACGTTGGACGAGCGTCCAACGTACGTTGGACGACCGTCCAACGCTCCGGCCAGCTGTTATTTCCTTGTATAATTAGGTTTTCATACCATTATATATACTATCCCTTGTGCACGAATTCTACACCCTTTTACATTAGTTTTAGCTTAGTTTTCAGCATTCAAATACTCTAGATTAGTTTTACTTTGTTCGGATCCGAATTCCTCGTTTAGTTCGTTTAATTCAAGTTCTTCGTTCTTCGTCTTAACTTCGTAAGTTCTTTTATTGCTTTCGTTTATTTGCTTTAATTACTTGCTTTAGTTTTAGATTCGTTTTCTTAATTGCTTCGTTTAAGTTCCTTAGTTTAATTCCGTTCTTTCAATTTTCAAGTTCTAGTTTAGTTTCGTTTTCCTTCGATTTCAATTCTCTCGTTTTAAAAGCTTTCGTAGTTAGATTTATTTGTCTTTAAATTTCCAGATTTTATTTTATTATGTCTAAGGTAGTTTATGCTTTCTTTTATGCTTCCTTTATTGCTTTCTTTTCGATTCTTGCCTAGGTAGATTTATTGTTTTCTTCTAGTTTAATTTTCTAAGTTTATTTACTTCGATTTATTTCCAGCTTTTAGATTAGATTTATTTGCTTTGATTTTAATTGCTTTGATTTATTTTATTTGCCTAGGATTTAAAAACCAAAACCCCAAATTCTTCTTTACTTGCTTTCCTAGATTTAGGCTAGATTAGGATTTACTACATAATTAATTGCCCTGTTAAGTTTTCCTTGAGATTCGATACTTAGGTTTTACTTGCTAGTGCTACGATAGATTTCGTCTATTGCAAACACTTTTTAGTGAATCACCTTTCACCCACAAACGGATGGGCAGTCTGAGCGAACCATCCAAACCTTGGAGGATATGCTTAGAACCGTGGTGTTGGATCGAGGGAGTCAATGGGAACGAGTCCTACCACTTATAGAGTTTGCTTATAATAATAGCTTCCATGCAACAATTAATATGGCCCCATATGAAGCCCTTTATGGAAAGAAGTGTGGGTCCCCGCTCTACTGGGATGAAGTAGGTGAACGCAAAATATTAGGACCCGATGTCGTGGAAGAGATGATTGAAATTGATCGACAGATAAAGCAAAGAATTGAGGAAGCTCAGAATCGTCAAAAGTCTTACACTGATACACGGAGAACAGAGTTGCAATTTCAAATAGGTAACAAAGTCTTTTTAAAGGTTTCGCCGTCTAAAGGGGTTCATAGGTTTGGAGTAAAAGGGAAACTTAAACCTCGATTTATAGGAACATATGAAATCCTTGAAAGGATAGGACCCGTTGCTTATAAACTAGCTTTGCCGCCAAGTTTTGGCAACACCCATAATGTATTCCATGTATCACAGTTGAGGAAATATGTATACGACCCTAAGCATGTCATCCATCAAGAAGAAAATACTCTTGAACCTGATCTAAGTTACGAAGAGAGGCCTGAGGCAATATTAGATCGAAAGGTTCAGCAATTAAGAACTAAATCAATTCCCTTAGTTAGAGTTCAGTGGAGACACCATGGTCAAGAGGAATCCACATGGGAACTCGAAGAGAAGATGCGAGAGAAATATCCAGAACTCTTCGAGGTAACTAAATTTCGGGACGAAATTTATTTTAAGGGAGGAAGGATGTAATATCCCACATTTTATCAAGTTAATTAATAAAAATTAGAGATAAAGGATTCTTTAAAAAAAGGGGGGGAAATAAAAAAAAATTCAAATAAATAAAAGGAAAAAAAAAAAACTGTTGCATCACAATTGGATGAAAGAAAAGAAATAATAATAGTAGTAGTATTAATAAAATATGCAATTTATGTTAGCAATTAAAAGAAAAGGGATTTGGAATTAACTGAGGAGTTTTAGTTCCTTTTCTCCGTTAGTCATCGACTCCACGCGTCAATCTCTCCCCTTTCCTTCAACAGCCACAGCCACCGCTTTTCCTCTTCTTCTCTTCTTCCCTTCTTTTCTCCTTCTGTTCGCAAAAGGCAGCAAAACCATATCCGACCTTCAGTCTTTGTGCTCAAAAGAAATCGAAATCCAGAGGTTGATGAGGGTCTAGGTTAAGCTTTTGATCAAGGTAAGCTTTCTTTGGGATTAAACCTGGTATTTGAGAAAGGCATGGTCAATTTTCTTGATATTCGTGATCTACGCCTAGCTACGAGTCAGTTTATGCATGAATTACTCGAAACCCCTTGGATTGCTTCCATGTTCGATCAAGTACAGTATTGTTGGTGTGTTTCCTTGGTTATTCTTGGTTAAGCCATGTATGGTATGATTATTTAGAGTTGATATGGTGAGGTGTTCGATCAATGTTCTCAAAGAAAAACCATTCCCCTTGTTTTCTGAAAATTCAGCTTACTTACGGCTTTTGCTGTGAATCAACCCTTTATAATCTTAGTTTGAAACATCCTCCATGTTAAAGTATCCTCTCTTATCTTTCCATGGACATCTTATTCGTCCAAAATGGAATTTGTATGAATTTATCATGATTTTTCAAAGATTATGTGTCCAGATTTCAAAGTCTGCTGAGACAGCTTCTGCACTAGTTTTGATGTTCAGTTTTGAACCCCTTGCCTTGCTAATTTCCGAATGGAATTTGAATGAAAGTTACTCTACGTAAATTCAGCTTTCCAAAACATCCTGAATCATTTAAATTCATCAAGTAACGAAGGAGTTATGGTTGTTCAAAGTTAGACCCCTGAGTCTGAATGACCTCGTTTATATATTTAGAAACCTAACTAAAGTTAGTGTTTATCAATCTAAATTGCTACAAGTCAAAATGAAAGGAAAGACATAACTTAAGATAGCTTGGATTCAGAGAATTTATATTCTGGTTTATATTAAAGTTTATTTGGTTATAAAAAGGTTATTGTAAGTAATTGAGCTTGTTTACATAAGTGTTGAGGAAATAAATACCTTAGCTACATATTTGTAAGATGGCAGAGGGCAATCTATTAAGAAAAGAAGTTGATTTGTTGATTTTTCTTTATTTATTGAAAAGTTGAATGCAAAAATAAGCTAGAGTACTAACAAACTCATACATGGAGTAAAATGACATGGTATGGTCTGTGTACAAGTAATTATCAAAAAAATGAGTTAGCCTGTTAATGTAGAAGTAATGTTCTATTAAACTGAAAATTAATGTTCTATTAAACTGAAAATTTATATAATAGATTTGGATTTGTATCTATGTTATATATATAAGCTGATACTTTACATAAAGATGAAAGACTAGAGATAATATTCTCAAAGTGATAGAATGGTCTACAGAGGGAGTGTGCTGAAAAGTCTATATACCAGTTAAGTTCTTTGGTCAAGCTTACATGAAAAATGTGCTATCAGTAAGTACTAGGAAACTATAAGTTACAAGAAATTAGTAATGATGAGAAATTAAGGGAAACGAGGCCGAAAAGAGATTGTGAATAAACAGCCTAAAGAAACATTAAACTAGGGGGAACATTAAATCAAGTTAGAAAATTATCCACTTTTATTCTCTGTTTTCCTTCTCTCTCTTATTCAACCTTCATTCAATGAAGGTACGAGCAGGAACGTGAGGTGAAGGAAGCAAGGAGTATAAGTTAGTACCAAAGCTACGAAGAGTTCAGGTGGGCTTTCTACCTAAAAATGACATATATATATATATATATATATATATATATATATATATATATATATATGTAGATAAGAATTTAGCTTTAAATTATTGACCTGCCAAAATGTTATGATTATGTTGTTACCACATATTGAAGGAGGACGATATCGGTCCTGTGTGATGCAGGATTTGTGTACACGTTGTGATTGTTTGCTATCCTTATTTTTTGGTTGGCCGATCACAGTGCTTGAGAGGGAGGCCTACCTCTCAACACATAAGTTATGTGATAGTTGTGTGGTGCATACATAATAAGACGATAATGTGAATTGTGACTGCAGTCTGTATGATGATAATATTTTAGCAAGCACTGGATGAATTTAAAAAGGAAAACTCTTGTGCTAAGCTTAAAAATGGCAGGTTCAATATATAGCTCTAAGTGGCAATCTTTAAACGTTTTGGCATGTGTTCACTGAGTGCTTTTGTACTCAACCCTGCATGTTATTTCTAAAATGTGCAGGTTAAGCTTGGATGCAGATTGGAGTGTGGCGAGCAAGCTTTTGTTGTTACTAGCATGTAAATAGTTGTTTAAGCTATAGGTTATATGTCTTCACACATGTAATCTACTCACGTTACTTTGCTGCGACACATTGATCTCTTTATGCTTGTAAATTTTAGCATCCATCTTACCATCTCTTTTGGTGTTGTATTTCACCCAAACCTTAATGTAAATCTTTTGTAGTGTTGAAATGGGCAGGTGATGTTCTTCTAAACATAACTTCGTTGGGATTGTTGTTGTCTTGACCACATTGAGAATTGTGATAACAACCTTTGCTCCTTGTAATGGGATTTCATGATTAGCCAAAGCTCACATATATAAATTATTCACCACTTCTTTTAATTTGGCTAATGTAATAGTGTGAAGAGGAATTTGGATTGTTAGTTGTTGCGCATAGTAGCTGCCCTTCTTTTCGTAATTTTATCCAAGACATGTTTACTCATTCATTGACCTAATATTTTGTTCACTTGATTAAACATGTCTCAAATGTTCTAGTCCTAAACCATTATTCATCATGTTTAAATATGATAAAATCGTAGCGGAATTTAAGTTTTGATCCATCTATACTTAAATTCGAAATATGTTTTATTTGAGCAGTAATTTCACTATCTTCCTTTCATTATATTTTTCTTTTTCTTTCGTCGAGTCGCATCTACATGTTTTAATAATTTTCCATTAAGTCGAGCTGCGATAGCAACAGTGAGCTAGAATCTCATATAAAACAGGGGAAATCAACATCTTAAACTCAATTTCCCACAGACGGCGCCAGTTGATAGATCCGGGTTGGAGATCCAAAACAATTTAAGAGATTATTCGTCATGTTTTGCAAGGAGCATTCATGGATAAAGCGTTAAAGTGATAAGGAGCAAGAGATTCATACGTTCGAAGAGCTATAATCGTATATTTCGTACAGAGCATCATTTGCATAGGAGTAATAAGTAGTAATCACGCTATACGCTTAAGTAAAGGGTGCATTTAGCCATAAACAAGTAAGATCAAAGGAGTTTTACACTCATTCAAGTAGATAATGAAGAAGCGAAGCAAAGGGAAGAAAAAGGGGGTGAGGAGCACGGAGCTCCGTTCGGCTTCATTCCCTTTAGGAAATGAGGGTTTTACCTTAAGCTCAAGGCGGTGAGCTAAAAAGACTCCCCTCGGTACCATGGAGGAGGAATGACAACGATTGCGGGCGATGATTCCCGGCAGGAGGCTTTGGAAGCCTGGACTGTTCGAGCTCAAAGGAGCTCGTGGAGTAGTATGTGAGTCAATGAAACAGTACGCAAGAGTGCGTGTTTGTATGGAGAGTTGAGTTGTGATCCTTATGAGGTATGTGATAGTCAGGTATTTATAGGTGCAAGGAGGGTGAAAGAGCAAACATTCGTGCGAAGGAAGGACAAAAAAGGAATTCCCATGGGGACAAGATTCCTTCCGTCATGAATGCAGTGGTCCTCACTCTAGAGTACGTAGAGTCATGCGGATGGCGTGCTACAGAGAACCTAGGGTTCTGCCAGATACTTGGGGTATTGATCAGATCCTTTGGTCCTGACAGATGCCGATAAATCCCGTGTGGCTTCTGGGAGGATATAGAACCTCGGGCTTCTGTCCGAAATATGCCTTATAATCGTACTGGACCTCTGAGGCCTATTAAATCTTTTTGCTAATATGTTGTTATTTGGAGCAACTTCTATAAATCATTATCAGGATTAATATTCATCTGCCTTAATGATATTATCAAGACTAATTCTAACTAGAACTTACCATTCTTCTCGTTCTTGCAAGACTTCTGCATCTAGCGTAGCATCAGGTGTATCACTTCCTTAAAAATGATACCCTAAAATTAAGGAATGTGTATTTTCCTATCAATTTGAGTTATTTGTGTTTATGGCTGATATTAGCCCCTATCACTTCTGATCCTGGGGACTATAGAAATAACCTCCTTTCGTTCCCTTTGGATATCCTACAAACAGCCTAACCTCAGTCTTTTAGACCTCAATTTGTCGGCCTCCTTTGTCAGCACGTGTGCTGGACATCCCCAAACCCGAATATGACCCTGGGCTTACGCCCTGTCCATAATTCAGAAGGAGTTTTAACCGTCGACTTTGTAGGTACTAGATTGAGGAGATAACCTGTTGTTTCCAAGGCATATCCCCATAACGAAATTGGCAAGGATGCATAGCTCATCATCGATCTAACTGTATCTAAAAGAGTACGATTCAGTCTCTCAGGTACACCGTTCTGTTGGGGAGTACCCGGCGTAGTCAACTGAGATGCAATCCCATTATCTGAAAAGAACTTTCGAAACTCAGTTCCGAGGTACCCGCCACCTCTATCAGAGCGAAGTGACTTGATACTTCTACCTGACCTCTTCTCCACTTCCGCTTTGAAATCTTTGAACTTGTCAAAGCACTTGGATTTCTTGTGGAGTAGGTAGATAAAACCGTATCTCGAGGAATCATCAATAAAAGTGACGACTCGTAACCTCCTCGAGCTTGAACGGACATCGGTCCACACAAGTCAGAATGAACCAACTCCAAGAGCTATTGAGCTCGATAACCTATGGAATTGAAAGGTCTGGTCACCATCTTTCCTTCCAAACATGATTCACAAGTTGATAAAGGTTCTATTTGGAAATCCAAAATACCTTCTTTCACCAACCTTTGAATCCACTTTTGGTTGATGTGACCCAATCGTAAGTGCCATAACAGAGTTTGGTTCATTTGAGACGGATTCTTCCTATTTTTAGTATTCAATGATGAGGATGCATTATAAGAAGAAGAATCATTCATAGGACAAGTAATGGTATAGAGAGACCGGGACAATGTGCCAGAAACTATAACTTCATTGTTTTTCATGATAGAAACGCCTCTATAAAAAACAACTGAATATCTAAAAACAAAAAGTTTCGAAACAGAAATCATGTTTCGCCTAAAAGCAGGCACATACAATACGTCTCTCAAAACCAAAACAGTACTATCAAAAGATAAATGAATGTCTCTAACTGCGACAGCTGCAACTCTCGATGCATCGCTCATGGAGATGGTAATCTCGTCATCACTCATCTTCCTTGTCTGCAGAAACCCCTGCAAAGAGTAACATACATGGTCAGTTGCTCCCGTATCTACTACCCAAGTCTGGGTAGAACTTGCAGCTAAGCATGTTTCAGTTACGTATGTGAATGACGTACCAAAATTCTTCTTCTTTAGAGGGTAGTCAGCCTTCCAGTGTCCTTTCTCATTGCACTTGAAGCACTTGCCCTTTCCCTTAAGCTTCTTAGCTTCTTCGGCAGGCTTTACGACATCTTCTTTCTTCAAGCTCTCAGTGCATCCTTGAACCTTTACCTCACTCATCTTCCGATATAGTCTGAGTACCAAACATAAGTGCACTAGCTTCTTCCTCAGCCAACTTTAAATCATCTGACTCACAGAAGATCTCAAGAAGTTCTAGGATATCCGCAGCATCTGCTAAGTGAGAACACAAAGCCTGCAATCCCGGCGTAAGAGACATTATGACTAGCCATCTAATCACTCTGTTTCCCTCGTGCCACGCCTCATGCAGCTTCTTTTCTTCGGCAGTCGAATTTTCAGTAATGGCTTTAGGATGAGGTGTCGAGAGTACCCTTCAGCAATGAGGACATTATCGAGATTCTTCCTCCACTCCACATAGTTGGATTCCGTGAGAGGACTCGAAGTGAGAATGTTTATCAACGGGCCTAAAGTCATATCTGAAAAAGCAATAAACACGTAGACACAAGTAAGAAAAGATCATGCATCAATTCGTAACGAAAATTATTGTAACCTTTTGATAAACCAATAATTTTGAAACCTTTAACAGCGCGAACAGTGCGGATCGCAAGCCACGTTTGTGTGGACGTATACGCTCCCACTGCTCAACCAGATAATCAGATCTTTAACTCTACTTATCTTGCCAACCTATCCTTATGGCAAATAGAGTTAATAGTTGAACCTTACTAGACCATATTAGATTAGAAAAGGGACTCCGTTGGGGAGTTGTATTCTAACTAATACCTAAGCTTTTAACCACAATATTAGCCTAACTCGGAAAAAACACTATTTTCCTTAAGCTATCTTTGTTCAAAAACCAAATCCGGAGAAAACAGTTGTCACTATTCCAACCAAGCCACGTTCGTGTGGACGTTTACTCAGAAAAGCTCCCACTTCTCATTTTGGTTAGAACATTTTTGTTAAGAAACCCTAAGTCTGGCGAACTCGTCCGGCATGATGTGCAAGCCACGTTCGTATGGACGTTTACACACTCGCACCAAGACTTCACCTTAAGGTCAATTGTGGAGGTCTTAACAATTTTTTTTTATACCAAAAATGTTTTTATCTGCTTAGTATTTTTCTTTCAAAAGGTTGTCGACATGCTAGATCACGTTGTCACATAATCCTAAGCATAATTTTCTAAACGCAGCATATAAACCATGCTCGCAGAAAATTAAAACATGCATATATTGACAATCCTAAAACATGCTCAACAAAGCGCAATTTATTCACATTGACAGGCAAGACATGCTATAATTAAATAAATTGCATCCATAGCATGCTTAAGAAAAACGAGATAAAAACAAAAATAAAACTCGCTTTTCGTGGTGTGACGACTCTGTCTATTCAATTACAAAATGAAATAAAATCCGAAACAGGCTTCGGTCTTGATCTCCCGTTTCTCCCCGAAAAATAAATAAATTAAAAAAAATTTATTTTCTAATTTTTCGTTGCCATTGGGCACCCCTAACCGAGATTGGGCCCACACCACACGGCCCAATTCTCTTGAAAAGGCCCAAACCGCGTTCGTTTCCACTCTCAAGGGCCCACGAACTCAAACTTGACCAAAAATGGCCTGAGTTCGTAACTGGGCCCGAGCCCGAACGCAAGAGGCAGCCTGTAACGCGAACGGGCCCGGGTTGGAAACCCTATGCCCGATCGCGGGCTAGGGCACAAACCGCAAGGCTGCCCGTGCCGCGGCCGGCAGCGTGAGGTGCTGCTGCTGGCCTGCTCCGCCTCCCCGGTGCCGCTGCTGCTGCTGGTGGCCGTCTCCCGCCGGCGGTACGGCTGGCAGCCCTCTCTGGCACGGCCCCGCGGTGTAGAGCCCACACTAGGGTTCCGCCACGGAAACCCTTGCACCGCTGGGCCGTTCCAGCCGCTGGCGACGTTCGCCGCGGCCACCGTTGCTGCTGGCTGATGTCGCCGTCGCCGTCGCTTGCCGCTGCTGCTGTCCGCGGCAGAAACCCTAACGGCTTCTGCCACCGCTGCTGCTCCGGCTCTCCCCCGGCGACCTGCTGTTGCCTGCGACGCTCGTGGCCACGTCGAGTCCGTCGCTTGACTTCGTGGTCGTCGTCGCTGGCCCTCCATGCAGCGTACGGCTACTGCCGCGACGTTGAGCCCTAGCAAGGGTTCCGCCGCGGCGCCGTTGTCGCCTGCCGGTGCTCCCGCCGCCGTTCCTGGCCTCCTCCGACCTCCTCTGGCGACGCTCGAACTCCAGCAAGCTGCTGGAGTCATGCCGATCGTCGGAGAAGAAGAGAAGCACCGCTGTTGGGCGACTCGCACGCGCGTGCGGTGGCGCGTGGTGCTCACGCGCCGCCACGTGCGGCGGCGTCCAGCTGGTGTTTCTCCTTCGTTCTTCGCGTTCTTCGTCTCGATACAGCAATTACAAACGGAAAACGAACTATCTATGCCTAATCTAGATCCCACCTTATTATCTCGCGATCAAAAAATTACATAAATTGCCAAATCGGCACCGAAAAATGCCAAACACCACGAAAAGCGACATACATAATCGATCAACATGCATAATAAATGGATAATTAACTGATAGAGCCGAAAAACAGATCCTTGGCTCTGATACCAACTGAAGGAACCATTCTAATAAGTGAAGATCGGTTAGTCCCGAGGATCTATTTCGGATATCTAAATTATCGAAAAAAATCTATCATGCTCTTATGAATTTAAGTGCGGAATCATAGGGTGTTCAGATCGATTACCTTAGGTAGAAGAGAACTCGTGAATAGATCTTCTGATCTGTATCCCTTTTCGATTCTGACGTTGGATGGACAACGAACTTCGGAATCAGCCACGGAAACGGGAACCGCCGCTCTGCACTAGATTCGGCCGCGCGTCTCTCTCTCTCTAACCCTAGCCTCCCTTTCTTGTTAGAATATTTCAAGTGCATTCGCATATTCTCAACTGTTAGGTCAAACAAGACCTTGAGGGGGTATATATAGGAGAGACCAAGTGAGACTTGGGCTTAAGTTGCAGGCCAGGCCTGCAACTCATGGACTAGGCGTCCACTAGCAGTATTGACGCCCAAATTGGGCCCAATTATGTGGCGGCCCACTTATACTGTGGCCTGTTGAGCTTTTTGGGCCAGATCAGGGATCTACTATTTGGTAAAACCGAGGCTTCCCAATGGCTAAATTCTCCATACTCAGCCTAGAGTATAATTTAATCCATAAGTACTAAAACATTCCACTAGAGTAATAGTACTGAATTTCCTGTTTTACCCCTGTTGAGTTCAGGGCTAGTATTAGACTTAGCGACCCCCGGAAATTAATCCACCTGCAGGGGATGTGATCAACCTGTTCTACCAGGATACAGTGCTCTGTTGCAGTTACACTAAGAGTCGTACTAGTTATAGTTGCTCCCCAAGATACGGGGCATATTGAGTTACAGATCCTATGAACTCTCACCCATGGTAAATCAAAGAAGCAGACTACAACTATACACCCTTAGGACTCAACTAAAGTTAAGGTACAACTTAAGTCACCGAGGTCTTGATTCTTCTTACATAGGTCAGAATAGAAGAATGCACCTCACTGTGATCCTATGAGTACACGCACGTATTAGCATAGACAAGTAGCCAAGACAAGCTACTTATGTAGCCTATACTACAGCCTAAACCGACAGTTATATCCAGAACTGTCTCAACTGTGATACCCTTTTATATCTCTAGAGGAACCGGCAACTATGGTCTTCTGTGATCTACAACACACCATAAAGCCTACAACTTTGAGATAATGGATAGATGTTTGGTGCATGGATAACAATTCATTCTTAATCAGACAGGAGATTGTAAGTGGTTATGGACAACACATGCATACAAGCTAAAAGGCCTACTTTCTAATATACAAGTCCATCATTAACTTCATCAAAACTTGTTCTCTGCAACCTTCACTCCTAGAATCTAAGCCATCTCACATATCCAAGCTTAGAGAAGAACTCTACCCTTTACTCTAAACTGTAAAGAGCTCATCATTAAGAGTGTTTTCCAAACCAAACCCTAAACCCTTGTTTCGTCTAGTCTGTTAGAATTTGAGTTGTGTAGAAAGGTTGTTTTGTAAGATCTAAGGTTCTACTTTCATCGATAGTAGAAACCTCGATCATAGAGTGTAGATCCAAGCTTGCACTTTCCTCGATTGTGTGAAGCTCGATCTTAGCTAGGTTAGTGGAGAACCTGATACGATCCTTGACGATGGATAACACACAAGACGCAAGCGGAAGACTCAAAATTGATAGAGCAGATGGAATATCTCAATATACCTAAAGTCTGACCCCACAAATGATATAGAATCGGCCTAAACCCCCTATACCCCAAGTGGTGATTGCCTCAGTCACATAGAGATGATGAATGACACACAAACGAGGGTGATGAACTCGATTGATTCGCTTGATAAAGAATTTCTTTGTCACACCATAAGAAATTCGAAGATAAATCTCATAAGAGAAAAAAAATTGAAGTATTATTGATGAATAAAATCTAATTTTCGTCACCTATAAATGAGCATTATTTATAGGCTTCATAGAGTCCTAATTCCACAAGGAAACTAGTTAAAAACTTATCCTATAATATACCAAACCAAAACCTAGCCTAAAAAGGTATCAAAACACTAAAATAAAGCTTAAAATAACCCTATCAACTAGAAAACTAAATAAAAAAATGAAAATTAACAAAATATTAATAAAAACTCAACTAAATAAATTATTTTATAATATCTTCAATCTTCAGCCCATATCATCTTTAATTCTTGGCCCATGAAGTGAAATCCATGATCTACGGGCTGCATCATTCCCCTCTGTTTCTGCTGTTACTTACGATGAGGATTATATTTTCGCTCACTTATCGGGCTCTATATTTTTCTTTCATTGTAATTTTTCTCCCTTGTCAGGAGCTAAAAGAGAAAGAAGATTTTGGTCCATCTGGGAGTGGGCAACAAACTCCTTCTGCACCTGTCCCGGGAAAACCGGTAGGCGGCACCCAGGGAGCGGATGCTTCACCTATTGAAGTAGATCAAAGTGAGGGGAACGTAGTTAAAAGTCCTGCAATAGCCCCTGCTGTTCCTGAGGATAATACTTCAACTTCTCTCTCCAAGAGCCCTGTAGATCCAGCCCCTGGGTCAGATCCTTCTGTCTAGCTTTAATCATGTTTGGTTTATCCTACTGGTGTTTTAAAACAATTTCCTCTTTAAGTTTTTTGGTGGGGTGCTTGTTCTATGGCCCCGAAACATGATGGTTGGGCAAGAAACAATTTTATTTCTTTTGTTTTTGGTGAGGCGTTTATTTTATGGCCTTGAATTCGACATACTTTCACTCCCCTTCTTAATTTTTGTTTTGTACTTTTGAATCGTTAAAACGATTATGTTTCAGTTTTTTGTTGTTCGCTTGGTGTTTCTAACTTTTAAGTACTTATTTTTATCAGTATTTCTTCGAATAAAGCATTTTAAGATAATGGGATATAGGATATAGGGGGTATCCCTCTACTCCCCCCAAGTGAGTTTTAAGAAATCGAACGAATTATAACTCATTCTATTGCTAAATTCAAACTTCATTACTTTTAAACAGGTTCCCCATAAAGAAACATTTCCCATTTTTATAAAGAATCTCTCATACCTTAAAAGGTAAACCACAAAAGGTAGGCCTACTACCACCATTTTTGCCTCCTGGGCGTAATATTTCTTTAGATTATTGACATTCCATGGTCGAGGTAGTGCCCTTCCCTCTTCATCTTGTAACTCATAAGCTCCTCCTCTTAACACTTCTTTTACGATATAGGGCCCTTCCCAATTAGCATCTAATTTTCCCATGGGCTTGAGGGCATCTGCCTTCTTCAACACCAGATCCTCTTTACAGAACCTTCGAATTTGTACCTTCTTATTGTAGGCATCTCGCACCTGCTTCTTGTATCTTTCTGCCTTCTGAAGGGCTCTGGCCCTAAGCCCTAAGCCCTTCAACCATATCCAAATTCTCCCTCATTAACGAGGGGTTTTGACTTTCATCATAAGCGGTTATCCTCAGCGATTTGAGTTCTGCTTCTACCAGGGTTACTGTTGTTGCTCTGTATACCAGATTGAAACGAGCTTCCCCTGTAGCTGTTTTGGGACAGGTTCGATACGCCCATAATGCATAATCTAACTCATCAGCCCAATTCCCTTTGGCCTTTTCTATTCTGGACTTAATGCCGTTTACGATAGTTCTGTTGGTTACCTTGACTTGTCCATTAGCCTGAGGGTGTGCCACAACCATGAATCTTTGCTCGATTCCCATCTCCCTGCACCAGGTGCGCACAAGAGATCCTGTGAATTGAGTACCATTATCTGCTTCCAAAATCTGCGGGATTCCATATTGGCAGCATTGATAACCACATATTTAGCATTGGTGGGAAGCTAGACAAAAGACATATACCGAGGAGCAACTCCATAATCTTACTTTGGAGCAATTTAAAGTGGTTTTGAGCGAGAAGTATATTCCTAGGAGTTACCGCAATCAGAAGGAAGTTGAATTCTCTAATCTGAAGCAAGGCAAGAAGTCTGTGTCAGAATATGATCGTGCATTTTGTGATCGAGCTCGTTTTGCACCAGATAAAGTTGACACGGATGAGAAAATGTCAGAACTTTTTTGAGCCGGCCTGAGGCAAGATATTCGGGTACTTTTAGCAAGTCAGAGTGGACTTTCATATGCTGAAGCACTTAATCGAGCCTTAGATATGGAGATGGCCATGCAGCCAGAGAAAATGATGCAAGTCCCTGCTTCTTTTCCACCTCAAACTCAAATATCAATGCTGCAAACCAGTCACATACTGAGCATAACTAGAATTATAAGGGAAAGAGAAAGTGGGACGATAAGAATCAAAGCAATAAAAGACCATGGCAAGGACATGGTCAGCAGTAATCCAATCAAGGGAATGCAAAACCGCAGACTGTGATACCATCTGGAACGTCTGCAGGTCCACAAGGAATCCCTCCATGCTCCAATTGGAACAAGATGCATAAGGGAATTTGTAGAGCTGGAAGCAATAGCTGCTACACATGTGGAAAAGCTGGTCATTTCTCATATCAGTGCCCGAATAAGCAACAAGGAGGCAATGGGGGAAAGTCGAATCAAACTCAGCCGTCAAACTTGAGAGCGATGGATGGCTTCCAACAGCCGCAACAGCAGCAAGTGCAATGCAACCGTCAACCACAACGCTCCCAAGGACAACAATCTCAACAAAACCAACCTCGACAACAATACCAGCGAGTGTTTGCTCTTGATCTGAAACCCCATGGCAAGGAACAAGGAAATCTTGCAGGTATGTGTCAAATGAAAGGAATTCCTATTATTATTTTATTTGACAAGGGAGCATCACATTCTTTTATATCGAGTGTTTGCGTAGATACTCTTGAACATGGTTAGAGAGATCTAGTCGTGATTTAAAGGTGACCACCCCGGTAGGCAAATCCACTATTGTCACGCATGTTTGCCCGAACATAGAATTTAGGTTAGGATCACTCAAAATGAGCGCTAGGTCCTTGAACCTAATTCTTATGTGGGATGTGGATATCATACTAGGAATGGATTGGTTAACTGAGAATTTTGCCACGATCCGTTGTCAACAACGAGAAATTTCTTTTCATCCGCCTAGGAAAAAGCCTTCCATAATTCATGGGATTGAATGAAGCAACATGGGGACGCCGATAATTTCTGCCATCCAAGCTGAGAAAATGTTAAAGAAAAAGGATGCACAAGCTTTTCTGGTCTATTTAAATAAAGATGTTGATGAGGAGAAATGTGTCGAGGATGTACCTGTAGTTCATGAATACAAAGATGTATTTCCAGAAGCTTTACCGGGGTTACCACCTGACAGACAATTGGAGTTTACCATTGATCTTGAACCTGGTTCAGCTCCAGTATCAAAAGCTCCATATAGGATAGCTCCAAAAGAATTACAGGAATTAAAAGTTCAGTTGCAAGAACTATTGAGTTTAGGTTTCATCCGACCTAGTGTTTCCCCTTGGGGAGCACCAATTTTATTTGTTAAGAAGAAGGATGGTACACTAAGGATGTGTATAGATTATCGTGAACTCAATAAGTTGACATTGAAGAACAAATATCCATTGCCCAGGATTGATGATTTATTTGATCATCTTCGAGGAGCATGTATTTTTTCAAAGATCGATTTGAGATCTGGTTATCATCAATTGAAGATTCGGCAAGAAGATATACCGAAAACCGTTTTTCGAACAAGATACGGCCATTATGAGTTTGTAGTGATGCCTTTCGGGTTAACGAATGCTCCAGCAGTATTTAGGGATCTCATGAACCGAGTTTTTCATGAATACTTGGATAAATTTGTTTTGGTGTTCATTGATGATATCCTAATTTACTCGAAGAGTGAGCAAGAACATGAGCAACATCTCAGAATTGTGTTAGATAAATTGAGGAGTGAGAAACTTTACGCTAAATTTAGCAAATGTGAATTTTGGCTTAAAGAATCAATTTTCTTGGACATGTGGTCTCTTCAGAAGGAATCCGAGTTGACTTGTCTAAAGTGTGGGCAATACAAGAATGGAAATCACCCAATTCACAGCATGAAATTCAGAGTTTCTTAGGTCTAGCAGGATACTATCGCCGATTTATCGAAGGATTTTCCAAGATAGCAAGACCGATGACCCAATTACTCCAAAAGAAGGTGAAATTTCAATGGAGCGAAGAATGTGAGAAAAGCTTTTAAGAGCTTAAGGAAATATTGACCACAACGCCAGTCTTAGCTGTCCCAGATGCAGACAATGTTTATACCGTTTTTACGGATGCATCGAAAAATGGTCTTGGTTGTGTGCTAATGCAGGAAGGAAGAGTTATCGCATATGCTTCGCGACAACTTCGACCTCATGAATTGAATTATCCAACTCATGACCTAGAGCAAGCAGTAGTTGTTCAAGCATTGAAAATTTGGAGACACCACCTCTATGATGCTAAGTGTGAGATTTTTACAGATCATAAGAGCCTGAAATACTTCTTCGAGCGGAAGGAATTAAATATGAGGAAGAGAAGATGGCTTGAGTTAGTAAAGGATTATGACTGTAAAATTTTCTATCACCCAGGGAAAGCTAATGTAGTTGCGGATGCTTTGAGCAGAAAGGGCAAGACAGAACTGGGAGTTCTCCATATTCAAGAAGAGATATCTAAGAAGGAAGTAGAAGTAAGATGAATGTTGTTTTGTCTCCACACATTGAAGAGAAAGTGATAGCATCCTTGGTAATAACTTCTGACTTGAGAACCAAAGTTGTCGACGCACAACGGAATGATGAGAAGATGGAGAAATTACGTTTGAGGGTGCGAACTGAGAAAGTTGACAATTTCAAAGTAGCTCGAGATAATGCTCTAATGTTCAAGGATCGACTTTGCATACCTAATAATGAGGAGTTAAAGAAAGAAATATTGAGTAAAGCTCATGAAACTCCTTATTCAGCACATCCAGGAAGCACTAAGATGTATCAAGATTTGAAACAAAGATTTTGGTGGGAAGAAATGAAGCGTTATGTTGCTTTGTTTGTGGAACGATGTTTGGTGTGTCAGCAGGTGAAAGCGTTACACCAATGACCATATGGGAAGCTACAGCCGTCGGAGATTCCTCAATGGAAATGGGATAAGATTACCATGGATTTTGTAACTGGGTTGCCGAAATCGAAGAGAGGAAACACGACCATTTAGGTAATTGTGGATACGCTCACGATGTATGCTCATTTCATACTGATTCCCATCTCCTATGGATCAGATAAATTAGCTCAGTTGTATGTCCGTGAGATTGTGCGACTTCATGGAATCCCTCAGATGATCACATCAGATCGTGATCCAAAGTTTACCTCTCGTTTTTGGGTAAGTCTGCAAAATGAATTGGGAACCAAGCCAAATTTTAGCACAGCCTTTCACCCGCAAACGGATGGACAATCTGAAAAAGGACAATCTAAATTTTGGAGGATATGATAAGAACCATTGTGTTAGATCGAGGAGACCAATGGGAGCAGATTCTACCACTTATGGAATTTGCATATATTAATAGCTATCAAGCGACGATCATCATGGCACCCTATGAAGCTCTTTATGGAAGAAAATGTTGATCACCACTTTATTGGGATGAAGTTGGTGAAAGAAAAGTGTTAGGACCTGATGTTGTTCAAGAAATGATCGAGATCGTACGATAAATCAGGCAGAGAATCAAGGAAGCTCAAGATCGCCAAAAATCTTATGCCGATGCAAGAAGAACATAACTAACATTTGAGATAGGAGATAAAGTTTTCCTTAAGGTTTCACCATCAAAGGGAATTCATCGATTTGGGGTTAAAGGAAAGCTCAAGCCCAGATTTATAGGACCGTATGAGATCCTGGAAATGATAAGTTCTGTTGCGTATAAGTTAGCTTTGCCACCGAGCTTTGGCAACAAACATAATGTTTTTCATGTATCACAATTGAGGAGATATATTCATGACCCCAAGCATGTCATTCGACAAGAAGAAGTATCTTTAGAGCCTGATATGTGATAGGGATTAATATCAGCTTTACCATGTAAATAATTCACATCGCTAGTAAAAAACGGATATTAGCCTAAAGAGCTGTAGGGGACTTTCTGAGTCCTGGTAGGATCAAAGGGTCTGAACAGTTCCCATAAGCATCTGGTGTAACTCGAGGATCTGCCAAGATCCCGGTTGTGCAGAAGCTGCAGGCATCTGCGGAGGCTTATGGATCTACACAACACGCAGTCCGCGTGACTCTATATGCTCTAGAGTAAGGACCACCAAATTGATAACGGGGAAGAGTGTCCCCATGGAAATTCCTTTTCTGTCCTCGGTTAGCATGAGTGCTCACTTTTTCACCCTTCTTACCTCTATAAATACTGAGTAGTTGCATAGCTCACGATCCATCTATCATCATCATAACAATAAAACTCTCCATACAAACACGCATTCTTGCGTACTATTCCATTCATCCTCTACACTCCGCCTGGAGTTCCCTCGAGGTCGGGCAGTTGAAGCTCTCTAAGGCTACTTCCCTCGGAGCTTCACCGGCAGCCATCGCCATCTTCTCCTTCTCGTCATCGTCGGGAAGGATCTCTCTCTCTCTCGCTCCGTCTCAAACCTAAGGTATAACCATCGCTGCTATGGGAGAAGAGGCCTTAACGGAGCTCTATGCTCCCATTTTTTCCTCTCTCCACCTCCTCTCTTCGCTCTCTACTTGAATGAGTTTGAATCTCACATGAATATAGCTGGTTTATGGCTAGAAATGCCCCTTATTTAAGCATATAGCTCGATTATTGTTTGCTGCTTCTATGTGAATAATATCATATATGAAATCGCTGTGAAATACCTTGTTATGGCTGATAAACCTACACAAATCTCTTGCTCTCCATCATTATATGGCTTTATCTGTGAATGCTCCTTGCAAATACTATGAATCATCACACAATTGTTGTAGATCTTCAACCCGGATCTATCAACTGGCGCCGTTTGTGGGAAACTTTGAGTCTAAGATGTTGATTTCCCCTGTTTTATGTGAAATTCTCGCTCGTTGTTATAATGTCGTTGACGTTTTTTCCTTATCTTTTCCCTATGTGAAGAATATGAGAAAAACTTGGCATTAGAATGAATGGGTGTGCCGTATTCGCTGTTTAATCTGCAGAAATATGGTGGTGAACATCATTGCCTGATTTTTATTAAGCCTTTCACAATTGTGGGCTGTTGAATATGATATGATTCTTAGATTGTGCTCTCTATGTAACAAAAATTGCAATAGATACCCTGCTAGAGGGAGACTCAAGTTCGGGATATCTGTTTCTTTCTCCCTATATGTGAGTGCAAATCTACTATATGTAAATGTCGTTGGAATTGTTGAATCCGGAGCATCTTCCTCCGAGTTAACTGTGAAGTTTTAGCTGACTGTTGTAATATGCTTACGAACTCGCTCTGTTATTCCCCTATTGTAAGAGATGCTCTAGATAGGGGTAGTATAATGGGTGAATGTGGAATGTCAATTTGATGTTATCCTTAGAAAATCCGAGCATGAATTTGATGGATTCATTTTAGCTGCATTGTTTACGGCAGCAGGTTAAGGGAATCGGAGGAGATTTCGAGATCATATTTCCTTTACAGTACAAACTGTGATGACTAAATCATTTTATTTGTTAAAACTTTAAGGTTGTGAAGAATCTGAAGGGAAGCCGAATTCCAAAAATCTCAGCAAATCCAGAACGCGTTCAATTCGCCTCTTGAAAGTGGTGAGTTTGTGACTCTGTTCATCAATTTCAAAGTGGAAAATTAATGCGAGGGCCATGAGGAATTGGTAATTGGAAAGGAGATATCATTTCTTAAGTCAATTATACATCCCTATATTACCATGAACCAAGAACCCACCAACTGAAAACATCAAAAAGCGGAGAGCTGAAGATGACAAGGTCACCCTATTCACCCTGATGAAGGGGCCCTGCATCTGAGAGCAGAACCTCCCATAAACCCTCAGAAGCCCTGTCTAACAGGCAACACCCTCATAAGCCCTGTTCAACAGGCAGCATCTGCATAAGCCCTATCTTACAGGCAGCACCATCATAAGCCCCATATAACGGGCAAAACCCCTCATAAGCCCTGTTCAACAGGCAGCATCTGCATAAGCCCTATCTTATAGGCAGCACCATCATAAGTCCCATATAATGGGCAAAACCCCTCATAAGCCCTGTTCAACAGGCAGCAACTGCATAAGCCCTATCTGATAGGCAGCACAAGCCCTATATCATAGGCAAATATCATTCATTAAGCCCTATCTAATAGGCAATCCCCTCGTAAGCCCCATAAAATGGACATAACCTTTTTACAAGCCCTATCTAATAGGCAATCCCTTCGTAAGCCCCATAAAATGGGCAGAACCTTTTTTCACAAGCCCTATTCCAAATAGGCAATACCCTCACAAGCCCTATCCCATGGGCAATGTTCCTGTAAATTCCATATATAATGGGCGAACTTCTCCAAAACCCCTTTAACGGACAATACCTTCAAAAGCCCTACGTAGTAGGCATCATTGCCCTGCATAGCTAGGCATTACACATAAGGACCTACACAGCAGGGCACCTCGCCATGAGCCTTAAAAAGCTCACCCTATAACCAAATCCTTATCCAAAGCCTCATCTAGAAAGCCGTACAAAAATGGACATCACAATGCCAAGCCTTGCAAAAGCAGGAGCTATGTACCCCTATTTCATACTTGCAGAAGCCACCTTTTGAGAAGCCTTGCAATAAACAGGTGACATTCATTGAAGTTGCCAAAAAAAAAATTAAAAAAAATAAAATAAAAAATCACCAATCACCAAAAAGGGGCTGTTAAAAATAAACAGCATTGCATATTAGGGCCCTGCATGATTAGATACCATGAACGGGGGTTATGAGAAAAAGGGACCGTGCCAAATGCCCTTCACCGTAACCAGATGCCTATCAAAGAAGCATTACACGGTAAAACCTACCAAGATAGGCACCACTTTCCCTTGCCACATATTGGCAGAAGCTACCCTATATAAATCCTGTACAAATAAGCAATACATATGCACCAAAGCTGATACCGATAGCACTCAATCGCATAGGGCTTGTCAATAGCAAATTATGTCTATGTCAAGTTTCAGCTTAAGAGTATTTGGAGCTGATCCTTTAAAAATCTTCAAACGTTTGCAGAACCTTGCAATGAAGGTGGCTGAACCAAAGGCTCAACAGGAAAGGACATCTGATGAGGCCTTCAATTCTCTAAAGGAGCAAAGGCCTGGCGATATTGCCCCGAGAATATCCTTTGGATTTGGGGATAACCAGGATATTATACATCAACACAACGATGCCCTTGTAATAACCGCTGAAATAGAAGGATATCAAGTGCGAAGGATCTTCATTGACATGGGAACTCCCGTTAACGTGATCCTGCTGAATTGTCTCAGTCAGATGCCCCAAAAGAGGCTTCTGCAACCCGCCAAAGTGGCTCTTCAGGGTTTCTCTCAAAAACCTGTCACGACAATAGGATCGGTGGATCTCGTGCTCACCTTAGGTGAAGGACACGTTAAAGCATCAAAGTCGACTACTTTCTGGGTAGTTGATCAGGAGTCATCCTACAATGTTATCCTGGGAAGAGCTGCTCTGAAATCTTTCCAAGCGATAGTATCTACATATCACTTAATGATGAAATTCCCAGTGGGAAATCAAATAGGGTGGGCATCGGGAAGTCAAATGACCTCACGAAAATGCTACATCCAATCTGTCAAAATGGGAGAAGCCAAAAAATGGGCCGTCCCAGAACCTGTGTCCCCCCGACATAAACCAGAAGGAGCAGAAGGCCAGAACGAAGAGGCTGATGCTGCCAAAGAAGGGCAAAGCTTAATGACCCCTGCAGAGGAATTAATAGAAATAGAACTGATCCCAGGTCGGAAGGGGTTCACCACCAGAATTGGCACTCAGATGCCCCAAGACATATCGTTGCAATTAATAAGATGTTTGCAAAAGAATGCAGATTTTTTCGCTTTTGGGTCATCTGACCTGGCGGGGGTAGATGCAGCCGTGGCATTGCACTGCCTAAATGTAGACCCCTCGGTACAACCAGTGAAGCAAAAGCTAAGACAATTCGGCCTTGAAAAAGATAAAATCATCAGGGAAGAGGTTGCCAAACTATTGGAAGCTAAACATATTAGGGAAATACAATTCCCGGAATGGTTATCAAATGCGGTAATGGTAGCCAAGGGGAACACATGCACCTGGAGGATGTGTATTGACTTCAGGGATTTAAACAAAGCATGCCCGAAAGATCATTACCCTCTGCCCATAATTGATCAATTGGTAGACTCCACATCAGGCTGTGAGTTATTATCTATGATGGATGCATATCAAGGCTACCATCAGGTTAAAATGAACCCATCAGATATCCCAAAAGCTACATTCGGGGTCTGCGCCGGGACATTTGGTTTCCAAAGCATGCCTTTTGGCTTAAAAAATGCACGAGCCACCTATCAAAGGATGATGGACAAAATCTTTAAGATCCAAATTGGTAAAAATATGGAGGTCTATGTCGATGACATATTGGCCAAGAGTGTTAAAGACCAAGATCACATACAAGATCTGGAAGAGGTGTTTGCTGTTGCCAGGTTTTACTACCTCAAGTTAAACCCAGCCAAATGTTCCTTCGGAGTACGGGCTGGAAAATTCTTAGGATATATGGTCACCCCAGGGGGATTGAAGTGAACAAGGCCAAAGTACAGGCCGTACTAGTCATGACTCCCCCTCGAAACATCCGAGAAATCCAAAGGCTCAATGGAAGAATTACCGCATTGAGTCGCTTCATCTCGCGATCAGCAAATAAAAGCCTCCCTTTTTTCAAAATCTTGAGAAAAGGGAGTAGGTTCGAATGGACTAGTGAGTGTCAAAAGGCCTTCGAGGAATTAAATGAGCATCTGGCAGAATTGCCTCTGCTTACTAAACCGCTACCCCAAGAAATCTTATACTTATATATAGTGGTGGGAACGGAATCTATCAGTTCTGTACTCCTGAGAGAAGAGGGGCAAACTCAGAAGCCCATTTATTACACAAGCAAGATGATACAGGGAGCAGAGATGCGGTACCCGAGTATCGAAAAAGCTGCATTAGCAGTAATGGTTACAGCCAGAAAGCTAAGACCTTACTTCTTATCACACAAAGTGATAGTCAGGACGAACGAGCCATTAAGGCAAATACTGGGCAAGCCCGACCTATTAGGAAGATTGGTCAAATGGGCAATAGAGCTAAGTGAGTATGATGTAGATTTCGAGCCAAGAGTAGCTATTAAAGCTCAAGCACTGGCCGACTTTCTACAAGAAACCACCAGAGGGGAAGAAGAAGAGTACCAATGGTGGAAAGCTTATGTGGACGGCTCGGTTACTAAAGAGGGAGCTGGGGTAGGAATCTTCATTCAGGACCCCAGGAGCCAGGATTATAAATTCGCTAATAAACTAAAGTATCATGTCTCTAACAATGAGGCAGAATATGAGGCCCCGGTCAGATGCCTAGACCTGTTACAAACCATGGGTGCAACCCACGTGATCGTCCACTCAGATTCCCAATTAGTGACGCATCAGGTCCTAGGGACTTGCGAAAAACGGAAAGAGCGAATGGTGGCATATGCCAGAGTTGTGGATGGACTCTTAGAACGCTTTGTTAAAGCTGAAGTGGTCTAGATCCCTCGAGAAGAGAATGTTGAAGCCGATAAGCTGGCACGAATAGCTAGCTCAGTGGAGGGAACCTGGACAGACGAAATTGTGCTAGCTGTGCAATGCAGATGCTAAATTAATCAAAGCCGAGGTACAGGCTACTGAAATAATGGAGGATTGGAGAATTCCAATCATCAAAGCTCTAAAGGAGCACTCAGAAAAGCCAGAAGCCACCGCCCTAGCTAATGAGGGTAGGTTGCCGCGGGCATTCAAAGCTAATTTCTGCCTAATAGGGGATAAGCTATACAGAAGGGCGTTTACACACCCCTACCTCAAATGCTTATCAGAGCCGGAGGGAGAATACGCATTGTGTGAAATACATGAAGGTGCTACGGGAGCACACACTGGGTTCAAAGACTTTATCAGAAAACTGCTCCGGGCAGGATTCTTTTGGCCTACAATGGAAAAAGACGCTAAAAACTTAGTCAAAAGGTGCGATAGCTGTCAAAGAAATGGGTGGCTCATCCACAAGCCTGCCGAGCAATTGGGGGCCATGATGGCACCTTGTCCCTTTGATAAATGGGGGATTGACATAGTAGGAAAATTCCCCACAGCCACGGGCGGAAGAATATTCTTAATAGTAGCTGTGGACTACTTTACTAAATGGGTTGAGGCTAAGGCCGTAGTAAAAATCACGGAACAAGTGATAAAGAAGTTCCTCTGGAAAAATATATGCTGCCGATATGGAATTCCAAGGATATTGGTTGCTGACAACGACGCTCAGTTCACAGGATCCCTGGTACGAGCTTGGTGCAAAGAAATTGGCATCGAACAAAGATTTGTAGCTGTAGCTCACCCCCAAGCCAACGGGCAAGTTGAAGTAACCAACAGAACCATTGTAAGTGGTATCAAGGCCAGGCTAGAAAAAGCCAAAGGAAACTGGGCTGATGAGTTAGATTCGGTGCTATGGGCATATCGAACTAGTCCTAAGACAGCCACAGAAGAAGCCCCATTCAATCTAGTATATGGAGCAACATCGGTAATGCCAGTAGAGGCAGAGCTCAAGTCGCTAAGGATAGCGACCTATGATGAAGACCATAACCCCTCCTTGATGAGGGAAAACCTAGACATGGTTGAAGGGCTCAGAAGTAAAGCACTCCAAAAAGCAGAAAGATATAAACAACAGGTGCGAGATGCTTATAACAAAAAAGTACAAGTCCGAAGGTTCTGCAAAGGGGACCTGGTTCTGAAAAGGGCAGATGCCCTCAAACCCATGGGAAAATTAGACGCAAATTGGGAAGGAACCTACCTGGTAAAAGAGGTATTAAAAGGGGAAGCTTATGAATTGCGGGATGAAGAAGGAAGGGCACTGCCTCGGCCTTGGAATGTAAACAATCTAAAAAAGTATTATGCTTAATGAAAAAGTGAGTAGTATGGGAAGCAAAAAAGAGCATGGGAAAGGTAGAAGAGATTCTCTTATGAAGAAGACTATCTAAAAGAAAAATGAAAGTGTTGAATTAAGTACCAAATGAGTTGTGATTCCTTCGATTTCTCATAACTCACTTGTGGGGGGAGTAGGGGGATACCCCCCATATCCCATTATCTTAAAATGCTTATATCTTAAAATAGATGTATGCATGAAAAGCTGGAAGCATTAAATAGTCATTCAAAAAGGATAGAATATAATTTACTTCAACAAGTTTAAAGGCATAAAGCAAACTTCTGGGATCAATAGAAATAGTCTACCCAAATTCAAAGGTGTAAGATGAACACCCCACCAAAAGGCAAAAGAAGTAGTTTTTGACCAGGAAGATGAAAGAAAAACAGACTAAACAGAAACACTAGAGTTGGGAGGAGAATCTGGAGAACTCTGGGAAGAGGAGGAAGATCCACTGCTAGCTTCTGCAGCTGAACCTGCGGGGAAAGATAATGACATTAACAGCTTTCTCTCAAGTAAACCCGAAAAGGCAAATAGTAATAAAGTAACATACCCCTTTCTAGTTTCAATTTCTTGTTTCTTCGCTCGTAGAGCTTCTCAGTAGGGGGTCTTCTCCGGCCCTCGACGTCCCTAGCCTCCTCGATAGAGAGCAGCTCAGCCATTAGAACAATCACACGCCCGTTACGAGCTGGGTCATGAACAATAGCATCCCCTGGTGTGAGAAATCCACCTATCAAAGGTGCAAGAATGGCTTCGCATTTCTCTTTCTCTGATAAATGTCCATCATACATTTCATATTGAGCAAAAAGATTCTTCAGCCTTCGGAGGTAGGTTTGTTGGGATTATATACTGAAAAGCATACTTTTTATGCTGAGTTGTATGGTACTTCTTCCTGTTTTATGAAATAAATAGTCATATGTTTTGCATATTTATTCGTGTTATGGTTATGCAAATAAACGTCCTGTAGTATATATTGTAGATAATATGGTGTGGGTAGTCACACGGAAGATCATATTATCACTTTCTTATATACTTAAATGGTGTTCACAACCTAAGTAATCATGGACAAATTACTTGTTAAGGTTGTAGTATAATGCTGGATATTAGCTGATCTTGGCTAAGTAGCTTATACTAATGCATCCAGTTGCATTGAACAGGATCGCGGTGAGATAAATCCTTTTATACTGATTTAATAAAGGATCCAAGATCTCAGACGATTATTATTTCTTAATTCTAGTTGCATAATATTGAATTATATATTTATGATCATTATTACTTTAAGTTATCAATGAGTGAGAGTTATTGCAACTCAAAGCATCTCGATATCTTGGGTAATAATATTATAAATATGATAATTAATATTATAGCTAGAAATCGTGTCTCGGCGGAGTCTGAGTTGATGATGTCCCCTTGAGGCGCTCCAAAGATTATTATATTAAACCCTGCAGGTGGATTAAGTTCCGATATAATAATAAGGTCGAGCGGGTACTACTCTCGGATTGAGATATTAATTAATAGAGCTATCTGTAGCTTAATTAATTAATGGACATGCGATATCTTCAACACGGGAAATAATATAATCCAAAAAGGAGCCCGGTATGTTATAATATGGGAGATGGACGGCAGTGCAATATTATTTCTTTAGTGGAGTGAAATAATATTAATATAATTAAGTAAAGTATTCGGGCCCAGAGAATACTTGGATTATTAATTATATTGGGAGGCCCAGTCCATATCCTCCTTAAGATCCCTAGTGTAGCCCAACAGAAGCAGGCCTGGCCCAGTAAGACCAACCCTAACCCTAATCTTCCTCTATATATATAGATGGAGATTAGGGATTCCGTCATAAGTGAAAAACGGTTCACATACGAGATTCTTAGTGACGGCTAGGGTTTTACTGTGAGGAAAAGATGAAAGATTTCCGTCCATCCGGAATTCTTCTTTGTGCTCGGGAATACACTAGAAGATCTCGAGGTTTACGAGAAGAGCTATATCTCGTGTGCAGAGATCTAGTGCGAGGAATTCTTCACCGAAATCTCATTACTCCGGCTGGATCTGCCCCGGCAAAGGTATGCAATCTAGATCTGTTTCCGCTTTAGGATCTAGGAAATTGCATGATATGTGTTTGTTTAATTGATTAACATCCGAGCGATCTTCACGGATCCAACAATTGGTATCAGAGCCAACTCGGCTCTGTTAATTGATTAATCAAAATATATGTTTCATATTATTAGTATTGGATGCGAATTTTGTGTTTTGCAGAGATCCAATTGTCATGGTTAATATGAATGTTTTTTGGTTTTAATTGTGTATTAAAATCGGTCTGTTTGTGGCCGCATTTGTAAAAACACGAGGGTTGATCGTATTAGATTAGGTTTTATTTTTCGTTTTTCGATGTAAATATTTCCTATCATTGTAACCGATCAATTCCGGGGGAGAGGAGACGAAGATTTCGTCGGATATCAAGGAGGCGGTGGTGGTGGCTCGACGGCGACGGGCGCAACACGCTAGGGTTCTGCCCTATGAGGCTGTTGCTGCTCGGCTTCGCCGGTGGGAGACACCGCTCGACCCCCTCGACGACGGGAGCAGGTCGGAGGAGGGAGCAGCGGCAGCCCAGCGCGACGGCGGTGGCGGAAACGCTGCTGCCCGGCGGCAGCACGAGCTAGGGTTTCTCGGAACCCTAGCGACTCGCGGCAAACTGCTGGATGGCGAGGCTGCTGACCGGTGTTCTCCCTGAACACCGGCGAGTCCTGGGCGACAGACGACGGCGTGGAAGGCGGGGGAAAGGCAGCGGCAGCTGCTGCTGTCCGCGGCAGTCGCTCAGCGACTGTGCAGCGGCGGCAGCAGCGATTCTGCTGCTGCCCTTCGTTTTTCCGGCGACCGGCGGTGGTGGCATCCAGTGGGAGACCTCCAGTGAGGTCCCCTCCAACTCCAGGCGGCGGCAGCACGGCGGCAGTGTCGGCTCGAGCGGCTAGGGTTTGCGGTTAGGGTTCCTCCAAACCCTAACGGGCTGATACCTTACGGTGATGCAGCCTGTGGATTGAGAATTTCAGTTCGTGGGCCCAGAATTGAAGATGAAATGGGCTGAAGAAGGGAGGCTGTTATTTTCGTTTATTATAGCCCAAGAAGACATATTATTGTTAATTTTTGTTATATTTTCGGATTTCATTAGTATGGGCTTTAGGTTTATTTATTTCCTAAGTAGATTAGGTTTAATTTTCAGCTATATATTGGACTAATAGGGGTTGGCCGAATTTGGCTAACTTTAATATATGAAATTTCTCGTTTCTTCTCTTGAGAGAATAGTTTTCGAATTCTTCTTGTGTGCAAGTCGAATTCATTATCCGGCGAATCATTCGAGTTCATCACCCTCGACTGTGTGTCATTCATCGTCCCCGAGTTGCCTAGGCAACACTTTTCGTGTTCGATTTAGGAGGTTTTGGGATTTCCATCGGTATCTTTAGTCTTCCGCGTGCGTGAGTCGATTCGGACCTACCAAGGTTCGTATCATTTGGCACCAGAGCCAGAGTTTACGTAATCCAGGTTCTATCTTTCCGTTTGTCCTTTCGCTTTCGTTTCGTTTCTATTCGTGTCAGTCTTCGTTCGTTCGAGTCTTCGTACAAATTTTTCGTTTCTGTGTCAAAAAAAAAAAAAAAAAAAATCGAATCTGTGTTCATAGAGTCGTCCTTCGTAGCTTTTAGTTCGTGTCAAATTTTCAGATTCGTTTGGTATTCAGTCAATCTGTTTCCTTGGTAATTAAGGAGTAGAAGATTTCTTTCCTTATAAGAATAGGAAACTTAATTAGAATATATATATATCCCACTCCTGATATAACACGTTTTAGGGTGTCTCTTCTACACGTTGTCGTGACATATTAGGGGCAAAAGTTTCGATAAAAAAAAAAAAAAAAAAGTTTCGAAAAAAAAAAAAAAAAAAAAGAGAGAGAGATATTCGAAGCCCTAGTGTGTCACTGTGTTTTCTGGTTTGGTTCTTGCGTGTTTCTTCATTGGGATATCAGTTGTGTATTCGTTTCTGTGAGTTTTCGTCTTTTTCTCGTGTTTTTCGTCGGCCAGCACTAAAACGGCCATAACTTTTGCATACGAACTCCGATTTTGCTCCATAATACCTTTTCGGAAAGCTCTCGAAAAGATCTATACGATGGTTCCACTTCGTCGGAATCAATTCGTTATTTTTGCAAAAAAAAGGCCGTTTAAAGGGTCAAATCGTCCGCCGAAGTTTTCGGTAAATTTTTTGTGTCTTCGAATTTAGGGTTATCTTAGTTCAGTCATCTTTGCTTCCTACTTTCAATACTCTTGAGTCATTAGTAGTGATTTCTGTGGTGGATTAAGGGGATTTGAGCTTCTTAAGAGAGAATCGAGTGGAAAAAGGCGAGAGTGTGAGAGTATTAGAGGGTAAAAAGCCATATCCATTAAGCGATACACGAGTGTTGAGTGATTCATCATTGAGTGATACACGAGTGATTGTGAGGTGGTGAGGTTCATTGTTTTTTCTAACGTTTGTTTTGTTTTGTGTTAAAAAAAAAATATAAAAAATATAAAAAAAAAAAAAAAATGGCAGGTACAAGCAATGACTCGTCGATGGGTCAACCAGAAATTGATCCAAAGATCAAGTTCCTGTATGATGCTTTGAGTGCTGATTTCAGGAAGCTGATGAGAGAAGAGATGGAGGAAGTACATGCAAGGATCAACGAAGTGGAACAGAAAAATCAGCTAGAGTTTGCTCCGGGCAGTGGCGGACGAGGAGGTCGAGGTGGTAGAGGTAGAGGTCAGCACTATAACCGGAGAACTAACCCTGAGTTCGAGGCTGGGGGTTATCACTACAAGAAATTAGACTTTTAGTCACACATAATTAGTCACGCATTAGTATGTGTGGGGGTTTAGCCACACATAATTATAACATGTGTGGGTAAATTAATTAACGAGTTCTCATTACTTATTGACACTTATAATGTGTCGTAAAAGCTTTTTAGTGACATTCTCATTTTTGCCATAAAATTTCATTTACATGTCATTACTTACGTGTATACCATTAAATTTATTAACCACACACGGAATCAACTAATGACAATTAATATGTGTGGAAAAAAAAAAAAAAACTAGCAACAAATTAGTAAATTTCTTCTATTAATTGAAAATCTCAGTTTTTTTTTTTTTTTTTTTTTTTTTAATATTTTATGTCTTTGAAATTTGTAAAGTTATGTAATTAAAATTTCTTGCGAAACATTTTGATAGCACAAATAAAATATCACTCTAAATACTAGTAATAAATTATTATATTAGTTATTTCCAATTAATTTACTTTTCAAAATATATAAATAATTTAATCATAAATATACAACTTTATAAAAGTTACGTCATGGACATACAAATTCGGCCAACAAAGATTAAATTCTTTATTTCCTTAATATTAATATCAATACAATTAACTATAAATATTAATAGACGTGAAAATGAAAAAGGAAATAAATAAATAAATAAATAAATAAATAAATAAATAAATATCTATTAAAATATGAAGAATGGATATGCTTCAAAATAATTCGAACCCGCCTTAGCTTCACCAAAAAATGCGTAAAATATATCCCTCCAAAACATCCCTCCAAAAAATCAAAAATGAAAGGAGTGCGGCAGTTTTCAATCCCCCACCTTTCCAATTTGCATATTAATAGGGAAAATTATTAACATGTAATCATAAAAACCAAGCTACTAGTGCCGTGAGTTTGAACAAGTTGGGGCAGCACCGCAGCGAAATATAAAGAGACGGAGAGAGAAGCTAAGAGTGGACGAACGACGATGACGACCCCGTTTTCGACGACGACACCATTTTGATTACGGAAGTAGATTTGGTGGCCATTAACATTTTTGAAAGTAAGATTTCTTGTAGTGATTTTTTATTTTATTTTATGGAGATATCTTTGTTGATTTTTATTGATTTATTTGATATGATTTTATAGGAGGGATGCACTGTTTTGGGCGACTTAAACAAAATTAAAATTTGTTGGTGGGCGGCATTGATTTTCGCAGATATTACCATCGAAGTTGTATGCAACTTTGAAACAAAAGGAAGGGTAGAACTACTTTGTAAATTAAAAGATATTATAATTATAATATATATATTTTTTTTGTTTATTGTGCATATGAATTCTAATTCTTATTATATTGCCATGACAGGAAGAAATAAAGTTTGCTGATATGAAGATGAAGTACATGGGATCTAAGCAAGACATAACAAAATTAGAAGAATTAGACTTAGTGTAGTTATTTAGATTATTTATTTGTTACTTGTAGATAGCTCTTTAAGTATTGTGTACTTTCATTTTATTGAACATTATTTAATAAATTGGTTAAGAAAAATCCCAATTTTTTTTTCCTTACACATAACATATATGTTTACCTACATTTAAATATATTTTTCATAAGAAATTAATAAAAAAAATAATATATAATTATCGAAAAAAAATATTTAATTACACACAAGATCACGATTTAACCATACATATGAAATGCCACGTGTCATTTCCACGTCAGAATCCACCTCATTTCCACCTTGTAATTATAAAATATCATAAATATATTTATCCACACATAGGAGATATATTTAATAACACATGCATGTGTAGTAAATAATCAACGATTTCTGCACACATACCTGTATGTGTAAGCAAAATTCTTTTTCTACATAAAAATAGTGACATGTGGTGATTCTTGCATTTTGTGTGGGTGATAATGAATACACACACAAGAGCATACTATTAGTCACACATGCATGTGTGGGCAAAACCCAAGTTTTTTGTAGTGTATGAGGAGGATCTAGAGTTCGAAGAAGAGGAAGAACGAAGCTGGCATAGAGGAGCAAGGAATGGACGAGACAACAATCTGGGCAACATCAGGATGAACATTCCCTCGTTTCAAGGGAAGAACGACCCAGAATTGTTTCTTGAATGGGAGAGAAAAGTGGAGCTGATGTTCGAGTGTCACAATTATTCAGAGCTCAAGAAGGTGAAGTTAGCAGCAATTGAGTTCTCGGATTATGCTCTCGTTTGGTGGGATCAGTTAGTCACCAACAGGCGGCGGAATGGAGAGCACCCGATTGAGACATGGAGTGAGATGAAGACGGTGATGAGGAAACGATTCGTGCCTTCTCATTATTACCATGAGCTTTACAACAAGCTGCAGAATTTGAGACAAGGTGATACGATCCTTGACGACCGAATTGAAGACGCACGCGGAAGGAATTAACAAGAACGAATGAAACTGATGGATATTCCAATATACCTAAGATCTAATCCTATAAATGATATAAGTCAGTTCTATGAACAGCCTATACCCCAAATAGCGATCGTCTTAGTCACACGGGAACGATGAATGACACACAACGAGGGATGATTGACTCGCTGATTCGCCGGATAATGAATTCGTCTTGGAATAATCAAGAGGAATTCGAAAACTCTCAAGAGAGAATAAACTCACAATAATATTCATGATAAAACTGATCTGATTTTCGTCCACAAAGACCCCCTTATATAGGGAGGGAAATAAAACCATCTAAACCTAATCTAACTAGGAAATAACTGACCCAAAGTCATTGGCATGGCCCAACCCATTAACCAATATGATAAAAACCCAAAAACAAGTCTTTTAAGGCCCAAAAACGTGGCCTGAACCAAAACATACGAAAATTAAAACTAAAATAAAGTCTTCAATCTTCATCCCATATCATCTATAATTCTGGGCCTCCGGGCTTCGAACCATGACTTACGGGCTCCATCATTCCCCTCCTCTTGAAGAGGATTTGTCCTCAAATCCTGGCCGTCTCCTACGTCAAAAGGAAAGAAATATTGCTTCTTGATCTCTTCACATATCTCCAACTCATTCAGTCCTTCGAACTCGATTTGATGTTCACTTCCTTTAATTGATAATACGCCATGAAGTGTATCTTTGGAAGAAACATCATCGAATGCCTGCACAAATGAATAAGTAGAAGAAAATAGACAATCAAGATCATTAGTGGACGAAACATTCGCCTTCTTCCACTTTGCCTCCATGGACTTCTCCTCATTCACTATCCACTCCAAAACACTACTCTGATCAAGTAGAGACTCATGCATCAATCCATACTCGTTTGTCTCTACTTTCTCCTCCTTAGACTTCACCATCTCCTCCTCCTTTGACAGGTGCACTTGATCATCTTCATCCACTTCTGTTGGAGTAAAAGAAACAAGTGACACTTCATCCTCAACATGAATGATGTTCTCTTGTTGCTCTCCATCATACTCTTCATTCTGCATGCTCAGACCAATATCATCGAATAAAGTAAGCGGTCCAGAAGGTGCTTCGATTTCTTCCACCTCTTCATTCTGTTCTTCCAAGACCGTCACTTTTGGATCTCCTCTCTCATCTTTGGTCACAACTCCACCATCATCACAAGTTGGAATAGAGAAACTAGAAGAATCTGACCTTGGCTTCACAAATGGACGTATGTACCTCTTCTTCTGCTGCTCATCTTTCTCCCAAAAGCTTCTCTTGGAATATGAAAGATTGGCTTGAAGTCGCCTCCATTCTTCCCGATTTGTAGGATAGTAATGCGAAGGCGCATAACGCTTCCTCATCACCGCCCTCATCTCTTTACATGTCTGGATAGGCTGCTCTCCATACCTTCTCCTACTCTTCACAAAGTGATCCCACCAAACTTGAGCATAGTGCGAAAACTGATTGGCTGCCAACCTCACCTTCATGAACTCAGAATAATTATGACAGTCAAACACAAGCTCTACCTTTCTCTCCCATTCAAGATACAACTCAGAATCACATTTCCCTTGAAATGAGGGAATCTTCATCTCTTCATCCTCAAAGTAGCCTTCATAATCTCCCTTATGAGGACGACCTCCTCTAACTACTCGTCCTCCTCTTCCACCAATGCCTTGAGTAGTATGGGAGTGTTTGGATGCTTCAATTTTCCCAATCCTATCATATACTCCTTCTAACTTAGATTGCATAATCTTTCCCAATTCCGACTTCCATGTCTCGATCATTAATTTCATCTTGGGATCGATATCAACATTACCGATAAGGTTTTCTCCTACCATTCCTGCAAAAGGTTAGTGAAAATAAAACAGGATCCTCACCACCTCACAATCACTCGTGTATCCCTCAATACGGTTCACACTCAGCACTCGTGTATCGCTCAATAGTAATGGCTTTTACCCTCTAATAATATCACATCTCTTGCCTTTTTCCACTCAAATCTCTCTCAAGAGGCTCAAACTCCCTTAATCTACCACAGAAATCACTATTAATGAACCAGGAGTACTGAAAGTAGGAAGAAAGGATGACTAGACTAAGAAACCCTAAATCGGAAGACACGAAAATTTACCGAAAACTTCGGCGGACGATTTGACCCTTTAAACGACCTTTTTTGGCAAAAACAACAAACCGATTCCGACGTAGTGGGAACCACCGTATAGAACTTTTCGAGAGCTTTCCGAAAAGGTATTATGGAGCAAAATCGGAGTTCGTATGCAAAAGTTATGGCCGTTTTAGTGTTGGCCGACGAAAAAGACGAGAAAAAGACGAAAACTCACAGAAACGAATGCACAACTGATATCCCAATGAAGAAACACGCTAGGACCAACCCAGAAAGCACAATGACACACTAGGGCTTCGAATATATCCTTTTTTTTTTCGAAACTTTTTTTTTTTTTTAAACGAAACTAATCGAAACTTTGTGCCCCTAGTATGTCACGACAACGGGTAGAAGACACACCCTAAGACGTGTTATAAAAGGTATGGGATATATATATATATATGAATAAGTTTCCTATTCTTATAAGGAAAGAAATCTTCTACTCCTTAATGACCAAGAAAACAACTTTGACTGAGTATCAAAACGAATCAGAATACTTGACACGAAAGAAAAAGCTACAAAGAAACGGATTTTGACGACTCTATGAACACAGAACACAGATACAATTTTTTTTTTTTTTGACACAGAACGACTCGAACGAAGAAACAGAACAAGACACGAAAAGAACGACACAAGGACACGAACAGAAATTTAAGACGAAACGAAAGCAACACAAGACACGAAATTCAGGACGAAAAGGATGATAGAACCTGGATGACGTAAGCCTGGCTCTGGTGCCAAATGATACGAACCTTGGTAGGTCCGAACGACTCACGCACGCGGAAGACTCAAGATACCGATGGAAATCCCAAAACCTCCTAAATCGAACACGAAAGTGTTGTCTAGGCAACTCGGGGACGATGAATGACACACAACGAGGGATGATTGACTCGCTGATTCGCCGGATAATGAATTCGTCTTGGAATAATCAAGAGGAATTCGAAAACTCTCAAGAGAGAATAAACTCACAATAATATTAATGATAAAACTGATCTGATTTTCGTCCACAAAGACCCCCTTATATAGGGAGGGAAATAAAACCATCTAAACCTAATCTAACTAGGAAATTACTGACCCAAAGTCATTGGCATGGCCCAACCCATTAACCAACATGATAAAAAACCCAAAAACAAGTCTTTTAAGGCCCAAAAACGTGGCCTGAACCAAAACATACGAAAATTAAAACTAAAATAAAGTCTTCAATCTTCATCCCATATCATCTATAATTCTGGGCCTCCGGGCTTCGAACCATGACTTACGGGCTCCATCACAAGGGGTTCGGAGTGTGGATGACTACTTCAAGGAGATGGAGGTAGCCATGATTCGAGCCAATATTGTTGAGGATAGAGAGGCGACGATGGCGAGGTTCTTGGCTGGTCTGAATTGGGAGATACGGAATGGGGTAGAGTTGCAGCATTATGTCGAGCTGGAAGACATGGTGCACATGGCCATCGAAATAGAGAACCAGCTCAAGAGGAGGGGTAATGGCAGCAGCAGGCAGAGTCCGAATAGTTGGAAGAGGGAAGAGCAGCCGAGAGAGGAGAAGCAGCCGTTTAGGAATCCGAGGTTTGATGCTTCAAAGTCTGAAATTCAAGGCAAACCGGCAGTTTCTAGTGTTCGCAATCGGGATCAGAAGTGCTTTAAGTGTCAAGGTTTTGGGCACATCATGACTGAATGTCCGAATCGGAGAGTCATGGTCATGAGAGATAATGGAGAGGTAGTGACCGATGAAGAAGACTCCAGCCCAAAGATGCCGGCTTTAGTGGATCCTGATGAGGAGGAGGTTGAGGAGATCACACCACCCACCGGACTTATTTGTGTGGCAAGGAGGGTTCTTAGCATTCAGAATCAAGCAGCAGAGACAGAGCAGCGGGAGAATATCTTCCACACGAGGTGTCATGTGAAAGATAGCTTGTGCAGCTTGATCATCGATAGTGGTAGTTGCACCAACGTTGCTAATGTTTCCATGGTCGAGCGACTTGGTCTGCCTGTGTTGAAGCATCCCAAGCCTTATCGCCTACAATGGTTGAATGACGTGGCAGTGGTCAAGGTGACAAAGCAAGCGAAGGTGCCATTCAGCATTGGGTCGTATGAGGATGAAGTTGTGTGCGATGTAGTTCCTATGCATGCGAGCCATATCATTTTGGGGCGTCCGTGGCAGTACGATCGACATGCGATCTACGATGGCTTCAACAACACGTATTCCTTCAAGTATAATCAGAAAAAGGTGTCACTTCTTCCTCTTACTCCTACACAGATTTATGAAGATCAAGTGCAGTTGATAAAGGAGGCGGGAAAGATGAGGTCGAAGGATGAGAAAGTAGAGATTAAGGAGAGTGGGTTGATGCATAAAACTCTACGTGATCAGCGTGGTGATTTGGAGAAGTAAAGCACGGGGGGAGTTTGGTCCGCTGTTGATCATAACTATATCTCTCCTTCTTTTGATTTTCTCTTGCAGGAATTCAATGATGTTTCCATTCAGAGGAGTGACGATTTTGAGGAACTGGATTTCTTTCCGTTGGGTGCGAGAGACGGGCCGGATTTGAGGACAAATCCTCTTCAAGAGGAGGGGAATGATGCAGCCTGTGGATCGAGAATTTCAGTTCGTGGGCC
Source organism: Thymus mandschuricus (assembly GCA_029379335.1). NCBI lineage: Eukaryota > Viridiplantae > Streptophyta > Magnoliopsida > Lamiales > Lamiaceae > Thymus > Thymus mandschuricus. Next base: position 19,966,870 of record CM057083.1, read on the forward strand.
CAGAATTGAAGATGAAATGGGCTGAAGAAGGGAGGCTGTTATTTTCGTTTATTATAGCCCAAGAAGACATATTATTGTTAATTTTTGTTATATTTTCGGATTTCATTAGTATGGGCTTTAGGTTTATTTATTTCCTAAGTAGATTAGGTTTAATTTTCAGCTATATATTGGACTAATAGGGGTTGGCCGAATTTGGCTAACTTTAATATATGAAATTTTGTTTCTTCTCTTGAGAGAATAGTTTTCGAATTCTTCTTGTGTGCAAGTCGAATTCTTTATCCGGCGAATCATTCGAGTTCATCACCCTCGACTGTGTGTCATTCATCGTCCCCGAGTTGCCTAGACAACACTTTTCGTGTTCGATTTAGGAGGTTTTGGGATTTCAATCGGTATCTTTAGTCTTCCGCGTGCGTGAGTCGATTCGGTCCTACCAAGGTTCGTATCATACGGGCCAACTCGTAGGCCCGTTTTTCTCGTGAAGATCAGCCCGTTACTCGAAGATTCCAGATTTTTCAAGCTTGTTCGAAGAAAAATGAAGACCATGATGATTGGATAATTTATTTTATTGTTCATGGTGTCTTTATTCGATGTGGTGGATAGCATGTTTACATTATTCGCGATAATTGTCTATGTGCTATGCTTGAAAATGGTAAAAACCTTGATTAAAAATTACTAAGTGTGAAAATATTATCATTATTCGATTTAATTCGAAAGATTATGATAATCTAGCCTCCATAATTGGTTTAAAAATGAAATAATTAGCATTCGCGTTGACAATGAGTCTTCCTCCCTATAGGAGATGCTGGTTATAGATTTCATTGGTTTAAACTTCATAAAAGGATAACTTGATTTAAGATGAAATAATCAGTGTTCGCGTTGACAATGAGTCTTCCTCCCTATAGGAGACACTGGTTATGGAATTCGTTGGTTAAATCAAAGTTGATAATATTGGTAAAATGTTTTATTTAGGTAACTGCTTCTTCTGGTAGGGTTACTCTTCATATAAATCATTTTTGGCATATTAAATTATGGTATTCACTTAGATGCAAATTAATTGATTATTTCCCTATAGGAAAGGTGATTAATTATTTTCGCATGGCTAGGACCAACTATTAACTTATCAATCAGAAGGCGGAGGTTGATTGGATAATAAGTTAAAGATGTTAAGATCTACTTAAGGGATTATGTATACTGTCCACCTATAGTGGCTTATATATAAAAACTTAAGGTGTTGGGGGATGCTTTTAAATTGTTTCAAGGCTTATCAATATAATTTGCTTCAAATCTTATATGACTGTTGATGTGATGTTTGTTTATTTATTTATTTCAGCTTCACTATGTCTCTTAATCCGCTTGCTACGATTCTCAAAGAAAACAAACTCGAGGGTTCCAATTATATTGATTGGAAAAGAAACTTGGATATTGTTCTTACTGCTGACGGACACAAATATGTCCTCATTCAGGCTTGTCCCCCTGAGCCCACTGATGAATCCACGCCAGAACAGCGTGAGGCTTATACCAGCTGGAAAAGGGCTGATGAGATGGCAAAATGCTATATACTGGCTTCAATGTCAAGCATTTTGCAGCATCAACATCAACATGTCCGATCTGCAGCTGATATGATCTATTAGCCTTACGGAAATGTTCGGGCACCATGGTCGCCAAGCGCGTCAGAAGGCTATGAGAGCCATTATGACTATGCGCATGGTCGATGGTGATTCTGTTAAGGAACATGTTCTAAAGATGATTGGTCATCTCAATGAACTTGAGGTCCTTGGTGCGGAGATCGATGGGGAAACCCAGGTCGATATTATTATAGAGTCCCTTCCTAGATCTTTTGATCAGTTTCGGATGAACTACAACATGAATCAAAAGTTGTACACGTTATCCGAGTTACTCAATGAGCTTGTGCAAGCTAAGGAAGTTCTTCGGGTTGAACCTCAGGTACATGTGACCACTGTTTCTGAACCTTCTAAACTGAAAGGTAGAATTAGAAAGAAGAGGAAACAGGGTGGCCAAGCTCAGAGGGGAGCAAATCATAGAGTGGGAGGACCTCAGGGTGGGATAAAGAAGCCAAAGGGGAAGTGTTACCGTTGTGGAGAGAAGGGACATTACAAGGCGGTTTGTCCTCAGTTAAGAGGCAATCCTAAAGGTATATCTTGTGCATTAGTAGTCAAAGCTTGTTTAGCGGCTCGTTCTACACATACTTGGGTTGTAGATACGGGAGCCACTGATCACGTGTGTTTTGACTTGTAGGGGTTTTCACAAACCCGAAGACTTAATGCTAGAGAGATTACCGTCACCATGGGGAATGCTACGCACGTGGCGGTTTCTGCAGTGGGAGTTGTCAGTTTACCGTTTTTGGATAAAACATTGGTTTTGAGAGACGTTTTGTTAGTACCTAGTTTTAAAAGGAACCTTATTTCGGTTTCCAAATTGTATTTGGATGGATATTCGGTTACTTTCGGTTTGAATGACGTTACTATTTTTTGTAACAATGATGTCATTTGTTCGGGTATTATGTCTAACAATCTCTATACCATTAACTGTACTGTACCTGCTATTTATAGCACATCATCGAGTTCGAAGAAACGCAAGGTTTCTTCAGATGTGAATCAAACACTTCTCTGGCATCTGAGGCTAGGTCACATTAACCTCAAGCGAATTCAAAGGTTGGTGAAAGACGGTCCCTTGGATAAACTCCAAATTGGACCGATACCAACTTGCGAATCTTGCTTAGAAGGTAAGATGACGAAAAGGATTTTCAAATCCAAGGGCAACAGATCAGAGAGTGTGTTGGACTTGATTCATACGGACGTGTGTGGTCCAATGACTATTCAGTCTAGAGGTGGTTTTGAGTACTTCATCACTTTCATTGATGATTACTCGCGATTTGGATACATTTATCTGATGAAACGGAAGTCTGAATCCTTTGATAAATTCAAAGTTTTTAAGGCAGAAGTTGAAAATCAGCATAATAAATCCATTAAGTCCATTCGATCTGATCGAGGTAGAGAGTACCTTAGCGCTGAATTCTTGGAATACATGTCGCAAGCCAGGATCACGTCCCAGCTTACTGCGCCAGGAACACCACAGCAGAATGGTGTGGCAGAACGCAGGAACCGAATATTGTTGAACATGATTCGGTCGATGATGATCTATTCTGAGCTACCTACTTCGTTTTGGGGCTATGCCTTAGAAACAGCGGCATATATTCAAACTTAGTTCCCTCCAAATCAGTACCCAAAACACCCTTGGAGTTGTGGTCAGGCCGAAAGGCCAACCTTGAACACATTCGGATTTGGGGTTGTCCTGCACATGTGTTACGCAAGGATGCTGATAAGTTGGAGTCAAGAACTGAATTACGGCTGTTCATAGGGTACCCCAAGGGTACGAGAGGTGGATTGTTCTATAGTCCAAGGGACCAAAAGATCATTGTCAGCACCAATGCTCATTTCTTGGAAGAAGATTAAATGAACAATCACAAACGCATGAGTGAGGTCATCTTAGAAGAGATGAGGGATACAAACCCGCCTGAACCACCCGTACTAGATGTGGCACCATCAACTGCACCACGTGTTGACACTAGTACACAACCTCAGAATATGCCTCGTCGTAGTGGGAGGGTCATCATCCAACCTGAAAGATGGTTGTGTTTGGGAGAGTCTTTGGACAACTTGCCTGGTGAAGATGACTCTGACCCCTGGACATATCAGGAGGCAATCCAAGACAAAGATGCACAACTTTGGCAAGTTGCAATGGATTCGGAAATCGAATCTATGCATGAGAACGATGTGTATGACGTTGTAGAACTCCCTGAAGGGGTTAAACCCATCGGGTGTAAGTGGGTCTACAAACGTAAGAGAGGACCTGACGGAAAGATTGAAACTTTCAAGGCTAGACTTGTGGCAAAAGGTTTCACTCAGAAAGAGGGCATCGATTATGATGAAACCTTCTCGCCTGTCGTCATGCTTAAGTCGATCCGGATTCTCTTGGCCATTGCTGCCCATATGGATCTGGAGATTGGCAAATGGATGTCAAGACTGCTTTTCTTAATGGTAGTCTTGATAAGCCCATTTACATGCGCCAACCAGAGGGTTATATTGCCGAAGCAAGTGAGCATCTTGCGTGCAGGCTTAAGCGATCCATCTACGGACTTAAGCAAGCATCTAGGTCATGGAACACACGGTTTGACGAGGTAATCCAGTCATATGGATTCATGCAGTGTGTATATGAGAGTTGTGTTTACAAGAAGTGTGAAGGAAACGACTTGGTGTTTCTAGTACTGTATGTAGATGACATTCTATTGATTGGCAACAACGTAGATATGTTATCGGACGTACGGATGTGGCTGTCCAAGCAATTCAAGATGAAGGATTTGGGAGAAGCAGGACACATTCTTGGGATCAAGATCTTTAGAGATCGTAAGAAGAGAATGTTGTGTCTCTCCCAAGCAACCTATATAGATACGGTTGTAAAGCGGTTCAGCATGGAAAATTCCAAGAGGGGGTCTCTGCCTCTCTAGAGTGGAATACATCTATCAAAAGAAATGTGTCCGAAGACACAGGGTGAGATAGATGACATGAAGGGTGTTCCATATGCTTCGGCAGTTGGAAGCCTCATGTATGCTATGCTTTGCACTAGACCGGATATCTGTTATGATGTGGGCATGGTTGCCAGATATCAGTCTAACCCAGGAAAAGGACACTGGACTGCTGTAAAGAATATAATCAAGTGCCTGAGAAGGACTAGGGATTATATGTTGGTCTTTCAGCCTAACAGTCTACATCCTCTGGGATACACTGATTCTGATTTTCAATCAGATAGGGATTCTCGAAAGTCTACCTCAGGATGTGTTTTTACATTGGGAGGTGGAGCCATATATTGGAGGAGCCTAAAGCAGAAATGCATTGCTGACTCCACAATGGAGGCTGAGTATGTGGCAGCCTCGGAAGCAACCAAAGAAGCTATATGGCTCCGGAACTTCTTGATGGATTTGGATGTGATTCCGAATTTGCCTCAGACGCTCACAATTTATTGTGACAATTCTAGTGCAGTGGCAAATTCGAAGGAACCACGAACACATAAGGCCAGTAAACACATTGAAAGGAAGTACCACCTCATACGAGAGTATGTGAAAAGAGGAGAGGTCGTGGTGTCAAAGATTGATTCGGAGGATAACCTGGCTGATCCTTTCACGAAGGCCTTGTCTATCAAGGTGTTCGAAAGCCATGTTGGAGGCATGTGAGTTCGAAGCATGACAACACTGCTTTGAGTATAAGTGGGAGAGATATTAGTGTAGTAGTATACTTGAAAGCATGCTTTTGAGTATAAGTGGGAGATTGTTGGGATTATATACTGAAAAGCATACTTTTTATGCTGAGTTTGTATGGTACTTCTTCCTGTTTTATGAAATAAATAAAGTCATATGTTTTGCATATTTATTCGTGTTATGGTTATGCAAATAAACGTCCTGTAGTATATATTGTAGATAATATGGTGTGGGTAGTCACACGGAAGATCATATTATCACTTTCTTATATACTTAAATGGTGTTTGCAACTTAAGTAATCATGGACAAATTACTTGTTAAGGTTGTAGTATAATGCTGGATATTAGCTGATCTTGGCTAAGTAGCTTATACTAATGCATCCAGTTGCATTGAACAGGATCGCGGTGAGATAAATCCTTTTATACTGATTTAATAAAGGATCCAAGATCTCAGAGGATTATTATTTCTTAATTCTAGTTGCATAATATTGAATTATATATTTATGATCATTATTACTTTGAGTTATCAATGAGTGAGAATTATTGCAACTCAAAGCATCTCGATATCTTGGGTAATAATATTATAAATATGATAATTAATATTATAGCTAGAAATCATGTCTCGGCGGAGTCCGAGTTGATGATGTCCCCTTGAGGCGCTCCAAAGATTATTATATTAAACCCTGCAGGTGGATTAAGTTCCGATATAATAATAAGGTCGAGCGGGTACTACTCTCGGATTGAGATATTAATTAATAGAGCTATCAGTAGCTTAATTAATTAATGGACATGCGATATCTTCAACACGGGAAATAATATAATCCAAAAAGGAGCCCGGTATGTTATAATATGGGAGATGGACGGCAGTGCAATATTACTTCTTTAGTGGAGTGAAATAATATTAATATAATTAAGCAAAGTATTCGGGCCCAGAGAATACTTGGATTATTAATTATATTGGGAGGCCCAGTCCATATCCTCCTTAAGATCCCTAGTGTAGCCCAACAGAAGCAGGCCTGGGCGTAAGAGAAACCCTAACCCTAATCTGCCTCTATATATATAGATGGAGATTAGGGATTCCGTCATAAGTGAAAAATGGTTCACATACGAGATTTTTAGTGACGGCTAGGGTTTTACTGTGAGGAAAAGAAGAAAGATTTCCGTCCATCCGGAATTCTTCTTTGTGCTAGGGAATACACTAGAAGATCTCGAGGTTTACGAGAAGAGCTAGATCTCGTGTGTAGAGATCTAGTGCGAGGAATTCTTCACCGAAATCTCATTACTCCGGCTGGATCTGCCCGGCAAAGGTATGCAATCTAGATCTGTTTCCGCTTTAGGATCTAGGAAATTGCATGATATGTGTTTGTTTAATTGATTAACATCCGAGCGATCTTCACGGATCCAACAAGGTTTTCATATTGGGAAAATCCTCAAACTCCAGAAAGTCTATTTCCCTCCTGGTCAAAAACTTAAGTAGATGAAATCGAAAAGAGTCGGAGGCGTCCTCTGAAAAGGCCAACTCGCAAATTTTCCGGCGAAGAGAATCAAGCGACATGCCTGGAATAGCATAACATGATCGGCGTAAGTCGAGAGTAATCAGGTTAAGGAATTCAGTGGAAAGAGAAAGAAGAGATTTTCCATTGTCTTTAGCTTTGAAATTATTAGCGAAGCAGGGAGATTACATACCTGGTTCTGGCTAAATCAGAAGAGTAAGAGTAGTAACCTTACTGAAGACGAAATGTGCGGAAGAAGCGAAAGGGCTCTCTTTTTTCTATCTCTTCTTATCTCCTATAATGGTATTTCGAAAAGATGGTAGATGAAAAAGGAGGTGAAGAAAGTATTATACCACCTCGCCCTCGGAAAACTAAACGGCGCATTATTTTTGCACGCGACAAGACTGGATGACTCCGTAATACGCCAAAAAAAAAAAAAAAAAAAAAAAACTACTATCATTCCCCGCCAGAGTGTTACACTAGAAGCTTATTAAGCACGCTTCTGGACTTGGGGGAGAGTAGCTGATAGGGATTAATATCAGCTTTACCATGTAAATAATTCACATCGCTAGTAAAAAACAGATATTAGCCTAAAGAGCTGTAGGGGACTTTCTGAGTCCTGGTAGGATCAAAGGGTCTGAACAGTTCCCATAAGCATCTGGTGTAACTCGAGGATCTGCCAAGATCCCGGTTGTGCAGAAGCTGCAGGTATCTGCGGAGGCTTATGGATCTGCACAACACGCAGTCCGCGTGACTCTATATGCTCTAGAGTAAGGACCACCAAATTGATAACGGGGAAGAGTGTCCCCATGGAAATTCCTTTTCTGTCCTCGGTTAGCATGAGTGCTCACTTTTTCACCCTTCTTACCTCTATAAATACTGAGTAGTTGCATAGCTCACGATCCATCTATCATCATCATAACAATAAAACTCTCCATACAAACACGCATTCTTGCGTACTATTCCATTCATCCTCTACACTCCGCCTGGAGTTCCCTCGAGGTCGGGCAGTTGAAGCTCTCTAAGGCTACTTCCCTCGGAGCTTCACCGGCAGCCATCGCCATCTTCTCCTTCTCGTCATCGTCGGGAAGGATCTCTCTCTCTCTCGCTCCGTCTCAAACCTAAGGTATAACCTTCGCTGCTATGGGAGAGAAGGCCTTAACGGAGCTCTATGCCCCCGTTCCTTCTTCTCTCCACCTCCTCTCTTTGCTCTCTACTTGAATGAGTTTGAATCTCACATGAATATAACTGGTTTATGGCTAGAAATGCCCCTTATTTAAGCATATAGCTCGATTATTGTTTGCTGCTTCTATGTGAATAATATCGTATATGAAATCGCTGTGAAATACCTTGTTATGGCTGATAAACCTACACAAATCTCTTGCTCTCCATCATTATATGGCTTTATCTATGAATGCTCCTTGCAAATACTATGAATCATCACACAATTGTTGTAGATCTTCAACCCGGATCTATCAATATGAGTTGTGAAAAGAGACCAGAGGCAATAATAGACTGCAAGGTGCAACAATTAAGAACCAAGTCGATTCCCCTAGTTAGAGTCCAATGGAGACACCACAGTCAAGGAGAATCGACATGGGAACTTGAAGACAAGATGAGAGAGAAATACCCGGAGCTTTTCGAGGTAACCAATTTCGGGACGAAATTTATTTTAAGGAGGGAGGGATGTAATACCCCGTATCTTAATTAAGCTAATTAATTATTATTAGAGACTATTATAATAATAGTTAAGCAATATTAAAAATAAGGAGTTGAGGTAAGATGAAAAATAGAAGATTAAATTTATATCTTAGGATATTTTAGGATTTTTGGAGAAATTATTCTTGTTAATTCTTTAAGACATGAGACGATACATATATGAAGGACGTAGGCTATATTCAATTGTATGGTTGAAATTTTACTTAAGTTGATGAGATTTTTAGCTAATTCTTAAAGACAATAATTATAATAATTTATCTATAAATCATTTTTCTTACAATTTCTTTCTCAATTATTGAGCTATAAGATATTAGTCCTCTTAATTTATTTTTAGGACTCAAAGTGTGGGTTATAGGAGAATTATTTATGTGTAGTTGGGAGATTGGAAAATCTAAGATTTAATTAAGTGATGGTAGAAGTGCTTATATTGAGCTAAAATATTAGTAAATACTCAAATTACAAAGAATGTAGAAAGGAAGAGAAAAGAAAAAGTATATATTTACTAATAAAAGAGAGTTTGTATTTTTCTCTTTCTCCCAACTCTCTCTCTCTTATTACCCGTCACTTTCCCCTCTCCAACTTCACTCTCTTTTCTTCTCTCTAACTCACAAGACACTGACTCACCAATTCACCATTTTCATCTTTTGGAAGCTTTCCAAATAAGGAAGCATGTATGTAGAAGTCAAATATAAGTTTCTAAATAAGGTAAGCTCTTCATTTATTGAGTTATTGCTTGAATAATTTGAGAAAAACAACAAACTCATTTGAGATTAAACTTTCCAAAATCCTGATGATGCTACTATATATATTTTATTTATTATCCTCTTGACTTCTACTTGTTCTAAGATGATGATTATGGAGTAAATTAAGAAAAACCCCTCTCCCTTTCAAGATTTATGAAATTCAAGGTTTAGGGTAAATTGGGGGTTTTTAATTTCGAAATTTCTTTTGAGAAATTGAGCTTGAATATATGTTTTTATGATTGTAGGAACCATGATTTAAATGTTTGAGAATTTTTGGAGATCAAATTCACCAATTCTTGAAATTAGGGTTTTTCATGAAATTAGGGATTAATAATTTCGATTTTATTTTATGAAATTGATGAAGGGGATATGAAATAGACATTATATGATGCCTAAAATGAATTTTTGTGGTATTTTTGGAGCCCATATATATTAAAAACGAAAATGAGTATATAATTAAAAATTGGGTATTTTGATATTTATGCTATGTAGTTAAATTGATGATGAAGATGTGATATATATTATTTGATGTTCGATGGAAAACATTGGGAATTTATGAAACTTCCTTAAAATAAACTATGATTTTTATGTGTAAAGAATTAGGTGTTTGAATTATTTTAATACTATATATGTTTCACTTGAGACTTGAAGAATGACTTTTATTTCAATTTGAGCTATTTTGAATTTATTTGAAGATGGAATTCTAGAATACTTAGTTTTAGTTATATTATAAGTTGAAGAATCTAAATGATTTATATATATAAGGCAACATAGAACCTATATATTAATACATTACTACTTTAGTAATGTGAGTTAAGATTATAGCTTGACCATTACCCAAATAGAGGATAGATGAGATAAGTGAGACGTATTGATAATATAGATGACGAATTGTCGAGGAAATGTTAGTTAAGAAAGTAAGTTAAGGATAAAAAGTTATTTTTTTATCTACTTTCGTTACTTTATCGTTTTATTTATATATATATATATATGCTTTGATGAAGGAACGAGTGGAAACCCGAGACAAGGAAATAACTGAAGAAGGAAGAGTAAGTACAAGCTAGCCGGAGTCAGGTGGGCTTTCTAACTAAACAATGAGATGATGCATATGTATATGAAGTATGATGTTTTTGAGAAGTGATTAACTTGCCAATATTTGAGTTTTGTATGATCATCTACTTGATGGAAGACGAATTCAATCATGTGATAAGCAGGATGTGTGTACACTGATGTGATCGTGAGCTATCCTTTTGGTTGGCCGATCATTGTGTTTAAGAAGGAGGCCTACTTCTCTACAATTTTATGATTTAGATGTTAATCATACCATATAAATGACTGCAGTCGCTCATGTTTAAAGGATGATAGTAATATTTTGCATGCACTTGCATTTTAAAAGAAGGTTATTACTTGTGACATGCTTATTGAGGCAAGTTTAATCTATAGCTCTAAGAAGCACATTTTCAATATTTTGGCATGTGTTCAGTGAGTACTTTGTACTCAGCCCTGCATGTTGTTTCTAAAATGTGCAGGTGAGGCTGGGATGAGGAGGGGAGTGTGCTGAGCGGAGCTTTGTTGTTAATATGATGATGTCTCATTGTATATATAATAAAGTCGTTAGTTCAAGGTCTAGGATTATATGTCTTCACACATGTAATCCCTTTTGATGACCCATTCCGCTGCAACACTCTGAAGTTTTTGTTGGTGTTCGTACGTTGAGAACTATGATACTTGATTTCACTTTAACACCTGAACTCCGAGATAACTTAATTATATTTTTGAAAGTTATCTGTTACTATTTTTGTTGAATAGTTTGACATTCTAGGCAACTTTTATATTGTTGAAAGATTGCCTCTCAATTTGATTGTCATTGAAATTGTTATCGAACCTTAAGATCCTTCTATATATACCAATTGATTTGTTTATTTTGTTGGTGTATAAATATTATTGTCTTGAGCAGGGTTCGAGTTAATGCATTGAGTAAATGATGAATTAAGAAAATATTATTCTATTCAATTATTATTTCATTAATTCACGGTCTTTCGGCCTAGTTTTATTCTATGTCGGGTCGTGACAATTGTTCTGGTGGCTGGAGTCAGTTTAGGGTGTGCTTGGGAATGTTGCTGAATAAATCCTTGTATAGCACCCAAGAACTGGTTCATGAAATCTGCTCCATTAGGCGGTATTGGATAGGTTGCATCTTCATTCGGAGTCTGGTTTGTTGCTCGATCTCGGTTAGTACTTGAACTATCACTTTCGGTAGTACGTGATCTTGAACCGGCATGAGACATTATTCTGAGTCGGAAGGAAAGTATTGTTAATCTTAGGATGGATGTGCTCTAGTGTTAGTCTTAAATTCTCACAATTACAGTATCCAATAGCGCAATCCTTAAAGTCCGACCTATAAACTATATTATAAGTTTCTTATACCTTAATAAGATCGAGGACTACTTTCTAACAAAAAAGCTTTTCACAAATCCAACTCAAATAATTTAAACTATAAATTTCTGATATAAACATAGCTGCAATAAACGTACTTTAACTCTAAACTCAATATAATAATTTCAACAATTGCAGCAAACCTCAGCAAATATTTCAGAATTGAACAGTTTACACTCACCCCCATGAAATAATTTAAAATACCCTTACCTCAGTCGGAGCGCGTGGCGATCGAATGACTACAAGCAGTAACTTATGATTATTTTTTTTTCATGCTCAAATCATTTTGCGGTGTCTACAGGAAAGTAGACGCGCTCTGATACCACACTGTAACACCCTAACTCACACTGTAACACCCTAACTCAAAATAAACATATAAGCGGAAACATAAGAATATTTTTTTTCTAAAAGAAGTAAAGTAAAGAAATAAAATTTCAAATAAATAGAACTACTGAAAACATGATTTAGGATTCATGGAAACCTTGATAATATACACCATGATTCTAAGTATTTACACCCCAACCATATTTACATAAAAAGGATATGATTTCTAGTTAACAAAAACTTTAGGAGTAATCGAAGCAAAATATGACTTCTAATATATAATGCTGAGTCATTCGACCACGGCACGCCTCCGAGCTTAATCACCTGAAAAATATATTAAATATGGGTGTGAGCATACAAAGTATACTCAATGTGGGACTTTATGCATTATTATCCAAGTTAATAAAATGGTAAACACTTATGATCAACATCAAACTTCACATCATTCCCGCCCTTGGCGGCATAACTTGTTGTGCACAACTATGTGAGAGCATTCAAGGACACTTTTCAGGGTAACGGTCCAGCTACTCACAAATCTTCATAACATAAACGAGAGCACCTTAAGGGCACTTTTCAGGGTAACGGTCCTGCTCTCTTCAAATTTCATTTATCACAATTTTAACACACATGGCAATCAAGATATTAAAATGGATAACAATATCAACAGCATAACCTTAAGTAAATCACCACACCTTAACCTTCAACTTGAAAATTATGTCAAGCAATCGAAACAATTTATCGTCCTAGTCATGCCGCACCTTGCCGCACAAAGATGGAGAGAGAATCGATTCTGAGAGAGGGACGAAAAAGAAAAGGAGAGAAGAAACGAAGGAGGTGAAGAAAGAGACAGAGGCGTCTAGCGAGAGAGAAATAAGAGTACATAGGCGGTGAATGAAAGCTCCGCCTTTTCTATTATTCTTATTTCTTTATTCTTATTTTATTTTTTTATTCTTATCCTCTCTTATTTTCTATTAGTTAATTCCTTTTTAAGCTAATAACTAATATATAATTTAGATATTTTATAGAACTAATTTAATAGAACTACATAATATCAGTCTAATTCAAACTTCAAGTTCCTCCATTTATTTTTCCCTTTTTCATATTCTAGATTTGTCTTATTAAATCTCTTAATTTACTAGTGGCGCATCGTAGCTTCAAGTTCTTCTAAATATAAGGCAACTAAACTTATCTGCAATCTCGACTTTTAGACTAGAGGCGCGACGATTTCGACTAATACGAGCTCAACAAGCATAAATATTCATGAATTTCATATAGAAAGATTTAAACATTTAAAAATAAATAGCTTCACATTAAAGTTTATTCGGGCTGTGACAGCTCCAGCCCATCCCTCACACTATAAATAGTGGTGTGCAGAGAAGAGAACCCTTAGAACACTTACGAAATTTTTCAGCGCTCAAGCAAACAAGCACTCACAAATTTCCAGCATACATTTTTCTGAGTTCTTGTTAAAGTGTTCTCCAATTTTTAACATCATCGAAACTTGTTCTCTACAACCTTCACTCTCTTAGAATCTAAGCCCACTCATATATCCCAGCTTAGAAGAAGAACTCTACCCTTTGCATACACTGTAAAGAGTTCTTCACTAAGAGTGTTTTCAAACCAAACCAAAGCCCTAGTTCTTGTCAAGAGTGTTAGAGTTTGTGTTTAGTCGAAAGGTTGTTGGAAGATCTAAGGTTTTTCTTTCATCGATAGCAGATGTTGGGAATTGTTAAGGATTACATGTGAAGGGGGAACTCACATTGGGACGCTTTAAGATTAAAGAGTATATTTTGATTCGATCCCAAAACCCCTAAGTATCCTGTTCCCAAGCGACCCTAATTTGATGTAGAATAGCTTAGAATTTTTCTAAGCCTATACTGTTAGGATGGCTTCTTTTATTGCTTTAGATGCTTAGGTTTTAGACTGCAGGATTTCCAAGCGAAGGCCACTCGCTTGAGTGTGTTTTCCAAGTGAAGCGAGTCTAACGAGCCAAAGCGAAGCGTGCCGAAGAATAGCGAAGCGAAACGAGCGCTACAGTAGAATCAAAGCGAGTCTACTGAAGCGAAGCGAAGCAAGCGCTACAGTGAAGAGTCAAAGCGAGTCAACGTTTACTAAAGCAGATACTCGGGAAATTTATTTTCCAAGTACACACTACAGTATGACCTTAAAGCAACTCAACTTGAAGCGGACGCTACAAATCTAAAGCGAAGCGAGCCCCCACCTAACAGATTGCGACAGCACAATTCCCGCTCCAATTTGAACTACGAGTTCAAACTCCAGTCAAGAGGAGATCGACGCAACTAATTGCGTATCTCCACGTGTTGAATGAAGAGAGGAGCAACGGATTTGACTGCCAGGCCGACAAGGGCCGCAACAGTACTGGATCGCTCCAGGTACTGTTAGAATTGGCTCTTAGCCATTTTAGGCAGAAAGACAATTTTGTGCGTCTAAAAAGCAGCAGGCCTGTGCAAGTACTGTCGAGAGGAGGAGGGACAAAGCCACCAACTAAGCAACGGATCTCGGCCAACCCTCCGCCTATAAATAGTGAAGGATGGAGATGAAGAAAAGTATAACACTACTTGAGCATTTAGCGCATACTGCAAACAAACACTCCCAGCTTTCAGCAATCTTCGAGTCTTTGTTTAAGTGTTCTCCGAGCTTTAGCAACAGCAAAGCTCGTCTCCACAACCTTCACACTTAGAAATCTAAGCCCATTCCATATCCAAGCTTAGAGAAGAACTCTAGACTTCTTTGCATTCGTTGTACAGAGTTCTTCATTAGTGTGTTCGTCGAAAAACCAAAAACCCTAACCCTAAGTCCTGTCTGTTAGGTTTTGTGTTCGTCGAAAGGTTGTCTCGATCCAAGACTCTACTTTCCTCGATAGTAGAAGTCTCGATCATAGAGTCTAGATCCAAGCTAGCACAGTCCTCGATTGTGTGAAGCTCGATCGAAACTAGGTTTGTGTGGAGAGTCTGTAATCTCCCAGTTTAGGACTGAAGCGAGTGAAGCTTAGTCCAATATAGGTCTTAAGGAGAACCCGCAATCTCCCTGTCGCCATCAGATCCAAGCAAGTGAAGCTCGATCTTGACCAGGTTTTTGAAGAACCCGTAATCTTCAAGATTCTTGAGTGAAGAGAATCAATTGCCCTGTGCAACAAAGTGGACGTAGGTGTTTTATCACCGAACCACTCTAAATCTCTGAGTCGTATCTCTAAACCCTAATCTCTTCATTTGTTTACTGTTTTGATTATTCATTTGAACAAGCATCGTAAACAACTTAATCTGAATTTTCAAATACTTAGGAAAGATTAGCTCACCAAATTCCGCATCTCGAGTAAAGCCTCACTCTTGATCAAGCATTCGTTTAGGTCAAGAGGTTTGCTTACACTGTAGATCTAGCTCTCGGCTAGATCTTAGTATTTGAAGCGAGCGCTTTACTTGTGCCTCCCCAGATGATCCCCCCGTCCGATCGTGAGTCAATTGAGAGGGAGGAGCCCTAATTGTAGATTGGGGAAATTGGCTCCGTGAATTTCCGGCACCTCCGACGCCGGCCGTGGCCCCCAGTGACGCCGGCCACGTCTCCTTCTCCCTCCATTCGTGGCTCTGCTGACGCCGTCGTCCGCCATCGCCTCTACGCCCGCCATCGTCGTGTGTTGCTGCGATATCCGCTGCTGGCGGCACTCCGCCACACGTCAGCCGCCGTAACACTGTTGATGCCGGCACTCCGTTGTCGTTCAGCCATCGTCGTCCTCCTCTTCTCCTTGCGTCGTTGCTCTAGCCCTCGTGGCTAGGACACGATGCCCCGTCAGCCGCCGCCGTGCTCCATCTCTCTCTCTCTGCGTTCTGCCTTCCGGCGCCGGCGGTGATGCCGCTGGTGTCTCCCCCTTCTACTCCTCATTACTCCCTTTCTGACCCTTCTCACTCTCTATTCGATTCCCTTTTTCAGGTTCCTTGTCGGCGAATTTCCGATGTTGTCTGGCCTCACTGAGGCTGCCGTGGCTCCATCGAGGCCGTCGACGACCGTGGAATGTCGTTTCCACTCTCGGCCTTCTTCGTTCTCTCGGCAGCCTTGTCGTCTCTGTCGGTGGTGCCGACGAGGTCCACTCTTAACCTCTCTTCTTACGCTTTATGTTTGGCTTGATTATGATTAAGGTTCGTTGATTATGAAGCATATAGGGCTGATTATTGGTGATTTGTTGGGGAATTTTTCAGATTCCTAGTTAGCTTGTAGTTGGTAGTTTTGTTGGATTGAAAGGGGGTCAACGTGTGAACAAGTCTTGATCGTTATTAAGGCTTGTTAGAACTGAAATCTTAGGGAGTTAACAAGGGTTCCAAATCTAATCTTTGGCTCCTATATACATGCATTGTTAATCCAATCCTCTATGTTTTCATGCTTGGCTTAATCGGGATGAACTATGTTATTCATGCTTCGGTTCTTAGGGACTTAAACTAGTTTTAACATGCTTTAAGGTCTCCACAAACTAGGGCAGCCTCTAAGTTGAGTTTTGGAGTCATTCCAAAGATGTACTT
The DNA here is from genome assembly GCA_029379335.1 of Thymus mandschuricus. Lineage (NCBI taxonomy): Eukaryota > Viridiplantae > Streptophyta > Magnoliopsida > Lamiales > Lamiaceae > Thymus > Thymus mandschuricus. Next base: position 19,983,385 of record CM057083.1, read on the forward strand.
ACTTGGTTTGAAACAACGTCGAGAGTGAGGGTTTCCTGTTTATGAGGGCTGTCCTCCCTTGTCACGCCCTTCGGGCGCTTCCCTCCCCTCCGTTTCCTCTCTCAAAGCCAATAGCCTCCAACCTAGAGATGTAGGTTTAGCTTTCTAAGCATTTCGGCCTTGCTAACGATTCTAATGGAAGGGTAGGATCTCTTACTTGATGTAATGACTCGAAAACGATCTCCGAGCTTTTGAATAAGGGTTGTCCTCTTTAGATCTTGCCTTGTTAACCTTCTTCTCCTCTCGTTTCCCTCCCTTGAGGTGGTGGTTGAGACTTTAGTTAGACAACATGGGTGAGGGCTTGAAGTGAGAAGAACTTAAGACCTTACCGAGGTGTTTTGGTGCTTCGAAAGGGCTGGGAACGGCTACCCTTGACTGGAAATCGACCTCTCTCTCTTCTTGCTTCCTTACTTGTTCTAGTCTCTCTCTTTACTTGCTTTCTATCTTGTATGAATGTTGTTTGATTGATGTGTGTGTGTATGGTGCAGAGAAAGGAATGCTTATGAGGGGATTGGAGTCTTCATTATTGCAAGGAGGAGAAAAGAAGAGGTTGGATTGGTGGTTCTCAAGAGAGGTTGCAGAGGTGGGCGGCTATGCTATGCTAGATCTCCATTTTCCATGCAAAGAGTAATGATTGTTTTTATTAGGGCTTAATTAGTGTTCTCTAATTGTGATTATAGAGGTGTTTGTTTTCTCTAATTGTGCTTAAGGGGGATTAACAAGAGTTAAATCCCAGATTTGTATGGGAATTGAAGCGCGCTTGTTGCCTATGCGGAATCCCCCTATTTTAATTCTTTTCTTTTCCTTTTTTTTCCCCCTAAATATACATATACATACTATGGGTTTGATATTGGGCCTCGGGCTTCTTCTTGTAATATTGTTGGACAGTAAATCTCTGCGGGCTTCCCTATTTGGGCCGAATAAACAAAATTCGAGGCAATTAATTCTCCGGTTCGCGCGGGCTTGTTTCCGAGGTGGCCTCGACCCATTGTAAAGCATTAATTTGGTTTAATGCGTTCTCCTTAACGAACTCGACTTTTCTGCGTTCAATAATAATACGGCTAATAATAACACAAATAGTAATAATGGAATGCCGAACGTTTTTATTAATCACTAAGAAAAACTATGGCCCCATCCCCCCCCCCCCCCCCCCCCCCCTACTATACGTGTAATATGTTGGATCCGTGAAGATCGCTCGGATGTAAATCAATTAAAAAATATTATAACATGCAATTTCCTAGCCGTCAAACTCTGATTCTCGTGAATTACTTATATTACACATGACGGAATCTGGTCTCACCATCTATATATATAGAGGCAGATTAGGGTTAGGGTTTTCCTTACTGGGCTAGGCCGGTTTCTGTTGGGCTACACTAGGGATCTTAAGGAGGATATGGACTGGGCCTCCCAATATAATTAATAATCCAATAAGGAGGATATGGACTGGGCCTACCAATATAATTAATAATCCAAGTATTCTCTGGGCCCGAATACTTTACTTAATTATATTAATATTAAATCACTCCACTAAAGAAATAATATTGCACTGCCTTCCATTTCCCAAATTATTACATAACGGGCTCCTTTTTGAATTATATTATTTCCCATGTTTAAAATATCGCTTGTTCATTAATTAATTAAGCTACTGATAGCTTTATTAACTAATATCTCAACCGAGAGTAGTACACGCTCGACCTTATTATTATATTGGAACTTAATCCACCTGCATGGTTTGATATAATAAACTTTAGAGCGCCTCAAGGGGACATCATCAACTCGGACTCCGCCGAGACACGATTTCTAGCTATAACATTAATTATCATATTTATAATAACATTACCCAAGATATCGAGATACTTTGAGTTGCAATAACTCTCACTCATTGATAAATCAAAGTAATAATTATCATAAATATATAATTCAATATCATACAACTAGAATTAAGAAATAATAATCGTCCGAGATCTTAATTCCTTTATTAAATCAGTACAAAAGGATTTATCTCACCGCGATCCTGTTTAATGCAACTGGATGCATTATTATAAGCTAATAGCCAAGATCAGCTAATATCAAGCATTATACTACAACCTTAACAAGTAATTTGTCCATGATTAATTAGGTTGCGAACACCATTTAAGTATATAAGAAACCGATAATATGATCTTCCGTGTGACCATCCACACCATATTATCTATAATATATACTACAGGACGCTTATTTGCATAACCATAACACGAATAAATATGCAAAACATATTACTCCATTTATTTCATAAAACAGGAAGAAGTAGTATACAACTAAGCATAAAAAGTTTGCTTTTTAGTATATAGTCCCAACAATCTCCCACTTATACTCAAAAGCATGCTTTCAAGTATACTATTACACTACTATCTCTCCCACATATACTGAAAGCAGTGCTGTCATGCATCGAACTCCCATGCCTCCAACATGCCTTTCGAACACCTTGACAGACAAGGCCTTCGTGAAAGGATCAGCCAGGTTATCCTCCGAAGCAATCTTTGACACCACGACCTCTCCTCTTTTCACATACTCTCGTATGAGATGGTACTTCCTTTCAATGTGTTTACTGGCCTTATCGGTTCGTGGTTCCTTTGAATTTGCCACTGCACCAGAATTGTCACAATAAATTGTGATTGACTGAGGCAAATTCGGAATCATATCCAAATCCATCAAGAAGTTCTGGAGCCATACAGCCTCCTTGGCTGCTTCCGAGGCTTCGACATATTTAGCCTCCATTGTTGAGTTAGCAATGCATTTCTGCTTTATGCTCCTCCAAGAAATGGCTCCACCTCCTAGAGTAAAAACACATCCTGAGGTAGACTTTCGAGAATCCCTATCTGATTGGAAATCAGAATCAGTATATCCCAAATGAAGTAGACTATCAGACTGAAAGACCAACATATAATCCCTAGTCCTTCTCAGGTACTTGATTATATTCTTTACAGCAGTCCAGTGTCCTTTCCCTGGGTTAGACTGATATCTGGCAACCATGCCGACTGCATAACAGATATCCGGTCTAGTGCAAAGCATAGCATACATGAGACTTCCAACTGCTGAAACATATGGATCTGCCTTCATGTCATCTATCTCCTCTTGTGTCGTCGGACACATCTCTTTCGATGGATGAATTCCACTCTGGAGAGGTAGAGATCCCCTCTTGGAATTTTCCATGCTAAACCGCTTTACAACCATATCAATGTAGGTTGCTTGGGAAAGACACAACATTCTCTTCTTTCGATCCCGAAAGATCTTGATCCCAAGAATGTGTCCTGATTCTCCAGAATCCTTCATCTTGAATTGGTTCGACAGCCACATCCGTACGTCCGATAACATATCCACGTTGTTGCCAATCAGCAGAATGTCATCTACATACAGTACTAGAAACACCAAAATGTTTTCTTCACACTTCTTGTAAACACAATTCTCATATACACACTGCGTATCCATATGATTGGATTACCTCGTCAAACCGTGTGTTCCAAGACCTAGAAGCTTGCTTAAGTCCATAAATGGATCGTTTAAGCCTGCACGCAAGATGCTCACTTCCTTCGGCAATATAACCTTCTGGTTGGCGCATGTAAATGGGCTTATCAAGATTACCATTCAGAAAAGCAGTCTTGACATCCATTTGCCAAATCTCCAGATCCATGTGGGCTGCAATGGCCAAGAGAATCCGGATCGACTTAAGCATGACGACAGGCGAAAAAGTTTCATCATAATCGATGCCCTCTTTCTGAGTGAAACCTTTCGCCACGAGTCTAGCTTTGAAGGTTTCAACCTTCCCGTCAGGTCCTCTCTTACGTTTGTAGACCTACTTACACCCGATGGGTTTAACCCCTTTCAGGAAGTTCTACAATGTCATACACATCGTTTTCATGCATGGATTGAATTTCACAATCCATTGCAACTTGCCAAAGTTATGCATCTTTGTCTTGGATTGCCTCTTTGTACGTCCAGGGGTCAGAGTCATCTTCACCGGGTAAGTTGTCCGAAGACTCTCCCAAACACAACCATCTTTCAAGTTGAATAATGACCCTCCCACTGCGACGAAGCATATTCTGAGATTGTGTACTAGTGTCAACACGTGGTGCAGTAGATGGTGAAACATCTAGTACGGGTGGTTTAGGCGGATTTGTATCCCTCATCTCTTCTAAGATGACCTCACTCATGGGTTTGTGATTGTTCATGTAGTCCTCTTCCAAAAATTGAGCATTAGTGCTAACAATGATGTTTTGGTCCCTCGGACTATAGAACAATCCACCTCTCGTTCCCTTAGGGTATGCTACAAACAGCCGTAATTCAGTTCGTGATTCCAACGTATCAGCATCCTTGCGCAATACATGTGTAGGACAACCCCAGATCCGAATATATTTAAGATTGGCCTTTTGGCCTGACCACAATTCCAAGGGAGTTTTGGGTACTGATTTAGAAGGAACTAAGTTTAGGATATACGTCGTTGTTTCTAAGGCATAGCCCCAAAACGAAGTAGGTAGTTCAGAATTTCTCATCATCGACATAATCGCAAACAACATTATGACAACGAGCTAGAATTTTGCATAAAAATAGGGGAAATCAACATCTTAGCTCCAGAATGTTCCCACAGACGGCGCCAATTGATAGATCCGGGTTAGAGATCCACAACAATTTTTAAGAGATTATTCATCATGTTTTGCAAAGAGCATTCATGGATAAAGCGTTAAAGCAGTAAAGAGCAAGAGATTCATGCGCGTATAGAGCCATAGATGAGTATTTTATACAGAGCATGATTTGCACAGGAATCATGAGTAAGAATCATATGCCATGCAGGAAACTGTGAGATTCTAACTTCTCCCTTAGGCCATGTGGGATCTGCTAGTTTCGAGCTACAGGTACACTATTAGGTTTACTCAATTTTTCTCTTTTCCTTCCCTTTTTTTTTTTTTTTGGGGTGAAGGAAGTATCAGTAGCATCTTCTACTAACTGTTTATATTAATTTCAGGCTGCTAGTTGCAGATCCATGCTAGGCGTTCGTGCTTTAGCTTATGACGATTTGCATGCTCGTTATTTTCACATGGAGAAAGAAAAGAAGAAACTTCAAGCTGAAGTAAGTCGTCTTCAAAAGGAGGCCCATCAGCATGAGGCTTTCAAAACTCTTCAAGCTCAGAAGACGAAACTAGAGGAGGAGTTATCCGAGCTAAAGAGGAGGGATCAAGATAGGGAAAATTATCTTCAGGCTCAGGAAAGGGAGGTTTCCGAGCTCCGGGCTAGCTCTTCCTCTTATGCTCAACAGGCGAAGGATTTTCATGAAGCCTTAAGGTCTTCCGTCATGCAATTAGCAGGGGCGCATGATGCCCACTTCGCGGCAATAGAGCAGCTTAAGAGGCAACATGAACAAGAGTTGGCCCAAGCAAAGGCTTCTTCTCATGCCGAAGGCTTAAGAAACGGGTTGGAGCAGGGTCTTACTAGAGGCATGAGATGTTGTCGGTCCCAGCTCCTTCTGACTCCATATGGGCAGGCCTTTCTTGATTACTTAGCTAATCATTTGCCTGAGGCTTATCTCCACTCCCCAGGCTTCTGGGTTAGGATGACTGAGCCTCTTTCCGAATGGGCCGCAAAGTCTGTTTTTGAGTGCTGTAGGATGCTGGGCATTCCTGAAAGGGCTACATCCGTGAACTTGGGTCCGATCGTGGAGGCTTTTAGCAGGGCCCCTGAGACTCTTGCTCTTAATCGCCGAATCAATGACCAGAATCCCTGGTACCTTCGAGTGTTTCAGAAAGCAGCTCGTATCCTCCATCGGCCTCATGATCATTTGGAGCCTTCGGCTCTCTGGAGTTCTCCACGTATTCAAACCTATCTTCCGGATACTGAAGTCCAGAGATTGTTGAAGAGAATTTTTGAAGAGGTATGATTTTGTGATCTTGGAACCTTTTCTTTCTTTTCTCTTTTGCTAATCGTATTTTGGAAATAGTAATTTTCTAGATCGTTTATTTTCATAGGTTGTTTTAGCGTTATATTCTCTTTTTTTTCTTTTCTAGGAGAAAGATACTCCTGATTTACTTCCGCCTGCATGTGAGCTTCCCTTTGAGGTTTCGTCTTCCGAATCGTTCTCCGTCGACTCTTCAGATACAGAGTCTGACGCCGATATGCGCACCTTGGCTGACCAAGTCACTTCCCTTAAGAGCTCTGGGAAGACCTCCTCTGTTCCTTTTGTGGAAACTCAAATGGAGGAAACAGGCGAGGCTCATATCTCTGCTTCCGACGCCGGGCAGACCAATGAAGAGTCGGTTGCCGTTCATGATTCTCCTGTAGTTTCTCCCTCCTTTGATGCTACTGTCCCTCCTTCCGAGGGTCCTGTAGAACTTGTTCCAGGTGCTCCTTCCACTACCACTCAGGATGTGGTTATAGATCCCAATCAGGAAGCTGGGGATCGTTTTGTGGATAATCTGTTCAATTCTGATGCTACTGAGGCTTCTGTTCAAGACTAAAAAATCTTTATCTTTTTTGTCATTTATGTTGACCGATACTTCGAAACAGACTTTTTCCATTTTCTAGTTTTTTATCTTGAGTTTTCGGATGATTAAGACGGACTTCAAAAATCTGCTTTTTGCCTTTGTTGGTATGACTTTTATGGGTATACAACCCCTCAACTTGTCCTTATTTGTTGCCTTCATATGCGACATGGTGTAAACGTCGACATAGAAAAAGATAGAAAAAGCATTTTAAGATAATGGAATACAAATATTCCTATGGGGGGATACTCCCTACTCCCCCCCCCCCCCCCCCCCCCCCCCCCCCCCAAGTGAGGTATAAGGAGTGTGAGGAATTATACCTCATTTTGGTGATGTTTTCCTCAAAATGCCCCTTCGCTATTAGGGACTCAGTTCGACTCTTTCATATATTACGAACTTTTAAGAAATAAACACTGCAAAAAGGGGATAGTAAATTTTGTTCTTTTGCATTTAAGTTCCTCTTTCAGCGTGGATGTACTTTTGGGTTTTTGTTAGTAACCCTTCAAAAGAGGTAGCCTTTTTCTTAATCAAAGAAACAAGGAACTGTCTTGGCTTCAGACCATCTACCCAGGCATGCACCTTTAATTTCGGCTCTACTCCTGGTATTTCCAGGACGGCCTCATTGAAGCGTGTCATGTAATCTCTCAGACTTTCTTTGGCACCCTGCTTTATAGCCGTCAGATGCAAGGAGTTCCGAGTAGTCCTTTTAACACTAACAAATTGCTGTAGAAGAAACTCTTTCAGATTCATGAAGGAATGTATGGAGGCCTTTGGCAACTGCTTGAACCAGTGTTGAGCAGTTCCTGACAGGGTTGTAAGGAATACCCTGCATTTAACCCCTTCTGAGTATTGGTGAAGGAGACATAAGCTTTCGAACTTCATCAAGTGCTCCTCAGGGTCTCCCTTCCCTTGATATTCGCACGAAATTGTTTTGAAACTGCCTGGGACAGGATCAGTTTGGATATCTACTGAGAATGGGCTGTTCTCGTCGATATATAGGGAAAAAGCTCTGATTTGTCTCCTCCACTCCTATTGTTTGAGGAAGGTTTCGGATTTTTTCCTTCCCTTGAGTTACAGAATTCTTTTTTGCTTGTTTCCATTTCTTTTGAGGCCCTTTCCCCGGCCTGCTTTTGCTCCCTCAGTTTTTTGACTTCTTTTGTTAAGAGTTTTATCTGCTCTTGCTGTTGAGCATACTTTTCGGCCCATGCATTTTCAGTGTTCTCATTGAGATTTCCTTCAAGTTCTTCAGGGCCTTCCTCATCTGGGGATTCCCAGTCAGTAGAAAATCCCTCTTCCTCTTCGGCCACTGTTGGAGGCAGCCTTGAGATTAGCTCTTGAGTTATGCCTTGATGCACAGGCTTCTGTTTATGCATCGCAGGGGTGCTCTTACTTCCCCCTCCTTCCTGGGTCTCGCCCAAGGGATCTGTATTCTGAGGATTTGCTCCTAGGGTGTGGAGTCTTTTCTCAACAGCCCCCTCTACTACCCCTTCAATAAGGGCTGTCATTTGCTGAAGCATAGCTGGAGAAAACTGAGCCTCCATGTTGACACTAGCCCCTGTCAGCATAGTGCCTGTTCCTCTGTTTCCCATTACAGAGTCTTCTGGATTCCCAGGGGCTTGACCAGCCTCCTTGGAAGCAGCATCTGATGCACCATTCATTCTTATAAGAATCTGCAAAGATTTGAGGACGTGTAAAGGATTAATTCCAAATGCTCTTTGAAAGAGACTCAAAATGTAAGTAACTCATTATCAGCAAGCCTTCTGCATTAGAGCATCATTTAGGGTGGCTTCTACGAGTATAGCTTATTTGTTATGAGATTCTTGGAAGGGGGTGGCCCTTGCCCGATGAAGGTAAGTAACGATTTGAAGATAGGAATTGGATTATGATAGAGAGTTTTAATACAGTTTCTTCCTCTTGACATGAGGCATCTGATCATATGAGATTTAGTCGTAACATATTGCCAATTTAGCAGATCCTTTTATAACCGTCAACCATATAAGGTGGCTTTAACAAGTGTGGTTTACTTAATATAAGGCTTTTCGAGGATGGCTTTCGCCCGAATGAAACGGAGGATGATGACACCTGTTTTTACAGGGCCTACTTTATTAAGGCTGATTGGTGTTTAAATGTTAGGATTTTCGTAGTGTTTTCGAGTCTGTTTTCGTTATGTTTTGTGTCTCTTTCGTTTGTCTTTTGCTAGGATTTGGTTGCTTTGGAGTCTTTGGTATTGTAGGATAAAAAGGGCGGAAATGAGAAGAAAAAGAGAATAAAGAAGCGTTATATCGAAGAGGGGTTCGATAGGGGCATGTAGGCGAAAACGGAGGTCGATTTGGAGTTCGGACGAGGAAGATACGACCGAAACAAGAAAGGTGCGCAATCGTCCAGCGTTGGACGACCGTCCAGAGTACGGTGGACGAGCGTCCAGAGTAGAAAAGAAGAAGAATGCGAGTGCGACGTTGGACGAGCGTCCAACGTACGTTGGACGACCGTCCAACGTTCCGGCCAGCTATTGTTTCCTTATATAATTAGGTTTTCATACCTATTATATATACTATCCCTTGTACACGAATTTTAGACATCTTTAGCATAATTTAGCTTTAGTTTTCAGCACTTAAACACTTTAGATTAGTTTTACTTTGTTCGGATCCGGATTCTTAGTTCGTGCAATTCAATTCAAGTTTTTTTCTTTTACTTCGCGTTCTTCGTTCTTCGTTTAATCCTCGTAAGTTATTTATTGCTTTCGTTTACTTGCTTTAATTGCTTTACTTAGTTTTAGATTCGATTTCGTAATTGCTTCTTTTAATTTCCTTAGTTTAATTTCGTTCTTTCGATTTCTAGTTTAAAGTTTAGATTCGTTTTTCTAGTTTCGATTCTCTAGTTTTTAAAGCTTTTAAAGTTAGATTTATTTTCCTTTAAATTTCCAGATTTCATTCATCATGTCTAGAGTAGTTTATGCTTTCTTCGTTGCTTTCTTTATTGCTTTCTTTTCGATTCTTGCCTAGGTAGATTTATTGCTTTCTTCTAGTTTAATTTTCTAAGTTTATTTAGTTCGATTTATTTCCAGCTTTCTAGATTAGATTTATTTGCTTTGATTTTAATTGCTTTGATTTTAATTGCTTTGATTTATTTTATTTGCCTAGGATTTAAAAACCAAAACCCCAAATTCTTCTTTACTTGCTTTCCTAGATTTAGGCTAGATTAGGATTTACTACATAATTAATTGCCCTGCACTTTTTAGTGAAACACTTTTTGGCGCCGTTGCCGGGGAAAGCTTTAGGCTATTTAATTGTGTAGTATTTTTATTTGTTTTATTTAATTGCTTTTTGGTTTGATGTCTTTTTCTTTCCACCGGTGCATTTGATCCGTTTGTTGAGTGTTGTGTATGCTAGGTCGTCGAAGTCTTTAAAGGAAGTTGACACCTCTCATCGACGACATCAATAGGAAGAAGGCGCTCTTAACCGCAAAGAAAGAAAAAGACGAGAGCTCAAAGCAATGGCACAAGAAAAGAAATGGAGAAGCCGAACCGTGGCTGCCATCAAAGCGAGCCAACAATGTTCTCACGCCTCACCTACCTCAGCTGGCCATCTCTCATCTCTACCGAAACAAGGTGATCCCGGAAGTTTCAAATTAGATGTTGTTTTGGATAATGGAGATAGTGTGCCGGGTATGTTGGATTTGGGGGCAGCGGTGAACTTGATGCCATACTCGATTTTTGAGAAAATGGGTTCGAGGGATCTTAAGCCTACCAATTTTTGCATCGAGCTAGCCGACGGTTCTTTGAGTCGGCCCTTAGGGATTGTGGAAGACGTTGCTTTAGTTGTGAGAGGTATTCAAGTTCTTGCCGATTTCGTTGTGCTTGACGTGGGGCGAGGAGCTAGGAGTGAGAGAGGTCATCTTCTTTTGTTAGGGAGACCATTCATGGATACTACTCAAACTCGAATTGACGTTGGATCCGGCACGTTGAGCATGGCCGGTGAAGGAGGTTCGGTAACATTTTCGGTATATGGAAATTCACCTTCTATTCCTACTTCTTCTTTTCATTTATGTTCTTATGTTAAGCTTGCTAACCCTTGTGTTGAGGAAAATGTTTGTGAGATTTTTAACAAGGTAGCAACTCTCGAAGAATTCATTGAAGATGAAGAGTCCATTGAAGATGACGAATTCTTTAGTTGTGTGGATGAGGAAGAGGACATAATCGAGCAATTTCTACGGAATTTGGAGGAGGTTGAAGAAGTAGAAGAGGAAAACTCGACATATGCATCGAATGAGGAAGTTGTCATTAACTCTTTTCTTTCTAACCTCACCAATTGTGAATCATCTTTTCTTGCAGAGTTTAACTCGAAGATGTTTGAGGAGGAGTTCGAACTAAGTGTGGAGGAGTTAAGAGTTGATGATGACCAAGTTCTTGATCTTCGGGATTGTTCGAGAAAGAAGCGTGTGTATGTCGCAAAGAGCACCAATACGTCGCTTGGTGCTACGGGCTTTGGTTGATCATATCATCCGTCAAGCTAATGACGATAAACAAGCGCTTGGTGGGAGGCAACCCACGTAAAAAAAAAAAAAATCTATTTTATTTTTGTAGAGTAGGATTTATTATTATTTTTTTTTTGTTATTTTTCATTCGTTTTTCTTTTTGATATTCGTGCAGGGAATAGTTCCTAAGGATCGCAATGGCACGGAAGGCTTCGAGAGGGACAAAAAGGGAGAATTCGGGCAAAATTTCGCGTAGGCCGCATTGGACGGGCGTCCAACGCACGTTGGACGAGCGTCCAACGTATTCTGAGTTTCTCCAATTTCACCGCGAAGGCTGTGTTGGACTAGCATCCAACGCATTACGGGCCCCCAACTCAGCCGCCTCGGGATCCCAATGATCCTCGTTTCCATGATCCCAATGATCCTCATTTCTACGATCCACAAAACCGAGGTCCATTCAACCCATAACATTATTTGTGTCTTTAAATTTGTGTTTTGAGTCTTTTGTTTCGTTTTCTTTATTTTATGTATTTTTATGCTTTTGGTGTTTTGTTTTTGAGTTTGTTTTGTACGTACTTGCTTGGGGTCTCTCGGGAATTCAAGCATTTTGGTCGATATCTTGTGATAAGTTCCTTCTATCCCTTTCCTTTTTATTTTCTCGCAATGGGGACATTGCTTGATTTTAAGTGTGGGGGGCGATCTTTGAAACTTTGGCATGATGTATTTGTTTTTGTTTCGTATTTTGCTTGGTTTGATCGAGTCTTATTTGGTTTTGTTGAGTCTTAGGAGTTAATTGAGTCGAATGAGCATGTGGTCTTTGAAACTTTGGCATGATGTATTTGTTTTTGTTTCGTATTTTGCTTGGTTTGATCGAGTCTTGTTTGGTTTTGTTGAGTCTTAGGAGTTAATTGAGTCGAATGAGCATGTGATGATAGTATTGTGGATTTGGCCGATGATAGAAAATTTTTGTTGATTTTTGGAGAAAAATTCATGATCTTTATTATGCATGGAACCTTGGCGAAGCGACGCATTTTATTCATTGAATTTGAAGTATGCTATGATGTCGGGAACTAGTTAGTTTGAACCCGTGAGAATTGAGATATTTGTGCATATTTATGCCTATCCTCTTTGATTGAGTGATCATGCATGCTTCGTTGTTTCTAGAACTTGCCTTGTTTCTCCATCAAGACCTTAGTATATTTACGAACTAGGAGATGATCTTAGGCCATTCTTTCGTAGCCACATGATTCCTATACACTAACCTTGTTCATAATCCTTTGTTTACCCCCTTTTGAGCCTTTGTTAGCCGTTCTTTGTAAAACCGGATGATAGGAGGTTTGGATGGTTATGGGTATCCTTAGTATTTGTGGTTGGTGATATGGAAGGAGTTGAATAGAAAAATGCGGTTGTGGTGAAGAAGGAGGAGAAAGGAGTTTTAGATGCTTGATTTATGTAGTTAGCTATCCCTATGAGCTTAAAAAAAAAAAAAAAAAAAAAAAAAAAAAAAAAAAAGTAGAGCCTTTGTTCAACATTAGAAAGAACGTTTATTAGTGGAGCTCTAGAGGAAAAAAAAAGAAAAAAGAAAAAAAAAAAGAGAGAAAAGAAAGAGAGAATAAGAATATAAGCATAAGGGGGTAGTTAGCTTTGATTTATATAGTTGATATTTTAGCATATTTGAGTTTGTATTTGGTGTGTTGGATGGTAGAAGATGGAGTAAAAATCCATACTTTGGTTGGAGTTGAAAAGAGGTTGATGATTTAGATTTATTTGAGTCACTTAGCCTATACTTTCCCTACCTTAACCAATGTCCCTACATTACAAGCTTATATAAAGACCTTTTTGATCCTAATTTGTAAGTATTACATTAGGTGGAGATGTTGAGATTGAAGGCAAGCCTATGGTAAACATGTTGCATTGCATTGATGTTGAGTGAACCCTCTTGATGTGCATTATCTTATACATCTTTTCTTTGAGAGAGTTGAGTGTTCACTTTCATATATAAATTTCACATGTTGGAGAGCGTTCTTTGATGGATTAGCATATTTTGAATTAGTTGAGTAGATTGTGTTGATTGGTGCTAAGGTTGTGTGCATAGTTTTGATCATGATCACGATCATGAGAGTTTGTTTTCGAAAAGTTTTGAGGCCTATATAGTTCACAATACTTGAGTCTATTGTTTATTTCATTTTTGTTATTGTTCGGGACGAACAAAGGTCTAAGTGTGGGGGAGTTTGATTGGTGTTTAAATGTTAGAATTTTCGTAGTGTTTTCGAGTCTGTTTTCGTTATGTTTTGTGTCTCTTTCGTTTGTCTTTTGCTATGATTTGGTTGCTTTGGAGTCTTTAGTATTGTTGGATAAAAAGGACGGAAATGAGAAGAAAATGAGAAGAAAGAAGCATTATATCGAAGAGGGGTTCGATAGGGGCATGTAGGCGAAAACGGAGGTCGATTTGGAGTTCGGACGAGGAAGATACGACCGAAACAAGAAAGGCGCGGAATCGTCCAGCGTTGGACGACCGTCCAGAGTACGGTGGACGAGCGTCCAGAGTAGAAAAGAAGAAGAATGCGAGTGCGACGTTGGACGAGCGTCCAACGTACGTTGGACGACCGTCCAACGTTCCGTCCAGCTATTGTTTCCTTATATAATTAGGTTTTCATACCTATTATATATACTATCCCTTGTACACGAATTTTAGACATCTTTAGCATAATTTAGCTTTAGTTTTCAGCACTTAAACACTTTAGATTAGTTTTACTTTGTTCGGATCCGGATTCTTAGTTCGTGCAATTCAATTCAAGTTTTTCTTTTACTTCGCGTTCTTCGTTCTTCGTTTAATCCTCGTAAGTTATTTATTGCTTTCGTTTACTTGCTTTAATTGCTTTACTTAGTTTTAGATTCGATTTCGTAATTGCTTCTTTTAATTTCCTTAGTTTAATTTTGTTCTTTCGATTTCTAGTTTAAAGTTTAGATTCGTTTTTCTAGTTTCGATTCTCTAGTTTTTAAAGCTTTTAAAGTTAGATTTATTTTCCTTTAAATTTCCAGATTTCATTCATCATGTCTAGAGTAGTTTATGCTTTCTTCGTTGCTTTCTTTATTGCTTTCTTTTCGATTCTTGCCTAGGTAGATTTATTGCTTTCTTCTTGTTTAATTTTCTAAGTTTATTTAGTTCGATTTATTTCCAGCTTTTTAGATTAGATTTATTTGCTTTGATTTTAATTGCTTTGATTTATTTTATTTGCCTAGGATTTAAAAACCAAAACCCCAAATTCTTCTTTACTTGCTTTCCTAGATTTAGGCTAGATTAGGATTTACTACATAATTAATTGCCCTGCAAAGTTTTCCTTCGAGATTCGACATTGGGTTTTACTTGCTAGTGCTACGATAGGATTTTGTTCTATTGCGAACACTTTTTAGTGAAACAAAGGCGTTTGTTTTCTTAGAGCTCTCTTTATGAAGCTTCTAGAAGGGATCTGATCATGAAGGGAGGTTTTTAAGATTTTGTGTGGCATCTTACTTTATTAAGCTTAATATGATATGCCTCGTCCGTATAGCCCCTTTTTATCATTGGCGCCTATTTTATAGGACTTTCTTGTTAATATACTCCCTGTTAGCTAGGGAATATAAGAATGGTGTCTCTTATGCAGGATTCCTAAGAACATTGCTTATCAAAACGAGCCTACGAGAACTTGGTCTGTTGTATAATGCTTGCCGAAGCGCTGACTATCAGGTTAAGCTTATGAAAGCAATATCCTCCTTAGAGGTTTATAAAGGTATTGTTTATCAAATAGAAGTTTTTGAGAATACCACTTGTAAAGCGGGATTTAGGTGGGATTTTACCCACTGGAATGCAATGGGGAAAACTTATAAGAGCGATATACAAAAAATGTCGCCTTTAGAGTAAGGATTAGGGGTGTGCGGTCCATTTAATGAGACTTATAAGGAATTTTATCTATTGTATGAAGTTTAGGAGGATGTCGCCTACTGAGTAAGGCTTGGGAAAAATTCTGCCCATTGCAAGGGGCTTGCAAAGGAGCCGCCTATTGGATAGGGCTTTGTAGAAGGTTCTGCCCATTAAATGGGGCTTACAAAAGAGGTGCCTATTGGATAGGGCTTCGTGAAAAGGGTTGCCTAGCAAGTAGGGCTTAGAAAGTGTTTTGCCCATTATATGGGGCTTACGATGATATTGCCTGTTAAACAGGGCTTTTTTGAGGAGGATTGCCTATTAAATAGGGCTTATGAAGGGTTCTGCCCATTATATGGGGCTTACGATGATGTTGCCTACTATGTAGGGCTTCTTGAGGAGGATTGCCTATTAAATAGGGCTTATGAGGGGTTCTGCCCATTATATGGGGCTTACGATGATGTTGCCTATTGTGTAGGGCTTCTGAGGGTTCTGCCCGTTATTCGGGGCTTAGGGAGTTGCCTGTTAAACAGGGATTATGAGAGAAGGTTCTGCCCATTATATGGGGATTACGAGGATATTGCCTACTAGGTAGTAGGGCTTTTGAGAGTATTGCCTGTTAGACAGGGCTTCTAAAAGATGTTTGCCTGTTAGACAGGGCTTCTGAGGGGTTTGCCCATTATATGGGGCTTATGGGAGGTTCTGCTTCCAGATGCAAGGCCCCTTCATCAAGGTGAATAGGGTAACATTGCCATCCTCGGCTCTCCACTTCTTTAATGTTTATATTATTTCATGGGTTTTCAAGTCATGGCAATTCAAAGGGCATTCGACTAACTTTAGTAGTGATACTTACTCAGTAATCACCAATCTTTTGTAACTCATAAATGGGTTTCATATTGAGCAGATGATAGACAGAATTGTATGCTCACCAAGTACACAAGGTGATGCGAATGTATTTTGAGATTGCTGTAGCTTGTGACCCGTCTTTCCTCTGGATCCCTCACAACCTTAAGTTTTTGACACAACAACAACAAATTAGCCATCACAATTCATGTCATGGGAGAGATGAGGCCTTGAGATTGCTTCTAAGCGCTGAATTCATGAATTACAAGCAATATAGCTGCAACAAGTTCATTGTATACATACTGAAAATTTTCTCGGAATAACATAAATCTTGCGTTCAATACATATTCCGTCTATTAGACAGCCACCATCCTAGGTGATCACCGCAACAGAGTAAATAACAAGGCAAGTTTATGCACGCATCATCAAAATCAATTAAAACTTCGAGGGTAAACAGGGGATTAGCCCTCTGAGCCCATGGATTTTCACAGTATTTACAGATATCAATTCTCAATTCACATTCAAGGAGAGAAAATCACATTCAAGGAGAGAAAATCAGTCTTTCAAAACACAGATTCTCCCTCAATCGAAATGTTTATCATAATTTCTGCTTCAGAGGAGATGTAATCCTAGAATCACACCACTTTCGACAGCTCATAATTGTGGAGAGGTTAGCATATATCAAACAACAGCATACTTATCTATGTTTCCGCTACTCGGACCACAAACAGGGTATTTCCAACAAATATAGCATCAGATTTTCCCATATTCTCCACATAAGGACAGAATAAAGGGAAATCGCAAACAACATTATGACAACGAGCTAGAATTTTGCATATAAATAGGGGAAATCAACATCTGAACTCCAGAATGTTCCCACAGACGGCGCCAGTTGATAGATCCGGGTTAGAGATCCACAACAATTTAAGAGATTATTCATCATGTTTTGCAAAGAGCATTCATGGATAAAGCGTTAAAGCAGTAAAGAGCAAGAGATTCATGCGCGTATAGAGCCATAGATGAGTATTTTATACAGAGCATGATTTGCACAGGAATCATGAGTAAGAATCAAGCTGTATGCTATGTGTAAAGGGCATATTTAGCCATAAACTAGTAAGATCCATGGAGTTTTGCACTCATATAAGAAGATAACGAAGAAACGAGGTAGGAAAAAGAGAGTGACGAGGAGCTCGGGGCTTCGTTAAGCCTCATTTCCCTTTGAGCGATGTGGGTTTTACCTTAGGCTTGGGGCGAGGTATGAGGTAGAGATTCTTCTCCACGTCTAGAAGAATAGATGGGTGTAGAAGATGAACTACGGCTTTCCGGAAGGAAACCTTGAACGCCTTTCCGAGCTCGTAAGAGAGAGTAGAGGATCGAATAGAACAGTAAACTAAAGAGTGTGTTGTTCGTGAAGGAAGCGATCCTGTTGTTGTGCGTTAACTTAATATTTATAGGTGTAGAGAGGGTAAAAAGTGAGCATTCGTGTGAAGGAAGGACAGAAAAGAGAATTCAGACGGAGGCCGAGTATCCTCCGTCAGGAATGCAGTGGTCCTCACTCTATAGTGCATAGAGTCACGCGGACCGCATGTTATGCAGAACCTTGAGCCTCTGCTAAACACTCATAAGATCTCGTCAGATCCTTTCGCCCTTGCAGATGCCTGCAGATCGCACATGGCCTAAGGGAGAAGTTAGAATCTCACAGTTTCCTGCATGGCATATGATTCTTGATTATATTGCGTGCCTAGTGCTCATAAAATCTCTCTGATATTATGCTGCCACGCGAGATAGCCTATATCGATCATTATAGAAAAGTAATACTCATCTACATTGATAGCGTCGTCGATACTAGTTCCGCCTATGATTTATTGTTCCTTTCATAGAGGTAAGGTTCTTCGCCTCTATCGCGACATCTGATACACCAATTTCCTTAAGAACGGTAGTCCAATGGTTAAGGAAAGTATATTCCCTACCGACTTGGGTTATTTGGGGGGTATGGCTGATATTAATCCCTATCAAATGTGATGCACAAAAATAACCTAACACCCCAATTAAGACAATGCAAGTCGTCACCTAATAAGATCCTAATCTCCTCTCGAATTCATAGAAATCAAATCAAGTGCAAAATAGAACAAGTATCAATACAATCAACTAGGTTCGATTATGACACCTAAATTGACTATATACGAACATATGATAATTTAACCTCGACTAAGATAATCAAATCATCATACCATGCATTCATGAGATCTATTATGCAATTATCCAACTAAGACATAAAAATATAATTATGCATACATAATTAGTGGCCAATTAATCATGCATGAGAATAACCACCATGAAACATGCACCTAGATTTGAAGGCTAATTGTAAACAAAAACTCTCACATAAATTCAATTAGGCATTCAATCCCTAAAATCACCTAAGTAATTTAGCTAGACATAATTAAAGTAAACATAAACACAATATATTGAAAGAACATAATTAAAAAGTAGAGTAAGAAAAACTTGGAATTGAATATTGAACACGCGAAGAACTTCGAATCTTGAATCTTGAATAAACTCGAATAAAACTCCAATGTTGAACAATTATAAAAGCTGGAAATTTAAAAACTATGAAAAACTAAAGAGTACTAGTGAGAATTGGGGTTCACAATGCTAAACCTAAGGTATTTATAGAGAAGAAATTTACAAGGAAACATAAGTGTACAAGGAATCAAAATAAGTCGAAAAAGCCCGCGTTTAAAACGAAGCCCGTGTTCCGGCTCCGATGGGACGCTCGGCCAGTGGCTCGGCCGAGCGTGTGAGAGAAGCATTGGCTCGGCCGAGTGGATTGATCAGTAGGTCTGGCTTGGCCATGGGCTCGGCCGAGCGGTTGGCCGAGCCACCTCCTCGAACTTCGTTGTTCGGCTCTTCGACACTCCGTTTCTTGGCTTTCTCGATCCTCATTTCAACTTGGGTTATTTCCACACGAAAAGTACCTAAAAACACGACAAAATACCCAAAGTGTAATATAGTTCGAAAGGATATAAAACGATACAAAACACGAACTAAATCACAAAACGAGACCTAAAAACGACTCCTAAACACTTATAAAAACCAAAAAAAAAAATCTAGTCTATCAGTGACGGTAATCTCTCTAGCATTAAGCCTTCGGGTTTGACAAAACCCCTGCAAGTTAAAACATACATGATCAGTAGCTCCCGTATCTACAATCCAAGTACATGTAGAACGAGCCGCTAAACAAGATTCGACAACTAATGCACAAGATATACCTTTAGGATTGCCTCTTAACTGAGGACAAGCCGCCTTGTAATGTCCCTTCTGTCCGCAACGAAATCACTTCCCCTTAGACTTCTTAATGCCACCCTGAGGTCCTCCCACCTTTTGATTTGCTCCTCTTTGAGCTTGGCCACCCTGTTTCTTCTTCTTCTTAATTCCACCTTTTGGTTTAGAAGATGTAGAAGCAGTGGCTACATGCACCTGAGGTTCAACCCTGAGAACTTCCTCAGCCTGCACAAGCTCATTGAGCAATTCGGATAACGTGTACAACTTCTGATTCATGTTATTGTTCATCCGAAACTGATCAAAAGATCTAGGAAGCGATTCTATGGTGATATCGACCTAGGTTTCCTCATCGATCTCAGCACCTAGAAGAGAACCTCAAGTTCATTAAGATGACCAGTCATCCTAAGAACATGATCCTTCACAGAATCACCATCAGCCATGCGCATATTCATAATGGCCTTCATAGTCTTCTGACGCGCTTGGCGACCATGGTGCCCAAACATCTCCGTAAAGCTATAGATCATATCAACTGCAGTTTGGACATTCTGTTGTTGATGCTGCAAAATGCTTGACATTGAAGCCAATATATAGCACTTTGCCATCTCATCTGCCCTTTTCCAACTGGTATAAGCCTCACGCTGTTCTGGCGTGTATACCTGAGTGGGTTCAGGGGGGCAAGCCTGAATAAGGACGTATTTCTGTTCGTCAACAGAAAGAACAATATGAAAGTTTCTTTTCCAATCAATATAATTGGAATCCTCGAGTTTGTTTTCTTTGAGAATCGTAGCAAGCGGATTAAGAGACATAGTGAAGCTAAAATAAATAAATAAACAACACATTAGCAGTCATATAAAATTTGAAGCAAATTATATTGATAAACCTTGAAACAATATAAAAGCATCCCCCAACATCTTAAGTTTTTATACATAAGCCACTATAGGTGGACAGTACATATAATCCCTTAAGTAGATGTTTACATCTTTAACCTTATTATCCAATCAACCTTAGCCTTCTGATTGATAAAGTTAATAGTTGATCCTCAGCCATGCAAAATAATTAATTACCTTTCCTTCAAGGAAATAATCAATTAATTTACATCTAAGTGAATACCATAATTTAATATTCCGAAAAATTACTTCTATAAAGAGTAACCCTACCGAAAGGAGAAGTTACCTAAATAAAACATTTTTCCAATATTATCAATTTGATTTAACCAATGAATTCTATAATCAGCGTCTCCTATAGGGAGGAAGACCCGTGGTCAGCGCGAACGCTAATTATTTCATTTTAAATCAAATTATCCTTTTGAAGTCTAAACCAATGAAATCTATAATTAGCATCTCCTATAGGGAGGAAGACCCGTGGTCAACGTGAATGCTAATTATTTCATTGTATAAACCAATTATGGAGGCTAGATTATTATAATTTCTCAAATTAAATCGAAAAATAATAATATTTTCTCACTTAGTAATTTTAAATCAAGGTTTTTAACACATTTTCAAGCATAGCATATAAATAATTATCGCGAATAATTAAACAACATGATATCCACCACATCAAATAAAATAACCATGAAAAATAAAAAAAATTATCCAATCATTATGGCCTTCAATTTTCTTCGAACAAGCTTGAAAATCTGGAATCTCCGAGTAACGGGCTGATCTTCACGAGAAAAAGGGGCCCGAGATTCGGCCCGTAGGGTTTCAGCCTGCTAGAGTTCGAAGAAACCCTAGCTGCGAACCCTATCTGCCAAAGTCGGCCACTGCCAACGCCGTTCCGCCACCGCCGCCATGCCGTGTCCGCATGGAGCCGGAGGGGACCTCACCGGAGGTCTCCCAGGAGGGGACCTCACAGGAGGTCTCCCACTGGACGCCGCCGCCACCGGTCGCCAGAAAACGAAGGACAACAGCAAGAACGTTGTTGTCGCCGCTGCACAGTCACGGGTGCGACTGCCGCGGCAGCAGCTGCTGCCGCCGTCCATCCTCCACCACCACGCCCGCCGTCCGTCATCCTGGAGTCACCGGCGTTCAAGGAGAACGCCGGCCAGCAGCCACACCGTCCAACAGTCCGCCGCGAGTCGCTGGGGTTCCGAAAAACCCCAGCTCGCGCTGCCGCCGTCGTGCCTGGCCGCCATCTGAAGAGTCGCCGCTGACCTGGGGATAGGCCAGACGGCTGTCCAGCGCTGCCCACAGCCGCTACGAGCCGCTAGGGTTCCGAGAAACCCTAGCACGCGCTGCAGCCGGCGCAGGCGCTGCTGCCGTCGCCGCCTCCCCGTCGGGCGCTGCTGCTCCCTTCCTCCGACATCTCCTCGTCGTTGAGGAGGTCGAGTGGTAGCTCCCACCGGCGTCTCCGAGTCGCAATAACTGCGATAGGGAAAAACCCTAGCGCGTTGCACTCGTCGCTGTCGAGCCGCCGCTGCCGTCTTGATTTCCGACGAGACCTTCGTCTCCTCTCCTCCGTTGTTCGATCGGTTACATAGATAGGAACTTTTACATCTAAATTACATCATAAAATGAAAAATAAAATCCTAATCTAACACGATCAACCCTCGTGTTTTACAAACGCGGCCACAAACAGACCGATTTTAATATAAAATTAAAACCGGAAAACATTCATATTAACCATGATAATTGGATCTCTGCAAAACACAATATTGCATCCAAGAACAAATAATATGAAATTTATAATTTTAATTAATTAAATCAACAGAGCCGAGTTGGCTCTGATACCAATTGTTGGATCCGTGAAGATCGCTCGGATGTTAATCAACTGAACCAAAATTATAAGATGCAATTTCCTAGATCCTAAAGCGGAAACAGATCTAGAATTGCATACCTTGTTGGGAAGTTCCAGCCAGAATATGATATTTCGGTGAAGAATTCCACGCACTAGATCTCTGCACACGAGATCTAGCTCTTCTCGTAAACCTCAAGTTCTTCTGGAGTATTCCCGAGCACAAAGAAGAATTCCGGATGGACGGAAATCTTTCTTCTCTCCCTCACATTAAAACCCTAGCCGTCAAACTCAGATTCTCGTGAATTACGTATATCACACATGACGGAATCTGATCTCACCATCTATATATATAGAGGCAGATAAGGGTTAGGGTTTTCCTTACTGGGCCAGGCCTGCTTCTGTTGGGCTACACTAGGGATCTTAAGGAGGATATGGACTGGGCCTCCCAATATAATTAATAATCCAAGTATTCTCTGGACCCGAATACTTTACTTAATTATACTAATATTATTTCACTCCACTAAAGAAATAATATTGCATTGCCGTCCATTTCCCAAATTATTACATAACGGGCTCCTTTTTGGATTATATTATTTCCTGTGTTTAAGATATCTCATGTCCATTAATTAATTAAGCTATTGATAGCTTTATTAACTAATATCTCAACCGAGATTAGTACCCGCTCGACCTTATTATTATATCGGAACTTAATCCACCTGCCGGGTTTGATATAATAAACTTTAGAGCGCTCAAGGGGACATCATCAACTTTGACTCTGCCGAGATACGATTTCTAGCTATAATAATAATTATCATATTTATAATATCATTACCCAAGATATCGAGATACTTTGAGTTGCAATAACTCTCACTCATTGATAAATCAAAGTAATAATTATCATAAATATATAATTCAATATCATACAATTAGAATTAAGAAATAATAATCGTCTGAGATCTTAAATCCTTTATTAAATCATTACAAAAGGATTTATCTCACCGCGATCTTGTTCAATGCAACTGGATGCATTAGTATAAGCTAATAGCTAAGATCAACTAATATCAAGCATTATACTACAAACTTAACAAATAATTTGTCCATGATTACTTAGGTTGCGAACACCATTTAAGTATATAAGAAACCGATAATATGATCTTCCGTGTGACCACCTATAGGACGTTTATTTGCATAACCATAACACGAATAAATATGCAAAACATATGACTCCATTTATTTCATAAAACAGGAAGAAGTAGTATACAACTAAGCGTAAAAAGTATGCTTTTCAGTATATAGTCCCAACATAATCCTGTTATCAAACAGGGACCAACTAGTGGTATCAGAGCAGGGGTTCTAACGAGCCACTGCTTTGCATACCCGAAGCGAGGCCCCTCGCATCACGTTGTCTCACTTGAACCGATCCATTTTCCTAAGTGCATTAAATTCTCACTCACGCATACTGCATTACTACTGATATTTGAAAATGTCTAGTCATAGTGCTTCCAACTTGCCGCAATTCTCTATCGAAGGATATGAGACATGGATTTTTCGTGTCGAAAGCTTTTTCAGCTCAGTACATGATAGGATGTGGGAGGTCGTTACTGAAGGACCTATCACAATCATGAAGATCATTACCGTTAATATACCTGCTTCTGAAGGACGTCCAGCCACAACCAAGGATGAGTACGTGGAGAAGACGAAGGACGACTACACTGCCATTGATTTCAAAGTTGCAAATCTGGACAAAGTTGCAAGACACATCATGCAGAGCACCATCTCGGATGCATACCTTCCAAGGATAAGAAAGTGCACTACTACAAAACAGATGTGGGAAACCCTAGCTTTGATTTCTCAAGGAACAGACAAGATCAAAGAAAACAAGCTAGTTGTGCTGATGGGAGAATTTGAAAGCTTGGCCATGAAACCAAGCGAGAGCATAGACGCTATCGAGCTTCGAGTCACGAACATCATCTCAACGCTTGTTTCACTAGGAAAGGAGCTAACAGACAAGGAGGTCAACCTTAAGATCGTGAGAGCCCTTACCAGAAAATGGCAAACTATGAAGGAACCCTACCTCGCAACGAAGGATCTGTCAAAGTTCTCCCCATAGATTCTGTTTTCCGAACTCAAGGCGCATGAATTCGATCTCAACCGCATATCCCTTGAAGATGATGATGAAGTTCCTGCAACAGGCAAAGGAGTTGCCTTCAAAGCTGCTGAAACATCAAGCGAGTCATCAATCTCAAAAATGTCTCGTGAAGAACTTGAGGAGCATTACGCGTTCCTATCCAGAAATTTCAACAAGATGAACTCAAGAGTAGGGAAGTACAAAAGGTTCTACAAGCAATACAAGGGAAAAAGCAATGAAGCACGCGACAACAAAGGAAAGCGTGATGAGATAACAAAGCCGATTGATAAGGACATAATGGATGTGGAGTGTTATCACTGCCACAAGATGGGTCACTACAAATCCGAATGCCCAAAGCTCAGTGTGAAAGATAAAGAAGAATTGAAAGCGAGGAGGGACGCTCCACATCGAGCGCTAGTAGCAAGCGAGTCGCCATCAACTCCAAGCGAGGATATCATAAGCGACTCAGATGCCTTCACAGATCCCAACTCAAGCTAGGGAGAGGATCTAGGTCTAATGGCGCTCACCGACAAGGATACTGGAGAGGTATTCTATTATCCCCCACTCACTTCAATTACACTAGCACATGAGCACAATGAGGTAGTCTATTCCTCAACATGGAGTGAATTGCATAACAAACACAATAAATTGTTAAGCGAACACAAAGTGTTACAACAAGCTTTGTCTGAATGCAAGAGTGAGAACCAAAAGCTATCCACTGAGCTTAATTCAGTCAAACTTAATATAAGGGCTATGACTAGTAAGTTTGAGGATCTCTTCGCTAGACACAAAAGCTTGGAGGAAATGTATGACACCCAATCCAATCTAGTTGCCAATTTGAACAAAGCTTCATTTGCAAGGCAGGCACTAGAAAGCTCGCTTCTACCTTTTGGTGGAAAGGGGGGTCTTGGATATGAGGGTGGACCTTCCAAGCCCACTGTTTTTGTTGGTGCATCTAACACATCACCATCAGTCACTTTGGATAAGCCCACTGCCTTCAAAGTGACCACCAACAAGGATAAGGGTAAGATTGAGATCCCTAACAAAGGAACCATGAAGATGTCTATATCTTTAAGGGAAGTTTCCATGGGAAAGCCAATGAAAACAGTTCCTAGCACTAATCATGCTAAAACTCACCATTCAAAGGGTGAAAGGAAAGTTGTTGAGGCTTCAAGCTCTCAATCTAAGACAGCAAGAACAAAGGATGCTTTCTTTCAAAAGAGAGTTAATGTTCATGTGTCAAGTTAGTCCGATTGGAGATGGTCCAAGCGTACTTACGTCCAGGGGGAAGGAATTGAAGCTCCCAAAAGGAAGCTTCATACCCCAAATGTTTCCAAAACGGGTCAAGGCCCTAAGCCAAATTTTACCTCGCAGAGGAAGCCAAGCGAGAAGCTTGCAGAGACTAGAAACCCTAGGTCAGTCTCCAAGCCCATGGATAATCCAAAGCGAGACGCTTACGGATATAAGCAAAAGGGAAAGAGCACGGGTATGTCTAAAGCAAGTTCTTCTCGTTCCTTCCCGCCATGTACACACAAATGCACATGTGGAGCTGTGATTAAGCAGAATCCACGATTTGGAAAGGCTGAGGGACCCAAGACACAAGCAAATGCTCAAAGGAGAGTCAAGCAAGTGTGGGTACCCAAAAACACTAACCTGCAAGGACCCAAGCTGATTTGGGTACCAAAACTGTCCTAATTGCAGGTGAGCGTCGTGGATCCCATGCCCAATGAAGGTCAAGCAATATGTTACTTGGACAGTGGATGTTCGAGGCATATGACGGGCTTGAAGTCTCTACTACAAGATTAAACAGAGAAGAAGGGTCCACAAGTAACGTTTGGTGATAGCTCTCGAGGAACCACCAAAGGCTATGGTGTACTGAGAATTGGGAAGCTAAGCATCGATAATTTGTCGTACGTGGATGGACTTAAGCACAACTTACTGTCCATATCACAGTTTTGTGATAAGGGATACAATGTGGAGTTCATTTCCAACAAGTGTATTGTGAAGAACAAGTTTACCTCCCAAATTGTTCTAACTGGATAAAGAAAAACAAATGTGTATGTAGCTCAATGGGAGAGTTGCAAGGAAGACACATGCTTGGTCACTAGAAGTGCAACGGAGATAGGATGGCTTTGGCACCGCCGCTTGAGTCATCTCAATTTCAAGACTATCAATCGCATAGCTCGCAAGGGCTTGGTGAAGGGCATACCGAATGAGGTCTTCGTCAAAGATCACACGTGCTCACCATGCCAGCGAGGAAAGCAGACAAAGAAGCACTTCGCAAGCTTAGAAGAAGCATCATCCAAGTGGGTACTAGAGCTTCTGCACATGGATCTGTTTGGACCAGTCACCCCCGTGAACGTCAATGGAAGGAAGTACACTCTAATTGTAGTTGATGATTACTCTCGCTACACTTGGGTAGTATTTCAATTCAGCAAGAAGGAGACATTGTCCAAGCTTCCACAACTATTAAAGCGACTTGCTGTGGAGAAGAACCAAGCGATAGCAACCATACGCTCTGACAAAGGCACATAGTTTCTCAACTCTACTATCGAAGTGAATTGCATAGAGCATGGAATTGCACACCAAACTTCCTCAGCACGTACACCCCAGAAGAATGGAGTTGCTGACAGAATGAATCGCATCATCAAAGAAGCAGTTCTAACCATGATAGCTGACTCAAAGCTTCCAATGAAGTATTGGGCTGAAGCGGCCAACACCGCTTGCTACACCCAGAATCTGATGTTTCTCAACAAACGCTTCGACAAAACACCATAAGAAATATGGACAGGGAGAATTCCTAACATATCTTATTTCCATATATTTGGTTGTCGGGTCTTCATTCACAACAATGGGAAAACCCAGTTGAAAGCTTTCGAAGGCAAAGCGGATGAAGGAATATTCTTAGGATATTCTACATCTAGCAAAGCTTATCGAGTCTTCAACTGCAAAACCCTAATTCGAAGAATCACCCCATGTTGTTTTTGATGAATCTACTTTAAGTGTTTCTCAGGAACAGGTTGAAAAATCCAAAGCGAATGGAGAAACTTCAAGCAAAGATCCCATCAAATTCATTGTCATGGGATACAGTTGAAGACGATGAAGAAGTAAAAGAGCAATTGATCAAGATGCTCAAGACGAAGAGGTGAAAGCTGCCCCCAAATCTCAAGAACCTGAAGCTAGTCAAATTCCAATTCAGGTCACTTCAGATGATGAGTCAAGCGACCCCCAACAAGCTGATGTTTCCAAGCGAGCATGGCTCAAAGATCATTCACCAAGCCTTATTCATGGAGATCCTTCCAAGGGAGTGGTCACGAGGAGTCAAGTGATGGGGGAAAGCGCCATGTTTAGCTATTTTCTTTCCAATATCGAGCCATCAAGCGTGGAAGAAGCCCTAGCTGATTCGAATTGGATTCTAGCCATGCAAGAGGAGCTTAACCAATTCATAAGGAACGACGTGTGGTATCTTGTTGATCGTCCCAAATTCCAGCATGTTATTGGTACCAAGTGGGTGTTCAAGAACAAGACGGACGAGGATCACAACGTCGTGAGGAATAAAGCGAGACTCGTCGCTAAGGGCTACTGCCAAGAGGAAGGTATTGATTTTGATGAAACCTTCGCTCCAGTGGCTCGGCTCGAAGCAATCAGACTCTTTCTAGCCTATGCAGCAGCCAAGAAATTCAAAGTCTACCAGACGGATGTGAAGAGTGTGTTTCTCAATGGAGAGCTCAAGGAAGAAGTGTATGTGGAGCAGCCACCTGGATTTGAGCAAGGAGATAAAGTGTATCGTTTGAAGAAAGCTCTCTATGGATTGAAGTAGGCCCCGAGAGCTTGGTATGAAACACTATCCCAGTTTCTTGTGGAAAATGGATTCCGCAAAGGGAAGATAGATCGAACCCTCTTCACAATCAATGATGGTGAAGATATGCTATGGGTCCAGATCTACGTCGATGATATCATATTTGGATCACCAAACTAGTCGCTTAGTGAGAAGTTTGGAGAGCTTATGAAGACCAAATATGAGATATCTATGATTGGATTGATGAGCTGCTTTCTAGGTCTTCAAGTGAAGCAGCAAGATGATGGAATTTTCATCAATCAAGCAAAGTATACTCGAGATATGTTTGCCAAGTTTGGTGTTCAAAATGCAAAAGCTATGAAGATTCCGATGAACACCAATTGGAAGATGGAGTCAGATCTTGAAGGGAAATCTGTGGATGTTACAGATTATAGAGCGTTGATTGGATCCCTTCTCTATCTCACTGCAAGCAGGCCAGATATTGCATTTGCAGTTGGAGTTTGCGCTCGCTTCCAAAGTAATCCCAAGCTTAGCCATTATGAAAATGCCAAGCGAATCCTTCGCTATCCCAAAGGCACAGTCAATATGGGTCTATGTAATCCTGCAGAAGACAATTTGAAGCTTACAAGATATTCAGATGCTGACTATGGAGGGTGCCAAATTGATAGGAAATCAACTTCGGGCACGTGTAAGGTTCATGGGAAGCAAGCTTGTCTCGTGGTTCTCAAAGAAGCAGACAAGTGTAGCTACTTCAACAAATGAAGTTGAGTATATGGCTGCCGAAAGCTGCTGTTCTCAAATTCTATGACTTCGTCAGCAGTTGAAGGATTACAGAGTTGAAGCGAAGGAGATTCCAATATTCTGTGATAATAATAGTGCTATCTGCATTTCACAAAACCCAGTGTTGCACACCCGGTGCAAGCATGTGGAGATTCGACATCTATTCATTCGTCATCATGTCAAAAAGAAGGATATCATGCTTGAAAAGATTCATATCGATCTTCAGCAAGCCGATATTCTCACCAAGCCTCTAGCTGAATCTCGCTTCAACCAGCTATACATGGAATTAGGGTTATTAGACCTCGTTGAAGAGTGCTAGTTATGGATGCACAAAGCAAGGGGGAACCTTCGCTTTGGATCTTCACCAAATTAAGCGAGTCACTTCGCTCTCACTCGCTTGAAGAAGAAATAAGGTGGAGATAGGTGGATTATTGAAAGTGATGGATTTGTATACTAGAAAGCAAGCCATTTAGCTTGTATGCATGTGTTGTACATAACCACTAACGATCTCCTATCTGATTAAGTATGAATTGTCATCTATGCATCAAACATCTATCCATTATCTCAAAGTTGTAGGCTTTATGGTGTGTTGTAGATCACAGAAGACCATAGTTGTCGGTTCCTCTAGAGATGTAAAAGGGTATCACAGTTGAGACAGTTCTGGATATAACTGTCGGTTTAGGTTGTAGTATAGGCTGCATAAGTAGCTTGTCTTGGCTACTTGTCTATGCTAGTACGTGCGTGTACTGATAGGATCACAGTGAGGTGTATTCTTCTATTATGACCGATGTAGAAAGAATCAAGACCTCGCTGACTTAAGATGAACCTTAACTCTAGTTGAGTCCTAAGGGTGTATAGTTGTAGTCTGCTTCTTTGATTTACCATGGGTGAGAGTTCAGAGAATCTGCAACTCAATATTCTCCGTATCTTGGGAAGCAACTAGAACTGGTACAACTCTTAGTGTAACTGCAATAGAGCACCATATCCTGGTAGAACAGGTTGATCACATCCCCTGAGGAATTCATTAAGGATTATCATACCAAACCCTGCAGGTGGATTAATTTTCGGTTTGATGAATAAGGAATGAATGGTACTACTCAGGAATAAAGAAGTTGAATCACATGAGCAGTCAGAAGCTCTAAGTTAATCAACGGATGTGGGATATCTTAAATATGGGGGTCGCTAAGTCTAATACTAGCCCTGAACTCAACAGGGGTAAAACAGGTAATTCAGCTATTACTCTAGTGGAATGTTTTAGTACTTATGGACTAAATTATACTCTGGGCTGAGTATGGAGGATTTAGTCATTGGGAGGCCTCGGTTTTACCAACTAGTAGATCCCTGATCTGGCCCAAAAAGCTCAACAGGCCACAGTATAAGGAATAAGTGGGCCGCCACATGATTGGGCCTAATTTGGGCGCCAATCTGCAAGGTGGACGCCTAGTCCATGTGTTGCAGGCCTGGCCTGCAACTTAAGCCCAAGTCTCACTTGGTCTCCTCTATATATACCCCCTCAAGGTCTTGTTTGACTTAACAGTCTAGAATATACGAGTGCACTTAAATATTCTAAACAAGAAAGGGAGGCTAGGGTTAAAGAGAGAGAGACGTGCGGCCGGCTTCATACCAGAACGGTGGATTCCCGTTTTCGTGGCTGATTCCGAAGTTCGTTGTCCATCCAACGTCAGAATCGAGCAGGGATACAGATCAGAAGATCTATTCGCGAGTTCTCTACTATCTCAGGTAATCGATCTAAACACTCTATGATTCTGCACTTAATTCATAGGAGCATGATAGGATTATATCGATAGTTAGATGTCCGAAATAGATCCTCGGATGAACCGATCTTCACCGATCAGTATATGGTTCCTTCAGTTGGTATCAGAGCCAAGGATCAGATTTTCGGCTCTATCTGATTAAATATCAATTAGTATGCATGTTAGATCGATTAGGATGTGGCTTTTCGTGGTGTTTGTCGTTTTTCAGTGCCGGTTTGGCAAATCTATGTAATTTTTGATCGCGAGATAATAAGGTGCGATCTAGATTAGGTTAGATAGATTTTATTTTTTTCGTTTTGTACCTGCTGGACGAGATGAAGAAGAAGAACGAAGGAGACAAGCACCAGCTGGACGCCACTGCACGGGGCGGCGCATGAATTACACGCGCCACCGTATGCGCGTGTGCGAGTCGCCCAACGGCGAGCACTCCTCTTCGCCGGCGATCGACGCGACTCCAGTAGCATGCTGGAGTTCAGGCGTCATCGGAGGAGGTCGGAGGATGCCGGAGAGGCGGCGGCAGCACGGGGGCGCGAGAACGGCACCGCGGCGGAACCCTAGTTAGGGCTCGACGCTGCGGCAGTAGCCTTGGGCTGCATGGGGGCCGACGACGGCGACCACGGAGTCCGGCAACGGACTCGAAGTGGCCGCGAGCTTCGCCGGCAGCAGCAGCAGCGTCGGACCAGCGCCGGAGGAGCAGCAGCCGCGGCGGAACCCTCCTAGGGTTTTCTGCCGCAAGTTGCAGCGGCGGCAGTCGACGGTGACGGCGACGGCGGCGGAGGGACGTCCAGCAGCAGCGGAGTACGCCGGCGACATCAACACCAGCAGCGGCAGTCGCGGCAAACGTCGCCGGCGGCTGAATTGGCGGCAGCAGGCAGGGGGTTTCCGCGGGGTTTCACGCCGCGGGCTTCGCCGGAGAGGGCTGCCGGCCGTGTCACCGGCAAGGAACGATGGCCAGCAGCAGCAGCGGCGCCAGGGAGGTGGAGGCAGCCGGCGGCAGCGCCTCACGCTGCCGGCCGCGGCGCGGGCAGCCTTGCGCACCCGTGCCATAGCCCGCGAGCGGGCCTAGGGTTTCCAACCCGGCCCGTTCGCGTTACAGGCTGCCTCCCGCGTTTGGGCTCGGGCCCAGTTGCGAACTCGGGCCGTTTTAGGTCCGGTTTCGAGTTCGTGGGTCCATGAGAGTGAAACGAGCGCGGTTTGGGCTTATTCGAGAGAATTGGGCCATGTGGTGTGGGCCCAATCTCGGTTAGAAAAGCCCAATGGCAACGAAAATTAGATATTAAATTATTTAATAATTTGTTTATTTTCGGGGAGAAACGGGAGATCAAGACGGAGGACTTATTCAAGACCAAAGCCTATTTCGGATTTAATTTTTATTTTGTAATAGATTAGACAGGGTCGTTACACCACGAAAAACGAGTTTTATTTTTGTTTTTATCTCGTTTTTCTTAAGCATTCTATGGATGCAATTTAAATTATTATAGCATGTTTTGCTTGTCAAGGTGAATTAAATTGCGCTTAGTCGAGCACGTTTTAGGATTGTCAATATAAGCATGTTTTAATTTTCTGCGAGCATGGTTTATTTGCTGCGTTTAGAAAATTATGCTTAGGATTATGTGACAACGTGATCTAGCATGTCGACAACCTTTTGAAAGAAAAATACTAAGCAGATAAAAACATTTTTGGTATAGAAAATGTTAAGACCTCCACAACTGACCTTAAGGTGAAGTTTGGTACGAGTGTGTAAACGTCCACACGAACGTGGCTTGCACATCGTGTCAGACGAGTTCACCAAACTTAGGGTTTCTTAACAAAAATGTTCTAACCAAAATGAGAAGTGGGAGCTTTTCTGAGTAAACTTCCACACTAACGTGGCTTGCTCGGAATAGTAACTGCGGTTTTCTCTGAAGTTGGTTTTTGAACAAAGATAGCTTAAGGAAAATAGTGATTTTTCCGAGTTAGGCTAAGATTGTGGTTAAAAGCTTAAATATTAGTTAGAATACAACTCCCCAACGGAGTCCCTTTTCTAATCTAATATGGTCTAGTAAGGTTCAACTATTAGCTCTATTTGCCATAAGGATAGGTTGGCAAGATAAGTAGAGTTAAAGATCCGAGTATCTGGTCGAAAAGTGGGAGCGTAAACGTCCACACGAACGTGGCTTGCGATCCGCATTGTTTGGGCTATTGAAGGTTTCGAAATTATTGGTTTATCAAAATGTTACAATAATTTCATTACGAATTGATGCATGATCTATTCTTACTTGTGTCTACATGTTTATTGCTTTTTCAAATATGACTTTAGGCCCGTTGATAAACATTCTCACTTCGAGTCCTCTCACGGATTCCAACTACATGGAGTGGAGGATGAATCTCGATGATGTCCTAGCTGTGGGCGAGTATACTAATATGCTCGCGACTTCTGCTCCTCCTTCCCTTACTGAGTCGGCATAGCAAGAAGAAAGAGAGGTTCATGGGACTTGGCACAAGAAAAATGATGAGGCTATGAAAATAGTCTTGTCGTCTGTGTCAGATGGAATGCGGTATATGATTAGTCATATGGTGACTGCATCCAGCATGATAGAGACTCTCGAGTCTTTCTTGGTTGATGAAGTGGTGCCGAAAGCCGAACCAGTTGCAGAGTTTAATCAAGCTGTGAATAAAGCAACATGAGTTACTCTGACGTCGGAAGACGTTAGAAGAATGGTTCGAAATGCCAGGGTAGCAAGGAAGGTGCCTCTCGGTGTAGTAAGGAAACCGAAGTTCAAGGGCAAGTGCTTCATATGCGGCGAGAAAGGACACTGGAAGGCTGACTGCCCTCTAAAGAAGAAGAATTTTGGTACGTCATTCACATATGTAACTGAGACAAGCTCAGCTGCAAGTTCTACCCAGACTTGGGTAGTATATACGGGAGCAACTGATCATGTATGTTACTCCTTGCAGGGGTTTCTGCAGACAAGGGAGCTGAGTGATGACGAGATTACCATCTCCATGGGCGATGCATCGAGAGTTGCAGCTGTCGCAGTTGGAGACATTCATTTATCTTTTGATAGTACTATTTTGGATTTGAGAGACGTTTTGTATGTGCTTGCTTTTAGGCAAAACTTGATTTCTATTTCGAAATTATTTATTTACGGATATTCAGTTGTTTTTTATAGAGGTGTTTCTATCATGAAAGACAATGAAGTTATAGTTTCTGGCACATTGTCCCGGTCTCTCTATACCTTTACTTGTCCTATGAATAATTTTTCTTCTTATAATGCTTCCTCATCATTGAATACTAAAAAGAGGAAGAATCCGTCTCAAACGAACCAAACTCTATTATGGCACTTACGATTGGGTCACATCAACCAAAAGAGGATTCAAAGGTTGATAAAAGAAGGTGTTTTGGATTTCCAAAGAGAACCTTTATCGACGTGTGAATCGTGTTTGGAAGGAAAGATGGTGACCAGAACTTTCAAGTCCATAGGATATCGAGCTCAAGAGCTCTTAGAGTTGGTTCAATCTGTGTGGAACGATGTCCGTTCAATCTCGAGGATGTTACAAGTATTTCATCACGTTTATCGATGACTACTCGAGATACGGTTTCATCTACCTACTCCACAAGAAATCCGAGTGCCTTGATAAGTTCAAGGAATTCAAAGCGGAAGTGGAGAAGAGGACGTGTAGAAGTATCAAGTCACTTCGCTCAGATAGAGGTGGCGAGTACCTCGGAACTGAGTTTCGAACCTTCTTGTCAGACAAGGGGATTTCCTCTCAGTTAACTACGCCGGGTACTCCCCAACAGAACGGTGTAGCTGAGAGACGGAATCATACTCTTTTAGACACAGTGAGGTCGATGATGAGCTATGCATCCTCACCAATTTCGTTCTGGGGATATGCCTTGGAAACAGCAGGTTATCTCCTCAATCTAGTACCTACAAAGTCGACGGTTAAAACTCCTTCCGAATTATAGACAGGGCGTAAGCCCAGCTTGGGTCGTATTTGGGTTTGGGGATGTCCAGCACATGCGCTGACAAAGGAGGCCGACAAATTGAGGTCTAAGACTGAGGTTAGGCTGTTTGTCGGATATCCAAAGGGAACGAAAGGAGGTTATTTCTATAGTCTCTAGGATCAAAAGGTCATTGTGAGCACTAATGCCCGATTCCTAGAGGAGGACTTTATTAGTAACCATCGGACAAGGAGTGAAATAATGCTCGATGAGTTGCGAGCATCAGCAGCAGCCGGTATTCCAGAACAGTCGAGAGTACAAGAGGTTATACCACAAACTGCATCCATTTCCGATACTGTATCTCCACCATCGCTTCGTCACAGTGGGGGGGGTTGTTCATCAACCAGACCGTTTCATGTTCGTGGGAGAATCCACTGAACTACTCTCGGGTATCGAACATGATGAGGTCGACCCCTGAACTTACAAGGAAGCGATGGAGGATGAGGATGCAGATTCCTGGAGAGTTTCTATGGATTCGGAGATAGAATCCATAGTTAACATGGACGTGTACGACCTTGCGGAGCTGCCGGACGGGGTAAAGCCCATCGGTTGCAAGTGGGTGTACAAGAGAAAGAGAGGACCTGACGGGAAGGTTTTAGCCTTCAAAGCTAGATTGGTGGTGAAAGGATTCTCTCAGAAAGAGGGAATCGATTATGATGAGACATTTTCGCCGGTTGCCATGCTTAAGTCCGTCAGAATACTCTTGTCCATGGCGGCACATTTAGACCTAGAGGTTTGGCAAATGGACGTCAAGACTGCATTCTTGCACGGGTACCTTGAAAAAGGTAGGGACAAATACATGCGCCAACCAGAAGGTTATGTGAGAGATGGCCAGGAGCGTCTCGTTTGGAAGCTTAAGAAGTCCTTATACGGAATTAAGCAGGCATTGATGGATTTGTATACTAGAAAGCAGGCCTATTAGCTTGTATGCATGTGTTGTCCATAGCCACTAACAATCTTCTATCTGATTAAGTATGAACTGTTATCTATGCATCAAACATCTACCCATTATCTCAAAGTTGTAGGCTTTATGGTGTGTTGTAGATCACAGAAGACCATAGTTGCCGGTTCCTCACGAGATATAAAAGGGTATCACAGTTGAGACAGTTCTGGATATAACTATCGGTTTAGACTGTAGTATAGGCTGCATAAGTAGCTTGTCTTGGCTACTTGTCTATACTAGTACGTGCGTGTACTGATAGGATCACGGTGAGGTGTATTCTTCTATTCTGACCATATGTAGAAAGAATCAAGACCTCGGTGACTTAAGATGAACCTTAACTCTAGTTGAGTCCTAAGGGTGTATAGTTATGGTCTGCTTCTTTGATTTACCATGGGTGAGAGTTCAGAGTATCTGTAACTCAATATGCTCCGTATCTTGGGAAGCAACTACAACTAGTACGACTCTTAGTGTAACTGCAACAGAGCACCATATCCTGGTAGAACAGGTTGATCACATCCCCTGAGGAATTCATTAAGGATTATCATACCAAACCCTGCAGGTGGATTAATTTCCGGTATGATGAATAAGGAATGAATGGTACTACTCAGGAATAAAAGAAGTTGAATAACACGAGCAGTCAGAAGCTCTAAGTTAATCAACGGATGTGGGATATCTTAAATATGGGGGTCGTTAAGTCTAATACTAGCCCTGAACTCAACAGGGGTAAAACAGGTAATTCAGTACTATTACTCTAGTGGAATGTTTTAGTACTTATGGACTAAATTATACTCTGGGCTGAGTATGGAGAATTTAGCCATTGGGAGGCCTCGGTTTTACCAGCTAGTAGATCCCTGATCTGGCCCAAAAAGCTCAATAGGCCACAGTATAAGGAATAAGTGGGCCACCACTCAGTTGGGCCCAGTATGTGGCGCCAACTATGCTCATGGGCGGCCAGTCCATAAGTTGCAGGCCTGGCCTGCAACTTAAGCCCAAGTCTCTCTTGGTCTCCTCTATAAATACCCCTCAAGGTCTTGTTCAGACCTAACGATCAGAATAATCGAGTGCACTTAATATTCTGAACAAGAAAAAGGAGGCTAGGGTTAGAGAGGGAGAGACGCGCGGCCGAGCATCAGAGTTCGGTGGGGTTCCCGTTTCCGTGGCTGATTCCGAAGCTCGTTGTCCATCCAACGTCAGAATCGAGCAGGGATACAGATCAGAAGATCTATTCGCGAGTTCTCTACTTCTTCAGGTAATCGATCTATAAACCCCCTATGATTTCGCATTAAATTCATTGGAGCATGATAGGTTTATTCGATAGTTAGATATCCGAAATAAATCCTCGGGCGAACCGATCTTCACCGATCAGATATGGTTCCTTCAGTTGGTATCAGAGCCAAGGATCAGATTTTCGGCTCTATCTGAGTAATTATCGATTATTATGCATGTATCGATTGGATGTCGCTTTTCGTGGTGTTTTTCGTTTTTTGGGCCGACTTGGCAAATCTATGTAATTTTTGATCGCGAGATAATAAGGTGCGATCTAGAATAGGATTAGATAGATTTTATTGTTGTTTTTCGTTTGTAACTGCTGCAAAGAGACGAAGAACACAAAGAACGAAGGAGACGAGCACCAGCTGGACGCCGCCGCACGGGGCAGCGTGTGAATCACACGCGCCGCCGCACGCGCGTGTGCGAGTCGTCCAACGGCGAGCTCTCCTTCTTCTCCGATGATCGACGTGGCTCCAGCAGGCTGCTGGAGCCTACACGTCGTCGGAGGAGGCTGGGGAGGCCGGAGCGGCGGCGGCAGCACCGGAGGCGTGAGAGCGGCGCCGCGGCGGAACCCTAATTAGGGCTCGACGCCGCGGCAGAAGCCGTTGGCTGCATGGGGGCCCGACGACGGCGATCACGGAGTCCGGCGACGGACTCGACGTGACCGCGAGCGTTGCCGGCAGCAGCAGCACGTCGGGGCAGCGCCGGGAAAGCAGCAGCGGCGGCGGAACCCTCTTAGGGTTTCTGCCGCGAGTTGCAGCGGCGGTAGGCGAGGATGACGGCGGTGGAGGGACGTCCAGCAGCAGCGGAGCATACCGGCGACATCAACACCAGCAGCAGGAGCCGCGGCGGACGTCGCCGGCGGCTGCAACGGCGGCAGCAAGGTGAGGGGTCCCACGGCGGAACCCTAGTTAGGGTTAAACGCTGCGAGCCTCGCCGGGACGGTTGCCGGCCGTGCCACCGGAAGGGATCGACGGCCAGCAGCAGCAGCGGCGCTAGGGAGGCGGAGGCGGCCGGCGGCAGGCCTCACGCCGTCAGCTGCGGCGCGGGCAGCCTTGCACGCCCGTGCCCTAGCCCGTGGACGGGCCTAGGGTTTTCCAACCCGGCCCGTTCGCATTTACGGGCTGCCTCCAGCGTTCGGGCTCGGGCCCAGTCACGAATTCGGGCCGTGTTAGGTCGGTTTCGAGTTCGTGGGCCCATAAGAGTGAAACGAGCGCGGTTTGGGCCTTTTCGAGAGAATTGGGTCACGTGGTGTGGGCCCAATCTCGGTTAGAGAAGCCCAATGGCAACGAAAATTAGAAAATAAATTATCTAAATAATTTATTTATTTTCGGGGAGAAACGGGAGATCAACTCGGAGGACTTATACAAGACCGAAGCCTGTTTCGGATTTTATTATTTTATGTAATAGTTTAGACGGGTCGTCACACCACGAAAAGCGAGTTTTATTTTTGTTTTTATCTCGTTTTTCTCAAGCATGCTATGGATGCAATTTATTTATTATTATAGCATGTCGTGCCCGTCGAGGTGATTAAATTGTGCTTAGTCGAGCATGTTTTAGGATTGTCAATATAAGCATGTTTTAAATTTTCTGCGAGCATGGTTTATTTGCTGCGTTTAGAAAATTATGCTTAGGATTATGTGACAACGTGATCTAGCATGTTGACAACCTTTTGAAAGAAAAATACTAAGCAGATAAAAACGTTTTTGACATAGAAAATGTTAAGACCTCCACAACTGACCTTAAGGTGAAGTTTTGGTGCGAGTGTGTAAACGTCCACACGAACGTGGCTTGCACATCGTATCGAACGAGTTCGCCAGACTTAGGGTTTCTTAACAAAAATGTTCTAACCAAAATGGGAAGTGGGAGCTTTTCTGAGTAAACGTCCACACTAACGTGGCTTGCTCGGAATAGTAACAGCGGTTTTCTCTGGAGTTGGTTCTTGAACAAAGATAGCTTAAGGAAAATAGTGCTTTTTCCAAGATTAGGCTAAGATTGTGGTTAAAATCTTAGATATTAGTTAGAATACAACTCCCCAACGGAGTCCCTTTTCTAATCTAATATGGTCTAGTAAGGTTCAACTGTTAGCTCTATTTGCCATAAGGATAGGTTGGCAAGATAAGTAGAGTTAAAGATCCGAGTATCTGGTTGAACAGGGGGAGCGTAAACGTCCACACGAACGTGGCTTACGATCTGCACTGTTTGGGCTGTTGAAGGTTTCGAAATTAATTGTTTATCAAAAGGTTACAATAATTTTCGTTACGAATTGATGCATGATCTTTTCTTACTTGTGTCTACATGTTTATTGCTTTTTCAGATATGACTTTAGGCCCGTTGATAAACATTCTCACTTCGAGTTCTCTCACGGATTCCAACTATGTGGAGTGGAGGAAGAATCTCGACATTGTCCTAGCTGCGGGCGAGTATACTGATATGCTCGCGACTTCTGCTCCTCCTACCCTTACTGAGTCGGCGTCACAGGAAGAGAGAGATGTTCATGCGACTTGGCACAAGAAAAATGATGAGGCTATGAAAATAGTCATAGTTTTGTCGTCTGTGTCGGATGGTATGCAGTATATGATTAGTCATATGGTGACTGCATCGAGCATGATTGAGACTCTCGAGACCTTCTTGGTTGACGAAGTGGGGCTGAAAGCTGAACCAGTTGCAGAGTTTATTCAGGCTGTGAATAAGGCAACATGGGTTACTCTAACGTCGGAAGACGTTAGAAGGAGGGTTCAAAATGCAAGGGGAGCAAAGAAGGTGCCTCTCGGTGTTGTAAGGAAACCGAAGTTTAAGAGCAAGTGCTTCATATGCGGCGAGAAAGGACACTGGAAGGCTGACTGCCCTCTAAAGAAGAAGAATTCTTGTACGTCATTAACATTTGTAACTGAAACATGCATAGCTGCAAGTTCTACCCAGACATGGGTAGTAGATACGGGAGCAACTGACCGTGTATGTTACTCCTTGCAGGGGTTTCTGCAGACAAGGGAGCTGAGTGATGACGAGATTACCATCTCCATGGGCGATGCATCGAAAGTTGCAGCTGTCGCAGTTGGAGATATTCATTTATCGTTTGATATTACTGTTTTGGTTTTGAGAGACGTTTTGTATGTGCCTGCTTTTAGGCGAAACTTGATTTCTGTTTCGAAACTATTTATTTACGGATATTCAGTTGTTTTGATAGAGGTGTTTCTATCATGAAAAACGATGAAGTTATAGTTTCTGGCACATTGTCCCGGTCTCTCTATACCATTACTTGTCCTATGAATGATTCTTCTTCTTATAACGCTTCCTCATCATTGAATACTAAAAAGAGGAAAAATCCGTCTCAAACGAACCAAACTCTATTATGGCACTTACGATTGGGTCACATCAACCAAAAGAGGATTCAAAGGTTGATAAAAGAAGGTGTTTTGGATTTCCAAATAGAACCTTTATCAACATGTGAATCATGTTTGGAAGGAAAGATGGTGACCAGACCTTTCAAGTCCATAGGATATCGAGCTCAAGAGCTCTTAGAGTTGGTTCATTCTTACTTGTGTGGACCGATGTCCGTTCAAGCTCGATGAGGTTACGAGTATTTCGTCACTTTCATTGACGACTACTCAAGATACGGTTTTATCTACCTGCTCCACAAGAAATCAGAATGTTTTGACAAGTTTAAAGAGTTCAAAGCGGAAGTGGAGAAGAGAACGGGTAGAAGTATCAAGTCACTTCGCTCTGATAGAGGTGGCGAGTACCTCGGAACTGAGTTTCGAACCTTCTTGTCAGAAAATGGGATTTCATCTCAGTTAACTACGCCCGGTACTCCCCAACAGAATGGTGTAGCTGAGAGACGGAATCGTACTCTTTTGGACACAGTTAGATCGATGATGAGTTATGCATCCTTGCCAATTTCGTTCTGGGGATATACCTTGGAAACAGCAGGCTATCTCCTCAATCTAGTACCTACAAAGTCGACGGTTAAAACTCCTTCCGAATTATGGACGGGGCGTAAGCCCAGCTTGGGTCATATTCGGGTTTGGGGATGTCCAGCACACGTGCTGACTAAGGAGGCCGACAAATTGAGGTCTAAGACTGAGGTTAGGCTGTTTGTAGGATATCCAAAGGGAACGAAAGGAGGTTACTTTTATATTCCCCAGGATCAGAAGGTCATTGTGAGCACTAATGCCCGATTCCTAGAGGAGGATTTTATTAGTAACCATCGGACAAGGAGTGAAATAATGCTCGATGAGTTGCGAGCATCAGCAGCAGCCAAAATTCCAGAACAGCCGAGAGTACAAGAGGTTATACCACAAACTGCACCCTTATCCGATACTGTATCTCCACCGTTGCTTCGTCGCAGTGGGAGGGTTGTTCGTCAACCGGACCGTTTCATGTTCGTGGGAGAATCCACTGAAATGCTCTCGGGTATCGAACATGATCAGATCGACCCCTGGACTTACAAGGAAGCAATGGAGGACGAGGATGCAGATTCCTGGAGAGTTTCTATGGATTCGGAGATAGAATCCATAGTTAACATGGACGTGTACGACCTTGCGGAGCTGCCGAATGGGGTAAAGCCCATTGGTTGCAAGTGGGTGTACAAGAGAAAAAGAGGACCTGACGGGAAGGTTTTAGCCTTCAAAGCTAGATTGGTGGCGAAAGGATTCACTCAGAAAGAGGGAATCGATTATGATGAGACATTTTTGCCGGTTGCCATGCTTAAGTCCGTCAGAATACTCTTGTCCATGGCAGCACATTTAGACCTAGAGGTTTGGCAAATGGACGTCAAGACTGCGTTCTTGAACGGGTACCTTGAAAAAGGTAGGGACATATATATGCGCCAACCAGAAGGTTATGTGAAAGATGGCCATGAGCATCTCGTTTGGAAGCTTAAGAAGTCCTTATACGGACTTAAGCAAGCGTCCAGGTCCTGGAACATTCGTTTTGATGGAGTGATAAAATTCTTTGGATTTGTCCAGTGCATAAACGAAAGCTGTGTTTACAGGCTCAATTCGGACGGAAGCCTGGTATTCTTAGTACTGTACGTAGATGACATACTTCTCATTGGCAACAATGTGAACGTGTTATCAGGCGTAAAGGATTGGTTGTCTGAACAGTTTCAGATGAAAGACTTGGGAGAAGCAGGTTACATCCTAGGGATCAAGGTGATCAGAGATCGCCGTAAGAGGATGTTAGGCTTAAGCCAAACTTCATATATAGATACTGCGATCGCCCGTTTCAGCATGCAGAATGCCAAGAAGGGTTTTCTTCCCTTCAGACATGGCATACCCCTATCTAAGGACATGTGTCCGAAGACACAAGAGGAGATAGAGGGCATGAAGACTATACCGTATGCTTCCGCGGTAGGAAGTCTCATGTATGCAATGCTGTGTACTAGACCGGATATCTGCTATGCGGTTGGCATGGTG
This sequence comes from Thymus mandschuricus, assembly GCA_029379335.1. Classification (NCBI taxonomy): domain Eukaryota; kingdom Viridiplantae; phylum Streptophyta; class Magnoliopsida; order Lamiales; family Lamiaceae; genus Thymus; species Thymus mandschuricus. Next base: position 20,025,267 of record CM057083.1, read on the forward strand.
GCTAGATATCAGTCTAACCCTGGTCAGGGACATTGGACGGCTGTTAAGCACATATTGAAGTATCTCAAGAGGACAAGAGATCATGTGCTTGTTTACAAGTCCAATGAGTTGATCCCAATAGGGTATACGGACTCAGACTTCCAGGCTGTGATCGAGATGAGAGGAAATCTACCTTGGACTATGTGCTCACCTTGGGAGGTGGAGCTATCACTTGGAAGAGTGTGACGCGGGAGGGCGTCACGGAGACTCTACCATGTAGCCGAGTATGTGGCTTCTTGTAACGCCACAAAAAGGTTGTGAAGCTCCTGAACTTCCTGAATGAGCTAGATCTGGTTCCCAGTCTGCCGAAAGGTATCACACTGTGTTGTGATAATGTTGGAGCAGTTGCAAACTGTATGGAACTCAGAGCTCACAAGGCAAGTAACAACATAGAGAGTACCATTGTACGAGAAATCGTATAAAGAGGAGAAGTGGAAGTTGAGATAATCCCTTCAACGGTAGATCTAGCGGATCTATGCACAAGGAGCTTACCAGTCAAGGTGTTCGACAAGCATGTCGAAGGGATGGGACTGGGGCGCCTCCCACACTAGTAAACTTTGAGTATAAGTGGGAGAAGATGTGTAATAGATGCTAGATTGTAGACACTTTGCCCATTTGTCACATGATATACTAAAAGTTTGCTTTAGTATAAGTGGGAGATTGATGGATTTGTATACTAGAAAGCAGGCCTTTTAGCTTGTATGCATGTGTTGTCCATAGCCACTAACAATCTTCTATCTGATTAAGTATGAACTGTTATCTATGCATCAAACATCTATCCATTATCTCAAAGTTGTAGGCTTTATGGTGTGTTGTAGATCACAGAAGACCATAGTTGCCGGTTCCTCACGAGATATAAAAGGGTATCACAGTTGAGACATTTCTGGATATAACTGTCGGTTTAGACTGTAGTATAGGCTGCATAAGTAGCTTGTCTTGGCTACTTGTCTATACTTGTTGGTCCCGGTTTGTTAATAGGAAAATACGTAGAGGGGGGGGGGGGGGTGAATACGTATTTTGAAGTTTTTCAACTTCAAATCCCTTAACTCAGAGTAACAAGTAAAGAGCTCGCTTGAAACTTAAGACCTAGCTGAAGCTAGATCTACAGTACGTAGCTTGCCTGCTTGACCGAAGTGAGCACTTGATCAAGAGGGAGTCTTTACTCGTATATGCGGAATTTGGTGGGCTAAAACTCTTTCCTAAGTATTTAAAATTTCCAGATTAAGTTTGTTTAGATGCAATGTGCAATGGATAATCAAACAAGTAAGAGTTTAGGGTTAGAGAGATACGACACAGAGAATTATAGTGGTTCGGAGATAACGCTCCTACGTCCACTTTGTTGCACGACGGCAATCGTTCTTTTCACTTAAGAACTTGAAGATTTTGGGCTCTTCAAAAGCCTGGTCAAGATCGAGCTTCACTCGGTTGGATCTGACAGACGCTGGGTGATTCCGGGTTCACACCAAAAACCTAACTAGACTGGAAGCTTCACTCGCTTCAGTCGAACAGACAGGGAGATTACAGGCTCTCCTTACAGCCTAGCTTCGATCGAGCTTTACACAAACGATGTAAGTGTAAGCTTGGATCTAAACTCTATGATCGAGGCTTCTTCAATCGATGAAAGAAGGGCCTTGGATCGAAAACAACCTAACGACGACTCAAAAACCTAACAGACAGATTTAGGGTTTTTGGTTGACAAGCACACTATGAAGAGCTCTTTACAGTAAGTGCAAAGATGGCTAGAGCTCTTCTTCTAAGCTTGGATATGGAATGGGCTTAGACTCTAAGTGTGAAGGTTGTGAAGACGAGTTCCGATGAACTGGAAACTCGGAGAACACTTAAAACAAAGACTCGAAGATTTGCTCGAAGGCTTGGGAGTGTTTGTTTGCTGTATGCGCTCGAATGCTCAAGTAGTGTTCTACCTCTCTTCGTCTTCATCCTTCACTATTTATAGGCGGAGAGATGGCCGAGATCCGTTGCTTGGTTGGTGGCCTTGTCCCTCCTCCTCTCGACAGTACTTGCGCAGGCTGGCACCTTTTCAGACGTCCAGTTTTGGCATTTTGCCAAAATTGGCTAACTTACAAGGCTAACAGTAACTGGAGCAAGCCAGTACTGTTGCGGCGCCTTTGTCGGCCTGGCAGTCAACTCTTCCGCTTCACTCCGCTTTCGACACGTGGAGATCTCGTAATTAATGCTATGATCTCCTGTTGACTGGAGTTCAAAATATGGGCGGGAGTCGCGCTGTCGCTTTCTGGTAGGTAGTGGCTCGCTTCGCTTTGAAGTTGTAGCGTCTGCTTTAGTTGAGTCACTTCGTAGTCAATCTGTAGTGAGCCGCTTCGGGAGATAAAGTTCCCTAGTGACTGCTTTGGAAAGTGATGACTAGAGTTGACTTGCTTTGACTTTTCACTGTAGCGCTTGCTTCGCTTCGCTTTGGCTTTGAACTGTAGCGCTCGCTTCGCTTCGCTTTGACTTTGAACTGTAGCGCTCGCTTTGCTTTGCTTTGGCAGACTCGCTTTGAATCTACTGTAGCGATCGCTTCGCTACACTATTCTTTGGCACGCTTCACTTCGGCTTGCTAGACTTGCTTCGCTTCGAAAAACACACTCAAGCGAGTGGCCTTCACTTGAAAATTTGAAGCCTAAAATCTAAGCAAATTAAAGAGCCATCCTAACAGAGTAGGCTTAGAAAAATCCTAACTTATTAACTACATCAAAATGGGTCGCTTGGGAACAGAACGCTTTGGGGTTTTGGGATCAAATCAAAACACTAAGATATCCCTTATAGGTTCTCCCTTAACATATTCGTTCTTAACAATTCCCAACAATACTAGTACGTGCGTGTACTGATAAGATCACGGTGAGGTGTATTCTTCTATTCTGACCAGATGTAGAAAGAATCAAGACCTCGGTGACTTAAGATGAACCTTAACTCTAGTTGAGTCCTAAGGGTGTATAGTTATGGTCTGCTTCTTTGATTTACCATGGGTGAGAGTTCAGAGTATCTGTAACTCAATATGCTCCGTATCTTGGGAAACAACTACAACTAGTACGACTCTTAGTGTAACTGCAACAGAGCACCATATCCTGGTAGAACAGGTTGATCACATCCCCTGAGGAATTCTTTAAGGATTATCATACCAAACCCTGCAGGTGGATTAATTTCCGGTATGATGAATAAGGAATGAATGGTACTACTCAGGAATAAAAGAAGTTGAATAACACGAGAAGTCAGAAGCTCTAAGTTAATCAACGGATGTGGGATATCTTAAATATGGGGGTCGTTAAGTCTAATACTAGCCCTGAACTCAACAGGGGTAAAACAGGTAATTCAGTACTATTACTCTAGTGGAATGTTTTAGTACTTATGGACTAAATTATACTCTGGGTTGAGTATGGAGAATTTAGCCATTGCGAGGCCTCGGTTTTACCAGCTAGTAGATCCCTGATCTGGCCCAAAAAGCTCAATAGGCCACAGTATAAGGAATAAGTGGGCCACCACTCAGTTGGGCCCAGTATGTGGCGCCAACTATGCTCATGGGCGGCCAGTCCATAAGTTGCAGGCCTGGCCTGCAACTTAAGCCCAAGTCTCTCTTGGTCTCCTCTATAAATACCCCTCAAGGTCTTGTTCAGACCTAACGATCAGAATAATCGAGTGCACTTAATATTCTGAACAAGAAAAAGGAGGCTAGGGTTAGAGAGGGAGAGACGCGCGGCCGAGCATCAGAGTTCGGTGGGGTTCCCGTTTCCATGGCTGATTCCGAAGCTCGTTGTCCATCCAACGTCAGAATCGAGCAGGGATACAGATCAGAAGATCTATTCGCGAGTTCTCTACTTCTTCAGGTAATCGATCTATAAACCCCCTATGATTCCGCATTAAATTCATAGGAGCATGATAGGTTTATTCGATAGTTAGATATCCGAAATAGATCCTCAGGGGAACCGATCTTCACCGATCAGATATGATTCCTTCAGGCATCCAGGTCCTGGAACATTCGTTTTGATGGAGTGATAAAATCCTTTGGATTTTTCCAGTGCATAAACGAAAGTTGTGTTTACAGGCTCAGTTCGGACGGAAGCGTGGTATTCTTAGTACTGTACGTAGATGACATACTTCTCATTGGCAACAATGTGAACGTGTTATCAGGCGTAAATGATTGGTTGTCTAAACAGTTTCAGATGAAAGACTTGGGAGAAGCAGGTTACATCCTAGGGATCAAGATGATCAGAGATCGCCGTAAGAGGATGTTAGGCTTAAGCCAAGCTTCATATATATATACTGTGATCGCCCGTTTCAGCATGCAAAATGCCAAGAAGGGTTTTCTTCCCTTAAGACATGGCATTCCTCTATCTAAGGACATGTGTCTGAAGACACAAGAGGAGACAGAGGACATGAAGACTATACCGTATGCTTTCGCGGTTGGTAGTCTCATGTATGTGATGCTGTGTACTAGACCGGATATCTGCTATGCGGTTGGCATGGTGGCTAGATATCAGTCTAACCCTGGTCAGGGACATTGAACGGCTGTTAAGCACATATTGAAGTATCTCAAGAGGACAAGAGATCATGTGCTTGTTTATCAGTCCAATGCGATGATCCCGACAGGGTATACGGACTCAGACTTCCAGGTTGATCGAGATGAGAAGAAATCTACCTCAGGCCATGTATTTACCTTGGGAGGTGGAGCTGTCACTTGGAAGAGTGTGAAGTAGAAGTGCATCACAGACTCGACCATGGAGGCCGAATATGTGGCTGCTTGTGAGGCTGTTAAAGAGGCTGTGTGGCTCCTGAACTTCCTTAATGAGCTAGAACTAGTTCCCAGTTTGCCCAGAGGTATCACATTGTATTGTGATAATGATGGAGCAGTTGCAAACTGCAAGGAACCTAGGGCTCACAAGGCAAGCAAACACATAGAGAGAAAGTACCATCTCGTACGAGCAATTGTCGAAAGAGGAGAAGTAGAAGTGAAGAAAATCCCTTCAGCGGATAATCTGGCAGATCCGTTCACAAAGAGCTTACCAGTCAAGGTGTTCGACAAGCATGTCGAAGGGATGGGACTGGGGCGCCTCCCGCACTAGTAAACTTTGAGTATAAGTGGGAGAAGATGTGTAATAAATGCGAGATTGTAGACACTTTGCCTATTTGTCACATGATATAATAAAAATTTGCTTTAGTATAAGTGGGAGATTGATGGATTGTATACTAGAAAGCAGGCCTTTTAGCTTGTATGCATGTGTTGTCCATAACCACCAACGATCTCCTATCTGATTAAGTATGAATTGTCATCTATGCATCAAACATCTATCCATTATCTCAAAGTTGTAGGCTTTATGGTGTGTTGTAGATCACAGAAGACCATAGTTGCCAGTTCCTCTAGAGATATAAAAGGGTATCACAGTTGAGACAGTTCTGGATATAACTGTTGGTTTAGGCTGTAGTATAGGCTACATAGGTAGCTTGTCTTGGCTACTTGTCTATGCTATTACGTGCGTGTACTGATAGGATCACGGTGAGGTGTATTCTTCTATTCTGACCGATGTAGAAAGAATCAAAACCTCGGTGACTTAAGATGAACCTTAACTCTAGTTGAGTCCTAAGGGTGTATAGTTGTAGTCTGCTTCTTTGATTTACCATGGGTGAGAGTTCAGAGTATCTACAACTCAATATTCTCCGTATCTTGGGAAGCAACTACAACTAGTACGACTCTTAGTGTAACTGCAACAGAGCACCATATCCTGGTAGAACAGGTTGATCACATCCCCTGAGGAATTTATTAAGGATTATCATACCAAACCCTGCAGGTGGATTAATTTCCGGTATGATGAATAAGGAATGAATGGTACTACTCAGGAATAAAGAAGTTGAATAACACGAGCAGTCAGAAGCTCTAAGTTAATCAACGGATGTGTGATATCTTAAATTTGGGGGTCGCTAAGTCTAATACTAGCCCTGAACTCAACAGGGGTAAAACAGGTAATTCAGTACTATTACTCTAGTGGAATGTTTTAGTACTTATGGACTAAATTATACACTGGGCTGAATATGGAGGATATAGCCATTGGTAGGCCTACCAGCTAGTAGATCCCTGATCTGGCCCAAAAAGCTCAACAGGCCACAGTATAAGGAATAAGTGGGCCGCCACATAATTGGGCCCAGTTTGGGCGCCAATCTGCAAGGTGGACGCCTAGTCCATGTGTTGCAAGCCTGGCCTGCAACTTAAGCCCAAGTCTCACTTGGTCTCCTCTGTATATACCCCCTCAAGGTCTTGTTTGACCTAACAGTCTATAATATACGAGTGCACTTAAATATTCTAAACAAGAAAGGGAGGCTAGGGTTAGAGAGAGAGAGACGCGCGGCCGGCTTCATAGCAGAACGGTGGATTCCCGTTTTCCGTGGCTGATTCTGAAGTTCGTTGTCCATCCAATGTCAGAATCGAGCAGGGATACAGATCAGAAGATCTATTCGCGAGTTCTCTACTATCTCAGGTAATCGATCTAAACACCCTATGATTCCGCACTTAATTCATAGGAGCATGATAGGATTATATCGATAGTTAGATATCCGAAATAGATCCTCGGGTGAACCGATCTTCACCGATCAGTATATGGTTCCTTCAGGAAGATGTTCCCTACCAACTAACAAGATTGTTAAGTCTATGGTTAAGGGGGAACTATTGATCATTCTAGGAATGATCTACTTCCAAAGCGAGCAAGGAAAGCTGCTACCTTGCTTAAGATTCCTGCAAGTGGGTATAAACACTTGAAAGTACCTATACTAGTAAAGGTTGTAGATTCTTGTATCAGGCTTTCCTACGTAAAACCGTGAGAGCTTAGGCAGAGCTACCTCTATGATCCTTGTATCCTCTTCCCTCGTTCCGCTGAAGAGGAGCATGTCTCTCATCTTCCATTCGTCATGGACAAACACTATCTTAATACTCACCCTTTTGGGTCGAGCTGCCAAGTGTTTGTTCATTCTTCTTTCTCTTTGGGTAAGCATTGCCGTATTCTCCCCATAAGGGTCGAGCGGTTCTAAATGCTTATTCACTCTTTCGATAGAGGACTCTCCAAGCGAGGAGGAAGATGGAAGAGATGAATGCCATGAAGATTCAAACTTAAAGACTACAATGAGGTATCAATCTCCTACGAAGCGAGACTGGCTGGTAAGTGTTTCAATTTCAAGTACACTAAGCAAAGCGAAGCGTGCTAGAAACCCTCGCTTGCTAAGTGGAAAATATAAATGAATCTAACACAAATACAAAGAGATAAACACTGTTGTTTATTCTCGAAGTATGTTAGTCATAAACATTTTAAAATTAAGCAAGTAAAATGTATGTTCAAAGCTTATTTGCTTTAAAATGGTCAAGCGAGTGCCACGTCATTCGAACTCACCATCGCAAGTGAGTGTGCACCAGTCACGACAAACGAACGCTTCACAAGTGAATAAATAGCCAAGCGGCTACTATCGTTAAGCTAGCAATTGCCAAGCGAGTCGTATGAGCTGGGTACACTTGAGTGCCTACTTACCTTTTCACTTTGCATTTAATGCGAACAGTACTAGGGTTCAAATAATCGGGCGCCTGTAAGCCACCTCCAAATTGAAGTGCCAAAACGCAAGCGATCCAGCCGTTGAATTGGAACAGTCTTCAAATCTTAGCCGTTGGATCATGGGCGAGAAAGTGAGCGAATCATAGTGAGACACGCACCATGCTTAATCACCTATGTGGTTCATGTTTTACCATGGTGACGCCGTGTTTAACCGCGACACGTCAGCCACGTCGCCACTCACTTGCAAACACATCGGCTCTTTTTACCGTCTCTCTCTGCCATGGCAGCGTCGAAACCTAAAGCTATATAAGGGCGACTATACCGACTGCAAATTTCATCACCCCCCAAATTCGCTATTTCTGTGAAACTCTCTGCAATCTCTCTACATCTTTCCAGTTTCCGAATTCTCTCAAGCCCTTATATTCTCACCCAAATTCATTCTACTACCATGGGAAAGAAGGATTTCAATCAAACCATGGAGGAGTTCCTTGCAGATGCAGATAATAACATTAATGTCGAGCCTCATCTCGACGATGCAATCGTGGAACCCACCGGATTTTTCCGAAGGGTAGTAACTTCCGCCGGTTTGTGGAAGCTTATCACTACCAAGCCGTCAAGAATCCTCACTAAAACTGTTGTTGAATTCCTTCTGAATCTGAAGGAGAACTAACACAGATCCAGCATCACCGATCCCAGCACAGGGAAGGCAACATTCGTTAGCCTCATAAAAATTGCCAAAGTGTTCGAGCTCCCGGAGGAAGGAGTGGAGATTCTCTCGAATGTTGGCCCGCCGTTGAAGATGAGTGCATTAGCTTTGCAACGAATCGTACTGCTGTGTGGAGCCAGCGCAGCAAGAACATGAGAACCGATCTCGAGAAGCCCTACAATTTCATATGCGAACTTTTCACCAAGTTCGTAGCTTGCCATATCGGTGGTTTAGGCCAAATCACCGACAACAAATTGTTCGCAGTCACAGCGATTGTGGACAAACTATCCATCTCCAAATTTAACTGGAGCAAGTGGTTCATCCAGAATATCCGGGATGCGGCAAAGGACTTTGAGAGCGATACTGAAAACCCTCAAAGCATCGTGAGGAGGGGAAAGCTTCGCCTGTTCGGGAAGCTTTCCTATGCCCTGGAGGAATTGTTTCCAGACAACAATTGGACTGGAACTCAACCGTACAAAAAGCTCAGCGTCTTCAATGACCTGGTCAAGCCAGGGAAGCCGTTGGTGGATAGAGTAGTGCTGCTTGTGGATGTGCGTCCCGCTGTGGCCATCCCAACAGAAAAGAAAAAGGGCAAGGGGACAAAGCGAGCCTCTTCACCAAAGAAGAAGCAAGCGGCCCCCATGAAGAAAACAAAGCGAGTCGCCTTGCTTGTGCAGCCAAGCGAGGGGGAAGCCTCGCCCTCTGTTACTTCAATGGGAGATACATTATTGAAATCTTCAGAGGAGGAGCAAGCACGTTCACCAAAAGGAGAAGAGGTGAACCAGCCCCAAACATCTCAAACTCATCCTAGCCAACCCCAAGCTTCTCAAACCAAGACTCAACGCCAAGCTTCTCAGGGCATACATGTGCACAGAGGAGTCGTCCTTGAAGACGAGGACTCTGCTAGCACACACACCATCCCAAACATTCCCTTCCTCAACCCCGACGAAATCGCAGCCTACCAAATATTCGAGCCTTCACCCTCACATACCACTATCCCAGATTCCCCCACCAACACAACCAATACCAACCTACCCTCACAAACAACCATTGTACCACCACCCCAAACACCCCAAGATAAAGCACTCATTCGATATCGCGAGGACTGGGTGCAGTCCGTGATGAAACTGAAGAAGAGATACCCCTTGGTGCCTATGAATGAAGATTTCCTCAACCAAGCTGCCAATTTCCGAACGTACGTCGCGTACAGAGGTACGGAGTACTACAAAATCTTCAATCTGAGGAAAGCTTTCTCAGAACAAACCATAGCGGAGCAGGAAGTGGCCCATCTACAGTTCGTTGGCGTTGATGGGTTTAAGGCCCTGATCAACAAGCCGAAGTACCTGGAGCTGCTCGATGCAGTGGTGAAGCGTGCCTATCCAGACGTTAAAATACCAGAGAGAAAGCTCTCGGAGCATGAGTAGAAGCTAGTGGAGAAGCATGAGGAGGAGCTTTAAAAGAAGAACCAGGAAATCTATAATCTTCAAGGAACAATCAAGAAAAGAGATGAGGAAATCTTCCAGATAAAGGAGGAGGTTGCTGGACAGAAGAGGAATCTTGCTGATAGAGAGAGTGACCTATCTGCCCAGATAAAGGAGGAGAAAAAGAAGGTGGAGGATGCCAAGCGTGTGATTGAGGAGGAGAAGAAGAAGTTGGAAGTGTTGACTTCCAAGCTTGCCGCTTCAAGGGAAGAATTGAAGCAGAAAGAGGAAGAAGTAGTCTCGCTTGTGCGTAGGCACAAGGAGGAGATGGAGAAAGCAAAGACTTCTAATGAAAAAGAAGTGGAAAAGAAAGCCAGTGAGATCAAATCACTGCAAAATGATCTCACACGCTCAAAGTTGGCCATGGTTACTAAGGAGAATGAAAAATCTAATCTCTAGGACAAATTCGATGAAATGATGAGCGAGCTTGAAAGCCGAAGGAGAGAAGCGACTTGACTAGGGCTAATTTCTAGCCTAGCAATGATGTCGAACAAGGTAAGTCCGAATGTCGAACCACAAGGAGTGAAATGGCAATAGCAAATCAAGTAGTCTATATCGTCTCCATTATACTATCTAAGCACATGATCATGATTTGGTTTTTTACTAAACTAGGCAAAGAGTAAAGTGGAATGTAAACTCAACAATGTAAAGTAGACAAGACAAGTAAAAAGCAAATGTAGAATATCAATAGTAAAAGGCATGGATCCAAGTGATTTCAAATATGATGATGGTGATAGTCTTAGAATCTAGATGCTTCAAGCCAATTTAATCCACCTTGGATGGTATCTTATATCAAATATGCTAACCTACCTTACTAGGGTGATTAACAAGTTGATTGATAGAGCAACAAATGCTTTCTAAGCCTTTAAATACTCCATCAACTCCAAATAGCACAAATTATGTCTAAGATAACCTACCAACTCTCTTCCAACTCATCTAATTCTTTCTAGGAACTATAAGAGATGAAATCAAGTGATATGGGTATGGATTGATGCCAAGTGCTATGAAAGGAAGCTTCCTAGGCATTCCCTCAAACACCTTAGATGCACTCCTAGTGATCAATTATTCATGCATACGAATTAAAGTCCCAATCCATAGGCAATCCAAGGGGAAGGTAAATCAACATCCTAGAATCTAATTCCTATCATCTACATCAAATTATCCATCACTTGGAGCCATATGCAAAATTAGCTAGCCATAGATCTAGCAATTAAACCATGGAAAATAAGAGAAATCATAATAGAAATGATAAGGAAATGAAAAGGAATTGAAAATCTTCAATAAATCTTCAATCTCCAAGCTTGATCATCCACAAATATTTGAAAATACCAAAGTAGAAAGAGGGAAAATAGCTAGGGTTCTAAGAGAAATTGTGCATATGAAATACAAGTGACATTACATAGCAAATAAGGAAAATATCTAGCTATATATAGTTTTCCCAAGCATTGGGGCTAAATTGCAAATACTAGAAACTTAAGTTGAGAAGGTGGGGTAAAATCTGTAATTTTTGAAAAGTTAATTGAGGAGTTGACTATTCCATTTCCGGTTGACCCGTGCAATTTCCGCCCACATTTCCAGTTTGCGCGCTCTCACGGTTTTGGCTCGTTCTCTCTCGTCCGACATCGGAAAATTAATCCGCAAAGTGCCACGGCTTCCTCTTTCGACCCTCTTCAACATAGGCTAAGTCAAACTTGCCTAGAAAATTGCCACAGCACCTGAAATCAGCACGGAAACCGAGAGAAAAATGCAAAGCATATAGAAAAGGCATAAATGGTAAAAACCTATCATTTCTATTCATTTAAGCACAAATCCGAACCAAAACACGCATCGAGACGCACTCTAAAGCATGCTAAATATGTGGTTATCAAACTCCCCCAAACTTAAGCCATTGCTCGTCCCGACAATGGAACGAACAATCAAAGAACATAAGCACATATGGGTATGCAAGTTAAGATCATCGATGCCTCAAAGCTCACTCAATAAATCATTTTCAAACATGGAACTCCAAAGGTGCATCAAACAATCCACAACCACACAACATTCTCAACCAAGAAATCAATCACTCAAACACAATGAAACTCCAAACCTACCAAAGTGTAAGTGTATCACTCTTTCTCTCAAGTGTATGGTATGAAATTTGCACTCATCGAACTCATGCATGCATTGCTCTTACCATAAGCTTGCCCTAAACCTCAAGATCTCCATCGCTTGGTTGTGCACTCGAACTAAGATCAATTAGGTCTTTTATTTAGGCTTGTAATGTGGGGACATTGGTTTAGGTAGGGATTTTAGGCTAAGTGACTAAGAAATCTTCTAAGTACTTTCACCTCCTCTTTTCCACTCCAAGTGTGAATTTCTCCACCTTCTACCTTCACCATTTCACCTCTTAACACTCTTTAATACCCAAGTTTGATTGAAGCTTCTTAAATATTCATGAATAACTCCTTTATGCTCTCATATACACAACTAACTTTATTCAAACTTTTTCTTTCTTTTCAACTCTTTTCTTTTCTTTTTTTTTTTTTTTTTCCTTTCTCATCATTCTTGTATTTCTCGATGGCTCTTACCTCCATCATGTCTTTTTGGCCCTTCTCATAATCACTCTTTAGAGTAGTTATTAATGAAGTCAACTCATCATACCTCTCATCCGATAGAGAGGCAACCCTCTTTGTGGAAGTTCGCTCCATAGGCCATTGGTAGGCATGAGCGGCCATCTCCTCAATTATCCTCAATGCTTCCTTAGCATGCTTGTTCAACAAACAACCCCCCGCGGTGGCATCAACTACACTCCTTGTGTGAGAAGTGAGTCCACTATAGAAGTGAGTTACTTGTTGATCTTCACTCAAACCATGTTGAGGACATTTTCGGATGAGCTCTCTATACCTTTCCCAAGCTTCAAATAAGGTCTCATCCCCATGTTGAGAGAAATGAGAAATCTCCGAGATCATCTTGTGAGCCTTTGAGGGAGGGAAGTACTTTGATAAGAAGGCCTTGCAAAGATCTTGCCAAGTGTGAATCTCCGACTTGTTCAATCCCTTGTACCAATCTTTGGCTCTATCCCTCAAAGAGAAACCAAACATCCTTAGTCGAATGGCATCACAAGGGACACCATTGAGCTTAACGGTGTCACATATCTCCAAGAAAGAGGTAAGATGTGAATTTGGATCCTCCATGGGACTTCCTCCAAATTGAGCATTCATCACCATTTGAATCAAGCCGGTCTTCAACTCGAAATTGTTGGCATTGATAGTGCCCCACTCTCCTCCTTGATATTGATCCGTTGGAGCTTGATACATAAAGTTGATAGGAGGTGGTGGTGCCTCATTAGCCTTCCTCTTTTGCTCATGAATTTCTAATTGCATTTCCTCCATCCTTCTCATGATAGCCTCCATATTCGGGTTTTGATCACCCATTTCTTGCTCTTCTATAGATCTCCTCCTTCTATGTCTTCTTTCAAATTCCAAGACAAGTGGCTCTACAAGTCTCCCCTTGGACCTTGTGAGCATGTACCTTCAAAGCAAAAAGAAAGAGAAATTAAAAACAAGCTTAGATTAGTAACAAGTGACTAAATAAACTATTGAAATGTCTATCTAATCACTCCCCGGCAACGGCGCCAAAAATTGACTAGGGCTAATTTCTAGCCTAGCAATGATATCGAACAAGGTAAGTCCGAATGTCGAACCACAAGGATTGAAATGGCAATAGCAAATCAAGTAGTCTATATCGTCTCCATTATACTATCTAAGCACATGATCATGATTTGGTTTTTTACTAAACTAGGCAAAGAGTAAAGTGGAATGTAAACTCAACAATGTAAAGTAGACAAGACAAGTAAAAAGCAAATGTAGAATATCAATAGTAAAAGACATGGATCCAAGTGATTTCAAATATGATTGTTGGGAATTTTTAAGAACGTACATGTTAAGGGGGAACCACTTGGGACACTTTAATAATGAAATATTTGTGTTTTGATTTGATCCCAAAACCCCAAAGCGTTCTGTTCCCAAGCGACCCATTTTGATGTAGTTTATAGGTTAGAATTTTTCTAAGCCTACTCTGTTAGGATGGCTCTTTTCTTTTGCTTAGATTAGGCTTCAAAAAGTTCAAGTGAAGGCCACTCGCGTGAGTGTGTTTTCCAAAGCGAAGCGGGTCAAGTAAATCGAAGTGAAGCGTGCCGAAGAATAGCGAAGCAAAGCGATCGCTACAGTAGATTCAAAGTGAGTCTGCCAAAGCGAAGCGAAGCGAGCGCTACAGTGGAATCGAAGCGAACGCTACAAAGCGAAGCGAAGCGAAGCGAAGCGAGTCAACGCGGGTCAACACTCAAATAAGTAGTCCCTCGAGAAACTTTTTTCTCAAGTGACTCACTACGAAAATGACCGTGAAGCGACTCACTTCAGAGCGGCCGCTACAACTTCAAAGTGAAGCAAGCCACTACCTACCAGAAAGCGACAGCACAAATTCCCGCTCCGAATTTGAACTTCAGTCAACTAGAGATCTTTGCATTAATTGCAAGATCTCCACGTGTTGAACGAGGAGAGGAGCAGCGGAGTTGACTGCCAGGCCGACAAAGACGCCGCAACAGTACTGGCTCGCTCCAGTTACTGTTAAACTTGGAACTTAGCCATTTTCGGCAAAGAGCCAAAACTGCGCGTCTGCAAAAGCTACTGCCTGCGCAAGTACTGTCGAGAGGAGGAGGGACAAGGCCACCAACCAAGCAACGGATCTCAGCCAACCCTCCGCCTATAAATAGTGAAGGATGAAGACGTGAAGAAGCAGAACACTACTAGAGCATTCGAGCGCATACAGCAAACAAACACTCCCAGCTTTCATAGCAATCTTCGAGTCTTTGTTTTCAAGTGTTCTCCGAGTTTCCAGTTCATCGGAACTCGTCTTCACAGCCTTCACACTTAGATTCTAAGCCCACTTCATATATCCGAGCTTAGAAGAAGAACTCTAGCCAATCTTTGCATTCACTGTAAAGAGTTCTTCATAGTGTGTCGTCAACCAAAAACCCTAAACTTCGTCTGTTAGGTTTTGAGTGTTGTCGTTAGGTTGTTCAGATCTAAGGCCCTTCTTTCATCAATTGAAGAAGCCTCGATCGTAGAGTTGAGATCCAAGCTTACACTTACATCGTTTGTGTAAAGCTCGATCGAAGCTAGGCTGTAAGGAGAGCCCGTAATCTCCCTGTTTGTCTGACTGAAGCGAGTGAAGCTTCCAGTCTTTGTTAGGTTTGTGTAGTGAACCCGCAATCACTACGTCTGTCGTTGATCTAGGCAAGTGAAGCCCGATCCCGACCAGGTTTTTGAAGGACCCGTAACCTTCAAGTTCTTGAGTGAAAAGAACAGTTGCCGTCGTGCAACAAAGTGGACGTAGGAGCGTTATCTCCGAACCACTATAAATCTCGGTGTCGTATCTCTCTTACCTTAATCTCTTTACAGTATTCGATTATCCATTGCACGTGCATATAAACAAACTTAACGTGGATTTTCAATTACTTAGGAAAGATTTTAGCTCACCAAATTCCGCACAAAGAGTAAAGTCTCACTCTTGATCAAGCTCTAAGCTTAGGTCAAGAGATTCGTGACTGCTTTAGATCTAGCCCTCGGCTAGGTCTTAGTATTTTCAAAGAGCACTTTACTTTATACTCTGAGTTAAGGAATTGAAGTTGAAAAACTTCAAAATACGTATTCACCCCCCCCCCCCCCTCTACGTATTTTTCCTATAGCAAACCGGGACCAACAAGTGGTATCAGAGCAGCGGTTCTTTCGAGCCTCTGCTTTGCATATCCGAAGTGAGTCCCCACTCACTTCACGTTGTCTCACTGAACCGGATCCTATTTTCCTAAGTGCATCAAAACCTCACCCACGCATATTGCATTTACTGCTGATAGTTTGCTATGTCTACATACAGTGCATCAAATCTTCCACAGTTCTCGATCGAAGGATACGAGATATGGAGTTTCCGTGTCGAAAGCTTCTTATGCTCAATCCACGACCGGATGTGGGAAGTCATTGAAGACGGACCAATCGAAATCAAGAAAGCCATATCTGTGGAGGTTCCAGCCGCTGAAGGTCGTCCAGCCCACGTTCGACAACAGTACGTGGAGAAGGATAAGGATGAGTATACTCCAAATGATTTCAAAGTTGCCAACCTCGACAAGATTGCACGCCACACGATGCAGAGCACCGTGTCGGACGCCTACCTTCCAAGGATTAGGAAGTGCGCAACAGCAAAGGAAATGTGGGAAATTCTAGCCCTCATTTCTCAAGGCACAGACAAAATCAAGGAGAACAAGCTCGCCGTTCAGATGCGGGAGTTTGAAAATCTGGTGATGAAGTCCGGAGAGTCCATCGACGCCTTCGAGCTGAGAGTTACCAACATTACTGCAACTCTCAACTCGCTTGGGAAGGAACTCACAGACAAGGAAGTAAATCTGAAAATAGTCCGTGCTCTCACAAGGAAGTGGCAGACCATGAAGGAGCTATATCTAGCTACCAAGGATCTAACGAAGCTAACGCCAGAAGTGCTGTTCTCCGAGCTCAAAGCTCACGAGTTTGATCTAAATCGAATGAGCCTCGACGACGAGGATGAAGCGCCCACTACGTCAAAAGGAGTAGCGTTCAAAGCTGCCGAAGGGCCAAGCGAGCAGTCGCTAGCCAAGATGACGAGAGAAGAATTGGAAGAACACATTGCGTTCTTATCCAAGAACTTCAACAAGATGAACTCTCGAGTGGGCAAGTACAAAAGATTCTACAAGCAGTACAAAGGGAGGAGCACTGATGCTCGAGAAGGAAAAGGAAAGAGAGAAGAGACGACCAAGCCGATCCCGCGCGACATGATGGAAGTGGAATGTTACCACTGCCACAAGATGGGCCACTACAAATCCGATTGCCCAAAGCTAAGTGCCAAAGAGCGCGACGAATTGAAGGCCAAGAGGGATGCTCCAAGGCGAGCGCTCGTAGCGAGTGAAGTGCCGGTCGCTACAACCGAAGATCCACCAAGCGACTCAGACGCATTCACCGATCCAAATTCCAGTGATGGTGAGGATCTTGGATTTATGGCGCTCACCGATGAAGAAACAGGAGAGGTATTCTTCTATCCTTCAATCACTTCAATTACACTAGCACACACTGTCAATGAGGAAGAACAATCCTCTACATGGAGTGAGTTGTTTGACAAACACCAGAAATTGTCAAGCGACCACGAAGTGGTAAAACAAGCTCTGTCTCGAAGCGAGAAGGAGAACCGAAAGCTAGCCCGTGAGCTTGACGAAGTCAAACTTAATTTAAGGGCTATGGCTAGTAAGTTCGAGGATCTCTTCGCTAGACATCAAAGCTTGGAGGGAAGGTATGAAACCCAATCCACTCTAGTTGCCAATTTGAATAAAGCATCATACGCTAGACAGGCACTAGAGAGTTCGCTTCTGCCTTTTGGTAGGAAAGCAGGCCTTGGATATGAGGGTGGACCTCCCAAGCCGACTG
The DNA here is from genome assembly GCA_029379335.1 of Thymus mandschuricus. NCBI lineage: Eukaryota > Viridiplantae > Streptophyta > Magnoliopsida > Lamiales > Lamiaceae > Thymus > Thymus mandschuricus. Next base: position 20,042,515 of record CM057083.1, read on the forward strand.
TCTTTGTTGGTGCATCACACACTACACCATCAGTCACTTTGGAATTGCCCACTGCATCCAAAGTGACCACCAACAAAGATAAAGGCAAAGTGGCTGAGAACCCTAAAAGGAAGCCAATGAAGATGTCTATATCTTTAAGGGCAGATCCTAAGGGCAAGCAAAGTTCAACAGTCCCTAGCACTCAACATGCTAAGTCTAACCAATCCAAGGGTAAAGGGAAAACTGTTGAAGCTTCTAAGTCTCAAGCCAAGACACGAGAGACAAAGGATCTACCTCCTAAAAAGAGGAGTAATGTCTATGTGTCACGTTATCCGGACTGGAGATGGTCCAACCGGACTAACATTGAGGGGGAAGAATTCGAAGCACCAAAGAGGCCGCTTCGAACTCCCAAGGTTACTCAAGCGAGTCAGGGTCAAAACCCTAGTTGGACCGCTTCGAGGAAACCAAGCGAGCCGCTTCAACAGACTAGAAACCCTAAGTTAGTCTCTAAACCCAAAGCTAATCCGAAGCGAGTCGCTTCAGGATTTAAGCAAAATGGGAAGAGCGTAGGTAGGTCTGAAGCGAGCCGCTACCCCTCTTGCACACACTGTTGCACGTGTAAAGCTGCTTCAAGGCAGTACACCAAGTTTTCGAAGGTCGAGAAGCCCAAGACACAAACTTCATCTCAAAAGAGAGTGAAGCGAGTGTGGGTACCTAAGGGAACTAACCTGCAAGGACCCAAACTGATTTGGGTACCAAAATCTGTCTAATTGCAGGTGAGCGCCGTGGATCCCATGCCAAATGAAGGTCAACTAGTTTGGTACTTGGACAGTGGATGTTCAAGACACATGACTGGCATGAAAGCTCTACTTCACAACTACATAGAGAAGAAAGGTCCACACGTAACCTTTGGTGACAACTCTCGAGAAAGCACCAGGGGATACGGCGCACTGAAAATTGGAAAGCTCACAATTGAAGAAGTCTCCTATGTGGAAGGACTCAAGCACAACCTGTTATCTATTTCACAGTTTTGTGATAAAGGGTACAGGGTGGAGTTCATCTCCAACAAGTGCATTGTGAAGAGCAAACTCACATCCCAAATTGTGCTCACTGGAGTTAGACAAAGGAATGTCTACATAGCACAATGGGACAGCTGCACGGAGGAAACTTGTCTAGTTGCAAGAAGTGCTACAGAAATTGGATGGCTATGGCACAGACGCTTGAACCACCTCAATTTCAAAGCTATCAATCGCTTAGCTCGAAAAGGTTTGGTGCAAGGCATACCGAATGAAGTCTTCATCAAAGACCATCCATGCTCACCATGCCAACGAGGGAAGCAGACGAAAAAGCACTTCGCCAGTCTCGAAGAAGCCTCATCAAAGCGAGTGCTCGAGCTGCTTCACATGGATCTGTTTGGTCCGGTTACTCCAGTTAGTGTAAATGGAAGGAAGTACACTCTAGTTGTAGTCGACGATTTCTCTCGCTACACTTGGGTTATATTTCTATTCAGCAAGAAGGAGACACTGACCAAACTGCCACAACTGCTCAAGCGATTGGCGGTGGAAAAGAATCAAGCTATCGTGACCATTCGCTCCGACAAAGGCACAGAGTTCCTGAACTCTACAATTGAAGCGTACTGCACGGAGCATGGCATAGCACATCAAACTTCTTCAGCACGCACTCCTCAGCAGAATGGAGTTGCTGAAAGAAGAAATCGAATCATCAAAGAAGCCGTTCGAACCATGATTGCTGACTCGAAGCTTCCGATGAAGTATTGGGCTGAAGCTGCCAACACGGCGTGCTACACACAGAATCGGACGCTTCTCAACAAACGGCACGACAAAACTCCATATGAAATATGGACAGGGAGAATTCCTAACATTTCTTATTTCCATATTTTTGGTTGTAGGGTCTTCATTCACAACAATGGGAAGTCACAGTTGAAAGCCTTTGAAAGCAAAGCAGATGAAGGAGTATTCTTAGGATACTCTACATCTAGCAAAGCCTACAGAGTATTCAACTGTAAAACCCTAATTGTGGAGGAATCACCCCATGTCGTATTTGATGAATCTTCTTTAAGTCTTCCACAGGAACAGGCCCAAGCGAATGAAAAGAATCAAAGCAAGGAACCCTCAAATCAACTCACTTGGGACGTGCTTGATGAAGATGATGAGATCAAGGACTCAAGCGAGCAGGATCCCAAAGGAGAAGTCGAAGCTGCCCCCAAGATTCCTGAAGCTAGTGCAGGCCAAGCACCCAATCCAGTCGCTTCAGACGGTGAAGCGAGCGACAAGGAAGCGGATGAAGATGAAGCTGGCGGATCAAAGCGAGCGTGGCTCAAGGATCACTCACCTAGCCAAATCATTGGAGATCCATCCAAGGGTGTAGTGACCAGAAGTCAAGTGTTTGGAGAAAGTGCCATGTTCAGTTGCTTTCTCTCAAACATTGAGCCATCAAGCGTGGAGGAAGCCCTAGCCGATTCTAACTGGGTGATCGCCATGCAAGAAGAGCTGAATCAGTTCACCAGGAACGACGTATGGTACCTCGTGGATCGTCCCAAGTTTCAGCATGTTATTGGCACCAAGTGGGTGTTCAAGAACAAGACGGACGAGGACCACAACGTAGTGAGGAACAAGGCGCGACTAGTTGCCAAAGGCTACTGCCAAGAGGAAGGAATCGACTTTGACGAGACCTTCGCTCCAGTGGCACGTCTTGAAGCGATCCGTTTATTTCTAGCCTATGCAGCGGCCAAGAAATTCAAAGTGTACCAAATGGATGTGAAGAGCGCATTCCTCAACGGTGAACTCAAGGAAGAAGTGTATGTGGAGCAGCCACCGGGTTTCGAGCAGGGAGATAAAGTGTATCGCTTGAAGAAAGCCCTGTATGGGTTGAAGCAAGCTCCCAGAGCTTGGTATGATACATTATCTCAATTCCTAGTGGAAAATGGATTCCAAAAGGGAAAGATATATCGGACTCTCTTCACCATCAATCATGGAGATGACATGCTATGGGTTCAGATCTATGTGGACGACATCATATTTGGATCGCCAAACCAGTCGCTTAGCGAGAAGTTTGGAGAGCTGATGAAGACCAAGTATGAGATGTCAATGATTGGCTTGATGAGCTGCTTTCTAGGTCTTCAAGTGAAGCAGCAGGATAATGGAATCTTCATCAACCAGGCCAAGTACACTCGAGATATGCTTGCCAAGTTTGGTGTTCAACATGCTAAAGCTGTGAAGATTCCTATGAATACCAACTGGAAGATGGAGCCAGACGAAGGAGGAAAATCTGTAGATCCTACAGATTATCGTGCTCTAATTGGGTCACTACTCTACCTCACTGCAAGCCGACCAGATATTGCCTTTGCAGTCGGAGTCTGCGCTCGCTTCCAAAGCAACCCCAAGCACAGCCATCTTGAAGCTGCCAAGAGAATACTTCGATATTTAAAGGGCACTGTCAACATGGGTCTGTGGTATCCAGCAGAGGACAATTTGGAGCTCACTGGATATTCTGATGCTGACTATGGAGGTTGCCGAGTTGATAGGAAATCAACGTCTGGCACGTGTCAGTTCTTGGGAAGCAAGCTAATCTCATGGTTCTCAAAGAAGCAAACAAGTGTAGCCACTTCAACAACGGAAGCTGAATATATGGCCGCAGGAAGCTGCTGTTCTCAAGTTCTATGGCTTCGTCAACAGTTGAAGGACTACAAAGTTGAAGCGAATGAAATTCCGATCTTCTGCGACAACAACAGTGCCATATGTATCTCGCAGAATCCAGTGCTTCACACCAGGTGCAAGCATGTGGAAATTCGACATCATTTCATTCGTGATCATGTCGAGAAAAAGGATATCAAGCTCGAGAAAATCCATACCGATCTCCAGCGAGCAGATATCCTCACCAAGCCTCTAGCTGAGTCTCGATTCAACCAGCTATGCATGGAATTAGGATTATTAGACCCTGGTGAAGAATGCTAGTTCCAGGATGCACGAAGGAGTGTTCGCTTGTTCTCTTGAGCGTCACTCGCTTCGGATCTTCACCAACTCAAGCGAGCCACTTCAAATCTCACTCGCTTGAAGAAAATGAAGTTAGGTGGAGAAAGGTGGAGTAATGGAAGAAGTTCCCTACCAACTTATTGGAATTGTTAAGTATATGGTTAAGGGGGAACTAACGCTTCTCTCGGAGCAAGCTACTTCCAAAGCGAGCAAGAATGCTGCAATCTTGAATTCTGCATCGCTTCAATTTGCCCTAGCTTGGGTCAAAGCGAGCCGACTGCAGATTCATTCTTTAGAATGTAGGAAAGCTTGAAGGTTTACCTTTTTATACAAAAGGTTGCAGGGCTGGTGACATGCTTCTGCGTAAAATACGAGATTGTCTTGTCAGAGCATTCTCATTGTCATCCTGTCCGTTTCTGCTCTGAGATAAGGACTTGTACTCATCCCCCATTCGTCGTGAATAAGTACACTTACGTGATGCTCCCTTCGGGTTGTAGTAAGCTTGTGTACTTTATTCATTTTCTCCCTCATTCACTTCGATGGAGGACTCTCTAATTCGTAGAGGAAGATGAATGCCATGAAGATGAATGCCATGAAGATCTAACTCAACGTGTAGCATTCAACATGTGGTATCTAATTCAAATGAAGTCTTCAATTTGTGGTATCAATCTCCTACGAAGTGAGATTGACTGGTAAGTGTTTCAATTTTAAGTACACTAAGTGAGCCGAAGCGTGCTAGAAACCTTCACTCACTACGTGGAAAATATGAAATGAATCTGACACAAATACAAAGAGGAAAACACTCTTGTTTATCCTCGAAGTATGTAAGTCAGAAACATTTTAAATTAAGCAAAGAAATTCAATTTCTTATTCCAGTCGCTTCAGATGGCCAAGCGAGTGCTTCGTCACTCAAAGCTAGCCATCGCAAGCGAGTGCAGAACAGTCACTCAAGCGAATGCCTCTCAAGCGAGTCAAGGCGTAGCGGCCCAACTCGAAGCGAGCGGGCATGAAGCGAGTATGAGCTGTCTGCACTCGAGTGCAATTTTACTTTCTGCTGTGCATTTAATGCAGGTGCAGGAACGACGGAAATAACGGGCGCGTGTTCACACGCTTGAATTTGAAGCGGGAAAAGGCGGAAAAGATCCAGCCGTCGAATCTCAACAGCCCCCAATCTGGAGCCGTTCGATCAACGCCGTATACAACAAGCCAACCATAGAAGGCCACGTGGCGACGCTGAGCAAGTGGCGGTTCACTTTTACTGTGATGACGCCGGACACGTCAGATCCATCACCGCACGTCCGCCGCCTACCTACAGGATTTCGGCGTTATTACCGTCCTACCCCTGCCACGTCAGCCATAACCTATTTCTATATATATGGGACGAGGCAGAACTGCAAACCTTTCACAGCCTTCAAAATTTGCCATTCTCGTGCTTAGATCTGCGATTTCTGCAACTCACGAGTCTCAACCCCTTTTCTCTAAAATTCCATTCAAATTTCTTCAAATCTCAACATGGGAAAGAAGAAGAACACCGAGACGATGGAGGAGTTTCTCGAGGAAGCAGACAAATTCATCAATGTCGAGCCTCATCTCGACCCAACAATCATCGAAAGAGAAGGTTTTCTCCGTAGGGCCGTGACCACGGCCGGCCTATGGAAATTTGTAACGATTATTCCGACGAAAATTCTGGCCAAACCAGTCGGAGAGCTTCTGCTGAATCTAAGGACAGGGCAGAATACGTCATCCTTCTCCGATCCACAGAATGGAGAGCCGGTGGAAGTGGATCTGAGTGATCTAATCGACGGGTTCGATTTGCCAAAGGATGGTGGAGATTCACTGCTAGATTTAGGCTACTCGGCCGGAGTGCAATATGGCCGATTCGCCGTCGACGGAGCCGAGCCAAACTTCAAGAAGGCCAGTATACGCACAAGTTTGAAGGCTCCTTTCAACCTTATTTGCGAGCTTTTTACGAAGAGTATCGCATGCTACGTCGGAAACCTGGAGACCCTCTCCGAGACCAAACTGATTGCTACTGCAATTATTGTTGACAGCCTCACCGGAACCAGCTTCAACTGGCATGGCTGGTTTCTCAAGCAGATCCACGAAGCTGCCGGTGACTTCGCGTTTGTGAAGGGAAGCACCGATCAGATTCTCCGCAAGGGGAAACTGAAATTCTTCTCAAGGCTATCCGTTGCTCTAGAGATGAAATATCCCGGCAAAGTCTGGCCGGAATCCGACGTCATTGCCTACAACAAACAATCCATCTACTATGACAAGTGGAGGAAGACGAAAAAGTTGATGGATTTGAGGCTACTTGAGGTAGCAGTACCCGTAGCGAGACCGGTTGCCGAAAGGCAAGCCGAAGTGAGCCAAGCGAGGCAGGTCGCTTCACCCGGGAAGCGAGCCGCGCCAAAGCGAGGCAAGAAGTTGAAGCGAGTCGCTTCACTTGTCCAAGAAAGCGAGGCGTTGGAGAAGCCGCTTGAGGACACTGAAGTGACTCAACCCCAAACCCAAGCTATCCAAACCGAAGCTACCCAAACCCCACTTCAAATCCAAGCCCAAACAACCCAGATACCAGAACCCCAACATTCATCAACTCAACAACCACTCATACAATCAACCCCCCTCTCTCCCCAGGAAGAGGAATCTGCATCCTCTCTTCACATACCCAAAATTCCTCTACTCCATGTCGACCCTGTCGAAGCCTACACAACATTCAAACCGTTTCAATCCCTGCAAACACAACCACCACCCACCGAACCCATCCAAATATCCGAAACACAAGAAACCTCGTCACCCTCTCAGTCCCCCTCTACATCGGCAGCTACAGCCGATACCGCCCAAACTGTCGGTGAAGTTTCTATCATTCCAGAATTCATACCACCTGCCCTCACCGAACATAAACAAGCTCTCGAACGTTATGTCAGGGACAGAGAACAAGCCGCGGAGACAATCAACCTTCGCTACAATCTCAGCTCCGCGAGCGTTGAATGGAGCGACGTGTTCTACACGAATGTAGTCGACTTTCTGACGTACATCACGTACAGAGGAACGGAGTACTACAAAATCTTCAGACTCCTCAAAGCCTTCAAGGAGGAAGAACTGATCAATCTGGAGGCCAAGTTGCTGAACTTCATTGGCGCAAACGGCTTCCATGAATTCCTTGACGGGACCAGCTTTTGGGAGAAGCTGGATGCCAAAGTGAAGGAGGCTTATCCGCTCGCCGTTGTACCAAAGCGAGTGCCCTCTTTCCATGAGAGGAAACTGATCAGGGAACTTAAGGAGGAGGTGGAAGTGAAAGATGCTGAAATTGCTAGCCTTCACAGTGAAATCACCAAAATGAGTAAAGAAATGGAGAAGAAGGCGGGGGAAGTTGTCAGTCTTAGAGAAGACTTCGACAAGAGGAGGAAGGAGTTGGAGGGAACGGTGGAGAAGAAGGATAGACTGTTGGAGGAGAAAGAGAAGGCGCTGGAGGCGCAGGTGAAGCTGGTGAGTGAACAAACAGCAACTATCGCCGAACTCAAGGGCTCACTTGATGCAGAACGTAGCCGCTTGAGGGAGGTGAATGCCAATCTGATCGCCGCTGAGAAAGAAAAGAAGATGTTGGAGAAGGAGGTGAAGAAGCTGAAGGAGAAGCTTGAAAAGAGTGAGGAGGAGCTGATCAGGAAGGGGAGTGAACTAATAAGCACGAAAAAGTCTCTCGGCTCACTTCGAACTGAAATGAAGCTGCTGAAGGAAGAAAGTGAGTTAGATAAGAAAGAACTGGAGAGCCGGAGGAAAGGTGCCCATGACCTTGACTTGAAGCGAGCAGATCTTTCCATATTACTGCAGAAGGTCAAGGAGCTGGGCGAAGATTATACTGAAAAGATTGCCGCAGGTGCCGAATTCCATCTCTCTCTAAACCAGAGAGAGAGGAGCCTTGAGACAATGCAAGCTGAGTTTCTAGCAGCTCAGGAATTTTGGTACTTCAATTTGCAAGAGGAAAAGGCAGAAATAAGGAGGGAAATTGAAGCGGAGCTGGAGGCTCGCTTCAAAGAGGTGGAATCATTAGAGAATATGATGGAGTCTGTGGTTGAGAGAGAAAAGCAATGCGAGTATTTGCTTGAAGAAATAAGCATCAAAACAGCTGATCTGGTAGCACCTTCCATGAAAAAGAACGAGCAGATGCTTCAAGCTATTCTGAACACAGTCAACTCACTTCACCAATCAATCTCCGGAAAATCAATAATCCTAACCCCTGGCAGTGATGATGCCAAAAAGGGGGAAGGACAAATGAAGGAAGGACAGATGGAAGGACAGATGAATCTAGGAGGAACTGGAGGAGTCGGAGTTGGCATAGAGTCGATGATTGAAGGAGGCAGTGGTGATGGAGGTGCGGAGGGAGTTGTAGATGAAGCGAGGGCTCTGGGCGAAGTAAAGGGCAAAACAAAACTCACGAAGGAGGAGTTGTTGAAAGAGCTCGAAGAGCCTAGCAGGCCGCTTCAGGATAAAGTACTAAGTGCTTCCATTGCACGGCATCCTCCAGTGACCGTGATAACGAAGGAGGAGAAGCTGAGGCAGGTGGAGCAGGATGCTGCCATGGCGTGGGAGATGGAGCAACTTTTTAAATTAACCAAAGATTCTATTGCTGCAGGTACTTCGTCTAGTACCAAAGCGGCCGCTTCATCCCAAGCGCCCGCTTCAGCCGCCGCGCCAACTTCAGCCGCCGCACTCACTTCTACAACTGCTGCACTCACTTCATCTGCAGCTGTCCCCTCGAATGCCGCCGCAAAGAAGGATATGCCACCTCCCCCACCACCGAAGCTGCCCTTGAAGCGAGCTGCACCAGTATCTAAAGTCGATGACTCTACGGCTAAGCGCCAAAAGTCTAAACATGCAGTCGCTTCAAGAACTGAAAAGGAAGAGAAGAGGAGAAAGGAGAGAGAAGGAGGAAGGAGCGAAGCGGAGAGATCGAAGACAGTGAACGCCAGGCGTCTTCAAGTGATTGACGCACGAATCGAGGAGCAGTTCAGCGAAGTACTGTTTATTCAGTCCTCTTTGGTTCGTAGTGCGTTCGTTCCCCTCATGCCTGATGAGTCCGAAGCATGTGAAGCCCAAGCCATAAAAGATGCATGCGACGTGACTACGAAGGAAATGGTAGAGTCGGGTCGCTACCCTAAAGTAGAAGAGCAAAACTATATAAGGAAGCGACTCAACGAAAGGCGTCCTCTGTGGAGTGGCGAATCAGGGAAGAGATTCACTAATATAATGACTAAGCTGTCAAGAAGAACAGAGGAGGAGTTAGCCAAGAGGAGGAACGAGCATCTTGACGCAAGAGAGATCGAGGACTTCATTCCGAGGGATCTGCTCGAGCAGTGGCTATACTACAAGGACTTGTTCATCAAAGCGTACTATTACTGGGAGGTAGTGCCACTGCAGAATGAATGTTCTCGAATCAGTGCTCTCAGCAATTTTCTTGCCACCTACGACGACAAACTGCGCCGAAAGATTTTTATGATGGCTGAACAAGCTCAACCGAAGCCAATTGTCGTCAAGGTGCCAGAAATAAAGGACTTCCCCATGCCTTATCATCCAGGCACGGATGTTCCTAACAGGGGAGTCACTGATGCTGAAGTAGATGAAGCGTTCAGGCTGGAGAGTGCATGGAGAAGACCAAGCATCCACACAGTAGGCACTATGGAAACAAAAGTCTTATCAGCCTATAGTGTTGATGCTACTGATGAAGAAGAGAAGAAGGAGGAGGAGAAAGAGGAGTAGGATGAAGCGGCAGGAAATCGTTGAAATTACATGCTTCATATTTTGTGAACTGATGTTCATATATCTCAATTTCTGTCTCCTCTGTGTCATTTACTCGCTTTGTGAATGACTTTATATTTCTGCTACAAACTCATTAATTTAACCGAAAAAAAAAGGGAAGGAACTTAAAAGAAAATTACAAACGAAACTGCAAAGGAAGCAGTCGCTTGGAGTTCCCTTCACGGTTAGATAGGCTAGATTTATTTTTTTTTATCTAAGTCGTATGGGTTTTGGCATCATCAAAAAGGGGGAAATTGTTGGGAATTGTTAAGAACGTACATGTTAAGGGGGAACCACTTGGGACACTTTAATAATGAAATATTTGTGTTTTGATTTGATCCCAAAACCCCAAAGCGTTCTGTTCCCAAGCGACCCATTTTGATGTAGTTTATAGGTTAGAATTTTTCTAAGCCTACTCTGTTAGGATGGCTCTTTTCTTTTGCTTAGATTAGGCTTCAAAAAGTTTAAGTGAAGGCCACTCGCGTGAGTGTGTTTTCCAAAGCGAAGCGGGTCAAGTAAATCGAAGTGAAGCGTGCCGAAGAATAGCGAAGCAAAGCGATCGCTACAGTAGATTCAAAGTGAGTCTGCCAAAGCGAAGCGAAGCGAGCGCTACAGTGGAATCGAAGCGAACGCTACAAAGCGAAGCGAAGCGAAGCGAAGCGAGTCAACGCGGGTCAACACTCAAATAAGTAGTCCCTCGAGAAACTTTTTTCTCAAGTGACTCACTACGAAAATGACCGTGAAGCGACTCACTTCAGAGCGGCCGCTACAACTTCAAAGTGAAGCAAGCCACTACCTACCAGAAAGCGACAGCACAAATTCCCGCTCCGAATTTGAACTTCAGTCAACTAGAGATCTTTGCATTAATTGCAAGATCTCCACGTGTTGAACGAGGAGAGGAGCAGCGGAGTTGACTGCCAGGCCGACAAAGACGCCGCAACAGTACTGGCTCGCTCCAGTTACTGTTAAACTTGGAACTTAGCCATTTTCGGCAAAGAGCCAAAACTGCGCGTCTGCAAAAGCTACTGCCTGCGCAAGTACTGTCGAGAGGAGGAGGGACAAGGCCACCAACCAAGCAACGGATCTCAGCCAACCCTCCGCCTATAAATAGTGAAGGATGAAGACATGAAGAAGCAGAACACTACTAGAGCATTCGAGCGCATACAGCAAACAAACACTCCCAGCTTTCATAGCAATCTTCGAGTCTTTGTTTTCAAGTGTTCTCCGAGTTTCCAGTTCATCGGAACTCGTCTTCACAGCCTTCACACTTAGATTCTAAGCCCACTTCATATATCCGAGCTTAGAATAAGAACTCTAGCCAATCTTTGCATTCACTGTAAAGAGTTCTTCATAGTGTGTCGTCAACCAAAAACCCTAAACTTCGTCTGTTAGGTTTTGAGTGTTGTCGTTAGGTTGTTCAGATCTAAGGCCCTTCTTTCATCAATTGAAGAAGCCTCGATCGTAGAGTTGAGATCCAAGCTTACACTTACATCGTTTGTGTAAAGCTCGATCGAAGCTAGGCTGTAAGGAGAGCCCGTAATCTCCCTGTTTGTCTGACTGAAGCGAGTGAAGCTTCCAGTCTTTGTTAGGTTTGTGTAGTGAACCCGCAATCACTACGTCTGTCGTTGATCTAGGCAAGTGAAGCCCGATCCCGACCAGGTTTTTGAAGGACCCGTAACCTTCAAGTTCTTGAGTGAAAAGAACAGTTGCCGTCGTGCAACAAAGTGGACGTAGGAGCGTTATCTCCGAACCACTATAAATCTCGGTGTCGTATCTCTCTTACCTTAATCTCTTTACAGTATTCGATTATCCATTGCACGTGCATATAAACAAACTTAACGTGGATTTTCAATTACTTAGGAAAGATTTTAGCTCACCAAATTCCGCACAAAGAGTAAAGTCTCACTCTTGATCAAGCTCTAAGCTTAGGTCAAGAGATTCGTGACTGCTTTAGATCTAGCCCTCGGCTAGGTCTTAGTATTTTCAAAGAGCACTTTACTTTATACTCTGAGTTAAGGAATTGAAGTTGAAAAACTTCAAAATACGTATTCACCCCCCCCCCCTCTACGTATTTTTCCTATAGCAAACCGGGACCAACAATGATGATGGTGATAGTCTTAGAATCTAGATGCTTCAAGCCAATTTAATCCACCTTGGATGGTATCTTATATCAAATATGCTAACCTACCTTACTAGGGTGATTAACAAGTTGATTGATAGAGCAACAAATGCTTTCTAAGCCTTTAAATACTCCATCAACTCCAAATAGCACAAATTATGTCTAAGATAACCTACCAACTCTCTTCCAACTCATCTAATTCTTTCTAGGAACTATAAGAGATGAAATCAAGTGATATGGGTATGGATTGATGCCAAGTGCTATGAAAGGAAGCTTCCTAGGCATTCCCTCAAACACCTTAGATGCACTCCTAGTGATCAATTATTCATGCATACGAATTAAAGTCCCAATCCATAGGCAATCCAAGGGGAAGGTAAATCAACATCCTAGAATCTAATTCCTATCATCTACATCAAATTATCCATCACTTGGAGCCATATGCAAAATTAGCTAGCCATAGATCTAGCAATTAAACCATGGAAAATAAGAGAAATCATAATAGAAATGACAAGGAAATGAAAAGGAATTGAAAATCTTCAATAAATCTTCAATCTCCAAGCTTGATCATCCACAAATATTTGAAAATACCAAAGTAGAAAGAGGGAAAATAGCTAGGGTTCTAAGAGAAATTGTGCATATGAAATACAAGTGACATTACATAGCAAATAAGGAAAATATCTAGCTATATATAGTTTTCCCAAGCATTGGGGCTAAATTGCAAATACTAGAAACTTAAGTTGAGAAGGTGGGGTAAAATCTGTAATTTCTGGAAAGTTAATTGAGGAGTTGACTATTCCATTTCCGGTTGACCCGTGCAATTTCCGCCCACATTTCCAGTTTGCGCGCTCTCACGGTTTTGGCTCGTTCTCTCTCGTCCGACATCGGAAAATTAATCCGCAAAGTGCCACGGCTTCCTCTTTCGACCCTCTTCAACATAGGCTAAGTCAAACTTGCCTAGAAAATTGCCACAGCACCTGAAATCAGCACGGAAACCGAGAGAAAAACGCAAAGCATATAGAAAAGGCATAAATGGTAAAAACCTATCATTTCTATTCATTTAAGCACAAATCCGAACCAAAACACGCATCGAGACGCACTCTAAAGCATGCTAAATATGTGGTTATCACGACTGCGTTCACCTTGAAGCATGTCCAACTGGATCTTGCCATTGCTGAAATGGAGGATAGAGCAGGGCGTGCTTACGAGGCGTGTGAAAGCCTTTGCCACTTCGCAAGCCGCACTGAATGCTCTTGAAGCTGAGATTGAAGCTGCACAAAATTTTTCTGATCTTGTTGTGCAGGAAAAGCTGAAGGAGCTTCGAGCGGAGGCTGAAGCGGACCTCGCTTCTTGCTTCGCTACAGTGGAAGCGAGGGAGCAAAATGTGGAGTCGCTTGAAAGATTGATGGAGGATGTAGCACAGAGGGAGAGTGCTCTTGCCGAACGAGAAAAGTAGTCTTGTTATGTAATAACCCGTATTTTTAAATACTAGAAAATAGAAAATAAATAGTTTTCTTTAATAAAATAAGCTTTTCGTAATTATATAAAAAAAATGATAAAAGGATTTTAACTCAAAAGCTTTAATATTATTAGTAATATAAATTACTTAAAAAAAGAATTTTTAGAATATTAATTTAATTAAAATTAACTAACTAAAATATTATATTTTAGCTCAATAAAAGTTCTAAAAATGTAATGTTAATATATTTAACCTAGTTTTGACATTAAAAGAATTATGAAAGAAGCTAGGTATTTTTCGGATAAACGGTTAAGAAAACCCGAGTCGCCGTTTGTCTATTTCGATCCTTTTCGTTTCTTCAAAATTCCTTGAGCTATCAAATCCATTCCGAAAATTCTCTAACCTATATCGTTGAGTTCGATATTTTATTTGGATTCCGTAAACCCTTTGAAACCTAAAATCGGAACTCGTTGCCGGAAAAATATCTTTTCGTCGGGGAACGAGGCGACCAACCGGAGACGAGATGGCCCCTATAAAAAGAGGCCATCACCGCCTCAATTTTGCATCAGCCCCTATCCATTCTTCATCCTGAAGAACCCCCCCCCCCCCCCCCCCCAACCGACCCTCTCTCTCTCTCTCCCTCTCCCTCTCGCCGGCAGCCTCACCTCCATCATCTCCATCGCCGATCACCACCACCATCATCTCTGATCATCTTCCGCATCATCTCTTCCCCACCTCCCTCACCCGATCATCACCTCCATCACCATCACCCGCTCTCTCTCTCTAAAAGGAGCAGCAACCCTTCATCTCCACCACCCGACGCCACCTCTCCGATCAGCTGCAGCAGCTGCTGCCTTCATCTTCTTCAGCTCTCTGCCGCCACCATCCTCCACTGCCATCTCTCTCTTTCAAGACCAAAGGAAGCCGAAAGAAGCCTCCGATCACCATCGATCATCTTTCTCGCATATCTTGACCTCCGATCAACGAAAAGGTATGTCGTTCGTTCCTATGCACTCGTAGGGAGATTTCGATCCTAGGAGTAGTGGCTGATCGTCGCCACGAACTCCCGGGAGAGACATGCATCACCATCATCATCATCTTCTCTTCTTCTCCATCGCCGTCGCAGCAGCCCTTTCTTTAGTGGCTGCCGGCGTTCCTTTTTGCATACCCATTCCCGAATTAAAGTTGTTCGTAACCTAATAATTAACCACTTAATCGGAATGAATTTTTGAAAATGAACTGTTGTAGGTATACCCCTCTTTTTCACGGATAATGTTTCCCTGCATGTCGAGACTCTGTCCAAATATTTTGAAAATATTAATATGGCTTCGAAATGAGATTAACTAGCATCTTATAAAATTTGGTAACGATCGGAGTCACCGTTAATTTTCTAAAAATGAAACTGTGTTCATTTTGATTCGAAGGACCCCTAACCCTTTTGCATGTCTAATGTTTTTGTACCAAAATATTCTTAATAATTAGTTGAACAACTTTTGTGTTGAAGTCTAAGCCATGCAAACGACGAAAACATAAGAAAATAATTATTGAAGGTTAATAAGTTATTTATATAATATGAAGAATATTAATATTAAAAAGGAAGTTATGTTAGAAAAGTTCTAAGGACGAAACTACGAACGTAACTTGACCTCAGAAAATATTTGTAGGAAGAATCTCTGAAGAAGCTGAATTAAGATTCGAACCAAAGAATCGAGTAACCGGTAAAGGTGGGGATCTATTTATTCAACTTGTTAAAATCCTTGGGGATTCTTATTTCTTAATAACTCTTGAGCTAGTAAGCTCTATATTCTTCAAGTGCAGGCTTTGTTTCAGGATTAAATTGCGAATCTCAGGTTTCCCAGGTTTAATGCTCTAATCTTTACGATATCGGGTTGACATCGTTAGGTCTAAAACACCAACGAGCAACTGGTGTACACCGGGGTCGGGAGTGGGGTGTACCATGGAAATCTCGATCCCTAGCCGATAGACCTACATATACTTTATTTATGCCGTCTTGTTGGTCCCGGTTTGCTATAGGAAAAATACGTAGAGGGGGGGGGGGGGGGGGTGAATACGTATTTTGAAGTTTTTCAACTTCAATTCCTTAACTCAGAGTATAAAGTAAAGTGCTCTTTGAAAATACTAAGACCTAGCCGAGGGCTAGATCTAAAGCAATCACGAATCTCTTGACCTAAGCTTAGAGCTTGATCAAGAGTGAGACTTTACTCTTTGTGCGGAATTTGGTGAGCTAAAATCTTTCCTAAGTAATTGAAAATCCAAGTTAAGTTTGTTTATATGCACGTGCAATGGATAATCGTATTAAAGAGTTTAGGGTTAGAGAGATACGACACGAAGATTTATAGTGGTTCGGAGATAACGCTCCTACGTCCACTTTGTTGCACGACGGCAACTGTTCTCTTCACTCAAGAACTTGAAGGTTACGGGTCCTTCAAAAACCTTGGTCGAGATCGGGCTTCACTTGCCTGGATCTGACAGACGCTGGGTGATTCCGGGTTCACACCAAAAACCTAACTAGACTAGAAGCTTCACTCACTTCAGTCAGACAGACAGGGAGATTACGGGCTCTCCTTACAGCCTAGCTTCGATCGAGCTTTACACAAACGATGTAAGTGTAAGCTTGGATCTCAACTCTACGATCGAGGCTTCTTCAATCGATGAAAGAAGGGCCTTAGATCTGAACAACCTAACGACGACACTCAAAAACCTAACAGACAGAGTTTAGGGTTTTTGGTTGACGAAACACACTATGAAGAGCTCTTTACAATAAGTGCAAAGATGGCTAGAGCTCTTCCTCTATGGAATGGGCTTAGACTCTAAGTGTGTAGGTTGTGAAGACGAGTTCCGATGGACTGGAAACTCGGAGAACACTGGAAAACAAAGACTCGAAGATTGCTATGAAAGCTGGGAGTGTTTGTTTGCTGTATGCGCTCGAATGCTCAAGTAGTGTTCTGCTTCTTCACGTCTTCATCCTTCAATATTTATAGGCGGAGGGTTGGCTGAGATCCGTTGCTTGGTTGGTGGCCTTGTCCCTCCTCCTCTCAACAGTACTTGCACAGGCTGGCTGCTTTTTCAGACGCACAGATTTGGACTTTTGCCGGAAATGGCTAAGTTCCAATTTCAACAGTAACTGGAGCGACCCAGTACTGTTACGGAGCCTTGTCGGCCTGGCAGTCAACTCCTCTGCTCCTCTCCGCTTTCGACACGTGGAGATCTCGTAATTAATGCGGAGATCTCCAGTTGACTGGAGTTCAAATTCGGAGCGGGAATTTGTGCTGTCGCTTTCTGGTAGGTAGTGGCTCGCTTCGCTTTGAAGTTGTAGTGGCTGCTCTGAAGTGAGTCGCTTCACAGTCAAATTTGTAGTGAGTCACTTGAGAAATAAATTTCCCATGACACTACTAAATAAAGTGTTGACTCGTGTTGACTCGCTTCGGCTTTTCTTTGTAGCGCACGCTTCGCTTCGCTTTGGCTTTGAACTGTAGCGCTCGCTTCGCTTCACTTTGGCAGACTCACTTTGAATCTACTGTAGCGATCGCTTCGCTTCGTAATTCTTCGGCACGCTTCACTTCGATTTGCTTGACCTGCTTCGCTTTGGAAAACACACTCAAGTGAGTGGCCTTCATTTGAACTTTTGAAGCCTAATCTAAGCAAAATAAAAGAGTCATCCTAACAGAGTAGGCTTAGAAAAATTCTAACCTATAAACTACATCAAAATGGGTCGCTTGGGAATAGGACGCTTGGGGTTTTGGGATCTAATCAAAACAAATGACTTTATTTATCAAATATCCCATGTAGTTCCCCCTTAACAATTTAGTCCTTAACAATTCCCAACAATTTCCCCCGTTTTGATGATGCCAAAACCCATACGACTTAGATAAAAATATATCTAGTCTATCTAACCGTGAAGGGAATTCCAAGCAACTGCTTCCTTTGCAGTTTCGTTTGTAATTTTCTTTTTAAGTTCCTTTCCCTTTTTTTTCGGTTAAATTAATGAGTTTGTAGCAGAAATATAAAGTCATTCACAAAGCGAGTAAATGACACAGAAGAGACAGAAATTGAAATTTGGATATATGAACAAGAAGTTCACACAAAAATTATGTAAGGAACTTGAAACTCAGAGGTTTCCTGCAGTTCCTTCCCTGTCATCCTACTTTCCTTCTTCCGTCACTTCCCTTCTTCCTCCTTCTCCTTTTCTTCTTTATCTTCCTCCAAATCCTTTGCAATCATTTCTTCGGGTATGGTGTATGCACTGAAAACCCTTGCTTCCATCGACTCAACACTGTGGATACTTGGCCTCCTCCAAGTCTCTTCCAGTTGGAAGGCTTCATCCACCTCAGCGTCGATGATGCTGCGATTGAGGATACTGGTGCCAGGTAGGAATGGCATAATGAATTCCTTCTTAGCTGGTACCTTGATGATTAAGGGTGTAGGCTCTCCAAGCTGTGCAAGAGCGAAGACTTCTTGCCTAAATTTCTCATCATAGACACTCAGAAAGTTGTTGAGCGCGGTGACCCTTGAGCATTCAGTCTGCAATGGCACTACCTCCCAATAGTAGTATGCTTTGATAAACTTCTCCTTGTAGTGTAGCCATTGCTCGAGTAGTTCGTCAGGAATGAACTGCTCGATCTCACGGGCATCAGGGTGCTCATCTCTGCGCACAGCCAACTCCTCCTCCGACCGGCTGGACATCTGTGCTATGATCGTTTTGAACTTCTTTCCTGACTCGCCACTCCAGGAAGGAAGCTTCTTGTTGAGTTGCTTGCGAATGTAATTGCGTTCTTCTCTGAGAGGGTAGCGGCCAGAGTCAATCATTTCTTTCGCAGTCTTGTGACATGTGTCGATCATAGCCTGATCTAGGCATGCATCGGATTCTTCTGGCGTGATTGGAACAAAGATACTTCTGACCAAGACGGACTGGATGACTTTCATTTCATTGAAGTGATTCTCAATTCGTTCGTCAATGACTTGCAGTCGTTTTGTCCTTGACCTCTTTTCCTTCTCTGCCCTTGGAACAACTGCCTTCTCAACTTTTTGGCGCTTGGTCGCTGAATCATCTCTCTTAGTTTCTGGAGCAGTTCGCTTCACTATTGATGATGGGGGAGATGAAGTGGGTGCTTCGTCTGAAGTGGGCGCTTGAGAGCTTGAAGTACCTGCAAGAGTTTTCAAATTAAACTGGCGCTCGCTCTCCCAAGCCATAGTCTCGCTTGCCTCTGCTAGCTTCCGCCTTTCCTCCTTTGTTAGCACAGTGACTGGAGGATGTCGAGCAATGGAAGAGGCAAGCACTTTATCTCCAAGTGGCTTGCGGGGTTCTTCAGGCTTTTTCAGCGGTTCCTTCTCAGTGAGCTTTTCTTTGCCTTTCTTTGCAGACTTCGCCTCTCTCTCCTCTTCTCCAGCACCACTACTCTCCTCCAACAATTTCTCTACTTCAACAGCTCCAATTACTCCACCTTGTGGCTCCAAGAGATTGACATTTTTCAGTACCATCCCTTCCCCCTTTTTGGCATCATCAAAACCAGGGGTTGGGACGATTGTCTTTCCAGTAAGCGACTTGTGAAGTACCTCAATCTTGTCAAGTACAACATGAAACATCTCTTCCGTTCGAGACGTGAAGACTTGCTTTTCCGACAATTCAGCACTCTTCAAGTCAAGAGGCTGTGCATTTTTCCTTAGACTTTCAAGCTCTCTCTTGTCAATGGCACTCTCCTCTTTGACTTTCTTCAATTGGGTTCGAAGTAAGTCAAGAGTCTTCTTGGTACTGAGGAGTTCGCTTTCTTTCATCACCAACTCTCCCTCCTTATTCTCCAGTTTCTTTTTCAGCTCCTTCACCTCCTTTTCCAACGTCTCCTTCTCTTTACCAACTGTGACCAGTTTGGTATTCACCACTCTCAAGCGGCTCCTTTCTGCGTCACGTGAGTCCTTGAGATCATTCACTAGATTTACTTGTGCCTCCAGCACTTTCTCCTTCTCCTTCAACTCCATCTTCTTTTTAGTGATCTCGTCTTGTAAACTTACGATCTCTGCGTTCTTAACCTCCATCTCTTCTACATGATCCCTCATTAGCTTCTTCTCATGCATGGTTGGGGTGTGCTCAGGGATATGGGTAGTTTTAGTAGGTGAGGATTGAGATTTGTTAACTTCAATGTCCTCAAGCGGCTTCTCCACAGCCTCGCTTTCTTGGACAGGTGAAGTGTCTTGCTTCACTCTCTTCTTCCCTTGCTTTGCAGCCACTTGTTTCAAAGATGAAGCGGCTTGCTTTGCTTGGGAAGCTTCAGCTTGTGCTTCCACAACTTGCCTTGCTGCGGGCACTTCTACAACTAGAAGTCCCTGATCCATTGGGATTTTTGTTTTCTTCCACTTTTCATAGAAGATGGTGTGCTTGTTGTATATGATCGTGTCAGATTCTGGCCATATCATCTCTGGATACTTCATTTCCAGTGCGACAGACAGCCTTGAGAAGAATTTCAATTTTCCTTTGCGCAGAATCTTATCTGGAGTTCCTGGTACGAATGCAAAATCGTCAGCAGCTTCGTGGATTTGCTTGAGAAGCCACCCGTGCCAGTTGAATTTCGTTCCAGTGAGGCTGTCGATGATCACGGTGGTGCCGATCAGCTTCGTTTCTGACAGCGTGTCGAGGGAACCGACATAGCATGCAATGCTCTTTGTAAAGAGTTCGCAGATGAGATTGAACGGTTCCTTCAGACTTTTGCGAATGTTGGCCTCCTTGAAGTTCGGATCTGCTCCAGCGACTGCAAATCGGCCATACTGCACTCCGGCCGAAAGACCTAGATCTAGCAGAGAATCTCCTCCTTCTCTTGGCAGATCGAACACCTCGATGAGTTTACTCATATCAACCTCCACCGGCTTCCTGGTCCGTGGATCAGTGAAGGAAGATGTATTTTGTTCCTTCTTCAGATTCAGCAGAATCTCTCCAATGGCTTTCGCCAGAATCTTCGTCGGTATCAAAGTTATGAACTTCCATAGACCGGCCGTGGTCACGGCTCTACGGAAGAAACCATTCTTCTCTATGACGATAGGGTCGAGGTGGGGCTCGACGTTGATGTGATCGCCAACTTTCGTCATGAACTTCTCCATTGTTTCAGTATTCTTTTTCTTGCCCATGGTGGATTTTGAAAGATCTTGAAGAGAATTTTTAACAATGAAGTAGAAAGGGTTGAGACTCGTGAGTTGCAGAGCAATTGCAGATCTAGCACGAGAATGGCAAATTTAGAAGGCTGTGAAATTTTCTGCAGTTCTGCCTCGACCCATATATATAGAATTAGGTTATGGCTGACGTGGCAGGGGTAGGATGGTAATAACACCGAAAATCCTGTAGGTAGGTGGCGGACGTGCGGTGATGGATCTGACGTGTTCGGCGTCATCACAGTAAAAGTGAACCGCCACTTGCTCGGCGTCGCCACGTGGCCTTCTATGGTTGGCTTGTCGTATACGGCGTTAATCGAACGGCTCCAGATTGGGGGCTGTTAAGATTCGACGGCTGGATTTTCTTCGCCTTTTCCCGCTTCAAATTCAAACGTGTGAACACGCGCCCGTTATTTCCGTCGTTCCTGCACCTGCATTAAATGCACAGCAGAAAGTAAAATTGCACTCGAGTGCAGACAGCTCATACTCGCTTCATGCCCGCTCGCTTCGAGTTGAGCCGCTACGGCTTGACTCGCTTGAGAGGCATTCGCTTGAGTGACTGTTCTGCACTCGCTTGCGATGGCTAGCTTTGAGTGACGAAGCACTCGCTTGGCCATCTGAAGCGACTGGAATAAGAAATTGAATTTCTTTGCTTAATTTAAAATGTTTCTGACTTACATACTTCGAGGATAAACAAGAATGTTTTCCTCTTTGTATTTGTGTCAGATTCACTTTATATTTTCCACGTAGCGAGTGAAGGTTTCTAGCACGCTTCGGCTCACTTAGTGTACTTAAAATTGAAACACTTACCAGTCAATCTCACTTCGTAGGAGATTGATACCACAAATTGAAGACTTCACTTGAATTAGATACCACATGTTGAATGCTACACGTTGAGTTAGATCTTCATGGCATTCATCTTCATGGCGTTCATCTTCCTCTACGAATTAGAGAGTCCTCCATCGAAGTGAATGAGGGAGAAAATGAATAAAGTACACAAGCTTACTACAACCCGAAGGGAGCATCACGTAAGTGTACTTATTCACGACGAATGGGGGATGAGTACAAGTCCTTATCTCAGAGCAGAAATGGACAGGATGACAATGAGAATGCTCTGACAAGACAATCTCGTATTTTACGCAGAAGCATGTCACCAGCCCTGCAACCTTTTGTATAAAAAGGTAAACCTTCAAGCTTTCCTACATTCTAGAGAACGAATCTGCAGTCGGCTCGCTTTGACCCAAGCTAGGGCAAATTGAGGCGATGCAGAATTCAAGATTGCAGCATTCTTGCTCGCTTTGGAAGTAGCTTTCTCCGAGAGAAGCATTAGTTCCCCCTTAACCATATACTTAACAATTCCAATAAGTTGGTAGGGAACTTCTTCCAATACTCCACCTTTCTCCACCTAACTTCATTTTCTTCAAGCGAGTGAGTTTTGAAGTGGCTCGCTTGAGTTGGTGAAGATACGAAGCGAGTGACGCCCAAGAGAACAAGCGAACACTCCTTCGTGCATCCTAGAACTAGCATTCTTCACCAGGGTCTAACAACCCTAATTCCATGCATAGCTGGTTGAATCGAGACTCAGCTAGAGGCTTGGTGAGGATATCTGCTCGCTGGAGATCGGTATGGATTTTCTCGAGCTTGATATCCTTCTTCTCGACATGATCACGAATGAAATGATGTCGAATTTCCACATGCTTGCATCTGGTGTGAAGCACTGGATTCTGCGAGATACATATGGCACTGTTGTTGTCGCAGAAGATCGGAATTTCATTCGCTTCAACTTTGTAGTCCTTCAACTGTTGACGAAGCCATAGGATTTGAGAACAGCAGCTTCCTGCGGCCATATATTCAGCTTCCGTTGTTGAAGTGGCTACGCTTGTTTGCTTCTTTGAGAACCATGAGATTAGCTTGCTTCCCAAGAACTGACATGTGCCCGACGTTGATTTCCTATCAACTCGGCAGCCTCCATAGTCAGCATCGGAATATCCAGTGAGCTCCAAATTGTCCTTCGCTGGATACCACAGCCCCATGTTGATAGTGCCCTTCAAATATCGAAGAATCCTTTTGGCAGCTTCAAGATGACTGTGTTTGGGATTTCTTTGGAAGCGAGCGCAGACTCCGACTGCAAAAGCAATATCTGGCCTACTTGCAGTGAGATAGAGAAGTGACCCGATTAGGGCACGATAATCTGTAGGATCTACAGATTTTCCTCCTTCGTCTGGCTCCATCTTCCAGTTGGTATTCATAGGAATCTTCACAGCTTTAGCATGTTGAACACCAAACTTGGCAAGCATATCTCTAGTGTACTTCGCTTGGTTGATGAAAATTCCATTATCCTGCTGCTTCACTTGAAGACCTAGAAAGCAGCTCATCAAGCCAATCATCGACATCTCATACTTGGTCTTCATTAGCTCTCCAAACTTCTCGCTAAGCGACTGGTTTGGTGACCCAAATATGATGTCGTCCACGTAGATCTGGACCCATAGCATATCATCTCCATGATTGATGGTGAAGAGAGTCCGATCTATCTTTCCCTTTTGGAATCCATTTTCCACTAGGAATTGAGATAATGTATCATACCAAGCTCTGGGAGCTTGCTTCAACCCATACAGGGCTTTCTTCAAGCGATACACTTTATCTCCCTGCTCGAAACCCGGTGGCTGCTCCACATACACTTCTTCCTTCAATTCACCGTTGAGGAATGCGCTCTTCACATCCATTTGATAGACCTTGAATTTCTTGGCTGCTGCATAGGCTAGAAACAATCTGATAGCTTCAAGCCGTGCCACTGGAGCGAAGGTCTCGTCAAAGTCGATTCCTTCCTCTTGGCAGTAGCCTTTGGCAACAAGTCGCGCCTTGTTCCTCACTACGTTGTGGTCCTCGTCCGTCTTGTTCTTGAACACCCATTTGGTGCCAATAACATGTGAAACTTGGGATGATCCACGAGGTACCATACGTCGTTCCTGGTGAACTGGTTGAGCTCTTCTTGCATGGCTATCACCCAGTTGGAGTCGGCTAGGGCTTCCTCCACGCTTGATGGCTCAATGTTTGAGAGAAAGCAACTGAACATGGCACTTTCTCCAAACACTTGACTTCTGGTCACTACACCCTTGGATGGATCTCCAATGATTTGGCTAGGTGAGTGATCTTTGAGCCATGCACGCTTGGATCCGCCAGCTTAATCTTCATCCGCTTCCTTGTCGCTCGCTTCATCATCTGACGCGACTGGATTGGGTGCTTGGCCTGCACTAGCTTCAGGAATCTTGGGGGCAGCTTCGACTTCTCCTTTGGGATCCTGCTCGCTTGAGTCCTTGATCTCATCATCTTCATCAAGCACGTCCCAAGTGAGTTGATTTGAGAGTTCCTTGCTTTGATCCTTTTCATTCGCTTGGGCCTGTTCCTGTGGAAGACTTAAAGAAGATTCATCAAATACGACATGGGGTGATTCTTCCACAATTAGGGTTTTACAGTTGAATACTCTGTAGGCTTTGCTAGATGTAGAGTATCCTAAGAATACTCCTTCATCTGCTTTGCTTTCAAAGGCTTTCAACTGTGACTTCCCATTGTTGTGAATGAAGACCCTACAACCAAAAATATGGAAATAAGATATGTTAGGAATTCTCCCTGTCCATATTTCATATGGAGTTTTGTCGTGCCGTTTGTTGAGAAGCGTCCGATTCTGTGTGTAGCACGCCGTGTTGGCAGCTTCAGCCCAATACTTCATCGGAAGCTTCGAGTCAGCAATCATGGTGCGAACGGCTTCTTTGATGATTCGATTTCTTCTTTCAGCAACTCCATTCTGCTGAGGAGTGCGTGCTGAAGAAGTTTGATGTGCTATGCCATGCTCCGTGCAGTACGCTTCAATTGTAGAGTTCAGGAACTCTGTGCCTTTGTCGGAGCGAATGGTCACGATAGCTTGATTCTTTTCCACCGCCAATCGCTTGAGTAGTTGTGGCAGTTTGGTCAGTGTCTCCTTCTTGCTGAATAGAAATACAACCCAAGTGTAGCGAGAGAAATCGTCGACTACAACTAGAGTGTACTTCCTTCCATTTACACTAACTGGAGTAACTAGACCAAACAGATCCATGTGAAGCAGCTCGAGCACTCGCTTTGATGAGGCTTCTTCGAGACTGGCAAAGTGCTTCTTCGTCTGCTTCCCTCGTTGGCATGGTGAGCATGGATGGTCTTTGATGAAGACTTCATTCGGTATGCCTTGCACCAAACCTTTTCGAGTTAAGCGATTGATAGCTTTGAAATTGAGGTGGTTCAAGCGTCTGTGCCATAGCCATCCAATTTCTGTAGCACTTCTTGCAACTAGACAAGTTTCCTCCTTGCAGCTGTCCCATTGTGCTATGTAGACATTCCTTTGTCTAACTCCAGTGAGCACAATCTGGGATGTGAGTTTGTTCTTCACAATGCACTTGTTGGAGATGAACTCCACCCTGTACCCTTTATCACAAAACTGTGAAATAGATAACAGGTTGTGCTTGAGTCCCTCCACATAGGAGACTTCTTCAATTGTGAGCTTCCCAATTTTCAGTGCGCCGTATCCCCTGGTGCTTCCTCGAGAGTTGTCACCAAAGGTTACGTGTGGACCCTTCTTCTCTATGTAGTTGTGAAGTAGAGCTTTCATGCCAGTCATGTGTCTTGAACATCCACTGTCCAAGTACCAAACTAGTTGACCCTCACTTGGCATGGGATCCACGGCGCTCACCTGCAATTAGACAGATTTTGGTACCCAAATCAGTTTGGGTCCTTGCAGGTTAGTTCCCTTAGGTACCCACACTTGCTTCACTCTCTTTTGAGATGAAACTTGTGTCTTGGGCTTCTCGACCTTCGAAAACTTGGTGTACTGCCTAGAAGCAGCTTCACACGTGCAATAGTGTGTGCAAGAGGGGTAGCGGCTCGCTTCAGTCCTACCCATGCTCTTCCCACTTTGCTTATATCCCGAAGCGACTCGCTTAGGGTTAGCTTTGGGTTTAGAGACTAACTTAGGGTTTCTAGACTGTTGAAGCGGCTCGCTTGGTTTCCTCGAAGCGGTCCAACTAGGGTTTTGACCCTGACTCGCTTGAGTAACCTTGGGAGTTCGAAGCGGCCTCTCTGGTGCTTCGAATTCTTCCCCCTCAACGTTAGTCCGGTTGGACCATCTCCAGTCCGGATAACGTGACACATAGACATTACTCCTCTTTTTAGGAGGTAGATCCTTTGTCTCTCGTGTCTTGGCTTGAGACTTAGAAGCTTCAACAGTTTTCCCTTTACCCTTGGATTGGTAAGACTTAGCATGTTGAGTGCTAGGGATTGTTGAACTTTGCTTGCCCTTAGGATCTGCCCTTAAAGATATAGACATCTTCATTGGCTTCCTTTTAGGGTTCTCAGCCACTTTGCCTTTATCCTTGTTGGTGGTCGCTATGGATGCAGTGGGCAATTCCAAAGTGACTGATGGTGTAGTGTGTGATGCACCAACAAAGACAGTTGTCTTGGGAGGTCCACCCTCATATCCAAGGCCAGCTTTTCTACCAAAAGGCAGAAGCGAGCCCTCTAGTGCCTGCCTGGCATATGATGCTTTGTTCAAGTTGGCAACTAGAGTAGACTGGGTTTCATACCTTCCCTCCAAGCTTTGATGTCTAGCGAAGAGATCCTCGAACTTACTAGTCATAGCCCTTAAATTAAGTTTGACTTCGTCAAGCTCACGGGTTAGCTTTCGGTTCTCCTTCTCGCTTTGAGACAGAGCTTGTTTTACCACTTCGTGGTCGCTTGACAATTTCTGGTGTTTGTCAAACAACTCACTCCATGTAGAGGATTGTTCTTCCTCATTGACAGTGTGTGCTAGTGTAATTGAAGTGATTGAAGGATAGAAGAATACCTCTCCTGTTTCTTCATCGGTGAGCGCCATAAATCCAAGATCCTCACCATCACTGGAATTTGGATCGGTGAATGCATCTGAGTCGCTTGGTGGATCTTCAGTTGTAGCGACCGGCACTTCACTCGCTACGAGCGCTCGCCTTGGAGCATCCCTCTTGGCCTTCAATTCTTCGCGCTCTTTAGCACTTAGCTTTGGGCAATCGGATTTGTAGTGGCCCATCTTGTGGCAGTGGTAACACTCCACTTCCATCATGTCGCGCGGGATCGTCTTGGTCGTCTCTTCTCTCTTTCCTTTTCCTTCTCGAGCATCAGTGCTCCTCCCTTTGTACTGCTTGTAGAATCTTTTGTACTTGCCCACTCGAGAGTTCATTTTGTTGAAGTTCTTGGATAAGAACGCAATGTGTTCTTCCAATTCTTCTCTCGTCATCTTGGCTAGCGAC
The DNA here is from genome assembly GCA_029379335.1 of Thymus mandschuricus. NCBI lineage: Eukaryota > Viridiplantae > Streptophyta > Magnoliopsida > Lamiales > Lamiaceae > Thymus > Thymus mandschuricus. Next base: position 20,069,317 of record CM057083.1, read on the forward strand.
TGCTCGCTTGGCCCTTCGGCAGCTTTGAATGCTACTCCTTTTGACGTAGTGGGCGCTTCATCCTCGTCGTCGAGGCTCATTCGATTCAGATCAAACTCGTGAGCTTTGAGCTCGGAGAACAGCACTTCTGGCGTGAGCTTCGTTAGATCCTTGGTAGCTAGATATAGCTCCTTCATAGTCTGCCACTTCCTTGTGAGAGCACGGACTATTTTCAGATTTACTTCCTTGTCTGTGAGTTCCTTCCCAAGCGAGTTGAGAGTTGCAGTAATGTTGGTAACTCTCAGCTCAAAGGCGTCGATGGACTCTCCTGACTTCATCACCAGATTTTCAAACTCCCGCATCTGAACGGCGAGTTTGTTCTCCTTGATTTTTTTTGTGCCTTGAGAAATGAGGGCTAGGGTTTCCCACATTTCCTTTGCCGTTGCACATTTCCTTATTCGTGGTAGATAGGCGTCCGACACGGTGCTCTGCATCGTGTGACGTGCAATCTTGTCGAGGTTGGCAACTTTGAAGTCATTTGGAGTATACTCATCCTTATCCTTCTCCAAGTACTGTTGTCGAACGTGGGCTGGACGACCTTCAGCGGCTGGAACCTCCACAGATATGGCTTTCTTGATTTCGATTGGTCCGTCCTCAATGACTTCCCACATCCGGTCGTGGATTGAGCATAGGAAGCTCTCGACTCGGAAACTCCATATCTCGTATCCTTCGATCGAGAACTGTGGAAGATTTGATGCACTGTATGTAGACATGGCAAACTATCAGCAGTAAATGCAATATGCGTGGGTGAGGTTTTGATGCACTTAGGAAAATAGGATCCGGTTCAGTGAGACAACGTGAAGTGAGTGGGGACTCACTTCGGATATGCAAAGCAGAGGCTCGAAAGAACCGCTGCTCTGATACCACTTGTTGGTCCCGGTTTGCTATAGGAAAAATACGTAGAGGGGGGGGGGGGTGAATACGTATTTTGAAGTTTTTCAACTTCAATTCCTTAACGCAGAGTATAAAGTAAAGTGCTCTTTGAAAATACTAAGACCTAGCCGAGGGCTAGATCTAAAGCAATCACGAATCTCTTGACCTAAGCTTAGAGCTTGATCAAGAGTGAGACTTTACTCTTTGTGCGGAATTTGGTGAGCTAAAATCTTTCCTAAGTAATTGAAAATCCAAGTTAAGTTTGTTTATATGCACGTGCAATGATAATCGTATTAAAGAGTTTAGGGTTAGAGAGATACGACACGAAGATTTATAGTGGTTCGGAGATAACGCTCCTACGTCCACTTTGTTGCACGACGGCAACTGTTCTCTTCACTCAAGAACTTGAAGGTTACGGGTCCTTCAAAAACCTTGGTCGAGATCGGGCTTCACTTGCCTGGATCTGACAGACGCTGGGTGATTCCGGGTTCACACCAAAAACCTAACTAGACTAGAAGCTTCACTCACTTCAGTCAGACAGACAGGGAGATTACGGGCTCTCCTTACAGCCTAGCTTCGATCGAGCTTTACACAAACGATGTAAGTGTAAGCTTGGATCTCAACTCTACGATCGAGGCTTCTTCAATCGATGAAAGAAGGGCCTTAGATCTGAATAACCTAACGACGACACTCAAAAACCTAACAGACAGAGTTTATGGTTTTTGGTTGACGAAACACACTATGAAGAGCTCTTTACAATAAGTGCAAAGATGGCTAGAGCTCTTCTTCTAAGCTTGGATATGGAATGGGCTTAGACTCTAAGTGTGAAGGTTGTGAAGACGAGTTCCGATGGACTGGAAACTCGGAGAACACTGGAAAACAAAGACTCGAAGATTGCTATGAAAGCTGGGAGTGTTTGTTTGCTGTATGCGCTCGAATGCTCAAGTAGTGTTCTGCTTCTTCACGTCTTCATCCTTCACTATTTATAGGCGGAGGGTTGGCTGAGATCCGTTGCTTGGTTGGTGGCCTTGTCCCTCCTCCTCTCGACAGTACTTGCACAGGCTGGCTGCTTTTTCAGACGCACAGATTTGGACTTTTGCCGGAAATGGCTAAGTTCCAATTTCAACAGTAACTGGAGCGACCCAGTACTGTTACGGAGCCTTGTCGGCCTGGCAGTCAACTCCTCTGCTCCTCTCCGCTTTCGACACGTGGAGATCTCGTAATTAATGCGGAGATCTCCAGTTGACTGGAGTTCAAATTCGGAGCGGGAATTTGTGCTGTCGCTTTCTGGTAGGTAGTGGCTCGCTTCGCTTTGAAGTTGTAGTGGCTGCTCTGAAGTGAGTCGCTTCACAGTCAAATTTGTAGTGAGTCACTTGAGAAATAAATTTCCCATGACACTACTAAATAAAGAGTTGACTCGTGTTGACTCGCTTCGGCTTTTCTTTGTAGCGCACGCTTCGCTTCGCTTTGGCTTTGAACTGTAGCGCTCGCTTCGCTTCACTTTGGCAGACTCACTTTGAATCTACTGTAGCGATCGCTTCGCTTCGTAATTCTTCGGCACGCTTCACTTCGATTTGCTTGACCTGCTTCGCTTTGGAAAACACACTCAAGTGAGTGGCCTTCATTTGAACTTTTGAAGCCTAATCTAAGCAAAATAAAAGAGCCATCCTAACAGAGTAGGCTTAGAAAAATTCTAACCTATAAACTACATCAAAATGGGTCGCTTGGGAATAGGACGCTTGGGGTTTTGGGATCTAATCAAAACAAATGACTTTATTTATCAAATATCCCATGTAGTTCCCCCTTAACAATTTAGTCCTTAACAATTCCCAACACGTCTAGCAATAGCTGATGGGTTTATATACACTTTATGTATGTCACCCTGCAAATGTTCTTATAATCCGTCGGGTGGTTTAACCGGGATTCGATTACGAGTTACCTCGGGAATACCTACATGGGTACCTAAACTGTTTGGTCGTACGGGATCAAACTCTATTCTTTCTCTTCTCCGTTTTTAAATCCTGAAAGTCCTGCTTTTGTTTTCCTTTGTGGCAATGATCACACTGAGTGCTAGTTGTACTCAGCCCTGTAGAACATTCTTTGTTTTGTAGATTGGGAGCCGGAGGCATAGTGACGGAGCGAAGAGAGAGAGAAGGAAAGGAGAAATAAACAAGAGACGAGGATAATAAAATTTAAACCGTTAGACCTTTCTCGTTTCTTAAATTCCAATTTGGTTAAGAAACAATTTACTTATATTTTGGTTCTTAAAACAATTTCCTTTTCGTAACTTAGATTATCGAACTATCACCACTTTAAATAAATGAAATGAAAGTTATAGTTTTAGTTAACTTAGATAGTTAAAAGTTCGTTAAAGTTTTGTTCGTTATTCTTTTGTTAGATTATAAAAACTTAGCATTTTGAAATTGTGAATTCATATAACGAAAACTTAAACGAAATCATAAAAACTATAACGGTTGATAAACATCTATTTATTTCGCTTCCGCTATTTAAACGTAACTTTGATGTAATTATATTCTAGAACCAACTGTAGTGCGGTCTGGTCCGCCACGGTTGTTATGCTTTCATATATGTATTCTGGATCCAACTGTAGTGCGGTCTGGTCCGCCACGGTTGTTATGATTTCATATATACTTTGGATCCTACTGTAGAGCGGTCTGGTCTGCCTCGGTAGTTACATTATCGTTAAATATATATATATTGGATCCGATGATGGCGCAGTCTGGTCCGACCTCATCGTTATGGTTTATGTATTTGGTTAGCTGATGAATAGTCTTTGGTGTTTACTATGACTTGATCCTGGTATAGGGAAGATGCTGCCCAAATTTCCGGGCTAAACTAAATGAATTTTAATTATAAACTAATTTAAATCAATTGAATTATGATTTCTCCCTTTTTATTTTACCCTTCGTTGCATCCCGATTTAATTGATTAAATTTAAATTGAATATTTTAGAGTTAGGAAGATCGGGGTGTGACATGTTATCTGCTGGAGGAGATCAAAGAAAAGACGACAGAGCTTGTGATTGCAAGAGAAGGTTCCTTTGCGGAGCATGCCGAAGGAACGCTTAAAGCAGTGATTACAGAGTTCGCAAGCTTGCGCCGGGCTCTTGATGAGAAGATAGCAGCTCCCACACCCGTTGGCAATGTCATTGATGATGCCAAAAAGGGGGAAGGGAAGGAGGAGAAGGCCAGCAAAATTGACAAGGGCAAAGGTGTTGCCGTCTATCAAGGAAAGCCAAAAAAGGATGCCGAACCTAAATTGCTCGCCGCATCAACTTCAGTCGCAGCTGCTCACAAAGCGTGAACTTCCGTTGAAGCCAATAGTGAACTTGATGCGACTCTTGCATCTACGCTGGAGATGATGTAGTCATACATGATGATGGAAGAAGGAGTCATGGAGATTCTACAAGTCAAGCCCATTCAATATGTACCATCGGAAGCTGCTCCTGCCGATCAAGCTTCCCAGGCCATCTCTCAAGCTGATCCTGCTCCTGCCAAAGCTCTCGCTCTCCCTACACCCCCAGCTGCCAAAGCCAAAGCGACCCCACCCAAAGTTGCCCCTTCGAAAGTCCTCACTATGTGGCCGCTTCAGTTTGTGAGGAAGCGGACCCCGCGGCCAAGCGTCGGAAAGTTAAGAAGGATCTAGCAGCCAAAGCCAGCCGCTTTGAGCAAAAGAAGAAGGAGGAAGAGGAGAAATTAAAGGAAGCAAAGAGGAAGGAGGACAAGACTCAAGCAAAGAATGACAAGATAAGGGAGAAGTTTACCCGGCTGCTCGATGAGAACGTGCTTGTTCAAGGCAGTCTTATGCGAAGCGGGTATATTCCCTTCACACCAGATGAATCCGAGATTTGCTATCTCGAAGCCGATATCCAAGCTTGCAGAAAGATGATGAGAGCCATGGAGAGATCAAAGTGCTACTCAAAAGAAGAACGGGACTTCATCTAGAAGCTGATCAATGAAAGAATGCCCCTTTTCAATTCGGAACAAAGCGAGATGTTCAGCTCTTTATTGAAAGAAATGACCGAAAGGCCATTTGTTGAGATCGAGAAGAGAAGAGCTGAGCATCCCGATGTATGCTTCATTGAGAATTTCATTTCTGAAGAATTGAAGGAGAGTTGGGAAGTACGCCGTGAGAAGTTCATTAATGCCTATTACTTTTGGAAAGTAGTTCCCGGGCAAGATTCCTGCTCAAAGCTTGAGGCGCTAAACAACTTCATGGTTGTGTTCAATGATAAGCTTTGGAGGATGATCTTGATTGAAGCAGAGCTTGCGCAGCCCAAATGGATTATCAAGATCCCGGAGCGGAAGCTTTTCCCGAAACCCAGAGTGCCTGGTTCTTTCAATCTTAATCGTGCAGTGATTGAAGATGAAATTGATGAAGCTCTTCACTTGGGCAGACACGTCAAAGAGAGCGAAGAAACGACCAAGACAATGAAGCTGAAAGTCTTATCTGCTTACATAATGGATGAGTCTTGATCTCTATTTTGTTCTGCTTGAACTATCTATCACATTTATTTTTCTGTCAAGCTTCGCGTCCATTTACTTATAGCATTTATTCGCTTTATGTGATTTTCATCCTTATGCTACAAAGCCTACACGAAAACCATAAGAACTTTAAAAAAAAAAAATGGATAAGACTATGAAGGATTCAGTCGCTTGAAAGTTCTTACAGTGGTTAAAATGTTGGGTTTTGGTATCATCAAAAAGGGGGAAATTGTTGGGAATTGTTAAGGATTCATTTGTTAAGGGGAAACTTATTGGGACGCTTTAATAAAATATGTTGTGTATTTTGATTAGATCCCAAAACCCTCTATGTAAATCATATTCCCAAGCGACCTTATTTTGATTAGATAAGGATAGAATTTTTCAAGCTTGTTATGTTAGGAAAGCTTGTTTATCGTTTTAGTCGCTTTAGGTTTTTTAGATTGCAGGTTTTAAAATGAAACGAGAAGACCACTCGCTTGAGTGTGCATCGAAGCGAAGCGAGTCTACCCGGATAAAGCAAAGCGAGCGCTCCAGATAAAGTCAAAACGAGTCAACCCGACTACGCTAAAACGTGCGCTCAGACCAAAGTGAAGCGACCCAATTTCAAACGTTTGAAAGCGACAGTTCAACTGACAACTCTAGTTCGAACTTGAAGTTCAAATCCAGTCAAGTGAAGATCAAGGCATTAATTGCAGATCTCCACGTGGCATCAAGGAATTGGAGTATAGAGTTAACCGCCAGACCGACAAGCAGCCGCTACAGTACTGGAGGTAGCAAGTTACTGTTATGCTTGGCTTTTAGCCATTTCTGAAAAGAAGACAAACGAGCGTCTGGAAAAGTTGCAGGTCAAAAGCAACGTACTGTTGAGTGTAGAGGGACAAAGCCACCAACCTTCAATGGCTCCAGCCCATCCCTCACACTATAAATAGTGGAGTGCAGAGAAGAGAACCCTTAGAACACTTACGAAATTTTTCCAGTGCTCAAGCAAACAAGCACTCACAAATTTCCAGCATTCATTTTTTTAAGTTCTTGTTAAAGTGTTCTCCAAGTTTCAACATCATCAAAACTTATTCTCTGCAACCTTCACTCTCTTAGAATATAAGCCCACTCATATATCCCAGCTTAGAAGAAGAACTCTACCCTTTGCATACACTGTAAAGAGTTCTTCACTTAGAGTGTTTTCAAACCAAACCAAAACCCTTGTTCTTGTCAAGAGTGTTAGAGTTTGTGTTTAGTCGAAAGGTTGTTGTAAGATCTTAGGTTCTGCTTTCATCGATAGCAGAAACCTCGATCGTAGAGTGTGGATCCAAGCTTACAATCTCTTCGATTGTGTAAAGCTCGATCCTAGCTAGGTTTTGTGGAGAACACATAATCTCCTTGTTGTTGTTGTTTCGGATCCAAGCGAGTGAAGCTCGATCCTTGTCTAGGTTTTGAGGAACCCGTAATCCTCTAAGTTTCTTAGTGAAGAGAAGCAGTTCCCATGTGGAACAAAAGTGGACGTAAAACACCGAACCACTATACACTCTGGTGTAGTATTTTCTATACTTAAACTTCTCATTATTTACTACTTTGATTATTCATTCGTGCACAAGCATCTAAACAAACTTAAACTGAAGCTTTTAAATACTTATGAAATAATAGCTCACTAAATTTCGCATTCCAGCAAGCGAGTCACTCTGTGATCAAGCGCTCGCTTAGGTCCGAAGTATAGCTTTTCTGCAGATCAATCTTACAGTTTGGTCTAAAGATTTAAAGCGACCCAAAGCTTGCATCTGAGATAAGTTTAAAAACATCTATTACACGTATTCACCCTCCCCCCCCCCCCCTCCCTCCTCTCAGTATAACCCTCATATCACACCGACACCAACAGAGAAAGCACCCGGACAACTCCAATTTCTTATAGACGCCATCAATTACTTCACGATGTGGGTGGAGGCAGAACCTTTGGCCAAAATCACAAGCAAGAACGCACTCAACTTTGTCTGGAAGAACGTAGTATGTCGATTTGGTGTACCCCATGTCTTAGTATCCGACAATGGTACCCAATTCACGGATAAGGTCTTCAAATAATGGGGCAAGGAGCTTAAAATCCAGCAACGCTTCACTTCGGTGGCCCACCCTCAAGCGAATGGCCAAACCGAAGTCATGAACAGAACACTGGTTAAAGGACTCAAGACTCGACTGGACAAAGCAAAATGGAAGTGGGTAGAGCACCTCTCCCACATTCTGTGGTCATATCGCACAATGCCACGCACTTCCAACGGCGAGATTCCCTACAGTCTAGTCTACGGATGTGAAGCCATCATTCCAATCGAAATCGAGATGCCCTGCCCGAGGACGATCCACTTCTCACCCGAGGTGAATGAAGAGAATCAGCGAACTAATCTAGCTAGATCTACTCGAAGAAAGGCAAGAGCTCGCCTGCATATAGGAAGCCAGGTATAAGCAACAAATGACAAAATATTATAACCGCAAGGTTAAAGGGCACCAATTCTCTGTAGGCGACCTCGTCCTAAGGAACAACAAAGTCAGTAAAGCCACCAATTCTGGCAAACTGGAACCCTCGTGGAAAGGACCATACCAAATACACGAAGTCCTCGGAAAAGTGTCCTACAAGCTCGCCCACATATCTAGGGAGCTGATACCACGGGTTTGGCACGTTGTTCACCTCAAGAGGTATTATGCGTAGAAAGTTCATGTAGGAAGAGTCAGTGATAGCATCTCATTACATTTTACATTCAAACTATTTTTTAAAGTCAGTTAGCAAGTTTTTTGCTTTACCAAAATTTCCACATTCTTAATAAAGTCTTATCTTTTATAGTCATTTGTTTATGTTATTCCGTCATGCATGTTGTCATCTCCTACGCATATCACCTCTATTACATTTTCTGTTGGTCCCGGTTTTTTAGAGGAAAAACACGTAGAGGGGGGGGGGGGGGGGGGGGGGGTGAATACGTGTTTTGAAGTTTTTCAACATCTTTTCCTTTAACTCAGAGTGACAAGTAAAGAGCTCGCTTCAATACTTAAGATTTAGCCGTGAGCTTGATCTACAGTGTCTAGCTAGAACTTTTGACCTAAGTTTGCACTTGATCAAAAGTGAGTCTTTACTCGTGATGCGGAAATTCGGTGAGCTAATCTTTCCTAAGTTAGTTGAAAGTGCAGTTTGAGTTTGTTTAGTATGCTTTGTGCAATGGATAATCAAACAGTAAGTAAAGAGAGATTAGGGTTAGAGATAAGACACAGAGATTTATAGTGGTTCGGAGATAAAACTCCTACGTCCACTTGTTGCACTAGGCAACTCGTTCTCTTCACTCAAGAACTTGAAGATTACGGGTTCTTCAAAAACCTATGTAAAGATCAAGCTTCACTCGCTTAGATCTGACGACGACTGGGTGATTACGGGTTCACCACACAAAACCTAAACTGCACTGGAAGCTTCACTCGCTTCAGTCCGACGATAGGGAGATTACGAGTTCTCCTTACAACCTAGCTTCGATCGAGCTTCACACAATTGATGAGAGTGTAAGCTTGGATCTAGACTCTATGATCGAGGCTTCTACTATCGAGGAAAGTAGAGCCTTGGATCGAACATAACCTAACAACGACGAACACAAAACCTAACTAAACTTTTAGGGTTAGGGTTTTCTGTTTCGACAGAGACACACTAATGAAGAGTTCTTTACAACAAGTGCAAAGATAGCTAGAACTCTTCTCTAAGCTTGGATGTGAAATGGGCTTATAATTCTAAGTGTGAAGGTTGCGAAGACAAGTTCCGATGTGGCTGGAACTTGGAGAACACTTGGAAAAAAAGACTCGATGAATTGCTCAAAGGCTGGGAGTGTTTGTTTGCAGTAGGCGCTCAATGCTCAAGTAGTGTTCTACCTCTCTTCGACTTCATCCTTCATTATTTATAGGCGGAGAGTTGGCCGAGATCCGTTGCTTGATAGGTGGCCTTGTCTCTCCTCCTCTCGACAGTCCTTGTACAGGCTGGCTGCTTTTCAGACGCGCAGTTTTGGCACTTTGCCGAAAATGGCTAAACTCCAAGTGTAACAGTAACTGGAGCGAGCCAGTACTGTTGCGGCGCCCTTGTCGGCCTGGCAGTCAACTCCGCTGCTCCTCTCCGCATTCGACACGTGGAGATCTCACAATTAATGCGACGATCTTCAGTTGACTGGAGTTCAAATTAGGAGCGGGAATTGGGCTGTCGCTTTCTGTCAGGTAGGGGCTCGCTTCGCTTTAGAATGGGAGCGACCGCTTCAAATCGGGTTGCTTCAAGGTCATACTGTAGCGAGTACTTGGAAAATAAATTTCCCGAGTAAAGTTGCTTTAGTATTTGTTGACCCGCGTTGACTCGCTTTGGCTTGTTACTGTAGCGCTCGCTTCGCTTCGCTTTGGCAGACTCGCTTCGAATCTACTGTAGCGCTCGCTTCGCTTCGTTATTCTTTGGCACGCTTCACTTCGGCTGGGTAGACTCGCTTCGATTGGAAAACACACTCAAGAGAGTGGCCTTCACTTGAAATTTCTGCAGTCTAAAAACCTAAGTGACTAAAGCAAAAACAAAGCCATCCTAACAGTATAGGCTTAGAAAAATTTCTAACCTATTTTCTACATCAAGTTGGGTCACTTGGGAGTAGGATACTTAGGGGTTTTGGGATCAAATCAAAACAAATATTTCACTCACTTCAAAGTGTCCCATATGAGTTCCCCCTTAACAAGTGATCCTTAACAATTCCTAACAATTTCCCCCTTTTTGATGATGCCAAAACTCAACTTTAAAAAATTGGAGACTAAGTTCTCTAGCCTATCTAACCGTGGAAAGAACTTCAAGCGACTGCTTCCTTTGCAGGCTTGATTGAAAATTTTCTTTTAAGTTCCTTTCCCCCTTTTTTCGGTTAAATTGTTGAGTTTTGTAGCATAAAGGAAAGTCATTCACAAAGCTTGTAAACGACACAAGTTGACAGAAAAATAAATTGGATATATGAACAAGACAGCTCACAGAATATTGATATGAAATTCAGGAGTGTTCAGCTTTCTTGTCCTTCTCTTCTTCCTTCTCCTTCTCCTCTTTCTCCTCTTCTAAAAAGTAGGCAGAAAGGACTTTCACTTCCATAGTCTTGAGATTGTACGGGTTTGGTCTCCAATTGCTCTCCAATCTTAGAGCTTCATCCACTTCCTCATCAATGATCCTCCGGTTAGGAACCCTTGTGTTTGGCTGGAATGGCATGGGATAACTTTCACTGCGGGCACTTTGATAATGAGGGGTTTAGGATCAGCTTCCTCCGCCAATGTGAAGATTCTCCGCCGCAACTGTTCGTTGTAAACACAGAGAAATTTGTTGAGAGCGTTCAGCCTCGAGCACTTATCTTGCAGTGGCACTACCTCCCAATAATAGTAGGCTTGGATGAACTTTTCTTTGCAGAAAAGCCACTGATCAAGAAGATCTCTGGTGATGAAGTCCTCGATTTCTCGAGCGTCTGGATGATCTCTTCTTCGCATAACCAGCTCCTCCTCTGTCCTGCTCGTCAACTCCTTCATGATAGCGTTGAATTTGGCACTTGCATCAGTGTTCCATTTCGGGAGCTTCTCACTGACTTGCTTGCGAATGTAGTCACATTCTTCAGTCGAGTAGCGACCGGATTCGGAAATTTCTTTAATTGTGACATTGCAAGTGTCCATCAAGACTTGAGGTTGGCATGCTTCGAACTCTTCCGGCGTAAAGGGGATGAAGGCACTTCGAGCAATAGCGGACTGGATGAGCCTCACTTCATTCCAGTGTGACTCAATCCGGCCATCTATGATTCTGAGTCGCTTTAGCTTAAGCCTCTTCTCCTTTTCTGCTTCATCCTTCCTTTCTTCTCCTCTCTTTCTCCTCCTCTCCATCTGACCAGCTCTCGAAGCGTCTGACTATTTGATCTTGTGACGCTTGGTCGCGGGATCATCTCCTCTGGTTTCTGGTGTGGTTCGCTTCAGTGATTGTTTCAGTGCTGGAGGTGGTGGGGGCGGCATATGCTTCTTCTCAGAAGGGACTATTGCTTGACTGGCTGAAGTGGCCCCAACAGTAATTGAAGCGAGGGCCAGTGTCGAAGCAGGGGCAGCAGATGAAGCGGGCGCACCTGAAGCGCCTGCTTGGGAAATTTTAGTCGGTTCCTTCTTCGTAGTTCAAATTCTAGGAACGGGCAAGAGCCTCATCCGCTGCAATCTGCTTCTATCTTTGCTCTTTGATTTGAATTGTAGCAGCAGCGGGATGATCAGTCATTGAGGAAGCTAGCAGCTTCCCGGCCATCGGCTTGCAAAGTTCTTCAAGGACCTTGTCCTTTCCCTTCTTCCGAGCAAGCTCTGCCCTAGCTTCATCAACCTCCTTATTCTATCCTCCACTCCCTTCACCTGCTCCGCTTCCCCCTTCAATCATCCTCTCCACTCCAACACTTCCTACTTCATCCCTCCTTACTTCAGTTGATGTTTTCTTTGTTTGCTGAATACTTTCCCCCTTTTTGGCATCATCAACACTGCCGGGGTGGGAATAATCACCTTTCCGCTGATGGATTGGTGGAGTTCCTCGAACTTGTTATAGACAGCGTGAAGCATCCGCTCGGCTTGTTCTGCAAAGACGTGCTCCTGGGAGAGCACCAATTCTGTTGTTTTCGCGCTGATCTCCTTGAGTAGATACTCACACCGTTTCTCTCTTTCCTTGACGGAGGCCATCAATTTCTCAAGTGGCTTGTTGGGAATTGTTATGGACCAATTTGTTAAGGGGGAACTCTGAGGGATACTTGATAAACGAAGCCATTTGTTTTTGATTGGATCCCAAAACCCCAAGTGTCCAGCTCCCAAGCGACCCATTTTGATGTAGTTAATAGGTTAGAATTTTTCTAAGCCTAAATCTGTTAGGATGGCTTTATTTTGCTTAGCTTTAGACTGCAGGAATTCAAGTGAAGGCCACTCGCTTGAGTGTGTTCTTCCAAAGCGAAGCGAGTCTAGCAAACCGAAGTGAAGCGTGCCGAAACCAGCGAAGCGAAGCGAGCGCTACAGTGGAGTCAAAGTGAAGCCACCAAAGCGAAGCAAAGCGAACGCTACAAAGAAAAGCAGAAGCGAGTCAACGAGGGTCAACACTTATTAAAGCGGTCACTACGAAACTTCGTTTCGAAAGCGACCCGCTACAGTATGATCCTGAAGCGACTCACTTCAGAGCGGACGCTACAACTTAAAGCAAAGCAAGCCACTACCTACCAGAAAGCGACAGCACAACTCCCGCCCATATTTTGAACTCCAGTCAACAGGAGATCGTAGCATTAATTACGAGATCTCCACGTGTCGAAAGCAGAGTGGAGCGGAAGAATTGACTGCCAGGCCAACAAAGGCGCCGCAACAGTACTGGCTCGCCCCAGTTACTGTTAAGTTTGTAACTTAGCCATTTTCGGCAAAGAGACAAACTGGGCACCTGCAAAAGCTACTGCCTGCGCAAGTACTGTCGAGAGGAGGAGGGACAAGGCCACCAACCAAGCAACGGATCTCAGCCAACCCTCCGCCTATAAATAGTGAAGGATGAAGACGAAGAAGAGTAGAACACTACTTGAGCATTCGAGCGCATACAGCAAACAAACACTCCCCAGCTTTCTAGCAATCTTCGAGTCTTTGTTTTCAAGTGTTCTCCGAGTTTCCAGTTCATCGGAACTCGTCTTCACAGCCTTCACACTTAGATTCTAAGCCCACTTCATATATCCGAAGCTTAGAAGAAGAACTCTAGCCAATCTTTGCATCTACTGTAAAGAGTTCTTCATAGTGTGTCGTCAACCAAAAACCCTATACTTGTCTGTTAGGTTTTTGAGTGTTGTCGTTAGGTTTTTTCGATCCAAGGCTCTTCTTTCATCGATTGAAGAAGCCTCGATCATAGAGTTGAGATCCAAGCTTACACTTACACCGTTTGTGTAAAGCTCGATCGAAGCTAGGCTGTAAGGAGAGCCCGGAATCTCCCTGTTGTTCGGACAGAAGCGAGTGAAGCTTCGTGTCCAGTTTAGGTCTTAGTAGTGAACCCGTAATCACTGCACTGTTCGTCAGATCCAGGCGAGTGAAGCCCGATCTCGACCAGGTTTTTGAAGGACCCGTAACCTTTAAGTTCTTGAGTGAAAAGAACAGTTGCCGTCGTGCAACAAGTGGACGTAGGAGCGTTATCTCCGAACCACTATAAATCTCTGTGTCATATCTCTCTAACCCTAAACTCTTATTTATTTGAATATTCACTGCATACTGCATTTAAACAAACTAATCTGGAAATTTCAAATACTTAGGATAGATTTTAGCTCACCAAATTCCGCATATACGAGTAAAGACTCCCTCTTGATCAAGTGTTCACTTCGGTCAAGCAGGCAAGCTACATACTGTAGATCTAGCTTCAGCTAGGTCTTAAGTTTCAAGTGAGCTCTTTACTTGTCACTCTGAGTTAAGGGATTTGAAGTTGAAAAACTTCAAAATACGTATTCACCCCCCCCCCCCCTCTACGTATTTTCCCATTAACAAACCGGGACCAACAAGTGGTATCAGAGCAGCGGTTCTTTCGAGCCTCTGCTTTGCATATCCGAAGTGAGTCCCCACTCACTTCACGTTGTCTCACTGAACCGGATCCTATTTCCTAAGTGCATCAAAATCTCACCCACGCATACTGCATTACTACTAACTGTTTACCATGAATGCTTCTAGTCTTCCACAGTTTTCCATTGAAGGCTACGAGATCTGGAGCTTCCGTGTGGAGAGCTTCTTATGCTCCGTCCATGACCGCATGTGGGAGGTCATAGAAGATGGACCTATCACAATCAAGAAGAGCATCACTGTGGATGTTCCAGCAGCGGAAGGACGAGCAGCTCATGTTCGACAACAACTAGTAGACAAGGACAAAGATGAGTACACTCCCAACGACTTCAAGATTGCCAATCTTGACAAGATCGCACGCCACACGATGCAGAGCACCGTGTCGGACGCCTACCTTCCAAGGATTAGGAAGTGCGCAACAGCGAAGGAGATGTGGGAAACTCTAGCTCTCATTTCTCAAGGCACTGACAAAATCAAAGAAAACAAACTCGCCGTACAAATGCGGGAGTTTGAAAGCCTGATAATGAAGCCAGGAGAATCCATCGACACCTTCGAACTGAGAGTCACCAACATCACTGCAACTCTCAACTCGCTTGGGAAGGAACTCACGGATAAGGAAGTCAACCTGAAGATTGTCCGAGCTCTCACAAGGAAGTGGCAAACTATGAAGGAGCTGTATCTAGCAACCAAGGATCTATCAAAGCTCACACCAGAGATTCTATTTTCTGAACTCAAAGCTCATGAATTCGATCTGAATCGAATGAACCTCGACGAAGAGGATGAAGCACCCACTACGTCAAAAGGAGTAGCATTCAAAGCTGCCGAAGGGCCAAGCGAGCAGTCGCTAGCCAAGATGACGAGGGAAGAGTTGGAAGAACACATTGCGTTCTTATCCAAGAACTTCAATAAAATGAATTCTCGAGTGGGCAAATACAAAAGATTCTACAAGCAATACAAAGGGAGGAGCACTGATGCTCGAGAAGGAAAAGGGAAGAGAGAAGAGACGACAAAGCCGATCCCGAGAGACATGATGGAAGTGGAATGTTACCATTGCCACAAGATGGGCCACTACAAATCCGATTGCCCAAAGCTGAGTGCGAAAGAGCGAGAAGAACTGAAAGCCAAGAGGGATGCTCCAAGGCGAGCGCTTGTAGCAAGTGAAGTTCCGATCGCCTCAACTGAAGATCCACAAAGCGACTCAGACGCATTCACTGATCCCAACTCCAGTGATGGAGAGGATCTTGGACTCATGGCGCTCACCGACGAAGAAACAGGAGAGGTATTCATCTATCCCTCACCTAGTTCAATTACACTCGCACACACACACCAAGAGGAAGCAAATTCCTCTGCATGGAGTGAGTTGCTTGACAAGCACGTTAAACTGTCAAGTGACCACGAAGTGCTGCAACAAGCTTTGTCCCAAAGCAAGAAGGAGAACCGAAAGCTAGCCACTGAGCTTGACCAAGTCAAACTTAATCTAAGGGCTATGACTAGTAAGTTCGAGGATCTCTTCGCTAGACATCAAAGCTTGGAGGAAAGGTATGAAACCCAATCCACTCTAGTCGCCAACTTAAATAAAGCATCATACGCTAGACAGGAACTAGAGAGTTCTCTTCTACCTTTTGGTAGAAAGGGAGGACTTGGATATGAGGGTGGACCTTCCGAGCCAACTGTCTTTGTTGGTGCTTCAAACACGACACCATCAGTCACTTTGGAAATGCCCACTGCATCCAAAGCGACCACTAACAAAGACAAAGGCAAAATGGCTGAGAGCCCTAAGAAGAAGCCAATGAAGATGTCTATATCTTTAAGGACTGAATCTAAGGGTAAGCAAAATACAACTATCCCTAGCACTCACAATGCTAAAGACTACCAATCCAAAGGTAAAGGGAAACCAGTTGTAGCTTCTAAGCCTCAAGCCATGACACGAGAGACAAAGGATCTCCCTTTCAAGAAAAGGAGTAATGTCTATGTGTCACGTTATCCGGACTGGAGATGGTCCAACCGGACTAACATTGAGGGGGAAGAACTCGAAGGACCAAAGAGGCCGCTTCGAACTTCCAAGGTTACTCAAGCGAGTCGGGGTCAAAACCCTAGTTGGACCGCTTTGAGGAAACCAAGCGACCGCTTCAACAGACTAGAAACCCTAAGTCAGTCTCTAAACCCAAAGCTAATCCGAAGCGAGTCGCTTCAGGATTTAAGCAAAGTGGGAAGAGCATAGGTAGGACTGGAGCGAACCGCTACCCCTCTTGCACACACTGCTGCACATGTGAAGCTGCTTTAAGGCAGAAGTCACAGTTTTCGAAGGTCGAGAAACCCAAAGCACAAGCTTTCTTTCAAAAGAAAGTGAAGCAAGTGTGGGTACCTAAGGGAACTAACCTGCAAGGACCCAAACTGATTTGGGTACCAAAATCTGTCTAATTGCAGGTGGGCGCCGTGGATCCCATGCCAAGTGAGGGTCATCAAATCTGGTACTTGGACAGTGGATGTTCGAGACACATGACCGGCATGAAAGCTCTACTTCAAGACTACATTGAGAAGAAGGGTCCACACGTTACTTTTGGTGATAACTCTCGAGGAAGCACCAAAGGGTAGGCGCACTGAAAGTTGGAAAACTCACAATTGAAGAAGTCTCCTACGTGGAAGGACTTAAGCACAACTTGTTATCCATTTCACAATTCTGTGACAAGGGATACAAGGTAGAATTCATTTCCAACAAGTGCATAGTAAAGAGCAAACTAACATCCCAGATTGTGCTTACTGGAGTCAGACAAAGAAACGTCTATATAGCACAATGGGATAGCTACAAAGAGGAAACGTGCTTAGTAGCAAGGAGTGCTGCAGAAATAGGATGGCTATGGCACAGACGCTTGAACCATCTCAACTTCAAAGCCATCAATCGCTTAGCTCGTAAGGGTTTGGTGCAAGGCATACCAAATGAAGTCTTCATCAAAGACCATCCATGCTCACCATGCCAACGAGGGAAGCAGACAAAGACGCACTTCGCCAGTCTTGAAGAATCCTCTTCCAAGCGAGTGCTCGAGCTGCTTCACATGGATCTGTTTGGTCCAGTCACTCCAGTTAGTATAAATGGTAGGAAGTACACTCTAGTTGTAGTCGACGACTTTTCTCGCTACACTTGGGTCGTATTTCTCTACAGCAAGAAGGAGACTCTGATTAAGCTACCACAACTGCTCAAGCGATTGGCTGTGGAGAAGAATCAAGCTATCGTGACCATCCGCTCCGATAAAGGCACAGAGTTCTTGAACTCTACCATTCAAGCTTACTGCACGGAGCATGGCATAGCACATCAGACTTCCTCAGCACGCACACCACAGCAGAATGGAGTTGCTGAAAGAAGAAATCAAATCATCAAGGAAGTTGTTCGAACAATGATTGCAGACTCAAAACTTCCAATGAAGTATTGGGCTGAAGCTGCCAATACAGCATGCTACACGCAGAACCGAACACTTCTCTGCAAACGACACGACAAAACACCATATGAAATATGGACAGGGAGAATTCCTAACATATCTTATTTCCATATTTTTGGTTGTAGGGTCTTCATCCATGACAATGGGAAGTCACAGTTGAAAGCCTTTGAAAGCAAAGCTGATGAAGGAATATTCTTAGGATATTCTACATCAAGCAAAGCTTACAGGGTATTCAACTGTAAAACCCTAATCATGGAAGAATCACCCCATGTCGTATTTGATGAATCTTCTTTAAGTCATCCACAGGAACAGGATCAATCTAAAGACGGAAAGTCAAGTGAGGAACCCATCAACACTCTTACTTGGGACATACTTGAGGATGAAGAAGAAATCAAAGGCTCAAGCGAGCAGAAGGTCCAAGGAAAAGATGAAGCTGCCCCCAAGACTCCTGAAGCGAGTACAGGCCAAGCACCCAATCCAGTCGCTTCAGACGGTGAAGCGAGTGACAAGGAAGACGATGAAGATGAAGCTGGCGGATCCAAGCGCGCGTGGCTCAAGGATCACTCACCAAGTCAAATTATCGGAGATCCATCCAAGGGTGTAGTGACCAGACGTCAAGTGTTTGGAGAAAGTGCCATGTTCAGTTGCTTTCTCTCAAACATTGAGCCGACATGCGTAGAAGAAGCCTTAGTCGATTCAAATTGGGTGATCGCCATGCAAGAAGAGCTGAACCAGTTCACCAGAAACGACGTATGGTACCTCGTGGATCGTCCCAAATTTCAGCACGTCATTGGCACCAAATGGGTGTTCAAGAACAAGACGGACGAGGACCACAACGTAGTAAGGAACAAGGCGCGTCTCGTTGCCAAAGGCTACTGCCAAGAGGAAGGAATCGACTTTGACGAGACTTTCGCTCCAGTGGCACGACTTGAAGCTATCAGATTGTTTCTAGCCTATGCAGCAACCAAGAAGTTTAAGGTCTATCAAATGGATGTGAAGAGCGCGTTCCTGAACGGTGAATTGAAGGAAGAAGTGTATGTGGAGCAGCCACCGGGTTTCGAGCAAGGAGGCAAAGTGTATCGCTTGAAGAAAGCTCTATATGGGTTGAAGCAAGCCCCCAGAGCTTGGTACGATACACTTTCTCAATTCCTAGTGGAAAATGGATTTCACAAAGGAAAGATAGATCGAACCCTATTCACCATCAACCATGGAGAAGACATGCTATGGGTTCAGATCTACGTAGATGACATCATATTTGGGTCACCAAACCAGTCGCTTAGCGAGATGTTTGGGGAGCTAATGAAGACCAAATATGAGATGTCAATGATTGGCTTGATGAGCTGCTTTCTAGGTCTTCAAGTGAAGCAGCAGGATGATGGTATCTTCATCAATCAAGCGAAGTATACTAGAGATATGCTTGCCAAGTTTGGTATTCAGCATGCTAAAGCTGTGAAGATCCCAATGAATACCAACTGGAAGATGGAGCCAGACGAAGAAGGAAAATCTGTGAATCCTACAGATTATCGTGCCCTAATTGGGTCACTTCTCTATCTCACTGCAAGTAGGCCAGATATTGCTTTTGCAGTTGGAGTCTGTGCTCGCTTCCAAAGCAACCCCAAGCACAGCCATCTTGAAGCTGCCAAAAGAATTCTTCGATATTTGAAGGGCACTATCAATATGGGGCTGTGGTATCCAACGGAGGACAATCTGGAGCTCACTGGATACTCAGACGCTGACTATGGAGGGTGCCGAATTGATAGGAAATCAACTTCGGGCACGTGTCAGTTCTTGGGAAGCAAGCTGATCTCATGGTTCTCAAAGAAGCAGACGAGTGTAGCCACTTCAACGACTGAAGCCGAATATATGGCCGCAGGAAGCTACTGTTCTCAAATTCTATGGCTTCGTCAGCAGTTGAAGGACTACAATGTTGAAGCGAATGAAATTCCGATCTTCTGCGACAACAACAATGCTATATGCATCTCGCAGAATCCAGTGCTACACACCAGATGCAAGCACGTGGAAATCCGACATCACTTCATTCGTGATCATGTCGAGAAGAAGGATATCAAGCTCGAAAAAATTCATACCGATCTCCAGCGAGCAGATATCCTCACCAAGCCTCTAGCTGAGTCTCGTTTCAATCAGCTATGCATGGAATTAGGGTTGTTAGACCCTGGTGAAGAATGCTAGATCCAGGATGCACGAAGGAGTGGTCGCTAGTTTTTCGTAGCGTCACTCGCTTCGGATCTTCACCAACTCAAGCGAGTCACTTCAAAATCTCACTCGCTTGAAGAAGAAGAAATAAGGTGGAGCAAGGTGGAGTGTTGGAAGAAGTTCCCTACCCGCTTACAGGAATTGTTAAGCCATTGGTTAAGGGGGAACTATTGTTTGCTCTCGGAGCAAGCTACTTCCAAAGCGAGCAAGGAAAGCTGCTACCTAGCCTAGGATTCCTAGCGAGTGGGTATAAACACTCGCAAGTGCCGTTTCTAGTAACGGTTGTGGGGTCTTGTATCGGGCCTTCCCACGTAAAATTGGTAAAAGCTTAGGCAGGGTTGGCACCTAGACCTTGTGTCCTCTTCCCATCTCTCCGTCGAAGAGGAGCAAGTCTTCTCATCTCCTTCATCGTGGATAAATGTCCATTTCTTACTCACTCTTCACTGAGTTGAGCTGTCGGATGTCTATCCATTCCCCTCTCACCTTGAACTTTGCATCGCTTCAATTTGCCCAATCTTGGGTCAAAGCGAGTCGACTGCAAGTTCATTCTGTAGCATGTAGGAGGATGCTTGAAGGTTTACCTTTTTATACAAAAGGTTGCAGGGCTGGTGACATGCTTCTGCGTAAAATACGAGATTGTCTTGTCAGAGCATTCTCATTGTCATCCTGTCCTTTTCTGCTCTGAGATAAGGACTTGTACTCATCCCCCATTCGTCGTGAATATGTACACTTACGTGAAGCTCCCCTCTGGGTTGAAGTAAGCTTGTGTACTATATTCATTTTCTCTCTCATTCACTTCGATGGAGGACTCTCTAATTCGTAGAGGAAGATGAATGCCATGAAGACGAACGCCAAGAAGATGGCACACACAACAAGTGATGAACATTCCAACAAGTGGGTTCAACATGAAGTCCAAACCTAATGAAGTCTTCAAATTGTGGTATCAATCTCCTACGAAGTGAGATTGACTGGTAAGCGTTTCAAATTTAAGTACACTAAGTGAGGTGAAACGTGCTAGAAACTTTCACTCACTACGTGGAAAATATGAAGTGAATCTGACACAAATACAAAGAGGAAAACACTCTTGTTTATCCTCGAAGTATGTAAGTCAGAAACATTTTAAATTAAGCAAAGAAATTTATTCCAGTCGCTTCAGATGGCCAAGCGAGTGCTTCGCCACTCAAAGCTAGCCATCGCAAGCGAGTGCGGAACAGTCAGTCAAGCGAGTGCCTCTCAAGTGAGTAAAGGCCAAGCGGCCCAACTCGAAGCGAGTAGGCACGAAGCGAGTATGAGCTGTCTGCACTCGAGTGCCTATTTCACTTTCTGCCAAGCATTTAATGCAGTGGCGCGTAGAGGAAGAAACGACAGGCGCGTGGACGTCAAAGCCGAGGAAAGCGGGAAAAATCGCACTCAATCCAGCCGTCGAATCTGAACCGTCTCGAAATCTCAACCGCTGGATTGACTACTGTTGGGAAAGACGAATCATCAACAGCCACGTGGCCACGTCAAGCGAAATTGGCGGTTCACTTTTCCAGTGATGACGCCGGACACGTCAGTTCCATCACCGGAGGTAGCCGCCCACGCACAAAACCCTAGGAGTGATTTTACCAGAATACCCCAGCCACGTCAGCCAAGACCTAACTCTATATATTTGGGACGAGGCAGAACTGCAAACCTTTCACAGCCTTCAAAAACTTCCATTCTCGTGCTTAGATCTGCAATTTCTGCAACTCACGAGTCTCAACCCCTTTCTATTTCATCGTAAAAATTCTCTTCAAATTTCCTTCAAATTCACCATGGGCAAGAAGAAGAGTACAGAAACGATGGAGAAGTTCATGACGAAAGTTGGCGATCACATCAACGTCGAGCCCCACCTCGACCCTATCGTCATAGAGAAGAATGGTTTCTTCCGTAGAGCCGTGGCCACGGCCGGTCTATGGAAGTTTGTAACTTTGATACCGACGAAGATTCTGGCGAAAGCCATTGGAGAGATTCTGCTGAATCTGAAGAAGGAACAAAATACATCTTCCTTCACTGATCCACGGACCAGGAAGCCGGTGGAGGTTGATATGAGTAAACTCATCGAGGTGTTCGATCTACCAAGAGAAGGAGGAGATTCTCTGCTAGATCTAGGTCTTTCGGCCGAAGTGCAGTATGTTCGATTTGCAACCACCAGAGCAGATTCGAACTTCAAGGAGGCCAACATTCGCAAAAGTCTGAAGGAACCGTTCAATCTCATCTGCGAACTCTTTACGAAGAGCATTGCATGCTATGTCGGTTCCCTCGACACGCTGTCAGAGACGAAGCTGATCGGCACCACCATGATCATCGACAGCCTCACTGGAACGAAATTCAACTGGCACGGGTGGCTTCTCAAGCAAATCCACGAAGCTGCTGACGATTTTGCATTCGTACCAGGAACTCCAGATAAGATTCTGCGCAAAGGAAAATTGAAACTCTTCTCAAGGCTGTCTGTCGCATTGGAAATGAAGTATCCAGAGATGATATGGCCGGAATCTGACACGATCATATACAACAAGCACACCATCTTCTATGAAAAGTGGAAGAAAACAAAAATCCCAATGGATCAGGGACTTCTAGTTGTAGAAGTGCCCGCAGCAAGGCAAGTTGTGAAAGCACAAGCTGAAGCTTCCCAAGCAAAGCAAGCCGCTTCATCTTTGAAGCAAGTGGCTGCAAAGCAAGGGAAGAAGAGATTGAAGCAAGACACTTCACCTGTCCAAGAAAGCGAGGCTGTGGAGAAGCCGCTTGAGGACATTGAAGTTAACAAATCTCAATCCTCACCTACTAAAGCTAC
Source organism: Thymus mandschuricus (assembly GCA_029379335.1). Lineage (NCBI taxonomy): Eukaryota > Viridiplantae > Streptophyta > Magnoliopsida > Lamiales > Lamiaceae > Thymus > Thymus mandschuricus. The sequence continues at coordinate 20,091,780 of CM057083.1, forward strand.
CCAAATCCCTGAAACAGAGCAAACTCAGCCAGTCACAGAACCTACCCATATCCCTGACACCCCTGAAGCTACACCTTTCCAATCCCCTTCAACATCGGCGCGAACAGCCGATACCGCCCATACTTCCATGCTTCCCCAGTTCCAAATCTCCAAAACCCCCACACAAATGAATGCTCTCAAAAGATACAAGAGAGACAGAAAGCAAGCAGCTGAAACCCTCAGAACTCGATATCCCTCAGTGCCAATGTCAAATGACTTCTTCACCAAGATGGTCGATTTCTTGACATATGTCACCTACCGCGGCACAGAGTTCTACAAAGTCTTCAAGCTTCTGGAGGCCTTCTCAAAGGAAGACCTCATACAGATGGAAGGAAAGCTCCTGGACTTCATCGGTGAGAATGGTTTTCATGCATTTCTCACTGGAACCAGCTTCTGGGATACGCTGGACGCAAAAGTAAAGCGTGCCTATCCGAACGCTAAAGTCCCTAAGCACACCCCAACCATTCATGAGAAGAAACTAATGAGGGATCACGCAGAGGAGATGGAGGTTAAGAACGCAGAGATCTTAAATATACAAGACGAGATCACCAAAAAGAAGATGGAGTTGAAGGAGAAGGAGAAAGTGCTGGAGGCACAAGTAAATCTAGTGAATGATCTCAAGGACTCGCGTGACGCAGAAAGGAGCCGCTTGAGAGAGGTGAATACCAAACTTGTCACAGTTGGTAAAGAGAAGGAGACGTTGGAAAAGGAGGTGAAGGAGCTGAAAAAGAAAGTGGAGAATAAGGAGGGAGAGTTGGTGATGAAAGAAAGCGAACTCTTCAGTACCAAGAAGACTCTTGACTTACTTCGAACCCAATTGAAGGAAGTCAAAGAAGAGAGTGCCATTGACAAGAGAGAGCTTGAAAGTCTAAGGAGAAATGCATAGGCTCTTGACTTGAAGAATGCTGAATTGTCGGAAAAGCAAGTCTTCGCGTCTCGAACGGAAGAGATGTTTCATGATGTACTTGACAAGATTGAGGTACTTCACAAGTCTCTTACTGGAAAGACAATCGTCCCAACCCCTGGTTTTGATGATGCCAAAAAGGGGGAAGGGATGGTACTGAAAAATGCCAATCTCTTGGAGCCACAAGGTGGAGTAATTGGAACTGTTGAAGTAGAGAAATTGTTGGAGGAGAGTAGTGGTACTGGAGAAGAGGAGAGAGAGGCGAAGTCTGCAAAGAAAGGCAAAGAAAAGCTCACTGAGGAGGAACCGCTGAAAAAGCCTGAAGAACCCCGCAAGCCACTTGGAGATAAAGTGCTTGCCTCTTCCATTGTTCGACATCCTCCAGTCACTGTGCTAACAAAGGAGGAAAGGCGAAAGCTAGCAGAGGCGAGCGTGACTATGGCTTGGGAGATCGAGCGCCAGTTTAATTTGAAAACTCTTGCAGGTACTTCAAGCTCTCAAGCGCCCACTTCAGACGAAGCACCCACTTCATCTCCCCCATCATCAAAGCAAATAGTGAAGCGAACTGCTCCAGAAACTAAGAGAGATGATTCAGCGACCAAGCGCCAAAAAGTTGAGAAGGCAGTTGTTCCAAGGGCAGAGAAGGAAAAGAGGATAAGGACAAAACGACTGCAAGTCATTGACGAACGAATTGAGAAACACTTCAATGAAATGAAAGTCATCCAGTCCGTCTTGGTCAGAAGTATCTTTGTTCCAATCACGCCAGAAGAATCCGATGCATGCCTAGGTCAGGCTATGATCGATACATGTCACAAGACTGCGAAAGAAATGATTGATTCTGGCCGCTACCCTCTCAGAGAAGAACGCAATTACATTCGCAAGCAACTCAACCAGAAGCTTCCTTCCTGGAGCGGCGAGTCAGGAAAGAAGTTCAAAATGATCATAGCACAGATGTCCAGCCGGTCGGAGGAGGAGTTGGCTGTGCGCAGAGATGAGCACCCTGATGCCCGTGAGATCGAGCAGTTCATTCCTGACGAACTACTCGAGCAATGGCTACATTACAAGGAGAAATTTATCAAAGCATACTACTATTGGGAGGTAGTGCCATTGCAGACTGAATGCTCAAGGGTCACTGCGCTCAACAACTTTCTTAGTGTCTATGATGAGAAATTTAGGCAAGAAGTCTTCGCTCTTGCACAGCTTGGAGAGCCTACACCATTAATCATCAAGGTACCAGCCAAGAAGGAATTCATTATGCCATTCCTACCTGGCACCAGTATCCTCAATCGCAGCATCATTGACACTGAGGTGGATGAAGCCTTCCAACTGGAAGAAACTTGGAGGATACCAAGCATCCATAGTGTTGATTCGATGGAAGCAAGGGTTTTCAGTGCATACACCATACCCGAAGAAATGATTGCAAAGGATTTGGAGGCAGATAAAGAAGAGAAGGAGAAGGAGGAAGAAGGGAAGTGACGAAAGAAGGAAAGGAGGATGACAGGGAAGGAACTGCAGGAAACCTCTGAGTTTCAAGTTCCTTACATATTTTTTTTGTGTGAACTTCTTGTTCATATATCCAAATTTCAATTTCTGTCTCTTCTCGTGTCATTTACTCGCTTTGTGAATGACTTTACCTTTTTGCTACAAACTCAAATAATTTAACCAAAAAAAAGGAAAGGAACTTAAAAGAAAAATTACAAACGAAACTGCAAAGGAAGCAGTCGCTTGGAGTTCCCTTCACGGTTAGATAGGCTGGAATTTTCTAAATCTTAGCCTTTGGGTTTTGGCATCATCAAAAAGGGGGAAATTGTTGGGAATTGTTATGGACCAATTTGTTAAGGGGGAACTCTGAGGGATACTTGATAAACGAAGCCATTTGTTTTTTATTGGATCCCAAAACCCCAAGTGTCCAGCTCCCAAGCGACCCATTTTGATGTAGTTAATAGGTTAGAATTTTTCTAAGCCTAAATCTGTTAGGATGGCTTTATTTTGCTTAGCTTTAGACTGCAGGAATTCAAGTGAAGGCCACTCGCTTGAGTGTGTTCTTCCAAAGCGAAGCGAGTCTAGCAAACCGAAGTGAAGCGTGCCGAAACCAGCGAAGCGAAGCGAGCGCTACAGTGGAGTCAAAGTGAAGCCACCAAAGCGAAGCAAAGCGAACGCTACAAAGAAAAGCAGAAGCGAGTCAACGCGGGTCAACACTTATTAAAGCGGTCACTACGAAACTTCGTTTCGAAAGCGACCCGCTACAGTATGATCCTGAAGCGACTCACTTCAGAGCGGACGCTACAACTTAAAGCAAAGCAAGCCACTACCTACCAGAAAGCGACAGCACAACTCCCGCCCATATTTTGAACTCCAGTCAACAGGAGATCGTAGCATTAATTACGAGATCTCCACGTGTCGAAAGCAGAGTGGAGCGGAAGAGTTGACTGCCAGGCCGACAAAGGCGCCGCAACAGTACTGGCTCGCCCCAGTTACTGTTAAGTTTGTAACTTAGCCATTTTCGGCAAAGAGACAAACTGGGCACCTGCAAAAGCTACTGCCTGCGCAAGTACTGTCGAGAGGAGGAGGGACAAGGCCACCAACCAAGCAACGGATCTCAGCCAACCCTCCGCCTATAAATAGTGAAGGATGAAGACGAAGAAGAGTAGAACACTACTTGAGCATTCGAGCGCATACAGCAAACAAACACTCCCCAACTTTCTAGCAATCTTCGAGTCTTTGTTTTCAAGTGTTCTCCGAGTTTCTAGTTCATCGGAACTCGTCTTCACAGCCTTCACACTTAGATTCTAAGCCCACTTCATATATCCGAAGCTTAGAAGAAGAACTCTAGCCAATCTTTGCATCTACTGTAAAGAGTTCTTCATAGTGTGTCGTCAACCAAAAACCCTATACTTGTCTGTTAGGTTTTTGAGTGTTGTCGTTAGGTTGTTTCGATCCAAGGCTCTTCTTTCATCGATTGAAGAAGCCTCGATCATAGAGTTGAGATCCAAGCTTACACTTACACCGTTTGTGTAAAGCTCGATCGAAGGTAGGCTGTAAGGAGAGCCCGGAATCTCCCTGTTGTTCGGACAGAAGCGAGTGAAGCTTCGTGTCCAGTTTAGGTCTTAGTAGTGAACCCGTAATCACTGCACTGTTCGTCAGATCCAGGCGAGTGAAGCCCGATCTCGACCAGGTTTTTGAAGGACCCGTAACCTTCAAGTTCTTGAGTGAAAAGAACAGTTGCCGTCGTGCAACAAGTGGACGTAGGAGCGTTATCTCCGAACCACTATAAATCTCTGTGTCATATCTCTCTAACCCTAAACTCTTATTTATTTGAATATTCACTGCATACTGCATTTAAACAAACTAATCTGGAAATTTCAAATACTTAGGATAGATTTTAGCTCACCAAATTCTGCATATACGAGTAAAGACTCCCTCTTGATCAAGTGTTCACTTCGGTCAAGCAGGCAAGCTACATACTGTAGATCTAGCTTCAGCTAGGTCTTAAGTTTCAAGTGAGCTCTTTACTTGTCACTCTGAGTTAAGGGATTTGAAGTTGAAAAACTTCAAAATACGTATTCACCCCCCCCCCCCCATCTACGTATTTTCCCATTAACAAACCGGGACCAACATGGCTCCACTGCTTTGAAGCGAGCGTCCAGCTCTGCTTCAATATCTGATCGGATAAGCTTTCGCTCCTCCTGCAGAACTAGGTTGAAGTGGTTCTGGGCCGCTTCAAGTTCGGCCAAGGCAGTGGCAATGGCCCTCTCTTGCCTGTTCAAAGTCACCCTGACTTGTGCAGCTCCGGCCAATCTGACAGCAAAATCACTTGCTATCTTCTGAGCTTTGTCAATGGAGATCGCAAGTTCTGCTTGCTTCAAATCGGTGGCTTGAGCACTCCTCCTTCGGCTCTCTAGCTCGCCCTTCTCCTCTTCACGCTCATGCTTAAGGATTTTCATCTCCTTCTCAAGCGTGTCAAGGGCCTTCTTTGACCAGTTCATTCTCTTTCTCCTCCACTAGCTTCCTCCTTCTCTCCAAACTCCCAGTCAGCTTCTTCTTCTCTTCCTCCAAATTCACAAGTTTGGAGTTGAGATCCCTCAGCCGTCTCCTCTCCGCTTCAAGCAACTGCTTGAGTTCAGTGATGTTCTTCTCCTGGTCTCCCACCAGCTTCACCTTCTCTTCCAACACCTTCTCCTTCTCATCCAGTAGCCTCCCTTTCTCTCCTATTTTCCCTTCCAACTCAGCCTTCGTCTTGTCAAAATCTGCACGCAGATTATTGACCTCCACAACTTTCCTATCCAGCTCCTCAGTCTTCTGCGTGAGAACGCTTTGAAGATTGGAAATCTCATCCTCCTTCACCATCAGTTCTGCTTCATGGGCCTTCATCAACCTCTGCTCATGCACTGTCGGCACTCACTCTGGGATGACAGCGTCTGGATATGTCCGCTTTACTTTTGAGTCCAGCTTCTCCTAGTAACTGAATTCATTGATGAAGACGTGGAATCCATCCACGCCAATGAAGTCGAGCAGCTTCGCCTCCCTCTCTTCAAGTTCCTCCTCTGAAAAGGCCTTACGGAGGTTGAAGATCTTGTAGTACTCAGTTCCTCGATAGGCGATGTAGGTGAGAAAATCGACGGCATTGGTGAAGAAGTCGTCAGACATCTCCACGGAGGGATAGCGGTTGGTGAATGTCTCTGCAGCTTGCTCTCTGTCCCTCACGTACCGGGTTAGAGCCATTTCTTCGGGAGATGGAGGGGATTGGATTGGTGGTGGGATGATGGCGAGATCTGTGTCGGTTGTTTGGGCGGTATCGGCTGTGGTTGCCGATTCGGAGGGGGAGTTTGACGTTGAGGCTTGGGTGGTTTCGGCTAGGGGTAAATTTTGCTGTTGGGCTTGTTGGGTGGCTGGGTTGTAGAGAGTGTAGGTGGCTTCCAAATCAGTGCTGAGGAAGGGCACTTTTGGGATTTGGAAGGATGAGGAAGATTCTTGTAGTGAGGAAGGTTTTTGGGTGGTGGTCGCTTCAGGTTGAGTGATGGGTTGGGCGGTGGTTGATGTTTGAGGTTCTTGGGGTGTCTGGGTTTGTGCTGGGGATGTTTGAATTTGGAGTTGAATGGTTGACGGTTGGGGTAGGGTTGTTCTTTTGCAGGAGAGGGGATGGGTTGTTCCACTTCGATTTCGTCAAGCGGCTGCTCCTCAGCCTCGCTTGATTTTATCAATGAAGCGAATCGCTTCACTTTCTTCGATCGCTTCGGCGCAGCTCGTTTCGCAAGTGAAGCAACTAGCTTGGCTTTCTTCTCTTCGCTTCGCCTTTTAGCAACGGGTGCTGCTGCTAGCACTTCAACATCATGAAGTCCCAAATCGATTGGAATTTTCTCAGACATCCATATATCGAAGAACACGGTATTCTTCTTGTAGTCTACGGTGTCTGTCCATCTCTTGTCAGGGAATAGTTTCTCCAGTGCGAAGGAGATCCTGGAGAAGAATTTTAGTTTTCCCTTGCGAAGGATCTAATCATTGCTTCCCTTCACAAATTTGAAGTCCTGGGCAACTTCGTGGATCTGGTTGAAGAACCAGCCATGCCAGTTGAACTTCGTTTCGGTCAGACTGTCAATAATGACCGTGGTGGCGAATAATTTGATGTCGGAGAGTTGGCCCAAGTTTCCGACGTAGCAGGCGATGGCCTTGGAAAAGAGATCGCAGATGTGGTTGAATGGAGGTTTCAAGTCTGTTCTAATGCTGGCTTGCTTTATGTCGACCTCTGCACCTTCGACGGCAAACCGTGCGTACTCTACTCCAACGGACAACTCTAACTCCAACAGGGAGTTTGCTCCTTCCTCCGACAGGTCAAAAAAACTCCGGCTATCGCGCTCAAATTCACTTCCACCGACGTTCCCTTCTCTGGGTCTGTAAATGCAGATGAGATTTCTCCTTCAATCAGATTCAATAGAATCTCGGCTACGGTTTTGCCCATAATCTTTTGCGGGCTCGCCGTGACAAACTTCCACAAGCCGGCCATGGTCACGGCCTTGCGAAAGAATCCGTTTGCATCAACAACAATTGGGTAGAGATGAGGCTTGACGTTGATATGATTATTGATTCCGGTCAAAAACTGCTCCATCGTTTGAGATTTCAGCTTCTTTCCCATGGTGATTATTTGGTGAGATATGAAAGGAGATTTAAAGAAAAGGGGTGAGGGATTGAGACTCGTGAGTTTGCAGAGAGGTTGTAGGAATCTTGCACGAGAGTGGAAAATATGGAGAGTGATGAAAGTTTCTGCAATCTGCTTTGCCGTCTTTATATAGACTTAGGGTTTGGCTGACGTGGCAAGGGCAAGACAGTAATATCCCCGAGGATTCTGTTTGTATACGGCGGAGAGCGGCGATTTGATTGACGTGTCCGACGTCATCACAGTAAAAGTGAACCGCCAAGTTGACTTGGCACTCCACGTGGCCGTCTGTGACTCGTCTCCTCAATCAGTGTTGATCTAGCGGCTGGGGTTCGAGAACTGTTGAGATTCGACGGCTAGATCTTTTCCGACTTTCCCGCTTTTAGTTTGAAATGCATCGCACGCCTCCGGATTTTCTCCCATGTACTTGCATCTGCATTAAATGCAAAAGCAAAAGTAAAATTTGAACTCGAGTGCAGACAGCTCATACGCTCGCTTTGAACCTGCTCGCTTTAAGTGTAGCCGCTTGGCTTCTACCCGCTTGCGAAGTACTCGCTTTGCGTGACTGTTCCGCACTCGCTTGCGATGGCTCGCTTGAGTGACGTAGCACTCGCTTGGCCATCTGAAGCGACTGGAATAAGAAATGAAATTTCTTTGACATTATTTAAAATGTTTCTGACTTACATACTTCGAGGATAAACAAGAATGTCTTCCTCTTTGTATTTGTGTCAGATTCATTTTTTATTTTCCACATAGTAAATGAAGGTTTCTAGCACGCTTCAGTTTACTTAGTGTACTTGAATTGAAACACTTACCAGTCAATCTCACTTCGTAGGAGATTGATACCACATATGTAGACTTTATCTTTGCTTGATGCTTGTTGATACCACCTGTTATGCCTTAGTCCTGCTTGAAGCTTGGTCTTCTAGGCATTCATCTCTTCCATCTTCCTCTACGAACTAGAGACTCCACCATCGAAGGAATGGGGGGGAGAATGAATAGAGTACACAAGCTTACTACAACCCGAAGGGAGCTTCACGTAAGTGTACTTATTCACGATGAATGGGAGATGAGTACAAGTCCTTATCTCAGGGCGGAATAGGACAGGATGACAATGAGAATGCTCTGACAAGACAATCTCGTTTTTACGCAAAGACATGTCACCAGTCATGCAACCTTTTGAATTAAAAGGTAACTCTTCAAGCTTCCTCCTAAGATCTACAGAATGAATTTGCAATCGACTCGCTTGACCCAAATTTAGGGTTAGTTGAAGTGATTCAAAATTCAAGATGGGGGAGGAATGGATAGACATTCGGCAGCTCAACTCAATGAAGAGTGAGTAAGGAATGAACATTTATCCACGATGAAGGAGATGAGAAGACTTGCTCCTCTTCGGCGGAAAGATGGGAAGAGGACACAAGGTCTAGGTGCAAGCCCTGCCTAAGCTTTCACCATTTTTATGTGGGAAGGCCCGATACAAGACCCCACAACCGTTACTAGAAACGGCACTTGCGAGTGTTTATACCCACTCGCTAGGAATCCTAGGCTAGGTAGCAGCTTTACTTGCTCGCTTTGGATGTAGCCTGCTCCGAGAGCAAACAATAGTTCCCCCTTAACCAATGGCTTAACAATTCCTGTAAGCGGGTAAGGAACGTCTTCCAGCACTCCACCTTATTTCTCTTTCTTCAAGCGAGTGAGATTTGAAGTGACTCGCTTGAGTTGGTGAAGATCCGAAGCGAGTGACGCTTAGAGACAAGCAATCACACCTTCGTGCATCCTGGATCTAGCACTCTTCACCAGGGTCTAGCAAACCCTAATTCCATGCATAGCTGATTGAAACGAGACTCAGCTAGAGGCTTGGTGAGGATATCTGCTCGCTGAAGATCTGTATGGATTTTCTCGAGCTTGATATCCTTCTTCTCGACATGATCACGAATGAAGTGATGTCGGATTTCCACGTGCTTGCATCTAGTATGAAGCACTGGATTCTGCGAGATACATATAGCACTGTTATTGTCGCAGAATATTTGAATCTCATTTGCTTCAACTTTGTAGTCCTTCAACTGCTGACTAAGCCATAGAATTTGAGAACAGCAGCTTCCAGCGGCCATATATTCAGCTTCAGTTGTTGAAGTAGCTACACTGGTTTGCTTCTTTGAGAACCATGAGATCAGCTTGCTTCCCAAGAACTGACAAGTGCCCGACGTTGATTTCCTATCAACACGGCATCCTCCATAGTCAGCATCGGAATATCCATTGAGCTCCAGATTATCTTCAGCTGGATACCACAGCCCCATGTTGATGGTGCCTTTGAGATAGCGAAGAATTCGCTTGGCAGCTTCAAGATGGCTGTGCTTGGGATTGCTTTGGAAGCGAGCACATACTCCAACTGCAAACGCTATATCCGGCCTGCTTGCAGTGAGATATAGAAGGGATCTGATCAAAGCTCGGTAGTCTGTAGCATCCACAGACTTCCCATCTAGGTCTGGCTCCATCTTCCAGTTGGTGTTCATAGGGATCTTTACAGCTTTAGCATGCTGAACACCAAACTTGGCAAGCATGTCTCTTGTGTACTTAGCTTGATTGATGAAGATTCCATCATCTTGTTGCTTCACTTGAAGACCTAGGAAGCAACTCATCAAGCCAATCATCGACATCTCATATTTGGTCTTCATCAATTCTCCAAACTTCTCGCTAAGCGACTGGTTTGGTAACCCAAATATGATGTCATCTACATAGATCTGGACCCACAGCATGTCTTCTCCATGATTGATGGTGAAGAGAGTCCGATCTATCTTCCCTTTGTGGAATCCATTATCCACTAGGAATTGAGATAGGGTATCATACCATGCCCTAGGCGCCTGCTTCAAGCCATACATGGCCTTCTTCAATCGATACACCTTATTGACTACGCTAATTTCTAGCCTAGCAATAATATCGAACAAAGTAAGTCCGAAGTCGAACCACAAGGAGTGAATATGGCAATAGCAAATCAAGTAGTCTATGTTGTCTCCATCATACTATCTAAGCACACATTCATAGTTTGGTTTTTTCTAAACTAGGCAAAGAGAAAAGTAAATGGTAAACTTGACAATGTAAAGTAAACAAGACAAGTGCAAATATGAAGATTCAACAATAGTAATAGGCATGGATCCAAGTGATTTCCAATATGATGAAGATGAAGGTCTTAGAATCTAGATGCTTCAAACCAATTTAATCCACCTTGGATGGTTTCTTATATCATATATGCTAACCTACCTTACTAGGGTGATTAACAAGTAGATCAATAGAGCAACAAATATTTCTAAGCCTTTAAGACCATCTCCAACCCAGTACTCTATTTTACAGTATGCTATACTTCAAAATGAAGTATCCCGTACTCTATTTTAAAAATCTATTCCAACCACGTACTCTATATATTTAATTTATTATTATTTTGTACTTAATTTATTATTATTTTATATTTAATTTTAATAACTTAACAATATTGACAAAAATTAAATTAACAATACTATGATTTATTAACATATATTGAAAATTAAATAATAACTAAATAAATAAATTATGGCTTCTTGAACTATTAAATTGTAAATTCATCATTTTTAAGCAAAATATAAATTATATTAATCATCTAACATACATTATATGGCTAGTGCAATTTATGTAATGTTAATTTTTTCTAGAAATGCTTTAAATGTGATTTTTATAAATAGAAGTAAATGAAATAAAATGAAATAATATGATATACGAATTAGTATAATTATTTACAATGAAAAGTATAATTAAATAATTCAATATCTACAATTAATTTTTTTTTTGAATAGTGAAAATAGAGTATGAAGTATTGAACAGTAAAACTTCATATATAGAGTTTTACTGTTCAATACTTCATACTCTAACTGCAAAATAGAGTACGGTTGGAATGACTTCCATACTCCAAAATGAAGTAATACTTCAAAATGAAGTATGGGTTGGAGATGCTCTAAATACTCTATCAACTCCAAATAGCTCAAGTTAGTCTAAGATAACCTACCAACTCTCATCCAACCCATCTAATTCTTTCTAGGAACTATATGAGATGAAATCAAGTGATATGGGTATGGGTTGATGTCAAGTGCTATGAATGGAAGCTTACTAGGCATTCCATCAAACACCTTAGATGCACTCCTAGTGATCAATTATTCATGCATTCAAATTAAAGTCTCAATCCATAGGCAATCCAAGAGGAAGGTAGATCAACATCCTAGATTCTAACACCTATCATGTACATCAAATTATCCATCACTTGGAGCCATATGCAAGCTTAGCTAGCCATAGATCTAGCAATCAAACCATCAAAAGTAAGAGAAATCATAATAGAAATAACAAGGAAAGTGAAAGAAATTGAAATGCTCCACAAATCTTCAATATCCAAGCTTGATTATCCAACAATATTTGAAAATACCAAAAAGGAAAGAGGGAAATAGTTAGGGTTCTAAGAGAGAGTGCAAAAGTGAATTACAAGTGTTGTTAGATGCCAAATAAGGAAAATAACTAGCTATTTATAGTTTTCCCACAAATTGGGGTCAAATTGCAAATAATAGAAACTTGAGTTGAGAAGGTGGGGTAAAATTTGTAATTTCTGGAAAGTTAAATAGAGGTTTGACTAGTGCATTTCTGTTTGACTTGTGCATTTCCGCCCACATTTCACAGTTTGCGCGCTCTCACGGTTTTAGCTCGTTCTCTCTCGTCCGGCATCGGAAAATTAATCCGCAAAGTGCTACGACTTCCTCTCTCGATCCTCTTCGACATAGGATAAGTCAAACGTGCCCAGAAAAATGCCACAGCACCTGAAATCAGCACGGAAAACGAGAGAAAATGCGAAACATATGGAAAATGCATAAATTGTAAAAATCTATCATTTCTATTCATTAAAGCACATATCTTAATCAAAACACGCATCGAGACGCACTCTAAAGCATGCTAAATATGTGGTTATCAAACTCCCCCAAACGTAAGCCATTGCTCGTCCCGACAATGGAACGAACAATCAAAGAACATAAGCACATATGGGTATGCAAATCAAGATCATCGATGCCTCAAAGCTCACTCAATAAAGCATTTTCAAGCATGGAACTCCCAAGGTGCATTACACAATCCACAACCACACAAATCTCTCAACCAAGAAATCAATCACTCAAGCATAATGAAACTCCAAACCTCTCTAAGTGTAAGTGTATCACTCTTTCTCTCAAGTGTATGGTAGGAAGTTTACACTCATCGAACTCATGCATGCATCGCTCTTACCATAAGCTTGCCCTAAATCTCAAGATCTCCATCGCTTGATTGTGCACTCGAACTAAGATCAATTAGGTCTTTTATTTAGGCTTGTAATGTGAGGACATTGGTTTAGGTAGGGATTTTTAGGCTAAGTGACTAAGAAATCTCCTAAGTACTTTCACCTTCTCTTCTCCACTCTAAGTGTAAATCTCTCCACCTTCTACCTTCACCATTTCTCCTCTTTATACTCTTAAGTACATAAGCTTGATTGAAGCTTCTCAAATATTCATGAATAACTCCTTTATGCTCTCATTCACAACTATCTTTATTTAAACTCTTTTTTTTTTTTTTCTTTTCTCATCATTTTTTTTCACTTCTTTTTTTTTTCTATGAGAATTCCATTCTCATCTCTTTCATTTTTTTTTCTTTTTTTTTCTTTCTTTTTTTTTTTTTTTTTCACTAGAGCTCATAGGAGTATTCTCATCTTAAAACGATATCTTCAATCAAACTACTCAAATCTCGTTTTCTCACTTATTTCACAACCACTCAATAGATTCCCTTAACCAACAACCTTCACCCCCTTTCATCCGGTTTAGCAACTCAAAGGCTCAAGGGGGACCGCAAAGTTAACGTTTCATTTGGTTAGTGTTTAGGGAATAATGAGGCTAACAAGTGAGGGCCTAAAATAATTTCTAAGTTCTAGTGACACATATAGCAACCTCGATCGAGATTAAAGGCAAGATCTAGAAGATAACAATGCAATACATGGCAAACTCAAAAGAAAGAAAAATAACGTTATCAATTCAACGTTTTGGCTCAAACCTCACAAGCTTTTGTTTAGAGTTCATGTGCCAAAGATCAATCATTCCTAGTTAATCATTTTATGCAACCATTTCATGCTCAATACACACATGAGAAATTCTAAAAATTTGATGCAATTTCCGCTCAAATCATCATCGATATCTCTCTTGAAAGCAAAGGAGCGATAACCACAATATCTAAACATGTGAACAAGAAGCACTACAACTCAAGTGATGCTTTTAAAATGAAATTCGAAAAATTTTGCACCTACGCAACTAAGCACCCTTATAAAGCATGAAACACCACTTGAATCACTTGCACACACCGAATCAACTCATCCTTCAATATACACAAATCCACCACCAATTCACTCCAAACAAAACATAAAAATTTAAAACAAACAAAGAAAGAAATGCGATAAAAATAACTTGAAGAAATATGAAAAAGTAACTTAAATATCTTATCCCACCCCCCTCCCCCAAACTTATTTTTGAAGGTAAAATCAAAAATAAGGTTGGAGGGACGAATATACATAAGATATTGAAGTTACTACTCACAAAAGTCCAAGCTATCGAGGTGAGGGATGAGACGAAGAATGATTCCCATGTCCATGTGATGAGCCTCAAGACGGACCCCACAATCGCAATTTTTCTTTCGATGGCGAATCCCCCGTCTTCTCCTTTATACTCCTCATTTCGTCACCCCACAATTCTTCTTCCTCTTGACTATAAGCAACAAAATAAAAAAGAATTTTAGAAACCCCACAATTTTTGCACACAAAATAGAAGAAAAGAGGATGAGAGAGGAGAAATTATTTATTGAAAAATTGTAAAATATTTTTTTTTAAATTCTTTAGAATTTTTTAAATTTTTTAGAATTTTTCTGAATTTTTTTATATTTTTAAATTTTTTTTTTTTTTAATCAAAACTGACTCGGCCCGGCCCGGCCCATCAGATCTGGCCCGAACAGGCCCAGACCTAGATCTGGGCCCGAAATGAGCCCAGCCGCCGTCGGGACTGTAGCGCTCGCCGGAATCCGCGCTGCCGACTTGAGAAAGCTGCTGCTGCTCGTCGCCGCGATCTGCTGCTGCTCGTTCGCCGCCGGCTAGAGATTCACCGATCGGACAGCAGCCGTTCCGAGCTTGGCCGTCGTCGGAAACAACTGAAGCTGCCCACATCGTCGCCGGCGTGAACAAGAGTTCCCCCAAACTTCGCTGTGGTCTACTCATCGGGACAGGGGCTGCCCGTCGCCGGAATCGCGAATGGGGGAGCTGCTGCACGTCTCGTCGCCGGCGTCGCGAAGGGAAGCTCCAAACATTCCGGCGGCTCGCGAAGACTGCTCCGAATGTTGCCGTCGATCTGCTGCTCGTGAATAGGGGCTGCAGAACGTGGCCGTTGAAGATCCAGCCGGCGACCCGCTGCTCGCCGCGTCCCAGTCGCCGTCTCGAGCAGAAGCTTCCCGGCGACCCAGCTGCTCGCCGTTCCCGGTCGCCGTCTCGAGCAGAAGCCTCCCGGCGACCCAGCTGCTCGCCGTTCCCGGTCGCCGGGGTCTCGACATGGAACCCGCTCGCCGTCCAGCTGCTCTGCGAAGAAGACACCCGCTCAACTTTTTTCATTTTTTAATTTCTATTTTTTTTTTTTTGTTTTATCTAATTATTATTTATTTTTTTTATCTAATTATCTATATTATACTATGAACTTAATTCCTAAGTTCAAACTAAATTCATGAACAAAATTTTCCCTTTCTTTTTTTTCATTTTTTTAACAAAATTAAACAACTCACCTATTTAAAGCTATATATCTATAGTACTTAAAGAAAAGCGAAAGGGTTAATGTCATTTAAATACATGAACTTTGGGTGGTTTTCGTTTTTTCCCATGAACTTTCAACTTTGTCATAAAAATACAGGAACTTTCAAATTGTTGCAATTTTCCCATGAAAGTCAATTTCCCCCAAATTGTATCCTACGTGGCAACCGGAATGATTACGTGGCACTGATCGACGGTAAAATATACGACGTCGTTTTGAAACTACCAAAAATAGTGTCATTTAAATACATGAACTTTGGTTGTTCTTCATTTTTTTCCCATGAACTTTAAACTTTGTCACAAAAAATACACGAACTTTCGATTTAATGCAATTTTTCCATGAAAGTCAATTTTACCCAAAATTGTGTCCTACGTAGCAACCGTTTATAATTATGTGGCATTGATCGACGGTAAAGTACATTGTTGGGGTTGTTGTATACCTAAAGCAAAACCGGTTGTTTTAGTGGTTACGACACCGGTCCACTGTTAACAATCCCTATCTGGAAGAATATGTTTAAGCAAGAATAAAGCCCATTATCTCATGTTTTAGACCACGTGTCGATCTGAGTTCGGAGAGGATCACGAAGGTCGTTGATAATGATGAGATATAAACAGTTCACAGTCGAGACAGCTAGGGCTGAGTTGTCGGTCTTGACTGCAGCTTAATGGTAGTGATGAGTCCTAATCACTAATTATGCTGGTACGGTGGAACGTATTGAAGGATCAACAGAGATAATGCTCTTCTGATACTGACCCTATATCAGAGGTGATATAGGTGAAGAGCTATAGATCTCAGGCTCTAGCTCGATCTTAACCTTGGTAAACTATTAGATGTATATGTATTCTTCGATGTTACTTTGATTTACGATGATATGAACTTCTCGTTAGTTCATCTTAATCATATCGTACTTTGGGTAACACGGAGATGCATAGTATGTCTAATAAGTGTTATCAATAAGCCGTGTCCTGTGTGAGTGTAGGCTGACGTTATCCCCTCAAGGGAGTTCACAATGTTTATTATACCAAGTCATGCATGCTGATTAAGTTCAGGTATAATAATGAGGAGTGAACGGGTACTACCTGAGGAATAGATGTTAACAATTAGGAGCAGTCATGGTAGCTCTAATTGGTTAACGGATAAGGAGGTCTTAAACACGGGGGTCGAACTATACAAAATACCTACCCAATCTACATAATTGGGACAGAGCGGTGATTCAGCTATGACACTTTAGTGGAGTGTGTCATAGTTCTAATGAGATACATGTTCAGGGGTGGACATGGAAATATCGAATTAGATAAGGCCCAACTCTGTCTGGTATCCGATCCCTAGGATGGCCCAAACAGACCTCGGGAATTGATTGGTGTGTAAATGTTAGTATTTTCGTAGTGTTTTCGAGTCCGTTTTCGTTATGTTTTTGTGTCATTTTGTTTGTCTTTTGCTATGATTCGGTTGTTTGGAGTTTGGTACATGTAGGACTCGAAAAGGGCGAAAAGTTGAGGAAAAATCAAGCATGGAGCGAGCACGGCGCTGGACGACCGTCCAAGGCTCTGGACGGCCGTCCAGAGTACGCTGGACGAGCGCTCACCTGCGGTGGACGAGCGTCCAGAGTAGAAAAGCAGCGCACAGCGAGTGCAACGTTGGACGAGCGTCCAACGTACGTTGGACGACCGTCCAACGTTCCGACCAGCTGGAGTTTCCTTATATAATTAGGTTTTCATACCTATTATATATACTATCCCTTGTACACGAATTGTATCATCTTTTATCATTGTTTAGCTTTAGTTTTCAGATTCAAATACTTTAGTTTAGCTTTCTATTGTTCGGATCCGGATTCGTTCTTCGTTTTTGCAATTTAATTCAAGACGCTTTATTTAATTCAAGTTCTTCGTTCTTCGTCTCAATTTTCGTAAGTTCTTTTATCGCTTTCGTTTACTTGTTTTAATTGCTTGCTTTCGTTTTAGATTCGTTTTCTTAATTGCTTCGTTTAAATTCCTTAGTTTAATTTCGTTCTTTCGATTTCTAGTTTAAAGTTTAGATTCGTTTTTCTTCGATTTCAATCCTTTCGTTTTTCAAAGTTTTCAAGTTAAATTAATTTGCCTTTAATTTCCAGATTTCAATTCATCATGTCTAGATTTATTTATGCTTCTTTCTTTGTTTTCGTTTCCTTTGTTGCTTTCTTTATTGCTTTCTTTTCGATTCTCGCCTAGGTAGATTTATTGCTTTCTTCTAGTTTAATTCTTAGATTTATTTCTTGAGTTCTAGATTAGCTATTTACTTGCTTTTATTTATCGCTTTGATTTATTTTCTTGCCTAGGATTTAAAAACAAAAACCCCAAAATATTCTTTACTTGCTTTCTTAGATTAGATCTTTACTACGTAATTAATTGCCCTGTTAAGTTTTCCTTGAGATTCGATACTTAGGTTTTACTTGCTACTGCTACGATAGATTTCGTCTATTGCGAACACTTTTTAGTGAAACAAATTTTGGCGCCGTTGCCGGGGAAAACTTTAGGCGATTTATTGTGTAGTATTTTTATTTGTTTTATTTTTATTTGTGTTTATTTCGATTTCTTATCTCTCCCACTCGGTGCGTTTAACCCGTTTGTTGAGTGTTGTTTATGCATGGTCGCCGAAGTCTTCAAAGGAATTTAGCGCCCTACGTCGACAACATCCATCAAAGGAGAGCGATCTTAGCCGCGAAGGAGAAGGAGGAGATCGATTCGCAAGAATTTGGTTTAGTCTTGTTGTTTGCAGAGCCCGAAGCCATGGCAGCTAGAGTCATGGGCGATTTTGCTCGCCCCACATTCACAGCCACCACTTCGGCAATTGTCCTGACGGAAGCGGTCAGGAATCATGAGCTTAAACCTCACCACATGGCGTTGCTTCCATCCTACTATGGGCTGGCCAACGAGGATGCTTTGACGTTCATCCGAGAGTTTTGCACGGTGGTGCAAACTTTTCCACTCTCGGGACTCACGGAGGACAACTTGAAGATGAAGTACTTCCCGTACACCCTCAAGGATCGAGCAAAGTCATGGTATTTGGCGCTCCCGGCCAACTCTCTCGCCACATGGAATGCGGTATGCGAGAAGTTCATGCTCAAGTACTACCCGAACCGCAAGACTCAAGAGGTGCGGTCAAATATTATGAATTTCTCCCAAGACGACGATGAGCCGTTTCACGAAGCATGGGAGAGGTTCCAAGAGCTACTTCAACAATGCCCTCATCATCAAATGGCACCGGAGTTGCTTTGGCAATGTTTCTACGACGCCCTCAACCAAACTTGCCAATTCATGGTGGATAGTTCGGCCGGAGGCAACATAGCGGACAAGACGGCTGAAGAGTTGAAGGATATATTCGAGACGCTTGCTGCGAGTTCTCAACAAAAATCAGCTAGACCGAGGAAAGTGGAGGCGAGTGCAATTTCGATGAGCCCCGACTTGAAGAAGCAAATTGCCGACATGTATAGGGATCTCGAGAATTTGAACGTTAAGCAAAGTGCACCGGCCCCGAAGGAGGAAGAGAGGAAGCCCGACCAATGCGAGATTTGTGGAGAGCTTGGACACATCAAGGAGGTGTGCCACAACATGGGAGAGTTTCAATACGAAGGAGGAGCCGAGGTCTATGCCGCTCAAGGATACCCACCTCAAGTTCCACCTCAAGGATACCAAGGGGGATACAATGGACGCTACCAAAATCCGAGGCCGACACAAGGGCAAGGTAACCCCCCTACCTATCCGAATAGGCGTCCTCCACCATATAATAACCCCTATCCTCCTCCACCAAATTCCTACTACCCTCAACCTCCACCATATTATCCACCCCCTCAATACCCTCCAAATCCATATTATCCACCACCTCCATATTACCCTCCTCAATCTAATCCTACACCACCACCACCATACCCAAACTCTCGTCCTCAAGGACCTCCACAAAAGCCTCCCGCCGATGAGGATCGTTTCCATGCACTTGATGCAAACATAAAGCGGCTCGAGACGGCCATTGGCCAAATTTCTGGATCTATGCACTTGATGCAACAACCGGGGCGGATTCCGAGCCAAGGGATTCAACCACAACAAGCTAACGAGGTGCAATATCCCCCATATGTTCCTCCTTTTCCACCGCATCAAGCCCAAGCTGTCTCGGTGTTGCGGAGCGGGAGGCACGTGGATAATGGAGTCACAATGCCGCCTCAAGGCCGTTCGAATGATAGGTGGAGCCCGAATTCGCGTTGGGGATCGAGCAAAATCGGGCAGAACATCACCCTGGACGACCGTCCAGTGTTTCTGGACGACCGTCCAACGTTGGACGGCCGTCCACCGTCACGCCTGCCCCTGGACGAGCACCAGCAAACTTTTCAGCGAAGCCTGCGCTGGACGAGCGTCCAGCGCACACTGGACGACCGTCCAACGCTGATGAGGAGCAGAATGCGAGAGCCACCTTGGGCGAGCGTCCAGAGCACACTGGACGATCGTCCAACGTCCAGAACGCGCGCACGGAGTCCAAGGAAGCTGAGAAAGAGTCCCAACCTCTACACAAGACGTCCAATCCTTATGTTCCCCCCATTCCTTATCCGAGTCGAGTGAAGAACAAGAAGCGGGATCAACAATTCATGGATTTGTACAAGCTTCTTTCAAAGGTGGACGTGAACTTGCCTCTCCTTGATGTCATTCGCAATGTGCCACCGTTCGTGAGGTTCGTGAAGGAGTTGACATCGAGGAAGAAGCCGTTCGATGAGATGGAGACGATTGCGGTATCGGAGGTGGCGACATCAATTATGCAACACCCTCTTCCACCTAAGCAACGAGATCCAGGTTCTTTCGTTATCACTATCTCCTTAGGTAATGGTAAGGAAGCATGTGGTATGCTAGATTTAGGTGCCAGTATTAATCTTATGCCTTATTCTATCTTTAAGCAATTAGAGTTAGGAGAACTTAAACCCACTCGCATGAGCCTTCAATTGGCGGATAGGTCTATTTTTAGCGCCGGTGCCGCGGAATTCGATGTTGTACCCTAGAGGTATTATTGAGGATATTCTTGTTCGCGTAGGGGGTTTGATTGTTCCCGTTGATTTTGTGGTTTTAGAGATAGGTGAGGTACAAGAAAATGGTATTGAGCACACACTTTTGCTAGGTCGTCCTTTCATGGCTACTACTAATACTTTGATTGATATGAAGAGTGGTGTGATTAAGATGTCCGTTTTAGGAGAGGATGTCTCGTTTTCTGTGCATAAGAGTCGGCCTATGTCATCGGTCAATTTAATTGATAATTGTTCTTTCATTAATAAGGTTGATGCCTTGGCCGAGTGCTCTTTTGTGCAGGATTTTGACACCGAGGAGGTGTGTTGGGGATCCGGAGATCAAATGGAGTGGGAGCGAATGGAGAGAGACATCGGGATCAAACTCCCGTTTCCCCCTCAAGACCCCGTGCCCGGCTCGAAGATTCCGGAGCCTTTGGAGTTGAAAGAGTTGCATTCGCATTTGAAATATATATTTTTAGAGGGAGGAAATCAAAAACCCGTAATCATCTCTTCTTCTTTGTCTCTTGCAGAGGAAGGAGCTTTGGTGGGCATACTCAAGGAGAACAAGCTCGCTTTTGGATGGAGCTTGGCGGATATACGAGGAATTAGCCCGGCCACGTGCATGCATCGCATCAATCTCGAAGAAGGCGCCCGCCCCAAACGAGATGGACAAAGGAGGCTCAACCCAATGCTCATGGAGGTCGTGCGCAAGGAAATCTACAAGCTATTGGCGGAGGGTATTATCTATGCCATCGCCGATAGTGAGTGGGTTAGCTCGGTGAACGTCGTTCCAAAGAAGGGAGGAATCACGGTGTCAAAGAACGAGAAGGATGAGTTGGTCGCCTCGCGCCCGGTTACCGGTTGGAGGATGTGCATCGATTATCGGAAGCTTAATGCTTCCACCAAAAAGGACCACTTTCCTCTCCCTTTTATTGATCAAATGTTTGATAAGTTAGCCGGGCAAGAATTTTATTGTTTTCTAGATGGCTTGTCAGGTTACTACCAAATTGCGATAGCTCCGGAGGATCAAGCAAAGACGGCCTTCACTAGCCCTTTTGGGACCTACGCTTATAGGAGGATGTCATTTGGTCTCTGCAACGCACCGGGTACGTTCCAAAGATGCATGATGTCTATTTTTTCGGAATTTATCGGTGATTTTGTAGAGATTTTTATGGACGTTTTTCTGTTTTTGGGTCGTCTTTTCATGATTGCTTGATGAAAATAGAGAGAGTCCTTAAGAGATGCATTGAGAGTGGCCTTACCTTGAGTTGGGAAAAGAGTCATTTTATGGTTAGAAGTGGAATTGTTTTAGGCCATATAGTTTCGAGTAAGGGCATAGAGGTCGACAAAGCGAAAGTGGAGGTGATTGAAAAATTGCCACCACCTAGTGATGTCAAAGGTATTAGAAGTTTCCTTGGTCATGCGGGCTTTTATAGACGATTCATTAAGGATTTTTCTAAAATTAGCCAACCTCTTTGTCGTTTGCTTGCTCAAGATGTACCTTTCCACTTTGATGAGTCTTGTATGAATGCTTTTCTCACTTTAAAAGAAAAACTCATCTCTGCTCCCGTTGTAGTCGGTCCCGATTGGTCATTGCCTTTTGAGATTATGTGTGATGCGTCTAATAATGTCGTAGGGGCTGTTTTGGGTCAAAGAGTCGATAAGATGCTTCGTGTGATTTACTATGCTAGTTTAACTCTTAATCCTGCTCAAGAGAATTACACCACCACCGAACAAGAGATGCTTGCTGTTGTTTTTGCCTTAGATAAATTTAGATCATACATCATAGGGTCTAAGGTGATTATTTATAGTGATCATGGTGCTCTTAAACATCTTTTGACTAAAGCCCAAGCAAAACCTAGGTTGATTAGATGGGTCTTATTATTGCAAGAATTTGACATTGAAATTCGTGATAGGAAAGGTAGTGATAATCTTGTGGCCGACCACCTCTCTCGTCTCGATTCACCTCCCCCTTATGCTTCTCTTGATGATATTTGTGATTCCTTCCCTTTTGAGATGTTAATGAAGTGAATGCTACTCCTTGGTTTGCCGATATTGCTAATTACTTGGCCGATAAGGACACTAAACCCGTCCTTAACGCTCAAGAAGAGAAAAGGTTTCTTTGTTTGTGTAGGCAATACTATTGGGAGGATCCTCACTTATTCAAGCTTGGGAAGGACGAGGTGATTCGAAGGTGCGTTCCCGACCACGAGCAAACCGAGGTGTTGAGACATTGTCACGAGGAACCGAGTGGAGGGCATTTTGGTGGGCAAAAGACTGCACATAAGGTACTTCAAAGTGGGTTATATTGGCCCACTCTTTTTAAGGATGCCCAAGCCTTCTACCTTTCTTGTGATCGTTGTCAACGTGTTGGCTCGATTAGTCGGCGCAATGAAATGCCCTTGAATCCTATCTTGGTGGTTGAGGTATTTGATGTATGGGGAATTGATTTTATGGGTCCTTTTCCCAAGTCTCATGGATTCGAATATATTTTACTTGCCGTCGATTACGTGTCTAAGTGGGTAGAAGCCATACCCACGAAGACATGTGATTCTCACGTTGTCTTGAAGTTTGTGCAGGAAAATATCTTGTGTAGGTTTGGTTTCCCTCGTGTGATCATTAGTGATGGGGGAAAGCATTTTTGCAACAAGTTGTTCGCCAAGCTCATGAAGAAGAACGCCATCACACACAAGGTGGCGACTCCCTATCATCCACAAACTTCGGGACAAGCGGAGACGAGCAATCGACAAATCAAAGGGATCCTCGAGAAGACGGTGAAACCATCAAGGAAGGATTGGGCCGACAAGTTGAACGACGCTCTATGGGCATATCGCACGGCTTACAAAGGCGTGCTTGGGATGAGTCCCTATAGGCTCGTCTATGGTAAGTCGTGCCATTTGCCCATTGAGATCGAGTTCAAGGCATATTGGGCTCTCAAGCGCATCAACTTCGACCTCGACGATGCTCACGATCGGAGAATTTTGCAAATGGAGGAGCTTGACGAGCTAAGGAATGAAGCCTACGACAATGCCAAGATCTACAAGGACAAGGTGAAACGTCTACATGATAGACGCATAGCCTTCAAGGTGTTCAAACCCGGAATGAAGGTACTTCTCTTTCACTCTCGTCTTCGTTTATTTCCGGGTAAGCTTAAGTCTAGGTGGGGAGGTCCATACACGGTGGTGCAAGTTTTCCCTCATGGTGCGGTGGAAATCAAGAACGAGGATTCGGGATACATTTTCTCGGTCAACGGGCAACGATTGAAGCCATATATCGAAGGGACGATATTGCCTCACACGGTGGAAACAATTCTCATCTCCGACCCTCCACTTCTCTCTTGAGTTTTGGTACGTCAAGCTAATGACGTTAAACAAGCGCTTGGTGGGAGGCAACCCACTTTCTCTATTTTATTTTTGTAGAATATGATGTATTTTCTTTTTATTTTCATTATTTTTCGTGTGTTTTTCTTTAAGTGCTTGTGCAGGGATTAGTTGCTACGGATTGCAAAGGCCCGGAAGGCTTAAAGAGGGAGAAAATGGAGAATTCGAGCATATTTTTGCGAGGGCCGCGTTGGACGGGCGTCCAGAGCAACCTGGACGAGCGTCCAGCGCATTTTATACGAGTTTTCCAAATCTCAGCGAGGGTCGCGTTGGACGGGCGTCCAACGTACGTTGGACGAGCATCCAACGTAATTCAGCCCTTCAATTTTCTGCGAACGCCGCGCTGGACGGGCGTCCAACGTACGTTGGACGAGCGTCCAGCGCAAGACGGGCCCCAATTCGATTTTGAATCTGATTTTTCCCTAGGTTTTACTTAACCCTTTTTCCTCTCCCTCTCTTTCTCACGAATTCTCTCTAAGTTTGCAGATAAACCTATCCTAGCAGCCGCCGTCGTTCGCAATTTCGCCGCCGCCGTCGATTCCGTCACCGCCGCCGCTGTGAGTCGCCGTCGCTGCCGTCGTTCTGCCGCCGTGTTCCAGTCGCCATTCCGAATGCCAGCACAGCCGCTCGCCGTCGCAGCCGCTTGTCCTCCCCTTCGTTCGCCGTCGGCTGTCGACGAGCCCACGCCCAGCGCCCAAATTCACCTTGGACGAGCGTCCAAGGAGTTGTGGACGAGCGTCCAACCCAGCTGCTGCCTGATTTCGTTCTCGGTCCGTTCCGGCCCGTTTTCGTTGTCAATCCATTCCCGTCTCATCCCCGTTCCATCCCTGTCACTACCATGGTTCGTGGAGAGCTCGGAGAAGCCCGCCCTCTCACCGATGCACGCATTCCGTTGCATCGCCGCCCCGACTACCACCCGTCCGGAGTTTCTCCAGAGCTTTATGGCCGTCAACGGAATGTTCCCTTCCCGACGGAGAGGTTTGAAACTACGAACTTTTATCACCATTTACGTGGCAAGGATATTAGACCTCCTAGGCATTTCAATGTGGATTTTCTTCGTCGCTTACCTATTTGGGATACGCTTAGAGGATACATAAACTGTTTGGGCCTTATGAATTTAATTACGCATGCTTGGGAGGGTCATGAGAGCTTATGTATTGAAATGTGTTCTAGTTTTAGGTTAGAACGTAATGAGGAGAATGAGCTTTGTATGTATGCAACTTTTAGGGGTGAGTTGTGGGAAATTCCTAGGCGAGTGATGCATGAAGCATTTGGTTTTCATTTGGGTGATGGTTTTTCTGAGTTCATGCCGTCTGATTTCAATGTGTCTAATGCTTGGTTTGCGATGACGGGTGTTACTAATTATAAAGCTTCTGGAGTGCCGAGTGCTTTTATCAAAGATCATGCTTTATTAATTCTTCATCGTTTTCTGTCTTGCATGATTACTGGTAAGAAAGAGCATAATAAGGTGAATGCGTTAGAAATTTATTTGCTCCATTGTGCTTCTAACAATATTAGGGTGTGTATGGCTCCATTTATATGGTCCCAACTTACTAATGTGCAAACCAAGAGTGGAGCACACCCTACTTTGAGTTATGTGGCTACAGGTTTGGCACGCCATTTGCGAGTGGATATTTCTCAAAGCGCCGGCTTAACTCGAAGCAAGGAGATTACCCTCAACGAGCTTATCAACGCTCATCTTATGCGAGGGGCGACCGAGTTCATTCCCGTTCGGGAGAGAGCGTCTGTTATTGCCTATCATGCAGCTCGTCGTCACCATGGTCTCCCAAGTCAAGAGTCGGGGGATGAGGAGGAGGAATATGAGGACGGATACGATGATGAGGAGCAAGAAGATGATGAGGAGCACAACGAGGGCGAAGAAGAGGATGGAGACGAGGAGGAGCAGCAGCACGTCCCGGACGACAACGAGCGTTTGATTCACTACTACACTAGCCGAGATCGCGTCCGGGCTCGTCAGAATATGGAGGCCGAGGTTTCCCCTTATTGGGCCGACTTTAGGACCGATTTTACACAATTCCAAGAGAATGTGTTTAATCGGTTCGATGATTTGTCGACCCAAGTGACGGGGTTGAATAGTCGGGTGTCCCACATGGAGAGTCACTTGACTCGTTTTACCGACTTCTCGGTGGCCTCTACCTCTACCTCTACTCCACCGGACCCGAACGATCCTCGTTGGTGGTCTCCTTACGATCCCTGATGGAATGATCCACGTTTCCGAGGTTTCTTCAACCCATAGCATGTTTGTGTCTTTTATTTTTGTTTGAGTCTTTTATTGTTTTCTTTTTATTTTGTTCGATTTTACGCTTTGGTATTTGTGTTTTGTGTTTGTTTTGTAGGTGATACTTGGAGTCTCTCGAGATTTTGAGTATTTGTGTTCGTCATATTGCGATAAGTTCTCTTTATCCCTTTCCTTTTTATTTTCTCGCAATGGGGACATTGCTTGATTTTAAGTGTGGGGGGGGGGGGGGGGGGGGGGGGGGGGGGTCTTTGAACTTTTGGCATGTAGTTTTTAATTTTGTTGAGTCATTAGGAGTTAATTGAGTCAAGTAAGCATGTGATGATAGTATTGTGGACTTGGCCAATGATAGAGAATTGTTGATTTTTGGAAAAATTCATGATCTTTATTATGCATGGAACCTTGGCGAAGCGACGCATTTTATTCGATGAATTTGATGTATGCTATGATGTCGGGAACTAGATAGTTTGAACCCGTGAGATTTGAGCTTTTTGTGCATATTTATGCCTATTCTTGATTGAGTGATCATGCTTGCTTCGTTGTTTCTAGAACTTGCCTTGTTTCTCCATCAAGACCTTAGTATATTTACGAACTAGGAAATGATCTTAGGCCATTCTTTCGTAGCCACATGATTCCTATACACTAACCTTGTTCATAATCCTTTGTTTACCCTTTTTGAGCCTTTATTAGCCGTTCTTTGTGAAACCGGATGATAGGAGGTTTGGATGATTATGGGTATCCTTAGTTGTAGTTGGTGATATGGAAGGAGATAATTGAAAAGTATTTGTTGTGGTGTAGAAGGAGAGAAAGAAAAGAAATTTTAGATGCTTGTTTAAGTGTAGTTAGTTATCCCTATAAGCTTAGAAAAAAAAAAAGAAAAAAAAGAAAAGAAAAAAAAAAATAGATAAGAAAAAAAAAATAGAGCCTTTGTTCAAATTAGAAAGAACATGTATTAGTTGAGCTCTAGAGAAAAAAAAAAAAAGAAAAAAAAAAGAAAAAGAAAAAAATAAGCATAGGGGATAGTTAGCTTTGATTTGTATAGTTTAGCATCTTTGAGTTTGTAATTGGTGTGTTGGAGGGTAGAAGATGGAGATTAAAATCCATACTTTGGTTGGAGTTGAAAAAGAGGTTGATGATTTAGAGCATTTTGAGTCACTTAGCCTATATATTCCCTACCTTAACCAATGTCCCTACATTACAAGCTTATATAAAGACCTTTTTGACCCTTGTTTGTAGGTATTACATTAGGTGGAGATGTTGAGATTAAAGGCAAGCTTATGGTAAACATGTTGCATTGCATTGATGTTGAGTGAACCTTCTTGATGTGCATTATATTACACCTTTTCTTTGAGAGAGTTGAGTGTTCACTTTCATATACAAAATTTCACATGTTTGGGAGTGTTCTTTGATGGATTAGCATACTTTGAATTAGTTGAGTAGATTGTGTTGATTGATGCTAAGGCTGTGTGCATAGTTTTGATCATGAACATGAGAGTTGTTTTTGAAAAGCTTTGAGGCCAATATAGTTCACGATACTTGAGTCTATTGTTTGTTTTGTTTTGCTTGAGGACAAGCAAAGGTCTAAGTGTGGGGGAGTTTGATTGGTGTGTAAATGTTAGTATTTTCGTAGTGTTTTCGAGTCCGTTTTCGTTATGTTTTTGTGTCATTTTGTTTGTCTTTTGCTATGATTCGGTTGTTTGGAGTTTGGTACGTATAGGATCATTAGGTGGAAGAAATGGAAGGAAACGGGTCGAAAAGGGCGAAAAGTTGAGGAAAAATCAAGCATGGAGCGAGCACGGCGCTGGACGACCGTCCAAGGCTCTGGACGGCCGTCCAGAGTACGCTGGACGAGCGCTCACCTGCGGTGGACGAGCGTCCAGAGTAGAAAAGCAGCGCACAGCGAGTGCAACGTTGGACGAGCGTCCAACGTACGTTGGACGACCGTCCAACGTTCCGACCAGCTGGAGTTTCCTTATATAATTAGGTTTTCATACCTATTATATATACTATCCCTTGTACACGAATTGTATCATCTTTTATCATTGTTTAGCTTTAGTTTTCAGATTCAAATACTTTAGTTTAGCTTTCTATTGTTCGGATCCGGATTCGTTCTTCGTTTTTGCAATTTAATTCAAGACGCTTTATTTAATTCAAGTTCTTCGTTCTTCGTCTCAATTTTCGTAAGTTCTTTTATCGCTTTCGTTTACTTGTTTTAATTGCTTGCTTTCGTTTTAGATTCGTTTTCTTAATTGCTTCGTTTAAATTCCTTAGTTTAATTTCGTTCTTTCGATTTCTAGTTTAAAGTTTAGATTCGTTTTTCTTCGATTTCAATCCTTTCGTTTTTCAAAGTTTTCAAGTTAAATTAATTTGCCTTTAATTTCCAGATTTCAATTCATCATGTCTAGATTTATTTATGCTTCTTTCTTTGTTTTTGTTTCCTTCGTTGCTTTCTTTATTGCTTTCTTTTCGATTCTCGCCTAGGTAGATTTATTGCTTTCTTCTAGTTTAATTCTTAGATTTATTTCTTGAGTTCTAGATTAGCTATTTACTTGCTTTTATTTATCGCTTTGATTTATTTTCTTGCCTAGGATTTAAAAACAAAAACCCCTAAATATTTTTTACTTGCTTTCTTAGATTAGATCTTTACTACGTAATTAATTGCCCTGTTAAGTTTTCCTTGAGATTCGATACTTAGGTTTTACTTGCTACTGCTACGATAGATTTCGTCTATTGCGAACACTTTTTAGTGAAACAGGAATCGATCTAATTGTATTATTGAGTTTGGACTCAATAATTGTATTCAGGCCCGGTATATGATATATATTGGATTTATATCCTTTGAATGGATATTAAATATAATTAATTTAGATTTATATCTTGTTGGATAAGATTAAATCTAATTAGTTATTATTTAGTTATTCAAGGATAAGATTTAATCTAATAAGATAAGATTTATTTAATTAAATCTTATGGGGATAAATATCATATATAAATATATTTTGTATATATTTATTTATTTGTTCTTCTACTGGAATTAGAATAAATTCTATTTGTTAGAATTAATTCCGGATATACAGTTGCATAACTGAATAGATTAATTCCTTATTAATTCCGTATTAATAAAGGAATAGGATTTGTAAGTTATGGAAAGAGAATAAATATGGGATGACAAAGATATGGTTGGAGATAAATAAGGAATCATATCTCCTTATTTATGAACCATATAAATACTCTCCATGTCTCTCATCTAAAACCCTAGTTCTCATAATCTGACCTAGCCACCACACACCAGAATTCTCTCTCTCTCGCCCAGGGTTACACGCTCAAATTGTTGCAATTTTCCCATGAAAGTCAATTTCCCCCAAATTGTATCCTACGTGGCAACCGGAATGATTACATGGCACTGATCGACGGTAAAATATACGACGTCGTTTTGAAACTACCAAAAATAGTGTCATTTAAATACATGAACTTTGGTTGTTCTTCATTTTTTTCCCATGAACTTTAAACTTTGTCACAAAAAATACACGAACTTTCGATTTAATGCAATTTTTCGATGAAAGTCAATTTTCCCCAAAATTGTGTCCTACGTAGCAACCGTTTATAATTATGTGGCATTGATCGACGGTAAAGTACACGTCGTTTTGAAACTGCCAAAAATGTCTTTTGACATCAATTTATGGTTTCCAATTAATAAAAAACAATTGCATTGGCTTCGTCGTTCATTTTTCTTTATTCTTTCTTCTTCATACCTTATTCTTACGGTTCGTCGTTCCTCTTCTTTCATCCTCATTTTGGCAATGACATCCTCATCAATTCGTCCAAGCACTCGAGAGTAAGATTCACCAATGTTCTAAAAAGCGCTAGGCACTAGTCGGGCGGTGGAGGGGTGACTAGCGCCTAGGCGGCTAGGCGGGGCCTAGGCGGATTCGAACTATAATGCTTATTTTTACTATTCTTACAATATTGTCGCCAAATTTATAATAAATACACATACTATGACAAATGATAGGTTAGTTTCATAATTATAAATTCAAAATCATACATAGAGTAGCATAGTTTGCCTAAAACTAGATTAATTAACACATATAGACTATTGATTAAGCTTCAAGAGCGGCTCGTTGGGTATCGCATAGAGCCTAGGCGGATTACATATTAGTCGGGCGGCGAGGCACTGACTAGCGCCTAGGCGGACCTAGACGGCGTCTTTTAGAACACTGAGATTCACCCCAAATTGTGAGAATGATTTGTCTTGTGATATTCTTACGGCGTGTACGGCAGCAAACCTTGGATGTCGCTTCTTAAGCTGCCCAATGGTCAATACGGCGTCGTTTTTAATATTTTCACCACGTGATTGCTTACTCAACGCCAAATCAGTCCATTAAGGCTACGCCATTTAAATTAATTGACAACTAGGATTCAAATTGATCGAAATTTACATTCATGGGGACATTACAACGAATTGAAAGTTCTTGTATTTTTGTGACAAAGTCGAAAGTTCATGGGAAAAAAAGAAAACCACCCAAAGTTCATGTATTTAAATGATAGTAACCCTTAATGTTTTCGACACATCATTGCCTACTCAGCGCCAAATCAGCCCATTAAGGCCACGTCATGCAAATTAATTGACAACTAGGATTCAATTTGATCGGAATTGACTTTCATGGGAAAATTGCAACGATTTGAAAGTTCGTGTATTTTTGTGACAAAGTTGAAAGTTCATGGGAAAAAACGAAAACCGCCCAAAGTTCGTGTATTTAAATGACATTAACCCAAAGCGAAAATAAAAATAAAACGAAGTAAAATAACAAAGAATAAACGAAAATAAACGCAATAAAAAAAATATGTGTTAGGGTGCCTCCTAACGAGCGCTTTGTTTAACGTCGCTAGCTCGACGATACCTCAATGGAGCTCATGGTACATCAAACGAATCCTTGCCTCGAAATTTGACGTCTCCACATTCGTCGTGAAATGGATCTCCTATCTTCCAAGGAGGCTTTGCTTCATTCATCCTTGTACCTCCTCCATGAAACGGATACACAAGCGTCACCCGAGACTCGACCCCGACCTTGTAGCACTTCTCTTCACTCGAAATTGGCAATTCAATCTCAACTTCCGGCTTATGAAACATCGTCTCATCTCAATTAACTCGAAAAGTGAGGCTTTCATTACACAATTCCCCCAAAACTCGGCTTGTAGGCACGAAAGACATACCAAGGATCAAAGGATCATCGTCATCCTTTTTCTCCTTCCTTTCGTCTACATCCTCAAAGAACTTCACAACTTCTTTATGAGGGGTCACACCCAAACTTAGCTTGCCCCTCATCATCGTCTTTCTCGACTTTCAACTCAAAGGAATTGCCACATCTTTCATGCTATTCTCTTTCGGCTCCAATCTTGGAGTGGATTCTCTTCGGTGTTGTTTGGGAATAAATCATGCTCATGTTGAGAAGATGAGAGAATTTGTGGGTCGATAGGAGACGAAGACTCTTGAGACTCCATAAGAGCAAGGGCGCTCAAAAGTTCATCACAAGCCTCATCAAGCTCGGAGTATGGGTAGACGGAGTCTTGGAATTCCCAACGATCCTCTCTTTGAGATGGTGATACAACCCCTATAACATTGCACTCCTCAAAGTCATGATCCTTTGATTTCTTCATTGCATCATAGATCGAAATGGTGAGGGTTTCGTTGTTGATTCGAAATGTAAGATTCCCTTCATGCACATCAATCAAGGCTCTCCCGGTTGCTAAAAACGGTCTCCCAAGAATGAGAGACATCTCTTTGTCTTCCGGCATATCAAGAACAACAAAATCCACCAGGAATATGAAGGATTCAACCTTCACTAGCACATGTTCAACAATTCCTTGTGCATAAGTAATAGAACGATCCGCCATTTGTAGACAAACCGGAGTGGGACGAAGATTTCCAATGTCAAGCCTCTTGAAGATCGACAAAGGCATCAAATTAATCGAAGCTCCAAGATCACAAAGAACATTACCAAAATTTTGACCTCCAACAAAGCAAGGAATGGTAAACGATCCCGGATCCTTTTGCTTGAGAGGTAGCTTTCGTTGGAGAACCGCACTACACTCTTCACTCATATTGATGGTTTCAAGCAAATCAAACTTCATTTTGTTAGAAACGGCATCCTTCAAGAATTTCACATACCCGGGCATATCTCTCAATGCATCCAACAAAGGAATATTAACTTGCACCTTGCTAATCATGGCCAAGAACCTCTTCATCTTCTCATCCATCTTGGTCTTTGGTAGACGATGGGGGAAAGGTGCCTTGGTGATAACATCCTTCGTAGGTAAAGGAACTTCCCCCACATCATTTCTCTTAAGAAACTCCCTCTCAAGAATAGGATTTCTCACTTCCTTCTTCTTTGTCTCAACCACGTGGTCTTCCTCTTCATATGACAAATCCTCAACTAATGGCTCTTCATCAACATCTACAACTTTCTCTTTGCTTCCATATGTTCTTCCACTTCTTGTAATGATGGCACTACAATTTCCCTTGGGGTTCACCTCCGTATTGCTCGGATATTGCCCTTGCTTGTGTTGAGAGGAAACATGGTTAGCCATTTGACTAATTTAACCCTCAAGCATCTTGATATGCTTGTCCATGGAGGAAACCGTGTTCTCCATGGTGGTGACCTTTTGCCCCGTTTGAGCAATGAAAGTGTTTTGTTGAGTGGCCATTTGTTGAATGATACTTTCCAACCCCGGTTGAAGAGGCTTCTTTTCTTCCACAACTTGATGTGAAACCCCAAATCCGGGAGGAGAAGATTGAGGAACATTAAGAGCATTTTGTGGATTTCCATAAGAGAGGTTTGGATGATTATTGAAGGAAGGATTTCCATAATTTCTTCGAAAATTACATTGATTCCAACGGTTGATGTACTTCACCTCCTTCTCATTTAAGACCTCATCATTCTCATATTTCTTGATAGCTCTTATCTCCATCATGTCTCTTTGGCCCTTATCATAATCACTCTTTAGAGTAGTGATTAGTGAAGTCAATTCATCATACCTCTCATCCGATAGAGAGGCAACCCTCTTTGTGGAAGTCCGTTCCATAGGCCATTGGTAGGGATGAGCGGCTATCTCCTCAATTATCCTCAATGCTTCCTTGGCATGCTTGTTCAACAAACAACCCCCCGCGGTGGCATCAACTACACTCCTTGTATGAGAAGTGAGTCCACTATAGAAGTGAGTTACTTGTTGATCTTCACTCAAACCATGTTGAGGACATTTCCGGATAAGCTCTCTATACCTTTCCGATGCTTCAAATAAGGTCTCATCCCCATGTTGAGAGAAATGAGAAATCTCCGAAATCATCTTTTGAGCCTTTGAGGGAGGGAAGTACTTTGACAAGAAAGCCTTGCAAAGATCTTGCCAAGTGTGTATCTCTGACTTATTCAATCCCTTGTACCAATCCTTGGCTCTATCCCTCAAAGAGAAACCAAACATCCGTAGTCGAATGGCATCACAAGGGGCACCATTTAGCTTAACGGTGTCGCATATCTCCAAGAAGGAAGTGAGATGTGCATTTGGATCCTCTAAGGGACTTCCTCCAAATTGAGCATTCATCATCATTTGAATCAAGCCGGTCTTCAACTCGAAATTGTTGGCATTGATCGTGCCCCACTCCCCTCCTTGGTATTGATCCGTCGGAGCTTGATACATAAAGTTGATAGGAGGTGGTGGAGCCTCATTAGCCTTCCTCTTTCTAATTGCATTTCTTCCATCCTTCTCATGATGGCCTCCATATTCGGGTTTTGATCACCCATTTCTTGTTCTTCTATAGATTTCCTTCTTCTATGCCTTCTCTCAAATTGCAAGACAAGTGGCTCTACAAGTCTCCCCTTGGACCTTGTGAGCATGTACCTTCAAAACAAAAAGAAAGAGAAATTAAAAAACAAGTTTAGATTAGTAACAAGTGACTAAACAAACTATTGAAATGTCTATCTAATCACTCCCCGGCAATGGCGCCAAAAATTGACTAGGCTATTTCTAGCCTAGCAATAATATCAAACAAGGTAAGTCCGAAGTCGAACCACAAGGAGTGAATATGGCAATAGCAAATCAAGTAGTCTATGTTGTCTCCATCATACTATCTAAGCACACATTCATAGTTTTGTTTTTTCTAAACTAGGCAAAGAGAAAAGTAAATGGTAAACTTGACAATGTAAAGTAAACAAGACAAGTAAAGTGCAAATATGAAGATTCAACAATAGTAAAAGGCATGGATCCAAATAGCTCATTTTAGTCTAAGATAACCTACCAACTCTCATTCAACCCATCTAATTCTTTCTAGGAACTATATGAGATGAAATCAAGTGATATGGGTATGAATTGATGCCAAGTGCTATGAATGGTTCCATCAAACACCTTAGATGCACTCCTAGTGATCAAGTAGTCATGCATTCAAATAAAGTCCCAATCCATAGGCAATTCAAGGGGAAGGTAAATCAACATCCTAAACTCTAGCACCCAACATCTAAATCACATCATCCATTACTTGGAACCATAAAGGTGCTTAGCTAGCAATAGACCTAGCAAGCAATCCAACAAAAGTAAGAGAAATCATAATGGAAAGAACAAGGAAGGAAAGTAGAGAAGAAATCTTCAATAATCTCTTCAAACTCCAAGCACAATCTTCAACATAATTTGAAAATACTAAAGAAGAAAGAGGGAAATAGCTAGGGTTCTAAGAGAGAGTGCAAAAGTGAATTACAAGTGTTGTTAGATGCCAAATAAGGAAAATAACTAGCTATTTATAGTTTTCCCACAAATTGGGGTCAAATTGCAAATAACAGAAACTTGAGTTGAGAAGGTGGGGTAAAATTTGTAATTTCTGGAAAGTTGAATAGAGGTTTGACTAGTGCATTTCCGTTTGACTTGTGCATTTTCGCCCACATTTCACAGTTTGCGCGCTCTCACGGTTTTGGCTCGTTCTCTCTCGTCCGGCATCGGAAAATTAATCCTCAAAGTGCTACGGCTTCCTCTCTCGATCCTCTTCGACATAGGATAAGTCAAAAATGCCCAGAAAATTGCCACAGCACCTGAAATTAGCACGGAAAACGAGAGAAAACTCAAAGCATATGGAAAATGCCTAAATTGTAAAAATCCATCATTTCCTATTCATTAAAGCACATATCTTAACCAAAATACGCATCGAGATGCACTCTAAAGCATGCTAAGTATGTGGTTATCATTTATCTCCTTGTTCGAAACCCGGTGGCTGCTCCACATACACTTCTTCCTTCAATTCGCCATTGAGAAATGCGCTTTTGACATCCATCTGATAGACCTTAAATTTCTTAGCCGCTGCATAGGCAAGAAATAATCTGATCGCTTCAAGCCGTGCCACTGGAGCGAAGGTCTCATCGAAGTCGATTCCTTCCTCTTGGCAGTAGCCCTTAGCGACGAGTCGCGCCTTGTTTCTCACAACGTTGTGGTCCTCGTCTGTCTTGTTCTTGAACACCCACTTGGTGCCAATCACATGCTGAAATTTGGGACGATCCACGAGGTACCATACATCGTTCCTGGTGAACTGATTCAACTCCTCTTGCATGGCAATCACCCAGTTTGAATCAGCTAGGGCTTCCTCCACGCTTGATGGCTCAATGTTTGAGAGAAAGCAACTGAACATGGCACTTTCTCCAAACACTTGACTTCTGGTCACCACTCCTTTAGAAAGATCTCCAATGATTTGACTTGGTGAGTGATCCTTGAGCCACGCACGCTTGGATCCACCAGCTTTTTCTTCATCTTCATGGGGGTCGCTTGCTTCTCCATCTGAAGCAACTGGAATGGGTGTTTGGCTTGCACTCGCTTCAGGAGATTTGGGGGTAGCTTCAACCTTCTCTTAGGCAATCTGCTCGCTTGAATCCTAGATTTCTTCATCATCTTCAAGCATGTCCCATGACAATGAATTGACGGGTTCCTCGCTTGATTTTTCTTCATTAACTTGAACTTGTTCCTATGGAAGACTTAAAGAAGACTCATCAAATACGACATGGGGTGATTCCTCCACAATTAGGGTTTTACAATTGAACACTCTGTAAGCTTTTCTTGATGTGGAATATCCTAAAAATATTCCTTCATCAGCTTTGCTTTCAAAGGCTTTCAGTTGTGACTTCCCATTATTATGGATGAAGACCCTACAACCAAAGATATGGAAATAAGAGATGTTAGGAATTCTTCCTGTCCATATTTCATATGGTGTTTTGTCGAGACTTTTGTTGAGAAGTGTCCGATTCTATGTGTAGCATGTTGTATTGGCAGCTTCAGCCCAATACTTCATTGGTAGCTTCGAATCAGCAATCATAGTGTGGACAACTTCTTTGATAATTCGATTTCTTCTTTCTGCAACTCCATTCTGCTGAGGTGTGTGTGCTGAGGACGTCTGGTGTGCTATGCCATGCTCCGTGCAGTATGCTTCGATGGTTGAGTTTAGAAACTCAGTGCCCTTATCGGAGCGGATGGTGGCGATTGCTTGATTCTTCTCCACGGCAAGACGCTTGAGCAGTTGTGGTAGCTTGGCCAGTGTTTCCTTCTTGCTAAAGAGAAATACGACCCAAGTGTAGCGACAGAAGTCGTCGACTACAACTAGAGTGTATTTTCTTCCATTTACACTAACTGGAGTGACTGAACCAAACAGATCCATATGAAGCAGCTCGAGCACTCACTTGGATGAAGCTTCTTCAAGACTGGCGAAGTGCTTCTTCATTTGTTTCCCTCGTTGGCATGGTGAGCATGGATGGTCTTTGACAAAGACCTCATTAGGTATGCCTTGCACCAAGCCTTTTCGAGCTAAGCGATTGATCGTCTTGAAGTTGAGATGATTCAAGCGTAAATGCCATAGCCATCCAATTTCTGTAGCACTCCTAGCAACCAAACACGTATCCTCTTTGCAGCTATCCCATTGTGCCATGTAGACATTCCTTTGTCTAATTCTAGTGAGCACAATCTGGGATGTGAGCTTGTTTTTCACAATGCACTTGTTGGAGATAAACTCCACCTTGTATCCCTTATCACAGAATTGTGAGATGGATAAGAAGTTGTGCTTCAGTCCTTCCACGTAGGAAACTTCTTCAATCTTTATTTTTCCAATCATTAGTGCGCCGTATCCCTTAGTGCTTCCTCGAGAGTTGTCACCAAAGGTTACGTGTGGACCCTTCTTCTCAATGTAGTCTAGAAGTAAAGCTCTCATGCCAGTCATGCGTCTTGAACATCCACTGTCCAAGTACCAGATTTGTTGACCTTCACTTGGCATGGGGTCCATGGCGCTCACCTGCAATTTAGACAAGTTTTGGTACCCAAATCAGTTTGGGTCCTGGGCTTCCCGACCTTCTTAAATTGTGACTTCTGCTTAGAGGCAGCTACACAAGTGCAGCAGTGTGTGCAAGAGGGGTAGCGGCTCGCTTGAGACACACCTATGCTCTTACCCTTTTGCTTGTATCCTGAAGCGACTCGCTTCGGATTAGCTATAGGCTTAGAGACTGATTTAGGGTTTACTGTTTTTCGAAGCGGCTTGCTTGGTTTCCTTGAAGCGGTCAACCTAGGGTTTTGACCCTGACTCGCTTGAGGAACCTTTGAGCTTTGAAGCGACCTCTTGGGTGCTTCAAGCACTTCCCCCTCAACATGAGTGCGGTTGGACCATCTCCAATTCCTGTGACGCATAGACATTACTCCGTTTCTTGAAAGGGAGATCCTTTGTCTCTCGTGTCTTGGTCTGAGACTTAGAAGCTTCAACAGGTTTCCCTTTACCCTTGGATTGGTAAGTTTTAGCATTGTGAGTGCTAGGGACTGTTGATTTTTGCTTACCCTTAGATTCTGCCCTTGAATATATAGACATCTTCTTTGGCTTCTTCTTTGGGTTCTCAACCACTTTGCCTTTGTCCTTGTTAGTGGTTACTTTGGAGGCAGTGGGCACATCCAAAGGAACTGATGGTGTTGTGTTAGAAGCACCAACAAAGACTGTGGGCTTGGAAGGTCCACCCTCATATCCAAGTCCTCCCTTTCTACCAAAGGGTAGAAGTGAGCTTTCTAGTGCCTGCCTCGCATACGAGGCTTTGTTCAAGTTGACCACTAGGTTGGATTGGGTTTCATACCTTCCTTCCAAGCTTTGATGTCTAGCAAAGAGATCCTCAAACTTACTAGTCATAGCCCTTAAGTTAAGTTTGACTTGGTCAAGCTCAGTGGCTAGCTTTCGGTTCTCCTTCTCGCTTTGAGACATAGCTTGTTTCAACATTTCGTGGTCGCTTGACAATTTGTAGTGTTTGTCAAGTAACTCACTCCATGTCGAGGAATGGGTTTCCTCTTCTTAAGTGTGTGCGAGTGAAATTGAACTAGATGAATGACTAGAGCTAATTTCTAGCCTATCAATAATACAATAACCGAACTAGCTAGTAGTCCGGGTCGAACCACAAGGAGTGAATGTATCGATAGACAATCAAGTAGTTCACGTAGTCTCTATCATACTATCTAAGCACATAGTCATGAGTTTGGTGTTTTATAACTAGGCAAGTAATGAGTGAATGAAATAACAAGCAAAATATGAAGGCAAGCAATGTAAAGAACAAATAAAAGAGCAAGTAATAGAAATTCGATAAAAGCAAACAAGGATTCAAATGATTTCCGGTGTGATTAGGCTAAGGACTAGGCAAGTGATGTATCAAACCATTTTAATTCCTTTGAGTGGCATTATTACATAAATCAAGCTATCTCATCCTCCTAAGACTTGATAACTAGTGGATTGAATAACATGCTTACCACTCTAAACATATTACCAACTCCTAAAAGCACAATGCCTACTAATCTAACATCAATTCACATAATTCTTTCTAGGAGCAATGCAAATCAATACTAGATAGTATGAGCAAGGATTCATGCCAAGTGCTATGAATGGAAGCTTCCTAGGCATTCCATCAAACACCTTGTATGCACTCATGGTTGTCAATCATTCATGCAATTAAATCCAATCAAATCCAAGGGCAACTCAAAGGAAAGGTAGATCCACATCAAAAGCCATTAAATCCTAGCCTAATTCACACCATCCATCATTTGAAGCCTCAATGGATCTAGCCTAGCATGGATCTAAGCATCAAACCATCAACAACAAGTAAAAGCATAATGAAAATGACAAGAGAAGAAAATAGAGAAGAATCTTCAACAATATCTTCAATCTCCAAGCATAATCTTCAACAATATTTGAAAATACCAAAAAGGAAAGAGGGAAATAGCTAGGGTTCTAAGAGAAAGTGCTCAATTGAATTACAAGTGAAATTAGATGACAAATAAGGAAAATATCTAGCTATATATAGTTTTCCCAAGCATTGGGGCTAAATTGCAAATACTAGAAACTTAAGTTGAGAAGGTGGGGTAAAATCTGTAATTTCTGGAAAGTTAATTGAGGAGTTGACTATTTCATTTCCGGTTGACCCGTGCAATTTCCGTCCACATTTCCAGTTTGCGCGCTCTCACGGTTTTGGCTCGTTCTCTCTCGTCCGACATCGGAAAATTAATCCGCAAAGTGCTACGGCTTCCTCTTTCGACCCTCTTCGACATAGGCTAAGTCAAACTTGCCCAGAAAATTGCCACAGCACCTGAAATCAGCACGGAAACCGAGAGAAAAACGCAAAGCATATAGAAAAGGCATAAATGGTAAAAAACTATCATTTCTATTCATTTAAGCACAAATCCGAACCAAAACACGCATCGGGACGCACTCTAAAGCATGCTAAATATGTGGTTATCAAACTCCCCCAAACTTAAGTCATTGCTCGTCCCGACAATGGAACGAACAATCAAAGAACATAAGCACATATGGGCATGCAAGTCAAGATCATCGATGCCTCAAAGCTCACTCAATAAAACATTTTCAAACATGGAACTCCCAAGGTGCATCAAACAATCCACAACCACACAACACTCTCAACCAAGAAATCAATCACTTAAGCACAATAAAACTCCAAACCTCTCTAGATGCAAGTGTATCACTCTTTCTCTCTAGTGTATGGTATGAAATGTTTACACTCATCGAACTCATGCATGCATTGCTCTTACCATATGCTTGCCCTAAACCTCAAGATCTCCATCGCTTGGTTGTGCACTCGAACTAAGATCAATTAGGTCTTTTATTTAGGCTTGTAATGTGGGGACATTGGTTTAGGTAGGGATTTTTAGGCTAAGTGACTAAGATATCTCCTAAGCACGTTCACCCTCTCTTTTCCACTCTAAGTGTGAATTTCTCCACCTTCTACCTTCACCATTTCACCTCTTTACACTCTTTTATACCCAAGCTTGATTGAAGCTTCTAAATATTCATGAATGACTCCTTTATGCTCTCATAACACAACTAACTTTATTCAAACTTTTTCCTTTCTTTTCAACTCTTTTCTTTTTTTTTTTTTTTTTTCTTTTCTCATCATTTTTTCCACTTTTTTTTCTTTTGTGAGAATTCCATTCTCATCTCTTTCATTTTTTTTTCCTTTTCTTTTTTCTTTTTTTTTTTTCCTTTTCACTAGAGCTCATATGAGTATTCTCATCTCACAACGACTCTTCAATCAAACTACTATAACCTCGTTTCTCACTACTCACAACCTCTCAATGGATTCCCTTAACCAACCTTCACCCCCTTTCATCCGGTTCAAAAATAAAGGCTTTAAAGGCTCAAGGGGGACCACAAAGTTGACATTTCATTTGGTTAGTGTTTAGGGAATAATGAGGCTAACAAGTGAGGGCCTAAAATCATTTCTAAGTTCTCATGACACATATAGCAACCTCGATCGAGATTGAAGGCAAGTTCTAGAAGATAACAATGCAATACATGGCAAACTCACAAGAAAGAAAAAGTAACGTTATGAATGCAACGTTTTGGCTCAAATCTCACAAGCTTTTGTTTAGAGTTCATGTGCCTAAGATCAATCATTCCTAGTTAATCATGCTATGCAATCATTTCATGCTCAAAACACACAAGAGAAATCCCAAAAATATGATGCATTTTCTGTCACACCCCGGTTTTCCTAACTCTAAAATAATCAATTTAAATATAACCAATTAAACCGGGATGCGACGAAGGGTAAAATAAAAAGGGAGAAATCACAATTTAATTAATTTTAATTAGTTTCAATTAAATTTTATATAGTTTAGCCCGAAAATTTGGGCAGCATCTCCCTTATACCAGGATCAAGTCGTAGTGAATACCGAAAACTTTTCTCATCAGCTAACCAGGTACATAAACCGTAACGATGAGGTCGGACCAGACCGCGCCATCATCGGATCCATAATATTAAATAAAATGTAACTACCGAGGCGGACCAGACCGCTCTACAGTAGGATCCAATTTAATCAAATTATCTAACATACATCAGAATTACATTTAAATAGCGGAAGCGAAAGAAGTTAAATGAGTTTTCATTTTACAAAACGTTATAGTTTTTATTTTAAAATCGTTAAGGTTTTCGTTATATAAATTCGTATATTCAAACGTTAGGTTTTTATAAAGAATATGAATTCTAAAGTTTATTTAGAAAAGTTAAGTTTTTAAACGAATAACGAATTAGAAAATATAACGAAAATAAACTTAAAGTAATTAAAACTATAACCTCATTTTCATTTACTAGAAAGTTAATAACTTAGAGTTTATAAAGAAGGGTAGGCTACATTTTATTAAATGTTTCAAAGTGACTTTCACGATTCTCTTCAGCTCCAACTATGCCGCCGACTTTTAACCTGCAAAACATTTGGAAAGGAATTGCAGGGCTGAGTACTAATGCACTCAGTGGTCTCATGCCAAAAGAAAACAATTATCAAACAGTTTAAAGATAATATCCACGCTGCAAGTAAAATTAGGAGGGTTTGAAAAATAGTTTAACTCCTAATTATACTTAAAACTTATTTTATGGCATCGATGCACTTGTCACGGAACTACGACCGTTACTTCACCACCAATACCTCGGGACGCTAACCCAGCCAGGCAAGCTGAAAAGTAGAAACCCGGGACGCTGACCCAGACATTCCTTTCATCCAACAGAAGCCGATGGTGATCAACCCACCGCACTTCTGGGCTAAGTGTACACAAGTCCCCAGCTAGTGTGTTAGACCAACTTAAGAACCACGACGTTAACTGGTTGAAGCATTAAACAGGTAGTCCGCACAAAACTATTTTCATGGATAATATCGATTTTTCATAAGTATCAGAGCTCAATAACTCAAAGATAAGATTTAAAAATAGAGTAACCCCACCTTTACCGTTTACTCGTTTCCTCGATTCTCAGGTTCGAAACCTAAGACAGATCCTTCTGACAATACTCCTACAAATATGTTTATGACGTCAAGGTACATCCAAATCTTTACTTAGAATTTCCTAATATTAATTTCCTTTGACTTTTATATTTTCTAAAATTATAAAATGAATATTAAATCTTCAAAGAATATTTTAATATGTTTTCGATGTTCGCATGACTTAAGTTCCAACATGAAAGTTTATCAAATTATTATTTAGAATATTTTGATGCAAAAGCATTTGACATGCAAAGGGGCTTGGGTTCCTACAAATCAAAATGAACCTATTTTCATTTTTAGAAAATTAACGGTGATTCCGATTGTTACCAAATTTTAAAGGATGCTAGATTATATCATTTATAGCCTACATGATTATTTTCAAAATATTTGGGCAGAGTCTCGACATGCAGGGAAACATTATCTGTGAAAACGAGGGGGAAACCTACAACAGTTCATTTTCAAGAATTCATTCCGATTAAGTGGCTCATTATTAGGTTACGAACAACTTTAATTCGGGGATGGGTATGCAAAAAGGAACGCCGGCAACCACCAAAGAAAGGGCGGCTGCGACGGCGATGGAGAAGAAGAGAAGATGAAGATGATGAAGGTGATGCATGTCAAATCTCGGGAGCTCGCGGCGACGATCAGCCACTACTCCTAGAATCGAAATCTCCCTACGAGTGCATAGGAACGAACGGCATACCTTTTCGATGATCGGAGAGAAAGATATGC
The DNA here is from genome assembly GCA_029379335.1 of Thymus mandschuricus. NCBI lineage: Eukaryota > Viridiplantae > Streptophyta > Magnoliopsida > Lamiales > Lamiaceae > Thymus > Thymus mandschuricus. Next base: position 20,134,430 of record CM057083.1, read on the forward strand.
ACGAAAGACGATCGATGATGATCGGGGGCTGCTCCTAGCTTCCTTCGGCTTGAAAGGAAGGAGATGGCGATGGAAAGGTGGTGCTGAAGAATATGGGCAGCAGCTGATCGGAGAAGATGGACGGCGTCGGTGGTGGCGATCGGAGGTGGGGCTGCTGCTCCTTGCGTCTTCTTTAGAGAGAGAGCGAAGGTGATGGAGATGATGGTGGGATGATTGAGAGAGAGATGGGGATTGAGCTGCTGCTCCAACAACTCTTAGAGAGAGAGCGAGTGGTGGGGAGGGTTGAGCGAGAGAGGGAGATGGGGGAAGAGGGCTGCTGATCGGCGATGGGGAGATGGGGAGAGAGAGTAGTCGGCGAAGGGAGGTAAGGGAGAGAGGTGATTCGGTAGAGAGAGAGAGGAGAGTTTCCTCTTGTTGAAGGAAATGAAAAGTGGATAGGGATGATCACAAATGAGGCGGTGATGGCCTCTTTTTATAGGGGCCATCTCGTCTCCGGTTAGTCGCCTCGTTCCCCGACGAAAAGATATTTTTCCGGCAACGAGTTCCGATTTTAGATTTCAAAGGGTTTATGGAATCCACAAAAAATATCGAACTCAACGATATAGGTTAAAGGATTTTCGGAAAGAGTTTGATAGCTCGAAGAATTTTAAAGAAACGAAAAGGATCGAAATAGACAAACGGCGACTCGGGTTTTCTTAACCGTTTATCCGAATTTCTTTTAATGTCAAAACTAGGTTAAATATATTAACATTACATTTTTTGGAATTTTATTAAGTTAGAAATAATATTTTTAGTTAACAAATCTTTAATTAAATTAAATATTCAAAAATTCTTTTATTAAGAAATTTATATAACTAATAATATTAAAAGCTTATAATATCAAAGCTTTTAAATAATCCTTTTATCATTTTACTATATAAATTATGAAAAGCTTATTATATTAAAGGAAACTATTTATTTTTTTTTTATTTTCTAGTATTTAAAAATACGGGTTATTACATTTTCCACTCAAATCATCATCGACATCTCTCTTGAAAGCAAAGGAATGATAACCACAATATCTAACCATGTTAAAGAACAACACTACAACTCAAGTGATGCTTTTAAAATGAAACTTGAGAAATTTTGCACCTACGCAACTAAGCACTCTTATAAAGCATGGGAACATCACTTGAATTAATTGCACACACCCTTTCAAATTCCAAAATTTTCTTCTCCTCAAAACTCCACCACACACAATCCATTCCACACACTCAACAAATTCATCCCTATCAAGCATCCAATTAAGCACAATCAACTTCATCAAGCAAATACAAGCTTAAAAATCGCAACTTTAATGAAAAACCGAAGAGAGAAAAGTAGTTTAAAGACCTTATCCTACCCCCCTCCCCCAAACTTATTTTAGAAACAAAATCTAAAATGAGTTTGGAGGGAAGAATAATAAGGAATTTAAACTACACTCACAAAGGTCCAAGCTTGCGATGTATATCACGTTCAATGTTGCTCATTCCGGTACATGCTCGATTAAGTTGATTCCTTTTCTTCGTCATGCTTTGCTCCTCTCGACTTTTCAATTTGAAGACCATGTTCATCATCTCAAGAAAAAGAAATGAATAAGTAAGAGAAATGAGGTATAAGAGGTGTAGGAGATAAGAGAGATAATAGCAAAAAGAAAATGAAAAAACAAAATGAAAATAGGGGAGAAGGAAGTTTTGCGGTCAAACCCGGGAGGAGAGGGTTGACCGCAAATGAGTGGGCATGAAATGGCTCCCCATTTGCGACCAAGCAACGGCCGTGGTTTGCCATTTGCGACCAAGCAACGGTCGTGGTTTTGGTCGTGGTTGGTGCTGTCCCCGGACTTGGCCCGGGCGTTTTCGGGCCGGTCCGGGACGAAAGATGGTCCTCCCCCTACTCCCAAGTCTTAGGAACTCAATGCAATCGACGGAATCAATCCGATAAGTTTTGCTATTTTTTCTCGATTTTACCGCCGAACTGCGCAAAGCTGAAATTTACAACCTCAAAATTTTTCTAAGTGTTGGAATACAAAACTTGAAAATTCTCAAAAATTTTCTAAGGCATGAAATTGCCAACTTGAAAAATCTTACAAATTTTCTAAGGCATAAGAAAACATCCAACACTTAGAAATTCCTTTCCATATCATATTAACCCACTTCTCAACTCTTATTTAACTCAAACGACTCAACCTAAACTTAAAGAAAACAAAAAAATAAAGGATACGTGTTGGGGTGCCTCCCAACGAGCGCTTTTTTAACGTCGCTAGCTCGACGATACCTCAATGTAGATCATGGGACATCAAACCTTTCACACCTCCAAAACTTGTAAACCTTTCACGTGAAGGATCGGCAATCTTTTCTTGGAACTTCACACCTCCTAGGTTTTTGAATCCTCCTCCTCGATATGGGAATGCATCAACAAACATTGAATGAGGTAAGTCTTCAAGCTCAAGGCCCTCATCCTTGGTTGAAATTTTCAATTCATTCTCAACTTTCGGTTCATAAAATGTCATCTCTTCTTCATCAACTCGGAAAGTGAGACTTCCATCACAAACATCCAATATAGCTCGGCTTGTGGACAAGAAAGGCATTCCAAGTATCAAAGGAAAGTTATGCTCCTCATCAATGTCAAGAACGAAGAAGTCCACCAGAAAGATGAACATTCCAACCTTGATAAGCACATTGTCGATCTTTCCCCATGGAATTATGATAGAGCGATCCGCCATCCGAAATATAGTCATTGTGGGCATAAGGGTTCTAATCTTCAAACGTTCAAAGATAGGAAGAGGCATCACGTTCACTCTTGAACCCATGTCACACAAGACCTTCTCTAGCACTTGATCACCAATTTCACAAGGAATTGTGAAATCTCCAAGATCGCTTTCCTTGTTGGGGAATTTTCTTTGTAGTCTAGCACTACATCCCTCCGATAACTCAATGGTCATATCATCATCCATTTTAACCTTTCTCTTGTCTACATCCTCCAAGAACTTCTCATGATTTGGCATACTACTCAACAAACCAACCAAATGAGAATTGACATCCAACTTCTTGAACTCTTCCAACCTATCAATGCTCATCTCTACAACTTCTTCATGAAGAGTACTCTCCACAAGATCTTCCCTCTTCTCTCCCCCAAACTTAGCATGATTCTCGTATCCAAACTCAAAATGAAATGATATATCATTCATGATACCATCATTCAACTCACTCACATCATCATTCTCTATAGAAGTTTGGGGAAGATGAGTAAGAGAAATACCTTCATCTTTTTTTACACATGGTTTTTCCTCTTGTTGAATCTCATGGAAAGGCATTGAAAATAGAGGCATCGATGGAGCTTCATAGCTCCAAGGTTGGAGTGGATCATCTTCTACAAGTTGTTGAAAAACCGAGAGAGGTTGTTGATTGATGTGAATCGCCTCTTCTTGGCCAAGAATTCCTCCATTCTTAGGTCTTTGCCAAGCTCGTGCTTCTATCAACCCTTTTTTAATCTCTTCATGCTTGAGGTTGGTAATTTGGGAAACAAGCTCTTCATATTTATCATCCATCATGGAGGTAGCATTCTTTTGATTCACCTTTTCCATAGGCCATTGAAAAGAATTAGACACCATATCTTCAATAATCCTCATGGCTTCCTTCACATCTCGATTTAGCAAGCAACCTCCAGAGGTAGCATCTACAATAGTTCTTGTTTGTGAACTCAAACCACCATAGAAGAAGAAAATTTGTCGACTCTCATCTAGGCCATGTGGAGGGCATTTCCTTAAGAGCTCACGGAATCTCTCCCAAGCATCAAATATCGTCTCATCCTCATGTTGGGCAAATTGGTAAATCTCCGAGATTAAGCGTTGTACCTTGGAAGGTGGAAAGTATCTTGAGAGAAAGGCTTTGCATAGGTCTTCCCATGATTTGATTGACTTCCCATTAAGACCTTTGAACCACATTTTAGCCCGGTCACGAAGTGAAAATCCGAAGAGTCTCATCCGGATTATGTCATTTGGCACTCCTTGTAGCTTGATGGTGTCACAAATTTCGAGGAATGAGTATAGATGATCATTTGGGTCCTCGGTGACTTCTCCTCCAAATTGATTTGCTTGAACCAAATGAATCAAACCCGGTTTAAGCTCAAAGCTAGGTGCATCAACCGTGCCCCATTCTCTTCCTTGATAACTAGCTTTTAGAGGTTGGAATATCTCAATTATAGGAGTTAATTGAACCTCTTGAGTTCTCCTCCTTTGCTCATCCATTCTTGCTTCCATAACCTCCAATTGCTTCCTAAGAACTTCCACTTCCTGATTGATTTTCACATCTTGCTCTTTGGAAGTTCTTTCTCTCTTCTCATAGTCCAAAACGAAAGATTCCACATGTTTAACCTTGGATCTATGAAGTGTGTACCTATCAAGCACACCAATAAAGAAATCAAAAATAGTCCAATAAAATGCTTGAATCAACAAGCACAATACCATCCTATCTATATAAAAAAAACAAGCTCAAATTAGCAACAAGAAACTAAACAAACTATTGATCATCAATCTATTCACTCCCCGGCAACGGCGCCAAAAATTGACTCGAGCTAATTTCTAGCCTATCAATAATACAATAACCGAACTAGCTAGTAGTCCGGGTCGAACCACAAGGAGTGAATGTATCGATAGACAATCAAGTTGTTCACGTAGTCTCTATCATACTATCTAAGCACATAGTCATGAGTTTGGTGTTTTATAACTAGGCAAGTAATGAGTGAATGAAATAACAAGCAAAATATGAAGGCAAGCAATGTAAAGAACAAATAAAAGAGCAAGTAATAGAAATTCGATAAAAGCAAACAAGGATTCAAATGATTTCCGGTGTGATTAGGCTAAGGACTAGGCAAGTGATGTATCAAACCATTTTAATTCCTTTGAGTGGCATTATTACATAAATCAAGCTATCTCATCCTCCTAAGACTTGATAACTAGTGGATTGAATAACATGCTTACCACTCTAAACATATTACCAACTCCTAAAAGCACAATGCCTACTAATCTAACATCAATTCACATAATTCTTTCTAGGAGCAATGCAAATCAATACTAGATAGTATGAGCAAGGATTCATGCCAAGTGCTATGAATGGAAGCTTCCTAGGCATTCCATCAAACACCTTGTATGCACTCATGGTTGTCAATCATTCATGCAATTAAATCCAATCAAATCCAAGGGCAACTCAAAGGAAAGGTAGATCCACATCAAAAGCCATTAAATCCTAGCCTAATTCACACCATCCATCATTTGAAGCCTCAATGGATCTAGCCTAGCATGGATCTAAGCATCAAACCATCAACAACAAGTAAAAGCATAATGAAAATGACAAGAGAAGAAAATAGAGAAGAATCTTCAACAATATCTTCAATCTCCAAGCATAATCTTCAACAATATTTGAAAATACCAAAAAGGAAAGAGGGAAATAGCTAGGGTTCTAAGAGAAAGTGCTCAATTGAATTACAAGTGAAATTAGATGACAAATAAGGAAAATATCTAGCTATATATAGTTTTCCCAAGCATTGGGGCTAAATTGCAAATACTAGAAACTTAAGTTGAGAAGGTGGGGTAAAATCTGTAATTTCTGGAAAGTTAATTGAGGAGTTGACTATTTCATTTCCGGTTGACCCGTGCAATTTCCGCCCACATTTCCAGTTTGCGCGCTCTCACGGTTTTGGCTCGTTCTCTCTCGTCCGACATCGGAAAATTAATCCGCAAAGTGCTACGGCTTCCTCTTTCGACCCTCTTCGACATAGGCTAAGTCAAACTTGCCCAGAAAATTGCCACAGCACCTGAAATCAGCACGGAAACCGAGAGAAAAACGCAAAGCATATAGAAAAGGCATAAATGGTAAAAACCTATCATTTCTATTCATTTAAGCACAAATCCGAACCAAAACACGCATCGGGACGCACTCTAAAGCATGCTAAATATGTGGTTATCAATGAAGGATAGAAAAATACCTCTCCAGTATCCTCGTCGGTGAGCGCCATGAGTCCAAGATCCTCTCCCTCACTGGAGTTGGGATCAGTGAATGCGTCGGAGTCGCTTGAGACATCTTCAGTTGAAGCGACTGGCAGCTCACTTGCTACAAGCGCTCGCCGAGTAGCTTCTCTCTTTGCCTTCAGTTCTTCTCGCTCCTTTGCACTCAACTTTGGGCAGTCAGATTTGTAGTGGCCCATCTTTGTGGCAGTGATAGCACTCCACATCCATCATGTCTCTAGGGATCGTTTTGGACGTCTCTTCTCTCTTTCCTTTGCCTTCACGAGCATCAGTGCTTCTTCCCTTGTACTGCTTGTAGAATCTCTTGTACTTGCCCACACGTGAGTTCATCTTGTTGAAGTTCTTGGATAAGAACGCAACATGCACTTCCAGCTCTTCTCGTAACATCTTAGCGAGTGTCTGGTTGCTTGGCCCTTCTGCAGCTTTGAAAGCGACCCCTTTCGAAGGTGTAGGAGCTACATCCTCATCATCATGAATCATTCGATTAAGATCGAACTCGTGAGCCATGAGCTCGGAGAACAGGATCTCCGGCGTGAGTTTTGATAAGTCCTTCGTTGCCAGATATAGCTCCTTCATGGTCTGCCACTTTCGTGTGAAAGCTCGAACGATCTTGAGGTTCACCTCCTTGTCTGTGAGTTCCTTTCCAAGTTAGTTGAGAGTTGCAATGATGTTGGTAACTCTCAGCTCGAAGGCGTCTATGGACTCTCCTGACTTCATTATAAGGCCTTCAAACTCCCGCATCTGTACGGCGAGCTTGTTCTCCTTAATCTTGTCCGTTCCTTGAGAAATGAGGGCTAGGGCTTCCCACATTTCTTTCGCCGTTGCACACTTCATGATCCTTGGCAGATAGGCATCCGACACAGTGCTCTGCATTATGTGGCATGCGACTTTGTCGAGGTTGGCGATTTTGAAGTCGTTGGCATTGTAGTCATCCTTGTCCTTCTCGACGTATTCTTGTCTGACATGAGCTTCGCGGCCTTCGGCAGCTGGAACATTCACGGAGATGGCTTTCTTGATTTCGATCGGTCCATCCTCAATTACTTCCCACATTCTGTCGTGGATAGACCTGAGGAAGCTCTCGATACGAAAGCTCCATGTTTCGTATCCTTCAATAGAGAACTGTGGAAGATTCGATGCACTGTATGTAGACATAGCAAACTATCAGCAGTAATGCAGTATGCGTGGGTGAGGGTTTTATGCACTTAGGAAAAATTGGATCAGGTTCAGTGAGACAACTGAAGCGAGAGGGGACTCGCTTCGGATACGCAAAGCAGAGGCTCGAAAGAACCGCTGCTATGATACCACTTGTTGGTCCCGGTTCGTTAGAGGAAAAACACGTAGAGGGGGGGGGGGGGGGTGAATACGTGTTTTGAAGTTTTTCAACTTCTTTTCCTTTAACTCAGAGTGACAAGTAAAGAGCTCGCTTCAATACTTAAGATTTAGCCGTGAGCTAGATCTACAGTGTCTAGCTAGAACTTTTGACCTATGTTTGCACTTGATCAAAAGTGAGTCTTTACTCGTGATGCGGAAATTCGGTGAGCTAATCTTTCCTAAGTTAGTTGAAAGTGCAGTTTGAGTTTGTTTAGTATGCTTTGTGCAATGGATAATCAAATAGTAAGTAAAGAGAGATTAGGGTTAGAGATACGACACAGAGATTTATAGTGGTTCGGAGATAAAACTCCTACGTCCACTTGTTGCACTAGGCAACTCGTTCTCTTCACTCAAGAACTTGAAGATTACGGGTTCTTCAAAAACCTATGTAAAGATCAAGCTTCACTCGCTTAGATCTGACGACGACTGGGTGATTACGGGTTCACCACACAAAACCTAAACTGCACTGGAAGCTTCACTCGCTTCAGTCCGACGACAGGGAGATTACGGGTTCTCTTTACAACCTAGCTTCGATCGAGCTTCACACAATCGATGAGAGTGTAAGCTTGGATCTAGACTCTATGATCGAGGCTTCTACTATCGAGGAAAGTAGAGCCTTGGATCGAACACAACCTAACAACGACGAATACAAAACCTAACTGAACTTTTAGGGTTAGGGTTTTCTGTTTAGACAAAGACACACTAATGAAGAGTTCTTTACAACAAGTGCAAAAATAGCTAGAACTCTTCTCTAAGCTTGGATGTGAAATGGGCTTAGAATTCTAAGTGTGAAGGTTGCGAAGACAAGTTCCGATGTGGCTAGAACTTGGAGAACACTTGGAAACAAAGACTCGATGAATTGCTCAAAGGCTGGGAGTGTTTGTTTGCAGTAGGCGCTCAATGCTCAAGTAGTGTTCTAACTCTCTTCGTCTTCATCCTTGATTGGTGTCTAGATGTTAGGTTTTTCGTTGTCTTTTCGTGTCCGTTTTCCCTTAGTTTTCGTGTGTTTTCGTTGTTTGTGGCTATGATTTGGTTGTTTTGGAGTCTTTGGTATTGTAGGATGAAAAGGGCGGAAACGAGAAGAAAACAAGAAGAAAGAAGCATTATATCGAAGAGGGGTTCGATAGGAGCACGTAGGCGAAAACGGAGGTCAATTTGGAGTTCGGACGAGGAAGATACAGCCGAAACAAGAAAGATGCACGAAATGAACAGAACCAAGTTCTGGACGCCGTCCAACTTGAGTTGGACGCCGTCCAACTCTGGCGGCCAGCTTTCTTTTCCTTCTATAACTAGGTTTTCATACCTATTATAAATACTACCCCTTGTACATTAATTCTACAACCCTTTTACCTTAGTTTTAGCTCTAGTTTAGCATTCAAATACTTTAGTTTAGTTTTCCTTTGTTCGATCCGGATCGCTACTTCGTTCTTCAATTAATTCAAGTTTTTACTTAGTTCTTCGTTCTTCGTTTAATCTCGTAAGTTCTTTATTGCTTTCTTTTATTTGATTTAATTGCTCCCTAGTTCCTTAGATTTAGTTCTTAATTGCTTAGTTTAATATCGTTCATTCGTTTTCAAGTTCTTAGATTAGATTCGTTTTCTTAGTTTTCAATTCCTTCGATTTCAAGTTTTCGTAGTTAGATTTATTTGCTTAATTTTTAGATTTAGTTATTATGTCTAGATTCGTTTTCTTTTCAATTCCATGCCTAGGTAGTTTAATTGCTTTCGCTTAATTTCTCTAGTTTAATTAGTTTAGATTATTTCTTTGCTTTTTAGATTAGATTTATTTACTTGCTTTGATTTATTGCTTATTTATTTTCTTGCCTAGGATTTAAACAAACCAAACCAAATTCTTTTTACTTGCTTTCTTAGATATAGGCTAGTTTAGGATTGTTTTGCTACACGATTATTTGCCCTGCAAAGTTTTCCTTGAGATTCGACATTGAGTTTTTACTTACTAAGTGCTAGGATAGATTTCGTTCTATTGCGAACACTTTTTAGTAAAACAAATTTTGGCGCCGTTGCCGGGGAAAACTTTAGGTTATTTAATTGTGTAGTATTTTCTTTTTATTATTTTTATTTTTATTTTTGTTCGATTTCTTTTCCCTTCCACTTGGTGCGTTTAATCCGTTTGTTGAGTGTTGTGTATGCTAGGTCGTCAAAGTCTCTAAAGGAAGTTGACACCTCACATCGACGACATCAATAGGAAAAAGGCGCTCTTAACCGTGAAGAAGGAAGAAGAAGACGAGAGCTCGAAGCAATGGCACAAAATAAATGGAGAAGTCGCACCGTGGCTGCCATCAAAGCGAGCCAACAACGTCTTCACGCCTCACCCACCCTAGCTGGTCATCTCTCATCTCTACCGAAACAAGGTGATTCCGGAAGTTTCAAATTAGATGTTGTTTTGGATAATGGAGATAGTGTGCCGGGTATGTTGGATTTGGGGGCAGCCGTGAACTTGATGCCATACTCGATTTTTGAGAGAATGGGTTCAAGGGATCTTAAGCCTACCGATTTTCGCATCGAGCTAGCCGACGGTTCTTTGAGTCAACCCTTGGGGATTGTGGAAGACGTTGCTTTACTTGTGAGAGGAATTCAAGTTCTTGCCGATTTCATTGTGCTTGACGTGGGGCGAGGAGTTAGGAGTGAGAGAGGTCATCTACTCTTGTTGGGACGACCATTTATGGCCACTACTCGAGCTCGGATTGATGTAGGTACCGGCACATTGAGCATGGCCGGTGAAGGAGGTTCGGTAACATTTTCGGTATTTGGAAATTCACCTCCTATTCCTACTCCTTCTTTTCATTTATGCTCTTATGTTAAGCTTGCTAACCCTTGTGTGGAGGAAAATGTTTGTGAGATTTTTAACAAGGTAGCAACTCTTGAAGAATTCATTGAAGATGAAGAGTCCATTGAAGATGACGAATTCTTTAGTTGTGTGGATGAGGAAGAAGCCATTATTGATGAGTTCTTGAGCAAATTGGATGAGGAAGAGATCGTGGAGGAGTTTTTGAGCAATGTGCAAGGCATGGAGGATCACAATAGTCATATGGAGGAGTCGATTTTGAGTTCACAGCAAGAGGAAGAAATCATGGACAACTTTCTTGCCGATCTCGACGAGGAAGCACTTTTTATGGAGGATCCATCATCAAGTTTTGAAGATCATGATATTTCTTACATGGATTTTCACACAAGTGTGGGGGAGATGAGTGTCCAAGATAACCCTCTTTTCGAGTTTCAAGCCGAAGAGAAAGAAGAGTCCACCTTTGCACCGAGAGTCTCCTATGGGTGGTTAAAGACGTTGCTCGTTGCAACAGATTTTGGATGAGAATTTTTGGTACGTCAAGCTAATGACGATAAACAAGCGCTTGGTGGGAGGCAATCCACGTAAAAAAATTTAGAGTAGGCTTTATTTTTATTATTTTAGTTGTTTTTCGTTCGTTTTCTTTTGAATTTCGTGTAGGGAATAGTTTACAAGGAGGGTATGATGAAGAGAGAGATCGAGCCGGACTCGAACGATCCCCGTTTTTGGGCCCCAAATGATCCCCGTTGGAATGATCCCCGGTTCCGAGGTCCATACAACCCATAGCTTTGTTTTGTGTCTTTCTATTTTTTTTTTGAGTCTTTTATTTCTTTGTTTTGTGCACTTTTATGCTTTGGTAATTTGTGTTTGGTGTTTGTTTTGTAGGTACTACTTGGAGTCTTTCGAGATTTTGAGTTATTGGTCGTCATCTTGCGATAAGTTCCTTCTTTCCTTCTCCTTTTTATTTTCTTGCAATGGGGACATTGCTTGATTTTAAGTGTGGGGGAGGGTCTTTAAACTTTTGGCATGTAGTTTTTGTTTTGTTTTTATGTCTTGTTGATTGAGTCTAGTTTGTGATCGAGTCTTCATGTTCCCTCACTTAGGAATTTGTTTGATTTTGAGCCATATAAGCATGTAACTTAGGATCAATGTGAATGATTCAACGATGGAATCTTTAGTTGTTGGAATTGATTTGAGCATAAATTATGTTGGTTTAATCTTGAGTTGTTGATTATGATTCGATGAATTGTGGGGCATGAATTGATTTGAGTTTGAGGAAAATGATTTATGATTTTTGGTTGAGTGATAAATCTAGATAGTTACGACTTGGATTGCTAGATTACTTTCCCCTTATGATAAAAAATAAAAAATAAAAAAAAAAAAAAAAAAAAAAAAGATTTGTGTTTTATTTGAATAAAAGAGTTGATAGGATTCTGCTCCTCTTACTTGTAACGTATGAAAATACTAGAGTAATGAGCATGGGAAACCACATGAAAAGGCTTCGAGGGATCCTCGAATGATCACATTTCATGAACTATGTCCTAGATGATACTCGTGTATATTAGAATAAAGTGTTCGTAGGCATTCTACTTGACAATGGGTACGGGAAACCGCACTAGGAGGCTCGATGTGACCCATCGATGATTAAACCTAGTGAATTATGTGCCAAAAACGTTCACTTGTGTAAAAAAAAAAAAAAAAAAAAAAAGAGTTGTTTATGTATTGAATAAAAAGGGAAAGTAGGCTAGACGTCTAAAGTTGTGGTGATCTAGATATTTGTGAGATGTGTGTATCATTGCTTTTCCTCTTGCTTGGGTTGATTTATAAGCCACATAGCTCGTTGATGATGATTGATTGTAACTTGGGATTAAAGTGACCTCGTTTGAGTTTGTCGATTCCGGTGATTAAATGTTATATGATTTGAATTGTTTGGATTGAGTCTAAGTTGTATGTTTATATTGCTTGAGGACAAGCAAAGTTCTAAGTGTGGGGGATTTTGATTGGTGTCTAGATGTTAGGTTTTTCGTTGTCTTTTCGTGTCCGTTTTCCCTTAGTTTTCGTGTGTTTTCGTTGTTTGTGGCTATGATTTGGTTGTTTTGTAGTCTTTGGTATTGTAGGATGAAAAGGGTGGAAACGAGAAGAAAACAAGAAGAAAGAAGCATTATATCGAAGAGGGGTTCGATAGGAGCACGTAGGCGAAAACGGAGGTCAATTTGGAGTTCGGACGAGGAAGATACGGCCGAAACAAGAAAGATGCGCGAAGTGAACAGAACCAAGTTCTGGACACCGTCCAACATGAGTTGGACGCCGTCCAACTCTGGCGGCCAGCTTTCCTTTCCTTCTATAACTAGGTTTTCAAATACTACCCCTTGTACACGAATTCTACAACCCTTTTACCTTAGTTTTAGCTTTAGTTTAGCATTCAAATACTTTAGTTTAGTTTTCCTTTGTTCGATCCGGATCGCTACTTCGTTCTTCAATTAATTCAAGTTTTTACTTAGTTCTTCGTTCTTCGTTTAATCTCGTAAGTTCTTTATTGCTTTCTTTTATTTGATTTAATTGCTCCCTAGTTCCTTAGATTTAGTTCTTAATTGCTTAGTTTAATATCGTTCATTCGTTTTCAAGTTCTTAGATTAGATTCGTTTTTCTTAGTTTTCAATTCCTTCGATTTCAAGTTTTCGTAGTTAGATTTATTTGCTTAATTTTCAGATTTAGTTATTATGTCTAGATTCGTTTTCTTTTCAATTCCATGCCTAGGTAGTTTAATTGCTATCGCTTAATTTCTCTAGTTTAATTAGTTTAGATTATTTCTTTGCTTTTTAGATTAGATTTATTTACTTGCTTTGATTTATTGCTTACTTATTTTCTTGCCTAGGATTTAAACAAACCAAACCAAATTCTTTTTACTTGCTTTCTTAGATTTACGCTAGTTTAGGATTGTTTTGCTACACGATTAATTGCCCTGCAAAGTTTTCCTTGAGATTCGACATTGGGTTTTTACTTACTAAGTGCTAGGATAGATTTCGTTCTATTGCGAACACTTTTTAGTGAAACAATCCTTCACTATTTATAGGCGGAAAGTTGGCCGAGATCCGTTGCTTGGTAGGTGGCCTTGTCTCTCCTCCTCTCGATAGTCCTTGCACAGGCTGGCTGCTTTTCAGACGCGCAGTTTTGGCACTTTGCCAAAAATGGCTAACTAATTCCTTTAAGAACTTTGCATACCCCGGCATATCCTTCAAAGCATCAATGAGAGGAATATTGACATTTACTTTCTCAAACATCTCAACAAACCTATTCATTTTGGGGTCCACCTTGGGCTTGGCGAAACGAGAAGGAAACGGAGCTTTGGAAATCACGTCCTTCTTTGGGGCAGGGAACTCTATCCACTCATGAGGTGGTTCATCTTTTTTCATAATCAAACACTTTCTTCTTGGGAACATCTTCCTTTGGCATAGGTGCTCTTAGAGACTCCATTTCTTCCTCTTCATCATCGTCCTCCACTAGGATTTCTTCCTTATCATTTTCAACCTTTTCATCCCCAAGCCTCATTGGCTTCTCAATCGATCTTCCACTTCTCAATTTTATAGCATCCACACTATCAAGAGATTAACTCAAACTCACTATTTGTGAGGGGGTTGTAGGATAGATACCTTGGAACTCTTCATAACTTCTTCGTTCTTTGATAACCTTTCCAAGCTCATGAATGTAATAGACCTTCTCCATTCTCTTCAAATCCATCCCACTTGTATACATTTTCCCATTTTTGGCTCTCATTCTTTGATAGTAAGAGCTCATCCTCTCTTTCTCTTGGGCTTCACGTGGAAGGTTCTCATAAGGTGGCCAATGATCCGGCTTTGTGAGAAAATAAATCTCATCTCCAAGAGTCATTGGAGTCTTCTTCTTCTCATAGCTATCATGGTCATGGGAAGGGTCCCATGGAGGAACTCTTTGACCTCCCCATTCTTGCTCTCCAAAAGGTTGCATAGACTCAACCCCATTAACCACACGAATCACCTTGCATTGTTGCTTTGGATTAACCTCCGTGTTACTCGGGAACTTCCCTTGCTTATGTTGAGAAGCGACATGGCTAGCCATGTGACTCATTTGACCCTCAAGCATCTTGATATGCTTGTCCATGGAAGACACCGTATTCTCCAAGGTGGTGACCTTTTGCCCCGTATGTGCAATAAACGTTCCTTGTTGAGTAGCCATTTGAGATTGACTATCCACTAATTGCTTCAACATTTGCTCCGTAAGACTTGGAGGCTTTGTCTCTTCCACAACTTGAGACTGAGGAGCATGGAATGCATTGTTGGGGTTTCCATAAGCAAGGTTTGGATGATTGTTGAAAGTAGAATTACCATAATTCCGTTGATAATTGCCTTGGTTCCATCCACCCCTTTGGTTAATGTATTTAACATCCTCTTAACTTAAAACTTCACCATTCTCGAATTTCTTGATGGCTAGCATCTCCTTCATGTCTCTTTGGCCCTTATCATAGTCCTTCTTAAAAGTAGTGAATAGTGAAGTCAATTCATCATATCTCTCATCCGATAGAGAGGCAACCCTCTTTGTGGAAGTCCGTTCCATAGGCCATTGGTAGGCATGAGCGGCCATCTCCTCAATTATCCTCAATGCTTCCTTAGCATGTTTATTCAACAAGCAACCCCCCGCGGTGACATCAACTACACTTCTTGTGTGAGAAGTGAGTCCACTATAGAAATGAGTCACTTGTTGATCCTCACTTAAACCATGTTGAGGACACTTGCGGATAAGCTCTCTATACCTCTCCCAAGCTTCAAATAAGGTTTCATCCCCATGTTGAGAGAAATGGGAAATCTCCGAAATCATCTTGTGAGCCTTTGAGGGAGGGAAATACTTTGATAAGAAAGCTTTGCAAAGATCTTGCCAAGTGTGTATCTCCGACTTATCCAATCCTTTGTACCAATCCTTGGCTCTATCCCTCAAAGAGAAACCAAACATCCTTAGTCGAATGGCATCACAAGGGACACCATTTAGCTTAACGGTTTCACATATTTCCAAGAACGAAGTGAGATGTGCATTTGGATCCTCTAGTGGGCTTCCTCCGAATTGAACATTCATAACCATTCGAATCAAGCCGGTCTTCAACTCAAAATTATTGGCGTTGATTGAACCCCACTCCCCTCTTTGATATTGTTCCGTTGGTGCTTGATACGTAGAGTTGATGGGAGGTGGGGGCACCTCATTAGCCTTCCTCTTTTGCTCATTTATCTCCGCTTGCATTTCTTCCATTCTCCTCATGATGGCTTCCATGTTTGGGTTTTGATCACCCATGTCTTGTTCTTCTCTAGAATTCCTTCTTCTATGCCGGCCTTCTCTCAAATTCCAAGACAAGTGGCTCTACAAGTCTCCCCTTGGACCTTGTGAGCATGTACCTTTGATAACCACATATTTAGCATGCTTTAGAGTGTGTCTCGATGCGTGTTTTGGTTCGGATTTGTGCTAAATGAATAGGAAATGATAGGTTTTTACAATTTATGCATTTTCTATATGCTTTGCGTTTTCTCTCGGTTTCCATGCTGATTTTAGGTGTTGCGGCAATTTTCTGGGCAAGTTTGACTAATCCTATGTCGAAGAGGATCGAGAGAGGAAGCCGTAGCACTTTGCGGATTAATTTTCCGATGCCGGACGAGAGAGGACGAGCCAAAACCGTGAGAGCGCGCAAACTGCGAAATGTGGGCGGAAATGCACAAGTCAAACGAAAATGGACTAGTCAACCCTTCATTTAACTTTCCAGAAATTACAGATTTTACCCCACCTTCTCAACTTAAGTTTCTAGTATTTGCAATTTGACCCCAATGTGTGGGAAAACTATAAATAGCTAGTTATTTTCCTTATTTGTCATCTAATTTCACTTGTATTTCACTTGAACAACTTCTCTTAGAACCCTAGCTATTTTCCCTCTTTCTACTTTGGTATTTTCAAATATTTGTGGATGATCAAGCTTGGAGATTGAAGATTATTGAAGATTTTCAATTCCTTTTCATTTCCTTGTCATTTCTATTATGATTTCTCTTATTTTCCATGGTTTGATTGCTAGATCTATGGCTAGCTAAGTTTGCATATGGCTCCAAGTGATGGATAATTTGATGTAGATGATAGGTATTAGATTCTAGGATGTTGATCTACCTTTCTCTTGGATTGCCTATGGATTGGGACTTTAATTTGTATAGCTCGTAGTCCGGGTTGAACCACAAGGAGTGAATGTATCGATAGAAAATCAAGTAGTTCACGTAGTCCCTATCATACTATCTAAGCACATATTCATGATTTTTGTGTTCTATAACTAGGTAAGTAATGAGTAAGTGAAATAACAAGCAACAATAAAAACAAGTAATGTGAAGAACAAATAAAGGAGCAAGTAGTAGAAATTCGATAAAAGCAAGCAAGGATTCAAATGATTTCCGGTGTGATTAGGCTAAGGACTAGGCAAGTGATGTATCAAACCATTTTAATTCCTTTGAGTGACATTATTACATAAATCAAGCTATCTCATCCTCCTAAGACTTGATAACTAGTGGATTGAATAACATGCTTACCATTCTAAACATATTACCAACTCCTAAAAGCACAATACCTACTAATCTAACATTAATTCACATAATTCTTTCTAGGAGCAATGCAAATCAATACTAGATAGTATGAGTAAGGATTCATGCCAAGTGTTATGAATGGAAGCTTCCTAGGCATTCCATCAAACACCTTGTATGCAATCATGGATGTCAATCATTCATGCAATTAAATTCAATCAAATCCAAAGGCAACTCAAAGGAAAGGTAGATCCACATCAAAAACCATTTCACACCATCCATCATTTGAAACCTCTATGAGATCTAGCCACTCATAGATCTAACAATCAAACCAACAAAAAGAAAAGAATTCATGGTAGAAATAACAAGGAAAGTAAAAAGAAATAAAATGCTTCAAAAATCTTCAATCTTCAAGCTTGATCATCCAATAATATTTGATAATACCAAAAAGGAAAGAGGGAAAGCTAGGGTTCTAAAGTTGTTGTGCAAAAATAAAATACAAGTGTTGGATCATGCCAAATAAGGCAAATAACAAGGTATTTATAGACATCCCATAAGTTGGGGTCAAATTGTAATAAAGAGAAACTTGAGTGAGAAGGTGGGGTAAAATTTGTAATTTCTGGAAAGTTTACTCAAGGTTTGACTTGTGCATTTTCGGTTGACTTGTGCATTTCCGCCCACATTTCACAGTTTGCGCGCTCTCACGGTTTTGGCTCGTTCTCTCTCGTCCGGCATCGGAAAATTAATCCGCAAAGTGCTACAGATTCCTATCTCGATTCTCTTCGACATAGGATAAGTCAAACGTTCCCAGATAATTGCCACAGCACCTGAAATTTGCAAGGAAAACGAGAGAAAACGCAAAGCATATAGAAAATGCATAAGTATGAAAACCTATCATTTCCTATTCATTTAAGCACACATATCAAAGTCTAAACCTACCAAAAACATCTTGAAATGCATATAAAATATCGGTTTGTCAGGGGCTCGCTTCGCTTTAGAATGGGAGCGACCGCTTCAAATCGTGTCGCTTCAAGGTCATACTGTAGCGAGTACTTGGAAAATAAATTTCCCGAGTAAAGTTGCTTTAGTATTCGTTGACCCGCGTTGACTCGCTTTGGCTTGTTACTGTAGCGCTCGCTTCGCTTCGCTATTCTTTGGCACGCTTCACTTCGGCTGGGTAGACTCGCTTCGATTGGAAAACACACTCAAGCGAGTGGCCTTCACTTGAAATTTCTACAGTCTAAAAACCTAAGTGACTAAAGCAAAAACAAAGCCATCCTAACAGTATAGGCTTAGAAAAATTTTGTTTCACTAAAAAGTGTTCGCAATAGACGAAATCTATCGTAGCACTAGCAAGTAAAACCTAAGTATCGAATCTCAAGGAAAACTTAGCAGGGCAATCAATTATGTAGTACTAAAACCTAATCTAGCCTAAATCTAGGAAAGCAAGTAAATAAGATTTTGGGTTTTTGTTTTTAAATCCTAGGCAATAAAATAAATCAAAGCAATTAAAATCGAAGCAAATAAATCTAATCTAAAAGCTGGAAATAAATTAGAAAATTAAACTAGACGAAAACAATAAATCTACCTAGGCAAAAATCGAAAAGAAAGCAATAAAGAAAGCAAAGAAGGAAGCATAAACTACTCTAGACATGATGAATAAAATCTGGAAATTTAAAGGCAAATAAATCTAACTTTGACAACTTTGAAAAACGAGAGAATCGAAACTAGAAAAACGAATCTAAACTTTAAACTAGAAATCGAAAGAATGAAATTAAAACTAAGCAAATTAAACGAAGTAATTAAGAGAACGAATCTAAAACTAAAGCAAAGCAATTAAAGCAAATAAACGAAAGCAATAAAAGAACTTACGAGAATTAAACGAAGACAAAGAACGCGAATTAAATAAAGAAGTCTTGAATTAAACGAACTACGAATACGGATCCGAACAAAGTAAAGCTAATCTAGAGAATTTTAGTGCTGAAAAATAAAGCTAACTAATGCTAAAAACTGATACAAATTCGTCCCAAAGTACTAGTATTTATAATTGGAAGAAAACCTAATTAAATAAGGAAACAACAGCTGGACGCCGACTTCTGGCCGATCGGCCAAATGCTGAGGAGTTCTGGCCGGTCGGCCAGATCAGAAACTGCTAAACACGCACATAAGTACTTGGCCGGTCGGCCAGAATCTGGCCGGTCGGCCAGATCAGGTACTGGCACGTTCGCGCGCGACTCTCTTGTTTCGGCCGTATCTTCCTCATCCGAACTCCAAATTGACCTCCGTTTTCGCCTATGTGCTCCTATCGAACCCCTCTTCGATATAATCCTTTCATTACATCCAAAATGAATCTTCAATAAAATCATGAGAGGTTAGAACTCGAGGTCAATGATTGCTCAACAACCTTTCTTCTCGTTTTCTTCTCGTTTCCGCCCTTTTCATCCTACAAGTACCAAAAACTCCAAACAAACGAATCATAGCCAAAAGACACACTAAAAGACACGAAACACAATGAAAACGAACATGAAAACACAATGAAAAACCTAACAACTAAACACCAATCAAAATCCCCCACACTTAGACCTTTGCTTGTCCTCAAGCAATATAAAAACGAAATAACAATAGACTCAAGTATTGTGAACTATATAGGCCTCAAAACTTTTCAAAAACAAACTCTCATGATCGTGATCAAAACTATGCACACAACCTTAGCATCAATCAACACAATCTACTCAACTAATTCAAAATATGCTAATCCATCAAAGAACACTCCCCAACATGTGAAATTTTATATATGAAAGTGAACACTCAACTCTCTCAAAGAAAAGATGTATAAGATAATGCACATCATAGGGTTCACTCAATATCAATGCAATGTAACATGTTTACCATAGGCTTGCCTTCAATCTCAACATCTCCACCTAATGTAATACTTACAAATTAGGATCAAAAAGATCTTTATATAAGCATGTAATGTAGGAACATTGGTTAAGGTAGGGAATATATAGGCTAAGTGACTCAAAATGCTCTAAATCATCAACCTCTTTTTCAACTCCAACCAAAGTATGGATTTTTATCTCCATCTTCTACCCTCCAACACACCAAATACAAACTCAAAGATGCTAAAATATCAACTATACAAATCAAAGCTAACTATCCCCTTATGCTTATTTTTTTTTCTCTTTTTCTTTTCTTTTCTTTTTTTTTTCCCCAGAGCTCAACTAATAAATGTTCTTTCTAATGTTGAACAAAGGCTCTATTTTTTTTCTCATCTCTTTTTTTTTTCTTTTTCTCTTCTAAGCTCATAGGGATAGCTAACTACACTTAAACAAGCATCTAAAATTTCTTCTCTTCCTCTCCTTCTACACCACAACAAGTATTCTCCAATTATCTCCTTCCATATCACCAACTACAACTAAGGATACCCATAATCATGCAAACCTCCTATCATCCGGTTTTACAAAGAACGGCTAATAAAGGCTCAAAAGGGGTAAACAAAGGTTTATGAACAAGATTAGTGTATAGGGATCATGTGGCTAAAGAAAGATGGCCTAAGATCATCTCCTAGTTCGTAAATATACTAAGGTCTTGATGGAGAAACAAGGCAAGTTCTAGAAACAATGAAACATGCATGATCACTCAATCAAAGAATAGGCATAAATATGCACAAATAGCTCAATTCTCACTGGTTCAAACTAACTAGTTCCCGACATCATAGCATACATCAAATTCATCAAATAAAATGCGTAGCTTCGCCAAGGTTCCATGCATAATAAAGATCATGAATTTTTCTCCAAAAATCAACAAAAATTTTCTATCATCGGCCAAATCCACAATACTATCATCACATGCTCATTTGACTCAATTAACTCCTAAGACTCAACAAAATTAAACACATCATGCCAAAGTTTCAAAGACCCCCCCCCCCCCCCCCCCCCCCCCCCACACACACACACACACACTTAAAATCAAGCAATGACCTCATTGCGAGAAAATAAAAAGGAAGGGATAGAAGGAACTTATTGCACAATGTCGACCAACACACTTGAAATCCCGAGAAATTCCATGTAGTACCTACAAAACAAACACAAAACACAATACCAAAGCGTAAAATCGAGCAAAATAAAGAAATCAAAATAAAAGACTCAAAACAAAACTAAAAGACACAAAACAAGGCTATAGGTTGAAGAAACCTTGGAACCGAGGATCTTGCCAACGAGGATCGTGAGGAGACCAAAATCGGGGATCATTCGGGTTCGGTTTGGCCAGGGGTCGTTCGCATAGGTTTGGCCGATCGTCCAGAATTCCTAAGGAAATCTGGCCGATCGGCCAGGTCAAAAACTGAGTGTCCGACGCCAATCCTGCAAAAACACACATACTACACGAAAAATCAACTATTAACAATAAATACTACGAAAAATAAAATTAAAATTTTTTTTTTTTAATTTTTACGTGGGTTGCCTCCCACCAAGCGCTTGTTTAACGTCATTAGCTAGACGAAGGATACAATCAACCTAAGCCCGTAGCACCAAGCGACGTCTTGATGCTCCTTGCGACACACTCACACTCCCTCATCGAACAATCTCGACGATCCAAAACGTGGTCATCATCAACTCTTGACTCCCCCACACTTAGTTCGAACTTCTCCTCAAACATCTTCGAGCTAAACTCTGCAAGAAAAGATGTTACACAATTGGTGAGGTTAGAAAGAAAAGAGTTAACGACAACTTCCTCTTCCGATGCATGGTTCAAGTTTTCCTCTTCTACTTCATCAACCTCCTTCAAATTCCCTAGATATTGCTCGATTATATCCTCTTCCTCATCCACACAACTAAAGAATTCGTCATCTTCAATGGACTCTTCATCTTCAATGAATTCTTCAAATGCTGCTTCCTTGTTAAAAATCTCACAAATATTTTCCTCAACACAAGGGTTAGCAAGTTTAACATAAGAGCATAAATGAAAAGATGAAGTAGGAATAGAAGGTGAGTTCCCAAATACCGAAAATGTTACCGAACCTCCTTCACCGGCCATGCTCAATGTGCCGGTACCTACATCAATTCGAGCTCGAGTAGTGGCCATGAATGGTCTTCCCAATAAAAGTAGATGTCCGGTTGCACTCTTAGCTCCTTTGCCTTCGTGAAGCACAACAAAGTCGGTGACGACTCGAATTCCACCAACAAGGACAGTGATGTCTTCCACAACTCCCAAAGGACTGCTCACGGTGCCGTCTGCTAGCTCAATGCGCATGTCGGTAGCTTGAAGGACTCTTGAGTTCATCTTCTTGAAAATAGAATATGGCATCAAGTTCACCGCAGCCCCTATTTTTATTGGCATTGGAAGCATATCACATTATGGCAGGGTAACGTTTCACAGTTTAATGAATCTTCCACTTATTTGATGGGCTGGCTAAGAGATTATTTATGGTTAAACTCTTCACAACTTATCAACGGATATAACCCTTTTGGGATGAATAGTTTATCGGTCTGGGCATGGATGTTCTTATTTGGACATCTTGTTTGGGCTACTGGATTTATGTTCTTAATCTCCTGGCGGGGATATTGGCAAGAATTGATTGAAACTTTAGCATGGGCTCATGAACGCACACCTTTGGCCAATTTGATTCGATGGAGAGATAAACCCGTGGCCCTTTCTATTGTGCAAGCAAGATTGGCTGGATTAGCCCATTTT
The DNA here is from genome assembly GCA_029379335.1 of Thymus mandschuricus. Lineage (NCBI taxonomy): Eukaryota > Viridiplantae > Streptophyta > Magnoliopsida > Lamiales > Lamiaceae > Thymus > Thymus mandschuricus. Next base: position 20,156,906 of record CM057083.1, read on the forward strand.
TCTGTAGGTTATATATTCACTTATGCAGCTTTCTTGATTGCCTCTACGTCGGGAAAATTTGGCTAATTTTTGAATATGTTATATTCGCGATAATCTCATTTTTTTTCGGTGGGGAGAAGGCCTGCCTTCTTATATTTCTACATCTAGGATTCGACTTGTATCATCGATACTAATAGGAACTGAACCATTATGGCAAGGAAAAGTTTGATTCAGAGGGAAAAGAAGAGGCAAAAATTGGAACAGAAATATCATTTGATTCGTCGATCCTCAAAAAAAGAAATAAGTAAAGTTCCATCGTTAAGTGACAAATGGGAAATTTATGGAAAGTTACAATCCCCACCAAGGAATAGTGCACCTACACACCTGCATCGCCGTTGTTTTTCGACCGGAAGGCCCAGAGTTAACTATCGAGACTTTGGACTATCCGGACACATACTTCGTGAAATGGTTCATGCTTGTTTGGTGCCAGGAGCAACAAGATCGAGTTGGTAAGGATTAACCTTTCATTTCTATAGTCGATGATCATAAACGGCCTCTTTACCATTCTGTATAAATGTACTATTCTATTTGTATAGATATGGTAGAGGGGCGCATTCAATTCTTCTTTGTCTATTAGTTTTGACTTCTTCTCTTCAGCGCGGGGTAGAGCAGTTTGGTAGCTCGCAAGGCTCATAACCTTGAGGTCACGGGTTCAAATCCTGTCTCCGCAACATCTTTTTTTTTTTTTTTTTTTTTTTTTTTTTTTTTTTTATTATTATCTCAAAATTTGGGGTTTGGCTCTGTTAACTAGTACCCCCGTTTTAGGGGGTAGGAAGGGGAAAAGGGAGGGATAGTCCATAAATCCGGAAACGGTCTCTCTGCTATCCAAAATGATGCTCAAATCGAAACCTCTCGGATCCGCTCGTTTAGGAAATGAGTTGATAGGCTTGGGGTCCTTTGTCTCCTTCTTCATGATATTCCGAATAGGTGGAACATACGGGTTGAGCATTTGCTTCTTGTTCTTCACTCTACTCGGGAATGGAATAGGGGGAACGTACGGATCGGGAGTCTTGTGGAGAATGGGAACATCCTTCTTATCATCCTCGGACTCCGTGTGCTGTTCGTCGATTTTGGCCGATCGGCCAAAGTCAAGGTGACTTGGCCGATCGTCCAGATTGGACGCTGTGCTCTCGCGCATGTTGAAGGGTTTGGCCGAGCGGCCAGATTCTGGCCGACCGGCCAGATCGGCTACTGGAAGAACTTGGCCGAAGGGTGTTGCCGGGGTTCCCGGGCCGTTCCATCGAGCGCTCGGGCCCCGTCTATCTCCCATGGGCCCTTGAGGAGGCATCGGAACTCCATTGCGTTGTAACACCGTGATTGCATGAGCTTGGTGAGGTGGAACGGGAGGAACATATGGAGGATATGGGGCTTGCACCTCGTTGGCTTGTTGTGGTAGAATCCCTTGGCTCGGAATTCGCCCCGGTTGTTGCATCAGGTGCATGGAACTAGAAATTTGGCCAATGGCCAACTCGAGCCTCTTTATGTTCGCATCAAGTGCATGGAGACGATCCTCATCGACGGGAGGCTTTTGTGGAGGTCCTTGAGGACGAGAATTTGGGTATGATGGTGGTGGTGTAGGAGTAGGTTGAGGGGGGTAGTATGGAGGTGGTGGATAGTAGGGATTTGGAGGATATTGAGGAGGAGGATAATATGGTGGAGGTTGAGAGTAGTAGGGATTTTGAGGAGGGTAGGGGTTATTATATAGAGAGGGACGACGATATTGAAAATTCGGGTTCGTTCCTTGCCCTTGGGGTGGTGGCATGTACCCTTGGGCAGCATATACATCGGCTCCTCCTTCATAAGTGGGTGCTCCCATGTTATGGCAAACCTCCTTGATGTGTCCCAACTCTCCACAAATCTCGCATTTGTCCGGCTTCCTCTCTTCCTCCTTCGGGGCCGGTGCACTTTGCTTAATCTTCAAGTTTTCGAGATCCCTTAACATGTCGGCCATTTGCTTCTTCAAATCGGGGCTCATCGAAATTGCACTCGCCTCCACTTTCCTCGGTCTAGCTGATTTTTGTTGAGAACTCGCAGCGAGCGTCTCGAATATCGTCTGCAACTCGTCAGCTGTCTTGACCGCTATGTTGCCTCCGGCAGAACTGTCCACCATGAACTGACAAGTTGAGGGCGTCGTAGAAATATTGCCAAAGCAACTCCGGTGCCATTTGATGATGAGGGCACTGTTGAAGTAGCTCTTGGAACCTCTCCCATGCTTCGTGAAATGGCTCATCGTTGTCTTGGGAGAAATTCATAATCTTTGACCGCACCTCTTGAGTCTTGCGGTTCGGGTAGTACTTGAGCATGAACTTCTCGCACACTGCATTCCATGTGGTGAGAGAGTTGGCCAGGAGTGAAAAATACCATGACTTTGCTCGATCCTTGGGGGTGTACGGGAAACACTTCATCTTCAAGTTGTCCTCCGTGAGTCCCGAGTGTGGGAAAGATTGCACCACCGTGCAATACTCTCGAATGAACGTCAATGCATCCTCGTTGGGCAGCCCGTGGTAGGATGGGAGCAACGCCATGTGGTGAGGTTTAAGCTCATGATTCCTGACCGCTTCCGTCAGGACAATCGCCGAAGTGGTGGCTGTGAATGTGGGCCGAGCACCCATAACGACTCTAGCTGCCATGGCTTCGGGCTCTGCAAATAACAAGACCAAAGAGAAGTCTTGTGAATCAATCTCCTCCTTCTCCTTCGCGGCTAAGATCGCTTTCCTTTGATGGATGTTGTCGAAATAGGGCGCTAAACTCCTTTGAAGACTTCGGCGACCATGCATAAACAACACTCAACAAACGGGTTAAACGCACCGAGTGGGAGAAATAAGAAATCGAAGAAACACAAATAAAAATAAAACAAATAAAAAGACTACACAATAAATCGCCTAAAGTTTTCCCCTACAACGGCGCCAAAATTTGTTTCACTAAAAAGTGTTCGCAATAGACGAAATCTATCGTAGCACTAGCAAGTAAAACCTAAGTATCGAATCTCAAGGAAAACTTAGCAGGGCAATCAATTATGTAGTACTAAAACCTAATCTAGCCTAAATCTAGGAAAGCAAGTAAATAAGATTTTTGGGTTTTTGTTTTTAAATCCTAGGCAATAAAATAAATCAAAGCAATTAAAATCGAAGCAAATAAATCTAATCTAAAAGCTGCAAATAAATTAGAAAATTAAACTAGACGAAAGCAATAAATCTACCTAGGCAAAAATCGAAAAGAAAGCAATAAAGAAAGCAAAGAAGGAAGCATAAACTACTCTAGACATGATGAATGAAATCTTGAAATTTAAAGGCAAATAAATCTAACTTTGACAACTTTGAAAAACGAGAGAATCGAAACTAGAAAAACGAATCTAAACTTTAAACTAGAAATCGAAAGAACGAAATTAAAACTAAGCAAATAAGAGAACGAATCTAAAACTAAAGCAAAGCAATTAAAGCAAATAAACGAAAGCAATAAAAGAACTTACGAGAATTAAACGAAGACAAAGAACGCGAATTAAATAAAGAAGTCTTGAATTAAACGAACTACGAATACGGATCCGAACAAAGTAAAGCTAATCTAGAGAATTTTAGTGCTGAAAAATAAAGCTAACTAATGCTAAAAACTGATACAAATTCGTCCCAAAGTACTAGTATTTATAATTGGAAGAAAACCTAATTAAATAAGGAAACAACAGCTGGACGCCGACTTCTGGCCGATCGGCCAAATGCTGAGGAGTTCTGGCCGGTCGGCCAGATCAGAAACTGCTAAACACGCACATAAGTACTTGGCCGGTCGGCCAGAATCTGGCCGGTCGGCCAGATCAGGTACTGGCACGTTCGCAGCGCGACTCTCTTGTTTCGGCCGTATCTTCCTCATCCGAACTCCAAATTGACCTCCGTTTTCGCCTACGTGCTCCTATCGAACCCCTCTTCGATATAATGCTTTCATTACATCCAAAATGAATCTTCAATAAAATCATGAGAGGTTAGAACTCGAGGTCAATGATTGCTCAACAACCTTTCTTCTCGTTTTCTTCTCGTTTCCGCCCTTTTCATCCTACAAGTACCAAAAACTCCAAACAAACGAATCATAGCCAAAAGACACACTAAAAGACATGAAACAAAATGAAAACGAACACGAAAACACAACGAAAAACCTAACAACTAAACACCAATCAAATTTCTAACCAATTTTCTACATCAAGTTGGGTCGCTTGGGAGTAGGATTCTTAGGGGTTTTGGGATCAAATCAAAACAAATATTTCACTCACTTCAAAGTGTCCCATATGAGTTCCCCCTTAACAAGTGATTGGTGTGTAAATGTTAGGATTTTCGTAGTGTTTTCGAGTCCGTTTTCGTTATGTTTTTGTGTCATTTTGTTTGTCTTTTGCTATGATTCGGTTGTTTGGAGTTTGGTTCGTGTAGGATCATTAGGTGGAAGGAAACGGGTCGAAAAGGGCGGAAAATTGAGGAAAAATCGAGCATGGAGCGAGCACGACTTTGGACGACCGTCCAAGGCAGTGGACGGCCGTCCAGAGTACGCTGGACGAGCGTCCAGAGTAGAAAAGCAGCGCACAGCGAGTGCAACGTTGGACGAGCGTCCAACGTACGTTGGACGACCGTCCAACGTTCCGACCAGCTGGAGTTTCCTTATATAATTAGGTTTTCATACCTATTATATATATTATCCCTTGTACACGAATTGTATCATCTTTTATCATCTTTTATCATCTTTTATCATACTTTAGCTTTAGTTTTCAGCATTCAAACACTTTTATTAGCTTTCTATTGTTCGGATCCGGATTCGTTCTTCGTTTATTGCAATTTAATTCAAGACGTTTATTTAATTCAAGTTCTTCGTTCTTCGTCTCAATTCTCGTAAGTTCTTTTATTGCTTTTGTTTACTTGTTTTGATTGCTTGCTTCGTTTTTTTTTTTTAGATTCGTTTTCTTAATTGCTCCGTTTAAATTCCTTAGTTTAATTTCGTTCTTTCGATTTCAAGTTTAAAGTTTAGATTCGTTTTTCTTGCTTTCAATTCTCTTTCGTTTTTCAAAGTTTTCAAGTTAGATTAATTTGCTTTTAATTTCCAGATTTCAATTCATCATGTCTAGATTTATTTATGCTTCTTTTTTTGCTTTCGTTTCCTTCGTTGCTTTCTTTATTGTTTTCCTTTCGATTCTTGCCTAGGTAGATTTAATTGCTTTCTTCTAGTTTAATTCTTAGATTTATTTCTCGAGTTCTAGATTAGTTATTTACTTGCTTTTATTTATTGCATTATTTTATTTTCTTGCCTAGGATTTAAAAACAAAAACCCCAAATTCTTCTTTACTTGCTTTCTTAGTTTTAGGTTTACTACATAATTAATTGCCCTGTTAAGTTTTCCTTGAGATTCGATACTTAGGTTTTACTTGCTAGTGCTATGATAGATTTCGTCTATTGCGAACACTTTTTAGTGAAACAAATTTTGGCGCCGTTGCCGGGGAGAACTTTAGGCGTTTGATTGTGTAGTATTTTTATTTGTTTTATTTTTATTTGTGTTTATTTTGATTTCTTATCTCTCCCACTCGGTGCGTTTAACCCGTTTGTTGAGTGTTGTTTATGCATGGTCGCCGAAGTCTTCAAAGGAATTTAGCGCCCTACGTCGACAACATCCATCAAAGGAAAGTGATCTTAGCCGCGAAGGAGAAGGAGGAGATCGATTCTCAAGACTTTGGTTTAGTCTTGTTGTTTGCAGAGCCCGAAGCCATGGCAGCTAGAGTCATGGGCGATTTTGCTCGCCCTACATTCACAGCCACCACTTCGGCGATTGTCCTGACGGAAGCGGTCAGGAATCATGAGCTTAAACCTCACCACATGGCGTTGCTTCCATCCTACCATGGGCTGGCCAACGAGGATGCTTTGACGTTCATCCGAGAGTTTTGCACGGTGGTGCAAACTTTCCCACTCTCGGGACTCACGGAGGACAACTTGAAGATGAAGTGCTTCCCGTACACCCTCAAGGATCGAGCAAAGTCATGGTATTTGGCGCTCCCGGCCAACTCTCTCGCCACATGGAATGCGGTATGCGAGAAGTTCATGCTCAAGTACTACCCGAACCGCAAGACTCAAGAGGTGCGGTCAAAGATTATGAATTTCTCCCAAGACAACGATGAGCCGTTTCACGAAGCATGGGAGAGGTTCCAAGAGCTACTTCAACAATGCCCTCATCATCAAATGGCACCGGAGTTGCTTTGGCAATATTTCTACGACGTCCTCAACCAAACTTGCCAATTCATGGTGGATAGTTCGGCCGGAGGCAACATAGCGGTCAAGACAGCTGAAGAGTTGAAGGATATTTTCGAGACGCTTGCTGCGAGTTCTCAACAAAAATCAGCTAGACCGAGGAAAGTGGAGGCGAGTGCAATTTCGATGAGCCCCGACTTGAAGAAGCAAATTGCCGACATGTATTGGGATCTCGAGAATTTGAAGGTTAAGCAAAGTGCACCGGCACCGAAGGAGGAAGAGAGGAAGCCCGACCAATGCGAGATTTGTGGAGAGCTTGGTCACATCAAGGAGGTGTGCCACAACATGGGGGAGTTTCCATACGAAGGAGGAGCCGAGGTCTACGCCGCTCAAGGATACCCACCTCAAGCACCACATCAAGGATACCAAGGGGGATACAATGGACGCTACCAAAATCCGAGGCCGACACAAGGGCAAGGTAACCTCCCTACCTATCCGAATAGGCGTCCTCCACCATATAATAGCCCCTATCCTCCTCCACCAAATCCCTACTACCCTCAACCTCCACCATATTATCCACCTCCTCAATACCCTCCAAATCCATATTATCCACCACCTCCATATTACCCTCCTCAATCTAATCCTACACCACCACCACCATACCCAAACTCTCGACCTCAAGGACCTCCACAAAAGCCTTCCGCCGATGAGGATCGTTTCCATGCACTTGATGCAAACATAAAGCGGCTCGAGACGGCCATTGGCCAAATTTCGGGATCTATGCACTTGATGCAACAACCGGGGCGGATTCCGAGCCAAGGGATCCAACCCCAACAAGCTAACGAGGTGCAATACCCCCCATATGTTCCTCCTTTTCCACCCCATCAAGCCCAAGCAGTTTCGGTGTTGCGGAGCGGGAGGCACGTGGATAATGGAGTCACAATGCTGCCTCAAGGCCGTTCGAATGATAGGTGGAGCCCGAATTCGCATTGGGGATCGAGCCAAAATCGGGCAGAACAGCACTCTGGACGACCGTCCAGCGTTTCTGGACGACCGTCCAACGTTGGACGGCCGCCCACCGTCACGCCTGCCCCTGGACGAGCGCCAGATACCTCTTCAGCGAAGCCCGCGCTGGACGGGCATCCAACGCACGTTGGACGACCGTCCAACGCTGATCCGGAGCAGAATGCGAGCCCTACGTTGGACGAGCGTCCAGCCGTCACTGGACGACCGTCCAACGCCCAAAACGCGCGCACGGAGTCCGAGGAAGCTGAGAAAGAGTCCCAACCTCTCCACAAGACGTCCAATCCTTATGTTCCCCCCCATTCCTTATCCAAGTCGAGTGAAGAACAAGAAGCGTGATCAACAATTCATGGATTTATACAAGCTTCTTTCAAAGGTGGACGTGAACTTGCCTCTCCTTGATGTTATTCGCAATGTGCCACCGTTCGTGAGGTTCGTGAAGGAGTTGACATCGAGGAAGAAGCCGTTCGATGAGATGGAGACGATTGCGGTATCGGAGGTGGCGACATCAATTATGCAACACCCTCTTCCACCTAAGCAACGAGATCCAGGTTCTTTCGTTATCACTATCTCTTTAGGTAATGGTAAGGAAGCATGTGGTATGCTAGATTTAGGTGCCGGTATTAATCTTATGCCTTATTCTATCTTTAAGCAATTAGAGTTAGGAGAACTTAAACCCACTCGCATGAGCCTTCAATTGGCGGATAGGTCTATTAGGTACCCTCGAGGTATTATTGAGGATATTCTTGTTCGCGTAGGGGGTTTGATTGTTCCCGTTGACTTCGTGGTTTTAGAGATAGGTGAGGTACAAGAAAATGGTATTGAGCACACACTTTTGCTAGGTCGCCCTTTCATGGCTACTACTAATACTTTGATTGATGTGAAGAGTGGCGTGATTAAGATGTCCGTTTTAGGAGAGGATGTCTCGTTTTCTGTGCATAAGAGTCGGCCTATGTCATCGGTCAATTTAATTGATAATAGTTCTTTCATCGATAAGGTTGATGCCTTGGCCGAGTGTTCTTTTGTGCAGGATTTTGAGACCGAGGAAGTATGTTGGGGATCCGGAGATCAAATGGAATGGGAGCGAATGGAGAGAGACATCGGGATCAAACTCCCGTTTCCCCCTCAAGACCCCGAGCCCGGCTCGAAGATTCCGGAGCCTTTGGAGTTGAAAGAGCTGCCATCGCATTTGAAATATATATTTTTAGAGGGAGGCAATCAAAAACCCATAATCATCTCTTCTTCTTTGTCTCTTGCAGAGGAAGGAGCATTGGTGGGCATACTCAAGGAGAACAAGCTCGCTTTTGGATGGAGCTTGGCGGATATACGAGGAATTAGCCCGGCCACGTGCATGCATCGCATCAATCTCGAAGAAGGCGCTCGCCCCAAACGAGATGGTCAAAGGAGGCTCAACCCAATGCTCATGGAGGTCGTGCGCAAGGAGATCTACAATCTATTGGCGGAGGGTATTATCTATGCCATCGCCGATAGTGAGTGGGTTAGCCCGGTGCACGTCGTTCCAAAGAAGGGAGGAATCACGGTGTCAAAGAACGAGAAGGACGAGTTGGTCGCCTCGCGCCCGGTTACCGGTTGGAGGATGTGCATCGATTATCGGAAGCTTAATGCTTCCACCAAAAAGGACCACTTTCCTCTCCCTTTTATTGATCAAATGCTTGATAAGTTAGCCGGGCAAGAATTTTATTGTTTTCTAGATGGTTTGTCAGGTTACTATCAAATCGCGATAGCTCCGGAGGATCAAGCAAAGACGGCCTTCACAAGCCCTTTTGGGACCTACGCTTATAGGAGGATGCCATTTGGTCTCTGCAACGCACCGGGTACGTTCCAAAGATGCATGATGTCTATTTTTTCGGAATTTATCGGTGATTTTGTAGAGGTCTTTATGGATGATTTTTCTATTTTTGGGTCGTCTTTCCATGATTGCTTGATGAAAATAGAGAGAGTCCTTAAGAGATGCATTGAGAGTGGTCTTACTTTGAGTTGGGAAAAGAGTCATTTTATGGTTAGAAGTGGAATTGTTCTAGGCCATGTAGTTTCGAGTAAGGGCATAGAGGTCGACAAAGCGAAAGTGGAGGTGATTGAAAAATGGCCACCACCTAGTGATGTCAAAGGTATTAGGAGTTTCCTTGGTTATGCGGGCTTTTATAGACGATTTATTAAGGATTTTTCTAAAATTAGCCAACCTCTTGTCGATTGCTTGCTCAAGATGTGCCTTTCCACTTTGATGAGTCTTGTATGAATGCTTTTCCTCACTTTAAAGAAAAACTCATCTCTGCTCCCGTTGTAGTTGGTCCCGATTTGGTCATTGCCTATTGAGATTATGTGTGATGCTTCGAATAATGCTGTAGGGGCTGTTTTGGTCAAAAAGTCGATAAGATGCTTCGTGTGATTTTACTATGCTAGTTTAACTCTTAATCCTGCTCAAGTGAATTACACCACCACCGAACAAGAGATGCTTGCTGTTGTTTTTGCCTTAGATAAATTTAGATCATACATCATAGGGTCTAAGGTGATTATTTATAGTGATCATGGTGCTCTAAAACATCTTTTGACTAAAGCCCAAGCAAAACCTAGGTTAATTAGATGGGTCTTATTATTGCAAGAATTTGATATTGAAATTCGTGATAGGAAAGGTAGTGATAATCTTGTGGCCGACCATCTCTCTCGCCTCGATTCACCCCCCCCCCCCCCCCCCCCCCCCCCCCCTTATTTTTCTCTTGATGATATTTGTGATTCCTTCCCTTTTTAGAATGTTAATGAAGTGAATGCTACTCCTTGGTTTGCCGATATTGCTAATTACTTGGCCGACAAGGACACTAAACTCGTCCTTAACGCTCAAGAAGAGAAAAGGTTTCTTCGTTTGTGTAGGCAATACTATTGGGAGGATCCTCACTTATTCAAGCTTGGGAAGGACGAGGTGATTCGAAGGTGCGTTCCCGACCACGAGCAAATCGAGGTGTTGCGACATTGTCACGAGGAGCCGAGTGGAGGACATTTTGGAGGCCAAAAGACTGCTCATAAGGTGCTACAAAGTGGATTATATTGGCCTACCTTGTTCAAGGATGCTCAAGCCTTTTACCTTGCATGCGATCGTTGCCAACGCACAGGTTCTATAGGTCGCCGTAATGAGATGCCCCTTAATCCTATTTTAGTGGTTGAGATTTTTTATGTGTGGGGCATCGACTTTATGGGACCTTTTCCTAAATCCCATGGTTTTGAATACATTTTACTTGCGGTTGATTATGTGTCCAAGTGGGTTGAAGCCATTCCCACAAGGACGTGCGATTCTCACGTTGTCTTGAAGTTTGTGCAGGAAAATATTTTGTGTAGGTTTGGTTTCCCTCGTGTGATCATTAGTGATGGGGGAATGCATTTTTGCAACAAATTGTTCGCCAAGCTCATGAAGAAGAACGCCATCACTCACAAGGTGGCGACTCCTTATCATCCAAAAACCTCGGGACAAGCGGAGACGAGCAATCGACAACGACAAATCAAGGGGATTTTAGAGAAGACGGTCAAGCCATCGAGGAAGGATTGGGCCGACAAGTTGAACGACGCTCTTTGGGCATATCGCACGGCTTACAAAGGCATGCTTGGGATGAGTCCCTATAGGCTCGTCTATGGTAAGTCGTGTCACTTGCCCGTTGAGATTGAGTTCAAGGCATATTGGGCTCTCAAGCGCATCAACTTCGACCTCGACGATGCTCACGATCGGAGAATTTTGCAAATGGAGGAGCATGACGAGCTAAGGAACGAAGCCTACGACAATGCCAAGATCTACAAGGACAAGGTGAAACGTCTACATGATAGACGCATAGCCTTCAAGGAGTTCAAACCCGGAATGAAGGTACATCTCTTTCACTCTCGTCTTCGTTTATTTCCGGGTAAGCTTAAGTCTAGGTGGGGAGGTCCATACACGGTGGTGCAAGTTTTCCCCCATGGTGCGGTGGAAATCAAGAACGAGGATTCGGGATACATTTTCTCGGTCAACGGGCAACGATTGAAGCCATATATCGAAGGGACAACATTACCTCACACGGTGGAGACGATTCTCATCTCCGACCCCCCACTTTCCTCTTGAATTTTTGGTACGTCAAGCTAATGACGTTACACAAGCGCTTGGTGGGAGGCAACCCCACTTTCTCTATTTTATTTTTGTAGAATAGGATGTATTTTCTTTTTATTTTCATTATTTTTCGTGTGTTTTTTCTTTAAGTGCTTGTGCAGGGATTAGTTGCTACGGATTGCAAAGGCCCGGAAGGCTTAAAGAGGGAGAAAAATGGAGAATTCGAGCATATTTTTGCGAGGGCCGCGTTGGACGGGCGTCCAGAGCAACCTGGACGAGCGTCCAGTGCATTTTATGCGAGTTTTTCAAATCTAAGCGAGGGTCGCGTTGGACGAGCGTCCAACGTAATTCAGCCCTTCAATTTTCTGCGAACGCCGCGCTGGACGACGGGCCCCCAATTCGATTCCAACTCGAATTCACCTAGGTTTTCACCTAAATTCCTTCTCTCTTTTCCCTCTTTCTCACAACTTTTCCTCCAACATTGCAGCTAGAGACCTAGCAGCCGCCGTTCGAGAGTGCCGCTACCGCTCACACTATCACCGGAATCCGACGTTGCCGCTGCCGCCGCCACCAGTCGCCGCCGCCACCAGCCGCGCCGCACAGCCGCCGCGTTTCTGTCAGCACGTCTCCCTGCCCTCGTCGTCGTTCGCCACACAGCCGCCGTGGCCCTGCCCTCGCCATCGCCGCCGTCCACCCCACGCCCAGCGCCGGATTTGCCTTGGACGAGCGTCCAAGGGAGCAGTGGACGAACGTCCAACCCAGCTGCTGCCCGATTTCGTTCTCGGTCCGTTCCGGCCCGTTTTTCGCAGTCAATTTACCCTGTCTCATTCCCGTTTCATCCCAGTCACTACCGTGGTTCGTGGAGAGCTCGGAGAAGCCCGCCCTCTCACCGATGCACGCATTCCGTTGCATCGCCGCCCCGACTACCACCCGTCCGGAGTTTCTCCAGAGCTCTTTGGCCGTCAACAGCACGTTCCCTTCCCGACGGAGAGATTCGAGACACAAATTTTTATGGCCGTCTACGAGGTAAGGATATTCGACCTCCTAGGCACTACAATATGGATTTTCTTCGTCGTTTACCTATGAGGGATACACTTAGAGGATACATAGATTGTTTAGGGCTTATGCGCTTAATAACCCATGCTTGGGAAGGTCATGAGAGTCTTTGCATTGAAATGTGTTCTAGTTTTCGGTTAGAACGTAATGAGGAGAATGAGCTTTGCATGTATGCGACTTTTAGGGGTGTGTTATGGGAAATTCCTAGGCGAGTGATGCATGAAGCGTTTGGTTTTCATTTGGGTGATGGTTTGTCTGAGTTCATGCCTTCTGATTTCAATGTGTCTAATGCTTGGTTTGCGTTGACGGGTGTTACTAATTATAAAGCTTCTGGGGGTGCCGAGTGCTTTTATCAAAGATCATGCTTTATTGATTCTTCATCGTTTTCTGTCTTGCCTGATTACTGGTAAGAAAGAGCATAATAAGGTGAATGCGTTAGAAATTTATTTGCTCCATTGTGCTTCTAACAATATTAGGGTGTGTATGGCTCCATTTATATGGTCCCAACTTACTAATGTGCAAACCAAGAGTGGAGCACACCCTACTTTGAGTTATGTTGCTACAGGTTTGGTATGCCATTTGCGAGTGGATATTTCTCAAAGCGCAGGCTTAACTCGAAGCAAGGAGATTACCCTCAACGAGCTTATCAACCCTCATCTCATGCGAGGGGCGACCGAGTTTTGTTCCAGTTCGGGAGAGAGCATCTGTTATTGCCTATCATGCAGCTCGTCGTCACCGTGGTCTCCCAAGTCAAGAGTCGGGAGATGAGGAGGAGGAATATGAGGACGGAGATGATGATGAGGAGCAAGAAGATGATGAGGAGCACAATGAGGACGAAGAAGAGGATGGAGACGAGGAGGCGCAGCAGCACGTCCCGGACGACAACGAGCGTTTGATTCACTACTACACTAGGAGAGATCGCGTCCGGGCTCGTCAGAATATGGAGGCCGAGGTTCCTCCTTATTGGGCCGACTTTAGGACCGATTTTACAAAATTCCAAGAGAATGTGTTTAATCGGTTCGATGATTTGTCGACCCAAGTGACGGGGTTGAATAGTCGGGTGTCCCACATGGAGAGTCACTTGACTCGTTTTACCGACTTCTCGGTTGCCTTTACCTCCACTCCACCGGATCCGAACGACCCTCGTTGGTGGTCTCCTTACGATCCCCGATGGAATGATCCACGTTTCCGAGGTTTCTTCAACCCATAGCATGTTTGTGTCTTTTATTTTTGTATGAGTCTTTTATTGTTTTCTCTTTATTTTGTTCGATTTTACGCTTTGGTATTTGTGTTTTGTGTTTGTTTTGTAGGTGATACTTGGAGTCTCTCGAGATTTTGGGTATTTGTGTTCGTCGTATTGCGATAAGTTCTCTTTATCCCTTTCCTTTTTATTTTCTCGCAATGGGGACATTGCTTGATTTTAAGTGTGGGGGGGGGGGGGGGGTCTTTGAACTTTTGGCATGTAGTTTTTAATTTTGTTGAGTCTTAGGAGTTAATTGAGTCGTTGAGTCAAATGAGCATGTGATGATAGTATTGTGGACTTGGCCAATGATAGAGAATTGCGTTGATTTTTGGAAAAATTCATGATCTTTATTATGCATGGAACCTTGGCGAAGCGACGCATTTTATTCGATGAATTTGATGTATGCTATGATGTCGGGAACTAGATAGTTTGAACCCGTGAGATTTGAGCTTTTTGTGCATATTTATGCCTATTCTTGATTGAGTGATCATGCTTGCTTCGTTGTTTCTAGAACTTGCCTTGTTTCTCCATCAAGACCTTAGTATATTTACGAACTAGGAAATGATCTTAGGCCATTCTTTCGTAGCCACATGATTCCTATACACTAACCTTGTTCATAATCCTTTGTTTACCCCTTTTGAGCCTTTATTAGCCGTTCTTTGTGAAACCGGATGATAGGAGGTTTGGATGATTATGGGTATCCTTAGTTGTAGTTGGTGATATGGAAGGAGAAAATTTGAAATACTTGTTGTGGTGTAGAAGGAGAGAAAGAAAAGAAATTTGAGATGCTTGTTTAAGTGTAGTTAGCTATCCCTATAAGCTTAGAAAAAAAAAAGAGATGAAAAAAAATAGAGCCTTTGTTCAACATTAGAAAGAACATTTATGAGTTGAGCTCTAGGAAAAAAAAAAAAGAGAACAAAAAAAAAAGAAGAAAATAAGCATAAGGGGATAGTTAGCTTTGATTTGTATATTTTAGCATCTTTGAGTTTGTATTTGGTGTGTTGGAGGGTAGAAGATGGAGATAAAAATCCATACTTTGGTTGGAGTTGAAAAAGAGGTTGATGATTTAGAGCATTTTGAGTCACTTAGCCTATATATTCCCTACCTTAACCAATGTCCCTACATTACAAGCTTATATAAAGACCTTTTTGATCCTAGTTTGTAAGTATTACATTAGGTGGAGATGTTGAGATTAAAGGCAAGCCTATGGTAAACACGTTGCATTGCATTGATGTTGAGTGAACCCTCTTGATGTGCATTATATTACATCTTTTCTTTGAGAGAGTTGAGTGTTCACTTTCATATACAAAATTTCACATATTGGAGAGTGTTCATTGATGGATTAGCATACTTTGAATTAGTTGAATAGATTGTGTTGATTGATGCTAAGGTTGTGTGCATAGTTTTGATCATGATCATGAGAGTTTGCTTTCGAAAAGTTTTGAGGCCTATATAGTTCACGATTCTTGAGTCTATTGTTTATTTTGTTTTGCTTGAGGACAAGCAAAGGTCTAAGTGTGGGGGAGTTTGATTGGTGTGTAAATGTTAGGATTTTCGTAGTGTTTTCGAGTCCGTTTTCGTTATGTTTTTGTGTCATTTTGTTTGTCTTTTGCTATGATTCGGTTGTTTGGAGTTTGGTTCGTGTAGGATCATTAGGTGGAAGGAAACGGGTCGAAAAAGGCGGAAAATTGAGGAAAAATCGAGCATGGAGCGAGCACGACGTTGGACGACCGTCCAAGGCAGTGGACGGCCGTCCAGAGTACGCTGGACGAGCGCTCACCTGCGGTGGACGAGCGTCCAGAGTAGAAAAGCAGCGCACAACGAGTGCAACGTTGGACGAGCGTCCAACGTACGTTGGACGACCGTCCAACGTTCCGACCAGCTGGAGTTTCCTTATATAATTAGGTTTTCATACCTATTATATATACTATCCCTTGTACACGAATTGTATCATCTTTTATCATCTTTTATCATCTTTTATCATACTTTAGCTGTAGTTTGCAGCATTCAAACATTTTTATTAGCTTTCTATTGTTCGGATCCGGATTCGTTCTTCGTATATTGCAATTTAATTCAAGACGTTTATTTAATTCAAGTTCTTCGTTCTTCGTCTCAAATTTCGTAAGTTCTTTTATTGCTTTCGTTTACTTGTTTTAATTGCTTACTTCATTTTTTTTTTAGATTCGTTTTCTTAATTGCTCCGTTTAAATTCCTTAGTTTAATTTCGTTCTTTCGATTTCAAGTTTAAAGTTTAGATTCATTTTTCTTGCTTTCAATTCTCTTTCGTTTTTCAAAGTTTTCAAGTTAGATTAATTTGCTTTAAATTTCCAGATTTCAATTCATCATGTCTAGATTTATTTATGCTTCTTTCTTTGCTTTCGTTTCCTTCGTTGCTTTCTTTATTGTTTTCCTTTCGATTCTTGCCTAGGTAGATTTAATTGCTTTCTTCTAGTTTAATTCTTAGATTTATTTCTCGAGTTCTAGATTAGTTATTTACTTGCTTTTATTTATTGCTTTATTTTATTTTCTTGCCTAGGATTTAAAAACAAAAACCCCAAATTCTTCTTTACTTGCTTTCTTAGTTTTAGGTTTACTACATAATTAATTGCCCTATTAAGTTTTCCTTGAGATTCGATACTTAGGTTTTACTTGCTAGTGCTACGATAGATTTCGTCTATTGCGAACACTTTTTAGTGAAACAACAAGGGATCCTTAACAATTCCCAACAATTTCCACGCTTTCCTGACGAGGACAAGTGTGTTACCCTAGAAACATGCATCTCGGGTATGTAAATAATACAATAAACGCGTATGACGAGTCCACTCCTACCGATATTTCTTGGCAAACATTGAAAATAAGCCCGATTCAATTCGGCCACTTAGCTAAGCCCGATTCATTTCGGCCAAAGCCCAATTCAGTTAGGCCACCTACTTAAGCCCGATTAATTTCGGCCAAACACGAAAGCCCGAATTCATTTTCGGCAATAAAACCCGATTTCTTTCGGCACATGTTTATTACACATTTAACATTACAACCAAGTTTCTAGTTGTTACAATGCAGATGAATAATTCAAAACACTAACATGAAGAAGGACCAGCACCGGAGTTCAGGCCACAATTAAACCACCTAGCAACGGAATTGGGCCTTAATACATCATCAATACTGATCCCCTCCCTGCCCCTACCTCTTGTTTGGCCACGCCCACGAGATACACCACGCGATTGCTCACCTCGGTTGGCGCTCCGGCTGGATTTTCCTCACAAAGGCGCAGTGGTACTCTGAATTCTCGGAACGCGAGGTGCATTAATCTGCACAGGGATGGACATGGATCTGTTCGCACCACGGCCTCTATCAGTCCCTCCGGTCAGTGACAAATACTGCGGACTAATTATGCGATGTCCTGGTTGGCCACGCTGTAGCACCCCGGGTTGCTCATCGGGGAAGACATCCAACCACCTTAATAGAAGGTTGCCGATCTACGATTATTTTGAACACTGAAGTTAGACGCTTCAGCTTGGCAACCTGCTCATCTAGCTTCCACGAGGTGGCTCCATATCGCTCCAATCACTCGACACGCTTTTGCACCATACGAAGAGCTTCAACTTCCACCTTGGAAATTGTTGCGAACCCAACTTCGTGAAGCATGCGTTTGTACTCAGAATGTTCTTGTCTAACTGCCACCAGTTTCCTCTTTGTGCGAGCTCGACGGTCCTTCATATCCAGGTACCGTGCCCCCAAGCTATCGTTCTTAGTTTGCATGGCTGTGAGTCTCACGTCGGACTCAGTTTGTACGTACTTCACCATGTCATTTAGCCGAGCTATATCAGTCTCTTTGGAATCTACAAATCTTTTTAAATATTTGATTTCGTCTAAGTATGAAGATACATCTATCACCTCGGCATTAAACTACAGTTGAAAGACGCGATCAACCAAATGGACATAACTTCATTCAAAGAGGACGATACATGTTCAAAGAACGATTACAAAAATAAAGGAATTTTTTTTAAAAAAAACTCAAAATTAAGGAGGAGATCCACTGACCCCCCCCCCCCCCCCTCCTTGCCCGCTAGTCTTCCCCTGCCTGTGAGCTTTTTTCGCTTCTCTGCGGCATCACCTACATCCCCCACCAGCTCTTCCTCTTCTGACTCCTGCTCCTCGTCCTGGCTGAGCTCAGTGATGCCCTTCTCAAGAGCCAGAAATTCATCCACCTCATATTCAAAAACAGTTTTCGAAGTGAGTAGCTCGGTGGACGAGCACAATTTTTGAACAAGGGGCGATGAACCGGCGAAGTCAAAAACTAAAGCCGCATAGCTCGATAGCAACTCCTCTTCAGTCCGGACTTTGTACCCGAATTTGGACTTATCCACATCCAGGTACTCTTTGACCACCGCGTCCAGTGTGGAGGCTTTCACCGGGATCGAGAGTAGAGAACCCAGCGTGCTGGCCAATGTAGAGAACAGGTTGGAACGCAACAACTTCTCCACGATGGCCTGGACAACACCGGCCTGCGAGATCAAGAGCTCGGCCTCTCGATCCTTCAAGGTTGCTACCTCGGCCTCCAAAGCCAAAATCCATGCGGCTTGAGTCTCCACTTGTGCCGAAACGACCTTCTCCGAGCTGGGAAAGCTCGACACTTCCGCAACCTTAGTTTTGAGGTCACTGGCTAGCCTCTACCTCTCTTCTTCAACCATCCTCTGCACCTTGGAAACAGAGGCGAACTAGGTAGCCGCATCACGAACGAAGTCAGCGATACGCTTCAGTTCGGAGCAAACATGTTTCGACCCCTACAACACAAACAATCAGCATTAACGGAGAAGAAAACCATGCACGAACACAAAAAGCAGAATAAAACTTTTCTTACCTCGGGGATAACCAATTGCGGTGGTTCCTCCTGAACCACCATATAGTCGTCATCGAAGCCGAATAGTTCAGAGACAGACTCCATCGGCTTCTTCCCATCATCCTGGCGAATAATTGAGGAGGGAGGAGACTCCATCATATCAATCGTCTTCTCCGAGGACCCACCAGTAGAACCAGCTCGTCAGTTGAGGTGACCACAGTCCTCCTCCGCTTGTTCTTCTTCCGGAGTAAAAGCCACTGAAAAGAACAAACAAAGTCAACAAAGGGGGGGGGGGGGGGGGGGGGGAGGGTGGGGGGGGAGGGGAAGGCAAGATAAAAACAGTAATTAAACAACGACGCGAAGTAAAGGTGCCTCACCCCTCCCCGGAGCCAACGAAGTGGCTGGATCATTGGGATTCAGCCCAGCACAGACCAGATCGCCCTCATCGAATTTATCCTTGACCTCCCCATGCCCATCAGATCGACAGAAGATTGCCGATTTTTTTATGAGAAATCCATCCCTTAATCCTACCTTTTTTCTACTCGAACAGAAGTGCGCCGTTGAACTGGCAGAAGAAGAATTTCTTCTGCCAGTCTTGAACTTTGTTCTCACTCTCAGCCCGAAACACGAGGCGTAGAGTGAGGTAATACCAACTATCTTTATTCTTCAACGAAAAAAATCGGCTCACTAAGCCTACGGTCACCAGGAAATCTTTGCGATGGGAAAGAACACCGAGTGCGGTGATATGGTGTAAGGAATTAGGGATCAACTGGGATATGGACATACTAAGGCGGCGCTCCACCACGGTATAAATTGTAGGGTACGGAACACGGAGGCCACATCGAAGTGAATCCTCATAAATTGTCATGAACCCTAATGGCGGCCAGCAAGCCCTATCCCCGACCCTAGGGACAACAAGAATGGCAGAGGGAGGGAAGCCGTAAACGTCACTAATTCGTTCGAGGTCGTCGGATTTCAGGCTAGAGTCAAAGGTGGTCACTTTGCCATCTATCGATGCCCCCCGGCCGAGAAATTCTGCGGCCAAATTATAAAGAGTGGGAGGACACCCAGACACGACCTCTAACCTAACCTAATTAATAGACGAAGCCGCAGATGAAGAACAGGAAGCCTGTAGAAGCCTGTACGGTAGAAGAAAGAGGGTTCATAGTTACTTACTCAAATCTCTAGTAGCGACGACGAAGACGATGAATACCACCGAGGAAAGCGGGAGTGTGAAGTTTTTCGATATTTTGAGAAAGAAAGAATGGCGATTAGCGTGTGAGGGAAGCTGTCATATAGCCCACGACAACCGTTTGGGCTTCACCAAACCCGTCATGTCCCTACTTTTTCGGGAACTCAATCGACACATTTAATGCGCCTGACACACGCTGTCATCGACCTCGTCGTACCCGCATTTCGCCAGTTCGCCCATTCATCAGTTCGATGGCTCACTTGTAAGTCTGACGACGGATCCCGCATAGATAAATCTGATCAACACGAGTTTCCATTTCAGAGGTAGCGTGACCTCGTCACTTCGGAAATTTGTTCCTCATCTTCTACGCTTTTTCGGGGGGGGGGGGGGGGGGTGTGATAGTATACGACCCATCCCTCCGGCCCGTCAGAAGGCCCAATCGAGATCGGGCCCATTACCCAAGCCAGGCCCGCGAGATCGGCCCATAAAACGCACTTAAACCTAGTTGAGGTAGAAGATAAAGTCGCGGATTACAAGGAAATCATGATTATGGGATTTACGTTACCGTGATTTTAGGAGAAGATCTGATATGGCGGGATTTCATATAAGCTCTTATATATATATATATATATATATATATATATATATATATATATATATATATATATATTGCGATGATAGAATAGGGGGATACACACTATTGTACTCTCAAGCAAAACCCTAATAAACAGGTATCACCATCTTTTCCCGTGGACATAGATCTACAACGTAGACCGAACCACATAATCCTTCTGTGTTCTTATTTACGATTATTGTTTCTTAATTGTTGTCGATATCATACCCAGAAAATTCATACTCGATCAACTACTAAACATAATTATTCTATACAATACAAGATCGTTAAACTAATTATTATGATAACTATTATTCGTAAATAATACGAACTACTTCATTCATTAATAGTATGTTAGAATATTGGGGGATATAACATTTTTTTATATTGTTGAGATTTATCAGAAGTTTTCTTATTGATCGACTACTAAATTTTTGAAATTGGAAATTAGAATCATTTAACAAATCCCAAGATTCTTGCCACTATTGGATTACTATTTTATGTTTGCAATATAGAAAGTGCAACTTTCAATTTGGTTAATAATATAATTTATTTATTCTGCACAAATATAGGTTAGATTAGTATTAGTCGATGGTCAACATTACTTTCTATTTCTTAATTAGAGAGACTTTTTACCAAATCTCACTCCTAATATATATATAGGGGTGAGATCCTGTACAAAATAGAGTTATCGTAAAAAATAAAAAATGATGCATTTTATGTATACCTGTAATGCATGGTATGCATAATTATAATGCGTTGTGCATTACCATGCACGATTTGGACCACCATAATGCATAAACCATCACAATGCACCAGTTAATATGGACCATAGATCACATTGATATCAATGGTCATGATCATTTCTCATTTCTTACTGGTCATGTCTTTTGTACGTGATCTCATATATATATATATATATATATATATATAGATTCATTAAGAATACAAAATAGATTTGAAATTGATATTATTTAGACTTTTGATTAGTTAAAAGTATTATAAATATAGTATAGATTAACAAATTTACACATATGCCTTCACAACCTTGTAAATGAGTCGGTAAAGATTATCTATCAAGTAAGTAGAAGGTCCCTGGTTCATATTCAGTTAAAAATAAAACAAATTTTGTATGAAAATTGAACCAATCGGGTCTTTGAAATCGGCATTATTCACGGTTCAATCGGTTTTTTATGGTCCAAAAAATAGTTAGACGAGTGACGGTTCCCTTTCGCGGTCAAACCTGCTGATCCAATCCGAGATTTAAAACGTTGTTTAAGAGTGTGCTTTAATTTTTTTTTTTATTTATTTTTTTTTTCCGAATACATATGTAAGTTGATTAACATTTGTATGCTAAATGAACATACACAAAAAAAAAAAAAAAATTTCATAAGATACATGTGGACTTCATAACAACCGATCTTTGATTTTCGGTGTCCTTATTACCAATCAACTTTCACCATTATTTGATCTGCCTACATATACTACAACAAAAATAACCAAGAAAGATAATGAAGTCACTTGGTCTCATACTTGTGACTTTCTGCACACATCCCTTTTATACAAATAGTAAAGAATTAAAAGCCACACTTCACCTAGAAGTGCACTGAACTTATTATTAATGGGCAACTAGATCATCACCTTCTTCCAACTCGATACCTTGCTCAGCAAGCCTCTTCTCCTTGTACACATACCTTTTTGCGCAAAACAAAAATATTGCCAAGTTGAAAATGCTCAAAAGCATCAAGAGCCAATAGAAATCATAAAGTCGACCTTCGTTAAGGTTATCGGCTAACCATGGCTTTTTCAGCGTTATCTTGTGTACGACTGTGACCAATGTAGAGCTCAAGAAAAACCCTAGTGACAATGTGCTTAGAAACAACCCCGTGCTCATTGTTTTCATCCCCTTAGGGCACTCCCTTAAAAAGAAATCAAGTTGCCCTATGTACGTGAACGCCTCGCCGGATCCCACGAGCAGGAATTGTGGGACCAAAACGAACACGGTTAACGGCACTGTGGTGTGGCTATCATGTGTTAGATTGTGCGACTGGGCCACGCGAAGTCTCTTGACTTCAGTCAACGCTGCTGCTGCCATGGCCATAATGGACAGTACAAGGCCCACCGCGATTCGCTGCAAAGGTGTGAGGCCGTGAGGGTTCTTTAGAAATTTCCGACATATGGGAGTGATTATACGATCGTAAATTGGGACAGTGAGGAGGATGCTAGCGACGAAGAAGACTGTGAGAGATGCGGCCGGGATCTCAAACTTCCCAATGTGGCGGTCTAAGGTTGTGGCTTGTGACACGGAGAACGTGGTCATTTGGGCGTAGACAGTCCAAAACATTATCGTTGTGGCCCAAGTTGGTAGCATTCTTATTACCATCTTAACTTCTTCCACATCGGTTAATGTCGACATGTACCATTTACCTCTCACCGGCGACCCAGCATCCTTGATTGCTGCCTTGTCCAGGAAGCTAGAGCAAAATGAAGCAGCACGTCATGCATGAGAATTGCCCAATCAGAATTCGGCTAAAGTATAATAACACATGGTGATTTACTAAGACATGGTATCACATGAAATTATGTATAAATGGGTTGCTGATACACTCTACGTCCCTTAGTTTGGTGTGTTTTTACTTTTTGCATGCATTTTAATATTTGAAAAATAGATGTTAACACAATTAAAATTGGAGTCCCACTTTTTAAAATTGGAGTATATAAAATAGTAAGTATAGAATAATATAATATATGAAATGAGACTTTATCTTAAGACACACATTTTTCACCACAACGGAATGGGTGGAAAAGGTTAAATTGCACTAATTAAAAAGGCAGATCAATTCTATGTAAATTAATATTAGTAGCTTAGTTTAGATTCGGTTTATTATTTCTTTTTAGGCATTTGTCAATAATATTTAATTGCCTCAATATCTTCGACTATCGACAATTTTAGTTACTAAAATTTTTGAAGAAACCAACGGACAACTTATCTGCTATCTACCCTATTTGGTCAAAGGATAGCCAATATTATGCCCACATATACAATGTTTTAAGGTTGTGTTCTTTTTGATACGAAAGAAAATGAGAGAAAAGAGAAAATCGCCCTATAAATTTCACCTTTTCGTCACCTTTCTCACCTTGTATCAATGCAATAATGCTATTTGGCCATAATGTAGCCGGCAACACATCGACATTTTTCATAATATACGTAATTTTAAAAATAGTAAATGATAACAATAATTTATTACTTTTATATTTTAATTCAAAAACAATTTTTTTTTCCCAAAAATTACATATTTTCTCTCTTTTTTAGATAAAAAAGTAACAAATTCTTTAAAATAGTAAAAATTATCAAATAATTAAAGGATTATTTTTAAAAAATATGTAAAAAATAGGGAGTACCACTTTTTGAGTTTTTTACAATCTAAAAAAGTTTGGCATAAATATATAAAATATTTGATACTAAAAAAAAAATTAAAAAGTTAAATTATTGCCGGCCACATTATGGCCGAATAACATCACTCATCAATGAGGAAAAATTTTACTCCTTAAATTGGAGAAAATATATACATCACCAAATTGTAGAGATAATATTTTCTCTTCATTGTAGTGCAAATGAAGGGGAAAAAATAGAAAATGTGAGAAAATGTGAGAAATAAGGAAGATTTTAAGAGTGTTTTTCTCTTTTATCTCCTTTTCTTTTGTATCAAAGAGAACGCAACCTAAGAGATTAAATATATATATATATATATATATATATATATATATATATATTACCTACAATTGTATTATGGATTTTTTTTCTAATCCCTTCTATTAAAATATATTTCACTCTATAACTATGTACACAAATTTCAGGAAAACTTTGCCCTTAAGAGATGAATATGAAATTAGTGAAATAACGAATTTTGTAATGGTTGATTAGAGACGGTCATGAAATTTGGATGGGAAAAGCAAAACCGTTTTTTTATTTTATTTTGTGAGAGATGAAACAAAAAAAAAACTAATATCACTTATTATATTTTCAACTAGAGTGATGGTTGCTTATTATTAATTATTCTAGGTACATATGATAATTTTTTCTACATAACAGCTCATGCAGGTTATATGATCTATTGTATAAATATATTATGGTCGTCATTTACATATATAATAAGACACTCATTAATTATGAGATGGAGTTGGACCACATGCTGTGATAAGCTTCCAACTTGTCCAACGACTTCCGACCTCTCAATTTTGGTTCTCTCTTGGATTGTGTCACATATGTCTTTCTGCTAATAATGCAACACTCACAACCAAAAAGAGATGACTCTTCACATCAACATGATCATCACTAGAAACAAAATTAGGCAAAGTTATAATTTTTGTTTCACTCGTACTATTTGTCCATCTCATATCTAAAATAGACCTTATATAATACTACATCTATCCATGTTAATTAGTCACATTTCCAAATGACATAAGAGCCAAGGAAAATGGGATAAAGGGTGATATAGATGGAGATATAATGTTAAATTAGAGATTAATTTCATTTAATTTAATACTACTACACCCATCCACTTTTAATTAGAGTTAATTTAGGCAAATTAAGTGTGACGTAGATTGCGATGTTATGTTAAATTATTTCCTTTTATGGAAACAATACTAATAACTGAGAAATCCCAAAATGGAATACGAGAGTAATGAACATGGGTGGAGGTAGTACTAGATTAAATGACTTGTTATTACATTAACATACATGATATTTCAAAAATTGTCATTATAAACTATCTAAAAATGCAAACAGTTAATGTTGCATTTCGATTAAACACTAATCTGACTATTTTGTTAGTAAAAAGTGTCATGAAAAAAGTATTTTACATTACACTTCTATTATGTTATATTATCACACATGACACTTAAAAAAATTAATATAAATAAGATGTAACAATAACTAATGTATTATTATATTTCTAAGTATCCTCAATAATACTATTCCTGGTAGTGACATAAGTCTGGCTTATCATAACTAAGTTACTAATATATATTCAAAAAGGACCTTTCGTACTTTAAATTTGATAAAAATATAGAAATAATTAATCCCTCTATTTCATTATCCTTATCTTCTTGCTTGATTATTATATATATATGTGTCGAACTATATATGTTTCTTAAATTGGTCAAGGGATTAATTGCTATATTACATTACATTTTATTATAAGCAATCATTTTATTATTTTCCTTGTCGGGCCGTATGTGTCTACATTGATGAAATGAAGGAATGTCTTGTTTTCATTATTCTAGACGATAAGGGACGACCCTATTTCCTTATGAATTGACTCAAAGTAAATAATTGATTAGAAAAAAACCCAACTTGTTTCATTAGTTCTTAAGCTTACTCATTAGCATATTCGAAAAGAGAAGTGAACAACTAATTGTCTACACCACAAGAGACTAACAATGCTAGAAAGAGAGACACTAAAATAAATTAACCGTGTTAAATAAGTAATCTTCTCCGCTCTAAGCTAAATAATGTTGTTACTATTTCCCTTCCAATAACTTAAAGCCATGCTCAAACGATCAAAATTTTTAGATACAGAAACAACATCGAGATTTAGGGCCTGTTTGGCTTAGCTTATTTCAAAATTCTTATAAGCTCTAAGTGCTTATAAGTTGTTTAAGAGCTTATAAGATGTATGAGGGTAAGTGCTTATAAATTGTTGAAGTGTTTGGATAAAAGAACTTATAAGCTTAAATAGATAATAAAAAAAAAAAATCTGAAAATTAAAAAAAAATTAAAATAATTTTTTTGAAATCATAATGTTGTAACATCAAATGGAAGTGTATATAATATAAATATAAAAACAAGTAAATAAGCAAAATTTAAAAAAAAAAAAAAAAAAAAAGTTGGAGTGGGGGAGCTTATTTTTTGGAGTGCTTATAAGCACTTTTTGCTTATTTGTGCATCTTATAAGATTTTAAGGAGCTTATTTTGCCAAACACATTTAGAGTGCTTATAAGCAGTCAAACAACTTATAAGCAGTCAAACATCTTATAAGCTAGGTTATAAGTTTAGCCAAACACCCTCTTAATGTGTGCATCGTTGATGTAACAATGATAAAATTTACTTTTTTAGATAGGTTATGTAATGTATTTTAATTATTTTATTCATTAACAATGCATCATGTTATCCATAAATATATTAAGAATGTCCACGGTGGGTAGAGTAACATTCCTCTATAATGACTAGCTAAAAAAACAATTCTTTTGGGGTAAAAAATTACTCCGTTCACCCCATTGATATGGAGATAATATTTTCCAAGCACGATAATTAAGACGAAAATGATAATATTAGATTAAAGTAGAATGGATAGATTTTAATAAATTAAAATTTTACCATTTAAAATAACATTCCTATATCTTTAGAAAGAACCAAAATAAAACTTAATTCTATATTAGAGCCGAGTCACGAGAAATCAGAGAAGGTAGTAAAACAAGTCAAACAGCGCAGTCAGTTATTATAGTTATTCAGACAAAAAAATGTAAAACAACACAAGACAGAATAAATAATAAAGATATTAAATAATTATATGTCTTACCGGAACTCCTTGGTGTGTGGCAACTGTTGCTTCATCCTCTTGCTTTCACTGGCACGGGCACCGGCAACGTCATTGATATCAAAAAATAGCGAATCGTCTGACGGTAGCTCAAGCCCCCTCTTCCTCCACGCCGCCACGAAAACGGCGGCGATTTGGGTCAGTGGGCTACCAACGAGTTTCTTGAAACGGTACCGTCTAGTTCCCGAGAGGAACACCACCAGCCCAAAAACAATGGCGAAGGCACAGATCCCGTAACCCCACTGTCTCCCAACATTATCTTGGATATAAACCAGGACAGTCACTGCTCCGAGGGATCCCGTGTTAATGAAGAAGAAGAACCAATTAAAAAATTTGATCATTCCTTTCCTCTCCTTGATGTCGGATTCGTCGAACTGGTCGGAGCCGAAACCAGAGACACTCGATTTTAGGCCGCCAGTGCCGAGGGCAGTGAGGTAGAGAGCGGCGTAGAGGACCATGAACTGTTTACCGGTCGCCGGAATGCAAGAGTCGCTGTTCGCCTCGCATTTGGGCGGCCGGAGGCCGGGGATAGTGGTGGACATCGCCAACAGAGTCACCCCCTGATGATCGATCAAGATAACTTGAGTCAAATAATTTGTTTGGCTCCCTCGAGTTCGGATATTGATTGATTATTCAATTGTGAACTATGAAATTTCCATCACATATATATTTGCTTCATGATATCATAATCGGCTTTCTCGATTTTCCTCTTCCCACGTTATGGAATTTTCTACGAATATCATCAAATTACGACGGTAAAGAGGTTCGACGATGAAACCAATTAATTTTTTCTAGGGAAGCTATTTTTTATGAGATAATATCAAGAAAATGATATGGACAGATATGCTCACCATAGCTTGAACTGTGGCGAAGATGCCTATGGTCAAGTACCTAGAACCAAAACGAGACAAGAAAAAGGAAGAAGACGGATCTCGTGAGAGAATTAAGGAATTAAAACGACGCCGGAAATTCATAAAAATAATATTACCTTCCGAGGAAAGTATCAGCTATGAATCCGCCGAGCAAGCAGAGCATGAACGAAGTGCCAAGAAAGTTGGTAACGTTATTAGCGGCGGAGGCATTGCCCAAATGCATGGTTCCGGTCAAGTAAGTCACCAGGTTTACAGCTATGCCCAGCGTCGTTAGCCTCTCGAACGCCTCAACACCTTAATTAATTACCATATACACAACCTCAACCAACTCTGTATGTAATAATTTGATTATGTACCAAAACACACACACAAACACAACAGTAATACACACACACACACACACACACACACACACAGACACACACACACACACATATATATATATATATATATATTGATGTAATATACCCAGAATCATGGCGGCACTGGTCCAGCCGCCGGATGAGGATTTGATCGAGGGGCGGCCCTTGTAGTCCCAGGCATCGGGGAGAGTTTCGGCGTCGAGATTTGTATGAGGGAGTACCGAAGCCATTTCTATCGATATAGATTGTTATTTTGGTGGCAACTGCAGGCATATAATGTAAAGGGTTTATATATATTTAGCAAGAGATGAAGCAAAGGATTCTTTCAACGCTTGGCTGGTAGATGATAGACTGATGGGTGGATTTGTAAAGGAGTCGACGTGTGCCTTTTATAGCTGTGGCCCAGCACGTTTATGCGTTGTGCAACATTTATTTATTTCACTATGACAACCCCTTTCTCAATTTCGTTACACTAACCGTGTCTTAAGTACATGATTAATAAATTGCTATGTATTTATCTTTAATTCTCTCTAGTTATTTCCACTCGTGCCATGTACGGATTAAATCGAAATATTTATAAATTTCTTTGAAATTTTATTAATTGTAGTATAGAATTGAAAAGTTTTTTTTTTTTTTTTTTAATTCGATTAATCTTCTTCGGGTAGCATCGTCTTCAGTGGGGTGACTCGGAGGGGTTGCTGTTTGGATTGGGACAGTGATTTGGCTGATTTCTAGTTGCGGGAAGACATGGCTTGCTGCTTGCGTGGTGCTTTTCTGCTGGTTTTGGCTCGTGGTGGGGGTGAATCGCCGGTGAGATCAATTTTGGTTCCGTGAGGGATGGTGAACTTGTTTTTAGGGCGTGTTCCGACCATTATGAAGAGAAGGGAAGTTTTTGTAGGTTATAGGTTAGTGGGGGTGGGTTATGGCAGGTTTGAATTTGAAATTCAAAATTAAGTTGATGATGGTGGTTAAGGAAGGTTTGGGTATTGGGGAAGGCAACCGTCTCTGACACAATTTGCACCCGATTTGACAGAATCGGGCAGATTTCTTTCCATAACCGCCTCCCCGTGTCTTGCCCAAGCCATCATACCGTACTTCCATGCCCAACCTGCAAGGCAAGAAAACAGAAACTTCCTGCGAGGAATGACAACCCTTCTCGGCTTCATCAGTAACTTAAAGAAAAAACGTGATACGATCCTTGACGACCGAATTGAAGACGCATGCGGAAGGAATAAAAACTAAGATGAACGAAATTGAAAGAACACGATGGATATTCCAATACACCTAAGATCTAATCCTATAAATGATATAAGTCAATCTGAAGACAGCCTATACACCAAATAGAGATCGCCTTAGTCACACGGGGACGATGAATGACACACAAATGAGGGTGATGAACTCGATTGATTCGCCGGATAAAGAATTTCTTGGTCACACCAAAAGAAATTCAAAGATAAATCTCAAAGAGAAATAAACTGAAGTACTATTAATGAATAAAAGTGTTATTTTCGTTCATAACATAAGAGCCTTATTTACAGGCTTCAAAAAGTCCTAATTCCAAAAGGAAACTACTTAAAAACTTATCCTAAAAGATATCAAACCAAATCCTAGTCAAAAAAGGAATAAAATCCTTTAAATAATGCTGAAAATTAAACTACCAACTATAGTACTCATAAAAAAAATGAAAATTAATAAAAATAAACAACTAAATAAACTAGTAAATAATATCTTCCATCTTCAGCCCATATCATCTTTAATTCTTGGCCCATAAAGTGAAATCCACGATCTACGGGCTGCATCATTCTCGTCCTCTTGAAGAAGATTTTGATAGATCCGGGTTGGGGATCCACAACAATTTAAGGTATTTTTCATCATGTTTTATTGGTAAAGCGTTGAGGCAGTAAAGAGCAAGAGATTCATGCGCGTATAGAGCCATAAATGAGTATTTTATACGGAGCATGATTCGCGTAGTGATGACAAATAATAATTGAGCTATGAGTAGGGCGTAAAAGGCATATTTAGCCATAAACTAGCAAGATTCATGGAGTTTTGCACTCATTTAAGCAGATAATGAAGAAATGGAACAGGAAAAAGGAGAGAAAGAAGGAGAACGGAGCTCCGTCGAGCCTCATTCCCTTTTGGCAATGAGGGTTTTACCTTAGCCCTGGGACGAGGTATAAGAGAGAGATTCTTCCCGGCGTCGAGAAGAATGGATGGAGGTGAAAAGGAACTGGGGCTTCCTGGAAGAAGGCTTTGAACACCTTGACCACTTGAGCTTAGAGAAGCTCGTGAGAGAGAGTGTGAAGTTGAATAGAACAGTACGCCAAGGAGCGTGTTGTTCGTAGAGAGTGATGATGTATGAAGTGTGCGTTCACTTAGTATTTATAGGTATGAAGAGGGTGAGAAATGAGCGTCCGTATGAAGGAGGGACAGAAAAGGAATTTCGACGGAGGCGAAGTATCCTCCGTCATGAATGCAGTGGTCCTCACTCTACAGTACATAGAGTCACGCGGACCGTATGCTGCGTAGAACCTTGAGCTCTGCTAAACGCTTATGGGATCTAATCAGATCCTCGCACCATTCCAGATGCTTACAAATTCCACATTGCTTCTGGGAAGGGTAAAAACCTCACTGCTTCTGCGTAGAATATGACGCTTAATTGTGTCGAGCGTCTGATGCTCATGAAATTTCTTTGATAATATGTTGTTATGCAGAACAGCTTCTATTGATCCCTATCGGAATGAATATCAATTTCCCTTAATAACGATGAGAAGGCTTGTCTCACCCAGAGCCCATCATTCCATTCCTTTTCAGTAAGATTTCTGTATTTATCGTGGTGTCTAGTATACTATCTTTTCTAGAGACTATATTCTAAGGCTAAGGAAGGTGCAATTCCCCATTAATTTGGTTTATTTATGGAATATGGCTGATATTAGTCCCTATCAGCTACTCCCTCCCCCCCCCCCCCCCCCCCCCCCCTGGTCCAGAAGCGTTCGTGTGTTGGCTTCTGGCAGGTGTCTTAGCGGGAAAATTATTTTCACTTTGCCTTATCGAGGCTTTTCTTCGAATAGATAAATATTATAATGGATATATTTTGTAGGAAAAAAGGCGCGTTGCTTTTTGGGGAGTAGAGAGGCGTTTCCTATTCCCTTACAGGCCGTCATGGAGTAACAAGTGGGGCATCGCTCCACTCTCCTTTGGCCTTTTTAACTTCCTTCATTCTCTTCTTCTCCACTTTTATGTCATACACCCTGAGAAAAGTGGGAACATTCGCGTTTTTCTACTCAACGTTTCCGGTGATTGCTTCGTTTTCCTTACTCACAGGTAGTTTATCTAGTGTTTATCGTCTTCGTATATCTCTCCCTTGTGTTAGCGCAGGCTTTACCTATTAGGGGCTTTCCTTCCCCTGCCCTCCTCTTTTCTCATTTTTTTTTCAATAATGATATTTGGCCATAATGTGGCCGGCCACACAACGATATTTTTCATAATATACGTAATTTTAAAAATAGTAAATGATAACTATAATTTATTAGTTTCATATTTTAATTTAAAAATATTTTTTCCCCCAAAATTACATATTTTTCTCTTTTTTTCTAGATAAAAAGGTAATAAATCCTTTAAAATAGTAAAAATTACCAAATAATTAAAGGATTAATTTTAAAAAATACGTAAAAAATATGGAGTATCACATTTTAAGTTTTTTATAATCTAAAAAAGTTTAGCATAAATATATAAATTATTTGATACTAAAAAAAATAAAAAAAGTTAAGTTATGGCCGGCCACATTATGGCCAAATAGCATCACTCTTTTTTTTTTTTTTGAAGGTATCGTTAATACCGATTCTTGTTTTTGCAAACCTGGTTTAAGGGCGAGTATAACGAGCATTTATACATGTGAATCTCAAGATTTCTTAGAAGATTGAGTTTTATTTGCACTTGTTCTCAGCCATGAATGCTGATGCGGGGGAATTGCTACGAAAGATTCAAATGAAGTTAGAGCAGAGAATGGTTGAGGCCAGAATCCTCAACCCTGATCCTATTTTCTCTTTAGACGACGCCCCTGCATTACCCTCTACGGGCACTAGGGTTTCAGAATCTGACCACGAAAACCTACAGGAGACAATAATAATGAAACCTCGTTCAGGGCTCTGCTTTCCTGAACCGCCATTAATTGGCCATGGTAAAGTCCTATTTCCCTTTTCCCCTTTGATTGGGGTAAGCATTGATACCTCTTTTTCTGAAAAGCGGGTGATTTTCATTCCTTTGTGTTTACAGAAGTGAATCAGTTTTCAACACCCTCCTTCGGCGCTCAGGCTTTGGCTTTTGATCAGTTCTTGGAGATTCTATTTGAGGTTGAACAAAGTAGGGACCGTGCCCAAGTCGAGGCTCGCGATCTTCAAGACGGATTGGTGTGTAAATGTTAGGATTTTCGTAGTATTTTCGAGTCCGTTTTCGTAATGTTTTCGTGTCTTTGTGTGTGTTTATGGCTATGATTCGTTTGTTTGGAGTTTTTGAGACTTGTAGGTGATTCTGGATGAAAAGGAGCGGAAACGGGCCGAAAAGGGAGAAAAGACGACGATTGAGCGAACGAGGACAGATTCGCGATCTGGACGCCGTCCAGATGAAGTTGGACGCCGTCCAGATGATGTTGGACGCCGTCCACAGTGCCGTCCAAGTCCACGTCCAAAGCTGGACGGGCGAGAGAGGGATGAAGCAAATCATGCAGAGTCAGCTTCTGGACGCCGTCCAGAATAAGTTGGATGCCGTCCAACTTAGGCGGCCAGGCTGTTCTTTCCTTTTTCATCTAGGTTTTTACCTAGTATATATATATCGTCCTTGTGCACGAATTTGTATCATCTTTTATCATATTTTAGCTTTAGTTTCCAGCACTTAAACACTTTTATTAGTTTTCTATTGTTCGGATCCGGATTCTTCGTTATTGTAATTTAATTCAAGACGTTTAATTTACTTCAAGTTCTTCGTTCTTCGTCTCAATTTTCGTAAGTTCTTTTATTGCTTTCGTTTACTTGTTTTAATTGCTTGCTTTCGTTTTAGATTCGTTTTCTTAATTGCTTCGTTTAAATTCCTTAAGTTTAATTTCGTTCTTTCGATTTCAAGTTCTAGTTTAGATTCGTTTTCCTTCGATTTCAATTCTTTCATTTTTCAAAGTTTTTTAAGTTAGATTTATTTGCCTTTAATTTCCAGATTTCAATTCATCATGTCTAGATTTATTTATGTTTCTTTCTTTGCTTTCGTTTTCTTCGTTGCTTCCTTTATTGCTTTCTTTTCGATTCTTGCCTAGGTAGATTAATCGTTTTACTTTAGTTTAATTCTAGATTTATTTCCTCGTTCTTAGATTAGTTATTTACTCGCTTTTATTTATTGCTTTGATTTATTTGCCTAGGATTTAAAACAAAAACCCCAAAAATCTTATTTACTTGCTTTCCTAGATTTAGGCTAGATTAGGTTTTTACTACATAATTGATTGCCCTGTTAAGTTTTCCTTGAGATTCGATACTTAGGTTTTACTTGCTAGTGCTACGATAGATTTCGTCTATTGCGAACACTTTTTAGTGAAACAAATTTTGGCGCCGTTGCCGGGGAAAACTTTAGGCGATTTATTGTGTAGTATTTTTTATTTGTTTTATTTTTTATTTGTGTTTCTTCGATTTTCTTATTTCTCCCACTCGGTGCTTTTAACCCTTTTGTTGAGTGTTGTTTATGCATGGTCGTCGAAGTCTTCAAAGGAATTTAGCGCCCTACGTCGACACCATCCATCAAAGGAAAGCGATCTTAGCCGCGAAGGAGAAGGAGGAGATCGATTCTCGAGACTTTGGTTTAGTCTTGTTGTTTGCAGAGCCCGAAGCCATGGCAGCTAGAGTCATGGGCGATTTTGCTCGCCCCACATTCACAGCCACCACTTCGGCGATTGTCCTGACGGAAGCGGTTAGGAATCATGAGCTTAAACCTCACCACATGGCGTTGCTTCCATCCTACCATGGGCTGGCCAACGAGGATGCTTTGACGTTCATCCGAGAGTTTTGCACGGTGGTGCAAACTTTCCCACTCTCGGGACTCACGGAGGACAACTTGAAGATGAAGTGCTTCCCGTACACCCTCAAGGATCGAGCAAAGTCGTGGTATTTGGCGCTCCCGGCCAACTCTCTTGCCACATGGAATGCGGTGTGCGAAAAGTTCATGCTCAAGTACTACCCGAACCGCAAGACTCATGAGGTGCGGTCAAAGATTATGAATTTCTCCCAAGACAACGATGAGCCGTTTCACGAAGCATGGGAGAGGTTCCAAGAGCTACTTCAACAATGACCTCATCATCAAATGGCACCGGAGTTGCTTTGGCAATATTTCTACGACGCCCTCAACCAAACTTGCCAATTCATGGTGGATAGTTCGGCCGGAGGCAACATAGCGGTCAAGACAGCTGAAGAGTTGAAGGATATTTTCGAGACGCTCGCTGCGAGTTCTCAACAAAAATCAGCTAGACCGAGGAAAGTGGAGGCGAGTGCAGTTTCGATGAGCCCCGACTTGAAGAAGCAAATTGCCGACATGTATAGGGATCTCGAGAACTTGAAGATGAAGCAAAGTGCACCGGCCCCGAAGGAGGAAGAGAGGAAGCCGGACCAATGCGAGATTTGTGGAGAGCTTGGACACATCAAGGAGGTGTGCCACAACATGGGGGAGTTTCCATACGAAGGAGGAGCCGAGGTGTACGCCCCTCAAGGATACCCGCCTCAAGTGCCTCCACCTCAAGGATATCAAGGGGGATACAATGGACGGTTCCAAAATCCAAGGCCGACACAAGTGCAAGGTAACTCCCCTACCTATCCAAATAGGCGTCCTCCACCATATAATAACCCCTATCCTCCTCCACCAAATCCATACTACTCTCATCCACCACCATATTATCCACCACCACAATATCCCCCCAATCCATATTTTCCACCACCTCCATATTACCCTCCTCAACCTACTCCTACTCCACCACCACCATACCCAAATTCTCGTCCCCAAGGACCTCCACAAAAGCCTCCCATCGATGAGGATCGTCTCCATGCACTTGATGCAAACATGAAACGGCTCGAGATGGCCATTGGCCAAATTTCTGGATCGATGCACTTGATGCAACAACCGGGGCGAATTCCGAGTCAAGGGATTCAACCCCAACAAGCCAACGAGGTGCAAGCCCCATATCCCCCGTACGTTCCTCCTTTTCCACCTCATCAAGCTCAAGCGGTTTCGGTGTTGCGGAGCGGAAGACAGGTGGACAACGGTGTTAATATGCCACCTCAAGGGCATTCAAGTGATAGATGGAGCCCGAGCAAGCAATGGAGCGAAGGAAAAAATCGGGCAGAACCAGGTTTTGGACGGCGTCCAGAGTCTGTTGGACGGCGTCCAACTCTGGACGGCCGTCCACCCCTTCTGGGCGGGCACCCCAGGCACAGCCCCAAAATCATACAGAATCAGGATCTGGACGGCATCCAGATCCAACTTGGACGGCGTCCAAACCCGACGAGCAGCGCATGGAGCCCAAGGAACCCGAGGCGGAGCCCAAGGAGCCCGAGAAGGAGTCCCCACCTCTACACAAGACTTCCAACCCTTATGTTCCTCCCATTCCTTATCCAAGTCGTGTGAAGAACAAGAAGCGAGATCAACAATTCATGGATCTTTACAAGCTTCTTTCAAAGGTGGACGTGAACTTGCCTCTCCTTGATGTTATTCGCAACGTGCCACCGTTTGTGAGGTTCGTGAAGGAGTTGACATCGAGGAAGAAGCCGTTCGACGAGATGGAGACAATTGCGGTATCGGAGGTGGCGACATCCATCATGCAACACCCTCTTCCACCTAAGCAACGAGATCCAGGTTCTTTCGTTATCACTATCTCTTGAGGTAATGGTAAGGAAGCATGTGATATGCTAGATTTGGGTGCCGGTATTAATCTTATGCCTTATTCTATCTTTAAGCAATTAGAGTTAGGAGAACTTAAACCCACTCGCATGAGCCTTCAATTGGTGGATAGATCTATTAGGTACCCTAGAGGTATTATTGAGGATATTCTTGTTCGCGTAGGGGGTTTGATTGTTCCCGTTGATTTTGTGGTTTTAGAGATAGGTGAGGTACAAGAGAATGGTATTGAGCACACACTTTTGCTAGGTCGTCCTTTCATGGCTACTACTAATACTTTGATTGATGTGAAGAATGGTGTGATTAAGATGTCGGTTTTAGGAGAGGATGTTTCGTTTTCTGTGCATAAGAGGCGGCCTATGTCATCGATCAATTTAATTGATAATTGTTCTTTCATCGATAAGGTTGATGCCTTGGCCGAGTGCTCTGTTGTGCAGGATTTTGACACCGAGGAGGTGTGTTGGGGATCCGGAGATCAAATGGAGTGGGAGCGAATGGAGAGAGACATCGGGATCAAACTCCCGTTTCCCCCTCAAGACCCCGAGCCCGGCGCGAAGATTCCGGAGCCGTTGGAGTTGAAAGAGCTGCCATCGCATTTGAAATATGTGTTTCTAGAGGGAGGAAATCAAAAACCCGTAATCATATCTTCTTCTTTGTCTCTTGCAGAGGAAGGAGCTTTGGTGGGCATACTCAAGGAGAACAAGCTCGCTTTTGGATGGAGCTTGGCGGATATTCGAGGTATTAGCCCTGCCACGTGCATGCATCGCATTAATCTCGAAGAAGGCGCTCGCCCCAAACGAGATGGACAAAGGAGGCTCAACCCAATGCTCATGGAGGTCGTGCGCAAGGAAATCTACAAGCTATTGGCGGAGGGTATTATCTATGCCATCGCCGATAGTGAGTGGGTTAGCCCGGTGCACGTCGTTCCGAAGAAGGGAGGAATCACGGTGTCAAAGAACGAGAAGGACGAGTTGGTCGCCTCACGCCCGGTTACCAGTTGGAGGATGTGCATCGATTATAGGAAGCTCAACGCTTCCACCAAAAAGGACCACTTTCCTCTCCCTTTCATTGATCAAATGCTTGATAAGTTAGCCGGGCAAGAATTTTATTGTTTTCTAGATGGTTTGTCAGGTTACTATCAAATCGCGATAGCTCCGGAGGATCAAGCGAAGACGGCCTTCACAAGCCCTTTTGGGACCTATGCTTATAGGAGGATGCCATTTGGTCTCTGCAATGCACCGGGT
Organism: Thymus mandschuricus; assembly: GCA_029379335.1. Classification (NCBI taxonomy): domain Eukaryota; kingdom Viridiplantae; phylum Streptophyta; class Magnoliopsida; order Lamiales; family Lamiaceae; genus Thymus; species Thymus mandschuricus. Next base: position 20,194,199 of record CM057083.1, read on the forward strand.
ACGTTCCAAAGATGCATGATGTCTATCTTTTCAGAATTTATTGGTGATTTTGTAGAGATTTTTATGGACGATTTTTCTGTTTTTGGGTCGTCTTTTCATGATTGCTTGATGAAGATAGAGAGAGTTCTTAAGAGATGCATTGAGAGTGGTCTTACATTAAGTTGGGAGAAGAGTCATTTTATGGTTAGAAGTGGAATTGTTTTAGGCCATATAGTCTCGAGTAAGGGTATAGAGGTCGACAAAGCGAAAGTGGGGGTGATTGAAAAATTGCCACCACCTAGTGATGTCAAAGGTATTAGGAGTTTCCTTGGTCATGCGGGCTTTTATAGACGATTTATTAAGGATTTTTCTATGATTAGCCAACCTCTTTGTCGTTTACTTGCTCAAGATGTGCCTTTCCACTTTGATGATTCTTGTATGCATGCTTTTCTCACCTTGAAGGAAAAACTCATCTCCGCTCCCGTTGTAGTTGGACCCGATTGGTCATTGCCTTTTGAAATTATGTGTGATGCTTCTAATAATGCCGTAGGGGCTGTTTTGGGTCAAAGAGTCGATAAGATGCTTCGTGTGATTTACTATGCTAGTTTAACTCTTAACCCGGCTCAAGTGAATTACACCACCACCGAACAAGAGATGCTTGCCGTTGTTTTTGCCTTAGATAAATTTAGATCTTACATCATAGGGTCTAAGGTGATTATCTATAGTGATCATGGTGCTCTTAAACATCTTTTGACTAAAGCCCAAGCAAAACCTAGGTTGATTAGATGGGTCTTATTATTGCAAGAATTTGATATTGAGATTCGTGATAGAAAAGGTAGTGATAATCTTGTGGCCGACCATCTCTCTCGTCTCGATTCACCTCCCCCCTATGCTTCTCTTGATGATATTTGTGATTCTTTTCCTTTTGAGAATGTTAATGAAGTGGATGTTACTCCTTGGTTTGCCGATATTGCTAATTACTTGGCCGATAAGGACACTAAACCCGTCCTTAACGCTCAATAAGAGAAAAGGTTTCTTCGTTTGTGTAGACAATACTATTGGGAGGACCCTCACTTATTCAAGCTTGGGAAGGACGAGGTGATTCGAAGATGTGTTCCCGACCACGAGCAAGCCGAGGTGTTGCGACATTGTCACGAGGAACCGAGTGGAGGCCATTTTGGTGGGCAAAAGACTGCACATAAGGTACTTCAAAGTGGGCTATATTGGCCCACTCTTTTTAAGGATGCCCAAGCCTTCTACCTTTCTTGTGATCGTTGTCAACGTGTTGGCTCGATTAGTCGGCGCAATGAGATGCCTTTGAATCCTATCTTGGTGGTTGAGGTATTTGATGTGTGGGGAATTGATTTTATGGGTCCTTTTCCTAAGTCTCATGGATTCGAATATATTTTACTTGCCGTTGATTACGTGTCTAAGTGGGTAGAAGCCATACCCACGAAGACATGTGATTCTCACGTTGTCTTGAAGTTTGTGCAGGAAAATATCTTGTGTAGGTTTGGTTTCCCTCGTGTGATCATTAGTGATGGGGGAAAGCATTTTTGCAACAAGTTGTTCGCCAAGCTCATGAAGAAGAACGCCATCACACACAAGGTGGCGACTCCCTATCATCCACAAACTTTGGGACAAGCGGAGACGAGCAATCGACAAATCAAAGGGATCCTCGAGAAGACGGTGAAACCATCAAGGAAGGATTGGGCCGACAAGTTGAACGACGCTCTTTGGGCATATCGCACGGCTTACAAAGGCGTGCTTGGGATGTGTCCCTATAGGCTCGTCTATGGTAAGTCGTGTCATTTGCCCGTTGAGATTGAGTTCAAGGCATATTGGGCTCTCAAGCGCATCAACTTCGACCTCGACGATGCTCACGATCGGAGAATTTTGCAAATGGAGGAGCTTGACGAGCTAAGGAACGTAGCCTACGACAATGCCAAGATCTACAAGGACAAGGTGAAACGTCTACATGATAGACGCATAGCCTACAAGGAGTTCAAACCCGGAATGAAGGTACTTCTCTTTCACTCTCGTCTTCGATTATTTCCGGGTAAGCTAAAGTCTAGGTGGGGAGGTCCATACACGGTGGTGCAAGTTTTCCCCCATGGTGCGGTAGAGATCAAGAACGAGAATTCGGGATACATTTTCTCGGTCAACGGGCAACGATTGAAGCCATACATCGAAGGGTCGACATTGCCTCAAACGGTGGAGACGATTCCCATCTCCGACCCCCCACTCTCCGAATGAGTATGTGGTACGTCAAGCTAATGACGATAAACAAGCGCTTGGTGGGAGGCAACCCACGTAAAAAAATATAAATTTGTAGTTTAGGTTTCATTTTTGTTATTTTCGTATTTTCGTTTGTTTTCTTTTTGGTTTTTCGTGCAGGGATTGATATATAAGGATTGGCGAGAAGAGAAGTCGAGACGAGGAGCAAACACAATTTTTGGGCAGTCTCGAGGGTTGGACGCCGTCCAACTTGAAGCTGGACGCCGTCCAACTAACCACGACGCAACTCAGTACAAGGAGTTGGACGCCGTCCAACTCAAGTTGGACGCCGTCCAACTTGAACGGGCTCCCCAAATTTTTCTCGAACTCAAAATTGTGCAATACTTAACCTAATTGTCTCATCCTTCCTCTCTCACGACTCTCTCTCTCTCTCTCTCAATTGCAAATTGCAGCCTGCCCATCCTTGTTGCTGTCAAATTCCGACCGCCGCCGCCGCTTTTCGCTTCCAGTCGCCGTCGTCGTGCTGCTTCCAGCCACCGCTGCTGCTGCTGTCTTTTGCCAACGCCATTGCCGCTGCTGTTTGCTGCTTCCACCACCCCCGACGCCGTCTTCGACGCCGCAGAATTCACAACTGCCACCACTCCTCAGTTGCGCGCCGCCGTTACAGCGCTCAGCCACCGCCGTTCGTCGTGCCGTCGAAGCCAGCCGCGCTCAGTTTTGCCGTTGGATGCCGTCCAACAGTACTCTGGACGCCGTCCAGAATCGCCTGCTGTTCCGGCGCGATTCGTCCCGATTTTCAACCGTTCTCGTCTCGTCTTCATTCTCCAGCCTTCCTCTACTACCATGGCCCGTGGAAACGCGTTCAACAACGCTCGGATCAACCGTCTCGAGGCCGATCGACCCACCGGAGCCACACCGCAACAACTAGGTATGCAACAAGGCGTTCCGTTTCCCACTGAACGGATCGCCACGACCACCTTTATCTTCGTTTACATGAATTTGATATTAGGCCTCCTAGGCATTATCGTATGAATTTTCTTCGTAATTTGCCGGTGTGGAATACACTTAGAGGGTATTTGAATTGTTTAGGATTGCCTACTTTGGTTTCGAATGAGTGGGATGGCCATACTAGCCTTTGTTTGGAGATGTGCTGTAGTTTTAGGTTGGAGTTGAATGAGGGAGGGGAGTTATGCATGTTTTGTACTTTTAATGGTGAATTGGTAGAAATCACTAGGGATGTTATGAATGAGGTATTTGGATTCCATAATGGTGATGATTTGGTTGAATTCGTGCCTTCAAACTTTGATGTGGCTGCTGCTTGGTATGAATTATCGGGGGTAGCGAATTATAAGGCTTCGGGGGTTCCTAGTGCATTTATTCGTGATGATGCTTTAGTTATCCTTCACCCTTTCTTGTCGTGCATGATTACTGCTAAGAAGGAACATAGCAAAGTCAATGCTGTTGAGATTTATTTGCTTACTTGTGCTCGAAATGGTACTCGTGTTGGTTTAGCCCCGTTTATTTGGGCTCAGTTGGCTAACGTGCAAACCAAGAGGGGAGCACACCCTACCTTGATTTACATTGCCACAGGTCTAGCTCGCCACTTTGGAGTCAACGTTGCAGAATGTGAAGGGCTAACCCCGAGCCAAGAGATCACCCCTTCCTACTTCATCAAGGCTCATCTCATGATTTCCCCTACCGAGTTTGTTTCTGTGCGAGAGCGCCCTTCGGTGATAGCCCATTACAGAAATCTTAGACAACGAGGGATTGTACATGAGGAGCAGCAAGCTCACGAGGCCAGAGGTGACGATGAAGAGGGAGGTGGTGATGAAGAAGAGCAGCAAGAAGAGCACCAAGAGGAGCACCAAGAGGTCCCGGGCGATGACGAGCCCTTAGTTCGCTACTACACACGACGCGATCGTGTTCGGGCCCGGCAGGCCATGGAGGCCGAGATTCCTCCATATTGGGCAGAATTTCAACAAGGTATGTTTGCTCGTTTCGATTCATTGTCTACCCAAATGACGGGCTTGTCTACCCAAGTGTCGGGCTTGAATAGCCGGGTGTCTCACATGGAGGGTCATTTGACGAGGTATACCGACTTTTCGGTTGCCTCTACCTCCACTCCACCGGATCCAAACGACCCTCGTTGGTGGTCTCCTTACGATCCCCGATGGAATGACCCACGGTTCGGAGGTCCTTACAACTAATCATAGCCATGTTTGTGTCTTTTATTTTTCTTTGAGTCTTTTATTGTTTTCTCTTTATCTTGTTCGATTTTATGCTTTGGTATTTGTGTTTTGTGTTTGTTTTGTAGGTGATACTTGGAGTCTCTCGAGATTTTGGGTATTTTTGTTCGTCATTTTGCGATAAGTTCTTTCTTTCCCTTTCCTTTTTATTTTCTCGCAATGGGGACATTGCTTGATTTTAAGTGTGTGTGTGTGTGTGTGTGGGGGGGGGGGGGGGGGGGGGGGGGGGGTCTTTGAACTTTTGGCATGTAGTTTTTAATTTTGTTGAGTCTTAGGTGTTAATTGAGTCAAATGAGCATGTGATGATAGTATTGTGGACTTGGCCAATGATAGAGAATTGCGTTCATTTTTGAAAAAATTCATGATCTTTATTATGCATGGAACCTTGGCGAAGCGACGCATTTTATTTGATGAATTTGATGTATGCTATGATGTCGGGAACTAGTTAGAACCCGTGAGAGTTGAGCTATTTGTGCATATTTATGCCTATTCTTTGATTGAGTGATCATGCATGCTTCATTGTTTCTAGAACTTGCCTTGTTTCTCCATCAAGACCTTAGTATATTTACGAACTAGGAGATGATCTTAGGCCATTCTTTCGTAGCCACATGATTCCTATACACTAACCTTGTTCATAATCCTTTGTTTACCCCTTTTGAGCCTTTATTAGCCGTTCTTTGTGAAACCGGATGATAGGAGGTTTGGATGATTATGGGTATCCTTAGTTGTAGTTGGTGATATGGAAGGAGATAATTGGAAAATATTTGTTGTGGTGTAGAAGGAGAGAAAGAGAAGAAATTTTAGATGCTTGTTTAAGTGTAGTTAGCTATCCCTATGAGCTTAGAAAAAAAAAAAAAGAAAAGAAAAAAAAGAGATGAGAAAAAAAAATAGAGCCTTTGTTCAACATTAGAAAGAACATTTATTAGTTGAGCTCTAGAAAAAAAAGAAAAGAAAAGAAAAAGAGAAAAAATAAGCATAAGGGGATAGTTAGCTTTGATTTGTATAGTTGATATTTTAGCATCTTTGAGTTTGTATTTGGTGTGTTGGAGGGTAGAAGATGGAGATAAAAATCCATACTTTGGTTGGAGTTGAAAAAGAGGTTGATGATTTAGAGCATTTTGAGTCACTTAGCCCATATATTCCCTACCTTAACCAATGTCCCTACATTACAAGCTTGTATAAAGACCTTTTTGATCCTAGTTTGTAAATATTACATTAGGTGGAGATGTTGAGATTGAAGGCAAGCCTATGGTAAACATGTTGCATTGCATTGATGTTGAGTGAACCCTCTTGATGTGCATTATATTACATTTTTTCTTTGAGAGAGTTGAGTGTTCACTTTCATATACAAAATTTCACATGTTGGAGAGTGTTCTTTGATGGATTAGAATACTTTGAATTAATTGAATAGATTGTGTTGATTGATGCTAAGGTTGTGTGCATAGTTTTGATCATGATCATGAGAGTTTGTTTTCGAGAAGTTTTGAGGCCTATATAGTTCACGATACTTGAGTCTATTGTTTATTTTGTTTTGCTTGACGACAAGCAAAGGTCTAAGTGTGGGGGAGTTTGATTGGTGTGTAAATGTTAGGATTTTCGTAGTATTTTCGAGTCCGTTTTCGTAATGTTTTCGTGTCTTTGTGTGTGTTTATGGCTATGATTCGTTTGTTTGGAGTTTTTGAGACTTGTAGGTGATTCTGGATGAAAAGGAGCGGAAACGGGCCGAAAAGGGAGAAAAGACGACGATCGAGCGAACGAGGACAGATTCGCGATCTGGACGCCGTCCAGATGAAGTTGGACGCCCTCCAGATGATGTTGGACGCCGTCCACAGTGCCGTCCAAGTCCACGTCCAAAGATGGACGGGCGAGAGAGGGATGAAGCAAATCATGCAGAGTCAGTTTCTGGACGCCGTCCAGAATAAGTTGGACGCCGTCCAACTTAGGCGGCCAGGCTGTTCTTTCCTTTTTCATCTAGGTTTTTACCTAGTATATATATATCATCCTTGTGCACGAATTTGTATCATCTTTTATCATATTTTAGCTTTAGTTTCCAGCACTTAAACACTTTTATTAGTTTTCTATTGTTCGGATCCGGATTCTTCGTTATTGCAATTTAATCCAAGACGTTTAATTTACTTCAAGTTCTTCGTTCTTCGTCTCAATTTTCGTAAGTTCTTTTATTGCTTTCGTTTACTTGTTTTAATTGCTTGCTTTCGTTTTAGATTCGTTTTCTTAATTGCTTCGTTTAAATTCCTTAAGTTTAATTTCGTTCTTTCGATTTCAAGTTCTAGTTTAGATTCGTTTTCCTTCGATTTCAATTCTTTCGTTTTCAAAGTTTTTTAAGTTAGATTTATTTGCCTTTAATTTCCAGATTTCAATTCATCATGTCTAGATTTATTTAGCTTCTTTCTTTGCTTTCGTTTTCTTCGTTGCTTCCTTTATTGCTTTCTTTTCGATTCTTGCCTAGGTAGATTAATCGTTTTACTTTAGTTTAATTCTAGATTTATTTCCTCGTTCTTAGATTAGTTATTTACTCGCTTTTATTTATTGCTTTGATTTATTTGCCCCTAGGATTTAAAACAAAAACCCCAAAAATCTTATTTACTTGCTTTCCTAGATTTAGGCTAGATTAGGTTTTTACTACATAATTGATTGCCCTGTTAAGTTTTCCTTGAGATTCGATACTTAGGTTTTACTTGCTAGTGCTACGATAGATTTCGTCTATTGCGAACACTTTTTAGTGAAACAAAGACCGTCTTCGTGCTAAGGAGAAATATTGCTCTACTCTTGAGCTACGCCTGGCTTCATTATCAGAGCGAGTAAGGGAATTAGCTAGGGCTCTGGAGGCTTCATTAGGACGAGCATTGGAAATGAAGGCAGACTTTGCTATGCAAGCGGAACAATTAACTCTTACTCATGAACAAGAGTTGGAACATTCCCGGACTGCTTCTCTCATGGAAGGGATGAAGAAGGGCTCTAACGAAGGCATTTCCAGGGGGATACAAGTTTGCCAGTCTAACTTCTTGATGTCCCCCTATGGCCAAGCTTTCATAGACTCTTTGGAGAAGCAATTGCCCGAAGCGTTTATCAATTCTCCTTATTTTTTGGCCAGAATGATAGACCCTCTCACCAGCTGGGCTGGCGATGTTGTTTTCGAATGCTGTAACCAGCTGGGCGTCCCGGAGCGTGCTAACTCTATCAATTTGGTGCCTATAATACATTTGTTCGAAACAAAGCCTGAGGCCCTCAAGAGGAACTCCTTCATTCCTACTGGGGAACCTTGGTTCATGCCAGTGTTAAGAAAGGCTTCGGAGGCGCTTCGCCAACCGATTGATCCTTCTGAGGACCTTTCTACTTGGGAGGCTCCCCCTTTTCCCTTTTTTTTTTTTTTCTATTGATACCACTGTCATGCAACTTATGAAAAAAGCTTTTGATGAGGTGCCCTTCTTTTCTTTGCTAGAGCTTTGTCTGCCCATCACGAGTTTATTATTACATGTTTATCGACTCTCTTTCTTTTCCTTTTTTCCAGGAGCTAGCAAGGGAGAAGCTTGTGGGTCCTTCCTTTTCTCAAGGAGCTACTTCTACCGCACGTATCTCCTCAAGCAAGGAAGGTGGGTCAGGAGCGAATGATGCTTTTAATGTTCCGTTAGGCCGTCCTAAGGATAATTGGATTTTGCCTTCAACTGAAATTTCCTCTGTTTTTGAGGACGCTTCAGCCTCTCACTCGTCTAGCTCCGAGGATCTGACCTTCACTCCAGATCCTACTCTTCAGACCAACTGCTTTTGATAACATGTTTTAAAACAATCTATTCTTTTTGATGTTTGTGGTAGGGCGCTATTTATGACCTGAAATTGTGCTGCTGGGGCACAAACAATCGTTACTTTTGATTTAGGCCAGATGCTTCTTCGAGGCCCTGTTTATAACATGTTTCTGTTATTTCTTAATCAACTTAGAATGTTATCTCTCTTATTCTTGTATTTATAGGGGCTTTACTTTTTACCCTGTTTCTACCTGCTGAAGCATTCTAAGATGGTGAGATAGGGATATTCACAGTATTTTTAGGATGATGGGACAAAATTGTGGAGTAATATCTTGGTGTAAAATAGCGTTTAAGATAATGAAAGCATTTTAAGATAATGGGATATGGGTATCCCCTACTTCCCCCCCCCCCCCCCTCCCCAAGTGAGGTGTAAGGGACTGAAGGAATTACACCTCATTTGAGGGCTAAACACATACGAATATAACTACTTTAAAGATAAAGAGGTATGATCCAATGTTTCATACATCAGCTAATCATGGAATAAGAGTTTTTCAAAACGAATAAGGGGTCATAGCCCATCGTACTTTCTTCTTGAGAGTAATTCCCAGTTTTCCCTGCATATTTCTAGGGTGATACCTTTTCTTTGCTTGTTGTCTCCTCAACATTTTCTTGGTCCAGCACTTCCATTGCACTTTTGACTTTCGCCCTTGCCTGGGTTATCAAAGCTTCCCACTGCCTTTTCACAATTGGGGCATGGCATATGCCTGTTGCTTCAGCTTCAGGTCCTTTGCTTTTGTTTGTCTGTTGAAGCAGTTGTTTGGCTGGGTCCTGGGATATCATTAGCTCTCCAGGAGGGTTGTTGCTGGTGATCAGCAAGTGTTCCATTGAAACGGAAAGGTTCTGGCCTTCTTCTGCTGAGGTTGGGGTTTTAAGCCTTTTCCCTTCGAGTTTCATCTCATCCCTTTCGGTGGTGGGTTCTGCCATCGGCCTTTTCCTGGCCTCTCCCGCTCGCACCGATTGGACATAGCATTTTCGCGAGACCTCTTGATCTCCCGATACTTGCCCCATCTGATTTCCTATGGGGAATTTCATCATCAGATAATAAGTGGAAACCACTGCCTGGAATGGATTTAAGGCAGTTCTTCCTAGAATGATGTTGTAGGAAGATGGCTGCCGTACCACCAAAAAGGTGACCGGCTTTGATACCCGTGTAAGTCCTTCGCCTAGAGTAAGCATTAAGTCAATCGATCCCAGTGACATTACAGGGTCTCCTGACAAATCGTGAAGAGCCGTGGTTACCCCATTCAAAGGCTTCTGGAGGTTCATTTGGTTAAAACAGCTTTCAAATATAACATTGACTGCGGCCCCTGTGTCCACAAAGACCCTTTGGACTTGATACCTTTCTACTTCCACAGTGATGACCAGCGCGTCATCATGAGGATGAACCACCTTTTGATTATCTTCCGGTCCGAATGAAATTTCCGGTGGGATAGGCCCGGCTCGACCTTCCAGATCCCATGTCTTTCGTGCATGTGCAATTCCCTAGCAAATGCCTTTCGGCTTCTGTTGGAGTCTCCCATGGTAGGTCCTCCGTATATCATGTTAATAACGCCCTTAGGCTCTATTTTCTGATTAGTGTCGGGCGCTTTCTCAGGAGCTTCCATGCGCCTCTTGTTTTGTTCTGTCTCCCTTTTAACATACTCCAGGAGTTCTCCCTCCTGGATTTGCTTTTCAATAGCAATTCTCAAATTTCTGCAGTCGTTGGTCATATGGCCAAAGTCATTGTGGAATTTATAGAACCTTTCAGAAGGTGGATTTCTGGGTGGTTGTCTATGTCCAGCAGGGATCTGGACCCCTGGTTTTTTCAAGACTACTTCGAGCAAGTCCACTGGCTGCTTGATTAGTGGGGTGAAAGATCTCAGGAATCGTTCATTCTTGTCATTTTCTTGGCATCTGGAGCCGGTCTTTTTCTTTCCTCCGGCTTCTTTTCTTTTTGAGAGGCCAACTCGGCCCTCTTGCTGCTCAGAGCTTCTTCCATATGGATGTACTTTTGGACTCTCGTCAGTAACTCTTCAAAAGAAGTAGCTTCTTTCTTGATGAGAGAAGCAAAGAACTGCCCTGGCTTCAGACCATCTACACAGGCATGCACCTTTAATTTCGGCTCTACTCCCAGGATTTCCAGGACGACCTCATTGAAACGTGTTATGTAGTCTCTTAGACTTTCGGTTGCACCCTGTTTTATGGTTGTCAGATGCAAGTGTTGGTCCCGGTTTGCTATAGGAAAAATACGTAGAGGGGGGGGGGGGGGGGGGGGGGAGGGGGGGGAATACGTATTTTGAAGTTTTTCAACTTCAATTCCTTAACTCAGAGTATAAAGTAAAGTGCTCTTTGGAAATACTAAGACCTAGCCGAGGGCTAGATCTAAAGCAATCACGAATCTCTTGACCTAAGCTTAGAGCTTGATCAAGAGTGAGACTTTACTCTTTGTGCGGAATTTGGTGAGCTATAATCTTTCCTAAGTAATTGAAAATCCAAGTTAAGTTTGTTTATATGCACGTGCAATGGATAATCGAATACTGTAAACAGATTAAGGTAAGAGAGATACGACACAGAGATTTATAGTGGTTCGGAGATAACGCTCCTACGTCCACTTTGTTGCACGACGGCAACTGTTCTTTTCACCCAAGAACTTGAAGGTTACGGGTCCTTCAAAAACCTGGTCGGGATCGGGCTTCACTTGCCTAGATCAAACGACAGACGTAGTGATTGCGGGTTCACTACACAAACCTAACAAAGACTGGAAGCTTCACTCGCTTCAGTCAGACAGACAGGGAGATTACGGGCTCTCCTTACAGCCTAGCTTCGATCGAGCTTTACACAAACGATGTAAGTGTAAGCTTGGATCTCAACTCTACGATCGAGGCTTCTTCAATCGATGAAAGAAGGGCCTTGGATCTGGACAACCTAACGACAACACTCAAAACCTAACAAACGAAGTTTAGGGTTTTTGGTTGACGACACACTATGAAGAACACTTTACAGTGAATGCAAAGATTGGCTAGAGTTCTTCTTCTAAGCTTGGATATTTGAAGTGGGCTTAGAATCTAAGTGTGAAGGCTGTGAAGACGAGTTCCGATGAACTGGAAACTCGGAGAACACTTGAAAACAAAGACTCGAAGATTGCTAGAAAGCTGGGAGTGTTTGTTTGCTGTATGAGCTCGAATGCTCAAGTAGTGTTCTACATCTTCACGTTTTCATCCTTCACTATTTATAGGCGGAGGGTTGGCTGAGATCCGTTGCTTGGTTGGTGGCCTTGTCCCTCCTCCTCTCGACAGTACTTGCGCAGGCAGTAGCTTTTGCAGACGCGCAGATTTGGACTTTAGCCGAAAATGGCTAAGTTCCAAGTTTAACAGTAACTGGAGCGACCCAGTACTGTTGCGGCGCCTTTGTTGGCCTGGCAGTCAACTCCTCTGCTCCTCTCCGCTTTCGACACGTGGAGATCTCGTAATTAATGCGGAGATCTCCCGTTGACTGGAGTTCAAATTCGGAGCGGGAATTTGTGCTGTCGCTTTCTGGTAGGTAGTGGCTCGCTTCGCTTTGAAGTTGTAGGCCGCTCTGAAGTGAGTCGCTTCACGGTCATTTTTGTAGTGAGTCAATTGAGAATAAATTTCCCGAGAGACTATTTTAACTACGTGTTGACCCGCGATGACTCGCTTCGCCTTTTCTTTGTAGCGTTCACTTTGCTTCGCGTTGGTTCGCTTTAGTGGACTCGCTTTGATTCCACTGTAGCGGTCTCTTCGCTTCGCTAGTTTTGGCATGCTTCGCTTCGCTTCGCTTCGCTTCGCTTCGCTTCGCTTTGGTAGACTCGCTTCGCTTGGAAAACACACTCAAGTGAGTGGCCTTCACTTGGGATTCCTGCAGTCTAAAGCTAAGCAAAATAAAGCCAACCTAACAGAATATGCTTAGAAAAATTCTAACCTATCATCTATATCAAAATGGGTCGCTTGGGAACAGAACGCTTTGGGGTTTTGGGATCAAATCAAAACACAAATATTTCATTATTAAAGTGTCCCAAGTGGTTCCCCCTTAACATGTACGTTCTTAACAATTCCCAACAATTTCCCCCTTTTTGATGATGCCAAAACCCATACGACTTAGATAAAAATAAATCTAGTCTATCTAACCGTGAAGGGAACTCCAAGCGACTGCTTCCTTTGCAGTTTCGTTTGTAATTTTTCTTTTAAGTTCCTTCCTTTTTTTTTTTTTCGGTTAAATTAATGAGTTTGTAGCAAAATGTAAGGTCATTCACAAAGCGAGTAAATGACACAGAAGAGACAGAAATTTAAAAATAGGATATATGAACAAGAAGTTCACACAAAATGAAGCATAAATGTCAATGTTTCTCAGCAGCTTCATCCTTTTCCTTCTTCTTCTTCTTCCTCTCTTCCACTCTCTTTACTTCTCTCTCATCAGCGATATCCACATAGGCTGAAAGTACTCTTGATTGCATAGTGCCTATTGTGTGAATACTTGGCCTTCTCCATACACTCTCCAGTTTGAACGCTTCATCTACCTCAGCATCAGTGATTCCCCTGTTAGGAACATCAGTGCCTGGATGATAAGGCATGGGGAAGTCCTTTATTTTTGGCACCTTGACGACAATTGGCTTCGGTTGAGCTTGTTCAGCCATCATAAAAATTTTTCGGCGCAGTTTGTCGTCGTAGGTAGCAAGAAAATTGCTGAGAGCACTGATTCGAGAACATTCATTCTGCAGTGGCACTACCTCCCAGTAATAGTACGCTTTGATGAACAAGTCCTTGTAGTATAGCCACAGCTCGAGCAGATCCCTCGGAATGAAGTCCTCGATCTCTCTTGCGTCAAGATGCTCGTTCCTCCTCTTGGCTAATTCCTCCTCTGTTCTTTTTGACAGCTTAGTCATTATATCAGTGAATCTCTTCCCTGATTCACCACTCCACAGAGGACGCCTTTCGTTGAGTCGCTTCCTTATATAGTTTTGCTCTTCTTCTTTAGGGTAGCGACCCGACTCTACCATTTCCTTCGTAGTCACGTCGCATGCATCTTTTATGGCTTGGGCTTCACATGCTTCGGACTCATCAGGCATGAGGGGAACGAACGCACTACGAACCAAAGAGGACTGAATAAGCAGTACTTCGCTGAACTGCTCCTCGATTCGTGCGTCAATCACTTGAAGACGCCTGGCGTTCACTGTCTTCGATCTCTCCGCTTCGCTCCTTCCTCCTTCTCTCTCCTTTCTCTTCTTCTCTTCCTTTTCAGTTCTTGAAGCGACTGCATGTTTAGACTTTTGGCGCTTAGCCGTAGAGTCATCGACTTTAGATACTGGTGCAGCTCGCTTCAAGGGCAGCTTCGGTGGTGGGGGAGGTGGCATATCCTTCTTTGCGGCGGCACTCGAGGGGACAACTGCTGATGAAGTGAGTGCAGCAGTTGTAGTCGTAGTGAGTGCGGTGGCTGAAGCTAGCGCGGCGGCTGAAGCGGGCGCTTTGGGTGTAGCGGCCGCTTGGGAGCTGGATGAAGTACCTGCAGTAATAGAATTTTTGGTTAGCTTGAACACCTGATCCATCTCCCATGCCAAGGCATAATCCTTCTCCACTTGCTCCCGCCTTTCCTCCTTTGAAATCACGGTCACCGGAGGATGCCGTGCAATCGAGGCACTCAGCACTTTTTCATGAAGCGGTCTGCTAGGCTTCTCGGGCTTTTTCAGTAACTCCTCTTCTGTGAGTTTAGTCTTGCCCTTCACTTCGCCCAGAGCCCTCGCTTCATCTACAACTCCCTCCGCACCTCCATCACCACTGCCTCCTTCAATCATCGACTCTATGCCAACTCCGACTCCTCCAGTTCCTCCTAGATTCATCTGTCCTTCCATCTGTCCTTCCTTCATTTGTCCTTCCCCCTTTTTGGCATCATCACTGCCAGGGGTTAGGATTATTGATTTTCCGGAGATTGATTGGTGAAGTGAGTTGACTGTGTTCAGAATAGCTTGAAGCATCTGCTCGTTCTTTTTCATGGAAGGTGCTACCAGATCAGCTGTTTTGATGCTTATTTTTTCAAGCAAATACTCGCATTGCTTCTCTCTCTCAACCACTGACTCCATCATACTCTCTAATGACTCCACCTCTTTGAAGCGAGCCTCCAGCTCCGCTTCAATTTCCCTCCTTATTTCTGCCTTTTCCTCTTGCAAATTGAAGTACCAAAATTCCTGAGCCGCTAGAAACTCAGCTTGCATTGTCTCAAGGCTCCTCTCTCTCTGGTTTAGAGAGAGATGGAATTCGGCACCTGCGGCAATCTTTTCAGTATAATCTTCGCCCAACTCCTTGACCTTCTGCAGTAATATGGAAAGATCTGCTCGCTTCAAGTCAAGGTCATGGGCACCTTTCCTCCGGCTCTCCAGTTCTTTCTTATCTAACTCACTTTCTTCCTTCAGCAGCTTCATTTCAGTTCGAAGTGAGTCGAGAGACTTTTTCGTGCTTATTAGTTCACTCCCCTTCCTGATCAGCTCCTCATCCTTCTTTTCTACTACCTCCTTCAGCTTTTTCACCTCCTTCTCCAACACCTTCTTCTCTTTCTCAACGGCGATCAATTTGGCATTAACCTCCCTCAAGCGACTCCGTTCTGCATCAAGCGAGTCCTTGAGTTCGGTGATAGATGTTGTTTGATCTTCCACTAGCTTCGCCTGCGCCTCCAGCGCCTTCTCCTTCTCTTCCAACAGTCTATCCTTCTTCTCCACCGTTCCCTCCAACTCCTTCCTCCTCTTGTCGAAGTCTTCTCGAAGACTGACAATCTCTCCAGCCTTCTTTTCCATCTCTTCACTCTTCTTGGTGATTTCACTGTGAAGGCTAGCAATTTCAGCCTCCTTCATTTCCACCTCCTCCTTATGTTCCCTGATGAGCTTCCTTTCTTGAGCAGTGGGCACTCGCTTTGGTACAACGGCGAGTGGATATGCCTCCTTCACTTTGGCATCCAGCTTCTCCCAAAAGCTGGTCCCGTCAAGGAATTCATGGAAGCCGTTTGCGCCAATGAAGTTCAGCAACTTGGCCTCCAGATTGATCAGTTCTTCCTCCTTGAAGGCTTTGAGGAGTCTGAAGATTTTGTAGTACTCCGTTCCTCTGTAGGTGATGTACGTCAGAAAGTCGACGACATTGGTATAGAAAATGTTGCTCCAAGGAACATTGGAGTAGCGGCGGTTGATCGTATCTGCTGCTTGCTCTCTCTCCCTGACATAATGTTCGAGAGCTTGTTTATGTTCGGTGAGGGCAGGTGGTATGAATTCTGGAATGATAGAAACTTCACCGACAGTTTGGGCGGTATCGGCTGTAGCTGCCGATGTAGAGGGGGACTGAGAGGGTGATGAGGTTTCTTGTGTTTCGGATATTTGTATGGGTTCAGTGGGTGGTGGTTGTGTTTGAAGGGATTGGAATGGTTTGAAGGTTGTGTAGGCTTCAATGGGGTCGACATGGAGTAGGGGGATTTCTGGGATCTTGAAAGAAGAACCAGTGTCTTCTTCGTGTGGGGATTTATGGGTTTGATGCTGAGCAGTGGAGGATATTTCGGTTAGGGTTTGAATTTGAAGTTGGGGAGTTTGGATTTGGATAGGTGGGGATTGGGGTTGAGTTTGAATTTTTAAAGGCTGGGTTTGGGTTTGGGTAGCTTGGGTTTGGGTTTGGGTATGGGTAGCTTGGGTTTGGGGTTGAGTCACTTCAGTGTCCTCAAGCGGCTTCTCCAACGCCTCGCTTTCTTGGACAAGTGAAGCGACTCGCTTCCCGGGTGAAGCGACCTGCCTCGCTTGGCTCACTTCGGCTTGCCTTTCGGCAACCGGTCTCGCTACGGGTACTGCTACCTCAAGTAGTCCCAGATCCATCAATCTTTTTGTCTTTCTCCACTTGTCGTAGTAGATGGACTGTTTGTTGTAGGCAATGACGTCGGATTCCGGCCAGACTTTGCCGAGATATTTCATCTCCAGGGCAACGGATAGCCTTGAGAAGAATTTCAGTTTCCCCTTGCGGAGAATCTGATCGGTGCTTCCCTTCACAAACGCGAAGTCACCGGCAGCTTCGTGGATCTGCTTGAGAAACCAGCCATGCCAGTTGAAGCTGGTTCCGGTGAGGCTGTCAACAATAATTGCAGTAGCAATCAGTTTGGTCTCGGAGAGTGTCTCCAGGTTTCCGACGTAGCATGCGATACTCTTCGTAAAAAGCTCGCAAATAAGGTTGAAAGGAGCCTTCAAACTTGTGCGAATACTGGCCTTCTTGAAGTTTGGCTCGGCCACGTCGACGGCGAATCGGCCATATTGCACTCCGGCCGAATAGCCTAAATCTAGCAGTGAATCTCCACCATCCTTTGGCAAATCGAACTCGTCGATTAGATCACTCAGATCCACTTCCACTGGCTCTCCATTCTGTGGATCGGAGAAGGATGACGTATTCTGCCCTGTCCTTAGATTCAGCAGAAGCTCTCCGACTGGTTTGGCCAGAATTTTCGTCGGCATAATCGTTACAAATTTCCATAGGCCGGCCGTGGTCACGGCCCTACGGAGAAAACCTTCTCTTTCGATGATTGTTGGGTCGAGATGAGGCTCGACATTGATGAATTTGTCTGCTTCCTCGAGAAACTCCTCCATCGTCTCGGTGTTCTTCTTCTTTCCCATGTTGATATTTGAAGAAATTTGAATGGAATTTTAGAGAAAAGGGGTTGAGACTCGTGAGTTGCAGAAATCGCAGATCTAAGCACGAGAATGGCAAATTTTGAAGGCTGTGAAAGGTTTGCAGTTCTGCCTCGTCCCATATATATAGAATTAGGTTATGGCTGACGTGGCAGGGGTAGGATGGTAATAACACCGAAAATCCTGTAGGTAGGCGGCGGACGTGCGGTGATGGATCTGACGTGTCCGGCGTCATCACAGTAAAAGTGAACCGCCACTTGCTCGGCGTCGCCACGTGGCCTTCTATGGTTGGCTTGTTGTATACGGCGTTGATCGAACGGCTCCAGATTGGGGCCTGTTGAGATTCGACGGCTGGATTTTCTCCGCTTTTTCCCGCTTCAAATTCAAGCGTGTGAACACGCGCCCGTTATTTTCGTCGTTCCTGCACCTGCATTAAATGTACAGCAAAAAGTAAAATTGCACTCGAGTGCAGACAGCTCATACTCGCTTCGTGCCCGCTCGCTTCGAGTTGGGCCGCTACGCCTTGACTCGCTTGAGAGGCATTCGCTTGAGTGACTGTTCTGCACTCGCTTGCGATGGCTAGCTTTGAGTGACGAAGCACTCGCTTGGCCATCTGAAGCGACTGGAATAAGAAATTGAATTTCTTTGCTTAGTTTAAAATGTTTCTGACTTACATACTTCGAGGATAAACAAGAGTGTTTTCATCTTTGTATTTGTGTCAGATTCATTTCATATTTTCCACGTAGTGAGTGAAGGTTTCTAGCACGCTTCGGCTCACTTAGTGTACTTAAAATTGAAACACTTACCAGTCAATCTCACTTCGTAGGAGATTGATACCACAAATTGAAGACCTCATTTGAATTAGATACCACCTGTTGAATGCTACACGTTAGATCTTCATGGCATTCATCTTCATGGCATTCATCTTCCTCTACGAATTAGAGAGTCCTCCATCGAAGTGAATGGGGGAGAAAATGAATAAAGTACACAAGCTTACTGCAACCCGAAGGGAGCATCACGTAAGTGTACTTATTCACGACGAATGGGGGATGAGTACAAGTCCTTATCTCAGAGCAGAAATGGACAGGATGACAGTGAGAATGCTCTGACAAGACAATCTCGTATTTTACGCAGAAGCATGTCACCAGCCCTGCAACCTTTTGTATAAAAAGGTAAACCTTCAAGCTTTCCTACATTCTAAAGAATGAATCTGCAGTTGGTTCGCTTGGACCCAAGCTGGGGCAAATTGAAGCAATGCAGAATTCAAGATTGCAGCATTCTTGCTCGCTTTGGAAGTAGCTTGCTCCGAGAGAAGCATTAGTTCCCCCTTAACCATATACTTAACAATTCCAATAAGTTGGTAGGGAACTTCTTCCAATACTCCACCTTTCTCCACCTAACTTCAGTTTCTTCAAGCGAGTGAGATTTGAAGTGGCTCGCTTGAGTTGGTGAAGATCCGAAGCGAGTGACGCTCAAGAGAACAAGCGAACACTCCTCCGTGCATCCTGGAACTAGCATTCTTCACCAGGGTCTAATAACCCTAATTCCATGCATAGCTGGTTGAATCGAGACTCAGCTAGAGGCTTGGTGAGGATATCTGCTCGCTGGAGATCGGTATGGATTTTCTCGAGCTTGATATCCTTTTTCTCGACATGATCACGAATGAAATGATGTCGAATTTCCACATGCTTGCACCTGGTGTGAAGCACTGGATTCTGCGAGATACATATGGCACTGTTGTTGTCGCAGAAGATCGGAATTTCATTCGCTTCAACTTTGTAGTCCTTCAACTGTTGACGAAGCCATAGGATTTGAGAACAGCAGCTTCCTGCGGCCATATATTCAGCTTCCGTTGTTGAAGTGGCTACACTTGTTTGCTTCTTTGAGAACCACGAGATTAGCTTGCTTCCCAAGAACTGACATGTGCCCGACGTTGATTTCCTATCAACTCGGCAACCTCCATAATCAGCATCGGAATATCCAGTGAGCTCCAAATTGTCCTCCGCTGGATACCACAGACCCATGTTGACAGTGCCCTTTAAATATGGAAGAATTCTCTTGGCAGCTTCAAGATGGCTGTGCTTGGGGTTACTTTGGAAGCGAGCGCAGACTCCGACTGCAAAAGCAATGTCTGGCCTACTTGCAGTGAGATAGAGAAGTGACCCAATTAGGGTACGATAATCTGTAGGATCTACAGATTTTCCTCCTTCATCTGGCTCCATCTTCCAGTTGGTATTCATAGGAATCTTCACAGCTTTAGCATGTTGAACACCAAACTTGGCTAGCATATCTCGAGTGTACTTGGCCTGGTTGATGAAAATTCCATTATCCTGCTGCTTCACTTGAAGACCTAGAAAGCAGCTCATCAAGCCAATCATCGACATCTCATACTTGGTCTTCATTAGCTCTCCAAACTTCTCGCTAAGCGACTGGTTTGGTGACCCAAATATGATGTCGTCCACGTAGATCTGGACCCATAGCATATCTTCTCCATGATTGATGGTGAAGAGAGTCCGATCTATCTTTCCCTTTTGGAATCCATTTTCCACTAGGAATTGAGATAATGTATCGTACCAAGCTCTGGGAGCTTGCTTCAACCCATACAGGGCTTTCTTCAAGCGATACACTTTATCTCCCTGCTCGAAACCCGGTGGCTGCTCCACATACACTTCTTCCTTCAATTCACCGTTGAGGAACGCGCTCTTCACATCCATTTGGTACACTTTGAATTTCTTGGCCGCTGCATAGGCTAGAAATAAACGGATCGCTTCAAGACGTGCCACTGGAGCGAAGGTCTCGTCAAAGTCGATTCCTTCCTCTTGGCAGTAGCCTTTGGCAACTAGTCGCGCCTTGTTCCTCACTACGTTGTGGTCCTCGTCCGTCTTGTTCTTGAACACCCATTTGGTGCCAATAACATGCTGAAACTTGGGACGATCCACGAGGTACCATACGTCGTTCCTGGTGAACTGATTCAGCTCTTCTTGCATGGCGATCACCCAGTTAGAGTCGGCTAGGGTTTCCTCCACGCTTGATGGCTCAATGTTTGAGAGAAAGCAACTGAACATGGCACTTTCTCCAAACACTTGACTTCTGGTCACTACACCCTTGGATGGATCTCCAATGATTTGGCTAGGTGAGTGATCCTTGAGCCACGCTCGCTTTGATCCGCCAGCTTCATCTTCATCCGCTTCCTTGTTGCTCGCTTCACCGTCTGAAGCGACTGGATTGGGTGCTTGGCCTGCACTAGCTTCAGGAATCTTGGGGGCAGCTTCGACTTCTCCTTTGGGATCCTGCTCGCTTGAGTCCTTGATCTCATCATCTTCATCAAGCACGTCCCAAGTGAGTTGATTTGAGGGTTCCTTGCTTTGATCCTTTTCATTCGCTTGGGCCTATTCCTGTGGAAGACTTAAAGAAGATTCATCAAATACGACATGGGGTGATTCCTCCACAATTAGGGTTTTACAGTTGAATACTCTGTAGGCTTTGCTAGATGTAGAGTATCCTAAGAATACTCCTTCATCAGCTTTGCTTTCAAAGGCTTTCAACTGTGACTTCCCATTGTTGTGAATGAAGACCCTACAACCAAAAATATGGAAATAAGAAATGTTAGGAATTCTCCCTGTCCATATTTCATATGGAGTTTTGTCGTGCCGTTTGTTGAGAAGCGTCCGATTCTGTGTGTAGCACGCCGTGTTGGCAGCTTCAGCCCAATACTTCATCGGAAGCTTCGAGTCAGCAATCATGGTGCGAACGGCTTCTTTGATGATTCGATTCCTTCTTTCAGCAACTCCATTCTGCTGAGGAGTGCTTGCTGAAGAAGTTTGATGTGCTATGCCATGCTCCGTGCAGTACGCTTCAATTGTAGAGTTCAGGAACTCTGTGCCTTTGTCGGAGCGAATGGTCACTATAGCTTGATTCTTTTCCACCGCCAATCGCTTGAGCAGTTGTGGCAGTTTGGTCAGTGTCTCCTTCTTGCTGAATAGAAATACAACCCATGTGTAGCGAGAGAAATCGTCGACTACAACTAGAGTGTACTTCCTTCCATTTACACTAACTGGAGTAACTGGACCAAACAGATCCATGTGAAGCAGCTCGAGCACTCGCTTTGATGAGGCTTCTTCGAGACTGGCGAAGTGCTTCTTCGTCTGCTTCCCTCGTTGGCATGGTGAGCATGGATGGTCTTTGATGAAGACTTCATTCGGTATGCCTTGCACCAAACCTTTTCGAGCTAAGCGATTGATAGCTTTGAAATTGAGGTGGTTCAAGCGTCTGTGCCATAGCCATCCAATTTCTGTAGCACTTCTTGCAACTAGACAAGTTTCCTCCTTGCAGCTGTCCCATTGTGCTATGTAGACATTCCTTTGTCTAACTCCAGTGAGCACAATCTGGGATGTGAGTTTGCTCTTCACAATGCACTTGTTGGAGATGAACTCCACCCTGTACCCTTTATCACAAAACTGTGAAATAGATAACAGGTTGTGCTTGAGTCCTTCCACATAAGAGACTTCTTCAATTGTGAGCTTTCCAATTTTCAGTGCGCCGTATCCCCTGGTGCTTCCTCGAGAGTTGTCACCAAAGGTTACGTGTGGACCCTTCTTCTCTATGTAGTTTTGAAGTAGAGCTTTCATGCCAGTCATGTGTCTTGAACATCCACTGTCCAAGTACCAAACTAGTTGACCCTCACTTGGCATGGGATCCACGGCGCTCACCTGCAATTAGACAGATTTTGGTACCCAAATCAGTTTGGGTCCTTGCGGGTTAGTTCCCTTAGGTACCCACACTTGCTTCACTCTCTTTTGAGATGAAGCTTGTGTCTTGGGCTTCTCGACCTTCGAAAACTTGGTGTACTGCCTAGAAGCAGCTTCACACGTGCAACAGTGTGTGCAAGAGGGGTAGCGGCTCGCTTCAGTCCTACCTATGCTCTTCCCACTTTGCTTATATCCTGAAGCAACTCGCTTCGGATTAGCTTTGGGTTTAGAGACTGACTTAGGGTTTCTAGTCTGTCGAAGCGGCTCGCTTGGTTTCCTCGAAGCGGTCCAACTAGGGTTTTGACCCTGACTCGCTTGAGAAACCTTGGGAATTTGAAGCGGCCTCTTGGGTGCTTCAAGTTCTTCCCCCTCAACGTTAGTCCGGTTGGACCATCTCCAGTCCGGATAACGTGACACATAGACATTACTCCTCTTTTTAGGAGGTAGATCCTTTGTCTCTCGTGTCTTGGCTTGAGACTTAGAAGCTTCAACAGTTCTCCCTTTGCCCTTGGATTGGTAAGACTTAGCATGTTGAGTGCTAGGGATTGTTGAATTTTGCTTGCCCTTAGGATCTGCCCTTAAAGATATAGACATCTTCATTGGCTTCCTTTTAGGGTTCTCAGCCACTTTGCCTTTATCCTTGTTGGTGGTCGCTTTGGATGCAGTGGGCAATTCCAAAGTGACTGATGGTGTCGTGTTTGAAGCACCAACAAAGACAGTTGGCTTGGAAGGTCCACCCTCATATCCAAGTCCTCCCTTTCTACCAAAAGGTAGAAGAGAACTCTCTAGTGCCTGTCTAGCGTATGATGCTTTATTTAAGTTGGCGACTAGAGTGGATTGGGTTTCATACCTTCCCTCCAAGCTTTGATGTCTAGCGAAGAGATCCTCGAACTTACTAGTCATAGCCCTTAAATTAAGTTTGACTTCGTCAAGCTCACGGGCTAGCTTTTGGTTCTCCTTCTCGCTTCGAGACAGAGCTTGTTTTACCACTTCGTGGTCGCTTGACAATTTATGGTGTTTGTCAAACAACTCACTCCATGTAGAGGATTGTTCTTCCTCATTGACAGTGTGTGCTAGTGTAATTGAAGTGATTGAAGGATAGAAGAATACCTCTCCTGTTTCCTCGTCGGTGAGCGCCATAAATCCAAGATCCTCACCATCACTGGAATTTGGATCGGTGAATGCATCTGAGTCGCTTGGTGGATCTTCAGTTGTAGCGACCGGCACTTCACTCGCTACGAGCGCTCGCCTTGGGGCATCCCTCTTAGCCTTCAATTCTTCGCGCTCTTTGGCACTTAGCTTTGGGCAATCGGATTTGTAGTGGCCCATCTTGTGGCAGTGGTAACACTCCACTTCCATCATGTCGCGCGGGATTGGCTTGGTCGTCTCTTCTCTCTTTCCTTTTTCTTCTCGAGCATCAGTGCTCCTCCCTTTGTACTGCTTGTAGAATCTTTTATACTTGCCCACTCGAGAGTTCATTTTGTTGAAGTTCTTGGATAAGAACGCAATGTGTTCTTCCAATTCTTCTCTCGTCATCTTGGCTAGCGACTGCTCGCTTGGCCCTTCGGCAGCTTTGAATGCTACTTCTTTTGACGTAGTGGGCGCTTCATCCTCGTCGTCGAGGCTCATTCGATTCAGATCAAACTCGTGAGCTTTGAGCTCGGAGAACAGCACTTCTGGCGTGAGCTTCGTTAGATCCTTGGTAGCTAGATATAGCTCCTTCATAGTCTGCCACTTCCTTGTGAGAGCACGGACTATTTTCAGGTTTACTTCCTTGTCTGTGAGTTCCTTCCCAAGCGAGTTGAGAGTTGCAGTAATGTTGGTAACTCTCAGCTCAAAGGCGTCGATGGACTCTCCTGACTTCATCACCAAATTTTCAAACTCCCGCATCTGAACGGCGAGCTTGTTTTCCTTGATTTTGTCTGTTCCTTGAGAAATGAGGGCTAGGGTTTCCCACATTTCCTTTGCCGTTGCACATTTCCTTATTCGTGGTAGATAGGCGTCCGACACGGTGCTCTGCATCGTGTGGCGTGCAATCTTGTCGAGGTTGGCAACTTTGAAGTCATTTGGAGTATACTCGTCCTTATCCTTCTCCACGTACTGTTGTCGAACATGGGCTGGACGACCTTCAGCGGCTGGAACCTCCACAGATATGGCTTTCTTGATTTCGATTGGTCCGTCTTCAATGACTTCCCACATCCGGTCGTGGGTTGAGCATAGGAAGCTCTCGACTCGGAAACTCCATATCTCGTATCCTTCGATCGAGAACTGTGGAAGATTTGATGCACTGTATGTAGACATAGCAAACTATCAGCAGTAAATGCAATATGCGTGGGTGAGGTTTTGATACACTTAGGAAAATAGGATCCGGTTCAGTGAGACAACGTGAAGCGAGTGGGGACTCGCTTCGGATATGCAAAGCAGAGGCTCGAAAGAACCGCTGCTCTGATACCACTTGTTGGTCCCGGTTTGCTATAGGAAAAATACGTAGAGGGGGGGGGGGGGGGGTGAATACGTATTTTGAAGTTTTTCAACTTCAATTCCTTAACTCAGAGTATAAAGTAAAGTGCTCTTTGGAAATACTAAGACCTAGCCGAGGGCTAGATCTAAAGCAATCACGAATCTCTTGACCTAAGCTTAGAGCTTGATCAAGAGTGAGACTTTACTCTTTGTGCGGAATTTGGTGAGCTATAATCTTTCCTAAGTAATTGAAAATCCAAGTTAAGTTTGTTTATATGCACGTGCAATGGATAATCGAATACTGTAAACAGATTAAGGTAAGAGAGATACGACACAGAGATTTATAGTGGTTCGGAGATAACGCTCCTACGTCCACTTTGTTGCACGACGGCAACTGTTCTTTTCACTCAAGAACTTGAAGGTTACGGGTCCTTCAAAAACCTGGTCGGGATCGGGCTTCACTTGCCTAGATCAAACGACAGACGTAGTGATTGCGGGTTCACTACACAAACCTAACAAAGACTGGAAGCTTCACTCGCTTCAGTCAGACAGACAGGGAGATTACGGGCTCTCCTTACAGCCTAGCTTCGATCGAGCTTTACACAAACGATGTAAGTGTAAGCTTGGATCTCAACTCTACGATCGAGGCTTCTTCAATCGATGAAAGAAGGGCCTTGGATCTGGACAACCTAACGACAACACTCAAAACCTAACAAACGAAGTTTAGGGTTTTTGGTTGACGACACACTATGAAGAACACTTTACAGTGAATGCAAAGATTGGCTAGAGTTCTTCTTCTAAGCTTGGATATTTGAAGTGGGCTTAGAATCTAAGTGTGAAGGCTGTGAAGACGAGTTCCGATGAACTGGAAACTCGGAGAACACTTGAAAACAAAGACTCGAAGATTGCTAGAAAGCTGGGAGTGTTTGTTTGCTGTATGCGCTCGAATGCTCAAGTAGTGTTCTACATCTTCACGTTTTCATCCTTCACTATTTATAGGCGGAGGGTTGGCTGAGATCCGTTGCTTGGTTGGTGGCCTTGTCCCTCCTCCTCTCGACAGTACTTGCGCAGGCAGTAGCTTTTGCAGACGCGCAGATTTGGACTTTTGCCGAAAATGGCTAAGTTCCAAGTTTAACAGTAACTGGAGCGACCCAGTACTGTTGCGGCGCCTTTGTTGGCCTGGCAGTCAACTCCTCTGCTCCTCTCCGCTTTCGACACGTGGAGATCTCGTAATTAATGCGGAGATCTCCCGTTGACTGGAGTTCAAATTCGGAGCGGGAATTTGTGCTGTCGCTTTCTGGTAGGTAGTGGCTCGCTTCGCTTTGAAGTTGTAGTGGCCGCTCTGAAGTGAGTCGCTTCACGGTCATTTTTGTAGTGAGTCAATTGAGAATAAATTTCCCGAGAGACTATTTTAACTACGTGTTGACCCACGATGACTCGCTTCGCCTTTTCTTTGTAGCGTTCACTTTGCTTCGCGTTGGTTCGCTTTAGTGGACTCGCTTTGATTCCACTGTAGCGGTCGCTTCGCTTCGCTAGTTTTGGCATGCTTCGCTTCGCTTCGCTTCGCTTCGCTTTGGTAGACTCGCTTCGCTTGGAAAACACACTCAAGTGAGTGGCCTTCACTTGGGATTCCTGCAGTCTAAAGCTAAGCAAAATAAAGCCAACCTAACAGAATAGGCTTAGAAAAATTCTAACCTATCATCTATATCAAAATGGGTCGCT
Organism: Thymus mandschuricus; assembly: GCA_029379335.1. NCBI lineage: Eukaryota > Viridiplantae > Streptophyta > Magnoliopsida > Lamiales > Lamiaceae > Thymus > Thymus mandschuricus. The sequence goes on from CM057083.1 coordinate 20,220,048, forward strand.
TGGGAACAGAACGCTTTGGGGTTTTGGGATCAAATCAAAACACAAATATTTCATTATTAAAGTGTCCCAAGTGGTTCCCCCTTAACATGTACGTTCTTAACAATTCCCAACAGCAAGGAATTTCGAGTGGTCCTTTTGGCACTGACGAATTGCTGTAGAAAAACTTCTCTCAGATCCATGAAGGAGTGTATGGAGGCTTTTGTTAACTGTTTGAACCAGTGTTGAGCAGTTCCTGACAGGGTTGTAAGGAATACCCTGCACTTAACCCCCTCTGAATATTGATGAAGGAGACATAGGCTTTTGAACTTCATCAAGTGTTCTTCGAGATCTCCCTTTCCCTGATACTCGCAGGAGATTGTTTTGAAATTGCTTGGAACAGGATCAGATTGGATGTCTACTGAGAACGGGCTGTTCTCATCAATATATAAGGGAAAGAGTTCTGATTTGTCTCTCCCATTCCTATTGTTAGAGAAAGGTTTCGGATTTCCTTCTTCATTTGGGTTGCGAACCTCTTTCTCACTTGTCTCCATATCTTTTGAGGACCTTTCCGTGGCCTGCTTTTGTTCCTTCAGCTTTTTGGCTTCTTTTGCCAAGAGTTTCATCTGCTCTTGCTGCTGGGCATACTTCTTGGCCCATGCATTATCAGTATTCTCATTGATATTTTCCTCTAGTTCTTCAGGTCCTCCTTCATATGGAGATTCCCAATCAGTGAAGAACCCTTCTTCTTCCTCAGCCACTATCGGGGGCAGCTTTGAGACTAGCTCTTGGGTTAGGCCTTGATGCATAGGCTTCTGCTTGTGCATTACAGGAGTGTTCTTACTTCCTCCTCCCTCCTGGGTTTCGCCCACAGGATCTGTGTTTTGGGGGCTTACTCCCAAAGTATGAAGTCTTTTCTCAACAGCTCCCTCGACTACGCCCTCTACGAGTGCTCTCATTTGGGGGAGCACGGCTGGAGAGAACTGAGCTTCCATGTTGACACTAGCTTCTGTCAGCATAGTAGTGCCTTTTCCTTGGTCGCCAACCAAGGGATTTTCTGGATTTCCAGTAGCTTGACCGGCTTCCTTTGAAGAAGCATCTGGAGTAGTGTCCATTCTTACAAAATTCTGCAAAGATTGGATGATGTTTAGAGAATTGATTTCAGGTGCTCTTTGAAAGAGACTTAAGATATATGTAATTTGTTATTCAGAGATTTGTTGCATTTGAATATTGTTTACAGTGATTTTAGCAAACATAGCCTCTTCATCTGAAAAGGTAGCTTATGCCAATGTGTGAGGAAGGTAAATGATGATATAATGATAAGAAACTGATTATGGCAAGGGGTTTTGATATAATTCCCCCCTCTCGACATGAGGCATCTGATCATGTGAGATTTTAGTTGGAGAGTGATGTTGATTTAACAGATCTTTTTTATAATTGCCAGCCATTTATAATAGTTATAAGCGTTGTTCATGTAATATAAGGCTTTTCAAGGGTGGCTTTTGCCGGAATGAGGCTAAGGTCGGTGACATCTGTCTTTATGAAACCCACTTTATTAGAGCGTTTGTTTTCCTAAGGCTTTCTTTATGAAGCTTCTGGAAGGGATCTGATCAGGAGGAGAGGATATTAAGAATTTGTGTGGCATCTTATTTTATTATGCTCAATACGAGATGCCTCGGCCATATGGGCCCTTCTTATATTTAGCGCCTATTTTATAGGACTTTCTTATAGGATATTCCCCGTTAGCCAAGGACTATGAGAGTAATATCCCTTATGTGGGATTTATGAGAGCATTACTTACTGAACCGAGCTTGCGAGAGCTTGGTCTATTTTATAGAGCTTACAGAAGCGCTGCTTATCAGATGGGCTTATGAAAGTAATATCCTTCGTAGAGGTTTATAAAGGTATTGTCTATCAAATAGAGTTTTTCGAGAATACCACTTATGAGGCGGGATTTAGGTGAGATTTTACCCACCGGAATGCAACGGGTAAAGCTTATGGGAGTGATACATAAAAATGTCGCCTTTAAAACAAGACTTAGGGGTGCACTGCCCATTTAATGGGACTTATAAGGAGTTTTGTCCATTATATGGAGCTTGTGAGGATGCTGCCTACTGATTAGGGCTTAGGAAAGGTTATGCCCATTGCATGGGTCTTACGAAGGAGTTGCCTATTAGATAGGGCTTTGTAGAAGGTTCTGCCCATTGAATGGGGCTTACGAAAGAGGTGCCTATTAGGTAGGGCTTTGTGCGAGGGTTGCCTATTGAATAGGGCTTATGAAGTGTTCTGCCCATTATATGGGGCTTACGATGATGTTGTCTGTTAAATAGGGCTTTTTGAGAGAAAGTTCTGCCCGTTATACGGGCTTATGAGGGTGTTGTCTACTGTGTAGGGCTTCTGGGGGTTCTGCCCGTTATACGGGGCTTATGAGAGAGTTGCCTGTTAGACAGGGCTTCTGAGAGAAGGTTCTGCCCGTTACACGGGGCTTACGAGGGAGTTGCCTCTTAGACAGGGCTTCTGGGAGGAGGTTCTGCTTTCAGATGCGGGCTCCCTTCATCAAAGTGAATGGGGTAACCTCATCATCTTTTGGCTCTCCATTTTTAATGTTTTTATTATTTCGTCGGTTTTCAAGTCATGGCGATTCAGGGGCATTCGACTAGCCTTAGTAGTGATGCTTCCTCTGTAATCACCCATCCTTTACAACTCATAGATGGATTTCATATTTGGCAGATAATAGACAGAATTGTATGCTCACCAAGTACACAAGGTGAATCAAATGCGTTTTGAGATTGCTGCAGTTTTTGACCCGGCTTTCCTCCGGATCCTTCACAACCTTGGGATTTTGGCAAAACAACAACATATTAGCCATCACAATTCATGTCATGAAAGAGATATGGCCTTGAGATCGTTTCTAATTACTGGGTTGATTTGTTATGAGCAATGTAGCTAAAACAAATTCATGGTATACATACTAAAATTCTCCAGGAATAATATAAATCTCGCATTCAATACATATTCCTTCTATTAGATAGCCACCATTCTAGGTGATCATCGCGACAGAGTAATGACAGGACAAATTTATGCACATATCATCAGAATCAGTTAGAGCTTCAAAGATAAACAGAGGATTAGCCCTCTGAACCCATGGGTTTTGACAGTACTTACAGATATCAAGTCTTAATTCACATTCAAGGAGAGAAAATTAGCCTCTCAAACACAAGTTTCCTTTCAATCAAAGTGTTTATCACAATTTCCATTTCAAAGGGAGCATAATCATAGAATCACATCACATTCAACAGCTCATAACCGTGGAGAGCTTAGCAAATATCAAACAACAATATACCCATCAGGGTTTCCGCTAGTTAGACCACAAATAGGGCGTTCCCAATCAATGTAACATCAGATTTCCTCATATTCTCCACATAAGGACATAATAAAGGGAAATCGCAAACAACATTATAACAACGAGCTGGAATTTTGCATAAAAAAAGGGGAAATCGACATCTCAACTCAAGACTTCCCACAGACGGCGCCAGTTGATAGATCTGGGTTGGGGATCCACAACAATTTAAGGTATTTTTCATCATGTTTTGCAAAGAGCATTTATGGGTAAAGTGTTAAAGCAGTAAAGAGCAAGAGATTCATGCGCGTATAGAGCCATAAATGAGTATTTTATACAGAGCATGATTCGCGGAGTTTTGCACTCATATAAGCAGATAATGAAGAAATGGAACATGAAAAAGGAGAGAAACAAGGAGAACGGAGCTCCGGCGAGCCTCATTCCCTTTTGGCAATGAGGGTTTTACCTTAAACCTGGGACGAGGTATAAGAGAGAGATTCTTCCCGGCGTCGAGAAGAATGGATGGAGGTGAAAAGGAACTGCGGCTTCCCGGAAGAAGGCTTTGAACACCTTGACCACTTGAGCTTAGAGAAGCTCGTGAGAGAGAGTGTGAAGTTGAATAGAACAGTACGCCAAGGAGCGTGTTGTTCGTAGAGAGTGATGATGTATGAAGTGTGCGTTCACTTAGTATTTATAGGTATGAAGAGGGTGAGAAATGAGCGTCCGTATGAAGGAGGGACAAAAAAGGAATTTCGACGGAGGCGAAGTATCCTCCGTCATGAATGCAGTGGTCCTCACTCTACAGTACATAGAGTCACGCGGACCGTATGCTGCGCAGAACCTCGAGCTCTGCTAAACGCTTATGGGATCTAATTGTAATAACCCGTATTTTTAAATACTAGAAAATAGAAAATAAATAGTTTTCCTTTAATAAAATTAGCTTTTCCTAATTATATAATAAAAATGATAAAAGGATTTTAACTTAAAAGCTTTAATATTATTAGTTATATAAATTACTTAATAAAAGAAATTTTAGAATATTTAATTTAATTAAAATTAGTTAACTAAAAATATTATATCTAACTTAATAAAATTCCAAAAATGTAATGTTAATATATGTAACCTAGTTTTGACATTAAAAGAATTATGAAAGAAGCTAGGTATTTTTCGGATAAACGGTTTAGAAAACCCGAGTCGCCATTTGTCTATTTCGATCCTTTTCGTTTCTTTAAAATTCTTCGAGCTATCAAACTCCTTTCGAAAATTCTTTAAACTATATCATTGAGTTCGATATTTTATTCATAAACTCCTTGAAATCTAAAATCGGAACTCGTTGCCAGAAAAATAGCTTTTCGTCGGGGAACGAGGCGACCAACCGGAGACGAGATGGCCCCTATAAATAGAGGCCATCACCGCCTCAATTCTTCATCAGCCGCTATCCTTTCCTTCATCAAGAGGAAATCCACCCTCTCTCTCTCCACCGATCATTTCTCTCCCTCTCCCTCTCGCCGGCAGCTCTCCTCCGCCTCTCCCCATCGCCGATCACCCACCACCATCATCTTCCCCATCTCTCTCAATCATCACCTTCATCACCATCCTCGCCCTTCTCTCCAAGAAGCCGCAAAGGAGCAGCAGCCCCATCTTCATCTCTCTCGATCATCCACCCAACGCCGCCACCGCCATCTTCTCCGATCAGCTGCAGCAGCTGCTGCTCCATCTTCTTCAGCCCTCTGCCGCCACCATCTTCCACCGCCATCTCTCTCTTTCAAGACCGAAGGAAGCTAAGAACAACCTCCGATCACCATCGATCATCTTTCTAGCATATCTTGACCTCCGATCATCGAAAAGGTATGCCGTTCGTTCCTATGCACTCGTAGAGACGTTTCGATCCTAGGAGTAGTGGCTGATGGTCGCCACGAACTCCCGGGAGAGACATGCATCACCATCATCATCATCTTCTCTTCTTCTCCATCGCCGTCGCAGCTGCCCTTTCTTTGGTGGCTGCCGGCGTTCCTTTTTGCATACCCATCCTTGAATTAAAGTTGTTCGTAACCTAATAATGAACCACTTAATCGGAATGAATTTTTGAAAATGGACTGTTGTAGGTATACCCCTCTTTTTCATGGATAATGTTTCCCTGCATGTCGAGACTCTGTCCAAATGTTTTGAAAATATTAATATGGCTTCGAAATGAGATTAGTTAGCATCCTATGAAATTTGGTAACGATTGGAATCACCGTTAATTTTCTAAAAATGAAACTGTGTTCATTTCGGTTCGAAGGACCCCTAACTCTTTTGCATGTCTAATGTTTTTGCACAAAAATATTCTTAATAATTAGTAGAACAACTTTTGTGTTGAAGTCTAAGCCATGCAAACGACGGAAACATAAGAAAATAATTATTGAAGGTTAATAAGTTATTTATATAATTATGAAGAATATTAATAATTAAAAGGAAGTTATGTTAGAAAAGTTCTAAGGACGAAACTACGAACGTAACGTGACCTCAGAAAATATTTGTAGGAAGAATCTCCGAAGAAGCTGAATTAAGATTCGAACCAAAAAATCGAGTAACCGGTAAAGGTGGGGATCTATTTATTCAAACTTGTTAAAATCCTTGGGGATTCTTATTTCTTGATAACTCTTGAGCTAGTAAGATCTACATTCTTCAAGTGCAGGCTTTGTTTCAGGATTAAATTGTGAATCACAGGTTTCCCAGGTTTAAGGCTCTAATCTTTACGATATCGGGTTGACATCGTTAGGTCTAAAACACCAACGAGCAACTGGTGTACACCGGGGTAGGGAGTGGGGTGTACCACGGAAATCTCGATCCCTAGCCGATAGACTTGCATATAATTTACTTATGCCGTCTAGCATAGCTGATGGGTTTATATTCACTTTATGTATGTCACCCTGCAAATGTTCTTATAATCCGTCGGGTGGTTTAACCGGGATTCGATTACGAGTAACCTCGGGAATACCTACATGGGTACCTAAATTGTTTGGTCGTACGGGATCAAACTCTATTCTTTCTCTTCTCCCTTTTTAAATCCTGAAAGTCCTGCTTTTGTTTTCCTTTGTGGCAATGATCATATTGAATGCTAGTTGTACTCAGCCCTGTAGAACTTTCTTTGTTTTGCAGATTGGGAGCCGGAGACATAGTGACGGAGCGAAGAGAGAGAGAAGGAAGGAGAAATATCCAAGAGACGAGGATAATAAAATTTAAACCGTTAGACCTTTCTCGTTTCTTAAAATTCAATTTGGCTATGAAACAATATACTTATGTTTTGGTTCTTGAAACAATTTCCTTTTCGTCACTTAGATTATCGAACTATCACCACTTTAAATAAATGAAATGAAAGTTATAGTTTTAGTTAACTTAGAGAGTTAAAAGTTCGTTAAAGTTTTGTTCGTTATTCTTTGGTTAGATTATAAAAACTTAACATTTTGAAATTGTGAATTCATAAAACGAAGACTTAAACGAAATCATAAAAACTATAACGTTTGATAAATGAATGTTTATTTATTTTGTTTCCGCTATTTAAATGTAACTCTGATGTAAATATATATTTTGGAACCAACTGAAGTGCGGTCTGGTCCGCCACGGTTGTTATGCTTTCATATATGTATTCTGGATCCAACTGTAGTGCGGTCTGGTCCGCCACGGTTGTTATAATTTCATATATACTTTGGATCCTACTGTAGAGCGGTCTGGTCCGCCTCGGTAGTTATATTATCGTTAAATATATATTGGATCCGATGATGGCGCGGTCTGGTCCGACCTCATCGTTATGATTTATGTACTTGGTTAGCTGATGAATAGTCTTCGGTGTTTACTACGACTTGATCCTGGTATAGGGGAGATGCTGCCCAAATTTCCGGGCTAAACTAAATGAAATTTAATTATAAACTAATTAAAATCAATTGAATTATGATTTCCCCCTTTTTTATTTTTGATTGGTGTTTAGTTGTTAGGTTTTTCGTTGTGTTTTCGTGTTCGTTTTCATTGTGTTTCGTGTCTTTTAGTGTGTCTTTTGGCTATGATTCGTTTGTTTGGAGTTTTTGGTACTTGTAGGATGAAAAGGGCGGAAACGAGAAGAAAACGAGAAGAAAGGTTGTTGAGCAATCATTGACCTCGAGTTCTAACCTCTCATGATTTTATTGAAGATTAATTTTTGATGTAATGAAAGCATTATATCGATGAGGGGTTCAATAGGAGCACATAGGCGAAAACGGAGGTCAATTTGGAGTTCGAATGAGGAAGATACGGCCGAAACAAGAGAGTCGCGCGCGAACGTGCCAATACCTGATCTGGCCGATCGGCCAGATTTCCTTAGGAATCTGGCCGACCGGCCAAGTACTTATGTGCGTGTTTAGCAGTTTCTGATCTGGCCGACCGGCCAGAACTCCTTCAGCATTTGGCCGATCGGCCAGATGTCCGCGTCCAGCTGTTTGTTTCCTTATTTAATTAGGTTTTCTCCCTAATATAAATACTAGTGCTTTGGGACGAATTTGTATCATCCTTTATCATCTTTTATCATCTTTTAGCTTAGTTTTTCAGCACTCAAATACTCTAGTTTAGTTTTGCTTTGTTCGGATCCGAATTCTTCGTTTTTGCAATTTAATTCAAGACGCTTTATTTAAATCAAGTTCTTCGTTCTTCGTTTAATTCTCGTAAGTTCTTTATTGCTTTCGTTTAATTGCTTTAATTGCTTTGCTTTCGTTTTAGATTCGTTTTCTTAATTGCTTCGTTTAATTTCCTTAGTTTAATTTTGTTCTTTCGATTTCTAGTTTAAAGTTTAGATTCGTTTTTCTTGCTTTCAATTCTTTCTTTTTTCAAAGCTTTCAAGTTAGATTTATTTTCTTTAAAATTTCCAGATTTCATTTATCATGTCTAGAGTAGTTTATGCTTTCTTCGTTGCTTTCTTTATTGCTTTCTTTTCGATTCTTGCCTAGGTAGTTTAATTGATTTCTTTTAATTCTCTAGTTTACTTAGTTCAAGTTATTTCCAGCTTTCTAGATTAGATTTATTTGCTTTGATTTAATTGCTTTGATTTATTTTATTGCCTAGGATTTAAAATCAAAAACCCCAAAATCTTATTTACTTGCTTTCCTAGATTTAGGCTAGATTAGGTTTTACTACATAATTAATTGCCCTGCAAAGTTTTCCTTCGAGATTCGACATTGGGTTTTTACTTACTAAGTGCTAGGATAGATTTCGTTCTATTGCGAACACTTTTTAGTGAAACAAATTTTGGCGCCGTTGCCGGGGAAAACTTTAGGCGATTTATTGTATAGTATTTTTATTTGCTTTATTTTCATTTTCATTTGTGTTTTTATCGATTTTCTTGTTTCTCCCACTCGGTGCGTTTAACCCTTTTGTTGAGTGTTGTTTATGCATGGTCGCCGAAGTCTTCAAAGGAATTTAGCGCCCTACTTCGACAACATCCATCAAAGGAAAGCAATTTTAGCCGCGAAGGATAAGGAGGAGATCGATTCTCAAGACTTTGGTTTAGTCTTGTTGTTTGCAGAGCCCGAAGCCATGGCAGCTAGAGTTATGGGCGATTTTGCTCGCCCCACATTCACAGCCACCACTTCGGCGATTGTCCTGACGGAAGCGGTCAGGAATCATGAGCTTAAACCTCACCACATGGCGTTGCTCCCATCCTACCACGGGCTGCCCAACTAAGATGCCTTGACGTTCATCCGAGAGTTTTGCACGGTGGTTCAGACTTTCCCACTTTCGGGACTCACGGAGGACAATCTGAAGATGAAGTGCCTCTCGTACACCTTGAAGGATCGAGCAAAGTCGTGGTATTTGGCGCTTCCGGCCAACTCTCTCGCCACATGGAATGCGGTGTGCGAGAAGTTCATGCTCAAGTACTACCCGAACCGCAAGACTCAAGAGGTGCGGTCAAAGATTATGAATTTCTCCCAAGACAACGATGAGCCATTTCACGAAGCATGGGAGAGGTTCCAAGAGCTACTTCAACAGTGCCCTCATCATCAAATGGCATCGGAGTTGCTTTGGCAATATTTTTACGACGCCCTCAACCAGACTTGTCAGTTCATGGTAGACAGTTCGGCCGGAGGCAACATAGCGGTCAAGACAGCTGAAGAGTTGCAGACGATATTCGAGACGCTCGCTGCGAGTTCTCAACAAAAATCAACTAGGCCAAGGAAAGTGGAGGCGAGTGCAATCTCGATGAGCCCCGATTTGAAGAAGCAAATTGCCGACATGTATAGGGATCTCGAGAACTTGAAGATTAAGCAAAGTGCACCGGCCCCGAAGGAGGAAGAGAGGAAGCCGGACAAATGCGAGATTTGTGGAGAGTTGGGACACATCAAGGAGGTTTGCCAAAACATGGGAGCACCCACTTATGAAGGAGGAGCCGATGTATATGCTGCCCAAGGGTACATGCCACCACCCCAAGGGCAAGGTACGAACCCGAATTTTCAATATCGTCGCCCCTCTCCATATAATAACCCCTACCCTCCTCAAAATCCCTACTACTCTCAACCTCCACCATATTATCCTCCTCCTCAATATCCTCCAAATCCCTACTATCCACCACTTCCATACTACCCCCCTCAACCTACTCCTACACCACCACCATCATACCCAAATTCTCGTCCTCAAGGACCTCCACAAAAGCCTCCCGTCGATGAGGATCGTCTCCATGCACTTGATGCGAACATAAAGAGGCTCGAGTTGGCCATTGGCCAAATTTCTAGTTCCATGCACCTGATGCAACAACCGGGGCGAATTCTGAGCCAAGGGATTCAGCCACAACAAGCCAACGAGGTGCAATATCCTACATATGTTCCTCCCGTTCCACCTCACCAAGCTCATGCAATCACGGTCTTACAACGCAATGGAGTGCCGATGCCTTCTCGAGGGCCCATGGGAGATAGACGGGGCCCGAGCCCTCGATGGAACGACCCGAAAACGCCGGCAGCCCCTCATAAGCAAAACCGTCTAGGCCCTAATCTGGCCGGTCGGTCAGATTTTGGCCGATCGGCCAACACGCAGGAGTTCGAGTCTCGTCCAGTAGCCGATCTGTCCGGTTGGCCAGAATCTGGCCGCTCGGCCAAACCCTTCAACATGCGCGAGAGCACAGCGTCCAATCTGGACGATCGGCCAAGTCACCTTGACTTTGGCCGATCGGCCAAAACCGACGAACAGCACACGGAGTCCGAGGATGATAAGAAGGATGTTCCCGTTCTCCACAAGACGCCCGATCCGTACGTTCCCCCTATTCCATTCCCGAGTAGAGTGAAGAACAAGAAGCAAATGCTCAACCCGTATGTTCCACCTATTCGGAGTATCATGAAGAAGGAGACAAAGGACCCCAAGCCTATCAACTCATTTCCTAAACGAGGGGATCCGGGAGGTTTCGATTTGAGCATCATTTTGGATAGCGGAGAGACCGTTTCCGGATTGATGGACTTAGGTGCTGCGGTGAACTTGATGCCGTATTCTATTTTCGAGAAGATGAACTCAAGAGTCCTTCAAGCTACCGACATGCGCATTGAGCTAGCAGACGGTACCGTGAGCAGTCCTTTGGGAGTTGTGGAAGACGTCACTGTCCTTGTTGATGGAATTCGAGTCGTTACCGACTTCGTCATGCTTCATGAAGGCAAGGGAGCTAAGAGCTCAACCGGTCATCTACTATTGTTGGGACGACCGTTTATGGCCACTACTCGAGCTCGGATTGATGTAGGTACCGGTACATTGAGCATGGCCGGCGAAGGAGGTTCGGTAACATTTTCGGTATTTGGGAACTCACCTTCTATTCCTACTTCATCTTTTCATTTATGCTCTTATGTTAAGATTGCTAACCCTTGTGTTGAGGAAAATATTTGTGAGATTTTTAACAAGGAAGCAGCCTTTGAAGAATTCATTGAAGATGAAGAGTCCATTGAAGATGACGAATTCTTTAGTTGTGTGGATGAGGAAGAGGATATAATCGGGCAATATCTAGGGAATTTGAAGGAGGTTGATGAAGTAGAAGAGGAAAACTTGGACCATGCATCGGAAGAGGAAGTTGTCGTTAACTCTTTTCTTTCTAACCTCACCAATTGTGTAACATCTTTTCTTGCAAAGTTTAGCTCGAAGATGTTCGAGGAGGAGTTCGAACTAAGTGTGGGGGAGTCGAGAGTTGATGATGACCACGTCCTTGATCTTCGAGATGGTTCGAGAAGGGAGTGTGAGTGTGTAGCAAGGAGCATCAAAACGTCGCTCGGTGCTACGGGCTTAGGTTGATTGTATCCTTCGTCCAGCTAATGACGTTAAACAAGCGCTTGGTGGGAGGCAACCCACGTATTTTTTTTTTAAAAAAATAAAATTATTATTTCTATTTTTCGTAGTATTTATTTTTAATATTTGATTTTTCGTATAGTTTGTGTGTTTTTGCAGGAATAGGCGTCGGACACCCAGTGGCTGATCTGGCCGATCGGCCAGATTTCCTTAGGGATTCTGGACGATCGGCCAAAACTGTGCAAACGTTTCTTGGCCAGTATCTATTCTGGCCGACCGGCCAGATTCCTTAATGAATTTTGGACGATCGGCCAAACTTATGGGAGCCCTCTTCAATTCTAGTCAAACTCGCTTTTGGCCTTCATGATCCTCGTTGGGATGATCCCCGGTTCCGAAGTCCTTTCAATTAATCGTAGCCTTAAATTGTGTCTTTTTCGTTTTGTTTTGAGTCTTTTATTTTGATTTCTTTATTTTGCTCGATTTTACGCTTTGGTATTGTGTTTTGTGTTTGTTTTGTAGGTACTACTTGGAATTTCTCGGGATTTCAAGTGTGTTGGTCGACATTGTGCGATAAGTTCCTTCTATCCCTTCCTTTTTATTTTCTCGCAATGAGGTCATTGCTTGATTTTAAGTGTGTGTGTGTGTGTGTGTGGGGGGGGGGGGGGGGGGGGGTCTTTGAAACTTTGGCATGATGTGTTTAATTTTGTTGAGTCTTAGGAGTTAATTGAGTCAAATGAGCATGTGATGATAGTATTGTGGATTTGGCCGATGATAAAATTTTTGTTGATTTTTGGAGAAAAATTCATGATCTTTATTATGCATGGAACCTTGGCTAAGCGACGCATTTTATTCATTGAATTTGATGTATGCTATGATGTCGGGAACTAGTTAGTTTGAACCCGTGAGAATTGAGCTATTTGTGCATATTTATGCCTATTCTTTGATTGAGTGATCATGCATGCTTCGTTGTTTCTAGAACTTGCCTTGTTTCTCCATCAAGACCTTAGTATATTTACGAACTAGGAGATGATCTTAGGCCATCTTTCTTTAGCCACATGATCCCTATACACTAACCTTGTTCATAAACCTTTGTTTACCCCTTTTGAGCCTTTATTAGCCGTTCTTTGTAAACCGGATGATAGGAGGTTTGGATGATTATGGGTATCTTTTGGGAATTAGTTCTATGGAAGGAGTTGAATAGAAAAATTTGGTTGTGGTGAAGAAGGAGGAGAAAGGAGTTTTAGATGCTTGATTTATGTAGTTAGCTATCCCTATGAGCTTAGAAAAAAGAAGAAAAGAAAAAAAAAATGTGAAAAGAAAAAAAAATAGAGCCTTTGTTCAACATTAGAAAGAACGTTTATTAGTGGAGCTCTAGAGAAAAAAAAAAAAAAAAAAAAAAAAAAAAAGAGAAAAGAAAGAGAGAATAAGAATATAAGCATAATGGGATAGTTAGCTTTGATTTATATAGTTGATATTTTAGCATTTTTGAGTTTGTATTTGGTATGTTGGATGGTAGAAGATGGAGTAAAAATCCATACTTTGGTTGGAGTTGAAAAGAGGTTGATGATTTAGATTTATTTGAGTCACTTAGCCTATACTTTCCCTACCTTAACCAATGTCCCTACATTACAAGCTTTTATTAAGACCTTTTTGATCCTAATTTGTAAGTATTACATTAGGTGGAGATGTTGAGATTGAAGGCAAGCCTATGGTAAACATGTTGCATTGCATTGATGTTGAGTGAACCCTCTTGATGTGCATTATATTACATCTTTTCTTTGAGAGAGTTGAGTGTTCACTTTCATATACAAAATTTCACATGTTGGAGAGTGTTCTTTGATGGATTAGCATACTTTGAATTAGTTGAGTAGATTGTGTTGATTGATGCTAAGGTTGTGTGCATAGTTTTGATCATGATCATGAGCGTTTGTTTTCGAAAAGTTTTGAGGCCTATATAGTTCACAATACTTGAGTCTATTGTTTATTTCGTTTTTATATTGCTTGAGGACAAGCAAAGGTCTAAGTGTGGGGGATTTTGATTGGTGTTTAGTTGTTAGGTTTTTCGTTGTGTTTTCGTGTTCGTTTTCATTGTGTTTCGTGTCTTTTAGTGTGTCTTTTGGCTATGATTCGTTTGTTTGGAGTTTTTGGTACTTGTAGGATGAAAAGGGCGGAAACGAGAAGAAAACGAGAAGAAAGGTTGTTGAGCAATCATTGACCTCGAGTTCTAACCTCTCATGATTTTATTGAAGATTAATTTTTGATGTAATGAAAGCATTATATCGAAGAGGGGTTCGATAGGAGCACATAGGCGTAAACGGAGGTCAATTTGGAGTTCGAATGAGGAAGATACGGCCGAAACAAGAGAGTCGCGCGCGAACGTGCCAGTACCTGATCTGGCTGATCGGCCAGATTTCCTTAGGAATCTGGCCGACCGGCCAAGTACTTATGTGCGTGTTTAGCAGTTTCTGATCTGGCCGACCGGCCAGAACTCCTTCAGCATTTGGCCGATCGGCCAGAAGTCCGCGTCCAGCTGTTTGTTTCCTTATTTAATTAGGTTTTCTCCCTAATATAAATACTAGTGCTTTGGGACGAATTTGTATCATCCTTTATCATCTTTTATCATCTTTTAGCTTAGTTTTTCAGCACTCAAATACTCTAGTTTAGTTTTGCTTTGTTAGGATCCGAATTCTTCGTTTTTGCAATTTAATTCAAGACGCTTTATTTAATTCAAGTTCTTCGTTCTTCGTTTAATTCTCGTAAGTTCTTTATTGCTTTCGTTTAATTTCTTTAATTGCTTTGCTTTCGTTTTAGATTCGTTTTCTTAATTGCTTCGTTTAATTTCCTTAGTTTAATTTTGTTCTTTCGATTTCTAGTTTAAAGTTTAGATTTGTTTTTCTTGCTTTCAAGTCTTTCGTTTTTCAAAGCTTTCAAGTTAGATTTATTTTATTTTAAATTTCCAGATTTCATTCATCATGTCTAGAGTAGTTTATGCTTTCTTCGTTGCTTTCTTTATTGCTTTCTTTTCGATTCTTGCCTAGGTAGTTTAATTGATTTCTTTTAATTCTCTAGTTTACTTAGTTCAAGTTATTTCCAGCTTTCTAGATTAGATTTATTTGCTTTGATTTAATTGCTTTGATTTATTTTATTGCCTAGGATTTAAAATCAAAAACCCCAAAATCTTATTTACTTGCTTTCCTAGATTTAGGCTAGATTAGGTTTTACTACATAATTAATTGCCCTGCAAAGTTTTCCTTCGAGATTCGACATTGGGTTTTTACTTACTAAGTGCTAGGATAGATTTCGTTCTATTGCGAACACTTTTTTAGTGAAACAATTTTACCTTTCGTTGCATCCCGATTTAATCGATTATATTTAAATTAATTATTTTTAGAGTTAGGAAAATCGGGTTGTGACAGCATGGTATCAGAGCGTAGTCGTTCTGAATACCAAAGACTATTATAAACTTAAAATTTGAATTTTTTTTAGGAAATTTTATCCTAAGTATAAATCATGTATTGATCTAAAGAATTTTGAATATTTTGGACCTAAAATCACATGGACCTATGCATTCTCTCCCTCTCGATCACTATCGCTCCGAGCTCATCGTCGAGGTACATTTCGAACCCTGTGATTATATGAGACTAACGAATCGATAGTGTGATTATGTGAAATGTTGTGATAGACTTATGTGAATTTTGTGTGAAGATATGACCTATGTGAAATTATACGAAGAAACGTTTATAAGATGTGAAACCAATGTAACTACCGTGAGATGTTATTGAAAACTCAAGAATTTAAAACTAAAATCGAAAATTTAATTTCCACTCGATTATTAATATGAACTAACCTTTTCGTGTTTTGTGAATGCATTGAAAACGTTTGCATTAGATTAAAAAAATTTTGGTGTTGCATTACTGTGTGCATTGCATGCATCGAATCATAAGCATAACAGGGTAACCTCTTCTCGGGAAATCACGACCCGAGCAGAACGGAAAAAGAAGTCTTGCACAATTGAATTTATATTGGAATGTTGGTGACCCGTATTTGATTTCAGGCGACGGATCCGAAAGGTTACTTCATGGAGAGATATAGAAATGAAGAAGCAAGGCAGGCTTTTCTGAGATGTTTTCGAAGAGAATGGGAGTCCGTAGGTGGATACCTTAGCAGATTATCGGAGATTTTCAGAGAGGCATATCCTGGAGGGATAACCAATACACAGGCAGTCAGACATCTCATAGCCCACTTACCAGATGATTGGGCGATTTGTGCCGAGCAGACACGCGAGTATTGGGGAAGGCCACGTTGGGGCGACACTGACCAGTATATCGAGTTCTCAGCGCTGTCAGCCTTCTTGTTTTCACAGTGGATGATGTACGGCTCGCCTCCAGTGAATCCAGTTCCATTTCAGACTCCACTTCCGACCGAACCACGGTATCCCCGTTTCCGAACAGGCGCGCCCGATGACATGGATCTTTTCAGAACATGGACGCTCCCGTCCATCCCAGGTACCGATCCACCTCAGTGTACCTTGACGGAAGTTGTCTCAAATTCAGTTTCCGAGCCATCCCTTGTGCCTATATGGAGGACAGCCCCGTACGTTGTCGAGCCACCACCCGTCCCCATTGAGAGACCGACACCCGCTAGGCCGCGCCCGAGCTACTACAAGGATCGCGAGGGGTTCACGCCATCACTTCCGCCACTTATCCGATGCCACGACCACGAGGCAGGTCTATCCGGGACGAGAGACGCAGCCGGACCTTCGGAGGTCAGAGATGAGCGCCGATAGGTGACCGTTGTTGATGAGCTACGCTCGATTGTGCACGGAAACAGGTTGATTCCCGAGGAGGTCGAGAGGCGAGTCCGAGAGCGCACTCCACCGCGACGTCCCGGTCCCATCTTCGGTAGACCGCCACCCGCACGATGTAACCAGCGCCGACGACCCAAGATCCTTCGCAGCGGACAGTTGAAGTACAGACACCGAGTCAGAGCTTGGACAGGCCAGTCAGATTCAGATTCAGACGATGATAGCGATGACGATGAGGAAGCCAATGGTTCGAGCCGAGAGGGGAGTGACATGGACATTAGTGATGAGGAAGGAGGAGGCAGTGAGGCCTCGGTTGGGAACTATAGGAGTAGGGCAAGTGTATGCAGACGGAGATGCCGACGAAGCCATAGATGACGACGCTTCGCAAGCCGGGATTTTTGGTGTGGGCCTACAAAGCCGCCCCGACTTCATCTTTGCATCTGCATTTGCATGACTTTATATATATGTTATGTGGGAAAGTCCTCGTGGAGGCAAAACTTCATATGATATTATGTTATTATCTCACTATGCAGGATTGATATATGGTATGTAAGATATGTTATGCGCAGGTCGAGATTCGTTTCTAAACGAATCAATTTTGGGCGACATATATATGATCATGGCTATGATGATGGTTATGTTTATATGATTTTGTGACTTGGTGATCTTATGATTATTTGCAAGGATTATATGATTAATTGCGAAATGTGAACTATATGAAAAAAACGAAACGTGAGAACTAACGAAACATGAAAGTTTGCATTGTTTGTTGCAAGATGTGAAATTCTATATTAAAAAATGTAACTTGTTATAATCTGAGCAGGGATTTATTTTTGAAATGTGAATTGTGACAGGTTTTAGTATCGGGTTTTGATACGATTGAATTATTATCATCCCGGGAGGGATTGATATTTGAAATTGAATTATTATCATCCGGGGAGGGATTGATATTGGAAATTGAATTATTATCATCCGGGGAGGGATTGATATTGGAAACTTGACAAGTGATATGGTTTTGAAATTCTGTGGTTATATCGGGTTTACGATATATATGTGACTTATGTGATTATATCGGGCGTACGATATATGTGTGAATTATGTGGATATGTTTTTCTACATGAAAGAATGAGTATATTTTTGAAATATTGAATCCCCTTAATCAAAATGCTATTTATGGATATAGCATAAAATTTTCTTTTAAATGAAACTTATGCTATTATGGATATAGCATAAACTCTTAATAAAGATTACTAACGTTTCTCTGACAACTATATCAATTCAGATTCTCAAAAGAAAACAGCGTCAATCAAACTTAGCAAAACAAAATGGTACGTGGGAGAAACAATAATGTAGGTGAGCCCCTAGAGCAAGTTCAGATGCCTAGGAATGACGAGAATTTCCGTAGGCAGAATCCTCCAACTTTTAATGGGTTAGGTGAACCAGCCGATGCCGAGAAATGGGTTAGAGCTATGGACTTGATCTTTAACTACCTCAAATGCACCGAGGCCGACAAACTTGCTTATGGCCTTCATCAACTGGTCGATGAAGCTGATTTCTGGTGGGAGTCAGTCAAAAGGACTCTCACAGCTGCACAATGGGAACGATACACATGGGAAGATTTCAAGGATGAGCTTCGTGAGATGTACATTCCGAGTTGTTACCGCCAGCGTCGCCAGAATGAGTTCTGGAACTTGCAACAAGGGAAGAGGACGGTCGCTGAATATGATCGTTTGTTCAACCAACTCTCTCGATATGCTCCGCAACTCGTGGAGACGGATCTTGATCGTGCTGACAAATTCAGACGCGGTCTTCGACATGAGATTGGCATATCCCTTGCCAGTCATGGTCCTCTCACTTATGCCCAGACACTGAGCCGAGCCATGGATATTGAATCCATGATACCGAAAGAAAGAGACAGAAGCAACGAGCAGAGCATTGGGTTCAATCCAGCTTTTGGGAAGAGAAAGTTTGAAGGAAGAAGCTCTGGCAACAAGATGAGACCCCAAGGATGGAGAGGCAATCCTCAACCACCTCAACAATTCCGAGCTGCACCACGGCCCCAACCACCGCGGCCAAGTGCACCAAACCGGAACCTCCCTTTTTGCCGATATTGTCAAGGGAACCATGTAGGTGAATGTCGCCTAAGGACAGTGGAGTGTTATCGTTGTGGAAAGAAAGGACACTACGGCAACAAATGCAACCAGAACCAAGGAGGCCAGCCTCAGCGTCCACCTCCGCCGCCGCCTCGGAATTTTCCGGGAAATGCTGGAAATCAACAGAACCAGCGTTCGTACCAGCAGGCTAGGGCTTATGCTTTGAACTGCGACGAGGCCGCTCACGCCCAGGAAAATCTAGCAGGTATCCATTGCCAAGGATTGACGATCTCTTCGATCAACTCAAAGAAGCGTGTGTGTTCTCCAAGATCGATCTCAGATCAGGATATCATCAGCTGAAAGTTAGAAAGGAAGACGTGCCAAGGACAGCTTTCAGGACTCGTTACGGCCACTACGAGTTCACAGTGATGCCATTCGGACTGACCAACGCACCCGCAGTATTCATGGACCTGATGAACAGAATCTTTCATCAATATCTAGATGGATTTGTTCTCGTGTTCATTGACGACATTCTTATCTATTCAAAGACCCAGAGAGATCACGAAGAGCATCTCAGGACCGTGCTCGAGACATTGCGAACAGACAAGTTGTATGCTAAATTTAGCAAGTGCGAGTTTTGGCTACGAGAAGTAATGTTCCTTGGCCACATCGTTTCCGCCGAAGGGATCAAAGTCGACCCAGCCAAAGTGGAAGCAGTTAGTCAATGGAAGACTCCAACAAGCGTAACCGAGATCTGAAGTTTCCTAGGACTCGCAGGTTACTACCGAAGATTCATCGAAGGATTCTCAAAGTTATCCAAACCAATGACTTCACTTATGAAGAAGGGAACCAAGTATGTGTGGATGGAGGAATGCAAGAATAGTTTTCAGGAACTCAAGAATCGACTCACAACCGCGCCAATACTAACCATTCCGGAAGGCAATGAAGGATATGTGATCTACACCGACGCATCAAAGCAAGGATTGGGATGTGTCCTGATGCAAAATGGAAAAGTGATTGCCTACGCATCTCGACAACTGAAACCGCATGAAAAGAATTATCCTACACATGATCTCGAGTTAGCAGCGGTAGTTCATGCCTTGAAGATATGGAGGCATTACCTTTATGGAGCAAAGTGTGAAATCTTCACCGATCACAAGAGTCTGAAATATTTCTTCGAACAGAAGGAGCTCAACAAGAGACAAAGGCGATGGCTTGAGTTAGTCAAGGATTACGATTGTAAAATCAACTATCATCCAGGAAAAGCCAACGTAGTTTCCGACGCCTTAAGCCGGAAGACCCGAGGGAATCTTACTTATGTGGTTACGAATGAAGAGAGACTTGCTCGAGAATTTGCCAAGTTGAACCTGACCATTCTTTGCCCGCCAGCAACAACAAATGGATGCATTGCTACAATTGTTGCAAAGCCCGACCTTCGAGAACGAATCATTGCCGGCCAGTAGACCGATGCACGCATGGGAAGGCTACGATCACAGGTTGGCTCAGAAGGATGCAACGACTTCGTGAATGATTGTAAAATCAGCACCGACGGTGCGTTACTCTATGGAGACAAGTTATGTGTGCCAGACGACAAAGCATTGAAAGAAGAAATTATGTACGAGGCTCACAATACACCCTACACAGCTCATCCCGGTAGCACCAAAATGTATCGGGATCTACGATAGAAATTTTGGTGGGAATCCATGAAGAAAGACGTCGCTTCGTTTATAGAACGATGCTTGGCCTGTCAACAAGTGAAAGTTATACGTCAGAGGCCATAAACCTTGCCACCGTTGCCCGTCCCGGAGTGGAAGTGGGACCACATCAACATGGATTTTGTGGTGAGTTTTCCAAAGTCATCCAAGGGAAACACTGCAATCTGGGTTATCATCGATCGACTCAAAAAATCAGCTCACTTCTTGCCGATTAAGATGACCTTTGGATTGGAGAAGTTGGCCAAACTTTACGTCAAGGAGATAGTAAGACTTCACGGAATTCCGATCTCTATCACTTCAGATTGCGATTCTCGTTTCACGTCGAAATTCTGGACAAGCTTACAAGAAGCCATGGGTACTCAGTTAAAGTTCAGCTCTGCTTTTCACCCTCAGACCGACGGCCAGTCAGAACGGACGATCCAAATCTTAGAAGACATGCTAAGAGCAGTTGTTGCCGACCGAGGAGATAATTGGGAATAAATTTTGCCATTGGTGGAATTTTCTTACAACAACAGTTTTCAATCTACTATCGGAAAGGCACCGTACGAAGCTTTGTATGGAAGGAAGTTTCGTTCACCTCTCTATTGGGATGAAGTAGGAGAACGAAAGCTTTTGGGACCAGACGTAGTCCAAGAAACGGTTTCTATCGTCGACACAATTCGGCAACGAATCAAAGAAGCTCAAGATCGACAGAAATCTTATGCCGACAAAAGAAGGACCGAATTGGAATTTGAAGTTGGAGATAAAGTGTTTTTGAAAATCAGTCCAACCCGAGGAGTCATTAGATTCGGAAAACGAGGAAAGTTGAGACCGAGGTACATTGGGTCGTTCGAAATTCTAGAGAAGATCAAGAACGTAGCATACTGCCTAGCACTACCTCCCAGCCTAGCAAATGTTCACGACGTCTTCCACGTATCCATGCTTAGGAAGTATATGTTTGACCCCAAGCACATGATTAGGTATGAAGAGGTAGAACTTAACCCTGATTTACATTATATAGAAAAACCTGTTAGGATTTTGGATCGAAAGATCAAAGTCCTTAGGAACAAGGAGATTGCCACAGTCAAGGTGTCGTGGAACCACCACAACTTAGAGGAAGCCACATGGGAACTGGAGGAAAAGATGAGAGCCCAATACCCTGACCTAATATATGAAGGTACTTAAATTTCGGGACGAAATTTCTTTTAAGGGGGTGGTAGTGTAATAACCCGTATTTTTAAATACTAGAAAATAGAAAATAAATAGTTTTCCTTTAATAAAATAAGCTTTTCCTAATTATAAAATAAAAATGATAAAAGGATTTTAACTTAAAAGCTTTAATATTATTAGTTATATAAATTACTTAATAAAAGAAATTTTAGAATATTTAATTTAATTAAAATTAGTTAACTAAAAATATTATATCTAACTTAATAAAATTCCAAAAATGTAATGTTAATATATTTAACCTAGTTTTGACATTAAAAGAATTATGAAAGAAGCTAGGTATTTTTCGGATAAACGGTTTAGAAAACCCGAGTCGCCGTGTGTCTATTTCGACCCTTTTCGTTTCTTTAAAATTCTTCGAGCTATCAAACACCTTCCGAAAATTCTTTAACCTATATCATTGAGTTCGATATTTAATTTGGATTCCATAAACTCCTTGAAATCTAAAATCGGAACTCGTTGCCGGAAAAATATCTTTTCATCGGGGAACGAGGCGACCAACCGGAGACGAGATGGCTCCTATAAATAGAGGCCATCACCGCCTCAATTCTTCATCAGCCCCTATCCTTTCCTTTATCAAGAGGAAATCCACCCTCTCTCTCTCTCCACCGATCATCTCTCTCCCTCTCCCTCTCGCCGGCAGCTCTCCTCCGCCTTTCCCCATCGCCGATCACCCACCACCATCATCTTCCCCATCTCTCTCAATCATCACCTTCATCACCATCCTCGCCCTTCTCTCCAAGAAGCCGCAAAGGAGCAGCAGCCCCATCTTCATCTCTCTCGATCATCCACCCGACGCCGCCACCGCCATCTTCTCCGATCAGCTGCAGCAGCTGCTGCCCCATCTTCTTCAGCCCTCTGCCGCCACCATCTTCCACCACCATCTCTCTCTTTCAAGATCGAAGGAAGCTAAGAACAGCCTCCGATCACCATCGATCATCTTTCTCGCATATCTTGACCTCCGATCATCAAAAAGGTATGTCGTTCGTTCCTATGCACTCGTAGAGACGTTTCGATCCTAGGAGTAGTGGCTGATCGTCACCACGAACTCCCGGGAGAGACATGCATCACCATCATCATCATCTTCTCTTCTTCTCCATCGCCGTCGCAGCTGCCCTTTCTTTGGTGGCTGCCGGCGTTCCTTTTTGCATACCCATCCTCGAATTAAAGTTGTTCGTAACCTAATAATGAACCACTTAATCGGAATGAATTTTCGAAAATGGACTGTTGTAGGTATACCCCTCTTTTTCATGGATAATGTTTCCCTGCATGTCGAGACTCTGTCCAAATGTTTTGAAAATATTAATATGGCTTCGAAATGAGATTAGTTAGCATCCTATGAAATTTGGTAACGATCGGAATCACCATTAATTTTCTAAAAATGAAACTGTGTTCATTTCTGTTCGAAGGACCCCTAACTCTTTTGCATGTCTAATGTTTTTGCAACAAAATATTCTTAATAATTAGTTGAACAACTTTTGTGTTGAAGTCTAAGCCATGCAAACGACGGAAACATAAAAAAAATAATTATTGAAGGTTAATAAGTTATTTAAATAATTATGAAGAATATTAATAATTAAAAGGAAGTCATGTTAGAAAAGTTCTAAGGACGAAACTACGAACGTAACTTGACCTCAGAAAATATTTGTAGGAAGAATCTCCGAAGAAGCTGAATTAAGATTCGAACCAAAGAATCGAGTAACCGGTAAAGGTGGGGATCTATTTATTCAAACTTGTTAAAATCCTTGGGGATTCTTATTTCTTGATAACTCTTGAGCTAGTAAGCTCTATATTCTTCAAGTGCAGGCTTTGTTTCAGGATTAAATTATGAATCACAGGTTTCCCAGGTTTAAGGCTCTAATCTTTACGATATCAGGTTGACATCGTTAGGTCTAAAACACCAACGAGCAACTGGTGTACACCGGGGTCGGGAGTGGGGTGTACCACGGAAATCTCGATCCCTAGCCGATAGACTTGCATATAATTTATTTATGCCGTCTAGCATAGCTGATGGGTTTATATACACTTTATGTATGTCACCCTGCAAATGTTCTTATAATCCGTCGGGTGGTTTAACCGGGATTCGATTACGAGTAACCTCGGGAATACCTACATGGGTACCTAAATTGTTTGGTCGTACGGGATCAAACTCTATTCTTTCTCTTCTCCCTTTTTAAATCCTGAAAGTCCTGCTTTTGTTTTCCTTTGTGGCAATGATCACACTGAGTGCTAGTTGTACTCAGCCCTGTAGAACTTTCTTTGTTTTGCAGATTGGGAGCCGGAGGCATAGTGACGGAGCGAAGAGAGAGAGAAGGAAAGGAGAAATAACCAAGAGACGAGGATAATAAAATTTAAACCGTTAGACCTTTCTCGTTTCTTAAAATTCAATTTGGCTATGAAACAATTTACTTATGTTTTGGTTCTTGAAACAATTTCCTTTTCGTCACTTAGATTATCGAACTATCACCACTTTAAATAAATGAAATGAAAGTTATAGTTTTAGTTAACTTAGAGAGTTAAAAGTTCGTTAAAGTTTTGTTCGTTATTCTTTGGTTAGATTATAAAAACTTAACATTTTGAAATTGTGAATTCATATAACGAAAACTTAAACAAAATCATAAAAACTATAATGTTTGATAAATGAATGTTTATTTATTTTGTTTCCGCTATTTAAACGTAACTCTGATGTAAATATATATTTTGGAACCAACTGAAGTGCGGTCTGGTCCGCCACGGTTGTTATGCTTTCATATATGTATTCTGGATCCAACTGTAGTGCGGTCTGGTCTGCCACGGTTGTTATAATTTCATATATACTTTGGATCCTACTGTAGAGCGGTCTGGCCCGCCTCGGTTGTTATATTATCGTTAAATATATATTGGATCCGATGATGGCGCGGTCTGGTCCGACCTCATTGTTATGATTTATGTACTTGGTTAGCTGATGAATAGTGTTTGGTGTTTACTACGACTTGATCCTGGTATAGGGGAGATGCTGCCAAAATTTCCGGGCTAAACTAAATGAATTTTAATTATAAACTAATTAAAATCAATTGAATTATGATTTCTCCCTTTTTATTTTACCCTTCGTTGCATCCCGATTTAATTGATTATATTTAAATTAATTATTTTTAGAGTTAGGAAAATCGGGGTGTGACACTAATCAGATCCTCGCACCATTCCAGATGCTTACAAATTCCACATAGCTTCTGGGAAGGGTAAAAACCTCACTGCTTCTGCGTAGAATATGACGCTTAATTGTGTTGAGCGTCTGATGCTCATGAAATTTCTTTGATAATATGTTGTTACGCAGAACAGCTTCTATTGATCCCTATCGGAATGAATATCAATTTCCCTTAATAACGATGAGAAGGCTTGTCTCACCCAGAGCCCATCATTCCATTCCTTTTCAGTAAGATTTTTGTATTTATCGTGGCGTCTAGTATACTATCTTTTCTAGAGACTATATTCTAAGGCTAAGGAAGGTGTGATTCCCCATTAATTTGGTTTATTTATGGAATATGGCTGATATTAGTCCCTATCAGATTTGTCCTCAAATCTTGGTCGCCTCCTACAACAAAAGGAAAGAAATTATGCTTCTTCTTCGTCTCATCGAACAGCATGGACTCCAACTCTTTCATCCCCTCCAACTCAATTTGATGTTCACTTATTTTAGTTGATAATATGCCATGCCATGTATCTTTAGAAGAAACATCATTGAATGCCTGCACAAATGAATAAGTAGAAGGGAATAGACAATCAAGAGACGAAACATTTGCCATTGTTCCACTTTGCCTCCATGGACTTCTCCTCATTCACGATCCACTCCAAAGCACTACTCTGATTAAGTAGAGATTCATGCATCAATCCATTCTTGTTTGTCTCTACTTTCTCTTCCTTGGGCTTCACTATCTCCACCTCCTTTGGCAGTTGCATTTGATCATCCTCATCCACTTGTGTTGAAGTAAGTGAAACAAACGACACTTCATCCTCAACATGAATGACAACCTCTTGCTGCTCTCCATCACACTCTTCATTCTGCACATCAAGATCACTATCATCGAATAAAGTAAGCGGTCCTAAAGGTGCTTCGATTTCTTCCACCTCTTCATTTTGTTCTTCCAAGACCGTCACCTTTGGATCTTCTCTCTCTTCTTTGGACACAACTCCTCCATCATCACAAGTTGTAATGGAAAAACTAGAAGAGTCTGACCTTGGCTTCACAAGCGGACGTACGTACCTCTTCTTCGGCTGCTCTTCTTTCTCCCAAAAGCTTATCTTCGAATATGAAAGAGTAGTAGCTTGGGACTGACTCCAACTATTCTGATTCCCACAATAGAAATGGTAAGGTGCAAAATGTTTCCTCATCACCGCCTTCATCTCTTTCCAAGTCATGATTGGCTCCACTCCATTCCTTCTTCTACTCTTAGCCAATCGATCCCACCAAGTTAGAGCATAGTCCGATAACAACCTGGATGCCAAGTTCACCTTCTTGAACTCAGAATAGTTATGATGATAAAACGCTAGCTCCATATTTCTCTCCCATTGAAGATGCAACTCTGGATCATATTTCCCTTGAAAGTAGGTAATTTCCACTTCATCGTCCTCACCAAGATTGCCACGTTGGTTGTATTGTCGGGCTTTGTCTTTGTATCGACCTCCACTCTTTGAACAAATTAACACCGACTCAGACCTCATCTCCTCGCCCCATTGTTTCACCATCGCCTCTATCTTGAATTTTGTTTGTTGATCAGGCTCCTCATACGACATACTAGCAGAGTAGTGAAACTTTTAGATCTCATCGAGGCGTTTCCGAAAAGGTATTATGGAGAAAAATCGAAGTTCGTATGTGGATTCTACGACAAATTTAAGGATGGCCAACGAAAAAGATTTTTTTTTTTTTTTTTTTTTTTTTTTTTTTTTTTTTTTTTTAAGATATGGATAATAAATAAACAAATCAAGAAGGGAAAAAAAAAAAACGAATCTGACCTCTCTTTTTTTTTTTTTTTTTTGGTTTTTTTTGACACGGAAACGAATCTGATGAACGATTAGACGAAGACTCGAACGAACGACACGAATAGAATGACACGAATAGAACGATACGAAAACGAAACAAAAGGAAAGATAGAACCTGGATTACGTAAACTCTGGCTCTGGTGCCAAATGATACGATCCTTGACGACCGAATTGAAGACGCACGCGGAAGGAATAAAAACTAAGATGAATGAAATTGAAAGAACATGATGGATATTCCAATACACCTAAGATCTAATCCAATAAATGATATAAGTCAATCTGAAGACAGCCTATACCCCAAATAGAGATCACCTTAGTCACACGGGGACGATGAATGACACACAAACGAGGGTGATGAACTCGATTGATTCGCCGGATAAAGAATTTCTTGGTCACACCAAAAGAAATTCAAAGATAAATCTCAAAGAGAAATAAACTGAAGTACTATTAATGAATAAAAGTGTTATTTTCGTTCATAACATAAGAGCCTTATTTATAGGCTTCAAAAAGTCCTAATTCCACAAGGAAACTACTTAAAAACTTATCCTAAAAGATATCAAACCAAATCCTAGTCAAAAAATGAATAAAATCCTTAAAATAATGCTGAAAATTAACCTACCAACTATAGTACTCATAAAAAACGAAAATTAATAAAAATAAACTAGTAAATAATATCTTCCATCTTCAGCCCATATCATCTTTAATTCTTGGCCCATAAAGTGAAATCCACGATCTACGGGTTGCATCAAAACGAACCTCCCTCACACACACACTTTGCCTCAGGCTAGGTGTGTAGGAAATTGGTTGACTCTAAAAGCAAAGACCGTCCCCACACACACACTTTGCCCATGGCAAAGTGTATAGGAAGTTGGTCACTAACAACTGGGGTCGCACACACACACACACACACTTTTCTTTGGGCAAAGTGTGTAGGACTTCCCTGACTCAAACTGAAATTAAATAATAAAAGAAAACGTACCAGGTTGCCTCCTAGCCAACGCCAGTTATCGTCGAGGGCACGACGTGTTACTCCATCTTTCAGGTTTCCTCGTCATCGGGGACCTCTTCCCCTTCCTTGTGTACTTCATCTTGCCCATAGTAGGCCTTCAACCTCTGTCCATTCACCTTGAAGATTTGCCCTTTCTTTAAATCGCGTATCTCTACTGTTCCATTGGGATGTTAGGCTTCTACCGCATATGGTCCGCACCATTTGGTGGTCAGCTTGCCTGACATCAGTTTGAGACGGGACTGATATAAGAGAACCAATTGCCCTGGCTCGAATTCCTTCTTCTGAATGATCTCATCGTGGTCTCTCTTCAACTTCTTCTTGTAGATGGCTGCATTATCATACACCTCCAAACGAATCTCTTTGAGCTCTTGCAAGCTTAACTTCCTAGCTTTCCCTGCTTGATCCCAATCATAGTTCATTCGGCTTACTGCCCAATATGCCCTGTGCTCCAGCTCGACCGGCAAGTGACAACCTTTTCCAAACACCATGCAATATGTAGACATTCCAAAGGGTGTGTTGTAAGCGGTCCGATAAGCCCAAGGGCGTCATCAAGTTTGGAACTCCACTGTGCCTGAGATACCCACTTCTTTCCTCAAGATGGTTTTGATGATTCTGTTAGATAGCTCTGATTGTCCATTCCCTTGAGGATGATACGCTGTAGTCAGCTTGTGGTGCACTCCGTACTTCTTCATCAAGGCTTCTACTGTGCTATTGCAGAAGTGAGTTCCTCGATCATTGATCATCACCTTGGGCACTCCAAACCTTGTGAATATATGGGACTTGAGGAAGGTGACCACGACACTGGAGTCGTTCTTGGCAAGTGCTTGCGCTTCCACCCATTTTGATACATAATCTACTGTCAGGAGGATATACTGATTGCCCCTGGATGGGGCCAATGAAATCAATTCCCCAAACGTCAAAAATCTCGACTTGCAGTATGGGCATGAGAGGCATCTCGTTCCTTCTTCCGATATTTCCTTCATGTTGGCAACTATCACATGCTTTCACCCAATCATAAGTGTCCTTGAATATCTTGGGCCAGTAGAATCCGCAGTCCAATATCTTTCTTGTTGTTCTTCTTTGCCCAAAGTGTCCTCCACATTCCTTGGAGTGGCAGTGCTCAAGGATGCTTATCTGCTCTGACTCAGGTATACACCTTTGAATAACTTGATCAGCACACTGTCTCCACAGGTAAGGTTCATCCCAAATGCAACGTCGCGCTTCATTCATCAGCTTGTTTCTATGGTAACTATCCATATCCTTGGGCAACTCTCCTATCACCAGATATTTGACAAAATTAGCCTACCAAGGTTCTTCCATCTTGACTCCATGGATGGCGTACAACTGCTCATCTGGGAAGGTCTCCGTTATGGGTAACCCATCATCCTCTTGCAAGATGCGACTGAGATGATCAACGACATGGTTTTGCTTCCCATCCTTGTCCTTTATTTCCACATCAAACTCCTGCAAGAGGTAGTACCCATCTTATCAGGCGTGGCTTGGTCTCCTTCTTGGTCATGAGGTATTTGATCGCCGAGTGGTTAGTGTACACAATCGTCTTACTCCCAAGCAGGTATGATCTGAATTTCTCGAAGGCAAACACTATTGCCAACTATTCCTTCTCAGTGGTTGATTAGTTGCTTTGGGCAACATTCAGTGTCTTCGATGCATAGTATTTAACATAATTCTCTTTACCGATCTTCTGCCAAAGCACTGCTCCGACTGCCTATCCACTAACGTCGCACATCAACTCAAAAGGCATTCCCCACTCGGGTGGTCGAATGATAGGGGTAGTGATCAAGCTTTCTTTCAAGATGTTGAAAGCTTCCTTGCATTCTTCCCCAAATTCCCATTCCACATCATTCTGTAAAAGCCTTGTTATGGGTTGAGCGATCTTAGCGATGTCCTTGACAAACCTTCGGTAGAACCCTGCGTGCCCAAGGAATCCTCTTAGTTGCTTGACCGAGGTAGGCATGGGTAAGTTGGCTATGATCTCGACCTTGGCCTTGTCCACCTCAATTCCTCTTTCTGAAACCACTTTCCCAAGAACTATTCCTTCCCTAACCATGAAATGACATTTCTCGTAGTTTAGCACGAGATTCTTCTCGACACATCGTTGTAACACCTGCTCCAGATTGCCCAAACAGATACCGAAAATCTTCCCGTACACTGTGAAGTCGTCCATGAAAACCTTGATACTCTTTTCCACTAAGTCAGAGAAAATGCTCATCATACATCGTTGGAAGGTTCCGGGTGCATTGGATAATCTAAAAGACATTCTTCAATAGGCAAATGTTCCGAATGGACAAGTGAAAGTGGTCTTGCTCTGGTCCTCTAGGGCAACATTGATCTGCATATAGCCCAAGTAACCATCTAGAAAGCATAATTACTCATTTCCCGCCAGGCGTTCAAGCATTTGATCGATAAAGGGCAAGGGGAAATGATCTTTCCTGGTCACTCTATTCAGCTTCTTGTAGTCAATGCATACTCTCCATCCGGTTTGAAGTCAGGTGGCTATCACCTCTTTCTTCTCATTCTCCACCATCTGTATGCCTGACTTCTTGGGCACGACGTGGATAGGACTGACCCATTTGCTATCTGAGATTGGGTAGATGATGTTTTGATCCAACAGTATTAGCACCTCCTTGAGAACAACCTCCTTCATGGTTGTATTTAACTTCCTCTGCTGCTCCCGGACAGGATTCGCCTCTTCTTCTAGTAATATATGATGGAGGCAGATGGTCGGGCTGATACCTTTGATGTCGGCCAATGTCCATCCAATGGCCATCTTGTACATCTGTATCATCGTTCTGACCTGCTCTTCTTGGTCAATGCTCAGCTCTGCGCTTATGATAATGGGCAATGTGTCATTCTCACCCAAGAACACATACTTCAAGTGCTTGGGCAAGGGCTTGAGCTGAAGATTCGTTGCCTTGAGAAGTGAAGGCACTAACTTTTCATCATTCCGTATCTTGGGCAGTTCCTCTCAATAGATTTGTATGTGCTCTGGTTCTGCCTTCATTTGGTTCACCTCCCTTGGGCACTCCTCCTCATCCACTATACTTTCTTGAATCACTGTATCCAGCATGTCACGAGATGCGATCTTGGGCAATGTTTCCTCCACCATGTTGTCCACAGTGTCTACATAGTCCACCATTTCAGTGTCTAGATGATGCTTCTCCGCCTTATAGATATCGAATGCGACTGTCTCTCCAGCAACTTGACATGTCAGCTTGCCCATATCACAATCAATTTGTGTTTGCGCTGTTTTGAGGAATGGTCTACCCAAGAGCATGACCGGTGATTTTCCATCACTTTCTCCCATGTCGAGAACATAGAAGTCAGCAGGAAAGATCAAATCCTTCACCTTGACCAGGATGTCTTCACATTTGACCTGTCCGCCAGTTGGAATACCACTCGTGTGGGTTTCAGTGGGCCCATGTTGAGTTACTGGTACATAGACAGTGGCATCACATTGATTGATGCTCCCAAGTCCAACATGGCATTCTCAATCTTCATATTTCTGATTACGTAGGGAATGTAGAACATCCCTGGGTCTCCACACTTGGTAGCCATCTCCTTGCCCAAGACTGACGAGACATGCTCTCCTACTTGGAACTTTGCATTTTCATCATATTTGACCTTTCGTGTAAATAGTTCCTTTAAAAATTTTGCGCATTTGGGCATCAAGCTCATGGCAGTGAGCAGTGGAATATTGAATTCCACCCTTTTGAAGATTTGATACATCTCGCCCATTTCCTTAGCTTCTTTGTTCCTGGCCAACCTTCCTGGGAAGGGTGCCTTGGGTTTATAGGGGCGAGGTATCACTGTCTCTTCATCCTTCTTTTCGTCCTCTATCTTGCTCGATTCGATTGCCCTTTCTTCTTTAGCTGGCTGTTTTCTTTCTAGCAACTGCTTCCCACTTCTTGTAGAGATTGCTTTGACATGGGCATGATTGATTTCCACCTGTGGGGGTAGCTCTCCTTGCTTCTTCTCCAGTCTGGCTAATGTTTGAGTTAACTACCCAAGTTGAACGTTGATGTGCTGAACGGCTCCTTGGGTCTCCATTCTGAATTTTTCAAACTCTGCTTGTGCCTTGCTATTGTTTGTCCCTTGCCATTGTATTAACCATCTCAGCATATGATGAC
Source organism: Thymus mandschuricus (assembly GCA_029379335.1). NCBI lineage: Eukaryota > Viridiplantae > Streptophyta > Magnoliopsida > Lamiales > Lamiaceae > Thymus > Thymus mandschuricus. The sequence continues at coordinate 20,251,614 of CM057083.1, forward strand.
CTGTTCTGCTGATGTTGCCCTTGTTGGTGTTGTGGTTGTTGTTGTGGCTTCGGCCTCCATTTGAAGTTCTCGTGATCCCTCCATCCTGGATTGTAGAATTGTGAAATGGGATCATAATTGGGATAACCATTTCCTCCACTTCCTTAATTATGGCCAAGTATCCTTACTTCTTCTTGCAGCATCACCTCGGGACACTCATCAGTCATGTGCGTCGTGGCAAAGCATAGTTAACATGCGCGCACTCCATTCTTTTGTGGTCCATTCATGTTGACTATTTGCTCCAACAGAGTGCACATCTTGTCAAGTTTTGAGTCCAAAGCCGATCGTTCAACATGACTTGCCCTTGGCATGTCAATGGGCTCATCTCGAGTTTACTCCGCCATATCTTTAAATAGCTTCATAGCTTGACTTGGTAGTTTGTTTAGCACAGACCCTCCGCATGCAGCATTCACCAAAGCATGACCTTGCGGTCGAAGTCCCATCATTAAGTATTGAACCAAGTCAGGTTCGGCGATTGCATGCTGTGGGGACTTGGCCAAGAGCTGCTTGAACCTACCCCAATACTTATGGAAATTCTCTCCCGCTCCCATCTTGATTGAGTTAATCCTCTTCCGCATGTTTTGGATGCAGGAAGCAGGGTAGTATTTTCCTGAAACTTCTGCTGCAGTTGTGCCCAGGTAGTCACCAAGCCTTCTTCTAGCGTATATAACCATTCCCTTGCCCCGTCTTGCAGCGAGAAGAGAAATGCCAGCAGTCGTATATACTCTCCCTTGTTGCCTTGAGCTCTGACAGTGCAATACGTCATTTCGAAGTCTTGGAGATGACGTTGTGGGTCTTCTCCAGGCATGTCACTGAACTTAGGCAATAGTTGCAAGAATGCATGCTTAAGTTCCCAATCTGGGCCGAAGGAATGGGCAAGGTGATGCCCAGTGGCCTCAGATTTCCAGTGTTAGGGAAAACAGTTTCCCTCAGTGTCCGCTCAACATTATTAGGTGGTGCTCGTTGGTAGTCTCCCATCTCACGCTGCCTTCTTTCGCGAGCTCGTTGTTCAAGCCCTCTCCTTTGTGCACGTAACTGTCAGTTGGTTCTCTCGATCTCCGCATCAAATCGAAATTCTTCGGGTTGAGCTCCACTCCTAAATTGCATGCACTAGTCCAACACCTGAAAAATAGAAATTGAAAAGATCACTTTTAGTGCAACTCCCCCGGCAACGGCGCCAATTGACGCGACCGTCGTTTAGCCGCAATCAATAAATTTGTAGGACTATGCCCAAGACTCCTATAACTAGTATAGTAGTGGTAAGCACAGGGGTCGATCCCACGAGAAGTTGGAGTAGCAATCTTTCCAGAAACAAGTTGTCACGTTTTGGGGGTGGGCGTTGTTAGATCCGGGTCAAAGATTAACAACAACAATATAACTATTCATTTTACTTATAGATTTACAACATATGTTTAGGTACAAATGAATGAGAACTGAGTTGCCATGAATACGACGCAAGGCGCTGGTCCACAAAGCGTGCCCTCTATGAAACATGTACCTTTCCTCTATGAAAGCGGTCGAGACAGGCGCACAACGCAAGTTGTTCGTACTGTCGATCCAACCTCGTTCACGAAGAAAAAGGTATAACAATGAGGGATGGGGGATGAAATGGTAGACGCAAGGCGTCTATCTATTCATCCTCATATTGTTGAAGTGGAATATCTCTAAGCTCCACCACAGTCATCATCGTGCGCCTGCAAAATAGAGCCGGAGGAACAAAGGGGAGGTTCCTCCGGGAAGAACCTCCAACACTCAAGTCAGTATGAGTATGAAAATTCCAAATAGAGAATATCAATGGAACAGTGTGGAAAAGTATAGAAACTCATACCTCAAAATGATGAAATCATTATCTATTTATATGCGTGAAAAGGGGGTGAAAAGGTCAATGTACCTATGAGGGGAGGATAGAAAAGGAATTTTTGTGAGGACAAGATTCCCTCCGTCATTTATTTGGTGGTCCTCACCCTAAGGTACGTAGAGTCACATGGAGTGCGTGTTCGGCAGATCCCTGTGCTCTTAGCAGATGCTGAAGGATCTGGGGTAGCTTTTGTACAAGGATGGATCTGCACAGAGCTTGTGGCTTCTGCCTAGTACATGACATCTGCACCAAGGCATTGGGGAACGCCATGCTTCGAGATCCCCAAGGATGACGAAAGCGAGGCTTCCTTCTCGCATGGTTGAGCAAGCGTCTAGACTCACTTGGTTTTCTTCTTGGCTAGTGATTGGTGTGTAGATGTTGGGATTTTCGTAGTGTTTTCGAGTCCGTTTTCGTTATGTTTTGTGTCTCTTCCGTTTGTCTTTTGCTATGATTTGGTTGTTTGGAGTTTGGTTCGTGTAGGATCATTAGGTGGAAGAAACGGAAGGATACGGTTCGAAAAGGGCGAGGAATTGAGGAAAAATCAAGCATGGAGCAAGCACGACGTTGGACGAACGTCCAAGGCCCTGGACGGCCGTCCAGAGTACGCTGGACGAGCACGCGTATACCCTGGACGAGCGTCCAGAGAAGAATTGAAGAGCAGAGCGAGTGCTACGTTGGACGAGCGTCCAACGTTCCGGCCAGTTGTTATTTCCTTGTATAATTAGGTTTTCATACCTATTATATACACTATCCCTCGTGCACGAATTCTACAACACTTTTATCATTATTTAACTTTAGTTTTCAGCATTCAAACACTCTAGATTAGTTTTTATTGTTCGGATCCGGATTCTTAGTTCATTGCAATTTAATTCAAGACTTCTTCGTTTAATTCAAGTTCTTCGTTCTTCGTTTAATCTCGTAAGTTCATTATTGCTTTCGTTTACTTGTTTTAATTGCTTGCTTTCATTTTAGATTCGTTTTCTTAATTGCTTCGTTTAATTTCCTTAGTTTAATTTCGTTCGTTCGATTTTCAAGTTCTAGTTTAGATTCGTTTTTCTCAAGTTTCAATTCTCTCGTTTTTAAAGCTTTCAAAGTTAGATTTATTTTTCCTTTAAATTTCTAGATTTTATTCATTAATTCTAAGGTAGTTTATGATTTCTTTTATGCTTCCTTTATTGCTTTCTTTTCGATTCTTCCCTAGGTAGATTTATTGCTTTCTTTTAGTTTAATTCTTAGATTTATTTCTTACGTTCTAGATTAGTTATTTACGTGCTTTTATTTATTGCTTTGACTTATTTTATTTGCCTAGGATTTAAAACAAAAACCCCAAAATCTTCTTTACTTGTTTTCTTAGTTTTAGGCTAGATTAGGATTTACTACATAATTGATTGCCCTGTTAAGTTTTCCTTGAGATTCAATACTTTGGTTTTACTTGCTAGTGCTACGATAAGATTTCGTTCTATTGCGAACACTTTTTAGTGAAACAAATTTTGGCGCCGTTGCCGGGGAAAACTTTAGGCGATTTATTGTGTAATATTTTTATTTGTTTTATTTTTATTTTTATTTGTGTTTCTTCGATTTTCTTGTTTCTCCCACTCGGTGCGTTTAACCCTTTTGTTGAGTGTTGTTTATGCATGGTCGCCGAAGTCTTCAAAGGAGTTTAGCACCCTACTTCGACAACATCCATCAAAGGAAAGCGATTTTAGCCGCGAAGGAGAAGGAGGAGATCGATTCTCAGACTTTTCCTTAGTCTTGTTATTTGCAGAGCCCGAAGCCATGGCAGCTAGAGTCATGGGCGATTTTGCTCGCCCCACATTCATGGCCACCACTTCGGCGATTGTCCTGACGGAAGCGGTCAGGAATCATGAGCTTAAACCTCACCACATGGCGTTGCTTCCATCCTACCATGGGCTGCCCAACGAGGATGCTTTGACGTTCATCCGAGAGTTTTGCACGGTGGTGCAAACTTTCCCACTCTCGGGTCTCACGGAGGACAACTTGAAGATGAAGTGCTTCCCGTACACCCTCAAGGATCGAGGAAAGTCATGGTATTTGGCACTGCCGGCCAACTCTCTCGCCACACGGAATGCGGTATGTGAGAAGTTCATGCTCAAGTACTACCCGAACCGCAAGACTCAAGAGGTGCGGTCAAAGATTATGAATTTTTCCCAAGACAACGATGAGCCATTTCACGAAGCATGGGAGAGGTTCCAAGAGCTACTTCAACAGTGCCCTCATCATCAAATGGCACCGGAGTTGCTTTGGCAATATTTCTACGACGCCCTCAACCAAACTTGTCAATTCATGGTGGATAGTTCGGCCGGAGGCAACATCGCGGTCAAGACAGCTGACGAGTTGAAGGAGATTTTCGAGACGCTCGCTGCGAGTTCTCAACAAAAATCAGCTAGACCGAGGAAAGTGGAGGCGAGTGCAGTTTCGATGAGCCCCGATATGAAGAAGCAAATTGCCGACATGTATAGGGATCTCGAGAATTTGAAGATTAAGCAAAGTGCACCGGCCCCGAAGGAGGAAGAGAGGAAGCCGACCAATGCGAGATTTGTGGAGAGCTTGGACATATCAAGGAAGTGTGCCACAACATGGGGGAGTTTCCATACGAAGGAGGAGCCGAGGTGTATGCCGCTCAAGGATACCCGCCTCAAGTGCCTCCACCTCAAGGATACCAAGGGGGATACAATGGACGTTTCCAAAATCCAAGGCCGACACAAGGGCAAGGTAATCCTCCTACCTATCCTAATAGGCGCCCTCCACCATATAATAGCCCTTATCCTCCACCAAATCCCTACTACTCTCATCCACCACCACCATATTATCCACCACCACAATACCCTCCAAATCCATATTATCCACCACCTCCATACTACCCCCCTCAACCTACTCCTACACCACCACCAACATACCAAAATTCTCGTCCTCAAGGACCTCCTCATAAGCCTCTCGTCGATGAGAGTCTCTCTACATTCCTTCATGAGTCTAAATTGGCTCGAGAGGCTCAAGATGCTAACATTAAGAGGCTCGAGACGACAATTGGCCAAATTTCTGGATCCATGCACTTGATGCAACAACCGGCGGATTCCGAGTCAAGGGATTCAACCACAACAAGCTAAAGAGGTGCAAGCCCCATATCCCCAATATGTTCCTCCTTTTCCACCACATCAAGCCCAAGCCGTTTCGGTGTTACGGAGCGGGAGGCACGTGGATAATGGAGTTGTGATGCCGCCTCAAAGCCATTCTAGCCAAAGGTGGAGCCCGAATTCGCGTTGGGGATCGAGCCAAAACCATGCAACCCAGCACTCTGGACGGGCGTCCAGCGTTTCTGGACAACCGTCCAACGTTGGACGACCGTCCAACACTGAAGAGGAGCCAAATGCGAAGGCCACCCTGGACGAGCATCTAGCCAACATTGGACGACCGTCCAACGCCCAGAACGCACGCACGGAGTCCGAGGAAGCTGAGAAAGAGTCTCAACGTCTCCACAAGACGTCCAATCCTTATGTTCCCCCCATTTCTTATCCAAGTCGAGTGAAGAACAAGAAGCGTGATCAACAATTCATGGATTTATACAAGCTTCTTTCAAAGGTGGACGTGAACTTGCCTCTCCTTGATGTCATTCGCAATGTGCCACCGTTCGTGAGGTTCGTGAACGAGTTGACATCAAGGAAGAAGTCGTTCGATGAGATGGAGACGATTGCGGTGTCGGAGGTGGCGACATCAATTATGCAACACCCTCTTCCACCTAAGCAACGAGATCCAGGTTCTTTCGTTATCACTATCTCTTTAGGTAATGGTAAGGAAGCATGTGGTATGCTAGATTTAGGTGCCGGTATTAATCTTATGCCTTATTCTATCTTTAAGCAATTAGAGTTAGGAGAACTTAAACCCACTCGCATGAGCCTTCAATTGGCGGATAGGTCTATTAGGTACCCTAGAGGTATTATTGAGGATATTCTTGTTCGTGTGTGGGGTTTGATTGTTCCCGTTGATTTTGTGGTTTTAGAGATAGGTGAGGTCCAAGAGAATGGTATTGAGCACACACTTTGCTAGGTCGTCCTTTCATGGCTACTACTAACACTTTGATTGATGTGAAGAATGGTGTGATTAAGATGTCGGTGTTAGGAGAGGATGTCTCATTTTCTGTGCATAAGAGTCGGCCAATGTCATCGGTCAATTTAATTGACAATTGTTCTTTCATCGATAAGATTGATGCCTTGGCCGAGTGCTCTTTTGTGCAGGATTTTGACACCGAGGAAGTGTGTTGGGGATCCGGAGATCAAATGGAATGGGAGCGAATGGAGAGAGACATCGAGATCAAACTCCCGTTTCCCCCTCAAGACCCCGAGCCCGGCTCGAAGATTCCGGAGCCGTTGGAGTTGAAAGAGCTACCATCGCATTTGAAATATGTGTTTTTAGAGGGAGGAAATCAAAAACCCGTGATTATCTCTTCGTCTTTGTCTCTTGCAGAGAAAGGAGCTTTGGTGGGCATACTCAAGGAGAACAAGCTCGCTTTTGGATGGAGTTTGGCGGATATTCGAGGGATAAGCCCGGCCACGTGCATGCATCGCATCAATCTCGAAGAAGGCGCTCGCCCCAAACGAGATGGACAAAGGAGGCTCAACCCAATGCTCATGGAGGTCGTGCGCAAGGAAATCTACAGGCTATTGGCAGAGGGTATTATCTATGCCATCGCCGATAGTGAGTGGGTTAGCCCGGTGCACGTCGTTCCAAAGAAGGGAGGAATTACGGTGTCGAAGAACGAGAAGGACGAGTTGGTCCCCTCGCGCCCGGTTACCGGTTGGAGGATGTGCATCGATTATACGAAGCTCAATGCTTCCACCAAAAAGGACCACTTTCCTCTCCCTTTTATTGATCAAATGCTTAGTTAGCCGGGCAGGAATTTTATTGTTTTCTAGATGGCTTGTCAGGTTACTACCAAATTGCGATAGCTTCGGAGGATCAAGCAAAGATGGCCTTCACAAGCCCTTTTGGGACCTACGCTTATAGGAGGATGCCATTTGGTCTCTGCAACGCACCGGGTACGTTCCAAAGATGCATGATGTCTATTTTTTCGGAATTTATCGGTGACTTTGTTGAGATTTTTATGGATGATTTTTCTGTTTTTGGGTCGTCTTTTCATGATTGCTTGATGAAAATAGAGAGAGTCTTAAGAGATGCATTGAGAGTGGTCTTACTTTGAGTTGGGAAAAGAGTCATTTTATGGTTAGAAGTGGAATTGTTTTAGGCCATATAGTCTCGAGTAAGGGTATAGAGGTCGACAAAGCGAAAGTGGAGGTAATTGAAAAATTGCCACCACCTAGTGATGTCAAAGGTATTAGGAGTTTCCTTGGTCATGCGGGCTTTTATAGACGATCTATTAAGGATTTTTTTAAAATTAGCCAACTTCTTTGTCGTTTACTTGCTCAAGATGTGCCTTTCCACTTTGATGATTCTTGTATGCATGCTTTTCTCACTTTAAAAGAAAAACTCATCTCTGCTCCTGTTGTAGTTGGTCCCGATTGGTCATTGCCTTTTGAAATTATGTGTGATGCTTCGAATAATGCCGTAGGGGCTGTTTTGGGTCAAAGAGTCGATAAGATGCTTCGTGTGATTTACTATGCTAGTTTAACGCTTAATCCTACTCAAGTGAATTACACCACCACCGAACAAGAGATGTTTGTTGTTGTTTTTGCCTTAGATAAATTTAGATCTTACATCATAGGGTCTAAGGTGATTATTTATAGTGATCATGGTGCTCTTAAACATCTTTTGACTAAAGCCCAAGCAAAACCTAGGTTGATTAGATGGGTCTTATTATTGCAAGAATTTGATATTGAGATTCGTGATAGGAAAGGTAGTGATAATCGTGTGGCCGACCATCTCTCTCGCCTCGATTCACCTCCCCCTTATTTTTCACTTGATGATATTTGTGATTCCTTCCCTTTTGAGAATGTTAATGAAGTGAATGCTACTCCTTGGTTTGCCGATATTGCTAATTACTTGGCCGATAAGAAACCGAACGATCCGCCATGAGTAGAGAGATAGTGGTTGGCTTCATCCTCCCGATCTTGAGCCGGTTGAAAATAGATAGGGGCATCAAATTGATGCTAGCACCAAGATCACATAGGATGTTTTGGAAAAATTGATCTCCAACCTTGCATGCTAGTGTGAACCTACCGAGATCCTTTTGCTTCAAAGGTAGTTTCTTTTGGATCACCGCGCTACACTCATATGTGAGGTTGATTGTCTTGAACTTCCCCCACTTCTTCTTTCCCGACACCGCATCCTTGATGAACTTCATGTGGTTGGGCATGTCTCGAAGAGCATCGAGAAGCGGGATGTTGATGTTGACCTTTTGTAGTATCTCCAAGAAACGTTGATACTTTTCATCTTGCTTCGTCTTGGTCAAACGTTGTGGAAAAGGGGCCTCCAGAACGTACGTCGGGAGTTGGGGCGATTGTGCACCCTCTCGATCACCCTATCGATCGAGAGAGGTGTCGAGAGGTCCCTTTTGACCTCGAAGTTTGACCTCTCGACCCCCATCTCGATCGATAGGGGTGTGGAGAGGTTTCCTCTGATTTTTTTGGGCGACCTCTCGAACGACCTCTCGATCGAGAGAGGTGTCGAGAGGGTCGCATTGTATTTCCTCATGGTAATGCTCTCGATCGTCCTCTCGGTCGATAGGTGTATCGAGAGGACACTTCTGGACTCCAATGTTGACTTCTCGATCGACCTCTCGATCGAGAGAGGTGTCGAGAGGCCCTCGTTTCGGCACTTGTCTCCTCATCTCCTCGATCTCTGCATTCTTTTGGCTTCCGTTTCCAGTATCTTCAGCTTCCAAGGATGCATTTATATATTTTTTGCCACTCCGAAGCTCAATAGCATGAACGTGATGGTTGTTCTTCGGGTTTTGCTCAGTGTTGCTTGGGAATTGGCCGGGCTTATGGACTCCTCCTTGAGCGTTGGCTATTTGACATATTTGCGCCTCCAACATCTGCATTTGCTTGGTTAAGGCATTGATGCTACTCCCCAAATTGTTTCTCAAAGTAGTTTGAGTAGGCTCCAATGTCCACAACTTTGCATCTTGTTTTGTCATCCTCATCTCCGATTGAGCCATATATTGACGAATCAAGTCATCGGTGGACATCTCCTTCTTTGGCTCTTGGATGACTCCGTTTTCAACATGGAAGCCGGGAGGTGGTTGCAAAGCGTTGTTCGGATTGTCATAAGCGAAGTTTGGATGGTTTCGGTTGATGGGAACATAAGGCTTCTTGTACCCTCCTTGATAGTTCGAACCTCCTTGGCATCCTTGTCCTCCTTGCCACATGTTTCCTTGATTTGGTTGCCACTTGCCACCTTGTTGCACAAAATTGGCATCTTCTCCTTCGGATTGGGGTGCTTGTTCATCAACTATAGCATCGCACCGAAGCACTCATTTCTTGATAATATCCAACTCATTCGTTGTTTTCGTGTACTTTCCATCAAGTCTTCGTAAGCCTCGATCCTAATATTGGCAACTCTCCTTCTTCCTACATGTCGGTCAATAGCCTCTTCATAATTCGAATTGACGGTAAGCTCAATAATCTCCATTGCCACATCATACTCGTTGTTCAAAAATCCTCCTTTGGAAGCATAGTCGAGCTCCTTCCTACACAAATTGTTTAAACCACAATAGAAGCATGTGATTCGATCCTCCTTGCTAATTCCATGATTTGGGCATGCTCTCAATAGCTTCTTGAACCTTCCCCATGCCTCGTAGAAGTACTCATCCTCATATTGTTGAAATTTATTAATCTCGTTAATAAGCTTCTAAGCCCTCGAGGGTGGGAAAAATTTGTTGAGAAATCTCGTGCACATGTCGGTTGATAGCACTATTTTCTACCACACAAAATAGGTGTAATATAAAGAAGCACGAGTATCGTATCCACAGGGATTGACAAGTCGAAAACGCACACAATACCTCTACTAAAGAACTAATGTGATGTTTAGGCTTTTAAGAGTTTAGGATTGTGGTATTTATAGACTAGGCAAATAATAAAAAGACTCAATTAATCATATAAGGAAACAAATAAATAAGGAAAATAAATAGCCAAATAAAATAACTTAGGACTCAAGCAACAAAACAAATAAGGGAAGTAAACAATTAAGGAAAAGTGTTGACTTTAGGGAAGCCTACCTAATCAAACATATGAAAGCAATTAATGCATACAATTAACCAATTTAATCCAATCTAAATGTGATATATGAAGTATAACCTACACCCCGATAAAAGCAATGCAAGTTGTCACTTAATATGATCCTAATATCCTTTCGGACGCATAGATATCAAACTAAGTGCAAAAGAGAACAAGTATCAATGATATAATCAATTAGGTTCAATTAAGACACCCAAATCAATTACATGCAAACATATGATAATTCAAACTCAATTAAGACAAATCAAATTATCATACCATGTATTTATGAGATCTATTATGCAATATCCTATCAAGGCATATAAACATAACTATGCATACATAATTAGTGGCCAATTAATCATGCATGAGAATATGCACCATGAAAACATGCATCTAGATTGGAAGGCTAATTGTAAACAAAAACACTTACATAGATTCAATTAGGCATTCAATCCCTAAAATCAACTAAGGAATTTAGCTAGACATAATTAAAGAAAACATAAACACAAAAGATTGAAAGAACATAATTAAAGAGTAGAAGTAAGAAAAACTTGAACACAAACGAAGAACTTCGAATCTTGAATCTTGCATAAACTTGAAAAGCTCCAATGTTGAATACAAGAATAAAGCTCTAAAGGAAAAATAAAGTGCTAGAGAAGTATGAAGGATGATAAAGTGTTGATATCTGGTTTACAATGCTAGAATAGGAGTATATATAGGAGAAATTTACATAAGGAAAACCTAAACCAAAAAGGAGTCTAATTAATTAAGGAAGGAATTCCCGGCTGGAACCCCCTCTCGACAGACCTCTCGATCGAGAGAGGTATCGAGAGGGTATGAAATGAGCTCTCGATCGATAGCTGCGGCAGAAGGTACCTCTCGACATACCTCTCGATCGAGAGAGGTATCGAGAGGCCTTCTCTCGAACTCAAATCTTGGACTTTGCTCTTCGATCTTCACGCCTTGTCTCGTCTCGGGGTTTTAGCACCAAAATATGCCTAAAAACTTAAGAAAACACCCACAAGCATAATATTGCCCAATATAATGAAAATCATATAAACTAAAGACAATACTACACAAACGAGACACAAAATCGACTCTTTTTGGTTATGAAAACAAGGTAAATTTCACCTATATCAAATCCCCCAAACTTAAACATTGTTCGTCCCGAACAATACCAAAACATAAACAATAGACTCTAGCATTGTGAACTATATAGGCCTCAAAACTTTTTAAAAACAATTTCTCATGATCATGATCAAAACTATGCACACACCCTTAGCATCAATAACACAATTCATTCAACAAATTCAACTCATGTAAATCCATCGAAGAACACTCTCCAACATGTGAGATATTTATATGTGTATAAGTGAACACTCAACTCTCTCAAAGAAAAAGATGTATGAAATAATGCACATCATAAGGGTTCACTCAACATCAATGTAATGCAACATGTTTACCATAGGCTTGCCCCTAATCTCAACATCTCCACCTAATGTAATAGCTACAAACTAGGATAAAAAAGGTCTTTATATAAGCTTGTAATGTAGGGACATTGGTTAAGGTAGGGAATATATAGGCTAAGTGACTCAAAATAAATTCAAACCATCAACCTCTTTTCAACTCCAACCCAAGTATGGTTTTTCAACTCCATCTTCTACCATCCAACACCACTACACAACATCAATATCATAGATGCATATAATACAATTCAAGCTAACTATCCCCTTATGCTTTTATTCTCATTCTCTTCTTTTTTCCTCTTTTTTTTTTTTTTTTTTTTTTTTTTTTTTTTTTTCTTTTTTTTTTTCTTAGAGCTCATCTAATGAATGTTCCTTCTAATATTTGAACAAAGGCTCTATATTTTTTTTTTTTTCAACTTATTTTTCTAAGCTTATAGGGATAGCTAACTATACTAAATCAAGCATCTAGAATTCTTTTCTTTTTCTTCTCCATACCACAACAAATATTCTTTTTAACACCTCCCACATCACCAACTAAATCCACTAAAGATACCCTTATCCATCCAAACCTCCTATCATCCAAGCTTAAGAAAGAAAGGCTCATAACAAGGCTCAAAGGGGGTAAACAAAGATTATGATCAAGGTTAGTGTATGGGAATCATGTGGCTAAAGAAAAATGGCCTAAGATCATCTCCTTGTTCATAAATATACTAAGGTCTTGATGGAGAAATAGGGCAAGTTCTAGAAACAATGAAACATACATGATCACTCAATCAAAGAAATAGGCATCAACATGCACAAAAAGCTCAATTCTCACGGGCTCAAACTAAGTAGTTCCCGACATCAAGACATGCTTCAATTTCATCAAATAAATTGCGTCGCTTCGCCAAGGGTCTATGCATAATAAAGATCATGAAATTTTCTTCAAAACTCAAGCAAAATTTTTTCTATCATTGGCCAAATTCACAATACTATCATCGCATGCTTATTCGACTCAATTTAACCTAAGACTCAAAACAATAAAAGACTCAACATAAAAGACTCGAACATACCCCAAAATAAACTAACTACTAAAGCAATTAAAGAAAATACTCAAAAAGATTGTTAACTTTAGTTACTCTTCCCCCTCCCCCAAACTTATTTCAAAATCAAAGATCAAGGAATAAGTTTGCAAAAAGAAGAATGAACTAAGTTAACAAATGTACCTCATTGAAATGGCGGCGGAAGGGAGGGTTGTCGGAGTTATTGGGGTCGAATCGTTGATGGGAATCCGGGTAGTGAGGATAGAAGTAGTGCATCTCATGCACCATCCTATTGTAGTTCTCCAAATAAGCTCTCTCATCCTCACGCCTCTTCGCCTCATCTTCTCTCCTTTTCACCTCGTGCTCAAAGTAAGCATTGAAAGCATCGAAATGACCTCCAATGTATGTACGAAGGTCCCCCACCTCGAGGTTTGCACTTCTTCTCGAACTCCTCTCACTTGAGACTCAACAAACTCCCTACCATCCCAATGGTAGTTGTCCATCGCCTCCAATGTCTCCGTATGCCAATCTTGCATTGTAGAGAATTCCGGAGCTCTCATGTAGAAACCGGGTTGTGGAAAACCTTCGTATCCTTGCGCGTACGCATCCTCCTCTTGATCAAATCCTTGCTCATATTGCTCGGCCTCTTCTCCATCGTCTTCCTCCTCATCATCATCGCCTCCTTCATCGGGCCTTGGACCTCCCTCAGCCCACATAAGCTCCTTGTGTTGGGGAGAATTCATCTTCCCGTTTCCTCTCCATAGCTTCTCATTCCTGATCACCTCGGTCAAGTAGTTGTTCGGCAGCGGGAAAGGTGAACTCCACTCCTCCCATGTAGCTTAAAGAACCACCCGGACGTGTCGAAAGATATCATCCTTTCAAGCTCCAACGTGCGTCTATCCACAAAGATGGACCTAGACACGGGCTGCTCTCCAATCGGAATGTTGAAGTGTTAAGCAAGTGGAGTGATGAATGCTCCTATCCCAATCTTTTGCCCCCCGAACAAGTATGCTTGGTTCTCCATATGATCTACGAGGTAAAGGGCTGCACATTGAGAGTGGCCTCGATATGAGGTCCAAATAAGATGAGCGTCGGTGGTAAGGAAGGTGCCGGAGTCGTGACGGGAATGGATGGTGGACGAAATCAGCCTATGGAAGTAGCGAATCGTGGGATTCCGAATTGAGGTGGCCTTCGCAGTAGCCGGGTTGTAAGATCTCCTCCTTTCCTCCTCAAAATCCACGAATTGTGCCCACAAATCTTGAAGATTCGGATGATTGTTGCCAATGTACTCGCCATTCTTGTTTCCTCTGATAATATCATTGAGTTGATCCATATCAAGCTCCCTTGGTTGACCACCGAGTTGGAAACGAATGACGTGGGGCACTTGATTGACTCGCTCCACCACCAAAGTTGAGAGAAACTCCACTGTTAGAATGTGATATGTCAAGTGATTTCCTTGGAAGATGTTGGTGAAGCCTCCTCTTTGCATCATTTGGGTGATCTCGTCGGCTATCCCCATCGCCGTTATCGTCTCTTGATGGAGGAAACGACAATGCTTGTGCTTGAGTTGCACAAGATGAGACCATCTCCTCTTGGACTCCGCTGTGGTGAGCTTAAGCTTGAACGCCTTGGGCTCCAAACTTGAGGGCATCGACCTTGCCGGCGGCATCCAATTCTCCGGGATGGTCTTGTCGTTTTTCCACGTCTCCTTTCCTTTGCTTGAAGAGGTGACCTTTTCCTTCCCCTTGCCTTTGCTTGAAGAGGTCGAAGCAACGTTCTTTCCCTTGTCTCTTGCCATCTTAGTACCTAAAAATTACACAAATTAATACAAGAGATGCAAGAATAAAGCAATATGTATCCTCTTCCCCCAAACTTCAACCAAAGTCAATTCTCCCCCATTATTAACTCAATTAATCATCACCAATCCATACATTACTCCTCCAAAAACATGATCTTATCATCACAAAATTTCAATCTCATGCATATAGATGCCAATGAATCTTCATCAATTCATAGACAAATTCAAAGACTCATTCGCATGTCAATACACAATCCTCTTCACGTTCATCAATGAATTCAATTCATACAAATAATTCAATAAAATCCATAAATTCATTCAATCATGCTCAATCTAATACCCAATCTATCAATCCAAAGATTTAACCATCAAAAATGAATTTCAATCGGTCAAAACATGTGAATTCATGTAGAGACTCAAGAATTGATAAGAGAAGGGCAAGAAATTGAGTACCTTTTGACGAATTGAAGAGAGAAATTGAGAGTTCTTGTGTGTTCTTGAGAGAATTTGTGAGTTGTGTGTGTATGGTATGTGAATTGGGTGTATATAGTATATTTAAAGGGGTAGAAAAACCTGGTCAAAGTTGGAATTTGCGCCGTCAACACCCCTCTCGATAGACCTCTCGATCGAGAGAGGTGTCGAGAGGTAGCTACTGGACACGAACATTTGACCTCTCGACAGGCCTCTCGATCGAGAGAGGTGTCGAGAGGTTCTGCTTTTCACGTACTGTCCTCCCCTCTCGATCGAAAACACGGGCGTCTCGATCGAGAGGCTTCTCGTGACAAAAACCTGGGCACATATTTCATAATATCTCGATACCCCTCTCGATCGAGAGGGGTGTCGAGAGACCCCTACTATATAGCAATTTTTCACCTCTCGACAGGCCTCTCGATCGAGAGAGGTGTCGAGAGGTCCTGCCCGAGAATTTTTTTCTACACAACACTTTAATATTCGTTAGTATATTAAGGGGTTTCGACTCTAAATTATGAAAAATAAATTACCTACGACTCTAAAATAGACCGAAACAAAATAAAAAACGGGATACGAATATTGGGTTACCTCCCAATAAGTGGCCGCTTTCTTGGGGAATAGAGGCAATGACTTGAAGTAGTGCTTGAGTCGATGTCCGTTCACCACGAATTTTTCACCATCGTTTTTCATCACTTCGAATGCACCATTCTTCAAGTCCTTATAAATAACATACGGCCCCGACCACTTGCTTTGCAATTTTCCTGGAAACAAACGAAGTCGAGAATTAAAAACAAGAACATCATCACCAATTTCGAACTTACGCTTTTTGATGCTCAAGTCGTGAAATCTTGCGGCTCGTTCTTTGTAGATCCTTGAATTCTCGAATGCTTCGTTTCTCCATTCATCAAGCTCCAACAAGTCATCACACCTTTGACCCATGGCTTCCTTGAACTCGAAATTGATTCTTCTAGTCGCCCAATAAGCTTTGTGCTCCAATTCCATAGGTAGATGGCAAACTTTCCAAATAACAATTGGTATGGCGACCTTCCGATTGGTGTCTTGAAAGCCGTCCTATAGGCCCAAAGCGCGTCATCCAAGTATTTTGCCCACTCCTTCTTGTTGGTGACGGTTTTCTCCAAGATTTGCTTGATCTCTCGATTAGCTAGCTCGGCTTGAGCATTTGCTTGAGGGTGGTAGGGCGATGTAACCTTGTGCTTGACTCCATATTTTGCAAGGAGCGATCCTAACCAACGATTGTTGATGTGGCTCCCCACATCGCTAAGCAAAGCTCTCGGAGTTCCAAACCGAGTCAAAATATTTCGCTGGAGGAATTTGATCACCACCTTCGAATCGTTGGTTGTAGTAGGAATGGCCTCGACCCATCTAGACACGTACTCCACCGCAAGTAAGATGTAAGAGAACCCTTGAGACTTGGGGAAAGGACCCATGAAATCAATCCCCCAAACATCAAAGAGTTCCACCTCCATGATAGTTCGTTGCGGCATCTCATCCCTCTTCGTGATGTTCCCCATCCTTTGGCATCGATCACAAGACTTGATGAACTCATGGCAATCCTTGTAGATCGAAGGCCAATAGAAACCACTATGAAATATCTTGAGGGCGGTCTGATTTGCTGCAAAGTGTCCCCCATTCGAAGCGCTATGGCAATCCTCGATGATCTTTTTCCACTCCGATTGTCGAACACATCGCCTTATGACTCCGTCGGCACACCTCCGGTACAAGTAAGGATCATCCCAATAGTAAAACTTGCAATCGTGAAGGAACTTCTTCTTTTGATGAGACGATAGATCCTTGGGCACATGATGAATCACCAAGTAGTTGACGATGTCGGCGAACCAAGGTATCAAATCATCTACCTCGAAAATCTGCTCATCGGGGAAGCTTTCCTTGATAGCAATCTTCGAATCCTCTCCGTCCACGGGCTGCTCAAGTCTCGAAAGATGGTCGGCCACCACATTCTCGCATCCCTTCCTATCCTTGATCTCCATGTCGAACTCTTGAAGAAGCAAAATCCAGCGAACTAACCTTGGCTTCGAGTCCTTCTTGTTGAATAGGTAGCGAATGGCGGCATGGTCGGTGTGCACAATTGTGTGAGATCCCACCAAATAAGGTCTAAACTTGTCGAAAACATAGACCACAGCGAGTAATTCCTTCTCCGTGGTAGTGTAGTTGTGTAGTTCCTTTGAGCCGAGTCCAATGTCTTGCTAGCATAGTAGATCACTCGGAATAGCTTCTCCCTTTTCTGCCCCAAAACTGCTCCTACCACCCAATCGCTTGCATCGCACATGAGCTCGAACGGGGTACTCCAATCCGGTGACACCAAGACGGGAGTAGAGATGAGCGCCTTCTTCAACGTCTCGAAAGCTTCCAAGCAATCTTCATCAAAAACGAACTTGACATCCTTCTCGAGCAATACACACAACGGCTTTGTGATTTTCGAAAAATCCTTGATGAACCTTCGATAGAAGCCGACATGTCCCAAGAAACTCCTCACCGATTTAACGTTGGTTGGTGGTGGCAACTTCTCGATGGCTACGACTTTGGCTCGATCCACCTCTAATCCTTCCGAAGACACCTTGTGACCTAGCACAACTCCTTCTTGCACCATGAAGTGGCACTTCTCCCAATTGAGGACGAGGTTCGTCTCTTGACACCTTTGAAGCACCGTGGCAAGATTCTCCAAACATTGTTCAAAAGAAGAACCAAATACTGAAAAAATCATCCATGAATACCTCCATAATATTCTCGATCAATCCATGGAAGATGGCCATCATGCACCTTTGGAAAGTGGCCGGTGCGTTGCATAACCCAAACTGCATCCTCCGATAAGCAAATACTCCATAGGGGCATGTGAATGCTGTCTTGTGTTGGTCCTACAGAGTGATGGCGATTTGGTTGTAGCCGGAGTATCCGTCGAGGAAGCAATAGTACTCATGGCCGGCCAATCGATCGAGCATTTGATCTACAAACGGGAGGGGAAAGTGATCCTTCCTAATTGTTGCGTTGAGGAGCCTATAATTGATACAAACTCGCCATCCCGTGACAAGCCTCGTTGCAATTAGCTCCCCATTCTCATCGTTGATGACCGTCATGCCTCCTTTCTTTGACACCACTTGAGTAGGGCTCACCCACTCACTATCCGAAATAGCGTAGATCATGCCGGCATCGAGCAACTTTAATACCTCCTTCCTCACCACTTCTTGCATCGCTGGATTCAAACGCCTTTGAGGTTGTACCCTTGGGGGTTGGCCTTCCTCGAGCAATATCCTATGCATGCAAAGCGAAGGACTAATACCTTTGATGTCGGCAATCGTCCATCCAATTGCAGATTTATGCTCCCTTAGAACCCTCAATAGCTTATCCGTGTTTGCCTCCGTGAGTTGGGAAGAAACGATCACCGGGTACGTCTCTCCTTCTACTAAGAATTGATACTTGAGGTGCTCGGGTAATGGCTTCAATTCCACCTTAGGGGCTGCATCCTTCTTCTCTTCTTCCTCGAGAACTCCGTTATCCACCTTCTTGTTGATGTCGAGGTAAGGAACTTCCTCGTGTCGAAGTTGTGGTGGGTTTGCTTCCATTTGATGTAGATACCCGAGAATCTCATCGCAAGCTTCATCTAACTCCTTGTAGGCATATAACAAACTCGAGATGCAATGGTTGAGTGCCTCCTCCGATGTAGGTGGTGTCAATGTCTCGATGGAGAAGATATCCTCACGATGATCATCGGGTCTCTTCATGGCTTCATAGATAGAAATTTTCAGCTCCTCGCCATTGACTCGAAAGGTGAGGTCTCAATCTTGAACATCGATCAAAGCTCTTCCCGTGGCTAAGAATGGCCGTCCTAAGATCAATGGTTGATTGGCATCCTCGGGCATGTCCAAAACGACGAAATCTGCCGGGAAGACAAGGTTGTGCACTTGAACTAGAACATCCTCCACTATCCCTCGTGGATAAGAAACTGATCGGTCCGCCATAAGTAAAGAGATGGTGGTCGGCTTCATCCTCCCGATCTTGAGCCGGTTGAAAATAGAGAGGGGCATCAAATTGATGCTAGCACCAAGATCGCATAGAACGTTTTGAAAGACTTGATCTCCAATCTTGCATGCTAATGTGAACCTCCCAGGATCCTTTCGCTTCATTGGTAGCTTCTTTTGGATCACCGCGCTGCACTCCTCCGTGAGGTTGATTGTCTCGAACTTCTCCCACTTCTTCTTCCCCGATACCGCGTCTTTGATGAACTTCATATGATTGGGCATGTCGCGAAGAGCATCAAGAAGTGGTATGTTGATGTTGACCTTTTGTAGTATCTCCATGAAGCGTTGATACTTCTCATCGTGCTTCGTCTTGGTCAATCTTTGCGGGAAAGGGGCCTTCGGGGTGTAAGTCGGCAATTGGGGCGGCTGCTTGGCCTCTCGACCGACCTCTCGATCGAGAGAGGTGTCGAGAGGCACCTTCTGACTTTGAATTTTGACCTCTCGACCACCCTCTTGATCGAGAGAGGTGTCGAGAGGGTCAATTTGAATCTCCTCGTCGTAAACCTCTCGATCCTCCTCTCGATCGATAGAGGCATCGAGAGGTGGATTCTGACTTCTAGTATGGACCTCGATCGACCTCTCGATCGAGAGAGGTGTCGAGAGGCCCTCGCCTCGGCACTTGGATCCTCATTTCCTCACGCTCTGCATTCGTGAAGCTCCCGTCTCCTTTCTTCTCTGTTTCCAAGGATGGATTTGTGTATTTTGTGCCACTCCGAAGCTCAATAGCGTGAACATGGTGGTTGTTCTTCGGGTTTTGCTCCGTGTTACTTGGGAATTGGCCGGGCTTATGGACTCCTCCTTTAGCGTTGGCTATTTGACTCATTTGCGTCTCCAACATTTGCATTTGTTTGGTCAACGCGTTGATGCTACTTGCCAAGTTGTTGGTTGAGGTGCTTTGAGTGAGCTCTAATGTCCTCAACTTCGCGTCTTGTTGTGTCATCCTCATCTCCGATTGAGCCATATATTGACGAATTAAATCATCGGTGGACATCTCCTTCTTTGGCTCTTGGATGACTCCGTTCTCAACATGGAAGCCGGGAGGTGGTTGCAAGGCATTGTTCGGATTGGCATAGGAGAAGTTTGGATGATTTTTGGTTGTTGGGCACATAAGGCTTCTTGTATCCTCCTTGGTAGTTTGAACCTCCTTGTCCTCCTTGCCACTTGTTTCCTTGATTAGGTTGCCACTTGCCTCCTTGTTGCACAAAATTGGCATCTTCTTCTCCGGTTGGGTTTGCTTGTTCGTCTGTGACCGCATCGTACCGAAGTACTCCTTTCTTGATAGAATCCAACTCACTTGCTGTTTTTGTATACTTCTCCATCAAGTCCTCGTAAGCATCGATTCCACTGTTGGCAACTCTCCTTCTTCCAAGTCGTCGATCAGTAGCTTCTTCATAACTCGAATTTACGGTCAGCTCAATGATCTCCATAGCCACGTCATACTCATTATTCAAGAATCCTCCCTTCGAAGCATAATCGAGCTCCTTCCTACACAACTTGTTCAAACCATGATAGAAGCACGTGATTTGATCCTCCTTGCTAATTCCATGATTCGGGCATGCTCTCAATAGCTTCTTAAATCTTCCCCACGCCTCGTAGAAGTGCTCATCCTCATATTGTTGAAATTGGTTGATCTCATTGATAAGCTTTTGAGCCCTCGAAGGTGGGAAGAACTTGTTGAGAAACTTCATGCACATCTCAGCCCAAGTAGTGACCTCCTTCTTGTCCAATCCATCTAACCACTCTCTTGCATCGTCCTTGAGAGACCACACGAAGAGGCTAAGCTTGAGATAATCCGAAGACACTCCATTGGCCTTGTATGTAGCACATATGTCAAGAAATTGCTTCAAGTGTGCGTTGGGATCCTCCGCCGGTGATCCTCCGTATTGATTGTTTTGCACCATGTTGATGAGGGACGTCTTGAACTCATAGTTGTTAGCTTCCGTGGTCCCCCATCCTCCTTGCTGAAATTGGTCCACGACCGGTTTGAACCGATCATTCAAAGTCCTCCTCACTTGATCCGCCATTGAATCGAAACTCCTTGGTGAATCGGGCGGTGAAGAGTGTGGTGTATCGATCTTGCTTGCCTCCTTCTCTCGCCTCAAAGTCCTTAGAGAGCGCTCTAACTCCAAGTCCAATGGAATAGGATTTATCCCTTTAGACCTTGTGGTCATGCACTACCTAAAATCAAAGAGAAGAAAAGGAAAACGTTAGATCAATAAACCGAAAACAAAAAATTAAAGCGCCTAAATCACCTATTAATTCTATTTCAAAATATGTATGTGAAATCTAATCAATCCCCGGCAACGACGCCAAAATTTGATCGCACTATTTTCTACCACACAAAATAGGTGTAATATAAAGAAGCACGAGTATCGTATCCACAGGGATTGACAAGTCGAAAACGCACACAATACCTCTACTAAAGAACTAATGTGATGTTTAGGCTTTTAAGAGTTTAGGATTGTGGTATTTATAGACTAGGAAAATAATAAAAAGACTCAATTAATCATATAAGGAAACAAATAAATAAGGAAAATAAATAGCCAAATAAAATAACTTAGGACTCAAGCAACAAAACAAATAAGGGAAGTAAACAATTAAGGAAAAGTGTTGACTTTAGGGAAGCCTACCTAATCAAACATATGAAAGCAATTAATGCATACAATTAACCAATTTAATCCAATCTAAATGTGATACATGAAATATAACCTACACCCCGATAAAAGCAATGCAAGTTGTCACTTAATATGATCCTAATATCCTTTCGGATGCATAGATATCAAACTAAGTGCAAAAGAGAACAAGTATCAATGATATAATCAATTAGGTTCAATTAAGACACCCAAATCAATTACATGCAAACATATGATAATACAAACTCAATTAAGACAAATCAAATTATCATACCATGTATTCATGAGATCTATTATGCAATATCCTATCAAGGTATATAAACATAACTATGCATACATAATTAGTGGCCAATTAATCATGCATGAGAATAAGCACCATGAAAACATGCATCTATATTGGAAGGCTAATTGTAAACAAAAACACTTACATAGGTTCAATTAGGCATTCAATCCCTAAAATCAACTAAGGAATTTAGCTAGACATAATTAAAGCAAACATAAACACAAAAGATTGAAAGAACATAATTAAAGAGTAGAAGTAAGAAAAACTTGAACACAAACGAAGAACTTCGAATCTTGAATGCTGCATAAACTTGAAAAGCTCCAATGTTGAATACAAAAATAAAGCTCTAAAGGAAAAATAAAGTGCTAGAGAAGTATGAAGGATGATAAAGTGTTGATATCTGGTTTACAATGCTAGAATAGGAGTATATATAGGAGAAATTTACACAAGGAAAACCTAAACCAAAAAGGAGTCTAATTAATTAAGAAGGAATTCCCGGCTGGAACCCCCTCTCGACAGACCTCTATATCGAGAGAGGTATCGAGAGGGTATGAAATGAGCTCTCGATCGATAGCTGCGGCAGAAGGTACCTCTCGACATACCTCTCGATCGAGAGAGGTATCGAGAGGCCTTCTCTCGAACTCAAATCTTGGACTTTGCTCTTCGATCTTCACGCCTTGTCTCGTCTCGGGGTTTTAGCACCAAAATATGCCTAAAAACATAAGAAAACACCCACAAGCAAAATATTGCCCAATATAATGAAAATCATATAAACCAAAGACAATACTACACAAACGAGACACAAAATCGACTCTTTTTGGTTATGAAAACAAGGTAAATTTCACCTATATCATCGGTCCAAGTCCTAATCTCTGTCTTGTCCAATCCATCAAGCCACTCCCTCGCATCGTCCTTGAGAGACCACACAAATATACTAAGCTTGAGGTAGTCCGATGAAACTCCATTGGCCTGGTATGTAGCACATATATCTAAGAACTGCTTCAAGTGAGCATTTGGATCCTCCGTCGGTGACCCTCCGTATTGGTTAGCTTGCACCATGTTGATGAGGGACATCTTAATATCATAGTTGTTGGCATCAGTAGTCCCCCATCCTCCTTGCTGAAATTGATCAACGATCGGTTTGAACCGATCGTTAAGAGTCCTCCTCGCCTCGCGATCCCCCATTAAAGCCTTGTTCCTTGGTGAATCGGGTGGTGATAAGGGTGGTGTATCAATCTTGCTTGCCTCCTTCTCTCGCCTCTTCTCCCTTAGTGAGCGCTCGATCTCCAAATCTATCGGAATAAGATTTATTCCTTTAGATCTTGTGGTCATGCACTACCTAAAATCAAAGAGAAGATAAAGAAAAAGTTAGATCAATAAACCAAAAATAGAATATAAAAGCGCTTAAATCACCTATTAATTCTATTTCAAAATATGCGTATGAAATCTAATCAATCCCCGGCAACGACGCCAAAATTTGGTCGCACTATTTTCTACCTAACAAAATAGGTATAGTATAGAACAAGTACGAGTATCGTATCCACAGGGACTGACAAATCGAAACCACACACGATACCTTTACTCTAGAACTAAACTGATGTCTAAGCAATTAAGAGTTTAGAGAATGTGGTATTTATAATCTAGACAAATAAATAAGAGACTCAATTAAACAAATAGGGAAGTAAACAAATAATCAAATAAGACAAATAACAAATAAGGATAAAATATTGATTCTAGGGAAGCCTACCTAATCAAATATATGCAAGTAATCAATGAACACAATTAACCAATTTAATCCAATCTAGATGTGATACACGAAAATAACCTAACACTCCGACTAAGGCAATGTAGATCGTCACCTAGTAAGATCCTTATCTCCTCTCGGTCTCATAAAAAATCAAATCAAGTGCAAAATAGATCAAGTATCAATTATACAATCAACTAGGTTCAGCTACGACACCTATGTCAACTATATGCAAACATATGATAATCTAACTTCGGCTAAGACAATTAAATCATCATACCATGTATTCATGAGATCAATTATGCAATTATCCGACTAAGGCATAAAAACATAACTATACGCACACAATTAATGGCTAGTTAATCATGCATAAGAATAAGCACCATGAAACATGCATCTAGATAAGAAGGCTAATTGTAATCAAAGAAAACACTCACATAAGTTCAATTAGGCATTCAATCCCTAAAATCAACTAAGAATTTAGTTAGACATAATTAAAGCAAACATAAACAAAATATAATGAAATAACATAATTAAAAAGTAAAGTAAGAAAAACTTGGAATTTAATCTTGAACACGCAAAGAACTTCGAATCTTTAATCTTGAATAAACTTGAATAAATCTCCAATGTCGAATACAAGAACGAAAGACGGAAAATAAAAGCTCTAAAAATAAAAGTATGTAGCTAGTTAGGGTTTACAATGCTAGACTAAGGAATATATATAGGGGAAATTTGAACAAGGAAACATAGATAAAAAAGGAGTCTAATTAAACATGTTCTTGGCTGGACCCCTCTCGGCCGCCTCTCCCTCTCGATCGAAAGGCCTCTCGATCAAGAGAGGTATCGAGAGGTGCTGATTTGCTCTCGATCGATAGATAAATCAGTAGCCTTCCTCTCGACAGTCCTCTCGACCGAGAGACTAGTCGAGAGGTCTTCATCTCGGCTCAAATCTTGGATTCTTCCTTCGATTCTTCTCGCCTCGTTTCATCTCGGGGTTTTATCTTCAAAATATACCTAAAAAAAACACCACAAAATACCCACAAGCATAGTATTGTCCAATATAATAAAAAGCATACAAAACATAGACAATAATATACAATCGAGACTAAAAAACGACTCTTTTTTACTAAGTAAACCAGGTAAATTTCACCTATATCAATAGGATATTGCTCGAAGATGATCATCGTCCAAGAGTTCAACCACAAAGGCGATTGAACCCAGCCATGCAAGAGGTTGTGAGGAAGGACGTGATGAAGTTGCTCGATGCCGGCATGATCTATGCCATCTCGGATAGCGAATGGGTGAGCCCTACACAGGTTGTGTTAAAGAAGGAGGCATGACGGTGATCAACGATGAGAAGGGAGAGCTGATAGCAATGAGGCTCGTCAGGGGATGGTAAGTATGCATTCATTATCGCCTTCTCAATGCAGCAATTAGGAAGGATTACTTCTCTCTTCCGTTCATGGATCAAATGCTCGATAGGTTGGCCGAACATGAGTACTACTGCTTCCTCGATGGATATTCCGGCTACAATCAAATTGCCATCGCTCTGGAGGACCAACACAAGACGGAATTTACATGCCCTTATGGAGTTTTCGCTTATCGGAGGATGTCGTTCGGGTTATGTGTAGTGACCCGTATTTTTAAATACTAGAAAATAGAAAAATAAATAGTTTCCTTTAATAAAACAAGCCTTTTGTAATTATATAGTCATAAATAATAAAAGAATTTTTAAACTTGAAAAGCTTTGATATTATTAGTTATATAAATTTCTTAATAAAAGAATTTTAGAATATTTAATTTAATTAAAATTAGTTAACTAAAATATTATATCTAACTTAATATAATTTCCAAAGATGTAATGTTTATATTTTTAACCTAGTTTTGACATTAAAAGAATTATGAAAGAAGTTAGGTATTTTTCGGATAAACGGTTAAGAAAACCCGAGTCGCCGTTTGTCTATTTTCGATCTTTTCGTTTCTTTAAAAATCTTCGAGCTATCAAATTCCTTCCGAAAATTCTTTAACCTATATCGTTGTGTTCGATATTTTTTGTGGATTCCATAAACCCTTTGAAATCTTAAATCAGAACTCGTTGCCGGAAAAATAT
Source organism: Thymus mandschuricus (assembly GCA_029379335.1). Classification (NCBI taxonomy): domain Eukaryota; kingdom Viridiplantae; phylum Streptophyta; class Magnoliopsida; order Lamiales; family Lamiaceae; genus Thymus; species Thymus mandschuricus. The sequence goes on from CM057083.1 coordinate 20,277,282, forward strand.
CTTTTCGTCGGGGAACGAGGCGTCGAATCGGAGACGGGATGACCCCTATCTATAAATAGAGGCCATCACCGCCTCATTGTTGATCATCCTTATCTCCATTCTTCAATTGAAGAAATCCACCAACCCAACAACTCTCTCTCTCTCTCCCGTACTTCACCTCCTCCGCCTCTCCCTTTCGCCGGCAGCACCTCCGCCATCCACCACCATCTCCGACCACCATCACCTCCGCCACCCTCCTCCATCAACACCAATCATCCACCACCATCATCATCTCCACCTCCACCGAACATCACCTTCACCACCAGCCACCATCTTCGCCTTCCTCTCCAAGAAAACCGAAGGAGCAGCAGCTCCATCTCTCTCTCCATCTCCGACGCCGCCACCACCGCCGCCGTTCGTCTCTCCGATCAAGCAGCAGCTGCTGCCACCACCTTCATCATCCTTTCACCGCCATCACCTTCTTCTTCAAGCCGAGGCAGCCGCAAGCAGCCCGATCATCAACGATCGACTTTCGTTCCTATCTTTCTCTCCGATCATCGAAAAGGTATGCCGTTCGCTTCTATGAACTCGTAGGGAGATTTCGATTCTAGGGGAAGTGGTTGATCGTCGCTACGAACTCCCGAAGTGAGACATGCATCATCTTCTCTTCTTCTCCATCGCCGTGCAGCCGCCTTTCTTTGGTGGTTGCCGGTGTTCCTTTTTGCATCCATATCACCGAATTAAAGTTGTTCGTAACCTAATAATTAACCACGTAATCGGAATGAATTTGTGAAAAAGGATTGTTGTTGGTATACTTTTTCTTGTTCATGGATAATGTTTCCCTGCATGTCGAGACTCTGTCCAAATGTTTTGGAAATATTTATATGGCTTCGAAATGAGACTATCTAACATCCTATAAAATTTGGTAACGATCGGAATCACCGTTAATTTTCTAAAAATGAAACTGTGTTCATTTTGATTCGAAGGACCCTTACCCGTTTTGCATGTCTAATATTTTTACACCAAAATATTACTAATGATTAGTGGAACAACTTTTGTGTTGAAGTCTAAGCCATGCAAACGACGAAAACATAAGAAAATAATTATTGAAGGTTGATAAGTGTTTATATAATTATAAGAAATATATTAATAATAAAAAGGAAGTTATGTTACTTTTCAGGATGAAACTACGAACGTAACTTAACCTCAAGAAATATTTGTAGGAAGACTCTCCGAAGAAGCTGACTAAGATTCGAACCAAAGAATCGAGTAACCGGTAAAGGTGGGGATCTATTTATTCAACTAGTTAAAATCCTTGGGGATTCTTATTTCTTGATAACTCTTGAGCTAGTAAGCTCTATATTCTTCAAGTGCAGGCTTTGTTTCAGGATTAAATTGTGAATCACAGGTTTCCCAGGTTTAATGCTCTAATCTTTTACGATATCGGGTTGACATCGTTAGGTCTAACACACCAACGAGCAACTGGTGTACACCGGGGTCGGGAGTGGGGTTTACCACGGAAATCTCGATCCCTAGCTGATAGACTTGCATATAACTTATTTATGCCGTCTAGCATGGCTGATGGGTTTATATACACTTTATGTATGTCGCCCTGCAAATGTTCTTATAATCCGACAGGTGGTTTAACCGGGATTCGATTACGAGTAACCTCTGGAATACCTAAATGGGCGCCTAAATGGTTTGGTCATATGGGATCAAGACTTATTCTTTCTCTTCTCTCTTTTAAAATCCTGAAAGCCCTGCTTTTGTTTTCCTTTGATTGGCAATGATTCCCACTGAGTGCTAGTTGTACTCAGCCCTGTAGAACTTTCTTTGTTTTGCAGATTGGGAGCCGGAGGCATAGTGACGGGGCGAGAAGAGAGAAAAGGAGAAGAGGAATAAACAAGAGACGAGGATAATAAAACTTAAACCGTTAGACCCTTTCCTGTTTCTTAAACTTTTATTTTGGTTATAAACAATTTACGTATGCTTTGGATCGTTAAACAATTTCGTTTTTCGTTACTTAGATAATCGAATTATCACTACCTTAAATAATCGAAATGGGAGTTATGGTTTAGTTAACTTAGAAAGTTAATATTCGTTTAAAGTTTATTCGTTATTCATTTGATTAGTTTAAAACTCACGTTTTGAAAATATGAATTCATATAACGAAAACTTAAACGAATTTATAAAAACTATAACGGTTGATAAATGAATGTTTATTTATTCGCTTCCGCTACTTAAACGCAACTTTGATGTAATTATATACTTGGAACCAACTGTAGAGCGGTCTGGTCCGCCACGGTTGTTATGCTTTCGATATGTATTTTGGATCCTACTGTAGAGCGGTCTGGTCCGCCTCGGTAGTTATTTTTATTAAATACCTTGGATCCGATGATGGCGCGGTCTGGTCCGACCTCATCGTTATGGTTTATGTACATGGTTAGCTGATGTATAGTCTTTGGTATTTACTACGACTTGATCCTGGTTTAAGGGGAGATGTTGCCCAAATCTTCGGGCTAAACTAAATGAATTTTAATTAAAATTAATTAAAAACAATTGAATTATGATTTCTCCCTTTTTATTTTACCCTTCGTTGCATCCCGATTTAATTGGTTATAATTAAAATTGATTATTTTTAGAGTTAGGAAAATCGGGGTGTGACAGCATGGTATCAGAGCGTAGTCGTTCTGAATACCGAAGACTATAATGAACTTAAAATTTGGAATTTGTCAGGAAATATTATCCTAAGTATAACTCATGTATGGACCTAAAGGACTTTGAATATTTTGGACTTAAAATCACATGGACCTATGCATTCTCTCTCTCTCTCTCTCGATCACTATTGCTCCGAGCTCATCGTCGAGGTACATTTCGGACTCTTTTGATTATATGGGACTAACGAATTAATAGTGTGATTATGTGAAACGTTATGTGAAACTTATGTGAACTTTTACATGGAAATGTGACCTATATGAAATTATTCGAGAGACGATTATAAGATGTGAAACAAGTGTAACTAACGTGAAAAGTTTATTGAAAATTAGGAATTTGAAGCTGAAAATCGAAACTTAATCCTCATTCGATTATTGTTATGAACTAACCTTTTCGTGTTTTGTGAATGCATTGAAAAACGTTTGCATTAGATTAAGAATTGGGTGTTGCATTATTTGTGTGCATTGCATGCATTTAATCATGAGCATAACAGGGTAATCTTTTCTCGGGGACTCACGACCCGAGCAGAATGGAAAAAGAAGTCTTGCACAACTGATTTTCTGTTGGAATGTTGGTGACCCGTATTTGATTTCAGGCGACATGGATCCGAAAGGTTACTTCCTGGAGAGATATAGAAAGGAAGAAGCAAGGCAGGCATTTCTGAGATGTTTTCGAAGAGAATGGGAGTCCGTAGGCGGATACCTTAGCAGATTATCGGAGATTTTCAGAGAGGCATATCCTGGAGGGATAACCAATACCCAGGCAGTCAGACATCTCGTTACCCACTTACCAGATGATTGGGCGATTTGTGCCGAGCAGACGCGCGAGTATTGGGGAAGGCCATGTTGGGGCGACACTGATCAGTATATCGAGTTCTCAGCGCTGTCACCTTTCTTGTTTTCACAGTGGATGATGTACGGCTCGCCTCCAGTGAATCCAGTTCCATTTCAGACACCACTTCCGACCGAGCCGCGGTATCCCCGTTTTCGAACAGGCGCGCCCGATGACATGGATCTTTTCAGAACATGGACGCTCCCGTCTATCCCAGGTACCGATCTACCACAGTGTACCTTGACTGGAATTGTCTCAAATTCAGTTCCCGAGCCATCCCTTGTGCCTATATGGAGGACAGCCCCGTACGATGCCGAGTTATTACCCGTCCCTATTGAGAGACCAACGCCCGCCAGGCCTCGCCCGAGCTACTACGAGGATCGCGAGGGGTTCGCGCCATCACTCCCGCCACTTATCCGACGCCATGATCACGAGGCAGGTCCATCCGGGACGAGAGACGCAGCCGGACCTTCGGAGGTCAGAGAGGAGCGCAGACAGGTGACCGTTGTTGACGAGCTACGTTCGATCGTGCACGGAAACAGGTTGACACCCGAGGAGGTCGAGAGGCGAGTTCGGGAGCGCACTCCACCACGACGCCCCGGGCCTATTTTCGGTAGACCGCCACCCGCACGACGTAACCAGCGCCGACGACCCAAGATCCTTCGCAGCGGACAGTTGAAGTACAGACGTCGAGTTAGAGCTTGGACGGGCCAGTCAGAGTCAGATTCAGATTCGGATGATGATAGCGATGATGATGAGGAGGCCGATGGTTCGAGCCGAGAAGGGAGCGACATGGATATTAGTGACGAGGAAGGAGGAGGCAGCGAGCCTTCGGTTGGGAACTACTAGGAGTAGGGCAAGTATATGCAGACGGAGATGCCGATGAAGCCATAGATGACAACGCTTTGCAAGCCGGGATTTTTGTGTGAGCCTACAAAGCCGCCCCGACTTCATCTTTGCATCTGCATTTGCATGACTTATATATGTTTATGTGGGAAAGTCCTCGTGGAGGCAAACTTCGTATGATATTATGTTATTATCTTACTATACAGAATCGACATATGTTATATATGATATGTATGATATGATATGGGCAGGTCGAGATTCGTTTCTGAACGAATCAATTTTGGGCGACATATATATAATTATGGCTATAATGATGGTTATGCTTATATGATTTTGTGACTTGGTGAGCTTATGATTATTTGCAAGGGTTACGTGATTAAATGTTGAAATGTGAACTATATGAAGAACGAAACGTGAGAAACCAACGAAATGTGAAGGTGTGCATTGTTTATTTCAAGATGTGAAGTTATATGTTGAGAAATATAAATTGTTATAATCCGAGCAAGGATTTATTTTTGAAATGTAAAATGTGACAGGTTTAGTATCGGGATACGACACAAATGAATTATTATCATCCGGGGAGGGATTGATATTTGAAACTGAATTATTATCATCCGGGGAGGGATTGATATTGGAAACTTGACAAATGATATGGTTTTGAAAATTTGTGATTATATCGGGTTACGATATATATGTGACTTATGTGATTATATCGGGCTTACGATATATGTGTGAATTATGTGGATATGTTTTTCTACTTGAAAGAATGAGTATATTTTGAAATATTGAATCCCCTTAATCAAAATGCTATTTATGGATATAGCATAAAAATTTTTCTTTTAAACGAAACTTATGCTATTATGGATATAGCATAAACTCTTGATAAAGATTACTAACGTTTCTTTGACAACTATATCAATTCAGCTTCTCAAAAGAGAACAACATCAATCAAACTTAGCAAAACAAAATGGTACGTGGAAGGAACGGTAATGTAGATGAGCCCCTAGAGCCAGTTCAGGTGCCTAGGAATGATGAGAGTTTCCGTAGGCAGAATCCTCCGACTTTTAATGGGTTAGGTGAACCAGCCGATGCCGAGAAATGGGTTAGAGCTATGGACAAAATCTTCAACTACCTCAAATGCACCGAGGCCGACAAACTTGCTTATGGTCTTCATCAACTGGTCGATGAAGCTGATTTCTGGTGGGAGCCAGTCAAAAGGACTCTCACAACTGCTCAATGGGAATGATACACATGGGAAGACTTCAAGGACGAGCTTCTTGAGAAGTACATTCCGGGATGTTACCGCCAGCGTCGCCAGAATGAGTTCTGGAACTTGCAACAAGGAAAGAGGACGGTCGCTGAATATGATCGTTTGTTCAACCAACTCTCTCAATATGCTCCGCAACTTGTGGAGACGGATCTTGATCGTGCCGACAAATTCAGACGCGGTCTTCGACACGAGATTGGCATATCCCTTGCCAGTCACGGTCCTCTCACTTATGCACAGACACTGAGCCGAGCCATGGATATTGAGTCCATGCTACCGAAGGAAAGAGACAGAAGCAACGAGCAGAGCGTTGAGTTCAATCCAGCTTTTGGGAAGAGAAAATTCGAAGGAGGAAGCTCTAGCAACAAGATGAGGCCCCAAGGATGGAGAGGCAATCCTCAACCGCCTCAACAATTTCGAGCTGCACCACGGCCCCAACCACCGCGGCCAAGTGCACCAATCCGGAACCTTCCTTTTTTCCGACATTGCCAAGGAAACCATGTAGGTGAATGTCGCCTAAAGACAGTGGAGTGTTACTGTTGCGGGAAGAAAGGACACTACGCCAATAGGTGCAACCAGAACTTAGGAGGCCAGCCTCAGCGTCCACCTCCGCCGCCGCCTCGGAATTTTCCGGGAAATGCTGGGAGTCAACAGAACCAGCGTCCGTACCAGCAAGCTAGGGCTTATGCGTTGAACAGTGACGAGGCCGCTCACGCCCAGGAGAATCTAGCAGGTATGATCCTATTCAACGACATACCAGTTTTGGCATTATTTGATACAGGAGCATCACATTCATTTATATCTCAACGAGCCTACCAAACCTTATCTATAAAACCAGAGAAAATAAGCCCAGCTCTCCAAATAAGTATAACTTCAGGAATGACCATGTTAAGTGAGAAAGCCTGTAGGAACCAAACACTTAAGATAGGGGATCAGGAGTTTCGAACGGATCTATATGTTATCATCATGATGGAGTTCGATGTTATCTTGGGAATGGATTGGTTGGAAAAGAATGGAGCCACTATCAGCTGTCAGAACCGAGAGATATCCTTCAGAAGTGATGCCAAAGATGCCACCAGTGTGCACGGTGTTCGTATTGGAGGAAAGGTGCCGATCATTTCCGCCATGAAAGCCATTTCAATGTTACGCAAGGGCGACAGCCAATGCTTTTGGGTAACGCTTGAAGAACCACCAAAGACAGCAAGATCAATTCAAGAAGTGCCAGTCGTTCGGGAATTTGAAGATGTATTTCCAGAAGTGTTGCCAGGTTTACCGCCAGACAGACAAATTGAATTTCCTATTGATCTAGAGCCAGGAGCTGCCCCGATGTCCAAAGCACCTTACAGAATGGCGCCAAAGGAACTACAAGAGCTTAAAGTTCAGTTGCAAGAGTTACTCGACCTAGGTTTCATCCAACCTAGCGTGTCGCCATGGGGAGCCCCAGTATTGTTCGTGAAAAAGAAAGATGGAAGCATGAGGATGTGTATTGATTACCGAGAGCTCAACAAACTCACAATCAAGAACAGGTACCCGTTACCAAGGATTGACGATCTCTTCGATCAACTCAAAGGAGCGTGTGTGTTCTCCAAGATCGATCTCAGATCAGGATACCATCAATTGAAAGTCAGGAAAGAAGACGTGCCAAAGACAGCTTTCAGGACCCGTTACGGCCATTACGAGTTCACAGTGATGCCGTTCGGACTGACCAACGCACCCGCAGTATTCATGGATTTGATGAACAGAATCTTTCATCAATATCTAGACGGATTTGTTCTCGTGTTCATTGACGACATTCTCATCTACTCAAAGACTCAGAAAGATCACGAGGAGCATCTCAGAACCGTGCTCGAGACATTGCGAGCAGAGAAGTTATACACTAAATTTTGCAAGTGCGAGTTCTGGCTACGAGAAGTAATGTTTCTTGGCCATATTGTTTCCGCCGAAGGAATCAAAGTTGACCCAGCCAAAGTGGAGGCAAGTCAATGGAAGACTCCAACAAGTGTAACCGAGATCCGAAGTTTCTTAGGACTCGCAGGTTACTTCGAAGGATTCTCAAAGTTATCCAAACCAATGACTTCACTTATGAAGAAGTGAACCAAGTATGTGTGGACGGAGGAATGCGAGAAAAGTTTTCAGGAACTCAAGAATCGACTTACAACCGCGCCAATACTAACAGTTCCGGAAGGCAATGAAGGATATGTGATCTACACCGACGCATCAAAGCAAGGATTGGGATGTGTCTTGATGCAAAATGGAAAAGTGATCGCCTACGCATCTCGACAACTGAAACCACATGAAAAGAATTATCCTACACATGATCTCGAGTTAGCAGCGGTAGTTCATGCCTTGAAGATATGGAGGCATTACCTTTATGGAGCAAAGTGTGAAATCTTCACCGATCACAAAAGTCTGAAATATTTCTTTGAACAGAAGGAGCTTAACATGAGACAAAGGCGATGGCTTGAGTTAGTCAAGGATTATGATTGCAAAATCGACTATCACCCAGGAAAAGCTAATGTTGTTGCCGACGCCTTAAGCCGGAAGACCCGAGGGAATCTCGCTTATGTGGTTACAAATGAAGAGGAACTTGCTCGAGAATTTGCCAAGTTGAATCTGACCATTCTTTGCCCGCCAGCAACAACAGACGGATGCATTGCCACAGTTGTTGCAAAGCCGGACCTTCGAGAACGAATCATTGCCGACCAGCAAACCGATGCACGCATGGAAAAGTTACGATCACAGGTTGGCTCAGAAGGATGCAACGATTTCGTGAAGGATTGCAAAATCAGCACCGACGGTGCGTTACTCTATGGAGACAGGTTATGTGTGCCAGACGACAAAGCATTGAAAGAGGAAATTATTATGTATGAGGCTCACAATACACCCTACACAGTGAAGGAACCATATCTGATCGGTGAAGATCGGTTCGCCCGAGGATCTATTTCGGATATCTAACTATCGAATTAAACCTATCATGCTCCTATGAATTTAGTGCGGAATCATAGGGGGTTTATAGATCGATTACCTGAAGAAGTAGAGAACTCGTGAATAGATCTTCTGATCTGTATCCCTGCTCGATTCTGACGTTGGATGGACAACGATCTTCGGAATCAGCCACGGAAACGGGATCCCCACCGAAAACTGCTGCTCGGCCGCGCGTCTCTCTCTCTCTAACCCTGGCCTCCTTTTTCTTGTTCAGAATATTAAGTGCACTCGATTATTCTGACTGTTAGGTCTGAACAAGACCTTGAGGGGGTATATATAGAGGAGACCAAGAGAGACTTGGGCTTAAGTTGCAGGCCAGGCCTGCAACTTATGGACTGGCCGCCCATGAGCATAGTTGGCGCCACATACTGGGCCCAACTGAGTGGTGGCCCACTTATTCCTTATACTGTGGCCTATTGAGCTTTTTGGGCCAGATCAGGGATCTACTAGCTGGTAAAACCGAGGCCTCCCAATGGCTAAATTCTCCATACTCAGCCCAGAGTATAATTTAGTCCATAAGTACTAAAACATTCCACTAGAGTAATAGTACTGAATTACCTGTTTTACCCCTGTTGAGTTCAGGGCTAGTATTAGACTTAACGACCCCCATATTTAAGATATCCCACACCCGTTGATTAACTTAGAGCTTCTGACTGCTCGTGTTATTCAACTTCTTTTATATTCCTGAGTAGTACCATTCATACCTTACTCATCATACCGGAATTTAATCCACCTGCAGGGTTTGGTACGATAGTCCTTAATGAATTCCTCAGGGGATGTGATCAACCTGTTCTACCAGGATATGGTGCTCTGTTGCAGTTACACTAAGAGTCGTACTAGTTGTAGTTGCTTCCCAAGATACGGAGCATATTGAGTTGCAGATACTCTGAACTCTCACCCATGGTAAATCAAAGAAGCAGACCACAACTATACACCCTTAGGACTCAACTAGAGTTAAGGTTCATCTTAAGTCACCGAGGTCTTGATTCTTTCTACATCTGGTCAGAATAGAAGAATACACCTCACCGTGATCCTATCAGTACACGCACGTACTAGTATAGACAAGTAGCCAAGACAAGCTACTTATGCAGCCTATACTACAGCCTAAACCGACAGTTATATCCAGAACTGTCTCAACTGTGATACCCTTTTATATCTCTTGAGGAACCGGCAACTATGGTCTTCTGTGATCTACAACACACCATAAAGCCTACAACTTTGAGATAATGGATAGATGTTTGATGCATGGATGACAATTCATACTTAATCAGATAGAAGATTGTTAGTGGCTATGGACAATACATGCATACAAGCTAAAAGGCCTGCTTTCTAGTATACAAATCCATCAATCTCCCACTTATACTAAAGCAAACTTTTAGTATATCATGTGACAAAAGACAAAGTGTCTACAATCTAGCATCTATTACACATCTTCTCCCACTTATACTCAAAGTTTACTAGTATGGGAGGCGCTCCTTGTGCATAGATCCGGTAGATCTACCGTTGAAGGGATTATCTCAACTTCCACTTCTCCTCTTTAGACGATTTCTCGTACAATGGTACTCTCTATGTTGTTACTTACCTTGTGAGCTCTGAGTTCCATGCAGTTTGCAACTGCTCCAACATTATCACAACACGGTGTGATACCTTTGGGCAAACTGGGAACCAGGTCTAGCTCATTTAGGAAGTTCAGGAGCTTCACAACCTTTCAGTAGCGTTACAAGAAGCTACATATTCGGCTACATTGTAGAGTCTCCGTGACGCCCTCCTGCGTCACACCCTTCCAAGTGATAGCTCCACTTCCCTAGGTGAACACATAGTCCGAGGTAGATTTCCTCTCATCTCAATCACAGCCTTGAAGTCTGAGTCCGTATACCATATCGGGATCATCTCATTGGACTGATAAACAAGCACATGATCTCTTGTCCTCTTGAGATACTTCAATATGTGCTTAACAGTCGTCCAATGTCCCTGACCAGGGTTAGACTGATATCTCGCTACCATGCCAACTGCATAGCAGATTTCTGGTCTAGTACACAGCATTGCATACATGAGACTTCCAACAGCGGAAGCATACGGTACCGTCTTCATGCCCTCTATCTCCTCTTGTGTCTTCGGACACATGTCCTTAGATAGGGGTATGCCATGTCTGAAGGGAAGAAAACCCTTCTTGGCATTCTGCATGCTGAAACGGGCGATCACAGTATCTATATATGAAGCTTGGCTTAAGCCTAACATCCTCTTACGGCGATCTCTGATCACCTTGATCCCTAGGATGTAACCTGCTTCTCCCAAGTCTTTCATCTGAAACTGTTCAGACAACCAATCCTTTACGCCTGATAACACGTTCACATTGTTGCCAATGAGAAGTATGTCATCTACGTACAGTACTAAGAATACCACGCTTCCGTCCGAACTGAGCCTGTAAACACAACTTTCGTTTAAGCACTGGACAAATCCATAGGATTTAATCACTCCATCAAAACGAATGTTCCAGGACCTGGACGCTTGCTTAAGTCCGTATAAGGACTTCTTAAGCTTCCACACGAGATGCTCCTGGCCATCTCTCACATAACCTTCTAGTTGGCGCATATAAATGTCCCTACCTTTTTCAAGGTACCCGTTCAAGAACGCAGTCTTGACGTCCATTTGCCAAACCTCTAGGTCTAAATGTGCCGCCATGGACAAGAGTATTCTAACGGACTTAAGCATGGCAACCGGCGAAAATGTCTCATCGTAATCGATTCCCTCTTTCTGAGTGAATCCTTTCGCCAGACAGACAAATTGAATTTCCTATTGATCTAGAGCCAGGAGCTGCCCCGATGTCCAAAGCACCTTACAGAATGGCGCCAAAGGAACTACAAGAGCTTAAAGTTCAGTTGCAAGAGTTACTCGACCTAGGTTTCATCCAACCTAGCGTGTCGCCATGGGGAGCCCCAGTATTGTTCGTGAAAAAGAAAGATGGAAGCATGAGGATGTGTATTGATTACCAAGAGCTCAACAAACTCACAATCAAGAACAGGTAACCGTTACCAAGGATTGACGATCTCTTCGATCAACTCAAAGGAGCGTGTGTGTTCTCCAAGATCGATCTCAGATCAGGATACCATCAACTGAAAGTCAGGAAAGAAGACGTGCCAAAGACAGCTTTCAGGACCCGTTACGGCCATTACGAGTTCACAGTGATGCCGTTCGGACTGACCAACGCACCCGCAGTATTCATGGATTTGATGAACAGAATCTTTCATCAATATCTAGACAGATTTGTTCTCGTGTTCATTGACGACATTCTCATCTACTCAAAGACTCAGAAAGATCATGAGGAGCATCTCAGAACCGTGCTCGAGACATTGCGAGCAGAGTAGTTATACACTAAATTTTGCAAGTGCGAGTTCTGGCTACGAGAAGTAATGTTTCTTGGCCATATTGTTTCCGCCGAAGGAATCAAAGTTGACCCAGCCAAAGTGGAGGCAAGTCAATGGAAGACTCCAACAAGTGTAACCGAGATCCGAAGTTTCTTAGGACTCGCAGGTTACTACCGAAGATTCATCGAAGGATTCTCAAAGTTATCCAAACCAATGACTTCACTTATGAAGAAGGGAACCAAGTATGTGTGGACGGAGGAATGCGAGAAAAGTTTTCAGGAACTCAAGAATCGACTTACAACCGCGCCAATACTAACAGTTCCGGAAGGCAATGAAGGATATGTGATCTACACCGACGCATCAAAGCAAGGATTGGGATGTGTCTTGATGCAAAATGGAAAAGTGATCGCCTACGCATCTCGACAACTGAAACCACATGAAAAGAATTATCCTACACATGATCTCGAGTTCGCAGCGGTAGTTCATGCCTTGAAGATATGGAGGCATTACCTTTATGGAGCAAAGTGTGAAATCTTCACCGATCACAAAAGTCTGAAATATTTCTTTGAACAGAAGGAGCTTAACATGAGACAAAGGCGATGGCTTGAGTTAGTCAAGGATTATGATTGAAAAATCGACTATCAACCAGGAAAAGCTAATGTTGTTGCCGACGCCTTAAGCCGGAAGACCCGAGGGAATCTCGCTTATGTGGTTACAAATGAAGACGAACTTGCTCGAGAATTTGCCAAGTTGAATCTGACCATTCTTTGCCCGCCAGCAACAACAGACGGATGCATTGCCACAGTTGTTGCAAAGCCGGACCTTCGAGAACGAATCATTGCCGGCCAGCAAACCGATGCACGCATGGAAAAGTTACGATCACAGGTTGGCTCAGAAGGATGCAACGATTTCGTGAAGGATTGCAAAATCAGCACCGACGGTGCGTTACTCTATGGAGACAGGTTATGTGTGCCAGACGACAAAGCATTGAAAGAGGAAATTATTATGTATGAGGCTCACAATACACCCTACACAGTGAAGGAACCATATCTGATCGGTGAAGATCGGTTCGCCCGAGGATCTATTTCGGATATCTAACTATCGAATTAAACCTATCATGCTCCTATGAATTCAGTGCGGAATCATAGGGGGTTTATAGATCGATTACCTGAAGAAGTAGAGAACTCGCGAATAGATCTTCTGATCTGTATCCCTGCTCGATTCTGACGTTGGATGGACAACGATCTTCGGAATCAGCCACGGAAACGGGATCCCCACCGAAAACTGCTGCTCGGCCGCGCGTCTCTCTCTCTCTAAAAAACCCTGGCCTCCTTTTTCTTGTTCAGAATATTAAGTGCACTCGATTATTCTGACTGTTAGGTCTGAACAAGACCTTGAGGGGGTATATATAGAGGAAACCAAGAGAGACTTGGGCTTAAGTTGCAGGCCAGGCCTGCAACTTATGGACTGGCCGCCCATGAGCATAGTTGGCGCCACATACTGGGCCCAACTGAGTGGTGGCCCACTTATTCCTTATACTGTGGCCTATTGAGCTTTTTGGGCCAGATCAGGGATCTACTAGCTGGTAAAACCGAGGCCTCCCAATGGCTAAATTCTCCATACTCAGCCCAGAGTATAATTTAGTCCATAAGTACTAAAACATTCCACTAGAGTAATAGTACTGAATTACCTGTTTTACCCCTGTTGAGTTCAGGGCTAGTATTAGACTTAACGACCCCCATATTTAAGATATCCCACACCCGTTGATTAACTTAGAGCTTCTGACTGCTCGTGTTATTCAACTTCTTTTATATTCCTGAGTAGTACCATTCATACCTTACTCATCATACCGGAATTTAATCCACCTGCAGGGTTTGGTACGATAGTCCTTAATGAATTCCTCAGGGGATGTGATCAACCTGTTCTACCAGGATATGGTGCTCTGTTGCAGTTACACTAAGAGTCGTACTAGTTGTAGTTGCTTCCCAAGATACGGAGCATATTGAGTTGCAGATACTCTGAACTCTCACCCATGGTAAATCAAAGAAGCAGACCACAACTATACACCCTTAGGACTCAACTAGAGTTAAGGTTCATCTTAAGTCACCGAGGTCTTGATTCTTTCTACATCTGGTCAGAATAGAAGAATACACCTCACCGTGATCCTATCAGTACACGCACGTACTAGTATAGACAAGTAGCCAAGACAAGCTACTTATGCAGCCTATACTACAGCCTAAACCGACAGTTATATCCAGAACTGTCTCAACTGTGATACCCTTTTATATCTCTTGAGGAACCGGCAACTATGGTCTTCTGTGATCTACAACACACCATAAAGCCTACAACTTTGAGATAATGGATAGATGTTTGATGCATGGATGACAATTCATACTTAATCAGATAGAAGATTGTTAGTGGCTATGGACAATACATGCATACAAGCTAAAAGGCCTGCTTTCTAGTAATACAAATCCATCAATCTCCCACTTATACTAAAGCAAACTTTTAGTATATCATGTGACAAAAGGCAAAGTGTCTACAATCTAGCATCTATTACACATCTTCTCCCACTTATACTCAAAGTTTACTAGTATGGGAGGCGCTCCTTGTGCATAGATCCGCTAGATCTACCGTTGAAGGGATTATCTCAACTTCCACTTCTCCTCTTTAGACGATTTCTCGTACAATGGTACTCTCTATGTTGTTACTTACCTTGTGAGCTCTGAGTTCCATGCAGTTTGCAACTGCTCCAACATTATCACAACACGGTGTGATACCTTTGGGCAAACTGGGAACCAGGTCTAGCTCATTTAGGAAGTTCAGGAGCTTCACAACCTTTCAGTAGCGTTACAAGAAGCTACATATTCGGCTACATTGTAGAGTCTCCGTGACGCCCTCCTGCGTCACACCCTTCCAAGTGATAGCTCCACTTCCCTAGGTGAACACATAGTCCGAGGTAGATTTCCTCTCATCTCAATCACAGCCTGGAAGTCTGAGTCCGTATACCATATCGGGATCATCTCATTGGACTGATAATCAAGCACATGATCTCTTGTCCTCTTGAGATACTTCAATATGTGCTTAACAGTCGTCCAATGTCCCTGACCAGGGTTAGACTGATATCTCGCTACCATGCCAACTGCATAGCAGATTTCTGGTCTAGTACACAGCATTGCATACATGAGACTTCCAACAGCGGAAGCATACGGTACCGTCTTCATGACCTCTATCTCCTCTTGTGTCTTCGGACACATGTCCTTAGATAGGGGTATGCCATGTCTGAAGGGAAGAAAACCCTTCTTGGCATTCTGCATGCTGAAACGGGCGATCACAGTATCTATATATGAAGCTTGGCTTAAGCCTAACATCCTCTTAAGGCGATCTCTGATCACCTTGATCCCTAGGATGTAACCTGCTTCTCCCAAGTCTTTCATCTGAAACTGTTCAGACAACCAATCCTTTACGCCTGATAACACGTTCACATTGTTGCCAATGAGAAGTATGTCATCTACGTACAGTACTAAGAATACCACGCTTCCGTCCGAACTGAGCCTGTAAACACAACTTTCGTTTAAGCACTGGACAAATCCATAGGATTTAATCACTCCATCAAAACGAATGTTCCAGGACCTGGACGCTTGCTTAAGTCCGTATAAGGACTTCTTAAGCTTCCACACGAGATGCTCCTGGCCATCTCTCACATAACCTTCTGGTTGGCGCATATAAATGTCCCTACCTTTTTCAAGGTACCCGTTCAAGAACGCAGTCTTGACGTCCATTTGCCAAACCTCTAGGTCTAAATGTGCCGCCATGGACAAGAGTATTCTGACGGATTTAAGCATGGCAACCGGCGAAAATGTCTCATCGTAATCGATTCCCTCTTTCTGAGTGAATCCTTTCGCCACCAATCTAGCTTTGAAGGCTAAAACCTTCCCGTCAGGTCCTCTCTTTCTCTTGTACACCCACTTGCAACCGATGGGCTTTACCCCATCCGGCAGCTCCGCAAGGTCGTACACGTCCATGTTAACTATGGATTCTATCTCCGAATCCATAGAAACTCTCCAGGAATCTGCATCCTCGTCCTCCATCGCTTCCTTGTAAGTCCAGGGGTCGATCTCATCATGTTCGATACCCGAGAGTAGTTCAGTGGATTCTCCCACGAACATGAAACGGTCCGGTTGACGAACAACCCTCCCACTGCGACGAAGCGATGGTGGAGATACAGTATCGGATAAGGGTGCAGTTAGTGGTATAACCTCTTGTACTCTCGGCTGTTCTGGAATTTCGGCTGCTGCTGATGCTCGCAACTCATCGAGCATTATTCACTCCTTGACCGATGATTATTAATAAAGTCCTCCTCTAGGAATCGGGCATTAGTGCTCACAATGACCTTCTGATCCTGGGGACTATAGAAATAACCTCCTTTCGTTCCCTTTGGATATCCTACAAACAGCCTAACCTCAGTCTTAGACCTCAATTTGTCGGCCTCCTTCGTCAGCACGTGTGCTGGGCATCCCCAAACCCGAATATGACCCAAGCTGGGCTTGCGCCCTGTCCATAATTCGAAAGGAGTTTTAACCGTCGACTTTGTAGGTACTAGATTGAGGAGATAACATGTTGTTTCCAAGGCATATCCCCAGAACGAAATTGGCAAGGATGCATAGCTCATCATCGATCTCACTGTATCTAAAAGAGTACGATTCCGTCTCTCAGCTACACCGTTCTGTTGGGGAGTACCGGGTGTAGTTAACTGAGATGAAATCCCATTTTCTGACAAGAAAGTTCGAAACTCAGTTCCGAGGTACTCGCCACCTCTATCAGAGCGAAGTGACTTGATACTTCTACCTGTTCTCTTCTCCACTTCCGCTTTGAACTCTTATTTGTCAAAGCACTCGGATTTCTTGTGGAGTAGGTAGATGAAACCGTATCTCGAGTAGTCATCGATAAACGTGACAAAATACTCGTAACCTCCTCGAGCTTGAACGGACATCGGTCCACACAAGTCAGAATGAACCAACTCCAAGAGCTCTTGGGCTCGATATCCTATGGACTTGAAAGGTCTAGTCACCATCTTACCTTCCAAACACGATTCACACGTTGATAAAGGTTCTATTTGGAAATCCAAAACACCTTCTTTTATCAACCTTTGAATCCTCTTTTGGTTGATGTGACCCAATCGTAAGTGCCATAATAGAGTTTGGTTCGTTTGAGACGGATTCTTCCTCTTTTTAGTATTCAATGATGAGGAAGCATTTTAAGATGAAGAACCATTCATTGGACAAGCAATAGTATAGAGAGACCGGGACAATGTGCCAGAAACTATAACCTCATTGTTTTTCATGATAGAAACACCACTATCAAAACAATTGAATATCCGTGAAAGTTTCGAGACCGAAACCAAGTTTCGCCAGAAGGCAGGCACATATAAAATGTCTCTCAAAATTAAACTTGCATGTCCAAAATCAAACTGAATATCTCCAACCGCGACATCTGCAACTCTCGATGCATCGCCCATGGAGATGGTAATCTCGTCATCATTCACCTCGTTTATCCGCAGAAAAACACTGCAAGGTGTAATGCATATGATCAATTGCTCCCGTATCTACTACCCCATCCTGGGTAGAACATGCAGTTGATCATTTCTCAGTATGACGTACCAAAATTCTTCTTCTTTAGAGGGCAGTCAGCCTTCCAGTGTCCTTTCTTGTTGTATATGAAGCACTTGCCCTTCCCCTTTGGCTTTTCATGCCATCGGTAGGCTCAACACCTTTATCTTCTTCCAAGCTCTTGTTAACTTGCTAGTGTTTGACACCTTCTTCCTCACTTTCATCTTTCGATGCCGTCTGAGGAGCAAACATAAGCACACAAGCTTCTTGACTCGCAAGTTCCATATCATCCAATTTCTAGAAGATTTCCAGGATTTCTGGGATATCTGCAATATCTGCCAAGTGAGAACACAAGGCTTGCAACCCTGGCGTCAGAGAGTATTTGACTAATCTTAGTCGAATCGTTACTCTCATGCCAAAAATTTGTGTAACTCTCTATCTTCAATCGATGATACTAGAGCTTTCAGATAAGGTGTAGTGAGTACTAACTTGTACTCTTCATCAACAAGGACAATATCGAGATTTATTCCTTCACTCCAAATAGTTGGAATCCGTGAGAGGACTCGAAGTGAGAACATTTATCAACGGGCCTAAAGTCATATCTGAAAAAGCAATAAACACGTAGACACAAGTAAGAAAAGATCATGCATCAATTCGTAACGAAAATTATTGTAACCTTTTGATAAACCAATAATTTCGAAACCTTCAACAGCCCAAACAGTGCAGATCGCAAGCCACGTTCGTGTGGACGTTTACGCTCCCACTGTTCGACCAGATACTCGGATCTTTAACTCTACTTATCTTGCCAACCTATCCTTATGGCAAATAGAGCTAACAGTTGAACCTTACTAGACCATATTAGATTAGAAAAGGGACTATGTTGGGGAGTTGTATTCTAACTAATATCTAAGCTTTTAACCACAATCTTAGCCTAACTTGGAAAAAGCACTATTTTCCTTAAGCTATCTTTGTTCAAAAACCAACTCCAGAGAAAACCGTAGTTACTATTCCGAGTAAGCCACGTTAGTGTGACATTTACTCAGAAAAGCTCCCACTTCTCATTTTGGTTAGAACATTTTTGTTAAGAAACCCTAAGTGTGGCGAACTCGTTCGATACGATGTGCAAGCCACGTTCGTGTGGACGTTTACACACTCGCACCAAACTTCACCTTAAGGTCAGTTGTGGAGGTCTTAACATTTTCTATACCAAAAACGTTTTTATCTGCTTAGTATTTTTCTTTCAAAAGGTTGTCGACATGCTAGATCACGTTGTCACATAATCCTAAGCATAATTTTCTAAACGCAACAAATAAACCATGCTCGCAAAAAATTTAAAACATGCTTATATTGACAATCCTAAAACATGCTCGACTAAGCGCAATTTAATCATCTCGACAGGCAAGACATGCTATAATAATAAATTGCATCCATAGCATGCTTAAGAAAAACGAGATAAAAACAAAAATAAAACTCGCTTTTCGTGGTGTGACGACCCGTCTAAACTATTACATTAAATAATAAAATCCGAAACAGGCTTCGGTCTTGAATAAGTCCTCCGAGTTGATCTCCCGTTTCTCCCCGAAAATAAATAAATTATTTAGATAATTTATTTTCTAATTTTCGTTGCCATTGGGCTTCCCTAACCGAGATTGGGCCCACACCACGTGACCCAATTCTCTCGAAAAAGCCCAAACCGCGCTCGTTTCACTCTTATGGGCCCACGAACCCGAAACCGACCTAACACGGCCCGAATTCGCGACTGGGCCCGAGCCCGAACGCTGGAGGCAGCCCGTAAACGCGAACGGGCCGGGTTGGAAACCCTAGGCCCGTCCACGGGCTAGGGCACGGGCGCGCAAGGCTGCCCGCGCCGCAGCCGACGGCGTGAGGCCCTGCCGCCGGCCGCCTCCGCCTCCCTGGCGCCGCTGCTGCTGCTGGCCGTCGATCCCTTCCGGTGGCACGGCCGGCAACCGTCCCGGCGAGGCTCGCGGCGTTGAACCCTAACTAGGGTTCCGCCGCGGCACCCCTCACCTTGCTGCCGCCGTTCCAGCCGCCGGCGACGTCCGCCACGGCTCCTGCTGCTGGTGTTGATGTCGCCGGTGTGCTCCGCTTCCCTGGACGCTACCTCCGCCGCCCTCGCCGTCGCCTTCAGCCGCGTTAACCCGCGGCAGAAACCCTCGCG
This sequence comes from Thymus mandschuricus, assembly GCA_029379335.1. NCBI lineage: Eukaryota > Viridiplantae > Streptophyta > Magnoliopsida > Lamiales > Lamiaceae > Thymus > Thymus mandschuricus. The sequence goes on from CM057083.1 coordinate 20,297,058, forward strand.
GGTTCTGCCGCCGCTGCTGCTCGCTCCGGCGCCGCCTGCTGCCACCATCAACGACGGCGACCACGTGGGGTCCATTACCGGACTCCGTGGTCGTCGTCTCCGGCGATCATGCAGCCTGGAGATGACTGCCGCAGCGTCGAGCCCTAATTAGGGTTCCGCCGCGGCTCTCCTTCGCGCTGCCGCGCTTCTCGCCGCCGTTCCCGACCTGCTCCGCCCCTCCCCGACGACGTGCAGGCTCCAGCAGCCTGCTGGAGCCCCGTCGATCACCGGAGAATAGGGAGACGCGCCGTTGGGCAGCTGCACGCGCGCGTGTGCTGGCGCGTGTCACTCACGCGCCGCCGCGTGCGGCGGTCGTCCATCGGTGTTCGTCTCCTCGTTCTTCGTGTTCCTCGTCTCCATGCAGCAGATACAAACGAAAAACAAAAGAAATATCTATCTAATCCTATTCTAGATCGCACCTTATTATCTCGCGATCAAAAATTACATAGATTGCCAAATCGGCCCCGAAAAACGACAAACACCACGAAAAGCGACATCCTAATCGATCTAACATGCATAATAATCGATAATTACTCAGATAGAGCCGAAAAACTGAACCTGGCTCTGATACCAACTGAAGGAACCATATCTGATCGGTGAAGATCGGTTCGCCCGAGGATCTATTTCGGATATCTAACTATCGAATTAAACCTATCATGCTCCTATGAATTTAGTGCGGAATCATAGGGGGTTCATAGATCGATTACCAGAAGAAGTAGAGAACTCGCGAATAGATCTTCTGATCTGTATCCCTGCTCGATTCTGACGTTGGATGGACAACGATCTTCGGAATCAGCCACGGAAACGGGATCCCCACCGAAAACTGCTGCTCGGCCGCGCGTCTCTCTCTCTCTAACCCTGGCCTCCTTTTTCTTGTTCAGAATATTAAGTGCACTCGATTATTCTGACTGTTAGGTCTGAACAAGACCTTGAGGGGGTATATATAGAGGAGACCAAGAGAGACTTGGGCTTAAGTTGCAGGCCAGGCCTGCAACTTATGGACTGGCCGCCCATGAGCATAGTTGGCGCCACATACTGGGCCCAACTGAGTGGTGGCCCACTTATTCCTTATACTGTGGCCTATTGAGCTTTTTGGGCCAGATCAGGGATCTACTAGCTAGTAAAACCGAGGCCTCCCAATGGCTAAATTCTCCATACTCAGCCCAGAGTATAATTTAGTCCATAAGTACTAAAACATTCCACTAGAGTAATAGTACTGAATTACCTGTTTTACCCCTGTTGAGTTCAGGGCTAGTATTAGACTTAACGACCCCCATATTTAAGATATCCCACACCCGTTGATTAACTTAGAGCTTCTGACTGCTCGTGTTATTCAACTTCTTTTATATTCTTGAGTGGTACCATTCATACCTTACTCATCATACCGGAATTTAATCCACCTGCAGGGTTTGGTACGATAGTCCTTAATGAATTCCTCAGGGGATGTGATCAACCTGTTCTACCAGGATATGGTGCTCTGTTGCAGTTACACTAAGAGTCGTACTAGTTGTAGTTGCTTCCCAAGATACGGAGCATATTGAGTTGCAGATACTATGAACTCTCACCCATGGTAAATCAAAGAAGCAGACCACAACTATACACCCTTAGGACTCAACTAGAGTTAAGGTTCATCTTAAGTCACCGAGGTCTTGATTCTTTCTACATCTGGTCAGAATAGAAGAATACACATCACCGTGATCCTATCAGTACACGCACATACTAGTATAGACAAGTAGCCAAGACAAGCTACTTATGCAGCCTATACTACAGCCTAAACCGACAGTTATATCCAGAATTGTCTCAACTGTGATACCCTTTTATATCTCTTGAGGAACCGGCAACTATGGTCTTCTGTGATCTACAACACACCATAAAGCCTACAACTTTGAGATAATGGATAGATGTTTGATGCATGGATGACAATTCATACTTAATCAGATAGAAGATTGTTAGTGGCTATGGACAATACATGCATACAAGCTAAAAGGCCTGCTTTCTAGTATACAAATCCATCACACAGCTCATCCCGGTAGCACCAAAATGTATCGGGATCTACGACAGAAATTTTGGTGGGAGTCCATGAAGAAAGACGTCGCTTCGTTTGTAGAACGATGCTTGGCATGCCAACAAGTGAAGGCTATACATCGGAGGCCATATGGAACCTTGCAACCGTTGCCTATCCCAGAGTGGAAATGGGACCACATCAACATGGATTTTGTGGTAAGTTTTCTGAAATCATCCAAGGGAAACACCGCAATTTGGGTTATCATCGATCGACTTACAAAGTCAGCTCATTTCTTGCCGATTAAGATGACATTTGGATTAGAGAAGTTGGCCAAACTCTATGTCAAGGAAATAGTGAGACTTCACGGAATTCCGATCTCTATCACTTCAGATCGCGACTCTCGTTTCACGTCGAAGTTCTAGACGAGTTTACAAGAAGCCATGGGTACTCAGTTAAAGTTTAGCTCTGCTTTTCACCCTCAGACCGATGGCCAGTCAGAACGTATGATCCAAATCTTAGAAGACATGCTGAGAGCAGTTGTTGCCGACCGAGGAGATAATTGGGAGAAATTTTGCCATTGGTGGAATTTGCCTACAATAATAGTTTTCAATCTACTATCGGAATGGCGCCATACGAAGCATTATATGGAAGGAAGTGCCGTTCACCTCTCTATTGGGATGAAGTCGGAGAACGAAAGCTTTTGGGACCAGACGTAGTCCAAGAAATGGTAACTATTGTCGACACAATTCGGCAGCGAATCAAAGAAGCTCAAGATCGACAGAAATCTTATGCCGACAAAAGAAGGACCGACTTGGAGTTTGAAGTTGGGGATAAAGTGTTCTTGAAGATCAGTCCAACCCGAGGAGTCATTAGATTCGGAAAACGAGGAAAGTTGAGGCCGAGATACGTTGGACCGTTCGAAATTCTAGAGAAGATCAAGAATGTAGCATACCGCCTAGCACTACCTCCCAGCCTAGCAAATGTTCATGATGTCTTCCACGCATCCATGCTTAGGAAGTACGTGTTTGACCCCAAGCACGTGATTAGGTATGAAGAGGTAGAACTTAACCCAGATTTACATTATATAGAAAAACCTGTTAGGATTCTGGATCGAAAGATCAAGGTCCTTAGGAACAAGGAGATTGCCACAGTTAAGGTGTTGTGGAACCACCACGACTTGGAAGAGGCCACGTGGGAACCGGAGGAAAGGATGAGAGCCCAATACCCCGACTTAGTATATGAAGGTACTTAAATTTCGGGACGAAATTTCTTTTAAGGGGGTGGTAGTGTAGTGACCCGTATTTTTAAATACTAGAAAATAGAAAAATAAATAGTTTCCTTTAATAAAACAAGCCTTTCGTAATTATATAGTCATAAATAATAAAAGAATTTTTAAACTTGAAAAGCTTTGATATTATTAGTTATATAAATTTCTTAATAAAAGAATTTTAGAATATTTAATTTAATTAAAATTAGTTAACTAAAATATTATATCTAACTTAATATAATTTCCAAAGATGTAATGTTAATATTTTTAACCTAGTTTTGACATTAAAAGAATTATGAAAGAAGTTAGGTATTTTTCGGATAAACGGTTAAGAAAACCCGAGTTGCCGTTTGTCTATTTTCGATCTTTTCGTTTCTTTAAAAATCTTCGAGCTATCAAATTCCTTCCAAAAATTCTTTAACCTATATCGTTGTGTTCGATATTTTTCGTGGATTCCATAAACCCTTTGAAATCTTAAATCGGAACTCGTTGCCGGAAAAATATCTTTTCGTCGGGGAACGAGGCGTCGAATCGGAGATGGGATGACCCCTATAAATAGAGGCCATCACCGCCTCATTGTTGATCATCCTTATCTCCATTCTTCAATTGAAGAAATCCACCAACCCAACAACTCTCTCTCTCTCTCCCGTACTTCACCTCCTCCGCCTCTCCCTTTCGCCGGCAGCACCTCCGCCATCCACCACCATCTCCGACCACCATCACCTCCGCCACCCTCCTCCATCAACACCGATCATCCACCACCACCATCATCTCCACCTCCACCGAACATCACCTTCACCACCAGCCACCATCTTCGCCTTCCTCTCCAAGAAAACCGAAGGAGCAGCAGCTCCATCTCTCTCTCCATCTCCGACGCCGCCACCACCGCCGCCGTTCGTCTCTCCGATCAAGCAGCAGCTGCTGCCACCACCTTCATCATCCTTTCATCGCCATCACCTTCTTCTTCAAGCCGAGGCAGCCGCAAGCAGCCCGATCATCAACGATCGACTTTCGTTCCTATCTTTCTCTCCGATCATCGAAAAGGTATGTCGTTCGCTTCTATGAACTCGTAGGGAGATTTCGATTCTAGGGGTAGTGGTTGATCGTCGCTACGAACTCCCGAAGTGAGACATGCATCATCTTCCCTTCTTCTCCATCGCCGTGCAGCCGCCCTTTCTTTGGTGGTTGCCGGTGTTCCTTTTTGCATCCATATCACCGAATTAAAGTTGTTCGTAACCTAATAATTAACCACGTAATCGGAATGAATTTGTGAAAATGGATTGTTGTTGGTATACTTTTTCTTGTTCATGGATAATGTTTCCCTGCATGTCGAGACTCTGTCCAAATGTTTTGGAAATATTTATATGGCTTCGAAATGAGACTATCTAACATCCTATAAAATTTGGTAACGATCGGAATCACCGTTAATTTTCTAAAAATAAAACTGTGTTCATGATTCGAAGGATCCTTACCCGTTTTGCATGTCTAATATTTTTACACCAAAATATTACTAATGATTAGTGGAACAACTTTTGTGTTTAAGTCTAAGCCATGCAAACGACGAAAACATAAGAAAATAATTATTGAAGGTTGATAAGTGTTTATATAATTATAAGAAATATATTAATAATAAAAAGGAAGTTATGTTAGTTTTAAGGATGAAACTACGAACGTAACTTAACCTCAAGAAATATTTGTAGGAAGACTCTCCGAAGAAGCTGACTAAGATTCGAACCAAAGAATCGAGTAACCGGTAAAGGTGGGGATCTATTTATTCAACTTGTTAAAATCCTTGGGGATTCTTATTTCTTGATAACTCTTGAGCTAGTAAGCTCTATATTCTTCAAGTGCAGGCTTTGTTTCAGGATTAAATTGTGAATCACAAGTTTCCCAGGTTTAATGCTCTAATCTTTTACGATATCGGGTTGACATCGTTAGGTCTAACACACCAACGAGCAACTGGTGTACACCGGGGTAGGGAGTGGGGTTTACCACGGAAATCTCGATCCCTAGCCGATAGACTTGCATATAACTTATTTATGCCGTCTAGCATAGCTGATGGGTTTATATACACTTTATGTATGTCGCCCTGCAAATGTTCTTATAATCCGACAGGTGGTTTAACCGGGATTCGATTACGAGTAACCTCGGGAATACCTAAATGGGCGCCTAAATGGTTTGGTCATATGGGATCAAGACTTATTCTTTCTCTTCTCTCTTTTAAAATCCTGAAAGCCCTGCTTTTGTTTTCCTTTGATTGGCAATGATTCCCACTAAGTGCTAGTTGTACTCAGCCCTGTAGAACTTTCTTTGTTTTGCAGATTGGGAGCCGGAGGCATAGTGATGTGGCGAGAAGAGAGAAAAGGAGAAGAGGAATAAACAAGAGACGAGGATAATAAAACTTAAACCGTTAGACCCTTTCCCGTTTCTTAAACTTTTATTTTGGTTATAAACAATTTACGTATGCTTTGGATCGTTAAACAATTTCCTTTTTCGTTACTTAGATAATCGAATTATCCTACCTTAAATAATCGAAATGGGAGTTATGGTTTAGTTAACTTAGAAAGTTAATATTCGTTTAAAGTTTATTCGTTATTCATTTGATTAGTTTAAAACTCACGTTTTGAAAATATGAATTCATATAACGAAAACTTAAACGAATTTATAAAAACTATAACGGTTGATAAATGAATGTTTATTTATTCGCTTCCGCTACTTAAACGCAACTTTGATGTAATTATATACTTGGAACCAACTGTAGAGCGGTCTGGTCCGCCACGGTTGTTATGCTTTCGATATGTATTTTGGATCCTACTGTAGAGCGGTCTGGTCCGCCTCGGTAGTTATTTTTATTAAATCTTGGATCCGATGATGGCGCGGTCTGGTCCGACCTCATCGTTATGGTTTATGTACTTGGTTAGCTGATGTATAGTCTTTGGTATTTACTACGACTTGATCCTGGTTTAAGGGGAGATGTTGCCCAAATCTTCGGGCTAAACTAAATGAATTTTAATTAAAATTAATTAAAAACAATTGAATTATGATTTATCCCTTTTTATTTTACCCTTCATTGCATCCCGATTTAATTGGTTATAATTAAAATTGATTATTTTTAGAGTTAGGAAAATCGAGGTGTGACATTATGCAACGCTTCGGCTACTTTTCGGAGGTGTATGATGGCCATGTTCCATGGATTAATCGAGAATATAATGGAGGTTTTCATGGAAGATTTTTCAATGTTCGAATCTTCATTCGACCAATGCTTGGAAAATATGTCCACCGTACTTCAACGATGTAAGGAGACGAATTTGGTGCTCAATTGGGAGAAGTGCCACTTCATGGTGCAAGAAGGGATTGTGCTCGGCCACAAGGTATCTTCACAAGGATTGGAGGTGGATTGAGCCAAAGTTGTAGTCATCGAGAAGTTGCCACCGCCAACAAATGTCAAGTCGGTGAGGAGTTTCTTATGACATGCCAGCTTCTATAGAAGATTAATCAAAGATTTTTTGAAGATCACGAAGCCGTTATGTGGATTACTCGAGAAGGACGTCAAGTTCGTATTCGATGGAGATTGTTTGGAGGCTTTCGAGACATTGAATAAGGTGCTTATCTCTACTCCCGTCTCGGTCTCACTGGATTGGAGTGCCCCATTCGATCTCATGTGGGACGTAAGGGATTAGGCTGTAGGAGTTGTTTTGGGACAGAAAAGAGAGAAGTTATTCCGGGTGATCTATTATGCTAGTAAGATGTTGGACTCGGCTCGAAGGAACTACACCACCACGGAGAAGGAGTAACTTGCTGTGGTCTATGCTTTTGATAAGTTTAGACCTGATTTGGTGGGATCTCACATGATTGTGCACACCGACCATGCCGCCATTCGCTATCTATTCAACAAGAAGGACTCGAAGCCAAGGTTAGTTCGCTGGATTTTACTTCTTCAAAAGTTCGATATGGAAATCAAGGATAGGAAGGGGTGAGAGAACGTGGTAGCCGATCATCTTTCGAGATTTGAGCAACCGGTGGAAGGAGAGGATTCGAGAATCATCATCAAGGAAAGCTTTCCGGATGAGCCAATTTTTTAGGTCGATGAGTACACCCCTTGGTTCACTGACATCATCAATTATTTGGCAATCCATCATGTTCCCAAAGACCTTTCGTCTCATCAAAAGAAGAAGTTCCTCCATGACTGCAAATTCCACTATTGGGAGGATCCATACTTGTACCAGAGGTGCGCCGATGGAATTATTCGGAGATGTGTTCGACAAAGGAGTGGAAGAAGATCATCGAGGATTGCCACAGCGCTCCGAATGGGGGACACTTTGCAGCAAATCGCACCACCTTCAAGATCTTTCATAGTAGTTTTTATTGGCCTTCGATCTACAAGGATTGCTATGCTTACATCAAGATGAGTGATCGTGCCAAAGGATGGGGAACATTTCGAAGAGGGACGAGATGTTGCTGTTGGGAATTGTTAAGGATCACTTGTTAAGGGGGAACCTAACGGGACGCTTTCAGATTAAAATGTATATGTTTTGATTCGATCCCAGAACCCCCTATGTATCCTATTCCCTAGCGACCCTATTTTGATGTAGATAGGTTAGAATTTTTCTAAGCCTATAATGTTAGGAAGGCTTTAATTTTGCTTTAGATGCTTAGGTTTTAGAATGCAGGATTCCCAAGCGAAGGCTACTCGCTTGAGTGTGTTTTTGAAGCGAAGCGAGTCTACCGAAGCGAAGTGAAGCGTGCCGAAGTATAGCGAGGCGAAGCGAAGCAAACGCTACAGTAGTATCAAAGCGAGTCTGCTGAAGCGAGCGCTACATTAAAAATCAAAGCGAGTCAACGATTACTAAAGCGAACGCTCGGGAAATCTATTTCCAAGTGAACACTACAGTATGACTTAAAGCGACTCAATTCAAAGCGGACGCTCCAAATCTAAAGCGAAGCGAGCCTCTACCTAACAGAAAGCGATAGCTCAATTCCCGCTCCAAATTACACTTTGAGTTCTAACTTCAGTCAAGTGCAGATCGATGCATTAATTGTGTTTCTCCACGTGTCGATTGAAGAATGGAGCAACGGAGTTAACCACTAGGCCGACAAGTACGCCGCAACAGTACTGGGCGCTCCAGTTACTGTTGAAATTTGCTCTTATCCATTTTCAGCAAAGAGACAAATGGACGCGTCTGAAAAGCTGCTGGTCAAGGCGAGTATTGTCGAGAGAAGGAGGGACAAAGCCACCAACCATCAAACGGCTCTTGCCCATCCCTCCGCCTATAAATAGTGAAGGTCGAAGACGGAGAAGAGTACAAAACTACTTGAGCAAACAACGCCTACTGCAAACAACCACTCACAACCTTCGAGCAAATCTTCGAGTCTTTGTTTTAGTGTTCTCCGAGTTTCTGCAACAACGAAACTAGTCTCCGCAACCTTCACACTCCAAAGATCTAAGCCTACTTCATATATCCAAGCTTAGAGAAGATCTCTGCCCTTCTTTGCATTCACTGTAAAGAGTTCTTCATATAGAGTGTCGTCAAAACCAAAAACCCTAACCCTAGTTCTGTCTAGTTAGGTTTTTGTGTTCGTCGAAAGGTTGTTGTGTCAAGATCCAAGACTCTACTTTCCTCGATAGTAGAAGTCTCGATCATAGAGTGTAGATCCAAGCTACCACAGTCCTCAATTGTGTGAAGCTCGATCTTTGCTAGGTTTGTGTGGAGAACCCAAAATCTCCTAGTTGTTGTGTCGGATCCAAGCGAGTGAAGCTCGATCCAGTCTTGGGTTTTGAGGAACCCATAATCCTCAAGATTCTTGAGTGAAGAGAATCAGTTGCTGCGAGCAACAAAGTGGACGTAGGTGTTTTACCACCGAACCACTATAAATCCTCGATGTCGTATCTCTTTACCCTAGCTTTCCATTATTTATTGCTTTGATTATTCATATTGCACAAGCATCGTAAACAAACTTAAATCAAAGTTTTAAATACTTAGGAAAGATTAGCTCACCTAATTCCGCATAATGCAAGAGAGTCACTTTCTAGATCAAGCATTCGCTTCGGTCTAAAGTGAAGCTTCCACTGTAGATCTAGCTCTCGGCTAGGTCTTAAGTATTTGAAGCGAGCGCTCTAACTTGCTAGTCTGAGATACAGGAAAAAGAAGTTGAAAATTTTCTACACGCGTATTCACCCCCCCCCCCCCCCCCCCCTCTACGTGTGTATCCCCTATCAAACCAGGACCAATAGCTACAGCGCACTATTATGGAGGTGGAACTATTTGATGTTTGGGGGATCGAATTCATGGGTCCTTTTCCCAAGTCTCAAAGCTTCTCCTACATCCTACTTGCGGTGGAGTACGTCTCTAGGTGGGTCGAGGCCATTCCCACAGCCACCAACGATTTGAATGTGGTGATTAAATTCCTGCAATAAAATATCTTGTCTCGGTATGGAACTCCGAGAGCTTTGCTTAGCGATGAGGGGAGCCACTTCAACAATCGTTAGTTGGGATCACTTCTAGCCAAATATGGAGTCAAGCATAAGGTGAAGACGCCCTACCATCCTCAAGCTAACGGTCAAGCCGAGTTAGCTAATCAAGAGATCAAACATATTTTGGAGAAGACCGTCACCAACAAGAAAGAATGGGCAAAGTACTTGGACGATGCACTTTGGGCTTATTGGACGACCTTCAAGACGTTAATTGGGAGGTCTCCATATCAATTGCTTTTTGGCAAATCTTGCCATTTACCAATGGAGTTGGAGCACAAAGCTTATTGGGCGATGAGGAGGATCAATTTCGAGTTCAAGGAAGCCATGGGCCAAAGGTGTGACGACTTGCTAGAGCTCGATGAATGGAGGAATGAAGCATTCGAGAATTCTAGGATCTACAAAGAATGAGCAGCAAAATTACATGACTTGAGCATTCAAGATCGTATGTTTCATACTGGTGATGATGTTCTCGTTTATAATTCTTGTCTTCGGTTATTTCCAGGAAAATTGCAAAGCAAGTGGTCGGGACCATTCGTCATCTATAAAGATTTGAAGAATGGAGCGTTCGAAGTGTTGAAGGTAGATGGTAGCAAGTTCGTGGTCAATGGACATCGTCCCAAGCACTATTTCAAGCCGATACCTCTTTACCCCACAAAAGAGGCCATCAATCTTGAGGACCCGAACTAAATTGAGGTACCGTCGGGCTAAAGACGTTAAACATAGCACTTGTTGGGAGGTAACCCAATATTGTATCCCATTTTTATTTTTAATTTTTAGAGTCGTAGTTAGATTTTTCGTTTTTTCGAGTCATACCCTTTAATGTACTAACAAATTTAAGTTTGAGTGTAGAAAAGAATTTTCGAGCCAAAGCTCTCGACACCCCTCTCGATCGAGAGGTGGATCGAGAGGGTGAAAATCGATTTCCAGTAGGGTCCTCTCGTCAGGGGTCTCGATCGATACCTCGATCGAGAGGATTTTCAAATTTGTGCCCAGGTTTATTCGAGAAACCTCTCGATCGAGACACCCCTGTTTTCGATCGAGAGGATAAAGGTGCTAATACAGAAGGTACCTCTCGACAGACCTCTCGATCGAGAGGCTGGTCGAGAAGTCAAAACATGGAATCCAGTAGCACCCTCTCGATCGAGAGGCCGGTCGAGAGGCTCCTTGACGGCGCAAATCCCATCTTTGACTAGGTTTTTTCTTCCCTTTTAAAAACTCAAAACCCACGAGATTTTACACCAAAAACACACAACTCACACTTTTCTCTCAAGAATACAAGCACCACCAATTTCTCTCGTCAATTCATCGAAAGGTACTCAATTTCTTGCCCTCTTTCTGTTAATTCTTGATTCTCTACATGAATTTACATGTTTTAACCGATTGAATTTCGTTTTTGATGGTTAAATTCTTGTATTGTTAGATAGGGTTGTAAATTGGGAATTTAGATAGAATTCATGAATTGGATTGATATATTTGCATGAATTGAATTTTATGGTGATTGTGAGCATGAATGCATGTTAGTTTTCGATTGGATCTTCAAATTTGTCTATGAATTTGTGAAGATTGGTTGGAATTATATGCATTGGATTGAGATTTTATGGTGTTGTTCATGGATTGTGAACAAAGCATATATATATGATGTGTGAGGTTATTGGTGTAAGTTTGAGTTGATAATAGGGGAGAATTCTATTTGATTGAAGTTTGGAGGAGATTGGTTCGTATTTGCTTACCTCTTGTAATTCTAGTACTAACTTGCTATTATTTTAGGTGCTAGAATGGCTCGTGACAAAGGAAAGAGCGTTGCCTCGATTTCTTCAAGCAAAGTAAAGGGCAAGGAAAAGGCTGAGAAGACCATTTCGGAGAAGAGAGCACCAAAGGCAAAGCAAATCCCATCTCACTTGGAGCCGAAGGCGTTCAAACTAAAGCTTGCTACAGCGGAGGCTAAACGAAGGTGGTCTCATCTTGTGCAACTCAAGCACAAGCATTGTCATTTCCTCCACCAAGAGACAATCACGGCCATGGGGATAGCGGACGAGATCATCGATTTCATACAAAGGGGAAGCTTCACCTACATATTTCAAGGAAACTACTTGACCTATCACATTCTAACGGTGGAGTTCATTTCGACTTTGGTGGTGGAGAGATTAAACCAAGTGCCTCGAGTGATCCGATTTCAATTGGGAGGACAACCGAGGGAGTTGACGATGGACCAACTTGACGTGATCATTGGAGGGAATCAAAACGGTCACTACTTGGGTGATCATAATGTGGATCTTCAGAACTTGTGGGGGCATTTTGTGGATTACGAAGAGGAGGTGAACAAGTCTTACAGTCTATCAGTTGCAAAGGCCTCATCGATTCGGAACCCCACAATCCGATACTTCCACCGGTTGATCTCTTGCACCATTCACTCCCAGCATGATTTCGGCACCTTCCTTGCAACCGATGCTCATCTCCTTTGGGCATCTTATCGAGGTTTCTCCCAAGATGCGGCTCTCTACCTTGTGGATCATATGGAGAACCAAGCCTACCTCTATGGCGGTCAAAAGATTGGAATTGGGGCATTTGTTACTCCGATTGCCAATCACTTCAACGTGCCTATTACTGAAGACCCGGTGTCCACATCGATATATGTGGATAGAAGAACATTGGAGCTAGCCAAGATCATATCTTACGATCAATCCGGGTGGTTCTTCAAGCTTCACGGGTTGAGAGGAGTTCGTCTCTTCCCATTACCCAACGCATACTATACCATGGTTATGGGTAACGAGTACCTCCAACGAGGGAATGGGAGGATGAATTCCCCGGAGCACAAGCAGCTTATGTGGGCCGAAGGAGGACCAATGCCACAACAAAGAGGCCATCATGGAGATGAACAAGAGGAAGAAGAGGAGGAAGAACAAGAAGAGGAGCATCACGAGGAGCACCAAGAGGAAGATGAAGGTGAAGAAGGAGGAGGACCTCAGCCGGCCTTCCACATGGCCGCCCCGGAGTTTCACGAGGCGATGAGAGAATATCATGAGGAAAACTCTCAACTCTTCGACAACTATCACTTGCTTTACCGGCAATATGTTGGTTAACAAGTGGAAGCCATTCGAGGAGAAGTGGGTACTTTGAGGAACGAGGTTGGAGCTCTCCAAAACAGTTTCACCACATTCTTTGAGGAGGAAAGACAAGCTCGAGAATTGGAAAGGAAGAGGAGGGAAGATGAGAGGATGTACCAAGAACAATATCGGAGGATTTTGCTCGATATGCATCAATTCTACACCTTCTACCCGGATGGGTATCAAAGGTATGATCCGAACAACCCACCCCCTCCTCCCTTTCCTTGATTGCATTGTGTTAACATAGCCTTACTCCTTTTCTAAAACTTATTTCGGTTCTTTGCTTTGAAATATGTCTGGGGGAGGGAAAGAGTGTCTAAGTTAACTCAATTTTATGTGTTTTCTTGTTCTTAGAGTCTTAATTTGTTTAGTTTGTTTTGGGGTAGAAATAATAGTAGTTTTTAGTTTTGTTGAGTCTTTATTTTTTTAGTCTTAGGTTTAAATTGAGTCAAATAAGCATGTGATGATAGTGTTGTGAATTTGGCCGATGATAGTATTTTTATGGATTTTTGAAAAAATACATGATCTTTATTATGCATGGAATCTTGGCGAATCGCCGCGATTTATTTGACGAATTTGAATTATGCTATGATGTCGGGAACTAGTTAGTTTGAACCCGTGAGATTTGAGCTATTTGTGCATGTTTATGCCTATTCTTTGATTGAGTGATCATGCATTCTTCATTGTTTCTAGAACTTACCTTATTTCTCTATCAAGACATTAGTATATTTAAGAACTGGGAGATGATCTTAGACCATTTTTCTTTAGCCACATGATTCCTATACACTAACCTTATTCATAACCCCTTGTTTACCCCTTTTGAGCCTTTATTAGCATTTCTTTGTAAAACCGGATGATTGGAGGTTTTGATGATTATGGGTATCTTTTGGTAGTTAGTTGTATGAAAGGAGTTGAAAAGAATATTTTGTTGTGGTGTAGAAGGAGAAGAAAAGAAATTTAGATGCTTGTATAATTTGTTAGCTATCCCTATGAGCTTAAAAAAAAAATCATGAGTATGAGAAAAGAAAAGAAAAATAGAGCTTTTGTTTATCATTAGAAAGGACAGTCATAGATGAGCTCTAGCAAAAAATAATAATAATAAATAAATATAAAGCATAAGGAGATAGTTAGCATTGGTTTGAGTTGTACATTTTTAGTATCTTTAGTATTGTAATTGGTGTGTTGGGTGGTAGAAGATGGAGTAAAAACCCATACTTTGGTTGGAGTTGAAAAAGAGGTTGAAGATTTGGAACATTTTGAGTCACTTAGCCTATACATTCCCTACCTTAACCAATGTCTTTACATTACAAGCTTTAATAAAGACCTTTTTTTTTATTCTAGTTTGTAAATATTACATTAGGTGGAGATGTTGAGAAAAAGGGCAAGCCTTTGGTAAAGATGTTGCACTGCATAGATGTTGAGTGAACCTTATGATGTGCATTATTTTACATCTTTTCTTTGAGAGAGTTGAGTGCTCATTTATATATATACAATTTCACATATTTGAGAGTGTTCTTAGATTGAATGGTATGATTTGGATTTGTTGAGTGGATTGTGTTATTGATGCTAAGGTTGTATGATAGTTTTGATCATGAGGAAGTTTGTTTTTGAAAAAAAAAAAAATTTGAGGCCTACATAGTTCACAATGCTAGAGTCTAGTGTTTATTTTGTTTTGGTATTGTCCGGGCCGAGCAATGTTTAAGTTTGGGGGATTTGATATATGTGAAATTTACTTGGTTTTTATAGTCTAAAATAGTCGATTTAGAGTATCGTTAGTGTTTTATTGTCCATGATTTGTACGATTTATTATGTGTTGGACAATGTTATGCTTGTGGGTATTTCTTTGTGTTTTCATGCCTATTTTGAGGATAGAAACCCGAGACGAGCCTAGGCGAGAAGAATCTAGGAGAGAATCGAAGTTTTGAGTCGAGATGAAGAAGCCTCTCGATCGAGAGGGCTGTCGAGAGGAATCATTCTGGACCGGTGTTTCGATCGAGAACAATTTCATACCTCTCGACCAAAGCTATCGATCGAGAGGACTTTCGATCGAGAGGGAGATGCGGTCGAGAGGCGTAAATTTCAGCCGAAAATTAGACTCCTTTTTAGACTATGTTTCCTTGTAAATTTCCCCTATATGTATTCCTTAGATCTAGCATTGTAAATCCTAACCTACATTCATATTTTTACTCTTATAGCTTTTATTTTCCGTTTTTCGTTTCGTTTGTGTAATCGACTTTGGAGTTTATTCAAGATTCAAGATTTAAGTTCTTTGTTGTGTTCAAGATTAAATTCCAAGTTCTTCTTACTTTCTTTTTAATTATGTTATTTCAATTTATATTGTTTACATTAGTTTTAATTATGTCTAGCTAAATTCTTCGTTGTTTCCTATTTGATTTTTCTTAGTTGATTTATTTGCTTATTTGTTTACTTATTTGCGTTCTTTACTTTGTTTATTTTTCTTTGTCTAGGATTTTAGAAAACCACAATCTTAATTCCTTATTGCCTAGATATCAGTTTAATTCTAGAGTAAATGTATTGAGTGTGATTTCGATATATCAATCCTTGTGGATACGATAATCGTACTTGTTTTATACTATACCTATTTTGTGTGGTTGAAAATAGTGTGATCAGCGCTCACCTGCAGTTAAAACAATTTTGGTACCCAAATAAGCTTGGGTCCTTGCAGGTTAGTGTTTTTGGGTACCCACACTTGCTTGACTCACTTTTGAGTTGTTGCTTGTGTCTTGGGTCCCTCAACCTTTCCAAAGCGTGGATTCTGCTTGAACGCAGCTCCACACATGCATTTGTGTGTGTGAGGTGGGATGGTTAGTGAGGAGCTCGCTTGGGCAGTTCTCATGCTCTTGCTTTTATGCTTATGTCCTGAAGCTCGACGATTTGGACTAGCTGTAAGCTTGGAGTCTGACATGGGATATCTTGCGTCCATACCTATATCTGAAGAGTTTGTGAAGCAAGCGACATATTTTATGGTATATGTTGATTATCGAGGGACATAATACTACAAAGTATTCTCGGTCATTAGAACATTTGGAGAAGAGAAGCTGGCAATCGATGAAGGAAAGTGGTTAGAATTCGTTGGAGTGAAAGGATTCAGGAAGCTTCTAAATAAGGGAAGATGTTATGAAATGCTTGATGAGAGGATCAAGCGTGATTATCCAGAGTTCACTTCCCCTCAAAGGAAGCTCACTGATGTTGGGAAGGGTTTGAAAGAGGCCTATGAGAAAATTGTTGCTCAATGCAATAAAGAAATTGTTGAGTTGCACACGTGTGTGAAAGAAGCAACCACTGATTGTTAAAAGACGGAAGAGAAGCACAAGGAGGAAGTGGAAAGACTGAAGGAGAGTGAAAAAAAATCAAGCGGGTAAGTGGTCAAGCTTGCTGGTCTGGAGAAGGAGCTTGAAACTCTCAACCATGAAAAGACAGAGAATGAAGGAAGGATGAAGCGTCTTCAAGAAGAGATTGACGCCTAGAAGGATAATAACAAAGAGAATATTAAAGCTAAGAAGGAGAAGAGAACAAAAGTAATCGAGGATAAAGATGTTGAGATCCTTAAAGCAAAGTCAGAAGCACGTCGCTATCATACTGACAAGTTAAAACTGGAAGTTGAGTTGGCCAGTTTGAAAGCCAGACATGAGGAATCTGTTTGGTGTCATTTTTTTAGAATTTAGTCTTTATTTGTTATTCGTTTTTGTGTCATTTTGGAGTCATTTTGTGTCTTTGTTGCTATGATTTGGGTATTTTGAGTATTTTGAGTATTCTGAGAAGGTGAAAGAACGAGGAAAGTATTAAAGAGGAGCGAGATATTGGATGATTTGCGAAAGTGCTTTGGAGCGCTCGCTCTATGCTTCTGGAGCGCTCGCTCTCAATGGATGGAGTGCTCACTCCCACTTGTTGGAGTGCTCGCTCCATGTCTGGCGAGTTTTATTTTAGTTTCCTTGTTGGGATCGACCTCTTATCTTATGATATATATAGGCCATTAGGGCACGAAAACAAGACACCTTTTATCTTCCGTTCTCAGTTCCGAATACTTTAGTTTTAGATTTTATTGCTTTCGATTTGTTCCGGATCAGATTCTTCAGTTTTAATTCAAGTTCTTTTAGTTCGTTCATGTTCTTCGTTCTCGTTTTAATTCGTAAGTTATTTATTGCTTTTCTTTCGTTTAATTAATTAGGTTCTTAGTTTCATAGATTTAATTTCTTAAGTTCTTCATTTAATTATATTTGTTTGTTCTTGAGTTCGTAGCTTAGATTAGTTTTTCCAAAGTTTCTGTTATTTCTTTTTCAAAGTTTCTATTTCTTCGTTTTTAAATTCTTAGAGATAAATTTATTTTTCCAGATTTTTAGATTTAATTATTCAAGTCTAGATTCGTTTTCGTTTCTTTAATTGCTTTCGTTATTGCTTTCCTTTCGATTCTCGCCTAGGTAGTTTAATTGCTTTTATTTAATTCCTTAGATTAATTAGTTTAGATCAATTTCTTGTTCTCTAGATTAGATTTATTTGCTTTGATTAATTGTTTTGATTTATTTTCTTGTCTAGGATTTTAAAAACCAAAAACCCAAAAATTTTATTTACTTGTTTTCTTAGATTTAGGCTAGATTAGGTTGTTTTTGCTACACGATTATTTGCCCTGTTAAGTTTTCCTTAAGATTCGACTTAGGTTTTTACTTGCTAGTGCTACGATAGATTTTGTTCTATTGCAAACACTTTTTGATGAAACAAATTTTTGAGCTGTTGCTTGGTGCTACGGGCTTTGGTTGATCACATCAAACGCCAAGCTAGTGACGGTTAAAAATAGCGCTTGGTGGGAGGCAACCCACGTATTTAAAAAAAAAATATAATTCTTTTATTTTGTGTCTTTGTTTTGTAGGTTGCAACAGTTGGGGTCGATCGATGTCTCGATTTTTGTGCTGAGTTGTGTCGTCAAAAGCGATAAGTTTCCTTTCTCCCTTCTTGTTTATTTTCTTGCAATGGGACATTGCATGATTTTAAGTGTGTGTGTGTGTGTGTGTGTGTGTGGGGGGGGGGGGGGGGGGGGGGGTGAAAAATTATCACTTTTGACATGTTAGTTGATTTTGTGTTTTTGTGTCTTTGTTTTTCCCCACTAAGAAATTTGTTTGTATTCAAGCTTATAAGCATGTAACTTAGGATTGATTTGAATGATTTGATGATGGAATATTTAGTTGTTGGAATTGATAGCTTGAGTTAGGTTGGTTTAGTCTTGAGTTGTGAATGATTAATGATTTGATGAATTGTGGGGCATGATTGATTTGAGTTGTGAGGAGATGATCGATGATTTTGGATTATGAGTGATAAATCTTGATTGTTGCAATTTTGGATTTTTAGTTTACTTCCCCTTGTAAAATAAATAAATAAATAAATAAAATCGTTGAGTTGTGCTTTGTTGTGAAAAGAGTTGATAGGATTCTGCTCCTTTTACTTGTAACGTATGAAAATACTAGAGTAATGAGCATGGGAAACCACATGAAAAGGCTTCGAGAGACCCTCGATCGATTAAATTTCATGAACTATGTCCTAGGTGATACTCGTATATGTGGTGAATGATATAGTGTCCGTAGGTACTCTACTCCTCTTGACAATGAGTACGGGAAACCGCACTAGGATGCTCGATGAGACCCATCGATGATTAAACCTAGTGAACTATGTACCAAAACGTTCACGAAAGAAAAGAAAAAAAAAAAAAAGAGTTATATATTGTACTTGAGTTGAATAAAAGGGGAACTAGGCTAGACGTCTATGTTTGTGATGATTATGGATTTTGGTGAGATGTGTGTATATCGTTGATTGAATCCTCATACTTGGATTGATTTATAAGCCACATAGTTCGTTGATGTTTGATTGTTCGTAACTTGGGATTAAGGTGACTTCGTTCGTAGCTTGTCGATTCCGGTGATTAAATGTTCTATGATTTGGATTGTTTGAATTGAATCTAAGTTGTGTGATTATGTTGCTTGAGGACAAGCAAAGGTTTAAGTGTGGGGGATTTGTTTGGTGTCATTTTGTTAGAATTTAGTCTTTATTTGTTATTCGTTTTTGTGTCGTTTTGGAGTCGTTTTGTGTCTTTGTGATTTGGGTATTTTGAGTATTTTGATTGTTAGGGATCATGGGAGTTGAGAGAAGGAGAAAGAACGAGGAAAGGATTAAAAAGGAGCGAGAAATTGGATGATCTGCGAAAGTGCTTTGAAGCACTCGCTCTATGCTTCTGGAGCGCTCGATCTCGATGGATGGAGCGCTCGTTCCCACTTGTTGGGAGCGCTCGCTCCATGTCTGGCGAGTTTTATTTTAGTTTCCTTGTTGGGATCGAACTCTTATCTTATCATATATATAGGCCATTAGGGCACGAAAACAAGACACCTTTTATCTTCCGTTTTCAGTTCTGAATACTTTTGTTTTAGATTTTATTGCTTTCGATTTGTTCCGGATCAGATTCTTCAGTTTTAATTCAAGTTCTTTTAGTTCGTTCGTGTTCTTCGTTCTCTTTTTAATTCGTAAGTTATTTATTGCTTTCCTTTCGTTTAATTAATTATGTTCTTAGTTTCATAGATTTAATTTCATTAGTTCTTCGTTTAATTCTATTTGTTTGTTCTTGAGTTCGTAGCTTATATTAGTTTTTCCAAAGTTTCTGATCTTTCATTTTCAAATTTCTATTTCTTCGTTTTTAAATTCTTAGAGTTTTTTCCAGATTTTTAGATTTAATTATTCATGTCTAGATTCATTTTTTTTTTCTTTAGTTGCTTTCGTTATTGCTTTCGTTTCGATTCTCGCCTAGGTAGTTTAATTGCTTTTATTTAATTCCTTAGATTAATTAGTTTAGATCAATTTCTTGTTCTCTAAATTAGATTTATTTGCTTTGATTAATTGTTTTGATTTTTTTTCTTGTCTAGGATTTTTAAAAACCAAAAACCCAAAAATTCTATTTACTTGCTTTCTTAGACTTAGGCTAGATTAGGTTATTTTTGCTACACGATTATTTGCCCTGTTAAGTTTTCCTTGAGATTCGACTTAGGTTTTTTACTTGCTAGTGCTACGATAGATTTTGTTCTATGCAACAACTTTTTGGTAAAACAGAATCCATTAGCGAGCTGAATAGCAGACGGAGAGATGGAACGGATGTGATGCTTTGTGAAGCGGAGTTAATATAGAAGGAGAGAGCTTGATAGCTCTGGAGGCAGAACTATCCCTCGCTAAGGATGTGAGCGACCTATGGTTGCAAGAACTAAAGCGAGAAGTGGAGAAGGAGGTACAGGCCGAACTATGCAAGTGTGTAAAGGCCATTGAGGAGCGAGAATGCCAATCAGTGGTTCTGGTGAATGGAGCCAAGAGAACTGCTGTTCTACTCGCTAATGAAGAAAACACCATCTCCAGCAGGACAATCAGTGCAGTCAACATGCTTACCTCAGAATTCACTCTCTTACGCTCTTCGGTAAGGGAAAGGCTTGGAGCAGCCCCAGTGGTTGATACCAAGAAAGGAGAAGGTTTTAACCCACACTGCCGCTCCATCGTCCTTCGTAATCTCAGTTGTTGAGCCGTGCAACGACAGTAGTGGTCGCTTCACCCTCAGCCTCAGCTAAGGCCTGTGCGGTGTCGAGCGAGCTGTTCTCTTTTGGATCAACTCGAGAAGCGACTACCACTCCTGCCAATCCCTCAAGCGCCATTGTGTAAATCCATGAAGCGACGCCTTTCAGCAGCATGCCCATCTCTGAAGGAGCCAAACCAACCACTCAGCGATCGATGTGACGTGCTCAAACCACCAAAAAAGCTGAGAAGTCCAAGAGGCAGAAGATTATGGATCAATTGGCAGAGAAAGCCAAGAAGAAGGGGGAGGACAAGAAGAGAAGAGAGGAGGACAAGCAGAAGGCTGAAGAAGCTAAGGCTGCAAAGAAGACCGCAAAGGATTGCACAGCATCCCAAACACTGTCTCTTTGGGAGGACTTTTACAAGTGTCATCTCCAATTACTAAGGAGTGAACTTGTACCTATCTAGAGCCATGAAGTTGTCACATGCAACTTAGAAGCTTCAATTTAAGCCTACAATGACGCAAACCGATTTGTTGAGAATCACTATAGATATACAAGAGAGGAGAAACTGCTGATGAAAGAAGCCATCAAATGAGAGATGCCTACGTTTAACAAAGTGAAATCCCAGAAATTCCAGAAGACCTTGAAGGAATTAATGGAGAGGCCTATGAATGAAGTGGAGAAAACACGTAAAGCTCATCAAGGACACCATGTACATTGAGGAATTCATTCCTGACTAATACTAAGTTAGTGGCTCGAAGCGAAGACAAAGTTTGACAAAGCTTTCCATTATTAGAAGCCAATCCCAGAGCAAGCTTCACTCGGCATGTTTTGCTCTCTTCAGAGTTTCATGAAGTCCTACGATGGGAAGTTATGGGAATCAATCCTAAAGGTAGTAGAGAATGGAGAGATGAAGTACATCATCAAGATCCCCAAGGCTGATAAGATTGAGAAACCGATGCTTCCAGGATCAACGACTCTTGATCGAAGCATCATTGACAAAGAAATCAGACAAGCTCTGGCAAAGCTGGGAATTGAATGCCCCTCCACTGAGAACAAGAAAACCATGAAGAAAAGAGTTGAGTCAGCTTACTTCAGGTAACTTCAAATTCATCTTCTCTATCTTCAGTTGTTCGAAGCTTCATTATCAATATCACTATCTTTTGTCAAGTGTCTCTCTTTTAAGTAACTTTATGTTATTTATCCTTCTTGCTAAAAACCCACAAACCATAAGAACTTAAAATAAAAATGAAAGACTGAAAAGGAGACAGTCGCTTAAAAGTTCTTACAGTGGTATATATCAGGTTTTGGCGTCATCAAAAAGGGGGAAATTGTTGGAAATTGGTAAGGATTATATGTTAAGGGGGAAACCCCTTTGGGAGTCATATATAAAGGCTTATAATATGTTTTGATTCGATCCCAAAACCCTTCCTGGAAATCCTATCCCTAAGCGTCCCCATTTTTTATGAATAGATAGGTTAGAACTTTTCGAGCTTGTAAATGTTAGGAAAACTCAATTTTCTCAAGTCGCTTAGGTGTCTAGCTTGTAGATCTACAAGTGAAACGAGAAGAACACTTGCTTGAGTGTATCATAGGACTGAAGTGTATAGCCTCAGAAAAATCTCAAGCGTGAAGTCTCAGACTTAATCACGTTCAAAGACACAAACGTCCACTTTGCCACGTGAGACAACGACATCTCAACCACCATCCAGATTCAAACTCAAGTTCGAAATTGAGTCAAGAAAAGGATCTTCAGTAATTTAATGATGATCTCCACGTGGCATTCAGACAGTGGATAAAGAGAGTTGACTCGAAGGTACCGGCAGACATCAGTCGCTTTCAAATTCAAGCTTGATTACTGTTAAGCTTGGAAGATAGCCATTTCGGGAAAAAAGACAAAGTTGCTTTTCTAAAAAGCTGCTGGTCGAGTCGCCATATTGCTGGAGCATGAGGAATTAAGATCTCCAACCAAGCAAAGGACTGATCTTCTCTCTAGCACTATATAAGGAGTATTTCATAAACAATAACATTTAACACTTCTTTTGAAATTTGAGCGCTCAAACTTCAAGTTCTCGTGATTTTCAAAGCAATCTTTATCGAGTTCTTACGAAGTGTTCAAAGCTTTCATTCCACTTGAGGCTTGTGTTTCTGCAACCTTAGCACAACTCTAGATCTTAGGCTCTTATACATATCCAAGCCTAGTTTGAAGAAGAATCCTAAGCCCTTTCATCATGTAAAGGATTCTTCAAGTTAGAGTGATACACACAAACCTTACCCAAAACCTAAGTCTCGTTGTTAGAGTGTGTTTTTGTGTTAGTGTTAGTGTTGTAGAGTTGTAAAGATCCAAGTCTTCACTTTCCTCGATAGTGAAAGGGTCGATCTAGGTTATAGTTGTTGTGTTTGATCCAAGCTTGCACTTTCATCGATAGTGCGAAGCTCGATCTTTGTTTAGGTCTTCAGAGAACCCATTGTAATCTCTGCTGAATTCTTGAGTGAAGAGGATTCGTTCCAAGCATGGAACAAAGTGGACGTAGGAGTTTGTTATCTCCGAATCACTATAAATCTCTTTGAGTCGTATCTCTTACCTTACGCTTTTCATTTATTTACTCTATTTGATTATTGCATAATGTTGTGAATTGTTAAGAACAACGTGTTAAGGGGGAACTCCTATGGGACACTTTGAAGCGTGTCAAATAGTTGTTTTGATTTGATCCCAAAACCCCCAAAGCGTTCTGTTCCCAAGCAATCCATTTTTGATGTAGATAATAGGTTAGAAATTTTTTCTAAGCCTATACTGTTAGGATGGCTTTATTTTGCTTAGATTATAGACTGCAGAAAATTCAAGTGAAGGCCACTCGCTTGAGTGTGTTTTCCAAGCGAAGCGAGTGTACCGAGCTGAAGTGAAGCGTGCCGAAGAATAGCTTAGTGAAGCGAGCGCTACAGTAGATTCAAAGCGAGTCTACCAAAGCGAAGCGAAGCGAGCGCTACAGTTTAAAGTCAAAGCGAGTCAACTTCGGTCAACATTTTCTAAGGCAGTCACTAGGGAACTTTACTTCCCAAGCGACTCACTACAGAAAGACTACGAAGTGACTCAACTCAAAGCGGACGCTACAACTTCGAAGCAAAGCAAGCCACTACCTACCAGAAAGCGACAACCCAATTCCCGCTCCGATTTTGAACTCCAGTCAACAAGAGATCTTCGCATTAATTGCGAGATCTCCACATGTCGAACGCGGAGAGGAGCAGAGGAGTTGACTGCCAGGCCGACAAGGGCGCCGCAACAGTACTGGCTCGCTCCAGTTACTGTTGAATTTTGATCTTACCCATTTCCGGCAAAAAGCCAAAACTGCGCGTCTGAAAAGCATCCAGCCTGTGCATGTACTATCGAGAGGAGGAGGGACCAGGCCACCAACCAAGCAACGGATCTCGGCAACCCTCCGCCTATAAATAGTGAAGGATGAAGACGAAGAGAAGTAGAACACTTCCTGAGCATTCGAGCTCCTACTGCAAACAAACACACCCAACCTTAGTGCATTCTTCGAGTCTTTGTTTCAAGTGTTCTCCGAGTTCCAGTCTCATCGGAACTCGTCTTCACAACCTTCACACTTAGAGTCTAAGCCCATTCCATATCCAAGCTTAGAAGAAGAACTCTAGCCATCTTTGCATCTACTGTAAAGAGTTCTTCATAGTGTGTCGTCGTAAACCAAAAACCCTAAGTTTTTGTGTTCGTCGTCATTAGGTTGTTTCGATCCAAGGCCCTACTTTCATCGATTGTAGAAGCCTCGATCATAGAGTCTAGATCCAAGCTTGCACTTACATCGTTTGTGTAAAGCTCGATCAAAGCCAGACTGTAAGGAGAGCCCGCAATCTCCCTGTTGTCGGACTGAAGCGAGTGAAGCTTCCAGTCCAGTTTAGGTTTTTGGTGTGAACCCGGAATCACCCAGCATCTGTCTGTCAGATCCAAGCGAGTGAAGCTCGATCTTGACCAGGCTTTTGAAGAGCCCGTAATCTTCAAGTTCTTGAGTGAAGAGAACGCGTTGCCGAGTGCAACAAAGTAGACGTAGGAGCTTCATCTCCAAACCACTATAAATCTCGTGTCGTATCTCTCTAACCCTAAACTCTTTATTTTTCCTTGTTTGATTATCCATTGCACTTGCATCTACAAACATAACTTGGAATTTTTAATTACTTAGGAAAGATATTAGCTCACCGAATTCCGCACAAAGAGTAAAATCTCACTCTTGATCAAGCTCCAAGCTTAGGTCAAGAGATTCGTGATTACTTTAGATCTAGCTCTCGGCTAGGTCTTTGTATTTCAAAAGAGCACTTTACTTCATACTCTGAGTTAAGGATTTGAAGTTGAAAAACTTCAAAATACGTATTCAACCCCCCTCTACGTATTTTTCCTATAACAAACCGGGACCAACACATAAGCACGAGCATTTAAATAACTTAATACTGAGATTTTATATTACTTACGAAAAACGTTAGCTCACCAAATTTCCGCATTTCTGTAAGCGAGCAATTCAAGAGATCAAACTTATGTTTTGGACTTTTGTGTTAAGCTTAACTTTAGATCGAGCCTATGCTTCGGCAGTTTCATACTTTCTAGTAAGCTTGAAAAAAGAAGTTGAAAACTTCTATACACGTATTCACCCCCCTTCACCCCCCCCCCCCCCCCCCACACACACACACACACACACACACACGTGTATCCTACTTACTAACAATTTTCAACACTTTTAAGCTCAATTAAATATAGAACAATTTGTATTTATAAATCAAATAATATTCCCTCAATATAAAAAATTTTGAATTATCTAGAATCATAAACTTTTGTAATGGCCGCAGTTTTTCTTAGTGATTAATAAAAACTTTTGGCATTACTATTATTATTATTATTATTATTATTATTATTATTATTATTATTATTATTATTACAACAATTTTAAGTGCTACTATTAGTAGTGATATAATTGGTAAAGTAGTATTGCCCAAACGAAAGTCGAATTATTTAAGAAAGGCCCGATAAAACGAATCGATTAAATTTTTATTTAAGGGCCGAGGCCCACTTAGTGATCGAGGCTTACTTCACGATTAATTGTGCAATTTTATTCGGCCGAAGAAAGAAGCCCACACTCGTTCGAAATTGTTCAACAACATAAAAAGGCCCCAGACCAATACTATAAGTCCATACTAATATTTTCATGTAGACATATATAAATACATTCTCATACAACAATACAAAAAAAAAAAAAAAAAAAAAAAAAAAAAAAAAAAAAAAAAGAAAAAGAAAAAGAAAAAGAAAAGAAAAGATTGAAGAAGCGGCAGTCCGCCTATGCAGTAGACCTCTCTCTCTCTTTCTCAGGCTAAGCTCAGATTAGCACTCCCTAATCATAATTTGAGAATCTAATCACCTTCATAAGTGAGATTAGGAAGGGTTAATTAACCCCATCATCATTGCCTTGCATGGGAACTCTCCAAAATCACAAGCATGCGACGGCAACACCCTCTTTGCCTCCCCTCTCACTCAAAAATCTGCAAACACTCCACCAAAGCACAAATGCAAGCCATTTCCTTTCTCTCTCTCTCCCTTCATGTCTTGATTGAGTCCCAAGATCCTACACAAAACACCCCAAAGTCAACTCCATTTACACAACAAGCCATCTTCATTCAAACACTCACAAACTAGAGAGAGAGAGAGCAAGATAGAAAACAAGTAGAGTGCACTCGAAGAAGAAGAAGAAGGACGATTTCCAGCCCTTTCAAGCACCAAAAACGCTTCGGTAAGACCTCGAATCCCCTCCCTTCTCAAGCCCCACTTGTATAGTTTAACTAAGAGCTCTCACCCCACCTTTAGGAGCAAGAACAAGAGGAAGAAGAGAGGGAACCGAAGCAAGCTCAAGGAGGACAGCCTCTATTCCACAAACAAAGACACATTTCAAGGTACCCCCATCAAGTAAGAACTCCATTTTTCCCATTAGAATGATGAACAAAACTTGAGACACATAGAAACCTAAACCTACATTTTTAGGTTACAAGTAATCGGCTTTAAGGAGAGGAAAAGAGGAGAAAGGAAGCAATGAAGCAAGAACAAGAGAGGATAGCCCCTATCCAAGCCAAGGACCCCAAGTTTCAAAACCATTTTGAACCAAGTAAGTGTTCTACCATCCTCTTAAGACTAAAGGAGATAATGAACATGAACTTTCCCCCTAAAAATGGTCCTAGGAATCAAGTTAGAGGCTGCCTAGTTAAGAAGACTTCAAAGCATGTGTAAATGAGGTTAAATCTTAGAACCAAAGCATGTATAATGTAGTTTAAACCCCCACAAGACCAAGCATGTAAACATAGATCTTTTGATAGAATCAAGCATGTATATAAGCTGCCAAAATCAGATTCCAACCCACGTTCATCCCCCACAAAACTCGATCTAACAAGCTTAGCCATAAGACAAGACAAGTTCACCAAGCGAGCCTTCAATCTAACAATAGAACCAACTACAAACATATTTAAATCTGGAAATTTTCCTCAACAACCACCAACAACATATTCATACCAAAAACTACTTACTATAATCACTTGAATCCCTTGAATCGAATATAGTAAGTAAAAATATGAGAGAGAGAGAGAGAGAGAGAGAGAGAGAGAGAGAGAGAGAGAGAGAGAGAGAGAGCTTATCTCTACTGTTCGGGTGACGACTGCAAGAGGCTGCCGGAATCGAAAACAAGGCCGGAGGAGCTTTGGCAGACTCGGAGGATGTTGTTTAGTGTCATTTTGTTAAGATTTAGTCATTATTTGTTATTTGTTTTTATGTCATTTCGGAGTCATTTTGTGTCTTTGTAGCTATGATTTGGGTGTTTCGAGTATTTTTATTGTTAGGGATCATGGGAGCCGAGAGAAGGAGAAAGAATGAAGAAAGGACGAAAAAGGAGTGCAAAAGTGGATAATTTGCGCAGAGCAACTGGAGCGCTTGCTCCATGGCTTTGGAGCGCTCGCTCCGTGAATAGTACTCGAAGGATTTGCATGGCAGCGTTGGAGCGCTCGCTCCAGGTGGATGGAGTGCTCGCTCCAGGTCAACAGTTCAGAAGGAAAATATGCGCAGCTATTATGGAGCGCCCGCTCCAGCTGTTTGGAGCGCTCGCTCCATGTCGTGTTTTCTTAATTACTTTCCTAGTTGGGATCAAACTTTTACCTTGTTATATATATGCCATTAGGGCACGAATTGTGGACGACCTTTTACCTTAGTTTTTCAGTTCTAAATACTTTAGCTTTAGTTTTTATTGCTTTCTTTTGTTCGGATCCGAATTCTTAGTTCGTTGCAATTTATTTCAAGACTTCTTCGTTTAGTACAAGTTCTTCGTTCTTCGTTACTTTCGTAAGTTATTTATTGCTTTCGTTTAATTGCTTTAATTACTTGCTTTAGTTCTAGATTCGATTTCTTAATTGCTTCGTTTTTATTTCGTCTTCAATTCTCTCGTTTTTCAAAGTTCTTAGAGTTAGATTTATTTATTTAATTTCCAGATTTTCAAATTTAGTTTAATCATGCTTAGATTCGTTATTGCTTTCTTTATTGCTTTCTTTTCGATTCTTGCTTAGGTAGTTTAATTATTTTCTTTTAGTTTAATTCTCTAGTTTATTTAGTTTGATTTATTTCTTGTTTTCTAGATTAGATTTATTGCTTTGATTTAATTGTTTTGATTTATTTTCTTGTCTAGGATTTTAAAAACCAAAAAACCCAAAAACTCTATTTACTTGCTTTCTTAGTTTAGCTTGTTTTTACTACACAGTTATTTGCCCTGTTAAGTTTTCCTTGAGATTCAACATAGGTTTTTACTTACTAAGTGCTAGGATAGATTTCATTCTATTGCGAACACTTTTTAGTGAAACAAATTGTGGCGCCGTTGCCGGGGAAAACTTTAGGCTATTTAATTGTGTGGTATTTTATTTTATTTTATTTTATTTGCTTTGTTCGATTTCTTTCTCTTTCCATCGGTGCGTTTAATCCGTTTGTTGAGTGTTGTGCATGCTAGGTCGCCGAAGTCTACAAAGGAAACTAGCACTGCATATTGACAACATCAATGGGAGGAAGGCGATTTTAGCCACGAAGAAGGAGGAAGAAGTTGATCTCAAGGACTACGGACTAGTCCTATTGTTTGCTGAGACCGAAGCGATGGCACGATATATGGGAGATTTTTCTCGCCCTACCTTCACTGCCACTATTTCGGCGAGTTCTGACGGAAGCAGTCAGAAATCACGAGCTGAAACAACACCACCTAGCATTGCTCCCTTCCTATCACGGGCTGGCCAACGAGGATGCACTGGCGTTCATTTGGGAGTACTGCACCGTCGTGCAGTCTTTTCCACTATCAGGCCTTACGGAGGACAATCTGAAGATGAAGTGTTTCCCCTACACTCTGAAGGATAGGGCAAAGTCATGGTATATGTCGCTCCCAGCCGAATCTCTCCATACTTTTAATGAGGTGTGCGAGAAGTTTATGTTGAAGTATTATCCCAGCCGCAAGACTCAGGAGGTGCGGTCGCAAATCATGAATTTCTCTCAGGACCACGACGAGCCATTTCACGAGGCTTGGGAGAGATTTCAGGACTTATTTCAACAATGTCCTCACCATCAGATGGCTCCTGAGCTTATTTGGTAGTACTTCTACGATGCATTGAACCAGACCTGCCAATTTATGGGAGACAGCTCGGCCGGAGGCAATATTGCGGTCAAGACAGCCGATGACATGAAGAAGATCTTCGAGACACTTGCCGCTAGTTCTCAACAAAATTCATCTAGGCCAAGGAAGATGGAGGCAAAAGCAGTCACTATGAGCCCTGGCATGACGAAGCAGATGGCCGATATGTTGAGAGATCTCGAGAATCTAAAGATAAAGCAGAACGCACCGGCACCTCAAGTGGAGAATAGGAAGCCGGACCAGTGCGACATTTGTGGAGAGCTAGGTCATATCAAGGAGGTTTGCAAAAATATGGGAGCATTCACATACGAAGGAGGAGCCGAGGTGTATGCCGCCCAAGGTTACATGCCACACGGACCACCACCTCAAGGGCAAGGTAACCCGAATTTTCAAAATCGTCGCCCCCCTCCTTTTAATAATCCCTACCCTCCTCAAAACTCATACTACTCCTCTCCACCACCATATTATCCTCCTCCTCAATATCCACCAAACCCGTACTATCCACCACCTCCTCCTTATTACCCTTCATCGCCATATCCTCCACCTCATCCACAAAATCCTCGCCCCCAAGGCCTCCCTCAAAAGCCTCCTGTTGATGATAACCTTGCAACCTTCATTCAAGAATCCAAGTTGCCCCGAGAAGCTCAGGATTCCACTATCAAGTGGCTCGAGACGGCGTTGGGGCAAATTTCTGGGACAATAAACCCGATTCAACATCAGACGGGGAGGATTCTGAGCCAAGGAATTGAACCTCAACAAGCGAACGTGGTTCAACAACCTTCTCCACCTTTTCCGCCCCAATATCCGCCAACTCATCAAGCTCAATCGATTTCGGAATTGAGGGACGGAGAAACGGTGGATAATGGTGTCATCATGCCTACTACACGAGGAATGGGCCCAACTAATGAGCGTTGGGGCCCGAGCAGCAGCTGGACCCCGTCGACAAGCAGTTTTAGCACAGGAGCAATGGAGCGCCCGCTCCAGCACATGGAGCGCCCGCTCCAGTGACAGGAATTTCGGAGCGAGCAGCAGATGGAGCGCCCACTCCATCCAGTGGAGCGCTCGCTCCCTCTCACCCAAAAATAATTTTTTGTGCGAGACACATTTGGAGCGCCCGCTCCCACAGACGGAGTGCCCACTCCCGTCCCCTGTTACGCCTCCAGCCACCGAAACAGAGAAGAAAAAGAAAGAGGAGGCAAATCTTAATAAGGTGCCCAATCCTTACGTCCCTCCTATCCCTTTCCCGAGCAGATTGAAGAACAAGAAGCAAGGCGATGAAAAGCAAATGAAAAGTCACACCGTGGCCGCCATCGAAGCAAGCCGAATACGTTCCGACACCTCACTTTCCTCGGTCGGGCATCTCTCATCTCTAACGAAACAAGGTGACCCCGGAAGTTTCACATTGGATGTTATTTTGGATAATGGGGATCGTGTGTCGGGTATGTTGGATTTGGGGGCAGCGGTGAACTTGATGCCATATTCAATTTTTGAAAGAATGGGTGGTTCAAGGGATCTTAAGCCTACCGATTATTACATCGAGCTAGCCGACGATTCTTTGAGTCGACCCTTGGGGATTATGGAAGATGTTGCTTTACTTGTGGGAGGTGTTCAAGTTCTAGCCGATTTCGTTGTGCTTGACGTGGGGCAAGGAGCTAGGAGTGGAAAAGGTCATCTTCTCTTGTTAGGACGACCGTTCATGGCTACTACTCAAACTCGAATCGACGTTGGCTCCGGAACATTGAGCATGGCCGGCAAAGGAGGTTCGGTGACATTTTCGGTATTTCGGAATTCTTCTTCTATTCCTACTTCCTCTCTTCATAGTTGTTCTTATGTTAAGCTTGCTAACCCTCTTGTTGAGGAAAATAGTTGTGAGGATTTTAATAGGGTAGCAGGTCTTGAAGAGGACATCGAGCAATGTCTACTGGATTTGGAGGAGATTGATGAAGTAGAAGAGGAAAACTCGACACCTGCATCGAATGCGAAGATCTATAAGGATGAGGTGAAGAGGCTCCATGAAAAGAGGATCGCCTACAAGGAGTTCAGGCCTGGGAAGAAGGTATGTCTTTTCAATTCTCGCCATCGTCTCTTTCCGGGCAAGCTCAAGTCTAGATGGGGAGGTTCTTACACGGTAGTTCGAATTTTCCCCCATGGAGCTATGGAGATCAAGAATGAAGAGTCGGGGTACATATTTTCAGCTAATGGTCAACGCTTGAAGCCATACATTGAAGGAGAGACGTTGCCTCAAACGGTCGAGACCATTTTTATCTCCGATCCCCCTTCTTTTTCTTCTTGATCAAATTTTTGTAAGTCAAGCTAATGACGTTAAAAGAGCGCTTGGTGGGAGCAACCCACGTATTATTAAAAAAAAAAAAAAAAATGGCAGATTTTCGAGAGGTGAGTGGAGCGCAGCTCGCTCCTACTCTCCAGAGCGCCCGCTCCATAGGCATTGGATCTAATTGTTTTCAGCGCAGCTTATTTGGAGCGCTCGCTCCCTCTGCTCGGAGCGCCCGCTCCACCTCTGCGAAACAGGTATATTTTTCTCTTTTCTTTTCTATTTTCATTCTAATTTCTTTTTCTTCCTTGTGCATGAACCCTAGCCCCCAAATTCTCTCCATCCATCACCATCTTCACTATCATCACCGGAGCCACTGCCGCCGCCTGCACCGACATCACCGGAACCACCGTCACCAACCCGTCATAGTCTCTACCCTTGCACCGCACCGGAGCCGTCGCCGCACCACCATCAACCGTCGCCTTCTGCACCACCGACTAGCCGCCGCGCCACCGCAACTCCTGCCGCCGTCAGCCGTCGCCGCCAGCGGAAACAACAGAGGCTCGCGCTGCTGCCGTATCTGCCAGAGCGACCGCTCCAATAACCAGGAGCCCCCGCGCCATTGTCAGCATAGAGCGCCCGCTCCAGTCAGCCAGCGCGCTCGCTCCACCCTCCGCGCGCTGCCGCCAGTTTTTTACATCTCTTCGTGTTTTTCCTTTGCTTTTCTCACGTTTTTCTTCTAGTTTTCAGGTCCTAAAATGTCTAGAAGAAAGAGAGGGGCCCCGATAGGTGGAGCGGCATCGTCCAATCTTCCATTCGCGGCTTGGATGCGAGTTCGCCCTGACGGAGCTGTTTCTCCGGGAGATTACGGCATCTCTTTTCAGGTTCCCTTCGATACCAATGACGGCTATGAGGTAACGAATAGGTACCTTCATCTTTAGAATTTAGAATTGTTGCCTCCTCGCCATTATTTGCCTAAGTTTATTGAGGGATTGCGTCTAGGGGATTCTCATGCTGAATATTTAGAAGTCCTAGGCTTGACCTAGTATTTTAATAACTAATGGGAGGGGCATGATATATTGTGCTTGGAAATGTTGTGTACTGCTAGATTAGGGAAAAATACTGATGAAGGGTGTGAGGATGAGACTGCTTTTCTATGTAATTTGGGTGGTATATTTTGTGAAGTTTCTTGCTATCGTATGCATGAGATTTTTGGTTTTCATTATTCTGATGATGCTGCTGTTGGTCCCGGTTTGTTATAGGAAAAATACGTAGGGGGGGGGGGTGAATACGTATTTTGAAGTTTTTCAACTTCTTTTCCTTAACTCAGAGTATGAAGTAAAGTGCTCGCTTGAACCACTAAGACCTAGCCGAGAGCTAGATCTAAAGTATTCACGATTCTCTTGACCTAAGCTTTAGAGCTTGATCAAGAGTGAGACTTTACTCTTAATGCTGAATTTGGTGAGCTAAATCTTTCCTAAGAATTTAAAGTTCCAAGTTGTGTTTGTTTAGATGCAAGTGCAATGAATAATCAAACAATGGAAATAAAGAGTTTAGGGTTTAGAGAGATACGACACTGAGATTTATAGTGGTTCGGAGATGAAACTCCTACGTCCACTTTGTTGCACTAGGCAACTAGTTCTCTTCACTCAAGAACTTGAAGATTACGGGCTCTTCAAAAGCCTGTGACAAGATCGAGCTTCACTCGCTTGGATCTGTCGGACGCTGGGTGATTCCGGGTTCACACCAAAAACCTAGACTGGACTGGAAGCTTCACTCTCTTCAGTCTGACGTCAGGGAGATTACGGGTTCTCCTTACAACCTAGTTTCGATCGAGCTTCACTTAATGAAAGTGTAAGCTTGGATTTAGACTTCTATGATCGAGGCTTCTACTATCGATGAAGGTATAGCCTTGGATCGGAACAACCTAACGACGAACACAAAAACCTAACGAACAGAACTTAGGGTTAGGGTTTTTGGTTTACGATGAACACACTATGAAGAGCTCTTTACAGTAAGTGTAAAGTAGGCTAGAGCTCTTTTTCTAAGCTGAGGTATGGAATGGGCTTAGAATTCTAGGTGTGAAGGTTGTGAAGATGAATTCAGATGAAACTGGAATTCGGAGAACACTTGAAAACAAAGACTCGAAGATTGCTCAAAGGCTGGGAGTGTTTGTTTGTAGTAGGCGCTCGAATGCTCAAGTAGTGTTCTACTTCTTCACGTCTTGATCCTTCACTATTTATAGGCAGAGAGATGGCCGAGATTCGTTGCTTGGTAGGTGGCCTTGTCCCTCCTCCTCTCGACAGTAATTTGCGCAGGCAATTGCTTTTGCAGGTGCGCAGTTTGTCTCTTTGCCGAAAATGGCTAAGTTACAAACTTAACAGTAACTGGAGCGAGCCAGTACTGTAGCGGCGCCCTGTCGGCCTGGAGCTCAACTCCGCTGCTCCACTCCGCTTTAGACACGTGGAGATCTCGTAATTAATGCGAAGATCTTCAGTTGACTGGAGTTTGAAATGGGAGCGGGAATTGTGTTGTCTCTTTCTGGTAGGTAGTGGCTCGCTTCGCTTCAGTCTCGTAGCGTCCGCTTCAAATCGAGTCGCTTCAAGGTCATACTGTAGCGAGTACTTGGGAAGTGAGTTCTCCAAGTGACTGCTTTAGTAAGAGTTGACCCTCGTTGACTCGTTTAAGCTTTTCACTGTAGCGCTTGCTTCGCTTTGCTCTGGCATACTCGCTTCGAATCCACTGTAGCGCTCGCTTCGCTTCGCTATTCTTCGGCACACTTCGATTGAAAAACACACTCAAGCGAGTGGCCTTCACTTGAATTTTCTGCAGTCTAAAACCTAAGTGACTAAAGCAAAATTTGAGCCATCTAACAGTGTAGGCTTAGAAAAATTTCTAACCTATTATCTACACCAAAAGGGTCGCTTGGGAGTAGGACACTTGGGGGTTTTGGGATCAAATCAAAACAATACTTCATTTCTCAATTGTCCCTTGTTGGTTCCCCCTTAACATGTTTTTCCTTAACAATTCTCAACAGCTGCCCAGTTTGTGCCTCATGATTTTAATTATTTTGCTGCTTGGAAGGATTTGACTAGGTGTGATAACTGGGGACAAAAGGGTGCTCCTGCTTCGTTTATTCGTGATAATTCTCTGTTACTGTTGCATCGGTTTTCTAGCATTCAATGTAACAGGAAAGGTCGAAGGAAGCAAGGTTAGTGGCCTGGAGTGTTACATGTTGTGGGCTGCTAAGAACAATGAGCAGGTCAGCATTTCCCACTTCATTTGGAACCAGATCATCGGCAACCAGTCGAGGCACAATGCACATCCAACCCTCTCTCAGATAGCTACGGGGATAACGTGATTTATGGGGGTCACATTTCATCCTAGCCCTCCGATGTCTGTCGTCCCGAGCCGTGAGATTACTCTAGCTGAGCTAATCAATGGTTCATACTTATCCTCCCCTACTCAGTTCAAGCCATGGCATCTGCGGAGTTCAGTCAAGGTTTACATAACTATTAATGGAGCACTGGCCAAGCACGAAGAAATTCAGGGAGATGACATGGATGAAGGAGCTGAAGCTGCACAACCCAAGGAACCCCCCGAGTACTTTCGGACATATCAAGAGGGTTTCAACACTTTTCAGACTGGGTTGTTCGAGAGATTGGACTCCCATGCTACTCTGTTTCAGTCGATGACGACGAATATGGATAATTTGGGCCTTAAGATGCAGAATATGGGGACGAGAGTCCAAGGGGTTGAGAATCGGGTTTATGACATCAAGCGCCATCTTTCGAGGTATACCGATTTCCGTTCTTCTTCTTCTTCTTCTTCTGAGGCACCTTGGGATCCTAATGATCCAAACGATCCTCGTAATTTTCACCCTTGATAGTTTATTTTGTTTTTCTTTATTTATTTTTATTTTTCTTGTTTTTGTTATTTTAGGAGATGTTATGCTTGTTTGGTATTTTTGTCTTTGTTTGTTTTGTAGGTTGCAATTCTTGGGATCGATCAAGGTTCCAGTTTTTGTGCCGATTGTGGTCATCAAAAGCGATAAGTTTTCTTCTCTCTTCTTATTTATTTTCTTGCAATGGGACATTGCATGATTTTAAGTGGGGGGGGGGGGGGGGGGGGGGGGGGGGGGGGGGGGGTGAAAAATTATCACTTTTGACATGTTTGTGTTTTTGTGTCTTGTTTGTTTTTGTGTCTTTGTTTTTTTTTTTTTTTGTTTGTTTGTTTTTCCCCACTTAGAAATTTGTTTGTGTTCAAGTTTATAAGCATGTAATTTAGGATTGATTTGAATGATTTGATGATGGAGTATTTAGTTGTTGGAATTGATTTGAGCATAAATTAGGTTGGTTTAATCTTGAGTTGTGAATAATTATGATTCGGTGAATTGTGGGGCATGAATTGATTTGAGTTTTGAGGAAAATGATTTATGATTTTTGGTTGAGTGATAAGTCTAGATTGTAGCAATTTTGGATTGCTAGTTTACTTTCCCCTTTAAAAATAAAAAAAAATAAAAAAATAAAAAATTATGTGTTTATTTGTGAATAAAAGAGTTGATAGGATTCTGCTCCTCTTACTTGTAACGTATGAAAATACTAGAGTAATGAGCATGGGAAACCACATGAAAAGGCTTCGAGAGACCCTCGAATGATTACATTTCATGAACTATGTCCTAGATGATACTCGTGTATGTTAGAATAAAGTGTTCGTAGGCATTCTACCTCTCTTGACAATGGGTACGGGAAACCGCACTAGGAGGGTCGGTGTGACCCGTCGATGATTAAACCTAGTGAAATATTGTGGCAAAATTGTTCACTAATTAAAAAAAAAAAAAAAAAAAAAGAGTTGTTTATGCATTGAATAAAAAGGGGAAGTAGGCTAGACGTCTAAGTTGTGGTGATATAGACATTTGTGAGATGTGTGATATCATTGCTTTTCCTCTTACTTAGATTGATTTATAAGCCGCATAGTTTGTTGATGATGATTGTTCATAACTTGGGATTAAAGTGACCTTGTTTGAGTTTGTCGATTCCGGTGATTAAATGTTCTATGATTTTGATTATTTGAATTGAGTCTATGTTATATGATTATTTTGCTTGAGGACAAGCAAAGGTCTAAGTGTGGGGGATTTGTTTAGTGTCATTTTGTAAGGATTTAGTCGTTATTTGTTATTCGTTTTTATGTCATTTCGGAGTCGTTTTGTGTCTTTGTAGTTATGATTTGGGTGTTTTGAGTATTTTTATTGTTAGGGATCATGGGAGCCGAGAGAAGGAGAAAGAATGAGGAAAGGACGAAAAAGGAGTGCAAAAGTGGATAATTTGCGCGGAGCAACTGGAGCGCTCGCTCTGTGAACAGTAATCGAAGGATTTGCATGGCAGCGTTGGAGCGCTCGCTCCAGGTGGATGGAGCGCTCGCTCCAGGTCAACAGTTCAGAAGGAAAATATGCGCAGCTATTATGGAGTGCCCACTCCAACTGTTTGGAGCGCTAGCTCCATGTCGCGTTTTCTTAATTACTTTCCAAGTTGGGATCAAACTCTTACCTTGTTACCTTAGGGCACGAATTGTGGACGACCTTTTACCTTAGTTTTTCATTTCTAAATACTTTAACTTTAGTTTTTATTGCTTTCTTTTGTTCGGATCCGAATTCTTCGTTTAGTACAAGTTCTTCGTTCTTCGTTACTTTCGTAAGTTATCTATTGCTTTCGTTCAATTGCTTTAATTACTTGCTTTAGTTTTAGATTCGATTTCTTAATTGCTTCGTTTAATTTCCTTAGTTTAATTTCGTTCGTTCGGTTTTCAAAGTGATGCAGCCCGTAGATCATGGATTTCAATTCATGGGCCGAGAATTAAAGATGATATGGGCTGAAGATGGAAGATATTATTTAGTAGTTTATTTAGTTCTTTATTTTAGTTAATTTTCGTTTTTTATGAGTAGTATAGTTGGTAGGTTAATTTTCAGCATTATTTTAGTGATTTTATTCCTTTTTAGACTAGGATTTGGTTTGATATCTTTTAGGATAAGTTTTTAAGTAGTTTCCTTGTGGAATTAGGACTTTTTGAAGCCTATAAATAAGGCTCATTCATAGGTGACGATAATAAGACTTTTATTCATTAATATTACCTCAATTTATTTCTCTTATGAGATTTATCTTTGAATTTCTTATGGTGTGACCAAGAAATTCTTTATCCGGCGAATCAATCGAGTTCATCACCCTCGTTTGTGTGTCACTCATCGTCCCCGAGTTGCCTAGACAACACTTTCGTGTTCGATTTTGGAGGTTTTGGGATTTCCATCGGTATCTTGAGTCTTCCGCGTGCGTGAGTCGTTCGGACCTACCAAGGTTCGTATCATTTGGCACCAGAGCCAGAGTTTACGTCATCCAGGTTTTATCTTTCTTTTGTCTTAGTATTCGTTTCTTTGGGTTTTGCGTTCTATTCATTTTATTCGTTTGAGTCTTCATTGTCGTTCGTTTCGTTCCTTTATTTCTCGTTCCGTTCGTCAGATTCGTTTCCGTGTCAAAAAAAAAAAAAAAAAAAAAATATATATATATATATATATATATATATATATATATATCAGATTCATTTGTGTGTCTTCTTAGATTCGTTTCTAAGTTATTCATACATTATCAGTCTTTCGTTCGTGTCTTAGTTCTCTAAAAAAAGTCAGATTCGTTTTTGAGTCGTCTAGAGCCCTTAGGATCAATTTCTGAGCAGCGTTTTTTTTAGAAAGTCCTGTCTCCTATTTTGAGCTTTGATTCGTTCATATTGAGTTCACTTACTAAATAGAGAGATTTGAGTGGTAAAAGGCTAGAGAGTGAGATTAAAAGAGGGTAAAAGCCATCATATTGAGTGATATACGAGTGCTGAGTGAATTATCTTTGAGCGATACACGAGTGTTTCTGAGGTTGTGAGGATACTATTTTTTTACTAACCTTTTGTCAGTATGTTGGATGAGGAGCTTGATCAACAAACAAAATTCAAGATAGAGGCGATGGTGAAACAATGGGGCGAGGAGATGAGGTCTGAGTCGGTGTTAATTTGTTCGAAGAGTGGAGGTCGATACAAAGACAATGCCCGAAAATACAACCAATGTGGCCATCTTGGTGAGGACGAAGATGTGGATATTACCTACTTTCGAGGGAAATATGATCCAGAGTTGTATCTTCAATGGGAGAGAAATATGGAGCTAACGTTTTATCATCATAACTATTCTGAGTTCAAGAAGGTGAACTTGGCATCCAGGTTGTTATCGGACTATGATCTAACTTGGTGGGATCGATTGGCTAAGAGTAGAAGAAGGAATGGAGTGGAGCCAATCATGACTTGGAAAGAGATGAAGGCGGTGATGAGGAAACATTTTGCACCTTACCATTTCTATTGTGGGAATCAGAATAGTTGGAGGTAGTCCCAAGCTACTACTCTTTCATATTCGAAGAGAAGTTTTTGGGAGAAAGAAGAGCAGCCGAAGAAGAGGTACGTACGTCCGTTTGTGAAGCCAATGTCAGACTCTTCTAGTTTTTCCATTACAACTTGTGATGATGGAGGAGTTGTAACCAAAGAAGAGAGGGAAGATCCAAAGGTGACGGTCTTGGAAGAACAAAATGAAGAGGTGGAAGAAATCGAAGCACCTTCCAGACCGCTTACTTTATTCGATGGTAGTGATCTTGATGTGCAGAATGAAGTGGATGATGGAGAGCAGCAAGTGAACATCTTTCATGTAGAGGATAAGGCGTTGTTTGTTCCTCTTACTCCAACACAAGCATATGAGGAGGATCAAGAGGAATTTTCAAAGAAGGATTCTGAGGATGTTGTTCATGATACATTTTCTGGCTTATTATCCATTCAAGGAAGTGAACATCAAATTGAGTTGGAGGGGATGAAAGCATTGGAGTCCATGCTATTGGATGAGACGAAAAAGAAGAATAATTTCGTTTCTTTTGCTGTAGGAGGCGACCAAGATTTGAGGACAAATCTTCTTCAAGAGGAGGGGAATGATGCAGCCCGTAGATCATGGATTTCAATTCATGGGCCGAGAATTAAAGATGATATGGGCTGAAGATGGAAGATATTATTTAGTAGTTTATTTAGTTCTTTATTTTAATTAACTTTCGTTTTTTATGAGTAGTATAGTTGGTAGGTTAATTTTCAGCATTATTTTAGTGATTTTATTCCTTTTTAGACTAGGATTTAGTTTGATATCTTTTAGGATAAGTTTTTAAGTAGTTTCCTTGTGGAATTAGGACTTTTTGAAGCCTATAAATAAGGCTCATTCATAGGTGACGAAAATAAGACTTTTATTCATTAATATTACCTCAATTTATTTCTCTTATGAGATTTATCTTTGAATTTCTTATGGTGTGACCAAGAAATTCTTTATCCGGCGAATCAATCGAGTTCATCACCCTCGTTTGTGTGTCACTCATCGTCCCCGAGTTGCCTAGACAACACTTTCGTGTTCAATTTAGGAGGTTTTGGGATTTCCATCGATATCTTGAGTCTTCCACGTGCGTGAGTCGTTCGGACCTACCAAGGTTCGTATCACAAAGTCTAGTTTAGATTCGTTTTTATTTCGTCTTCAATTCTCTCATTTTTTAAAGTTCTTAGAGTTAAATTTATTTATTTAATTTCCAGATTTTCAAATTTAGTTTAATCATGCTTAGATTCGTTATTGCTTTCTTTATTTCTTTCTTTTCGATTCTTGCCTAGGTAGTTTAATTATTTTCTTTTAGTTTAATTCTCTAGTTTATTTAGTTTGATTTATTTCTTGTTTTCTAGATTAGATTTATTGCTTTGATTTAATTGCTTTGATTTATTTTCTTGTCTAGGATTTTTAAAACCAAAAAAACCAAAAACTCTATTTACTTGCTTTCTTAGTTTAGGTTGTTTTTACTACACAGTTATTTGCCCTGTTAAGTTTTCCTTGGGATTCGACTTAGGTTTTTACTTACTAAGTGCTATGATAGATTTCGTTCTATTGCGAACACTTTTTAGTGAAACAGAGGTCACAACGGCGTTGGAATTCGCCAGCATGGGCCACCATCACCTGCAAATTAAAGAAGAAGAGGAAGGTCAAAGATAGAGGCGAGAAAAGAAGAGAAGGAGATCGACGGCGGCGTCACCGCCGCCAATGAAGCATGGAACAGCCGTGGCAAGGGCCCGGCAGAAAAGGAAATGTCCCCTAGCTCTTCCGGGCTAGGGATTTTGTTGTAAGGCCATCTGGCCGGGTAGGAGCCACCGCGGGAGTTGCGCCGGCGGAGCAGAGGACGGCGTAACAACACAGGGAGGGCCCGACCGAGGGCAGAGGGCTACACTGGGCCGGCGCCGTCTCACCGCGGCGACACGGAAGGCAGAGGCGAATGACAATGACCGCCCCGTTACTAGAACGGCGAGCAACGCCACACCACGGCAGTAGAAGCAGCAGACGGTGGAAGCAACCGACGCGATGACAGTGGCCAACGACATTTGGACAGAAAGGTCGCGAAGATGAGGAAGGGGCATGGTCAACGAGCCGCATCGACAACGGCGAAGCCAGGCCAGGAGAGGAGCGACCGGCGGAATTCTCCCAATTTTCCCAAATTTTTCCCCAAAAATGAATATTAGGGTTTCCCCTCTCAAGCGGCTCACGATCGAACAAGAAGGAGGAACCTGTCGACGGCGAGGAAGGCCACCGGCCGATGTATGGCCGGCGGATGGACGGAAAACGCCGCCGGAGGAAGGGGGAGGCAGCATAGGAGAACTCCAGAAAGAAATAGATAAATTCGCGAAGAAGGGGATCCTGTCGAGAGAGAAAAGAGAGAATGAGAAGGGGGCATTTTTGACAAGTAAACTGGGCCGGGTTCAGGGCCGGGCGGGTCGGTACGGGCTCGGGCCGAGTTAACCTGTGGGCTGAGGAAATTAATGCTGCCGGACTTTTAAGTCGTAATGGGCCGAAACAGTAAATTGGGCCTGGTCTATTTATTAAATGGGCCTAACACCATTTATTAATTGGGCCGAAAACTATTTAATAGTTGGGCCGATAACTGTTATTCAATCGGGCCGGATTATTATTATTCAATTGGGCCGATATCTAAATCAAGGGACGAGGGCCACACGTGACAACTTTCTGAGCTCGATTTAATAATTTTCCGAGCATAAATAATTGGGCTAAAACCCCTAATAATTCTATTGGGCCTCTAATAATTATTAACGTTTGATTTAATAACCGATCAAGCCCAATCATCATAACCTTATAAGTGTAGACCACTTATATCACGTAATAAAATCACGAAGCCTCATTAATGGCTTAGTCAAACATCCTGCGATTTTTGTGAGCATATGTTTTTCCGAAAACCCCTATGTCTAGCTTTAATGGCTGACAATTAAATGTTTTGGCATGTGTTCACTGAGTACTTTGTACTTAGCCCTGTACATATTTCCCATGTGCAGGTTGATCGGGATGGAGTGGAGAAGTCGGAAGGGCTTTTGTCTAGCCTGAAAGTGTTGAAGCCTCTTGGTGGTGCATGTCTCCATACATGCTGTCACACCCCGATTTTCCTAACTCTAAAAATAATTAATTTAAATATAATCAATTAAATCGGGATGCAACGAAGGGTAAAATAAAAGGGGAGAAATCATAATTTAATTGATTTTAATTAGTTTATAATTAAAATTCATTTAGTTTAGCCCGAAAAATTGGGCAGCATCTCCCCTATACCAGGATCAAGTCGTAGTAAACACCAAAGACTATTCATCAGCTAACCAAGTACATAAACCATAACGATGAGGTCGGACCAGACCGCGCCATCATCGGATCCAATATATATTTAACGATAATATAACTACCGAGGCAGACCAGACCGCTCTACAGTAGGATCCAAAGTATATATGAAATTATAACAACCGTGGCGGACCAGACCGCACTACAGTTGGATCCAGAATACATATATGAAAGCATAACAACCGTGGCGGACCAGACCGCACTTCAGTTGGTTCCAAAATATATATTTACATCAGAGTTACGTTTAAATAGCGGAAACGAAATAAATAAACATTCATTTATCAAAC
Source organism: Thymus mandschuricus (assembly GCA_029379335.1). Lineage (NCBI taxonomy): Eukaryota > Viridiplantae > Streptophyta > Magnoliopsida > Lamiales > Lamiaceae > Thymus > Thymus mandschuricus. Next base: position 20,339,518 of record CM057083.1, read on the forward strand.
GTTATAGTTTTTATGATTTCGTTTAAGTTTTCGTTATATGAATTCACAATTTCAAAATGTTAAGTTTTTATAATCTAACCAAAGAATAACGAACAAAACATTAACGAACTTTTAACTTTCTAAGTTAACTAAAACTATAACTTTCATTTCATTTATTTAAAGTGGTGATAGTTCGATAATCTAAGTGACGAAAAAGGAAATTGTTTCAAGAACCAAAACATAAGTAAATTGTTTCATAGCCAAATTGAAATTTAAGAAACGAGAAAGGTCTAACGGTTTAAATTTTTATTATCCTCGTCTCTTGGTTATTTCTCCTTTCCTTCTCTCTCTCTTCGCTCCGTCACTATGCCTCCGGCTCCTAATCTGCAAAACAAAGAAAGTTCTATAGGGCTGAGTACAACTAGCACTCAGTGTGATCATTGCCACAAAGGAAAACAAAAGCAGGACTTTCAGGATTTAAAAAGGAAGAAGAGAAAGAATAGAGTTTGATCCCGTACGACCAAACAATTTAGGTACCCATGTAGGTATTCCCGAGGTTACTCGTAATCGAATCCCGGTTAAACCACCCGACGGATTATAAGAACATTTGCAGGGTGACATACATAAAGTGTATATAAACCCATCAGCTATGCTAGACGGCATAAATAAATTATATGCATGTCTATCGACTAGGGATCGAGATTTTCGTGGTACACCCCACTCCCGACCCCGGTGTACACCAGTTGCTCGTTGGTGTTTTAGACCTAACGATGTCAACCCGATATCGTAAAGATTAGAGCCTTAAACCTGGGAAACCTGTGATTCACAATTTAATCCTGAAACAAAGCCTGCACTTGAAGAATATAGAGCTTACTAGCTCAAGAGTTATCAAGAAATAAGAATCCCCAAGGATTTTAACAAGTTTGAATAAATAGATCCCCGCCTTTACCGGTTACTCGATTCTTTGGTTCGAATCTTAATTCAGCTTCTTCGGAGATTTTTCCTACAAATATTTTCTGAGGTCAAGTTACGTTCGTAGTTTCGTCCTTAGAACTTTTCTAACATAACTTCCTTTTAATTATTAATATTCTTCATAATTATATAAATAACTTATTAACCTTCAATAATTATTTTCTTATGTTTCCGTCGTTTCCATGGCTTAGACTTCAACACAAAAGTTGTTCAACTAATTATTAAGAATATTTTGGTGCAAAAACATTAGACATGCAAAAGAGTTAGGGGTCCTTCGAAACGAAATGAACACAGTTTCATTTTTAGAAAATTAACGGTGACTCCGATCGTTACCAAATTTTATAGGATGCTAGTTAATCTCATTTCGAAACCATATTAATATTTTCAAAACATTTGGACAGAGTCTCGACATGCAGGGAAAACATTATCCACGAAAAAGAGGGTATACCTACAACAGTCCATTTTCAAAAATTCATTCCGATTAAGTGGATCATTATTAGGTTACGAACAACTTTAATTCGGGGATGGGTATGCAAAAAGGAACGCCGGCAGCCACCAAAGAAAGGGCAGCTGCGACGGCGATGGAGAAGAAGAGAAGATGATGATGATGGTGATGCATGTCTCTCACGGGAGTTCGTGGCGACGATCAGCCACTACTCCTAGGATTGAAACGTCTCTACGAGTGCATAGGAACGAACGGCATACCTTTTCGATGATCGGAGGTCAAGATATGCGAGAAAGATGATCGATGGTGATCGGAGGCTGTTCTTAGCTTCCTTCGGTCTTGAAAGAGAGAGATGGCGGTGGAAGATGGTGGCGGCAGAGGGCTGAAGAAGATGGGGCAGCAGCTGCTGCCGCTGATCGGAGAAGATGGCGGTGGCGGCGTCGGGTGGATGATCGAGAGAGATGAAGATGGGGCTGCTGCTCCTTTGCGGCTTCTTGGAGAGAAGGGCGAGGATGGTGATGAAGGTGATGATTGAGAGGGATGGGCCATCTCGTCTCCGGTTGGTCGCCTCGTTCCCCGACGAAAAGATATTTTTCCGGCAACAAGTTCCGATTTTAGATTTCAAGGAGTTTATGGAATCCAAATAAAATATCGAACTCAATGATATAGGTTAAAGAATTTTTGGAAGGAGTTTGATAGCTCAAAGAATTTTAAAGAAACGAAAAGGATCGAAATAGACAAACGGCGACTCGGGTTTTCTAAACCGTTTATCCGAAAAATACCTAGCTTCTTTCATAATTCTTTTAATGTCAAAACAAGGTTAAATATATTAACATTACATTTTTGGAATTTTATTAAGTTAGATATAATACTTTTAGTTAACTATTTAATTAAATTAAATATTCTAAAATTTCTTTTATTAAGTAATTTATATAACCAATAATATTAAAGCCTTTTAAGTTAAAATCCTTTTATCATTTTTATTATATAATTAGGAAAAGCTTATTTTATTAAAGGAAAACTATTTATTTTCTATTTTGTAGTATTTAAAAATACGGGTTATTACACTACCACCCCCTTAAAAGAAATTTCGTCCCGAAATTTAAGTACCTTCATATACTAGGTCGGGGTATTGGGCTCTCATCTTTTCCTCCAGTTCCCATGTGGCCTCCTCCAAGTCGTGGTGGTTCCATAACACCTTGACTGTGGCAATCTCCTTGTTCCTAAGGATCTTGATCTTTCGATCCAAAATCCTAACATGTTTTTCTATATAATGTAAATCAGGGTTAAGTTCTACCTCTTCATACCCTCTGAAGCACGGGGACGTCCGGGAGGGCACCGTCCCCGTTCCGGGGACGTCCCGGAGACGGGGACGGCCGGAGACGCCTAAAATACGTCCCCGGGGACGTTTTTCTGTACAGGGCGTTTTTTTTTTTTTTTAATATTTTAATTGTAAAAACGTTAATTGGAAATAAAATACTTAAAACCCTAAAAACAAAATCGCGAATTCGCGATTTGGAAGCAGAACAACTCACCTGCCTCCCTCCGTCGCCGCGAATCGCGACCTCACCAAATCGCGACCTGACCTTCGTCGCGCCGCCTTCGTCGCGCCGCCTTCGCTCAGCCGCGTGGTGCCTCCGTCGCGTGGTGCCTCCTTCACTCACCTGCCGCCTTCGTCGCCGCGCCGCCTTCGCTCAGCCGCCGTCGCGCCGCCTTGCTGGTGGGTTTGATTTATCTAATTTCATATGGGTTTAGGTTTAATTTGTTGTTGGTGGGTGTGGCAGTGGGATTTTTTAGTGTAGTGTAGTGGCAGAAAAAAATTGGACTGCATTTATTAGTGTAGCACTGTAGTGTAGTGGCAATAGGATTTTTTATTTATTTTGAACAATGCTTTATGTTTATTATGAACAATGCTTTATTTTTGAACAATGCTTTATTTGCTTATGTTTATTATGAATTTCTTAATATTTGCATATTTTATTCATAAATTATGGATATCTAATATATATTAAATAAAAAACACAAAACGTATTTTTAACGTATCGTACTTTCATTTTTTCAAAAATAACGTATTTTCGTCCCCGTATCGTATCGTCCCCGTATTTCGTCCCCGTCCCCGTGCTTCTTAGTTCATACCTAATCACGTGCTTGGGGTCAAATACATACTTCCTAAGCATGGATACGTGGAAGACGTCGTGAACATTTGCTAGGCTTGGAGGTAGTGCTAGGCGGTATGCTACGTTCTTGATCTTCTCTAGAATTTCGAACGGCCCAATGTACCTCGGTCTCAACTTTCCTCGTTTTCCGAATCTAATAACTCCTCGGGTTGGACTGATCTTCAAAAAAACTTTATCTCCAACTTCAAACTCCAATTCGGTCCTTCTTTTTTCGGCATAAGATTTCTATCGATCTTGAGCTTCTTTGATTCGCTGCCGAATTGTGTCGACAATAGACACCATTTCTTGGACTATGTCTGGTCCCAAAAGCTTTCGTTCTCCTACTTCGTCCTAATAGAGAGGTGAACGGCACTTCCTTCCATACAAAGCTTCGTACGGCGCCATTCCGATAGTAGATTGAAAACTGTTGTTGTAAGCAAATTCCACCAATGGCAAAATTTCTTCCCAATTATCTCCTCGGTCGGCAACAACTGCTCTTAGCACGTCTTCTAAGATTTGGATCGTACGTTCTGATTGGCCGTCGGTCTGAGGGTGAAAAGCAGAGCTGAACTTTAACTGAGTACCCATGGCTTCTTGTAAGCTCGTCCAGAATTTCGATGTGAAACGAGAATCGCGATCCGAAGTGATAGAGATCGGAATTCCGTGAAGTCTTACTATCTCCTTGACGTAAAGTTTGGCCAACTTCTCCAATCCAAAGGTCATCTTAATCGGCAAGAAGTGAGCTGATTTTGTGAGTCGATCGATGATAACCCAGATTGCGGTGTTTCCCTTGGATGACTTTGGAAAACTCACCACAAAATCCATGTTGATGTGGTCCCACTTCCACTCCGGGATGGGCAACGGTTGCAAGGTTCCGTATGGCCTCTGATGTATAGCTTTCACTTGTTGACAGGCCAAGCATCGTTCTACAAACGAAGCGACGTCTTTCTTCATGGATTCCCACCAAAATTTCTGTCGTAGATCCCGATACATTTTGGTGCTACCGGGATGAGCTGTGTAGGGTGTATTGTGAGCCTCATACATAATTTCTTCTTTCAATGCTTTGTCGTCTGGCACACATAACTTGTCTCCATAGAGTAACGCACCGTCGGTGCTGATTTTACAATCCTTCACGAAGTCGTTGCATCCTTCTGAGCCAACCTGTGATCGTAGCCTTCCCATGCGTGCATCAGTCTGCTGGCCGGCAATGATTCGTTCTCGAAGGTCGGGCTTTGCAACAATTGTAGCAATGCATCCATTTGTTGTTGCTGGCGGGCAAAGAATGGTCAGGTTCAACTTGGCAAATTCTCGAGCAAGTCTCTCTTCATTCGTAACCATATAAGTAAGATTCCCTCGGGTCTTCTGGCTTAAGGCGTCGGCAACTACTGTCACAACCCGCCCCGCCACAAAGTGGCCAAGCTAGGTTGCGACGCAAGGAAAAGAAATAAAGAAGAAATATGGTACATGAACATAAATGGAAAGTAATATCTAGCAAGGAAAACAACTCCAAGTTCGATTCAAAATACTCAACATTCGTCAAGAATGTTGGCAAAAGACTGGTTCGATACAGGTGAAGTACTGATAAAAGAAAATACGCGGAAACGTGTCTGTTTACACAAGGAACATTACATGAAAGAGCGGAAGCTTATTCAATAAAGAGTTCGTCGGCTACGAAGAGCTCGACTCGTTGCATCGTTATACAAAACAACATCTCGTTGCAACGATACACGGAGTAAACTGTGTGAACTACGTAGCGAACATTGCGGAAAAGCGTGAGATGCATGTATGGCGACACGCACCACCAAGAGGCTCCCACACACTGATACCCAACAAAAAGCTCCTAGGACTGCTCCACATCCATCACGATCAACCTGCACACGGGAAATATGTACAGGGCTGAGTACAGAGTACTCAGTGGACACATGCCAAAACATTTTATTGCCAGCCATTAAAGTGAGACATAGGGGTTTTAGGAAAAACCTATACTCACAGAAAACAGTTTAAACTAAAAGAGTGCTTGCAAGCTATTTTCTGGTGTAATCCGTCATATCTGGACTGATTCTGGTGTACCCGGAAGGAGTGGCCACTCCCCCGGATACCTCGACCGGCCAATATGTAGCTCACGGTCTACATAACTAAGTGCACTAAGCCATCGAGGTGCGACCCCGATAGACCCGAATTCTTTCTGGTAACTATGGCCGAAGCCCTTCAGATAGACATCATACAAAACAAAGCATTTATGGCATGACAATGCTTTTAAAGAAAGAATATAACATAAGGAAACATTTTAGTTTGAAAGCCCACCTTGCTTGTTATTCTGATACTACTGATGTAATTCCCGGAGCTGCTTAGGCTTTGCTTGTTCCTCAGCCTAACCTCGTTCAAAGAACGTAAAGTAAGTAACTTGAACTGAAAATCGATAATCTTATCGATTTAAGCAAAAGCTATCTCTTAATTAATTCCCGTGTTTCTATGGAGGAATGTAAGTGATCTACACTTATAAGATTAATCTGAGTTGATGTGTTATTAGTCTAGTTTATAATTATTTGAGTATAATAGAATTATTAAGGTCGAAGCCCATTATTTATTCTCGATAATTTATCGTGTGCGGCCCTTGTGCACATATCTAATCCTCGGCTCAATTGGCTTATGAATCGGCCCGTTTAATTATAAAGTCTTTGTTCGTCTTTTAATTAATTCCCGGCCCAACTGATGTAGGTCCGGCCCATCATTTAGTATTAAATACGTTTGGCCCGTCTATTCGGCCCGGCCCGTTTATGGTTTATGAACTGCAGAACATTCCCTCACTCATCTATCCTTCTCTCCCTCGCGATCTCTCTCTTTCTCCCTCTCTGGACTACCTCTCCCTCTCTCTGCCGTCGGCCTCTCCCTGTTCGACGGTATCGTCGCCGCCAATTTCCTCCTCCCCCCTCGATAACTCCGGTCACCGTCCTCCTCATCTACGCTTAACCCTCAATGTTGGAATCAATTGGGGAAATTGAATCCCTAACTCAGGAATTGGGGAAAATTCCCCCGTCGGCTCTCCGCCTCTCCGCCGAGCCCGCCGGCAGCGTTTCTTCTCCCTCCGCCTCTCCGTACCAGCCCTCACGGCTAGGGTTCATCATCGCGACTGTCGTTGCCGTGCCCTGCCTCTCTCTCTGTTTCAAATTCCGGCGCCGACGGCGAGGTTGCCGCCGGTACCTCCCTTATCTCTCCCCCGCGTCTGACCTTCTCCTTTTTCCCTTGCAGGTTCCCTCCGAGGTGAGCTCCGGTGTGGAGGCGGCTCTGCCGAGGCTGCCCAGGCCCTTCGTGGCTGGCGTTGGGTTCGGAAAACCCATCTCCGGTACCTCTTCTCACCGTTGGCAGGTCCACCACTCACCCCTTTTACCCTCTCGATTTATTTCCAATTCAATTGTAATTCAAGTTTTTAGGAGTTAGGGTTGTGTTAGAGCAATTTAGGGGCTGTTTTATCTTGAGTTTATGGTGTCCTGGTTAGAACAATCTTTCCAGATTTATGAATGCTTGGAACTGATGTCTTGTTGGGTTGAGGGGGTTGAATTAAAGGTTATCATACATGCAATGTTCTAAGCCTTCTAAGGGAGGTTCGATGTGATCAAATCATGTTCGAATTTTTAGTTCTTGGCCTATAATTTAACATGCATCATCTCCAAGTGATTGATAAGCTTTTTATGTTTCAATCTTGAGACTTTGACCTATGTTTCATGCTCAAGGGTTGATGGATTTCTAGATTATGCCTATTGTTGGTTCTTTGGTGATCCTAATGGGATTGCATGCTCAAAAGCTTGAATCTCTAAGAGGAAATGATATGGGGAGTCTTACTTGTGATTGTGGAAGGTTGAAAACTGATTTCTTGGTTTGATTGGTGGCTGTCTCCTTCTCCTTGTCACCTCCTTCTCTTCGGTTCCCCTCTCTCTTGATGTAACTTGAGACCTACACTTGCATGTTGGATTTCTAAGTGTTAAAGCCTTGATTGTTCATGCTAGGGGTAAGAAGTGGGGTTTTTCTCACCTCTAGAAACTGAAATTGGACCTCTATCTCCCAATGAAGGCTGTCCTCCTTCAATTTGTGCTTGCTTGTCTTCTCCCTTCTTCTCTCTTCTATCCTAGAAAGGGAAAATTGATTCTCAAGTCAATGCATGTCCATTCTAGGCCTTAGGAAGGTTTGAGGAAGGTTTACCTTGGTGTGTGTGGGTGGTCACCGGTGGCTGGATTCCGGCAGGGTGCTTGCTGGAATCCGGCAGCCTCTCTTTCCCTTGCTCTCGGCAGCCTCCTTCTCTCTCTCTCTCTCTACTTGTTCTTGTGTTGTGTGAGTGTATGATTTGTGCTAATTCATCCTTTGGTTTTTGTATAAGGGTGGAGGGCTTACTTGTGGAGTTGGCTTGTAATCATTGCATAGATGGCTTGGATTGGGGAAAGGCTCAATTCAAAATTGGTGACTCAAGGAGGTGAAGGGTTGGATGGCTAGCTCTAGCTCTCCCCTTCCCCATGCATCTTTTTGTTCATTTAAACTTCTAATGATGTACTAGTTGTATCTCTAATGATAATTAACATTTCTTCCTTCCCTATTCTTAATCGGTATTAGGGAGATTAGTGATGAAATTTCCAGATTTATGTTGTATGCTACAACCGAGATTTCCCTCCCTTTTTCTTCCTTCAATTATTTCTATTGTTTTTCTTGTCCATTAATTATAATGGAATGTATGTACTTATTTCATACTATTACCCCCCATGTATATATTATCATGGATCGAATTAATTAGTAATGGGCCTCCCGAGCATTTTCGAATTTCTAGAACGTGTGCTCTCGTTCTTGGGCCAAATAATCGAACAACTATTAATTAAATGGGCCTCGACAAGTACGTGGGCCAAAAATATGTTAATTGGGCCTTGCGAAAACTAAGTGGGCCTCGGCCCCTTTGAGGAAATTTAATTCACCGATTATTCCCTATCGGCTTGCTTCGATTATATTCGATTCTCATTTCGGTATACTATTTTCACTATAAGCGACACTACTAATAACATTTAAAATTTTACTTTCCATAATAATAACTATATTAATATTCTTAAAATTTTTATTACTAAATAACACCGAAGTTTTTATTACTCACTAAGAAAAACTGCGGTTGTTACAGCCTACACCCCTTATGAAAATTTCGTCCCTGAAATTTAGTTACCTTCTATGGAAACAGGTCGGGGTATCTCTCTTTCATCTTGTCCTCCAATTCCCACGTGGCTTCCTCTTGTCCGTGGTGTCTCCACTGTACTTTCACTAAAGGAATCTACTTATTCCTAAGCTGTTGAATCCTCCGATCTAGGATGGTTTCTGGTTTGGTTTCGTAGCTCAGATCGGGTTCTATAGTTGTTTCATCTTGCCTAATCACGTGTTTGGGGTCAAACATGTACTTCCTTAGCTGAGATACATGGAACACATTGTGTACACCTCCTAGTTTTGGTGGCAACGCCAACTTGTATGCTGCAGTTCTAATCTTTTCTAGAATTTCGTAGGGCCCTATGAATCGGGGTCTGAGTTTGCCTTTGATCCCGAATCTGGTTAATCCCTTAGTGGGAGAAACCTTCAGGAAGACCTTGTCGCCTATCCCGAAGTGAAGTTCGGTTCTGCGGTTGTCGGCATAAGACTTTTGTCTAGTCTGGGCTTCTCGCATCCTATCTCTGATTTGTCGCACCATCCTAATCATCTCGTCGATCGCTTCGGGCCCTAAGTTCTTTCTTTCTCCAACTTCTTCCCAATAGAGTGGAGACCTGCATTTCCTTCCATACAACGCTTCGTATGGGGCCATACCTATGGTCGATTGATAGCTATTATTGTAAGCGAACTCAACTAATGGTAAAATGCTCTCCCATTCTCCGCCCTTATCAAGTACTACTGCTCTCAGCATGTCTTCAAGAATCTGTATGGTCCTTTCGGATTGACCATCGGTCTGAGGGTGATATGCCGTACTGAAATTTAGTTGTGTGCCCAGTTCTTTCTGCATACTCATCCAAAATTTTGAGGTGAATTTCGGGTCTCGGTCCGATGTGATGGATAGCGGTACTCCATGGAGACGTACAATTTCTCAGACATACAGTAGTGCTAGTTTTTCTGCACCATAGGTGGTAGGGATAGGAATGAAATGAGCACATTTGGTTAGTCGATCTACGATCACCCAGATAGCTGTATTCCCTCTTCTTGTTCGAGAAAAACCGGTAACAAAATCCATGTTGATATGTTCCCACTTCCACTGTGGAATTTTTAAGGGTTGTAACTTCCCGTGTGGCCGCTGATGCAAAGCTTTTAATTGTTGACAGGTCAATCAATGCTCAACGTATGAGGCTATATCTCTCTTCATGCCTTCCCACCAAAATCTCTCCTTTAGGTCTTGGTACATTTTGGTGCCTCCTGGATGTGCGGTATACAGGGTGTCATGGGCTTCACTCAGGATCTCATTTCGGAGTTGGTCATTACGTGGTACGCATAACCTTCCCTTGAAGGTGATCGCATTGTCGGCCTCCTCCCGGCAGTCTTTCGTCTCACCCGTTCTCACTTTCAAACGGATCTTTTCTAATGTTTCATCATTCCTTTGTTCTTGGATAATTTTGTGTCTCAAGTCCGGTTCTATGGTGATGGTAGCAATGACTCCTGCAATGGTTCCCGGTGGAGGTATTATCTCTAACCTGAGCTTATTGAACTCTCGGATAAGCGCCTCCTTAGACATAATGAGGTTAGCTAGTTGTGGTCGGGCCTTTCGACTCAGGGCGTCAGCTACAACATTAGCTTTGCCTGGGTGGTAGTTGATACTACAGTCGTAGTCCTTGACCAATTCGAGCCATCGTCGCTGCCTCATGTTGAGGTCTTTCTGTTCAAAGAAGTATTTAAGGCTCTTGTGGTCGGTGAAAATTTCGCACTTCGCTCCATAGAGGTGATGCCTCCAGATTTTCAGAGCATGTACTACTGCAGCTAATTCTAGATCATGAGTCGGGTAATTCAGTTCGTTTGGGCGGAGTTGTCGTGAGGCATACGCTATCACTCGTCCGTCCTGCATTAACACATATCTGAGTCCGTTTTTCGAAGCATCGGTGTAAACTGTGTAGATTCTGTCGGGATTTGGAACCGCTAGGATTGGGGCTGTGGTTAACTTCTCTTTAAGTATCTGAAAGCTCGTTTCACACTCTGGGGTCCAAACGAACTTAATCCTTTTTTGAAGTAATTGTGTCATCGGTCTCGCTATCTTGGAAAATCCCTCGATAAACCTTCGATAGTAGCCAGCTAATCTAAGAAACTTCGGATTTCGTTCGGTGTGGTTGGGGACTTCCAGTTCTGCACCGCCTCTACCTTTGCAGGGTCTACCTTGATTCCGTCTGATGATATGTGCCCTAAGAAAATCACTTCTTTAAGCCAAAACTAGCACTTGCTGAATTTTGCATAAAGCCTTTCCCTTCTAAGGGTTTCTAGGACCGCTCTCAGGTGTTCTTCGTGTTCCGCCTCACTCCTTGAATAGATTAGTACGTCGTCTATGAAGACTAGGACAAACCTGTCGAGATAAGGGTGAAACACGCGGTTCATGAGGTCCATAAACACGGCTGGTGCGTTGGTTAGTCCGAAAGGTACGACTACGAACTCGTAGTGGCCGTATCGGGTTCGGAAGGCAGTTTTGGGTATGTCACTGGGTCGAATTTTTAACTGATGGTACCCTGATTTCAAGTCTATCTTCGAAAAGACTTTGGCTCCTCTAAGTTGATCAAATAAGTCATCAATTCTGGGTAAAGGATACTTATTCTTAAGAGTTAGCTTATTCAGTTCTCGATAATCGACGCACATTCTCATGGATCCATCTTTCTTTCTCACAAAGAGGACAGGCGCTCCCCACAGTGATACACTGGGTCTGATGAAACCTAGTTCTAGAAGTTCCTGGAGCTGGATCTTAAGTTCCTCTAATTCCTTTGGGGCCATACGATACGGTGCTTTGGACACCGGAGCTGCTCCAGGTTCTAGGTCGATGGTAAATTCTATCTCTTGGTCTGGTGGGGGCCCTGGTAGGGTCTCGGGAAATACGTCGGGAAATTCTCGTACAATTTCTACGTTTTCGACCTTCGTTCCTTCCTTGGTTTCCCCGCATAGGTGAACAAGATATGCTGGGTACCCCTTTTTGACTAACGTGGCGGCCTGAAGAGACGAGATAATCGCCTTTCGCTGGTCCATGGAGATTCCGTAGAAGTCTGTTGGTTCCTTCCCGGGTGGGTGAAAAGAGATTCGTCTTTCGTTGCATAGAATAGTAGCATGATGTTAGGTTAACCAGTCCATCCCTAGGATCACATCTACGTCTTTCAAAGTCATGACGCTTACGTTATTTGCTGAGAGTTTGAGTGATCCTAATTCAAGTTCTAAGTTAGAACAGCAGTGCGTGAGAGTCTTAGTTCCTCCTACCGGTGATGTGAGACCTAGTTCAATCCTCAATGGTGTTGCTTCTAAGTTCAGTTCCTCTACACATGCTTGAGATATAAAGGAATGCAAAGCACCGGTATCGAACAAAATTATCACAGGTATTCCGAGTAGTTGACCCATACCTGCAAGATTCCCTGGGTTTTTCTCTGGTTGTTTCTGCTTAAGTGCGTAAGCCCTAGCATTTTGCTGTTCCTGAAGATGTTGCTGAAATTGCTGTCGCTGAGAGGGCAAGGGAAATGGCTGATGTGGCTGGGTGGTTGAGGAGGCCTTGGCTGTGCCTGAATAGCACGCAGCTGTTGGTTTTGACCAATGGGTTGGGGTCCCGGGCCTGTTTGCGGCTTCCTATTTGGGCAGTTCCTTGCGAAGTGTCCCTTTTGATTGCAAACAAAGCAGGCATCATTCCCCACTTTGCAGACACCCTCGTGTCGTCGGTTACAATTTGAGCAGAGGGGGTATTTAATGTATTGACTTCCCATCTGTATCTGAGTAGGAGTAGGTCCGGGGTTCGGCGGGCGTTGGGGTCCCTGCCATGGTCTTTTGTCGCGCTGACCGCTCGGGTTTCCCTCCCACTTACGTTTTCCTTGTCGACCGGAAGTTGATAGTTTGAGTGGGTCGGGGTATTTGCTGGGGCTGGTCTCTCAGTTGGCATGGCTACCTCAACATCTAAGGCGCGATTTAATGCCTCGTGGTAAGTGAGTGCTCCTAAGCTTGCAAGGGTCATCCGAATTTCGGGCCTCAAACCGGCTCTAAATTTCTCCGCCATCTTTTTGTCAGTGTCGACTTGGTCAGGTGCATAGCGGGACATGTCGCAGAAAGCTCGGTCGTATTCGGTTACCGTCATCCTACCTTGCTTAAGGTTATAGAATTCGGTCTCTTTCTTCTTCCGATATCTTTTCGGAACATACTTATTGTATAGCCTAGTCTTGAACTCTTCCCAAGTAAGGTCTGCTGGCTGCTCGGGTGTCATGATTTTCTGCTGAGCTTCCCACCAAAAGTCGGCAGATCCTGTGAATTGGAATGTCACACACGCTAATCGTTCTTGATCGGTGCACCCTAAGAAATTAAAGATACGTTCCAGGGCACGTATCCAAGTCTCAGCTTCTGATGGATCTCCTAATCCATTGAAGGCAGGTGGGTTTTGGCGAAGAAAAAGTTCTTCGACTCTTCGTGGTGGTGGTACTGGGGGTGGCGGAGGCGGCGGTGGTGGTGATGGCGATGGTGGAGGTGGTGAAGGTGGCGGTGGAGGTTGATCACGTTCATTCCTAGCTCCACCTCGGGGCCTTCCTCTCCTAGTTCTTGGCGGCATTCTTATTAAAGATGATATAAGAGTTTAAATGGTAAGTTTTACGAGAGTTTCTTGTATAGGTGATAGCGCAAATCATCCTCGGTTCTCTTCTTATCATGCTGTATTGGTTCATTATAACATAGTTCCAAGAAATGGTTTCGCAAATAGATATCATAACCGGCGCAATTAGGGAAAATTGCCTCATGGAGGTCTTAAGCATCATGATGAAAACGGAAACGAACATGTCAATTTGTCCTACGGTCCACCTAACACTTTGTGGCTCCGTATTATAACATTAAAACATAACATTTAAAATCAAGAGTTCTATTCGCAAAATAAGGTTAGGACGGTTTATAGGATCCGTTGTTGACGCTAACTAACTACTCTAACCTACTAAGGAACTCTCGGTACTCAGACACGACTCGGCGTCGGAGTCGGGGTCCGGTCCTCCTCCTAGGTCCTCATCAGAGTCAGGGTCGACCTCCAGGTCAACAGGTAGTCCCTCCTCCTCTGGATCCTCCTCAGGGTCCTCCTCCTCAAACTCCGGCTCTGGCACAGGAGCCGGCTGTAGCTGGGGCGCAACCTCGTGCATCAACTCTTCGACCATCTCTGCAAGGTCGTCCAAGCGGCCGCTAAGGTCAAGCATCACTCGACAGTGCCTGTCGGTGCTCTGTCTCAGTTACTCCATCCACATTTCTAAGTCGGAGGGTGCAAGTCCAACGCTGCGACTGCTACTGGGCACTGGGCCTCGTGGACGGGAAGGCGAAGGACGGGGCGTCTCCCTCTCAGGGCTAACGTCTACCATCGGGGCCTTCCCCCGGTCGGCTGTAGAAGAGCCTCCCCCGCCGGACAAGGGAGCGGGTACGGGAGGTGCGCTGAGGGCATGTCGAGGGTGGGTCACCGGAGCCCTGGTCTCAAAGTCCTCACGGTCTCGACGTCCGAGAACGGAAACAGGAGGCGTCGGGACATCCGAGACCTCTGGTGCTCTACACGTCCGAGGCTGCACTGGGGGTGAGAGGTCGGTCTCAGTAACGGAACGTGGCGGAAACTGGTGTGGTCCAGCAGGCGGCCTACGGTACACTGTGAACTGGCGCTGAAGGGCTGACAGAAACCCTCGAAAGTCGGCTACGAGGTCGTAGTAGGGGAGGTAGTAGGTGGTGAAGTTCTGTGAGATAGTCCACGCCCACATCTGCCAGTCGTAGGGTAGGTGTACCATCACCCTGGTCATGCCGTCGTATCCTGAAACCCCGGCGTACTGGTGCACTTCTTCCCAGAGCCCTCCAAATTGAGCCAAGTACTCCCCTATGTCGTGCTCCACTCGACGTCGGTAGTGTAGGTACGAGTCTAGAAGTATCGCGACCACGTCGGGGGTAGGTCTAGCTCCTGCCATCTACACGGGATAGCGAATTCTAATCAGGTTCTATTCAAAAGGTTAGGACAAAACAGAAATCTTAAATAAGTTGATGAAGGTAACGTCCCTCTTTTTTTTTTTTTTTTTCTTTCTATGAGTATGAGCTATGGTTCTGAAATTCTACTGGGTCATATCTGTGTTTCATGCAAGTGTAAGAGGGGTTCTATATTAATTAAGTTCATGGTTCTAGGTTTAACGTTAGGCTACTCCTACTAAATTCCCGTTGAGTTAGGTTAAAGGCGGTTGGAAAACTCGCCTTGCGTCCATTTAAAGGTCGACGACACCTTACTTGTCTCGTATTTGAGACGTTGATCTTGCTTATAAATTCCAATCGTTCCCTCGCAAGCTTTCTTCTACTTCAGTTTGCATCTCGCCTTCTTTGATCCAACCTGTTTCAATGAAAGAAAGGATCCTAGTTCAAGCGAGCTACGTTCTCTAAAAGTTCTCGATCTCAATACCTTATGTGATCCCTATGAGTTACCTCGTCTAGGTTCTCATATTAGTGATAAGCAACCTATCCTTTGGTCGCCCGTGATGTCGTGGAGAGTCGAGCTTTTGTCGAGAGCTTTAAGAAGTCTAGCGAAACAAGTCTAGACTTTACGATGAAAAGGAAGACTCTTGGATTTCAGAGCGAACCTAATGCTCTGATACCACTCTGTCACAACCCGCCCCGCCACAAAGTGGCCAAGCTAGGTTGCGATGCAAGGAAAAGAAATAAAGAAGAAATATGGTACATGAACATAAATGGAAAGTAATATCTAGCAAGGAAAACAACTCCAAGTTCGATTCATAATACTCAACATTCGTCAAGAATGTTGGCAAAAGACTGGTTCGATACAGGTGAAGTACTGATAAAAGAAAATACGCGGAAACGTGTCTGTTTACACAAGGAACATTACATGAAAGAGCGGAAGCTTATTCAATAAAGAGTTCGTCGGCTACGAAGAGCTCGACTCGTTGCATCATTATACAAAACAACATCTCGTTGCAACGATACACGGAGTAAACTGTGTGAACTACGTAGCGAACATTGCGGAAAAGCGTGAGATGCATGTATGGCGACACGCACCACCAAGAGGCTCCCACACACTAATACCCGACAAAAAGCTCCTCGGACTGCTCCACATCCATCACGATCAACCTGCACACGGGAAATATGTACAGGGCTGAGTACAGAGTACTCAGTGGACACATGCCAAAACATTTTATTGCCAGCTATTAAAGTGAGACATAGGGGTTTTAGGAAAAACCTATACTCACAGAAAACAGTTTAAACTAAAAGAGTGCTTGCAAGCTATTTTCTGGTGTAATCCGTCATATCTGGACTGATTCTGGTGTACCCGGAAGGAGTGGCCACTCCCCCGGATACCTCGACCGGCCAATATGTAGCTCACGGTCTACATAACTAAGTGCACTAAGTCCATCGAGGTGCGACCTCGATAGACCCGAATTCTTTCTGGTAACTATGGCCGAAGCCCTTCAGATAGACATCATACAAAATAAAGCATTTATGGCATGACAATGCTTTTAAAGAAAGAATATAACATAAGGAAACATTTTAGTTTGAAAGCCCACCTTGCTTGTTATTCTGATAATACTGATGTAATTCCCGGAGCTGCTTAGGCTCTGCTTGTTCCTCCGCCTAACCTCGTTCAAAGAACGTAAAGTAAGTAACTTGAACTGAAAATCGATAATCTTATCGATTTAAGCAAAAGCTATCTCTTAATTAATTCCCGTGTTTCTATGGAGGAATGTAAGTGATCTACACTTATAAGATTAATCTGAGTTGATGTGTTATTAGTCTAGTTTATAATTATTTGAGTATAATAGAATTATTATGGTCGAAGCCCATTATTTATTCTCAATAATTTATCGTGTGCGGCCCTTGTGCACATATCTAATCCTCGGCTCAATTGGCTTATGAATCGGCCCGTTTAATTATAAAGTCTTTGTTCGTCTTTTAATTAATTCCCGGCCCAACTGATGTAGGTCCGGCCCATCATTTAGTATTAAATACATTTGGCCCGTCTATTCGGCCCGGCCCGTTCATGGTTTATGAACTGCAGAACATTCCCTCACTCATCTTTCCTTCTCTCCCTTGCGATCTCTCTCTTTCTCCCTCTCTCTGCCGTCGGCCTCTCCCTGTTCGACGGTATCGTCGCCGCCAATTTCCTCCTCCCCCCTCGATAACTCCGGTCACCGTCCTCCTCATCTACGCTTAACCCTCAATGTTGGAATCAATTGGGGAAATTGAATCCCTAACTCAGGAATTGGGGAAAATTTCCCCGTCGGCTCTCCGCCTCTCCGTCGAGCCCGCCGACAGCGTTTCTTCTCCCTGCGGCGGCTTCTCCCTGCCCTACCTTGCTCCGTTCACCCTTTGCCTTAGCCCTCACAGCTAGGGTTCATCATCGCGACTGTCGTCGCCGTGCCCTGCCTATCTCTCTGTTTCAAATTCCGGCGCCGGCGGCGAGGTTGCCGCCGGTACCTCCCTTATCTCTCCCCCGCGTCTGACCTTCTCCTTTTTCCCTTGCAGGTTCCCTCCGAGGTGAGCTCCGGTGTGGAGGCGGCTCTGCCGAGGCTGCCCAGGCCCTTCGTGGCTGCCGTTGGGTTCGGAAAACCCGTCTCCGGTACCTCTTCTCACCGTTGGCAGGTCCACCACTCACCCCTTTTACCCTCTCGATTTATTTCCAATTCAGTTGTAATTCAAGTTTTTAGGAGTTAGGGTTGTGTTAGAGCAATTTAGGGGCTGTTTTATCTTGAGTTTATGGTGTCCTGGTTAGAACAATCTTTCCAGATTTATGAATGCTTGGAACTGATGTCTTGTTGGGTTGAGGGGGTTGAATTAAAGGTTATCATATATGCAATGTTCTAAGCCTTCTAAGGGAGGTTCGATGTGATCAAATCATGTTCGAATTTTCAGTTCTTGGCCTATAATTTAACATGCATCATCTCCAAGTGATTGATAAGCTTTTTATGTTTCAATCTTGAGACTTTGACCTATGTTTCATGCTCAAGGGTTGATGGATTTCTAGATTATGCCTATTGTTGGTTCTTTGGTGATCCTAATGGGATTGCATGCTCAAAAACTTGAATCTCTAAGAGGAAATGATATGGGGAGTCTTACTTGTGATTGTGGAAGGTTGAAAACTGATTTCTTGGTTTGATTGGTGGCTGTCTCCTTCTCCTTGTCACCTCCTTCTCTTCGGTTCCCCTCTCTCTTGATGTAACTTGAGACCTACACTTGCATGTTGGATTTCTAAGTGTTAAAGCCTTGATTGTTCATGCTAGGGGCAAGAAGTGGGGTTTTTCTCACCTCTAGAAACTGAAATTGGACCTCTATCTCCCAATGAAGGCTGTCCTCCTTCAATTTGTGCTTGCTTGTCTTCTCCCTTCTTCTCTCTTCTATCCTAGAAAGGGAAAATTGATTCTCAAGTCAATGCATGTCCATTCTAGGCCTTAGGAAGGTTTGAGGAAGGTTTACCTTTGTCACGACCCAACCTGCTAAACTAGCTGAGCGAGGTCGCGACTCAAGAAAAGGGAAACAAATAAAAATAAACAAACAACATGAGGGGAATACGATGTGAAATCCTGGCTTTGAATTACATTCAAGCTCTCCATCATTCGTCGAGAATGAATGGAGGTTAGTACTATTCATCAACGGAAGCGGTTTACATGAAATAAGCGGAAGCGTTGTTCGTGAAAAGAAAAGCAATGCCGATAACTGGACCGACACGTTGCTACGATACACAAAATAGGAATTAACCTATCTACTCTTAGATTACAGCGGAAGAACGTGAGATGCATGTATGGAGACATGCACCACCAAGAGACTTCAACACTTTCCATGCTTGACAAAAGCTCCTTCCGGCACCTTCACTTCACCCTGCCTAACCTGCACATGGGAAATATGTACAGGGCTGAGTACTTTGAAGTACTCAGTGGACACATGCCAAAACATTTTAACTGCCAGCCATTCAAGTGAAACATAGGGGTTTTCAGAAAAGTCCTATGATCACTAAAACATTTTCATTTAAGGCGCTTGCGCAAGCTTTGGTTTTCTTGGTGTAATCCGTCATACCCGACCTTGTAAAAGTGTATCCGGTAAGGGTGGCCACCCTTCCTGGATACCTCGATC
Source organism: Thymus mandschuricus (assembly GCA_029379335.1). Taxonomy (NCBI): domain Eukaryota; kingdom Viridiplantae; phylum Streptophyta; class Magnoliopsida; order Lamiales; family Lamiaceae; genus Thymus; species Thymus mandschuricus. The sequence goes on from CM057083.1 coordinate 20,358,361, forward strand.
GGCCAATACGTAGCTCACGATCGACCTTGTAAAAGTGTATCCGGTAAGGGTGGCCACCCTTCCCGGATACCTCGATCGGCCAATACGTAGCTCACGATCGACCTTACTAAGTGCACTAAACTCATCGGGGAGCGACCTCGATGAAATCTTGTGGCCGAATGTGGCCGAAGCCTTCTAGGCCGAAGCCTCTCAGATAGACATCATACAAAACAAAACATTTATGGCATGACAATTCTTTTTAAAAGAACATAACATAAATAAACATTTTCTTTGCATGAAAGCCCACCTCGATAGCTTTCCTTTCCTGGTCATAATTTATATAACTCTGAGCGCCGCCTTAGTCTCGCCCTTTTCCCTTCGCCTTACCTCGTTCAAAGAACGTAAAATAAGAGACTTGGAATAAAATCGATAATCTTATCAATCTAGGCGAAGGTTATCTTCTATCGAGGTTATGTTCTCTTTTACTGATAACGTTATCATGGTTATTCTTTTAATCGAGAGCTTCTTGATTATCATTTTGAAATCGATCACTTCAATCGATTCTTATGTCTCATAGTTCTTTCATCCTCGACAAGAATTGTAGGATGCTTGACTTAGTCACTAATAGGGCTTCAAGATTACATGTTATAAGTGGTCTACACTTATAAGGTATTATACTTGAACTTGGTTGATTAAATCAACTTTAATACGTATTACAGGCCCAATAGAAGTATTAGGGTTTTAAGCCCAATTTACATAAGTTCGGGGATTTATTTAAATTACACCTGAAGAGTCGTTATATTTGACTTTCGTTCCTTGACTTAATATTGGCTCATCATGAATTAGAAATCCGGTCCAATCGGTTGGCCCGGCTTATTGAATAATCTAATCGGCCCAATTGGTTGGCCCGATTCGTTAAGTATATTATTGACTCGTTAAATAATTTAATCGGCCCAATTGGTTGGCCCGATTCGTAAAGTACGTTATTGGCCCGTTAAATATTTTATCTCGGCCTATTTAAATAATTAATTCTGGTCCATGATTAATTTCTCGGCCTAATAGTTTGTTCGGCCCGACTGAAAAATAGCTCCGGCCCAATCATTAGTTAATCTCGGCCTTTCCCGATTATGAGGCTCTGCCCAACAACCTGGCCCATCTTGAATCATTCTCGGCCCAACAGTTGGCCCTACCCAATCCTATACTTGGCAAAACACTCTCCCCCCCTTTTCTTCTCTCTTCTCGCCGAGCTCTCTCTCTCTCTCGGAAATCTCCGCCATCGTCGTCTTCCGATTACCACCAGCGAGCGTCGGCCGGTGTTCCGTCCCGACCTCCGTCGTTGGTTACCCTTTCTCCCCACTTCCGATTTTACTCAGGGAGCCCTAATCTAATGGAGTTCGCAATTTGGGGAAAACTGGAGAAATCCCGTCGGCTCCGTTTCCTCCGACTCCGGCCTCGCCGGCCGTGTCTCTCTTTCTCTCCATCGCGGATTTCCCGGCCAGAGGCCGCTGCTTCTGCCGCGAGTCAGCCTCTGCCGTTGCGTCTCAGTCGCCGCCTCTTCACTCTGTTCTTCCTCCCGCCTCGGCTCAGTCTTTCATTTTCGGCGGTGTCGCCGCCGGCGTTCCATCTCTCCCCTTCTCTTCCTTACTTCCTTTCCTGACCTCCTCTTCTTTCTCTGATTTGCAGGTGGTCTCGGGCGGTTCCTTGAGGAATTAAACTAGTTTTGGCATGCTTTAAGTCTTCACACACTAGGGCAGCCTTTAAATGAATCCTAGGGCCATTTTAAGGGTGAAATTCATGCTTGAGGGTACCTAATACTTAAAGAGTAATTGTGAGGGAGTCTTACTTGTTATGTTGAGATCGAAGTCGGGTTTTCCAAGCTCGAAAGGGGCTGTCCACTTCTCTCCACTGCTCTCCTTCCCCCTCGTCCCTTCTTCCTTGGGTAATAGCCCATCACCTAGAGGTTAGAGTTAGTTCCTATGCATTTTGGCCTCACTCAATTCTTCTATAATAGGGAGGAATCTCTTACCTAATGAGATGGAACCGAAAACTGCTTCTAAGCTTGAGAATGAGGGTTGTCCTCTCTCGATCTTGCCTTGCATGCCTTCTCTCCCTCTTGTTCTTTCTCCTAGAGATAGTAGGGTTGAGTTCTAGTTAGTGCATGCAAGCTAAGCCTTTGAGGGAGAAGGTCTAGAGGGTTACCTAGTGGAAAACGTGGGAATTCGGTGCTCGAACGAGTGCCGACGGGCTGTTTTCCGGCCGCCCTCTCGGCTGGAGAATCGGCCTCCTCTCCTTGCTCTATATTTGTTCTTCATTTGCTTTCTATCTTGCTCCCTTGTTGTGATCACTTGATTGAATGCTTATGAACTGATTTTTGTGAGTTCCTTGGTTAGGTTGTGGAAGCTATTGTGAAACTTTGGGGCTGCTCCCTCTCGTACAAGGTAGAAGGGAATGGTGAGTTGGAGCTCTTCTCTATTTTCTCTCTCTCTATGTTGTTGAATGATGTGGGATTGATATGTGTTTGTTGTTGTGCAAAGAGAGATGAAGTGTGTTTTTGAGAGGCTTGCAGGTTCATTATTACAAGGAGGGATGGTGGAGGACATGCATTGGTAGAGTGTTTTCCTCAACATGGTTTTGCAGAGATGAAGTGGATGAGAGGAAAAAGGTTGGGAAAAATAGGGGCGCCTGTTGTCTAGGCGGAATCCGCCAGTTTCATTCTTTTCTCTCTCTTTTTTTTATATTTATTTATTGTAATAATATACATGTAAGCATCTCTACATGGATCATTATTGTGGACTTAGAATTATTAATCTTGGGCCTTTATATGCTATTGGGTATTTAACGAATGTGGGCTCTCATTCTTGGGCCGAATAAAATCGAACTAATGATCGTGTAGTGGGCTTCGGTCCCTAAATTTAAAACTAATCGATTCATTTTATCGGGCCTGCCTTAAATAATTCGACTTACATTTTGGGCAATACTATTACTACTAGATGCAACACTACTAATAGTAGTACTAAAATTTTATTTTACTCAGAATATTAATAATATTAACACTCTAAATTTTAAAATAATGCCGAAGTTTTTATTTAATCACTAAATAAAACTGCGGCCATTACATCCTACACCCCTTACGAAAAAATTTCGTCCCAAAATTTACTTACCTTCTACAAACCAATCGCGGTATTTCCTTTTCATTTTGTCTTCCAACTCCCACGCGGCTTCCTCCTGTCCGTGGTGCTCCCACTGCACCTTTATTAGAGGGGTTTGCTTATTCCTAAGCTGCTGACTTTTCCGATCTACAACGACTTTAGGTTTTGCTCTATGACCGCCTCTCCTTAATGTAGCACGTGTTTAGGGTTAAGTACTTACTTCCTTAGTTGGGACATGTGGAACACGTTGTGGACGTTTCCTAGGTTCGGAGGAAATGCTAACATGTATACCGCAGGTCCTATCCCTTCTAAAACTTCGTAAGTTCCAACGAAACGAGGTTTCAGTTTACCTTGATTCCGAATCAGGTTATTCCCTTGGTGGGGAAATTTTCAGGGAGACTTTATCCTCTACTTCGTGGGCAACTCGGACCTACGTCGTCATCGTAAGACTTCTATATACTATACGCTTCTTTTATCATATATCTAATTTGGTGCATTATCTCAATCGTCCTTTGATCATACACCGATCCTAATTCTTTCTCATCTCCCTCCTCGTCTCCATAGAGGGGTGGGCTACACTTTATTCTTTGTGCGGTGCATTGCACGATACTGAGTCTATGGTGTACGGTGGAGCTTAAGTAATTAAGTTAGGGGTTATATCGTTTTCTAGTCTCCGTCTCCATCATGTACCACCTCCTTAAACAGGTCTTCGAAGTTTGACGGAACTGCTATGCTAACCTCACGATGTTGGTCTTATTTTCTCTAGGTACTCGTAGGGTCCAAATAGACAACGTCCTTTCTTTCGCGCTAGATCTAGCTATGGCATAAAATGTGGAACTTTTTGGAAGGTTTACTCTCCTAATCTGAATCGTAATTCAACTTGTCGGTTTAGCATTAGTCCACGAACTTCTAGACCTTCTACGTCGGCCTTGGGTATTTTCCCGGATTTGAATCTACCTTAATCATACACTCAAGTCCATATCTCCTTCTATCTACTTCATTCACGAGTGTAATCAGGTGTCGCTGATAATACTAGGGTCGGAATATTAATCGTTTCAAAATTTGTACTTCGTTCGAGTCTATTTCCTCCTTGGTCTTCACGCTAGTGTAGCCATGACCTACCCTATGTACTATAGTTGACTCATAAGTAACGGTATCAACAACCGTCAAGTAGATATTCCTGTTTTAACTCGTTGGAGGAGGTCAATCATCTATGGATCACTCGTAGTACTTTGCTTCTTTATTCGCAGTCATTAGTGTAAGGTAGAGATATGTACCGGCTTGTACTTGCCATACATGTTATGTCGACAATCTTGGTACTCGTCGTAGAGATATCACTATGACTATATTCCCTATTGTAGGAATGTGATTTATATTTATATATCAGTCGTTTTCTGTCCTTAGAATTCGTGGTATGTATTCTACAGCCTATGCAGTTCTTTCCTACTGATTGTTGGTTCTGGGTGTCGCTCTATTATTGTAAGACCAAGTGTTTTCATTTCCTTTCGCAGTCATTTGTGAATCTAGGGTATCTAGATGTAATGTCTCATAAGTCCATTCTTGGCAACGAAGGTGATAGCGGCTCATTCATTATTCATCCTCGTATAACCATAGCACTTTTAAGGCATCGTGTGTGGGTGTCTGTTTCTAGGGGAGATCTCATGAGTTCTATTGTCTACCCTCCTCAATGTATTGTCTTATCTTTCCTAAGTTGTAGAGAGGTATTCTCGAATAATAGCAGGTTTCTTCCTTCCTAAGTGTTACTCAAGACATTCAAGGTTTCATTGTAGGGCTTTAGCTCATCTATTCCCTTTTACTACCTGGGTGACTACTCGAGTTGATTTCATAAACCATATAGGGTCTCTACTTGTTAACGTAATTACACCATATGTCTTTGATTTTCCTATAGCAGGACATTCTAGTTTGAACATAATCTCGTACTCAAGCTTCATGATATACGTGACTCGTAGTTTTATCTTTTGTCGTCTATCGTATGCACTAGTGCATTTCAAAGTTACCTTGGTCCGAAAATTCTAAATTTTATTACCATTCTTCTCGAGGCTAACTTGCATTTTTATTAGGGATTTCGGAAATCCTAGATAGGTAGTCTCACTGTCTCAATTAGTAAGCTTTAATGACGGGGCATTAATTGCTTCCTTGAAATGAATCCAAAGGTCTCAGTCGTTTAGTTTTCTACCTAATCAAACATTTCCTCGTTTACTTGATTAACATTCCTTCTATATGTTTTTAATGACTTCGTATGTTTGTACCTCACATAATAATGATTCTTTTACGGGAACACTTAAGGTATTGAGTCTCATTAACTTAAGGGATTTTACGAAGATAATACTATGGTTTTTAATTATCTACTCAAACTTTCAATATGTATATACTAGGTATCTTGGCACGTTGAATGCCCATACTCTTCTTGGTTATGAATTTGATCTAGACGGCTTCCGCTTGACTCTTACGACCATGAGGATTCTAGGGTAAATCTCTCTTCTATTAGTATCTCCCCTTATGATGCGATCTAATCAAACAACTTGTAGGTTCGGCCCAAATTTTATTGTTCCTTGCAACTCGTCGGCCTATTATCAAAGTCATATCCGAACTATTTTACATATGCGTTGACCGACTTGTTAGACGACTATGGCTTTTCTTAAAAGAAATTTGTTCCTCATATATTTCATCGGGTCATTTCTATTAATGTACTCTTACACTAGTTCTCGTCCAACTTGGTTCCAACGTGCATCATTTCCATCGGCGTACATTTCACTCCTTCCTACCATCGAGTTGTGGTCTTTCAGGTGACCCATAGACCATAGCCATGTTTAGACCCTTTAGACTTACGTTTCATTCAATGCTTATTCTTACTTGTGTTTCCCTCGCTCTATTGTCTATCTTGTACACTTCTCGTGGAGGGGACTACATTAATTTTGCAATAATGGCAAATTTTATATTATTCATTCGAAGGTAGTACTTATGGTTGTGTATATTTATTTCATGAATATCCCCCATACTACTTCGTTGTTTCTAGGTATCATGTCTATGTGGTTGCATAGTTAAAAATTCAATTATTCTTAGTTTACTTGTGGTTTAGTCTCAGTGGTTACGATCTTAGTGTACTTATCCTTGGGTTCTCACCGTTGTCCCACTCTATACTTTTCTTGACAACTTTGTCTCACTCGTGATCTACACCAATCCTTCTTATTTATGACTTGTTCAAGGCCTCTCATTTCATATTGTTTATTATGGAAAAAAGTTTTCCTAACGTTATCTTCCCTAGCATCAGCTAGCATCCCGTATTTCGTAGTCCGCTACAATTCATCATTATGTCTGGCCGACTGATGTCATACTATGATTAATCCTTTCTTGGTGACTAATTTAGGTCTCACTATTTTCATATAACTTATGGCTAGTGGAAAATTAATTCTAGTCTGGTCCACGTTAACCTTCTAAGAGGTTTCTGATCCTCGAGCTAGGGGAAATCCAAAATAACGTCAGGTCACCGACCTCAATCATGGGATACTGTCTTTCCTTTAGTTGCCTATTTAATCTGGATTTTAGGGATGACAACTCATCATGTGCCTGACGCGTGTAGTGCTCGACTTCTGGTCATTTATTTTCTAATATCCTTACAATTTTCAATCTATCGGAAGATTTTAAATTTTCATATCCGCGAGGATTTCATCTATTTAATAGGTTTTCTACCCTTGGTCTAATCAGACTCTAATATTGTTAGCTCTTAGTGTTGGACTTATCGACCTTCAGTGTACTTTTCTTGGGGAACCGCTTAGAGTATTTATCTCATGAGTTTTGCATTTAATCATTATATTTCCTTTTTCTAGGTCTTTTTGGAGGACCTGGTTAGCTTTACGCTACTTACTGTTGTGCTCGTCGCAATACTTGTTTCTATCTTTTAGATTCTTGTTTCACCCATCATACTTCTTAAGTCCATTATAAGCTTTCATTTCTGGGTTACAACATGTAAAATTTTCCTTAGAAGGTGGGGAAGTCTCTGCTTTACCGGCATATGTAAACTAATTAGCACCGCATTGTCAACCCTTAGTCTTGCGTAATACCCTTAACGGCCTATCCATCATCCATCATCCATCCTCTTATGCGTAAACATCCGACAACTCAAAGAGTGTACGACCTTAAGTCATATTCTATAGCTTATAATAATCTAATCTTCGTAGTCTTATCGCTTTAGGATGACCAATTGGATCAAAACGAAACAAGGATATCGTGGTCTGACTATGAGAAATAATAGTACGAGGGTCCAAGTGGGAATATCAATTATCCAAAATAGCTCATCAAGGATTCTCCAGACAAGTTTAGAAGAAATAACCAGAGGGTAGAAATGAAGTGACAGGGGTCGGGGGGGTGGGGACCCTTTGTTGTCGATACCCATCCGATTTCTTGTCTATTGGTGACGCTACCGAGAAAGAGATTATGTGAGGTGGCCAGTCCCACATAGGCATCTTTCCGGTCACATGAAGGAAAAATTGTTTCTCTTACACTGGTGACTTTTGATTCACAAAGACACAGAAGATCGAACAAAGCTTGGTAAACAATTCTTTGGATTTGGAATTCCTCGACTCCACGTATATTACAAAGGTCTTTCTGGCTTCAAGAGGTTCAAAGGGAGGGTTTCAAAAATGCAATGCATTAGAACGTAGGGTCTCTTCTAGTCTACGTGTCTCCGTGAGGACTCTAGTACCTTGCACTCGCGTAAATGACCTTGACATGGAATTGTGACTTGCTTATTAGCGTTAGCAACGTAGAGTCATTTCTAAGGGCATTGATATATGTCTTTATTGGTTGTCTTCTGGTATCCTAACAGAATAAGACGTTAGATCGCAATCCGACTAGGTGCAAATTTCTTTCTTCGACAGTCTCTTAGTTCTGGGTGGGAGGTTTCCTTACACTTCCTCAAGTCGTACTTGGGATGTTAACTTACTGATGATTCGTTGTTTTTGCCATTCAATGGCACGCCTTAGTCTCTTTTATCGTATAGTCTAGTCCCATCACCCATGGGGATTAAGCAAATTATATTGCTTTACCTTTTGATCTTATATTGGATATCAATATCCATTTTACGGGCTCCTCGATAAGCATGGTTAATGGTCTTATTTTACCACATTCTTCAAGCATGATCCTCTACTCGGGAAAGTAGAGGCTAACACGTTTCATCGTAGTTATTCTTGTGAGTACAACATTTAGAAGTCTGGGATTTTAACGTTTCTTTGCCCGAGATTTCTATGTTGGTCAAGACCTTAACCTTTCTTTGACTTCTGTCTTTAATTCATAGTAACGTTTTCTTCTTTTAACCATGGATGCGGAAACATCCAGGAAACTCTGGTGGACTTATCATTATTATGCCACCACATGAAACTTTTATTATGGACTAAGTTCTGGTATCATTTCTTTATTATCCTTAGGAAGCGTTAATAAATACGTTTTGTTCCTTGCCGCACGGAGGCGGAAAAAGTTAGAGACTCATGTCAGTGATTCGGACAATGCTTTTCCAGACCTTCTTGCACCCCTTGACTTAGTTTTCTTGATCTGGCGTATTCTTTATTCATGTGTTAGCCCTTTTTGGGAAGTTATCACTGCTTCTTTGAGTTGGCATTTCGTGTAGAGCTTCACTTGCTTCCTCGTCTCATCGTCCTTCTTGTGCCACAATCGATGTTAGAATAAGTTCTTTTGCTTAAGCACTATCTTAGTATGTGATAGAGGGAAAGCACTTAATTCAAGCGAGCTATGTTCTCTAGAAAGGCCTTGGCTTTTCTACTACATGTGAGCTCTATGTTATCTTGAGTATGTTCTCATACTAGCATGTGATAGTTACCTCTTTTCTTTCATGGTCCAACATGATGTCGTGAAGTGCCGAGCTTTTGTCGAGAGCTGTACGAAGTCTAGCGAAGCAAGTCTAGACTTTACGATGAAGAAGAAGACTCTTGGATTTCAGAGCGAACCAAGTGCTCTGATACCACCCTGTCACGACCCCACCTGCTAAACTAGCTGAGCGAGGTCGCGACTCAAGAAAAGGGAAACAAATAAAAATAAACAAACAACATGAGGGGAATACGATGTGAAATCCTAGCTTTGAATTACATTCAAGCTCTCCATCATTCGTCGAGAATGAATGGAGGTGAGTACTATTCATCAACGGAAGCGGTTTACATGAAATAAGCGGAAGCGTTGTTCGTGAAAAGAAAAGCAATGTCGATAACTGGACCGACACGTTGCTACGATACACAAAATAGGAATTAACCTATCTACTCCTAGATTACAGCGGAAGAACGTGAGATGCATGTATGGAGACATGCACCACCAAGAGACTTCAACACTTTCCATGCTTGACAAAAGCTCCTTCCGGCACCTTTACTTCACCCTGCCTAACCTGCACATGGGAAATATGTACAGGGCTGTGTACTTTGAAGTACTCAGTGGACACATGCCAAAACATTTTAACTGCCAGCCATTCAAGTGAAACATAGGGGTTTTCAGAAAAGTCCTATGATCACTAAAACATTTTCATTTAAGGCGCTTGCGCAAGCTTTGGTTTTCTTGGTGTAATCCGTCATACCTGACCTTGTAAAAGTGTATCCGGTAAGGGTGGCCACCCTTCCCGGATACCTCGATCGGCCAATACGTAGTTCACGATCGACCTTGTAAAAGTGTATCCGGTAAGGGTGGCCACCCTTCCCGGATACCTCGATCGGCCAATACGTAGCTCACGATCGACCTTACTAAGTGCACTAAAATCATCGAGGAGCGACCTCGATGAAATCTTGTGGCCGAAGCCCTTGTGTGGCCGAAGCCTCTCAGATAGACATCATACAAAACAAAACATTTATGGCATGACAATTCTTTTTAAAAGAACATAACATAAATAAACATTTTCTTTGCATGAATGCCCACCTCGATAGCTTTCCTTTCCTGGTCATAATTTATATAACTCTGAGCGCCGCCTTAGTCTCGCCCTTTTCCCTTCGCCTAACCTCGTTCAAAGAACGTAAAATAAGAGACTTGGAATAAAATCGATAATCTTATCGATCTAGGCGAAGGTTATCTTCTATCGAGGTTATGTTCTCTTTTACTGATAACGTTATCATGGTTATCCTTTTAATCGAGAGCTTCTTGATTATCATTTTGAAATCGATCACTTCAATCGATTCTTATGTCTCATAGTTCTTTCATCCTCGACAAGAATTGTAGGATGCTTGACTTAGTCACTAATAGGGCTTCATGATTACATGTTATAAGTGGTCTACACTTATAAGGTTATTATACTTGAACTTGGTTGATTAAATCAACTTTAATACGTATTATAGGCCCAATAGAAGTATTAGGGTTTTAAGCCCAATTTACTTAAGTTCGGGGATTTATTTAAATTACACCTGAAGAGTCGTTATATTTGACTTTCGTTCCTTGACTTAATATTGGCTCATCATGAATTAGAAATCCGGTCCAATCGGTTGGCCCGGCTTATTGAATAATCTAATCGGCCCAATTGGTTGGCCCGATTCGTTAAGTATATTATTGACTCGTTAAATAATTTAATCGGCCCAATTGGTTGGCCCGATTCGTTAAGTACGTTATTGGCCCGTTAAATATTTTATCTCGGCCTATTTAAATAATTAATTCTGGTCCATGATTAATTTCTCGGCCTAATAGTTTGTTCGGCCCGACTGAAAAATAGCTCCGGCCCAATCATTAGTTAATCTCGGTCTTTCCCGATTATGAGGCTCTGCCCAACAACCTGGCCCATCTTGAATCATTCTCGGCCCAACAGTTGGCCCAACCCAATCCTATACTTGGCAAAACACTCTCCCCCCCTTTTCTTCTCTCTTCTCGCTGAGCTCTCTCTCTCTCTCGGAAATCTCCGCCGTCGTCGTCTTCCGATTACCACCGGCGAGCGTCGGCCGGTGGTCCGTCCCGACCTCCGTCGTTGGTTACCCTTTCTCCCCACTTCCGATTTTACTCAGGGAGCCCTAATCTAATGGAGTTCGCAATTTGGGGAAAACTGGAGAAATCCCGTCGGCTCCGTTTCCTCCGACTCCGGCCTCGCCGGCCGTGTCTCTCTTTCTCTCCATCGCGGATTTCCCGGCCAGAGGCCGCTGCTTCTGCCGCGAGTCAGCCTCCGCCGTTGCGTCTCAGTCGCCGCCTCTTCACTCTGTTCTTCCTCCCGCCTCGGCTCTGTCTTTCATTGCCGGCGGTGTCGCCGCCGGCGTTCCATCTCTCCCCTTCTCTTCCTTACTTCCTTTCCTGACCTCCTCTTCTTTCTCTGATTTGCAGGTGGTCTCGGGCGGTTCCTTGAGGAATTAAACTAGTTTTGGCATGCTTTAAGTCTTCACACACTAGGGCAGCCTTTAAATGAATCCTAGGGCCATTTTAAGGGTGAAATTCATGCTTGAGGGTATCTAATACTTAAAGAGTAATTGTGAGGGAGTCTTACTTGTTATGTTGAGATCGAAGTCGGGTTTTCCAAGCTCGAAAGGGGCTGTCCACTTCTCTCCACTGCTCTCCTTCCCCCTTGTCCCTTCTTCCTTGGGTAATAGCCCATCACCTAGAGGTTAGAGTTAGTTCCTATGCATTTTGGCCTCACTCAATTCTTCTATAATAGGGAGGAAGCTCTTACCTAATGAGATGGAACCGAAAACTGCTTCTAAGCTTGAGAATGAGGGCTGTCCTCTCTCGATCTTGCCTTGCATGCCTTCTCTCCCTCTTGTTCTTTCTCCTAGAGATAGTAGGGTTGAGTTCTAGTTAGTGCATGCAAGCTAAGCCTTTGAGGGAGAAGGTCTAGAGGGTTACCTAGAGGAAAACGTGGGAATTCGGTGCTCGAACGAGTGCCGACGGGCTGTTTTCCGGCCGCCCTCTTGGCTGGAGAATCGGCCTCCTCTCCTTGCTCTATATTTGTTCTTCATTTGCTTTCTATCTTGCTCCCTTGTTGTGATCACTTGATTGAATGCTTATGAACTGATTTTGTGAGTTCCTTGGTTAGGTTGTGGAAGCTATTGTGAAACTTTGGGGCTGCTCCCTCTCGTACAAGGTAGAAGGGAATGGTGAGTTGGAGCTCTTCTCTATTTTCTCTCTCTCTCTCTATGTTGTTGAATGATGTGGGATTGATATGTGTTTGTTGTTGTGCAAAGAGAGATGAAGTGTGTTTTTGAGAGGCTTGGAGGTTCATTATTACAAGGAGGGATGGTGGAGGACATGCATTGGTAGAGTGTTTTCCTCAACATGGTTTTGCAGAGATGAAGTGGATGAGAGGAAAAAGGTTGGGAAAAATAGGGGCGCCTGTTGTCTAGGCGGAATCCGCCAGTTTCATTCTTTTCTCTCTCTCTTTTTTTTTATATTTATTTATTGTAATAATATACATGTAAGCATCTCTACATGGATCATTATTGTGGACTTAGAATTATTAATCTTGGGCCTTTATATGCTATTGGGTATTTAACGAATGTGGGCTCTCATTCTTGGGCCGAATAAAATCGAACTAATGATCGTGTAGTGGGCTTCGGTCCCTAAATTTAAAACTAACCGATTCATTTTATCAGGCCTGCCTTAAATAATTCGACTTACATTTTGGGCAATACTATTACTACTAGATGCAACACTACTAATAGTAGTACTAAAATTTTATTTTACTCATACTATTAATAATATTAACACTCTAAATTTTAAAATAATGCCGAAGTTTTTATTTAATCACTAAATAAAACTGCGGCCATTACAACCTTGGTGTGTGTGGGTGGTCACCGGTGGCTGGATTCCGGCAGGGTGCTTGCTGGAATCCGGCAGCCTCTCTTTCCCTTGCTCTCGGCAGCCTCCTTCTCTCTCTCTCTCTCTACTTGTTCTTGTGTTGTGTGAGTGTATGATTTGTGCTAATTCATCCTTTGGTTTTTGTATAAGGGTGGAGGGCTTACTTGTGGAGTTGGCTTGTAATCATTGCATAGATGGCTTGGATTGGGGAAAGGCTCAATTCAAAATTGGTGACTCAAGGAGGTGAAGGGTTGGACGGCTAGCTCTAGCTCTCCCCTTCCCCATGCATCTTTTTGTTCATTTAAACTTCTAATGATGTACTAGTTGTATCTCTAATGATAATTAGCATTTCTTCCTTCCCTATTCTTAATCGGTATTAGGGAGATTAGTGATGAAATTTCCAGATTTATGTTGTATGCTACAACCGAGATTTCCCTCCCTTTTTCTTCCTTCAATTATTTCTATTGTTTTTCTTGTCCATTAATTATAATGGAATGTATGTACTTATTTCATACTATTACCCCCCATGTATATATTATCATGGATCGAATTAATTAGTAATGGGCCTCCCGAGCATTTTTGAATTTCTAGAACGTGTGCTCTCGTTCTTGGGCCAAATAATCGAACAACTATTAATTAAATGGGCCTCGACAACTACGTGGGCCAAAAATATGTTAATTGGGCCTTGCGAAAACTAAGTGGGCCTCGGCCCCTTTGAGGAAATTTAATTCACCGATTATTCCCTATCGGCTTTCTTCGATTATATTCGATTCTCGTTTCGGTATACTATTTTCACTATAAGCGACACTACTAGTAACATTTAAAATTTTATTTTCCATAATAATAACTATATTAATATTATTAAAATTTTTATTACTAAATAACACCGAAGTTTTTATTACTCACTAAGAAAAACTGCGGTTGTTACAACTACGTTGGCTTTTCCTGGATGATAGTTGATTTTACAATCGTAATCCTTGACTAACTCAAGCCATCGCCTTTGTCTCATGTTGAGCTCCTACTGTTCGAAGAAATATTTCAGACTCTTGTGATCGGTGAAAATTTCACACTTTGCTCCATTAAGGTAATGCCTCCATATGTTCAAGGCATGAACTACCGCTGCTAACTCGAGATCATGTGTAGGATAATTCTTTTCATGCGGTTTCAGTTGTCGAGATGCGTAGGCAATTACTTTTCCATTTTGCATCAGGACACATCCCAATCCTTGCTTTGATGCGTCGGTGTAGATCACATATCCTTCATTGCCTTCCGGAACGGTTAGTATTGGCGCAGTTGTGAGTCGATTCTTGAGTTCCTGAAAACTTTTCTCGCATTCCTCCGTCCACACATACTTGGTTCCCTTCTTCATAAGTGAAGTCATTGGTTTGGATAACTTTGAGAATCCTTCGATGAATCTTCGGTAGTAACCTGCGAGTCCTAGTAAATTTCGGATCTCGGTTACGCTTGTTGGAGTTTTCCATTGACTAACTTCTTCCACTTTGGCTGGGTCGACTTTGATCCCTTCGGCGGAAACGATTTGGCCAAGGAACATTACTTCTCGTAGCCAAAACTCGCACTTGCTAAATTTAGCATACAACTTTTCTGTTCACAATGTCTCGAGCACGGTCCTGAGATGCTCTTCGTGATCTCTCTGGGTCTTTGAATAGATAAGAATGTCGTCAATGAACACGAGAACAAATCCGTCTAGATATTGATGAAAGATTCTGTTCATCAGATCCATGAATACTGCGGATGCGTTGGTTAGTCCGAATGGCATCACTGTGAACTCGTAGTGGCCGTAACGAGTCCTGAAAGCTGTCTTTGGCACGTCTTCCTTTCTAACTTTCAGCTGATGATATCCTGATCTGAGATCGATCTTGGAGAACACACACGCTCCTTTGAGTTGTGATTGGTGTTTAGATGTTAGGATTTTCGTCATGTTTTCGAGTCCATTTTTGTTATGTTTTGTGTCTTTGTAGCTATGATTTGGGTGTTTCGAGTATTTTTATTGATAGGGATCATGGGAGCCGAGAGAAGGAGAAAGAACGAGAAAAGGACGAAAAAGGAGTGAAAAAGTGGATGATCAGCTCGGATCAGATGGAGCGCCCGCTCCGTGGCATTGGAGCGCCCGCTCCGTGAACAGTGCTCGAGGATTTGCATGGCAGCTTGGGAGCGCTCGCGCTAAGCCTCTGGAGCGCCCGCTCCAGGTCAAATGAAGAAGGGAAAAAGCGTAGCTATTATGGAGCGCCCGCTCCCGTCCTTTGGAGCGCCCGCTCCACGCCTGGCTTGTTTTATTAATTGTTTCCTTATTGGGGTCGAACTTCTATCTTATTATATATAGGCCATTAGGGCACGAATTAGAACAATCTTTTACCTTAGTTTTTCAGTTCTAAATACTTTAGCTTTAGTTTTTATTGCTTTCTTTTGTTCGGATCCGGATTCTTCGTTTAGATCGTTTAATTCAAGTTCTTCGTTCTTCGTCTTAATTTCGTAAGTTCTTTTATTGCTTTCGTTTAATTGCTTTAATTACTTGCTTTAGTTTTAGATTCGATTTCTTAATTGCTTCGTTTTATTTCTTTAGTTTAATTTCATTCGTTCGGTTTTCAAAGTCTAGTTTAGATTCGTTTTTATTTCGTCTTCAATTCTCTCGTTTTTCAAAGTTCTTAGAGTTAGATTTATTTATTTAATTTCCAGATTTTCCAATTTAGTTTAATCATGCTTAAATTCGTTATTGCTTTCTTAATTGCTTTCTTTTTGATTCTTGCCTAGGTAGTTTAATTATTTTCTTCTAGTTTAATTCTCTAGTTTCTTTAGGTTCAATTTATTTTCAGCTTTCTAGATTAGATTTATCTGCTTTAATTTAATTGCTTTGATTTATTTTCTTGTCTAGGATTTTAAAAACCAAAAACCCAAAAACTCTATTTACTTGCTTTCTTAGTTTAGGTTGTTTTTACTACACAGTTATTTGCCCTGTTAAGTTTTCCTTGAGAATCGACTTAGGTTTTTACTTACTAGTGCTACGATAGGATTTTGTTCTATTGCAAACACTTTTTAGTGAAACAAGTTGATCGAAGAGATCGTCAATCCTTGGCAACGGATACCTGTTTTTGATTGTGAGTTTGTTGAGCTCTCGGTAATCAATACACATCCTCATGCTTCCGTCTTTCTTTTTCACGAACAACACTGGGGCTCCCCATGGCGACACGCTAGGTTGGATGAAACCTAGGTCGAGTAATTCTTGCAACTGAACTTTAAGCTCTTGTAGTTCCTTTGGCGCCATTCTGTAAGGTGCTTTGGACATCGGGGCAGCTCCTGGCTCTAGATCGATAGGAAATTCAATTTGTCTGTCTGGCGGTAAACCTGGAAATATTTCTGGGAATACATCTTCGAATTCCCGAACGACTGGCACTTCTTGAATTGATTTTTCTGTCTTTGGTGGGTCTTCAAGCGTTACCCAAAAGCATTGACTGTTGCCCTTGCGTAACATTGAAACGGCTTTCATGGCGGAAATGATCGGCACCTTTCCTCCAATACGAACGCCGTGAATCTTTGTGGCATCCTTGGCATTACTTCTGAAGGATATCTCTCGGTTCTGACAGTTGATAGTGGCTCCATTCTTTTCCAACCAATCCATTCCCAAGATAACATCGAACTCCATCATGATGATAACATATAGATCCGCTCGAAACTCCTGATCCCCTATCTTAAGTATTTGGTTCCTACAGGCTTTCTCACTTAACATGGTCATTCCTGAAGGTACACTTATTTGGAGAGCTGGGCTTATTTTCCCGGGTTTTATGGATAAGGTTTGGCAGGCTCGTTGAGATATAAATGAATGTGATGCTCCTGTATCAAATAATGCCAAAACAGGTATGTCATTGAGTAGGATCATACCTGCTAGATTTTCCTGGGCGTGAGCGGCCTTGTCGCAGTTCAAAGCATAAGCCCTATCCTGCTGGTACGGACGCTGGTTCTGTTGATTTCCAGCATTTCCCGGAAAATTTCGAGGCGGCGGCGGAGGTGGACGCTGAGGCTGGCCTCCTTGGTTCTGGTTGCATCTGTTGGCGTAGTGTCATTTCTTTCCGCAACGATAACACTCCACTGTCCTTAGGCGACATTCACCTACATGGTTCCCTTGACAATATAGGCAAAAATGGAGGTCCGGTTTGGTGCACTTGGCTGCGGTGGTTGGGGCCGTGGTGCAGCTCGGAATTGTTGAGGCGGTTGAGGATTGCCTCTCCATCCTTGGGGTCTCATCTTGTTGCCAGAGCTTCCTCCTTCAAACTTTCTCTTCCCAAAAGCTGGATTGGACACCATGCTCTGCTCGTTGCTTCTGTCTCTTTCTTTCGGTAGCATGTATTCAATATCCATGGCTCGGCTCAGTGTCTGGGCATAAGTGAGAGGACCGTGACTGGCAAGGGATATGCCAATCTCATGTCGAAGACCGCGTCTGAATTTGTCGGCACGATCAAGATCCGTCTCCATAAGTTGCGGAGCATATCGAGAGAGTTGGTTGAACAATCGATCATATTCAGCGACCGTCCTCTTCCCTTGTTGCAAGTTCCAGAACTCATTTTGGCGACGCTGGCGGTAACAACCCGGAATGTACTTCTCAAGAAGCTCATTCTTGAAATCTTCCCATGTGTATTGTTCCCATTGTGCAGCTGTGAGAGTCCTTTTGACTGACTCCCACCAGAAATCAGCTTCATCGACCAGTTGATGAAGACCATAAGCAAGTTTGTCGGCCTCGGTGCATTTGAGGTAGTTAAAGATCTTGTCCATAGCTCTAACCCATTTCTCGGCATCGGCTGGTTCACCTAACCCATTAAAAGTTGGAGGATTCTGCCTACGGAAATTCTCGTCATTCCTAGGCATCTGAACTTGCTCTAGGGGCTCACCTACATTATTGTCCCTCCCACGTACCATTTTGTTTTGCTAAGTTTGATTGACGTTGTTTTCTTTTGAGAAGCTGAATTGATATAGTTGTCAGAGAAATGTTAGTAATCTTTATCAAGAGTTTATGCCATATCCATAATAGCATAAGTTTTTTTAAAAGGAAAAGTTTTTATGCTATATCCATAAATAGCATTTTGATTAAGGGGATTCAATATTTCAAAAATATACTCATTCTTTCAAGTAGAAAAAACATATCCACATAATTCACACATATATCGTATGCCCGATATAATCACATAAGTCACATATATATCGTAAACCCGATATAATCACAAAATTTCCGTATCGTACCCCGATACTTTCAAAACCATATCACTTGTCAAGTTTCCAATATCAATCCCTCCCCGGATGATAATAATTCAGTTTTAAATATCAATCCCTCCCCGGATGATAATAATTCAATTTCAAATATCAATCCCTCCCCGGATGATAATAATTCAGTTTCAAATATCAATCCCTCCCCGGATGATAATAATTCAATCGTATCGAAACCCGATACTAAAACCTGTCACAATTCACGTTTCAAAAATAAATCCCTGCTCAGATTATAACAAGTTACATTTTTCAATATAGAATTTCACATCTTGCAACAAACAATGCAACTTTCATGTTTCGTTAGTTCTCACGTTTCGTTTTTCATATAGTTCACATTTCGCAATTAATCATATAATCCTTGCAAATAATCATAAGATCACCAAGTCACAAAATCATATAAACATAACCATCGTCATAGCCATGATCATATATATGTCGCCCAAAATTGATTCGTTTAGAAACGAATCTCGACCTGCCCATAACACATCTTACATACCATATATCAATCCTGCATAGTGAGATAATAACATAATATCATATGAAGTTTTGCCTCCACGAGGACTTTCCCACATAACATATATATAAAGTCATGCAAATGCAGATGCAAAGATGAATTCGGGGCGGCTTTGTAGGCCCACACCAAAAATCCCGGCTTGCGAAGCGTCGTCATCTATGGCTTCGTCGGCATCTCCGTCTGCATACACTTGCCCTACACCTAGTAGTTCCCAACCGAGGCCTCACTGCCTCCTCCTTCCTCATCACTAATGTCCATGTCACTCCCCTCTCGGCTCGAACCATCGGCCTCCTCATCGTCATCGCTATCATCGTCTGAATCTGAATCTGACTCTGACTGGCCTGTCCAAGCTCTGACTCGGTGTCTGAACTTCAACTGTCCGCTGCGAAGGATCTTGGGTCGTCGGTGCTGGTTACGTCGTGCGGGTGGCGGTCTACCGAAGATGGGCCAGGGACGTCGTGGTGGAGTGCGCTCTCGGACTCGCCTCTCGACCTCCTCGGAGTCAACCTGTTTCCGTGCACAATCGAGCGTAGCTCATCAACAACGGTCACCTGTCGGCGCTCCTCTCTGACCTCCGAAGGTCCGGCTGCGTCTCTCATCCCGAAGGGACCTGCCTCGTGGTCGTGGCGTCGGATAAGTGGAGGAAGTGACGGCGTGAACCCCTCGCGATCCTTGTAGTAGCTCGGGCGCGGCCTAGCGGGTGTCGGTCTCTCAATGGGGACGGGTGGTGGCTCGACAACGTACGGGGCTGTCCTCCATATAGGCACAAGGGATGGCTCGGAAACTGAATTTGAGACAACTCCCGTCAAGGTACACTGAGGTGGATTGGTACCTGGGATGGACGGGAGCGTCCATGTTCTGAAAAGATCCATGTCATCGGGTTTGCCTGTTTGGAAATGGGGATATAGCGGTTCGGTCGGAAGTGGAGTCTGAAATGGAACTGGATTCACTGGAGGCGAGCCGTACATCATCCACTGTGAAAACAAGAAGGCTGACAGCACTGAGAACTCGATATACTGGTCAGTGTCGCCCCAACGTGGCCTTCCCCAATACTCGCGTGTCTGCTCGGCACAAATCGCCCAATCATCTGGTAAGTGGGCAATGAGATGTCTGACTGCCTGTGTATTGGTTATCCCTCCAGGATATGCCTCTCTGAAAATCTCCGATAATCTGCTAAGGTATCCACCTACGGACTCACATTCTCTTCGAAAACATCTCAGAAAAGCCTGCCTTGCTTCTTCCTTTCTATATCTCTCCATGAAGTAACCTTTCGGATCCATGTCGCCTGAAATCAAATACGGGTCACCAACATTCCAATAGAAATTCAATTGTGCAAGACTTCTTTTCCCATTCTGCTCGGGTCGTGAGTTCCAGATAAGAGGTTACCCTGTTATGCTTATGATTCGATGCATGCAATGCACACAGTAATGCAACACCAAATTTTTTTTAATCTAATGCAAACGTTTTCAACGCATTCACAAAACACGAAAAGGTTAGTTCATATTAATAATCGAGTGGAGATTAAATTTTTGATTTTAGTTTTAAATTCTTGAGTTTTCAATAACATCCCACGGTAGTTACAATGGTTTCACATCTTATAAACGTTCCTTCGCATAATTTCACATAGATCATATCTTCACGTATAATTTCACATAGATCATATCTTCACACAAAATTCACATAAGTCTATCACAACATTTCACATAATCACACTATCGATTCATTAGTCTCATAAAATTACAGGGTTCGAAATGTACCTCGACGATGAGCTCGGAGCGATAGTGATCGAGAGAGAGAGAATGCATAGGTCCATGTGATTTTAGGTCCAAAATATTCAAAGTTCTTTAGATCAATACATGATTTATACTTAGGATAAAATTTCCTAAAATTTCAAATTTTAAGTTTATAATAGTCTTTGGTATTCAGAACGACTACGCTCTGATACCATGCTGTCATACCCCGATTTTCCTAACTCTAAAAATAATTAATTTAAATATAATCAATTAAATCGGGATGCAACGAAGGGTAAAATAAAAAGGGAGAAATCATAATTTAATTGATTTTAATTAGTTTATAATTAAAATTCATTTAGTTTAGCCCGGAAATTTGGGCAGCATCTCCCCTATACCATGATCAAGTCGTAGTAAACACCAAAGACTATTCATCAGCTAACCAAGTACATAAACCATAACGATGAGGTCGGACCAGACCGCGCCATCATTGGATCCAATATATATTTAACGATAATATAACTACCGAGGCGGACCAGGCCGCTCTACAGTAGGATCAAAAGTATATATGAAATTATAACAACCGTGGCGGACCAGACCGCACTACAGTTGGATCCAGAATACATATATGAAAGCATAACAACCGTGGCGGACCAGACCGCACTTCAGTTTGTTCCAAAATATATATTTACATCAGAGTTACGTTTAAATAGCGGAAACGAAATAAATAAACATTCATTTATCAAACGTTATAGTTTTTATGATTTCGTTTAAGTTTTCGTTATATGAATTCACAATTTCAAAATGTTAAGTTTTTATAATCTAACCAAAGAATAACGAACAAAACTTTAACGAACTTTTAACTTTCTAAGTTAACTAAAACTATAACTTTAATTTCATTTATTTAAAGTGGTGATAGTTCGATAATCTAAGTGACGAAAAAGGAAATTGTATCAAGAACCAAAACATAAGTAAATTGTTTCATAGCCAAATTGAAATTTAAGAAACGAGAAAGGTCTAACGGTTTAAATTTTTATTATCCTCGTCTCTTGGTTATTTCTCCTTTCCTTCTCTCTCTCTTCGCTCCATCACTATGCCTCCGGCTCCCAATCTGCAAAACAAAGAAAGTTCTACAGGGCTGAGTACAACTAGCACTCAGTGTGATCATTGCCACAAAGGAAAACAAAAGCAGGACTTTCAGGATTTAAAAAGGAAGAAGAGAAATAATAGAGTTTGATCCCGTACGACCAAACATTTAGGTACCCATGTAGGTATTCCCGAGGTTACTCGTAATCGAATCCCGGTTAAACCACCCGACGGATTATAAGAACATTTGCAGGGTGACATACATAAAGTGTATATAAACCCATCAGCTATGCTAGACGGCATAAATAAATTATATGCAAGTCTATCGGCTAGGGATCGAGATTTCCGTGGTACACCCCACTCCCGACCCCGGTGTACACCAGTTGCTCGTTGGAGTTTTAGACCTAACGATGTCAACCCGATATCGTAAAGATTAGAGCCATTTTAACAAGTTTGAATAAATAGATCCCCACCTTTACCGATTACTCGATTCTTTGGTTCGAATCTTAATTCAGCTTCTTCGGAGATTTTTCCTACAAATATTTTCTGAGGTCAAGTTACGTTCGTAGTTTCGTCCTTAGAACTTTTCTATCATAACTTCCTTTTAATTATTAATATTCTTCATAATTATATAAATAACTTATTAACCTTCAATAATTATTTTCTTATGTTTCCGTCGTTTGCATGGCTTAGAATTCAACACAAAATTTGTTCAAATAATTATTAAGAATATTTTGGTGCAAAAACATTAGACATGCAAAAGAGTTAGGGGTCCTTCGAAGAAGATGGCGGTGGCGGCGTCGGGTGGATGATCGAGAGAGATGAAGATGGGGCTGCTGCTCCTTTGCGGCTTCTTGGAGAGAAGGTCGAGGATGGTGATGAAGGTGATGATTGAGAGGGACGGGGAAGAGATGATGGGGAAGATGATGGTGGTGGGTGATCGGCGATGGGGAGAGGCGGAGGAGAGCTGCCGGCGAGAGGGAGAGGGAGAGAGATGATCGGTGGAGAGAGAGAGGGTGGATTTACTCTTGATGAAGGAAAGGATAGGGGCTGATGAAGAATTGAGGCGGTGATGGCCTCTATTTATAGGGGCCATCTCGTCTCCGGTTGGTCGCCTCGTTCCCCGACGAAAAGATATTTTTCCGGCAACAAGTTCCGATTTTAGATTTCAAGGAGTTTATGGAATCCAAATAAAATATCGAACTCAATGATATAGGTTAAAGAATTTTCGGAAGGAGTTTGATAGCTCGAAGAATTTTAAAGAAACGAAAAGGATCGAAATAGACAAACGGCGACTCGGGTTTTCTAAACCGTTTATCTGAAAAATACCTAGCTTCTTTCATAATTCTTTTAATGTCAAAACTAGGTTAAATATATTAACATTACATTTTTGGAATTTTATTAAGTTAGATATAATATTTTTAGTTAACTAATTTTAATTAAATTAAATATTCTAAAATTTCTTTTATTAAGTAATTTATATAACTAATAATATTAAAGCCTTTTAAGTTAAAATCCTTTTATCATTTTTATTATATAATTAGGAAAAGCTTATTTTATTAAAGGAAAACTATTTATTTTCTATTTTCTAGTATTTAAAAATACGGGTTATTACACATGCATCTCATGCTCTTCCACAATGATTATTATGTAGCCAAACTCACTTCCGTTTTGTGTATCGTTGCAAACTCACTTCCGTTTTTAGTATCGTTGCAAACTCACTTCCGTTTTGTGTATCGTTGCCATGTATTGGCCTTATCATAGACAATGACTTCTCTCTTGAACAACGCTTCCGTGTACTTCATGTTACATTCTCCTTTTGTTGGACAACATTTTTCCTCCACTCATTCTCGACGAATGATGGGAAGTTCAGATTGAAACTAATGCTATGTATTCACGTCGTTTCACCTTATGTCGTTTGTTTATTTTATTTCTTTTCCTTTTTCTTGAGTCGCGACCTCGCTTGGCTAGTCTTAGCGAGGTGGGGTCGCGACAGGGTGGTATCAGAGCCAGGTTCGCTCTGAAATCCAAGAGTCTTCTTCTTCATCGCAAAGTCTAGACTGATGGATTTGTATACTAGAAAGCAGGCCTTTTAGCTTGTATGCATGTGTCGTCCATAACCACTAACAATCTTCTATCTGATTAAGTATGAATTGTTATCTATGCATCAAACATCTATCCATTATCTCAAAGTTGTAGGCTTTATGGTGTGTTGTAGATCACAGAAGACCATAGTTGTCGGTTCCTCACGAGATATAAAAGGGTATCACAGTTGAGACAGCTCTGGATATAACTGTCGGTTTAGGCTGTAGTATAGGCTGCATAAGTAGTTTGTCATGGCTACTTGTCTATACTAGTACGTGCGTGTACTGATAGGATAACGGTGAGGTGTATTCTTCTATTCTGACTGAATGTAGAAAGAATCAAGACCTCGGTGACTTAAGATGAACCTTAACTCTAGTTGAGTCTTAAGGGTGTATAGTTGTAGTCTGCTTCTTTGATTTACCATGGGTGAGAGTTCAGAGTATCTGCAACTCAATATGCTCCGTATCTTGGGAAGCAACTACAACTAGTACGACTCTTAGTGCAACTGCAACAGAGCACCATATCCGGGTAGAACAGGTTGATCACATCCCCTGAG
The DNA here is from genome assembly GCA_029379335.1 of Thymus mandschuricus. Classification (NCBI taxonomy): domain Eukaryota; kingdom Viridiplantae; phylum Streptophyta; class Magnoliopsida; order Lamiales; family Lamiaceae; genus Thymus; species Thymus mandschuricus. The sequence goes on from CM057083.1 coordinate 20,382,505, forward strand.
GAATTCATTAAGGATTATCATACCAAACCCTGCAGGTGGATAAAATTCCGGTATGATAAATAAGGAATGAATGGTACTACTCAGGAATAAAAGAAGTTGAATAACACGAGCAGTCGAGAGCTCTAAGTTAATCAACGGATGTGGGATATCTTAAATATGGGGGTCGCTAAGTCTAATACTAGCCCTGAACTCAATAGGGGTAAAACAGGTAATTCAGTACTATTACTCTAGTGGAATGTTTTAGTACTTATGGACTAAATTATACTCTGGGCTGAGTTTGGAGAATTTAGCCATTGGGAGGCCTCGGTTTTACCAGCTAGTAGATCCCTGATCTGGCCCAAAAAGCTCAATAGGCCACAGTATAAGGAATAAGTGGGCCACCACTTAGTTGGGCCCAGTATGGGGCTCCAACACTGCTAATAGACGCCTAGTCCATGTGTTGCAGGCTTGGCCTGCAACTTAAGCCCAAGTCTCACTTGGTCTCCTCTATATATACCCCCTCAAGGTCTTGTTTTGACCTAACAGTCAGAATAATCGAGTGCACTTAAATATTCTGAACAAGAAAGGGAGGCTAGGGTTAGAGAGAGAGACGCACGGCCGGCTTCTAGCAGTTCGGTGGGATCCCGTTTTCCGTGGCTGATTCCGAAGTTCGTTGTCCATCCAACGTCAGAATCGAGCAGGGATACAGATCAGAAGATCTATTCGCGAGTTCTCTACTTCTTCAGGTAATCGATCTAAAACCCCCTATGATTCTGCACTTAATTCATAGGAGCATGATAGGATTATGTCGATAGATAGATATCCGAAATAGGTCCTCGGGCGAACCGATCTTCACCGATCAGATATGGTTCCTTCAGTTGGTATCAGAGCCAAGGATAAGATTTTCGGCTCTATTTGAGTAACTATCGATTATTATGCATGTAAGATCGATTAGGATGTCGCTTTTCGTGGTGTTTGTCGTTTTTTGGGGCCGATTTGGCAATCTATGTAATTTTTATGATCGCGATATAATAAGGTGTGATCTAGATTAGGTTAGATAGAATTTTATTTCATTTTGTACCTACTAGATGAGATGAAGACGAAGAACGAGGAGAAGAACACCGAAGGACGACCGCCGCACGCGGCGGCGCGTGAGAGACACGCGCCAGCGCACGCACGCGTGCAGCCGCCCAACGGCGTGTCTTCCTCTTCTCCGGTGATCGACGTGGCTCTAGCAGGCTGCTGGAGCCTGCACGTTGTCGGGGAAAGGCGGAGGAGGTGCGACTGGTAGCGGAGAAGCACGGCGGCACGAGGGACGGCCACGGCGGAACCCTTGAAAGGGTTCGACGCCGCTGCAGACGTCCAGGCCAGCATGGCAGCCAGAGACGATGACCACGGAGTCCAACACGGACTCCAAGTGGCCGTCATCGTCGACGGCAGGTGCGGGCGGCGCCGGAGTAGCAGCAGCGGCGGCAGAACCCGCGAGGGTTTTCTGCCGCGGGTTATCGCGGCAGAAGGCGACGGCGATGGCGGCAGAGGTAGCGTCCAGGACGGCGGAGCACACCAGCGACATCAACACCAGCAGCAGGAGCCGTGGCGGACGTCGCCGGCGGCTGAAACGGCGGCAGCAGGGTGAAGGGTTTCTGCGGCGGAACCCTAGGAAGGGATTCACGCCGCGGGCTTCGCCGGAGAGGGCAGCCGGCCGAGCTGCCGGCGGGAGGCGACTACTAGCAGCAGCAGCGGCACCAGGGAGGCGGAGGCGGCAGGCCTCATGCCGTCGGCTGCGGCGCGGGCAGCCTTGCGCGCCCGTGCCCTAGCCCGCGAGCGGGCCTAGGGTTTCCAACCCGGCCCATTCACGTTTCGGGCTGACTCCTGCGTTCGGGCTCGGGCCCAGTCACGAACTCAGGCCGTTTTAGGTCCGGTTTCGGGTTTGTGGGCCCATGAGAGTGAAACGAGCGCGGTTTGGGCTTATTCGAGAGATTTGGGCCATGTGGTGTGGGCCCAATCTTGGTTAGAAAAGCCCAATGGCAACGGAAATTAGATAATAAATTATTTTAAAATAATTTATTTATTTTCGGGGAGAAACGGGAGATCAAGACGGAGGACTTATTCAAGACCGAAGCCTGTTTCAGATTTACTTTCTATTTTGTAATAGATTAGACGGGTCGTCACACCACGAAAAGCGAGTTTTATTTTTGTTTTTATCTCGTTTTTCTTAAAGCATGCTATGGATGCAATTTAAATTATTATAACATGTCTTGCCTGTCGAGGTGAATTAAATTGCGCTTAGTCGAACATGTTTTAGGATTGTCAATATAAGCATGTTTTAATTTTCTGCGAGCATGGTTTATTTGCTGCGTTTAGAAAATTATGCTTAGGATTATGTGACAACGTGATCGAGCATGTCGACAACCTTTTGAAAGAAAAATACTAAGCAGATAAAAACATTTTTGGTATAGAAAATGTTAAGACCTCCAAAACTGACCTTAAGGTGAAGTTTGGTGCGAGTGTGTAAACGTCCACACGAACGTGGCTTGCACATCGTATCAGACGAGTTCGCCAGACTGGCCTCTTAACAAAAATGTTCTAACCAAAATGAGAAGTGGGAGCTTTTCTGAGTAAACGTCCACACTAACGTGGCTTGCTCGGAATAGTAACTACGGTTTTCTCTGGAGTTGGTTTTTGAACAAAGATAGCTTAAGGAAAATAGTGTTTCTTTTTTCCGAGTTAGGCTAAGATTGTGGTTAAAAGCTTAGATATTAGTTAGAATACAACTCCCCAATGGAGTCCCTTTTCTAATCTAATATGGTCTAGTAAGGTTCAACTATTAGCTCTATTTGCCATAAGGATAGGTTGGCAAGATAAGTAGAGTTAAAGATCCGAGTATCTGGTCGAACAGTGGGAGCGTAAACGTCCACACGAACGTGGCTTGCGATCTGCATTGTTTGGGCTGTTGAAGGTTTCGAAATTATTGGTTTATCAAAAGGTTACAATAATTTTCGTTACGAACTGATGCATGATCTTTTCTTACGAGTGTCTACGTGTTTATTGCTTTATCCGATTTGACTTTAGGTCCGTTCATAAATGTTCTCACTTCGAGTCCTCTCACGGATTCCTGTTATTTGGAGTGAAGGAATTATCTCGATATTGTCCTTGTTGATGAAGAGTACAAGTTAGTACTCACTGCACCTTATCTAATAGCTCTAGTATCATCGATTGAAGATAGAGAGTTACACATGTTGTGGCATGAGAGTAACGATTCGACTAAGATTAGTCAAATACTCTCTGACGCCAGGGTTGCAAGCCTTGTGTTCTCACTTGGCAGATATTGCAGATATCCCAGAACTCCTGGAATTCTTTTAGAAATTGGATGATATGGAACTTGCGAGTCAAGAAGCTTGTGTGCTTATGTTTGCTCCTCAGACGGCATCGAAAGATGAAAGTGAGGAAGAAGGTGACAAACACTAGCAAGTTAACAAGAGCTTGGAAGAAGATAGAGGTGTTGAGCCTACCGATGGCAAGAAAGGCCAAAGGGGAAGGGCAAGTGCTTCATATACAACAAGAAAGGACACTGGAAGGCTAACTGCCCTCTAAAGAAGACGAATTTTGGTATGTCATACTGGGAAATGATCAACTGCATGTTCTACCCAGGCTGGGGTAGTAGATACGGGAGCAATTGATCATATGCGTTACACCTTGCGGTGTTTTCTGCAGACAAGGGAGCTGAGTGATGATGAGATTACCATCTCCATGGGCGATGCATCGAGAGTTGCAGCTGTCGTAGTTGGAGATAATCATTTATCTTTTAATAGTACTGTTTTGGTTTTGAGAGACGTTTTATATGTGCCTGCTTTTAGGCGAAACTTGATTTCTATTTCGAAACTATTTATTTACTGATATTCATTTGTTTTTGATAGAGGCGTTTCTATCATGAAAGACAATGAAGTTATAGTTTCTGGCACATTGTCCCGGTCTCTCTATACCATTACTTGTCCTACGAATGATTCTTCTTCTTATAATGCTTCCTCATCATTGAATACTAAAAAGAGGAAGAATTCGTCTCAAACGAACCAAACTCTATTATGGCACTTACGATTGGGCCACATCAACCAAAAGAGGATTCAAAGGTTGATAAAAGAAGGTGTTTTGGATTTGCAAATAGAACCTTTATCGACTTGTGAATCGTGTTTGGAAGGAAAGATGGTGACCAGACCTTTCAAGTCCATAGGATATCGAGCCAAAGAGCTCTTAGAGTTGGTTCATTCTGACTTGTGTAGACCGATGTCCGTTCAAGCTCGAGGAGGTTACGTGTATTTCGTCACGTTTATCGATGACTACTCGAGATACAGTTTCATCTACCTACTCCACAAGAAATCCGAGTGCTTTGATAAATTCAAGGAATTCAAAGCGGAAGTGGAGAAGAGGACGGGTAGAAGTATCAAGTCACTTCGCTCTGATAGAGGTGGCGAGTACCTCGGAACTGAGTTTCGAACTTTCTTGTCAGAAAATGGGATTTCATCTCAGTTGACTACGCCCGGTACTCCCCAACAGAACGGTGTAGCTGAGAGACGGAATGTTGGGAATTGTTAAGAACAAAGTGTTAAGGGGGAACTCCTATGGGATACTTCGTAGTGAGTCAATGGTTTGTTTTGATTTGATCCCAAAACCCCAAGTGTTCTGTTCCCAAGCGACCCATTTTGATGTAGAAATAGGTTAGAAAATTTTCTAAGCCTATACTGTTAGGATGGCTTCATATTGCTTTAGTCACTTAGGTTTTTAGGCTACAGTGGAATCGAAGCGAGCCCACTCAACCCAAGTGAAGCGTGCCGAAGAAAAGCGAAGCGAAGCGAGCGCTACAGTGGAATCGAAGCGAGTCCATCAAAGCGAAGCGAAGCGAGCGCTACAATAAAAAGCCGAAGCGAGTCAATGCGGGTCAACATATATTAAAGCAGTCACTTCGGGAACTCACTTCCCAAGTACTCACTACAGTATGACCCCGAAGCGACTCGATTCGAAGCGGACGCTACGAGACTGAAGCGAAGCAAGCCACTACCTACCAGAAAGCGACAGCTCGATTCCTGCTCCAATTTTGAACTCCAGTAAACTAGAGATCTTTGCATTAATTACGAGATCTCCACGTGTCGATTGCGGAGAGGAGCGGAGGAGTTGACTGCCAGGCCGACAGGGCGCCGCTACAGTACTGGCTTGCTCCAGTTATTGTTAAGTTTGTAACTTAGCCATTTTCGGCAAAGAGACAAACTGCGCTCCTGTAAAAGCAACTGCCTGCGCAAAGTACTGTCGAGAGGAGGAGGGACAAAGCCACCAACCAAGCAACGGATCTCGGCATCCCTCCGCCTAAAAATAGTGAAGGATGAAGACGAAGAGAAGTAGAACACTTCCTGAGCATTCGAGCCTACTGCAAACAAACACTCCCAGCCTTAGAGCAATCTTCGAGTTTTTGTTTCCAAGTGTTCTCCGAGTTCCAGTCTCATCGGAACTCGTCTTCACAACCTTCACACTTAGAGTTTAAGCCCATTCCATATCCAAGCTTAGAAGAAGAGCTCTAGCCATCTTTGCACTTATTGTAAAGAGCTCTTCATAGTGTGTCGTCGTAAACCAAAAACCCTAAATCTGTCTGTTAGGTTTTTGAGTTTGTCTTCGTTAGGTTGTTTCGATCCAAGGCCCTTCTTTCATCGATTGAAGAAGCCTCGATCATAGAGTCTAGATCCAAGCTTTCACTTACATCGTTTGTGTGAAGCTCGATCGAAGCTAGGTTGTAAGGAGAGCCCGTAATCTCCCTGTCTGTTGGACTGAAGCGAGTGAAGCTTCAAGTCCAGTTTAGGTTTTTGGTTTGAACCGGGAATCACCCAGCGTCTGTCAGATCCAAGCGAGTGAAGCTCGATCTTGACCAGGCTTTTGAAGAGCCCGTAATCTTCAAGTTCTTGAGTGAAGAGAACTGTTGCCGAGTGCAACAAGTGGACGTAGGAGCGTTATCTCCGAACCACAATAAATCTCGTGTAGTATCTCTCTAACCCTAAACTCTTTACTTGTTTGATTATTCATTGCATATTGCATCTAAACAAACCTAATCTGGAAAATTTAATTACTTAGGAAAGACATTAGCTCACCGAATTCCGCACAAAGAGTAAAGTCTCACTTTTGATCAAGCTCGAAGCTTAGGTCAAAAGAATCTTGATTGCTTTAGATCTAGCTCTCGGCTAGGTCTTAGTATTTCTACGAGCACTTTACTTCATACTCTGAGTTAAGGAATTTGAAGTTGAAAAACTTAAAAATACGTATTCACCCCCCCCCCCCTCTACGTATTTTTCCTATATCAATCCGGGACCAACAAGTGGTATCAGAGCAGCGGTTCTTTCGAGCCTCTGCTTTGCATATCCGAAGCGAGTCCCCACTCACTTCACGTTGTCTCACTGAACCGGATCCTATTTTCCTAAGTGCATCGAAACCTCACCCACGCATATTGCATTTACTGCTAATAGTTTGCTATGTCTACATATAGTGCATCAAGTCTTCCACAGTTCTCTATCGAAGGATACGAGACATGGAGTTTCCGAGTCGAGAGCTTCCTATGCTCCATCCACGACCGGATGTGGGAAGTTATAGAGGACAGACCAATCGAGATCAAGAAGGCTGTCTCTGAGAATGTCCCAGCTGAGGAAGGTCGGGCTGCCTACGTTCGACAAACCTACGTGGAGAAGGACAAGGACGAGTACAATGCCAACGACTACAAAGTCGCCAACCTCGATAAGATCGCACGCCACACAATGCAGAGCACCGTGTCGGATGCCTATCTTCCTAGAATCAGGAAGTGTGCGACGGCGAAGGAAATATGGGAAACCCTAGCCCTCATTTCACAAGGAACGGACAAGATCAAAGAGAACAAGCTCGCCGTACAAATGCGGGAGTTTGAAAGCTTGATAATGAAGCCAGGAGAATCCATCGACACCTTCGAGCTGAGAGTCACCAACATCATAGCAACTCTCAACTCACTAGGGAAGGAACTCACAGACAAGGAAGTCAACATGAAGATTGTCCGAGCTCTCACAAGAAAATGGCAGACTATGAAGGAGCTGTACCTAGCTACCAAGGATATGTCAAAGCTCACATCGGAGATATTGTTCTCCGAACTCAAATCTCATGAATTCGATCTGAATCGAATGAACCTCGACGAAGAGGATGAAGCTCCCACGACGTCAAAATGCGCAGCGTTCAAAGCTGCTGAAGGGCCAAGCAACCAGTCACTAGCCAAGATGACAAGGGAAGATTTGGAAGAACATGTTGCGTTCTTATCTAAGAACTTCAACAAAATGAACTCTCGAGTGGGCAAATACAAAAGATTCTACAAACAGTACAAGGGGAGGAGCACTGATGCTCGAGAAGGAAAAGGGAAGAGAGAAGAGACGACCAAGCCAATCTCAAGGGACTTGATGGAAGTAGAATGCTACCATTGCCACAAGATGGGCCACTACAAATCCGACTGTCCGAAGCTGAGTGCAAAGGAGCGAGAGGAACTGAAAGCTAAGAGGGATGCTCCAAGGCGAGCGTTTGTAGCGAGCGAGCAGCCAGTCGCTTCAACTGAAGATGTCTCAAGCGACTCAGATGCATTCACAGATCCCAACTCCAGTGAAAGAGATGATCTTGGACTAATGGCGCTCACCGACGAGGAGACCGGAGAGTTATTCCTCTATCCCTCACCTAGTTCAATTGCACTCGCACACACTCACCAAGAGGAATCTAATTCCTAGACATGGAGTGAGTTGCTTGACAAGCACATTAAACTGTCAAGCGACCACAAGGTGTTGCAACAGGCTTTGTCTCAAAGCGAGAAGGAGAACCGAAAGCTAGCCACTGAGCTTGACCAAGTCAAACTCAACTTAAGGGCTATGACTAGTAAGTTCGAAGATCTCTTCGCTAGAAATCAAAGCTTGGAAGGAAGGTATGAAACCCAATCCGCTCTAGTTGCCAACTTGAACAAAGCTTCATATGCTAGGCAAGCACTAGAGAGCTCACTTCTACCTTTTGGTAGAAAGGGAGGACTCGGATATGAGGGTGGACCTTCCAAGCCGACTGTCTTTGTTGGTGCTTCAAACACGACACCATCAGTCACTTTGGAATTGCCCATTGCATCCAAAGCGACCACCAACAATGATAAAGGCCAAATGGCTGAGAATCCTAAGAAGAAGCCAATGAAGACGTCTATATCTTCAAGGGCAGAAACTAAGGGCAAGCAAAATTCAACTGTCCCTAGAACTCACAATGCTAAGTCTTGCCAATCCAAAGGTAAAGGGAAACCAGTTGAAGCTTCTAAGTCTCAAGCCAAGACACAAGAGACAAGGGATCTCCCTTTCAAGAAAAGGAGTAATGTCTATGTGTCACGTTATCCGGACTGGAGATGGTCCAATCGGACTAAAGTTGAGGGGAAAGAATTTGAAGCACCAAAGAGACCGCTTCAAACTTCCAAGGTTACTCAAGTGAGTCGGGTTCAAAACCCTAGTTGGACCGCTTCGAGAAAACCAAGCGAGCCGCTTCGAAAGACTGTAAAACCTAAGTCAGTCTCTAAGCCTGTAGCTAATCCGAAGCGAGCCGCTTCAGGATATAAGTATAAAGGTAAGAGCATATGTAAGTCTCAAGCGAGCCGCTACCCCTCTTGCACACACTGCTGCACATGTGAAGCTGCTTTATGGCAGAAATCACAGTTTTCAAAGGTCGAGAAACCCAAAACACAAGCTACCTTTCAAAAGAAAGTGAAGCAAGTGTGGGTACCTAAGGGAACTAACCTGCAAGGACCCAAACTGATTTGGGTACCAAAATCTGTCTAATTGCAGGTGAGCGTCGTGGATCCCATGCCAAGTGAGGGTCATCAAATCTGGTACTTGGACAGTGGATGTTCAAGACACATGATCGGCATGAGAGCTCTACTTCATGACTACATAGAGAAGAAGGGTCCACACGTTACTTTTGGTGATGACTCTCGAGGAAGCACCAAAGGGTACGGCGCACTGAAAATTGGAAAGCTCACGATTGAAGAAGTCTCCTACGTGGAAGGACTTAAGGACAACCTGCTATCCATTTCACAATTCTGTGACAAGGGATACAAGGTGGAATTCATTTCCAACAAGTGCATTGTGAAGAGCAAGCTCACAACCCAGATTGTGCTCACTGGAGTTAGACAAAGGAATGTCTACATCGCACAATGGAACAGCTACAAAGAGGAGACGTGCTTAGTCGCAAGAAGTACTACTGAAATAGGATTGCTATGGCACAGACGCTTGAACCATCTCAACTTCAAAGCCATAAATCGCCTAGCTCGAAAAGGTTTGGTGCAAGGCATACCAAATGAAGTCTTTATCAAAGACCATCCATGCTCACCATGCCAACGAGGGAAGCAGATGAAGAAGCACTTCGCCAGTCTTGAAGAAGCTTCATCCAAGCGAGTGCTCGAGCTGCTTCACATGGATTTGTTTGGTCCAGTCACTCCAGTTAGTGTGAATGGAAGGAAGTACACTCTAGTTGTAGTCGACGACTTCTCTCGCTACACTTGGGTTGTATTTCTCTTCAGTAAGAAGGAAACACTGACCAAGCTACCACAACTGCTCAAGCGACTGGCTGTGGAAAAGAATCAAGCAATCGTGACCATTCGCTCCGACAAAGGCACAGAGTTTCTGAACTCTACCATTGAAGCTTACTGCACGGAGCATGACATAGCACATCAGACTTCTTCAGCACGCACACCTCAGCAGAATGGAGTTGCTGAAAGAAGGAATCGAATCATCAAAGAAGACGTTCGAACCATGATTGAAGACTCGAAGCTTCCGATGAAGTATTGGGCTGAAGCTGCCAATACGGCATGCTACACACAGAATCGAAAGCTTCTCTGCAAACGGCACGACAAGACACCATATGAAATATGGATAGGGAGAATTCCTAATATTTCTTATTTCCATATTTTTGGTTGTAGGGTCTTCATCCATGACAATGGGAAGTCACAGTTGAAAGCCTTTGAAAGCAATGCTGATGAAGGAATATTCTTAGGATATTCTACATCAAGCAAAGCTTACAGGGTGTTCAACTGTAAAACCCTAATCGTGGAGGAATCACCCCATGTCGTATTTGATGAATCTTCTTTGAGTCTTCCACAGGAACAGGTTCAATCTAAGGAAGGAAAGACAAGCGAGGAACCCATCAATTAATCAACTTGGGACATGCTTGAGGACGATGAAGAAATCAAGGACTCAAGCGAGCCAATTGTCCAAGGAAAAGATGAAGCTGCCCCCAAGATTCCTGAAGCAACCGCAGGCCAACCACCCATTCCAGTCGCTTCAGAAGGTGAAGCGAGCGACAAGGAAGAAGATGAAGTTGAAGCAGGTGGATCCAAGCGTGCATGGCTCAAGGATCACTCACCAAGTTGAATCATTGGAGATCCATCCAAGGGTGTAGTGACTAGAAGTCAAGTGTTTGGAGAAAGTGCAATGTTCAGCTGCTTTCTCTCAAACATCGAGCCATCAAGTGTGGAGGAAGCCCTAGATGATTCAAATTGGGTGATCTCCATGCAAGAAGAGCTGAATCAGTTCACCAGAAATGACGTATGGTACCTCGTGGATCGTCCTAAATTCCAGCATGTTATTGGCACCAAGTGGGTGGTCAAGAACAAGACGGACGAGGACCACAACGTTGTGAGGAACAAGGCGCGACTCGTCGCTAAAGGCTACTACCAAGAGGAAGGAATCGACTTTGACGAGACCTTCGCTCCAGTGGCACGGCTTGAAGCGATCAGACTATTTCTAGCCTATGCAGCGGCCAAGAAATTCAAAGTCTATCAGATGGATGTAAAGACCGCGTTCCTCAATGGTGAATTAAAGGAAGAAGTGTATGTGGAGCAGCCACCGGGTTTCGAGCAGGGAGATAAGGTGTATCGCTTGAAGAAAGCCCTATATGGGTTGAAGCAAGCTCCCAGAGCTTGGTATGATACACTATCCCAATTCCTAGTGGATAATGGATTCCACAAAGGGAAGATAGATCAAACCCTATTCACCATTAATCATGGGGATGATATGCTATGGGTTCAGATCTATGTGGACGACATCATATTTGGATCACCAAACCAGTCGCTTAGCGAGAAGTTTGGAGAGCTTATGAAGACCAAATATGAGATGTCAATGATTGGCTTGATGAGCTGCTTTCTAGGACTTCAAGTGAAGCAGCAGGATGATGGAATCTTCATCAATCAAGCTAAGTATACCCGAGATATGCTTGCCAAGTTTGGTGTTCAGCATGCCAAAGCTGTGAAGATTCCGATGAACACGAACTGGAAGATGGAGCCAGACCTAGATGGGAAGTCCGTGGATGCTACAGACTACCGAGCTTTGATCGGATCCCTTCTATATCTCACTGCAAGTAGGCCTGATATAGCTTTTGCGGTTGGAGTCTGTGCTCGCTTCCAAAGCAACCCCAAGCACAGCCATCTTGAAGCTGCCAAAAGAATTCTTCGATATTTGAAGGGCACTGTCAACATGGGGCTGTGGTATCCAACGGAGGACAATTTGGAGCTCACTGGATATTCAGACGCTGACTATGGAGGGTGCCGAATTGATAGAAACTCAACTTCGGGCACTTGTCAGTTCTTGGGAAGCAAGCTGAACTCATGGTTCTCAAAGAAGCAGACGAGTGTAGCTACTTCAACGACTGAAGCCGAATATATGGCCGCTGGAAGCTGCTGTTCTCAAATTCTATGGCTTCGTCAGCAGTTGAAGGACTACAATGTTGAAGCGAATGAAATTCCTATATTCTGCGACAACAACAGTGCTATCTGCATCTCTCAAAATCCAGTGCTTCACACCAGATGCAAGCACGTGGAAATCCGACATCACTTCATTCGTGATCATGTTGAGAAGAAGGATATCAAGCTCGATAAAATCCATACCGATCACCAGCGAGCAGATATGTTGGTCCCGGTTTGTTATAGGAAAAATACGTAGAGAGGGGGGGGGGGGTGAATACGTATTTTGAAGTTTTTCAACTTCAAATTCCTTAACTCAGAGTTTTAAGTAAAGTGCTCATAGAAATACTAAGACCTAGCCGAGAGCTAGATCTAAAACAATCAACAATCTCTTGACCTAAGCTTAGAGCTTGATCAAGAGTGAGACTTTACTCTTGTGCGGAATTCGGTGAGCTATAATCTTTCCTAAGTAATTAAAAATCCAAGTTTCGTTTGTTTAGATGCACGTGCAATGAATAATCAAAGTAAAGAGTTTAGGGTTAGAGAGATACGGCACAGGGATTATAGTGGTTCGGAGATAAAGCTCCTACGTCCACTTCGTTGCACACGGCAACTGTTCTCTTCACTCAAGAACTTGAAGATTACGGGCTCTTCAAAAGCCTGGTCAAGATCGAGCTTCACTCGCTTGGATCTGACAAACGACGCAGTGATTACGGGTTCACTACAAAGACCTAAACTGGACATGAAGCTTAACTCGCTTCAGTCCGAACGACAGGGAGATTGCGGGCTCTCCTTACAGCCTAGCTTCGATCGAGCTTCACACAAACGATGTAGGTGCAAGCTTGGATCTAAACTCTATGATCGAGGCTTCTTCAATCGATGAAAGAAGGGCCTTGGATCGAAACAACCTAACGACGACGAACTCAAAAACCTAACAGACAGATTTAGGGTTTTTGGTTTACGACGACACACTATGAAGAGCTCTTTACAGTAAGTGCAAAGATGGCTAGAGCTCTTCTTCTAAGCTTGGATATGGAATGGGCTTAGACTCTAAGTGTGAAGGTTGTGAAGACGAGTTCCGATGGAACTGGAACTCGGAGAACACTTGGAAACAAAGACTCGAAGAATGCACTAAGGCTGGGAGTGTTTGTTTGCAGTAGGCGCTCGAATGCTCAAGTAGTGTTCTTCTTCTCTTCGTCTTCATCCTTCACTATTTATAGGCGGAGAGATGCCGAGATCCGTTGCTTGGTTGGTGGCTTTGTCCCTTCTCCTCTCGACAGTACTTGCACAAGCTGGCTGCTTTTCAGACGTGCAGTTTTGGCACTTTGCAGAATTTGGCTAAGATCCAATATTAACAGTAACTGGAGCGACCCAGTACTGTTGCGGCGCCCTTGTCGGCCTGGCAGTCAACTCCGCTGCTCCTCTCCGCGTTCGACACGTGGAGATCTCGCAATTAATGCGAAGATCTCTAGTTGACTGGAGTTCAAAAACGGAGCGGGAATTGTGATGTCGCTTTCTGGTAGGTAGTGGCTCGCTTCGCTTTAGTCTTGTAGCGTCCGCTTTAGTTGAGTCACTTCGTAGTCATTCTGTAGTGAGTCGCTTGGGAAGTATAGTTCCCTAGTGACTGCTTTGGAATGTATTGACCAGAGTTGACTCGCTTTGACTTTGCACTGTAGCGCTCGCTTTGCTTCGCTTTGGCAGACTCGCTTTAAATCTACTGTAGCGCTCGCTTTGCTACACTATTCTTCGGCACACTTCATTTTAGCTCGCTAGACTCGCTTCGCTTCGAAAAACACACTCAAGCGAGTGGCCTTCACTTGAACTTTTGAAGTCTATATTCTAAGCAAAATAAAGAGCCATCCTAACAGAGTAGGCTTAGAAAAATTCTAACCTATTATCTACATCAAAATGGGTCGCTTGGGAACAGAACGCTTCGGGGTTTTGGGATCAAATCAAAACAATAGAATATCCCTTATAGGTTCCCCCTTAACACTTTGTTCTTAACAGTTCCCAACAAGATATCCTCACCAAGCCTCTAACTGAGTCTCGTTTCAATCAGCTATGCATGGAATTAGGGTTGCTAGACCCTGGTGAAGAGTGCTAGATCCATGATGCACGAAGGAGTGGTCGCTAGTTTTTCGTAGCGTCACTCGCTTCGGATCTTCACCAACTCAAGCGAGTCACTTCAAAATTCCACTCGCTTGAAGAAGGAGAAATAAGGTGGAGAAAGGTGGAGTGTTGGAAGACGTTCCCTACCCGCTTACAGGAATTGTTAAGCCATTGGTTAAGGGGGAACTATTGCTTGCTCTCAGAGCAAGCTACTTCCAAAGCGAGCAAGAAAAGCTGCTACCTAGCCTAAGATTCCTAGCGAGTGGGTATAAACACTCGCAAGTGCCGTTTCTAGTAACAGTTGTGGGGTCTTGTATCGGGCCTTCCCACGTAAAAATGGTGAAAGCTTAGGCAGGGCTGGCACCTAGACCTTGTGTCCTCTTCCCATCTTTCCGCCGAAGAGGAGCAAGTCTTCTCATCTCCTTCATCGTGGATAAACATCCATCCCTTACTCACTCTTCATTGAGTTGAGTTGCCGGATGTCTATTCATTCCTCCCCCACTTTGAATCTTGCATCGCTTCAATTAACCCTAATCTGGGGTCAAGCGAGTCCATTGCAAATTCATGTTGTAGCTTGTAGGAGGAAGCTTGAAGGGTTACCTTTTTCTTCAAAAGGTTGCAGGGCTAGTGACATGCTTCTGCATAAAATACGAGATTGTCTTGTCAGAGCATTCTCATTGTCATCCTGTCCTATTCTGCTCTGAGATAAGGACTTGTACTCATCCCCCATTCGTCGTGAATATGTACACTTACGTGAAGCTCCCCTCTGGGTCGTAGTAAGCTTGTGTACTATATTCATTTTCTCCCCCATTCACTTCGATGGAGGACGCTCTAATTCGTAGAGGAAGATGAATGCCATGAAGATGAATGCCAAGAAGATGAGGAAATAAACAAATGCATTCATCAACAAGTGGTACTCAACAAAGGTAGTCCAGTGGATTCATCAAGTGCACAAAAAAAAAAAAGTCTTTAATACGTGGTATCAATCTCCTACGAAGTGAGATTGACTGGTAAGCGTTTCAATTTTAAGTACACTAAGTGAGCTGAATCGTGCTAGAAACCTTCACTCACTATGTGGAAAATATGAAATGAATCTGACACAAATACAAAGAGGAAAACATTCTTGTTTATCCTCGAAGTATGTAAGCCAGAAACATTTTAAATTAAGCAAAGAAATTTCATTTCTTATTCCAGTCGCTACACATGACGAAGCGAGTGCCACGTCACTCAAGCAAGTCATCGCAAGCGAGTGCGGAGCAGTCACGCCAAGCGAGTACTTCGCAAGCGAGTAGAAGCCAAACGGTTACTCTCGTAGCGAGCGGGTATACGAAGCGAAGCGTATGAGCTGTCAGCACTCAAGTGCAAAATTTCACTATTTACTTTAGCATTTAATGCAGCGGTGCGTAGAAAGAGGAATGACAGGCGCGTGCACGTCAAGCCGAGAAAAGCGGGAAAATCACCCTCAATCCAGCCGTCGAATCTGAACAGTTTTTAAATCTCAACCGCTGGATCGACGC
The DNA here is from genome assembly GCA_029379335.1 of Thymus mandschuricus. NCBI lineage: Eukaryota > Viridiplantae > Streptophyta > Magnoliopsida > Lamiales > Lamiaceae > Thymus > Thymus mandschuricus. The sequence continues at coordinate 20,397,847 of CM057083.1, forward strand.
CTATTGGAGAAACGAATCAAAGGCTGCCGCGTGGCAACGCCAAGTCAAGTTGGCGGTTCACTTTTCCTGTGATGACGCCGGACACATCAGATCCATCACCGAGGGTCCGCCGCCTCCGCACAGGATCTTCGAAGATATTACTGTCTTGCCTCTGCCACGTCAGCCGAACCCTAGTTCTATATATATGCTACGATGCAGACCTGCAGAAAAATTCACAACTCTCCAAAATTGCCATTTTCGTGAAATTTCCGCATCTCTGCAATTCACGAGTCTTAAACCCCTCAAAATCTCAAATCTCTTCTCAAATCTCTCTACAAATAAATCATGGACAAGAAAGAGAAAACTGAAACGATGGAGGACTTCCTGAAAACCCTCAACGACAACGTCTTCATCGAACCACACCTTGATGAAGATGTGGTAATGGAAAACGGTTTCTTCCGCAGGGCTGTGACCACGGCCGGCCTGTGGAAGTTCGTGACGGCAAAGCCACAGCGGATTCTGGCCAAGGCCATCGCCGAGATTCTTTTGAATCTCAAAGAAGGAGAGGAAACGTCAACCTTCACCGATCCACGAGAGAAAAAGGCTGTGATGGTCAGTTTAAGCAGTCTAGCCCGTGTGTTTGATCTGCCGATGGTCGGACCAGTTTCATTTTCAGAACTTGGTATGTCAACCCAAGTGGAGTACGCTCGGTTTTCCAAAAGGAGAGGCGTGAAGTTTGACAATCCGAAGCTGAGCAACATTAGAAATGACCTGGCGGCTCCGTTCAACTTGATCTGCGAGTTATACACGAAGTCTGTCCTCTGTGGAGTTGGTTCGCTGAGCCAACTGTCAGACACCAAGATCTACGCCACCTCTGTTATAGTTGACAGCTTGACAGGGACAAGCTTCAACTGGCATCGCTGGTTCATTAACCAGATTCATGAAGTTGCGGCGGATTTCAAGTACGAGGAGGGAAGTACCAGTGAAATCGTTCGCAGGGGGAAATTAAAATTTTTCTCCAGAATCTCCTACGCCCTGGAGACGCTGTTCCAAAACATGAGGTGGACAGGCAAGAAGGATACGGCACCATACAAGAAGAACACCATTTATTTTGATTCATGGAAAACTGAGAAGCTTCCAATGGATCGGGACTGCGTCAACGTGATAGTTCTCCCTTCCGCTCCAGTCGCTGAATCTTGTAGCGAGGTGGAAGAAGAAGTTCAAGCTCCTTCACCATCGAAGCGAGTGTCGAGGAAAGCAAGGTCAAGGCGACCGCAGAGACTGAGAAGCGTCACCACCATAATCGGATCGAGCGAGGCTGAGGAGCAGCCGCTCGAGAAAATAGCAGAAGAAGAACAACCCCAACCCTCACCGGAAAAAGAACTACCCCACCCTTCACCATCCAAAGTCCAAACTCTCCCCACCCAAATCCAAACCCAAATCCAGCCAACCACCACCATTCCAACCACCCAAATCCCAACCTCACCACAGGAATCATCATCATCCTTCCAGATTCCTAACGTTCCATTCCTAGGCACGGATCTTACCGATGCCTTCAATCTCTACAACATCCCACCCATTCCTCAAACAGAAACCTCTCAACCCCAATCCACCCAACCCGAAGCTACTGAAGCTTCCACCCCCAGCTCTCCATCCTCATCAGCTGAAACTGCTGATACCGCCCAAACTGCCAAAACAATCAACACCAACCCCACCATCATCCCTGGAACTCCCCAATCTCCGACCGAGGAAGAGAAGATCCGAGAACGGTATGTTAAGGATCGAGAGCAAGCAGCCGAGCTCATCCGCGATCGCTACCCCTCCGTGAAGATGTCAGAGGACTTCTTCACCAGCGCTGTAGATTTCCTCACGTACATCACATAGAGAGGAACATAATACTACAAAATCTTCAACCTGCGCAAGGCAATGAAGGAGGAGGTGATCAAGGCCATGGAGATAGAGGCTCTCACGTTTGTCGGAGTTGATGGATTCCACACCTTCATCAATGAGGTCAACTACTGGGATGTGCTCGACGCAAGGGTGCAGAAGGAGTACCCTGATGCACCCATCCCAGAACGCGTGCTCTCAGTATGAACTTCAATTGATGAAGGAACATGAAGCTGAGGTGGAGGTGAAGGAGGTGGTGATCTCTAATCTGCAGAGTGAGATCACCAAGAAGGATGTGGAGCTAACTACGAAAGTGTTGGAGGTCAATAATCTGCGAGCAGATTTTGACAAAAAGAAGGGTGAGTTGGAGAAGATTGTTGAGGAGAAGGAGGTTTTGCTAGCGGAGAAGGAGAAGTTGTTGGGAGAGAAGGGAAAGCTAGCAGAAGAGTCGGAGAAGGATGCTCAAGAGTCCAAGCAATTGCTTGAGGCTGAGCGAAGTAGGTTGAGGGAAGTAAATACCAAGCTTTTGGCATTAGAGGGTGAGAAGAAGGAACTGAGGAGGAAGTTGGAGAGAGAGAGGAAAGAGTTGGAGAAGAAGAAGGGAGAGGAAATCAAGCTCAGTAGTGAGCTGACCAGAGAGAAACTGAAAATTCACGGCCTAGAAACGGAGGTTCAGGTGCTCAACAGCAAGCTTGATGAAGCAAATGCTGAGCTAACGAGCAGGAGGAAAGCAGGCCTTGATGTGGGTCTCAAGCAAGCTCAGCTTGCTGTTGAAATCGACAAGGCACAGAAGAAGGCCGGAGAATTTGCTATCCGAATGGCTGGAGCTGCTCAAGTCTACGTGACTTTAAAGCAAAAGCAGAATGCCATTGCTACTGCTCAAGCGGAGTTGGAAGCATCGCAGAAATTCTTCAACCTCAAGCTGCAGGAAGAGCGCAAGCTAATCAGTGCATATATTGAAGCTGAGCTGGACGCTCGCTTCAGAGATGTTGAGCCGTTGGAGAATTTGATGCGGTCTGTAAGGGAAAGGGAGAAGCAATGCAACTACCTACTCGACGAGATCTCTGTGAAGACGGCAGAGCTTGTCCTTTCCCAGGAGAATGTATTTGCAGCACGAGCGGATAAGATGCTTCATGATGTGCTGAGCAAATTGACAGTCATCCACCAATCCATCAGCGGAACGGTGATTTCAACGACCGCTGGCAGTCTTGATGATGGCAAAAAGGGGGAAAACATGCAAAGATTAACCATTGAATCTGGAAATGTTGGAGGGTCGAGTAGTGGAGGAAGAAGGATCGAAGCAAGAGGCTTGATCGAAGGTGGAACCGGAGTTGAGGGAAGTAGTGCAGTGGAGGAAGTGGTCGATGAAGCTAGAGCCGAGCTAGCTAGAATAAAGGGCAAAGAGAAAGTAATGGAGGAGCCCCGCTTGCCGTTGACCGGAAAACTTCTAGGCTCCTCAATCGCCACTCACCCCGTTGTTCCTTTAACCAAGGAACAGAAGGAGCGACAGATTGCAGAAGATGAGGCCCTGGCCCGCTCTTTGGAAATAGAATTCGAGCTCAAAAGAGCTGCCACTCAAGCAGGTGCATCTTCGCAAGCGCCCGCTTCGGCATCTGCCCCTGCTTCAACACAGGCACTCACTTCAGCTTCTGCCGGAACCATTCCAGTCAGTGAAGCTGCCACTCAGATGCCACCACCGCCACCGCCCGCTCCGAAAGCATCCTTGAAGCGGACAACGCTTGAAACAAGGGAAGATGACCCTGCTGCCAAACGTCAAAAGATGCAGCAGGTGGTCAAAGAGAAGGCTAGCCGCTTCGAGAAGAGGCAGAAGAAGAAGGAAGAAAAGAAGAGGAGGAAGGAGAAGGATGAGGAAGTAAAGGCGAGGAGGCTGAGAAAGTTGGATGAACAGATCGAGTCTCTCTGGAATGAAGAAAGGCTCATCCAATCCGCCATCACGCGCAATGCCTTAATTCCACATACGCCTGAAGAATCTGAAGCCGTCCAACTCCAAGCCTGGATGGAAACTGGCAAAGTCACACTGAAAGAAATGATAGATTCCGGTCGCTACCCACCAGAAGAGCATGATTTTATCCGGAAGCGAGTGAATGATATGAGTCCCAAGTGGAGCAGTGACGCCAGTGCTCAATTCAACTCTATCATGAAAGAATTGAAGAGTAGGACGGAGGTGGAGCTGGCAACTCGAAGAGATCATCATCCTGATTCGAGACAGATCGAGGGCTTCATTCCGAGAGACCTTCTCGACACTTGGCTGTATCTGAAGGACAAATTCATCAAGGCGTACTACTGGTGGCAGGTAGTGCCTTACCAAGACAAGTGCTCACGGATGGAAGCTCTCAACAACTTCTTGCGTCATTACAACGAAAGATTACGGCGGAAGCTTTTACTCTGGCAGAGGAAGCAAAGCCCTTACCTCTCATCGTCAAAGTGCCAGCAGTAAAGGAATTTCCCATGCCCCTTCTACAAGATATTCCTAACAGGAGAGTAATTGACGCAGAAGTGGATGAAGCTCTTAGGTTGGAACGGAAATGGAGAGAAAACCAATTCAACATCAGGACAATGGAGCCAAATGTCATGTCGGCTTACTTCATGAAAGAGGAGAAGAAGGATGAGAAGAAGGAGGAGGAGAGAGAGAAGACGGAAGAACAGGGAGAGACTGCAGGAAACCATTGAGTTTCAAGTCTCTTATTTTGTGAACTGCTGTTCATATATTCCTAGTTTATTTTTTGTCTATATTGTGTCATTTACTTGCTTTGTGAATGACTTTACTCTTTTGCTACAAACTCAATCAATTTAACCGAAAAAAAAGGGGGAAAGGAACTTAAAAGAAAAATTCAAACGAAGCCTGCAAAGGAAGCAGTCGCTTGAAGTTCCTTCCACGGTTAGATAGGCTAGATTACTTTAATCTAAGTCATTGGGTTTTGGCATCATCAAAAAGGGGGAAATTGTTGGGAATTGTTAAGAACAAAGTGTTAAGGGGGAACTCCTATGGGATACTTCGTAGTGAGTCAATGGTTTGTTTTGATTTGATCCCAAAACCCCAAGTGTTCTGTTCCCAAGCGACCCATTTTGATGTAGAAATAGGTTAGAAATTTTTCTAAGCCTATACTGTTAGGATGGCTTCATTTTGCTTTAGTCACTTAGGTTTTTAGGCTACAGTGGAATTTAAGCGAGCCCACTCAACCCAAGTGAAGCGTGTTGAAGAAAAGCGAAGCGAAGCGAGCGCTACAGTGGAATCGAAGCGAGTCCATCAAAGCAAAGCGAAGCGACCGCTACAATAAAAAGCCGAAGCGAGTCAACGCGGGTCAACACATATTAAAGCAGTCACTTCGGGAACTCACTTCCCAAGTACTCACTACAGTATGACCCCGAAGCGACTCGATTCGAAGTGGACGCTACGAGACTGAAGCGAAGCAAGCCACTACCTACCAGAAAGCGACAGCACAATTCCTGCTCCGATTTTGAACTCCAGTCAACTAGAGATATTTGCATTAATTATGAGATCTCCACGTGTCGATTGCGGAGAGGAGCGGAGGAGTTGACTGCCAGGCCGACAGGGCGCCGCTACAGTACTGGCTCGCTCCAGTTACTGTTAAGTTTGTAACTTAGCCATTTTCGGCAAAGAGACAAACTGCGCTCCTGCAAAAGCAACTGCCTGCGCAAAGTACTGTCGAGAGGAGGAGGGACAAAGCCACCAACCAAGCAACGGATCTCGGCATCCCTCCGCCTATAAATAGTGAAGGATGAAGACGAAGAGAAGCCGAACACTTCCTGAGCATTCGAGCCTACTGCAAACAAACACTCCCAGCCTTAGAGCAATCTTCGAGTTTTTGTTTCCAAGTGTTCTCCGAGTTCCAGTCTCATCGGAACTCGTCTTCACAACCTTCACACTTAGAGTCTAAGCCCATTCCATATCCAAGCTTAGAAGAAGAGCTCTAGCCATCTTTGCAATTATTGTAAAGAGCTCTTCATAGTGTGTCGTCGTAAACCAAAAACCCTAAATCTGTCTGTTAGGTTTTTGAGTTCGTCGTCGTTAGGTTGTTTCGATCCAAGGCCCTTCTTTCATGGATTGAAGAAGCCTCGATCATAGAGTCTAGATCCAAGCTTTCACTTACATCGTTTGTGTGAAGCTCGATCGAAGCTAGGCTATAAGGAGAGCCCGTAATCTCCCTGTCTGTCGGACTGAAGCGAGTGAAGCTTCAAGTCCAGTTTAGGTTTTTGGTATGAACCCGGAATCACCCAGCGTCTGTCAGATCCAAGCGAGTGAAGCTCGATCTTGACCAGGCTTTTGAAGAGCCCGTAATCTTCAAGTTCTTGAGTGAAGAGAACTGTTGCCGAGTGCAACAAGTGGACGTAGGAGCTTTATCTCCGAACCACTACTATAAATCTCGTGTAGTATCTCTCTAACCCTAAACTCTTTACTTGTTTGATTATTAATTGCATATTGCATCTAAACAAACCTAATCTGGAAATTTTAATTACTTAGGAAAGACATTAGCTCACCGAATTCCGCACAAAGAGTAAAGTCTCACTTTTGATCAAGCTCGAAGCTTAGGTCAAAAGAATCTTGATTGCTTTAGATCTAGCTGTCGGCTCGGTCTTAGTATTTCTACGAGCACTTTACTTAATACTCTGAGTTAAGGAATTTGAAGTTGAAAAACTTAAAAATACGTATTCACCCCCCCCCCCCCCCCTCCACGTATTTTTCCTATAACAAACCGGGACCAACACGGAATCGTACTGTTTTAGACACAGTAAGATCGTTGATAACCTATGCATCCTTGCCAATTTCGTTCTGGGGATATGCCTTGGAAACAGCAGGTTATCTCCTCAATCTAGTACCTACAAAGTTGACAGTTAAAACTCCTTCCGAATTATGGACAGGGCGTAAGCCCAGCTTGGGTCATATTCGGGTTTGGGGATGTCCAGCACACGTGCTGACTAAGGGGGCCGACAAATTGAAGTCTAAGACTGAGGTTAGGCTGTTTGTAGGATATCCAAAGGGAACGAAAGGAGGTTATTTCTATAGTCCCCAGGATCAGAAGGTCATTGTGAGCACTAATGCCCGATTCCTAGAGAAGGACTTTATTAGTAACCATCGGTCAAGGGGTGAAATAATGCTCGATGAGTTGCGAGCATCAGCAGTAGCCAGTATTCCAGAAAAGCTGAGTGTACAAGAGGTTATACCACTAACTGCACCCTTATCCGATACTGTATCTCCACCATCGCTTCGTCGCAGTGGGAGGGTTGTTCGACAACCAGACCATTTCATGTTCGTGGGAGAATCCACTGAACTACTCTCGGGTATCGAACATGATGAGATCGACCCCTGGACTTACAAGGAAGCGATGGAGGACGAGGATGCAGATTCCTGGAGAGTTTCTATGGATTCGGAGATAGAATCCATAGTTAACATGGACGTGTACGACCTTGCGGAGCTGCCGGATGTGGTAAAGCCCATCGGTTGCAAGTGGGTGTACAAGAGAAAGAGAGGACCTGACAGGAAGGTTTTAGCCTTCAAAGCTAGATTGGTGGCGAAAGGATTCACTCAGAAAGAGAGAATCGACTATGATGAGACTTTTTCGCCGGTTGCCATGCTTAAGTCCGTCAGAATACTCTTGTCCATGGAGGCACATTTAGACCTAGAGGTTTGGCAAATAAACGTTGATACGAACCTTGGTAGGTCCGAACGACTCACGCACGCGGAAGACTCAAGATACCGATGGAAATCCCAAAACCTCCTAAATCGAACACGAAAGTGTTGTCTAGGCAACTCGGGGATGATGAATGACACACAACGAGGGATGATTGACTCGCTGATTCGCCGGATAAAGAATTTCTTGGTCACACCATAAGAAATTCAAAGATAAATCTCATAAGAGAAAGAAATTGAGGTAATATTAATGAATAAAAGTCTAATTTTCGTCACCCTTATGAGAGCCATATTTATAGGCTTCATAGAGTCCTAATTCCACAAGGAAACTAGTTAAAAACCTACCCTAAGATATACCAAACCAAATCCTAGTCTAAAAAGGAATAAAATCACTAAAATAATGCTGAAAATTAACCTACCAACTATACTACTCATAAAAAACGAAAATTAATTAAAATAAAGAACTAAATAAACTACTAAATAATATCTTCCATCTTCAGCCCATATCATCTTTAATTCTTGGCCCATGAAGTGAAATCCATGATCTACGGGCTGCATCATTCCCCTCCTCTTGAAGAAGATTTGTCCTCAAATCTTGGTCGCCTCCTACAGCAAAAGAAACAAAATTATTCTTCTTTTTCGTCTCATCCAATAGCATGGACTCCAATGCTTTCATCCCCTCCAACTCAATTTGATGTTCACTTCCTTGAATGGATAATAAGCCAGAAAATGTATCATGAACAACATCCTCAAAATCCTTCTTTGAAAATTCCTCTTGATCCTCCTCATATGCTTGTGTTGGAGTAAGAGGAACAAACAACGCCTTATCCTCCACATGAAAAATGTTCACTTGCTGCTCTCCATCATCTACTTCATTCTGCACATCAAGATCACTATCATCGAATAAAGTAAGCGGTCCGGAAGGTGCTTCGATTCCTTCCACCTTTTCATTTTGTTCTTCCAAGACTGTCACTTTTGGATCTTTGGTCACAACTCCTCCATCATCACAAGTTGGAATAGAAAAACTCGAAGAATCTGACCTTGGCTTCACAAATGGACATATGTACTCCTTCGGCTGCTCTTCTTTCTCCAAAAAGCTTTTCTTCGAATATGAAACAGTAGTAGCTTGGGACTGCCTCCAACTACTCTGATTCCCACGATAGAAATGGAAAGGTGCAAAATGTTTCCTCATCACCGCCTTCATCTCTTTCCAAGTCATGATTGGCTCCACTCCATTCCTTCTTCTACTCTTAGCTAACCGATCCCACCAAGTTAAAGCATAGTCCGATAACAACCTGGATGCCAAGTTCATCTTCTTGAACTCAGAATAGTTATGATGACAAAAAGCTTTCTCCATATTTCTCTCATATTTCTCTCCCATTGAAGATACAACTCTGGATCATATTTCCCTTGAAAGTAGGTAATGTCCACTTCTTCGTCCTCACCAAGATTGCCATGTTGGTTGTATTGTCGGGCTTTGTCTTTGTATCGACCTCCACTCTTCAAACAAATTAACACCTACTCAGACCTCATCTCCTCGCCCCATTGTTTCACCATTGCCTCTATCTTGAATTTTGTTTGTTGATCAAACTCCTCATACGGCATACCAGCAGGATATTGAAACTTTTAGATCTCGTCGAGACGTTTCCGAAAAGGTATTATGGAGAAAAATCGGAGTTCGTATGTGGATTCTACGGCCGTTTTAAGAATGGCCAACGGAAAAACACGAAACGAAGACGAAAACCCACAGAAACGAATACACAACTGATATCCCAATGAAGAAACACGCAAGAACCAAACCAGAAAACCCAATGACACACTAGGGCTTCGAATATATCCTTTTTTTTTCCAAAACTTTTTTTTTTTAAACGAAAACTTTGTGCCCCTAGTATGTCACGACAACGGGTAGAAGACACACCCTAAGACGTGTTATATAAGGTATGGGATATATATATAAATAAGTCTCCTATTCTTATAAGGAAAGAAATCTTCTACTCCTTAATTACCAAGGAAACAAATCTGAATGAGTATCAAAACGAATCTGAATACTTGACACGAAACGAAAAGCTACAAAGGACGACTCTATGAATACAGATACGATTTTTTTTTTTAACACAGAAACGAATCTGACCAACGATTAGACGAAGACTCGAACGAACGACACGAATAGAATGACACGAATAAAACGATACGAAAATGAAAAAAAAGACAAAAGGAAAGATGGAACCTGGATTACGTAAACTCTGGCTCTGGTGCCAAATGATACGAACCTTGGTACGTCCGAACGACTCACGCACGCGGAAGACTCAAGATACCGATGGAAATCCCTAAACCTCCTAAATCGAACACGAAAGTGTTGTCTAGGCAACTCGGGGACGATGAATGACACACAACGAGGGATGATTGACTCGCTGATTCGCCGGATAAAGAATTTCTTGGTCACACCATAAGAAATTCAAAGATAAATCTCATAAGAGAAAGAAATTGAGGTAATATTAATGAATAAAAGTCTAATTTTCGTCACCCTTTTGAGAGCCATATTTATAGGCTTCATAGAGTCCTAATTCCACAAGGAAACTAGTTAAAAACCTACCCTAAGATATACCAAACCAAATCCTAGTCTAAAAAGGAATAAAATCACTAAAATAATGCTGAAAATTAACCTACCAACTATACTACTCATAAAAACGAAAATTAATTAAAATAAAGAACTAAATAAACTACTAAATAATATCTTCCATCTTCAGCCCATATCATCTTTAATTCTTGGCCCATGAAGTGAAATCCATGATCTACGGGCTGCATCAGACGTCAAGACTGCATTCTTGAATGGGTACCTTGAAAAAGGTAGGGACATTTACATGCGCCAACCAGAAGGTTATGTGAGAGATGGCCAGGTGCATCTCGTTTGGAAGCTTAAGAAGTCCTTATACAGACTTAAGCAAGCGTCCAGATCCTGGAACATTCATTTTGATGGAGTGATAAAATCCTTTGGATTTGTCCAGTGCATAAACGAAAGTTGTGTTTATAGGCTCAGTTCGGACGGAAGCGTGGTATTCTTAGTGCTGTACGTAGATGACATACTTCTCATTGGCAACAATGTGAACGTGTTATCAGGCGTAGAGGATTGGTTGTCCGAACAGTTTCAGATGAAAGACTTGGGAGTAGCAGGTTACATCCTAGGGATCAAGGTGATCAGAGATCGCCGTAAGAGGATGTTAGGCTTAAGCCAAGCTTCATATATAGATACTGTGATCGCCCGTTTCAGCAAAATGCCAAGAAGGGTTTTCTTCCCTTCAGACATGGCATACCTCTATCCACGGACATGTGTCCGAAGACACAAGAGGAGATAGAGGGCATGAAGACTATACCGTATGCTTCCGCGGTTGGGAGTCTCATGTATGCAATGCTGTGTACTAGACCAGATATCTGCTATGCGGTTGGCATGGTGGCGAGATATCAGTCTAACCCTGGTCAGGGACATTGGACGGCTGTTAAGCACATATTGAAGTATCTCAAGAGGACAAGAGATCATGTGCTTGTTTATCAGTCCAATGAGATGATCCCGATAGGGTATACGGACTCAGACTTCCAGGCTGATCAAGATGAGAGGAAATCTACCTCAGGCTATGTGTTTACCTTGGGAGGTGGAGCTGTCACTTGGAAGAGTGTGAAGCAGAAGTGCATCGCAGACTCGACCATGGAGGCCGAATATGTGGCTGCTTGTGAGGCTGCTAAAGAGGTTGTGTGGCTCCTGAACTTCCTTAATGAGCTAGAACTAGTTCCCAGTTTCCCCAGAGGTATCACATTATATTGTGATAATGCTGGAGCAGTTGCAAACTGCAAGGAACCTAGGGCTCACAAGGCGAGCAAACACATAGAGAGAAAGTACCATCTCGTACGAGCAATCGTCGAAAGAGGAGAAGTAGAAGTGAAGAAAATCCCTTCAGCGGATAATCTGGCGGATCCGTTCACAAAGAGCTTACCAGTCAAGGTGTTCGACAAGCATGTCGAAGGGATGGGACTAGGGCGCCTCCCACACTAGTAAACTTTGAGTATAAGTGGGAGAAGATGTGTAATAGATGCTAGATTGTAGACACTTTGCCTATTTGTCACATGATATACTAAAAGTTTGCTTTAGTATAAGTGGGAGATTGATGGATTTGTATACTAGAAAGCAGGCCTTTTAGCTTGTATGCATGAGTCGTCCATAACCACTAACAATCTTCTATCTGATTAAGTATGAATTATTATCTATGCATCAAACATCTATCCATTATCTCAAAGTTGTAGGCTTTATGGTGTGTTGTGGATCACAGAAGACCATAGTTGCCGGTTCCTCATGAGATATAAAAGGGTATCACAGTTGAGACAGTTCTGGATATAACTGTCGGTTTAGGCTGTAGTATAGGCTGCATAAGTAGCATGTCTTGGCTACTTGTCTATACTAGTACGTGCGTGTACTGATAGGATCACGGTGAGGTGTATTCTTCTTTTCTGACCGAATGTAGAAAGAATCAAGACCTCGGTGACTTAAGATGAACCTTAACTCTAGTTGAGTCCTAAGGGTGTATAGTTGTAGTCTGCTTCTTTGATTTACCATGAGAGTTCAGAGTATCTGCAACTCAATATGCTCCGTATCTTGGGAAGCAACAACAACTAGTACGACTCTTAGTGCAACTGCAACAGAGCACCATATCCTGGTAGAACAGGTTGATCACATCCCCTGAGGAATTCATTAAGGATTATCATACCAAACCCTGCAGGTGGATTAAATTCCGGTATGATGAATAAGGAATGAATGGTACTACTCAGGAATAAAAGAAGTTGAATAACACGAGCAGTCAGAAGCTCTAAGTTAATCAACGGATGTGGGATATCTTAAATATGGGGGTCGCTAAGTCTAATACTAGCCCTGAACTCAACAGGGGTAAAACAGGTAATTCAGTACTATTACTCTAGTGGAATGTTTTAGTACTTATGGACTAAATTATACTCTGGGCTGAGTATGGAGAATTTGGCCATTGGGAGGCTTCGGTTTTACCAGCTAGTAGATCCCTGATCTGGCCCAAAAAGCTCAATAGGCCACAGTATAAGGAGTAAGTGGGCCACCACTTAGTTGGGCCCAGTATGGGGCGCCAACACTGCTAATGGACGCCTAGTTCATGTGTTGCAGGCCTGGCCTGCAACTTCAGCCCAAGTCTCACTTGCTCTCCTCTATATATATATACCCCCTCAAGGTCTTGTTTTGACCTAACAGTCAGAATAATCGAGTGCACTTAAATATTCTGAACAAGAAAGGGAGGCTAGGGTTAGAGAGAGAGAGACGCGTGGCCGACTTCTAGCAGTTCGGTGGGATCCCATTTTCCGTGGCTGATTCCGAAGTTCGTTGTCCATCCAACGTCAGAATCGAGCAGGGATACAGATCAGAAGATCTATTCGCAAGTTCTCTACTTCTTCAGGTAATCGATCTATAACCCCCTATGATTCCGCACTTAATTCATAGGAGCATGATAGGATTATGTCGATAGTTAGATATACGAAATAGGTCCTCGGGCGAACCGATCTTCACCGATCAGATATGGTTCCTTCATAGACTTGATTTGCTAGACTTCCCAAAAGCTCCCGACAAAAGCTCGACTCTTCATGACATCATGATCGACCAAGAGATAGGTTGCTTATCATCACTATGAGAACCTAGACGAGGCAACTCGTAGGGATCACATAAGGTGTTAAGATGAAGGACTTTTTAGAGAACGTAGCTCGCTTGAACTAGGGTTCTTTTCCCTTCATTGTAACAGGTTGGATCGCGGGATGCTACGAGGCGCATTTCCAAGTTCGGAAGAAAGGATTCGCGAGGAAGCGATTAGAATTCATAATCAAGAACGATGTCTAAAAAATGGGACAAATGAGGTGTCGTCGACCTTATAACGGACGCAAGGCGAGTTCCCTGACCCTCTAACCTAACCCAACGAGAACTTAGTAAGAGTAACATAACATTGACTTCTAAACCAAGAACTTACTTAGTATAGAACCACTCCCACGCTTGCATGGAACATAGTTATAATCCAGTTAAGGTCACTTGAACCATAGATCATACGAATAGAAGAGATATCCCCTTTTCACCAACTTATTTATGATTGTCGTTTTTGTTGGTCCCGGTTTGATAGGGGAAACACACGTAGAGAGGGGAGGGGGGGGGGGGGGGGGGGTAAATACGTGTGTAAGAAGTTTTTCAACTTTTTTTCCCTTCAACTCAGAGTGACAAGTAAAGCGCTCGCTTCAATACTTAAGACCTAGCCGAGAGCTTGATCTACAGTGATAGCTAACTTTTTGACCTAAGCAGACGCTTGATCAAGAGTGAGGCTTTACTCGAAATGCGGAATTTAGTGAGCTAATATTTCCTAAGTATTTGAAAACTCCATTTTAAGTTGTTTACGATGCTTGTGCAATATGAATAATCAAAACAACAAATAAAGGAAAGTAGGGTAAGAGTGATACGACACAGAGATTTATAGTGGTTCAGTGATGAAACACCTACGTCCACTTTGTTGCACGTAGCAACTGATTCTCGTCACTCAAGAACCTTGAGGACTCGCAGGCTCCTCAAAAACCAAGTCAAGATCGAGCTTCACTCGGTTGGATCTGACGAACAACAAGGAGATTGCGGGTTCTCCACTAAACCTAACTAGACTAAGCTTCACTCGCTTGAGTCCGACGACTGGGAGATTACGGGTTCTCCACACAAACCTAGTTTCGATCGAGCTTCACACAATTGAGGACTGTGCTAGCTTAGATCTAGACTCTATGATCAAGACTTCTACTATCGAAGAAAGTAGAGTCTTGGATCGTGACAACCTTTCGACAAACACAAAACCTAACAGACAGACTAGGGTTAGGGTTTTTGGTTTTCAACAAACACACTAATGAAGAACTCTTTACAATGAATGCAAAGAAGGCTAGAGTTCTTCTCTAAGCTTGGATATGGAATGGGCTTAGATCTAGAGTGTGAAGGTTGCAGAGACGAGCTTCGATGAAATAGAAGCTCGGAGAACACTTAAACAAAGACTCGAAAGTTTGCTCGAAGGCTGGGAGTATTTGTTTGCAGTAGGCGATGAAAGCTCAAGTAGTGTTCTACTCTTCTCCGTCTTCTACCTCCAGCATTTATAGGCGGAGGGATGGGCAAGAGCCATTGTTGGTTGGTGGCTTTGTCCCTCCTCCTCTCGACAGTACTTGCACAGGCCTGCTGCTTTTCAGATGTGCCAGTTTGTTTGTTTGCCGAAAATGGCTAAGAGCAAATTTCAACAGTAACTGGAGCGGCCAGTACTGTTGCGGCGTCTTTGTCGGCCTGGCGGTCAACTCCGGTGCTCCATTCTACAGTCGACATGTGGAGATACGCAATTAATGCGTCGATCTTCACTTGACTGAAGTTTGAACTCGTCATTTAAATCGGAGCGGGAATTGAGCTGTCGTTATCTGCTAGGTAGGGGCTCGCTTCGCTTCAGATTTGGAGTGTCCGCTTTAAGTCGAGTCACTTCAAGGTCATACTGTAGCGTATACTTAGGAAGTAGATTTTCCAAGTATCGACTAAGTAATAGTTGACCCACTTTGACTTTCGCTGTAGCGCTCACTTCGCTTCGCTTCAGCAGACACGCTTTGGTTCTTACTGTAGCATTCGCTTCGCTTCGGCTTGCTACGCTTTGGCACGCTTCACTTCGGCACGGTAGAATCGCTTCGCTTTGAAAAAGACACTCTAGAGAGTGGCCTTCGCTTGAAAATCCTGCAGTCTATATAACCTAAGCATCTAAACAATAAAAACAAGCCTTCCTAACATTATAGGCTTAGAAAAATTCTAACCTATCTACATCAAAATAGGGTCGCTTGGGAATAGGATACTTAGGGGTTTTGGGATCAAATCAAAACATATACATTTATTTTAGAGCGTCCCATTTGAGTTCCCCCTTAACATGTTATCCTTAACAATTCCCAACAGTTTTTCTATCCCAACCTTTTGAATAGAACATGACTAGAATTCATTATCTCGTGTAGATGACGGGAGCTAGGCCTACCCCAGACGTAGTTGCGGCACTCCTCGACTCTTACCTGGACTACCGGCGACGCGTAGAGCACGACGTGGGTGAGTACTTAGCTCACTTTGGGGGACTCTGGGAGGAAATACACCAGCACTCAGGAGTTTCCGGCTATGACGGCGTCATGCGAGTGATCGTGCACCTTCCCCGTAGTTGGCAGGTTTGGGCATGGACCCTTTCCAGGGACTTTACGACTTGCCACAGCCCCTACTACGACGTGGTGGCCGACTTCTGAGGGTTCCTGTCAGCTCTTCAGCACCAGTTCACGGTGAACCGCGAAACCGCCTGAAGGACCGTACCCCTACCCGAGACGTTTTGCTCCCGAGGCCGACCTTCCATCCCCAGCGCAGCCCCAGCCGGACGGAGTACCGACTGTGACGGAGGTTCCATCACCTCCCACTTCCGTCCTAGGTCGCCGAGACCGCGAGGACTTTGAGACCGGGACTTCGGTGGCCCGTTTCCGACGCACTCCCAGTGCGCCTACCGCACCCACTCCCTTGTCAGGCGAGGGAGGTACTTCGACAGCCGACCGGGGCAAGACCCCGATAGTTGACGTCAGCCCCGAGAGGGAGGCACCCCGTCCCTTGCCTTCCTGTCCACTTGGCCCACAGACCTCCACGGAGGAGCTACTCCGTGTAGTGGCAGAGTTACAGCAGCCTACGACCCCCGCCTCACGCCCCGTAGCTCACCGAGACTGGCCCGTCGGGACTGGGCCCAGCAGCAGCAGCAGCGTCAGCCACATACTTTCCGACCATGAGAAGTGGATGACAAAGACGAGACGGAGCATCGAGGAGTACAGTCAGAGGATGGCCGAGGTTGGACGCGATTGGACGACTTCGCCCAGAGGGTGGAAGAATGGGTGAACGCACCAGAGCCTCAGCCACAGCCACCACCCGAGCCAGAGCCCAAGGAGGACCCCGAGGAGGATCCCGAGGTGGAGGGACTGTTCGTTGACTTGGAGGTCGACCCAGACTCCGACGAGGACTTAAGAGGAGGATCGGACGCCGACTCCGACGCTGAGTCATGCTTGAGTACCGAGAGTTCCCTAGAGGGTTAGAGTAGTTTAAGTTAGTGTCAGTAATGGATCCATATAGACCGTCCTGGCCTTGTTTTGAGTTAGAATTTTCAATTTCGAATGTTATGTTTTGATATGGTAGTATGGAGTCACAAAATGTTAGGTGGGCCGTAGGACGAGTTGATGTGCTTTTCTTTCGACTCTATCATGACGTTTAAGACCTCTACGAGCCAATTTTCCCCTACTTGCACTATTTACAATATCTAATTACAGAACCGTTCTTTTGATTTATATTATGACAAGCTAACACAGCATGAAAACCGAGAGAGTACAATATGATAAGTAGAAAGCCAAGCATAACTTACGATATCAACTATGTGAATAACCCTTGCGAAATTTGACGAATTGCAATACTATTTCTTCGTTTATCAGGATGCCGCCCCGAAATAGGAGAGGAGCCACGGGTGGATGTGGCCGAGCACCTTCACTTCCACCACCGCCTTCACCACCTCCCCCACCACCCTGATGAATCGAAGAACTCTTTCTTCGTCAGAATCCACCCGTTTTCAATGGGATGGGAGACCCGGCGGAGGCTTAAACTTGGATACGTGCTTTAGAGCGCATTTTCAATTTCTTAGGATGCATTGACCGGGAACGCTTGACATGTGTGGCGTTCCAAGTGACTGGGTCGGCTGACTTTTGGTGGGAAGCCCGACAGAAGATCATGACTCCCGAACAACGAGAGGGACTTACCTGGGAAGAGTTCAAAATTAGGTTTTACGACAAGTACATTCCAAAGAGCTATCGTAAGAAGAAAGAGGCGGACTTCTATAACCTCAAGCAGGGAAGGATAGTGACCGAGTACGATCGGGCCTTCTGCGATATGTCTCGTTACACACCCGATCAGGTTGACACTGACGAGAAGATGTCGGAAACATTTTGAGACAGTCTGAGGCCCGAAATTAGGATGACTCTTGCAAGTTTTGGTGCACTCTCTTACCCCGATGCACTAAGCCGCGCACTGGACTTTGAGGCGGCAATGCCGGCCGAGAAACCAGCCCCTGTGAACCCTCCGGCCCAACCGAACCCTCAGCCTCCGGCCGACAAAGGATAACGTAAATAGGAAGGATACCCGAGTGGCCAACGTGACAAGAAACCGTGGCAAGGACCGCCCCGCCTACCAAATCTCGGACCTACTCCGACCCAGGCACAGGCGGGAAACTGTCCCCCACAAGATCGCCTCTGCCCAAAATGTAACCGAAGATATGGAGGCATCTGTAGGGTAGGAAGCGACGTGTGCTACGTTTGTGGTCAAAAGGGCCACTTTGCTAGGAATTGCCCGAATAGGAAACCGAGGACAGGCATGGGACCTCAACCCTCCGGGAACAATCAACTGTTGCATGCCATCCAGGCACAGCCATGGCCCCTTCAGCCGCAGCAACCAACCCCTTTGCCCTCCCAACGTCAGCAGTTTCAGCAGCACATTCGGAAGCAGCAGAAAGCTAGGGCATACGCGCTCAAACAGAAGCAGTCTGAGAAGAATCCTGGAAACCTAGCAGGTATGGGCCAACTACTTGGAATACCTGTGATAATTTTGTTTGATACAGGCGCTTCGCATTCTTTCATATCCCAAGCAGTGTAGAGGAGCTGAACTTAGAGGCAAAACCACTAAGAGTTGATCTAGGTATCACATCTCCGATAGGAGGAACTAAGATTCTCACACATTGTTGCCCTAATCTAGAACTCGAACTAGGATCACTCAAGCTCTCAGCGAAAAACTTAAGTGTTATGTCTATGAAAGACGTAGATGTGATATTGGGAATGGACTGGCTAGTCCAGCACCATGCATGCCACTATTCTGTGCAACGAAAGGCGAATCTCTTTCCATCCACCCGGGGAGGAACCAACGGACTTCTACGGAATCACCATGAACCAGAGAAAGGCGATCATCTCAGCACTTCAAGCCGCCACTCTAGTCAAGAAGGGATACCCAATATATCTCGTTCACTTATACTGAGAAACCAAAGAAGGAACGAAGGTCGAAAATGTAGAGATTGTGCGAGAATTCCCGATGTGTTCCCCGAAACACTACCAGGACTACCACCTGACCGAGAGATAGAATTCACCATCGACCTTGAGCCTGGGGCAGCTCCGGTGTCCAAAGCACCGTATAGTGTGGCCCCAAAGAAATTGGAAGAACTTAAGATTTAACTGCAAGAACTCATAGAATTAGGATTCATTAGACCTAGTGTGTCACCATGGGGAGAGCCTGTCCTCTTCGTGAGGAAAAAAGACGGATCGATGAGAATGTGTGTTGATTATCGAGAACTGAACAAGCTAACTCTTAAGAATAAGTATCCCCTGCCTAGAATCGACGATCTATTCGATCAGCTCAGAGGAGCTAGTGTCTTTTCGAAGATAGACTTGAAATCAGGATACCATCAGTCAAAAATTCGACCCAGCTATATTCCCAAGTCTGCCTTTCGAACTCGATACGGCCACTATGAGTTCGTGGTTGTACCATTCGGACTCACCAACGCACCGGCAGTGTTTATGGACCTCATGAACCGCGTGTTTCACCCTTATCTCGATAAGTTTGTCCTAGTCTTCATAGACGACGTACTAGTTTACTCAAGAAGCAAGGAAGAACACGGAGAACACTTGAGAATGATCCTAGGAACCCTCAGAAAGGAAAGGCTTTACGCAAAATTTAGCAAGTGCGAGTTTTGGCTCTGAGAAGTAATCTTCTTAGGACACATTTTATCCTCAGAAGGAATCAAGGTAGACCCAGCAAAGGTAGAAGCTGTGCAAAACTGGAAGTCCCCGACCACCCTAAATGAAAGCTTTTTAGGATTGGCTGGTTACTATCGAAGGTTTATCGAAGGATTCTCCAAGATAGCAAGACCGATGACGCAATTGCTCCGAAAAGGAATCAAGTTCGTTTGGACCACGGAGTGTGAAGCAAGTTTTTAGACACTAAAGGAGAAAATAACCACCGCTCCAATCCTAGCAGTTCCAGAGCCCGACATGAGTTACACGATTTACACCGATGCCTCGAAAAATGGACTCGGATGTGTATTGATGCAAGACAGACGAGTGATAGTATATGCCTTGTGACAACTTCGGCCTCATGAACTGACCTACCCAACCCATGATTTGGAATTAGTTGCGGTAGTACATGTGTAGAAAATTTGGAGACATCACCTCTATTGAGTGAAATGCGAGATCTTCATTGACCACAAGAGCCTTAAGTACTTCTTCGAACAGAAAGACCTCAATATGAGGCAACGACGATGGCTCGAATTGGTTAAGGACTATGACTGTAGCATTAATTACCACCCAGGCAAGGCTAATGTTGTAGCCGATGCCTTGAGTCGAAAGACTCGACCGGAAGTAGCTCATCTTCTCACGTCCGAAGAGACGCTTATCCGACAGTTCGACAAACTAAGACTAGAGGTAGTATCCCCACCTAAAACGATCGAGGGAATCGTTGCCACTATCACCATAGAGCCCGACTTGAGAAGCAGAATTATTCATGAATAGAGGAAGGACGACGTGCTAGAAAAGATCCGCCTAGGAGTAAGGACGAATGGGAAGGGAGATTTCCGGGAAGAGGCCGACAACGCAGTCACATTCAAGGAAGGTTATGCATACCGCGTAATAGTGAGCTCCGGGATGAAATCTTAAGTGAGGCTCATGACACCCCATACACCGCACACCCCGGAGGCACCAAGATGTATCAAGATTTGAAAGGAAAATTCTGGTGGGAAGGCATGAAGAGAGACATAGCCTCTTTCGTCGAGCGCTGCTTGACGTGCCAACAAGTGAAAGCATTGCACCAATGGCCATATGGGAAGTTACAACCCTTGGATGTTCCGCAGTGGAAGTGGGAACACATCACCATGGATTAGTGTTGGTCCCGGTTTGTTATAGGAAAAATACGTGGGGGGGGGGGGGGGGGGTGAATACGTATTTTGAAGTTTTTCAACTTCAAATTCCTTAACTCAGAGTATGAAGTAAAGTGTTCGTAGAAATACTTGGACCTAGCCGAGAGCTAGATCTAAAACAATCAATGATCTCTTGACCTAAGCTTAGAGCTTGATCAAGGGTGAGACTTTACTCTTGTGCTGAATTTGGTGAGCTAAGTATCTTTCCTAAGTAATTAAAAATCCAAGTTATGTTTGTTTATATGCACGTGCAATGGATAATCAAATACAGTAAAGAGATTAGGGTTAGAGAGATACGACACAGGGATTATAGTGGTTCGGAGATAAAGCTCCTACGTCCACTTTGTTGCACACGGCAACAGTTCTCTTCACTCAAGAACTTGAAGGTTACGGGTCCTTCAAAAACCTGGTCGAGATCGGGCTTCACTCGCCTGGATCCAACGACAGACGTAGTGATTGCGGGTTCACTACACAAACCTAACCTGGACTGGAAGCTTCACTCACTTCAGTCCGGCGACAGACAGACAGGGAGATTACGGGCTCTCCTTACAGCCTAGCTTCGATCGAGCTTCACACAAACGATGTAGGTGCAAGCTTGGATCTAAACTCTATGATCGAGGCTTCTCCAATCGATGAAAGAAGGGCCTTGGATCGAAACAACCTAACGACGACTCAAAAACCTAATAGATAGAGTTTAGGGTTTTTGGTTGATGAACACACTATGAAGAGCTCTTTACAATAGATGCAAAGAATGGCTAGAGCTCTTCTTCTAAGCTTGGATATTTGAAGTGGGCTTAGACTCTAAGTGTGAAGGCTGTGAAGACGAGTTCCGATGAACTGGAAACTCGGAGAACACTTGGAAAACAAAGACTCGAAGATTGCTTAGAAAGCTGGGAGTGTTTGTTTGCAGTAGGCTCGAATGCTCAGGAAGTGTTCTACTTCTCTTCGTCTTCATCCTTCACTATTTATAGGCGGAGGGATGGCTGAGATCCGTTGCTTGGTTGGTGGCCTTGTCCCTCCTCCTCTCGACAGTACTTGCACAGGCTGGCTGCTTTTCAGACGTGCAGTTTTGGATTTTTGCCGGAAATGGCTAAGTTCCAATTTCAACAGTAACTGGAACGACCCAGTACTATTACGGCACTCTGTCGGCCTGGCAGTCAACTCCGCTGCTCCTCTCCGCTTTCGACACGTGGAGATCTCGTAATAAATGCGGAGATCTCCAGTTGATTGGAGTTCAAATTCGGAGCGGGAATTTGTGCTGTCGCTTTCTGGTAGGTAGTGGCTCGCTTCGCTTTGAAGTTGTAGCGTCCGCTTTAGTTGAGTCACTTCGTAGTCATTCTGTAGTGAGTCGCTTTGGGAAATAAAGTTCCCTAGTGACTGCTTTGGAAAATGCTGACTAGAGTTGACTTGTTTTTGACTTTGCACTGTTGCGCTCGCTTCGCTTCACTTTGGCTTTGAACTGTAGCGCTCGCTTTGCTTCACTTTGGCTTTGAACTGTAGCGCTCGCTTTGCTTCGCTTTGCTTCGCTTTGGCTTTGAACTGTAGCGCTCGCTTCGCTTCGCTTTGGCAGACTCACTTTGAATCTACTGTAGCGCTTGCTTCGCTACACTGTTCTTCGGCACGCTTCACTTCAGCTCGCTAGACTTGCTTCGCTTTGGAAAACACACTCAAGCGAGTGGCCTTCACTTGAAATTTTGAAGCCTATAATCTAAGCAAAATAAAGAGCCATCCTAACAGAGTAGGCTTAGAAAAATTCTAACCTATTATCTACATCAAAATGGGTCGCTTGGGAACAGAACGCTTTGGGGTTTTGGGATCAAATCAAAACGATGAAGTGTCCCTTATAGGTTCCCCCTTAACATGTTGTCCTTAACAATTCCCAACAATTCGTAACAGGTCTTTCCCGAACTAGAAGAGGGAACACGACTATCTGGGTAATAGTGGATCGACTAACAAAGTGTGCTCATTTCATTCCTATTCCTACCACTTACGGTTCGGAAAAACTAACACAACTGTATGTTCAAGAAATTGTACGTCTCCATGGAGTACCACTGTCTATTACATCGGATCGAGATGCGAAGTTCACCTCGAAATTCTGGATGAGTATGGAAAGAGAACTAGGCACCCGACTGAACTTCAGCACTGCTTTTCATCCTCAGACCGACTGACAATCCGAAAGGACCATACAGATTCTCGAAGACATGATGAGAGCAGTGATACTTGATAGAGGTGGAGAGTGGGAGAACATTTTGCCATTAGCTGAGTTTGCTTACAACAATAGTCACCAATCGACCATAGGTATAGCCCCATATGAGGCTTTGTACGGAAGGAAATGTAGATCCCCACTTTATTGGGACGAAGTAGGAGAAAGAAAGAGTTTGGGTCCCGAAGCGATCGATGAAATGGTGGAGATAGTACGCAAAATCCGAGATAGAATGCGAGAAGCTCAGAGCAGACAAAAGTCGTATGCCGACAACCGAAGATCCAAATTGTATTTCGAGATAGGAGACAAGGTTTTCTTGAAAGTTTCCTCCACCAAGGGACTAACCAGATTCGGAATCAAGGGCAAACTGAAACCTCGTTTCATCGGACCTTATGAAGTTCTAGAGAGGAAAGGACCCGTAGCGTACAGGTTAGCGTTACCACCAAACCTAGGAAGCGTTCACAATGTGTTCCATGTGTCTCAATTGAGGAAGTATGTGTTCGATCCCAAACACGTGCTGCGACAAGAGGAAGTAATCATAGAACCCGATTTGAGCTACGAGACAAAACCTGAAGCCATAGTGGATAGAAAGGTACAACTTAGGAATAAGCAATCCCTCTAGTGAAAGTGTTGTGGAAGCACCACGGACAGGAGGAAGCAACGTGGGAGTTGGAGGACAAAATGAAAGAGATATACCCCGACTTGTTTGTAGAAGGTAAGAAAATTTCAGGATGAAATTTTTCGTAAGGGGTGTAGGATGTAATGGCCGCAGTTTTTCTTAGTGATTAATAAAAACTTTCAGCATTATTATAGTACTAAGAATATTATTATTATTATTATTATTATTATTATTATTATTATTATTATTATTATTATTATTATTATTATTATTATTATTATTATTATTATTATTATTATTATTATTACAACAATTTTAAGTGCTACTATTAGTAGTGTTATAATTGGTAAAGTAGTGTTGCCCAAACGAAAGTCGAATTATTTAAGAAAGGCCCGATAAAACGAATCGATTATATTTTTGTTTTAAGGGCCGAGGCCCACTTAGTGATCGAGGCCTACTTTACGATTAATTGTGCGATTTTATTCGGCCGAAGAAAGAAGCCCACACTCGTTCAAAATTGTCCAACAACATAAAAAGGCCCAAGACCAATACTATTAGTCCATAATTATATTTCCATGTAAACATATATAAATACATTCTCATACAACAATACAAAGAAAAAAAAAAGAAAAAAAAAAAGAAAAGAAAAGATTGAAGAAGCATCAGTCTGCCTATGTAGTAGACCTCTCTCTCTCTCTTTCCCAGGCTAAGCTCAGATTAGCACTCCCTAATCATAATTTGAGAATCTAATCACCTCCATAAGTGAGATTAGGGAGGGTTAATTAACCCCATCATCATTGCCTTGCATGGGAACTCTCCAAAATCACAAGCATGCGACGACAACCCCCTCTTTGCCTCCCCTCTCACTCAAAAATCTGCAACACTCTGATAGATCCGGGTTGGAGATCCACAACAATTTAAGGTATTTTTCATCATGTTTTGCAAAGAGCATTTATGGGTAAAGCGTTAAAGCAGTAAAGAGCAAGAGATTCATGCGCGTATAGAGCCATAAATGAGTATTTTATACAGAGCATGATTCGCGTAGTGATGACAAATAATAGTTGAGCTATGAGTAGGGCGTAAAAGGCATAATTAGCCATAAACTAGCAATATTCATGGAGTTTTGCACTCATATAAGCAGATAATGAAGAAATGGAACAGGAAAAAGGAGAGAAACAAGGAGAACGGAGCTCCGTCGAGCCTCATTCCCTTTTGGCAATGAGGGTTTTACCTTAGACCTGGGACGAGGTATAAGAGAGAGATTCTTCCCGGCGTCGAGAAGAATGGATGGAGGTGAAAAGGAACTGGGGCTTCCAGGAAGAAGGCTTTGAACACCTTGACCGCTTGAGCTTAGAGAAGCTCGTGAGAGAGAGTGTGAAGTTGAATAGAACAGAACGCCAAGGAGCGTGTTGTTCGTAGAGAGTGATAATGTGATGTTGTGTTCATCGAAATGTGCGTTCACTTAGTATTTATAGGCGTGAGGAGGGTAAAAAGTGAGCATCCGTGTGAAGGAAGGACAGAAAAGGAATTCCAACGGAGGCAAAGTATCCTCCGTCATGAATGCAGTGGTCCTCACTCTATAGTACATAGAGTCACGTGGACCGTATGTTACGCAGAACCTCGAGCTTCTACTAAACACTTATGGGATCTGGTCAGATCCTTCTATCTTTGCAGATGCCTGCAGATCCCGCATGGCTTATGGGAGAAGTTAGAACCTCACAGCTTCTTGCATGGCATACGATTCTTGATTGTATTGAGCGTCTGGTGCCCATAAAATCTCTTTGATATTATGCTGTTACGCGGAATAGCCTCTATCGATCATCATTTAATAGTAATACTTATCTCCATTAATGGCGTTGTTAATGCTAGTTCCGTCTAGGATTTATTATTCCTTTCATAGAGGTAAGGTTCCCACCTCTATTGTGACATCTGACACATCAGTTTCCCTAGGAACTGTAGTCTAAGGTTAAGGAAAGTGTATTCCCCCTTAACTTGGGTTATTTAGGGAGTATGGCTGATATTAATCCCTATCAGCTACTCCCCCCCCAGGTCCAGAAGCACCAGTATGAGGGCTTCTGACGGGTATTTTGGCGGGAAAATGAATCTTGCTTCGGCTATTGCTTCTTCTTTCCCCTCTCTCTCTTTCTTCTTTTTTTTTTTAATTTTTTTTTTTGTAGATGTCTGATGGCGTGGGAAATCGAAACGCCGGTTATCCTCCCGAGGATAGAGTTGAACCTGTTTCCCTTACTCATCATTACTTTTTCCCTTAGGGTGAAAGAATACAGGGCTATTTAAAATATATTTTAAAATAGGCATTATTATTATTTTGTTTTATTTGCAGGTGAAAGGGCAATTCCCTTTTTCTGAAACGTCGTGGGACGATAAGTAGGAAATCACTCCACTCTTTCTTCTCAACTTCTTCATCCTTCTCTCTGCATTGTGCTCCAGAAAGAAAAGAGCGATATTGTGAATCGTCTGCCGCTCCCAGCGATTACTCCGACGACTACCTTTCCTTTTGTCCTTTTTCAGGTATTCCATTACTATTTTACTTTCCCATACTTGTGCATAGGCCTTCTTTTGAATTTCTTGAGATTAGGGTAACCTTTACTGTATCCCCCTGTTCTTGTTTTGAGGGAACATTGCTAGCCCCAATTTTTCTGGATGGTGAAACTGACTACGATGTGAATGTGACTTATGCTTTATCCTTAGAACTATCACTCAATTATTAAGATTTGTATAGTTTGGATTTATTTCCATTATTCGCAACCCTACCATCTATCATTATTCCTTGGTGATTACCTCTGCCTTGCAGTTATGGATTCCACCAAGCTAGGCATGGGGCAAAAAGTTCGAGAGAAACTATTACAAATGATGGAGCGGACGAGATCTGGTGGCTCCTCTCCCACCTTGTCAATGGGTAATACCTCTACACAAGATCCTACGGGTCTTGGGGGTTGTAACCCTTCTCGGGAGAGTCCCCGAGAGGTAGAAATTGGTAAGCCTCGAATGAAGCCTTACTTCCCTTACCTGGTTACCCCTAGTCGATCAGCTTCATTTTCTCCTATTTTCACTGATGAGGATGCTTGTGTTTCCGCTCCTGTCTCTTTAGCGCCTTATTCTTCTTCCCCTAAGAGGAAAAGTGAGTCTTCTTCCCTCTTGGCAAGAAAAAAGGGGAAGGTATCGGAGAGTTCTCCTTCCGCTCAAGTGTTAAGCCTTGAGCAATTGCGAGAGAATCTTTCACAATATGAGAAGAGCAGAGAGAAACTCCAAACGGAAGTCCACCAACTTCGTAGATTCTTGCTAGCTAGAGAGGAGCACACACTTTCTCTCTCTGAGCGAATAAAGGAACTCGAGAGAGCTTTGAAGGCCTCGTCCGAGAGGGTAGAGTAGCTAATGGAAATTCAAGTAGCAGAAATAGCGCAGCTGACACTTAGCTACGAACAGGAGCTAGGACAAGCCCGAGCTTCCTCATTCACTCAAGGAAGGAGAGAAGGGATGAGCCAGGGTGTTTCTTCTGGAGTCAAAGACTGCAGGTCTAACTTGTTGATGACCCCTTACGGTCAGGCCTTCCTGGATTCCCTGATCAAGCGCTTGCCTGAAGCTTATCTTCATTCTCGCGATTTTTGGCTGCGTTTGTTTGAGCCTCTCACTGCGTGGACAGCTTTCGCTATCCTTGAGTGCTGCCAGCAGTTAGGTATTCCAGAACGTGCGACCGCCGTCAACGCAGGGTCGATCGTAAGGATGTTCGATATAGAGCCTGAGTCCTTCCAAAGGGGTCGCCCCCTTTTCTCCACAGGGTCGTGGTATATGCCTGCGTTGAAGGAGGCAGCTCAGATCCTCCGCCAGCCTGTTAGGATCACCGGGAACCTTCCTTCTTCGGAGGCGCCTTTATTCCCTCTCTTTCCTCATAACACCATGGTTATGAGGTCTATTCGGAAGGTTTTCGACCAGGTATCTTTTTGTTTTCTATTGTTCGTTTTGTTTTTAGAGTTTATTCGCTTATCATGAAAATTTTCTCCTTTTATTAGGAACTAAGAGAGGGAAGAGCTTCAGGCCCATCTACCAGCGAGGGAGGTGCTTCCTTATTACCCGTTCCTGAGGAGGTGAAGGACGGTTCAAATGAGGGAAGCGCTCTGCAGATTCCTGCAGCCCCACTCAAGGGTGATCCCTCTACCTCTTCTGCTTTGGCTGCTGTCGAAGAATGGTCTTCTTCTCATTCATCGAGCTCTGAGGATCTAGCTTCTGCTCCAAATCCATCCCCTTAATGTTATTGCTTTGGATAGGATGCTTGTTAAACAATTTATATTTTCGGGTATTTCTGATGGGGTGCTTATTTATGGCCCTGCAGCCGTGTTGCTGGAGCACAGACAATAGTTACTTCTGATTTTGGCCAAGTGCCTCTTTAAGGCCCCACTTTTAATGCATGTCTGCTGTTTTTTAATTAACATAGAATGTTATCCCTCTTATTTTTGTATTTATATGGGTTTTGCTTTTTACCCTGTTTCTGCCTGCTGGGGCATTTTAAAATGGTGAGATAGGGAAATTCCCAGTATTTTCAAGATGATGAAACAAAATAGTAGAATAACATCTTGGTGTAAAATAGCATTCTAAGATAATGGTAGCATTTTAAGATAACATTTTAAGATAATGGGATATGGGTATCCCCTACTCCCGCCCCCCTCCCCCCCCCCCCCCCCCCCCCAAGTGAGGTGTAAGGGACTGAAGAAATTACACCTCATTTGAGGGCTATGCATTTACGAAACATAATTATCTCAAAGATAAAAAGGTATGATCCAGTGTTTCATACATCAGCTAATCATGGTATAAGAGTTTTTCAAAACGAATAAGGGGTCGTACCCCATTGTACTTTCTCTCTTCTTGAGAATAATTTCTAATTTCCCCTGCATGTATCGAGGGTGATAACTTTTTCTTTGCTTGTTGTCTCCTCGACATTCTCTTGGTCCAGCACTTCCTTTGCACTTTTGACTTTCGCCCTTGCCTGGGTTATCAAAGCTTCCCACTGCCCTTTCACAATTGGGGCGTGGCATCTGCCTGTGGCTTCAGCTTCAGGTCCTTTGCTTTCGTTTGTCTGTTGAAGCAGTTGTTTGGCTGGGTCCTGGGATATCATTAGCTCTCCAGGAGGGTTGTTGCTGGTGATCAGCAAGTGTTCCATTGAAGCGGAAAGGTTCTGGCCTTCTCCTGCTGGGGTTGGGGTGTTAAGCCTTTTTCCCTCGAGTTTCATCTCATCCCTTTCGGTGGTGGGTTCTGCCATCGGCCTTTTCTTGGCCTCTTCCGCTTGCACCGATTGGACATAGCATTTTCGCGAGACCTCTTGATCTCCTGATATTTGCCCCAACTGATTTCCTACGGGGAATTTCATCATCAGATAATAAGTGGAAACCACTGCTTGGAATGGATTTAAGGCAGTTCTTCCTAGAATGATGTTGTAGGAGGATGGTTGCCGGACCACCAAAAAGGTGACCGGCTTTGATACCCGTGTAAACCCTTCGCCCAGAGTGAGCATTAAGTCAATCGATCCCAGTGACATTACAGGGTCTCCTGAGACACCGTGCAGAGCCTTGGTTACCCCATTCAAAGGCTTCTGGAGGCTCATTTGGTTAAAACAGCTTTCAAATATGACATTGACTGCAGCCCCTGTGTCCACACACTATGCCAAATTCTGTCATAGGTAACACTGCATACATAACGGTATTTTCACGGAACCGTTATGTATGTGAACACTTTTTAAATAGATAACAGTTGCCGTTATGTATGTGACTGTAGCTTTAATCAATCATAACGGTTATGAACGGAGTGTTATCTATAATCACTACTATACTTAACAGTTTAGTAAGAACCGTTATGTATTGAAGTGTTATGTTTTGTTTTAATAACGGTTTATAAAAAGCGATAAGAATATACTGTTATTAATAATATTTTAATTGTTATTATTTTAATTATTTACTATTTACAAACATTTAAAATTTTACATCCCCAAATCATCTCTCTCTCTCCCGCCCTACCTCTCTCCCTCTCCCGCGACGTCTTTCTTCCTCCCCAAATTTCTTCCTCGACTAACAACCGGAGACGCGACCGACGACGGAGACCGGCGACGCGACCGACGACGGTCTCAACCAGTCTCGCCTAGCTTCCTACAAGCAGGCGAGCTCTCTCTCTCTATCTCTATCTCTATCTCTCCCCTGCCTTTTATTTTCTGGGCTGCTCTTTCCGTCAATTCCACCCACTGGCTCTGAATTTCCTGTGTTTCTAATTTACTTGTTGCTTCAGATCTCTGCATTCCGTCTCCCAATTTCTAGGGCTCTAGCTGCACTTGGTCGATTCTGGGCTTGACTCCTGGACAGGTGATATTTCGTTGTTTATTAGTTCATTTATGCTTCGATTTTACTTGATTTTCTGTAACTAGTAAGGAAGTTGAAGATTTAACTTGATTTTGGATTTGGATGTTAAGAGAAGTTTCATAGTGGGGAACTCAGTGCATGCTGTGATTAGGGGACTTAGTTTTTGTGTTGGGGAATGATGCTTAGTTCGAAAGAAATGGTCGAAACTTTCGATTTATGTTTTTTGCTATGTTTTTTTTTTTTTTTTTTACTTTTTTGTTGAATTGAATGAAGTTTTAATCGGTTAATTTCTCGATTCGATGTGTTCCTATAGTTAGGGGTCCAGATTCTGTGAAATCGTTTCAACACGATTCCTAAATATTGCAGTGCTTGGATTCTTGCTTAAATTCGATGCTATCGTTTTGAAATACTTTGTAGGATGTGGTATTTATAGAAGTTCTTCATTCTTTTGCTGATGCCGAGTTTCCTGTTTTGCAGCAGATGCGTGTGATTTCTTAGTTTTTTATTACAAATACTTGATTCAATTAAGGGAAGGGATTTATCAGTTTAATGATTTGTAATTTCAGAACAGCAGCTGCTGCAGGATTATAGAATGGTCACTGTCTCCATTTAAATTGGCGAAGTTGTTACGTCCTGATTCTCCATATGACAAGGTATGAACTCTTTCTGGTTTGTTAGTTTTATTAATTGCAGAAGGAATTTAATTATACTTATTTTCAAGATTTTAAGCTTAGGTAATCATAATATAAGTATTCTAATGTAGTTTCTGATTGTATCTATCGTGTTTATTAGCTTTTTTCTTCTAGAATTGTCACTGATTTTTTTATTTTTTTTTTCCTTTCGTGAATCATACGTATGGAGCATGTTGTATGGAGCATGGTATAATTACTTACATTTTTCTTTGTGGATATTCTTTCATACGACCATGATGATCTTGACTTCTTGGCTGTTGAATGGATATTATATTATGCGTTTGTGTTGTAAATTCATCATCTGCACAACTTTTTTTATATTAAAGACAAGATTTTTCTGGTGTTTTTGGGTGTTGATGAATCAGTTCTGATTGCGTTTGAGACCATTTGAGTTTATGGGTTTCTGTAATTCCTTTTTTGTTTTTGTTTTTGTTTTGTTTTTAATTGATGTTAATTGTTGAAGATGATGGTCTTCTGAATTGTGATAATCCTAATTTTTTCCTTCTCTTTCTTTCTTCTTATGGAGTTATTGTTTCTGGCTGTCACTCCGAGTTGAGATGAGTTTTTCCCAAATTGTTGAAGGAAATTGCGTTTTTTTTTTCCTTTCTTTCTTCATTCGTTTATTGTACTTTTTGGGAATGATGTTAATGAAAACTGTTTTTTCTCTATCAGTTCTAACAATTGAGCTCAGGATTTGATTTAAATACGAATCTCGATTGAAAAATGCTATTTTGGTTTAGTTCTTTTCACTTGAAATATTGAGCTGAACCTTATTTGGTAGTTCAACACATGTATTTGTCTTTATTCAGTTGCCATTCAGTAGATAATTACCTGAGTAACCATCTCTCTTTGCTTCCCCCTTTTCATTTTTTCAGGATATATTTGTGTTTCTGAAGGACGGAAAAAGGATGGACCACAAGTCCCTCCCAGGGACATAATATATGAGTACATACTGTTTAGAGGAACTTATATTAAGGTACTAGTTGGCTTCATTCTCTGTCTCTTCTGGGTTTCAGGACTCATTCATTCGAGAAACTTTCTTCATCTCCAACTTAACTTGTTATATTTATTATCATCTGATTTTGCCAATCCCATTCTTGGCTTGAGTTAATCAATTGTGTAACTCTCCATAGGACCTGACAGTCAAATCTTCCCCTCCTCCTCCTCCACCAGTTCAGACTGCACATTCCATCAACAGTGATCCGACAATTATTCAGGCAAGTACTAACTTGCCAATGAAAATAAATATCAAGATTGCATCAATGGCTACTTGTTGAATATGATTGCTTCTATTTTGTGCTGTTGTAGTGTTTGCTTGGGTTCATACAACATTAATACTTTCGCATTTCTTGATGCGATATATCTCACTTTTACCAGTAGGAATCAAGTATGTTCGAAATATACTCCACTATGGTTCATCAAATAGTTTCATGCGCTCAAATACACTGAAAAGAATATAGTTTGATTAGTCCCCTTACATTAAGAATATTTCTTTTCGTGCATCTCTTGTGTTTCGTACCTAGATAAATTAACAATTATTATTACTTTGATTAAACAAACCTACGGCTCAATTATTAAGAGAATTATTCACATTAGTAGAGAGAGTTCGGATATATTGCTGATATTAAAATCCCTAAATTTGCCATCTTTCTAGAGAGAATTAGTCACATTGGTTATCTGTTTTTTGGATGTTTTTTACATTCTTCTACCGGTTTCCAGAATTTGAATTGATGTCGATATGCCAGTATTATTTCATGTTCATAATATCAAATTAGTATTTCCTAAATTAAGTGTTAATGAACCAGTGTTAAGTTCTTGACTAATAAAAACAAAACATAGTAGTATTTTACTCATACTTTATAACTCTGTCAATTAATTTCTTGTGTTTCTAACTTCAGTTGTGTGAAAACTAAACTACTCCAATATGAAAATCACATTAGAAAATCTGAGTCACATCTTGGATATTAGAAAATCTCATGTCTATTTCTCCCTTAACTCTTTCAGGCAGAATAGTGGACAAAACATGGATGTCAATGAATAAATTGTCAAAAGAGTACGAGGATGGAGTTGAAGCTTTTCTGAGCTTTGCATTGGAAAATGGGCGTGACCCTAACTTCATATCATGTCCTTGTACACAATGTGCCAATGGCAATAAGATTCACATCAATGCCGTAAGGTCACATCTAATAATCCATGGTATGAGTTTAACATACAAGGACTGGATTTGGCATGGGGAAGAAAGGACCTCATCACAATCAACGTATACTGGTACTTGGGCTGACCAAAATGAGGCAAAGTGCAGCGTTGAGAAGCCAATAGATATGATTCACGACGCATATGATGCCTATGAAGATAACCCAAGTCATTTCCAAACATTGCTTGAAGATGCGGAGAAACCTCTATATTCTGGCTGCATCAAATTTACAAAGCTGTCTACTACAGTTAAACTATACAACTTGAAGGCCAAATATAGTTGGAGCGATAATAGTTTTAGTGAGCTATATATCAGCTCACTAATATAACTTGGAGCGATAATAGTTTTAGTGAGCTATAATTTTAATTTTTATTTCGTAATATATCAGCTGCATTAAATAACTTGGATATGTACACATTACACATAGAAACCTACACCATCTAAGAAGAGGAGAGTGGACAAGCAGCTCTTTGCCGTGGATAAGGTGCAGGACGTTGACTCTTTGCCTGTAACCTTAAAATCTCTACACTTTGTCATGGAGCATACATTCACGGACGGGAAAGGTTTGAGTGTTAAGGTGGATACAGAGGTCTTTGGCATGGATGTTCCTATTTGGGTTCTTTTTAAGCAAGATGTTGTACCATTTTGCAATTTAGAACCGATTACAGGAACGTGTATCGCTGTCTATATTTGGTAAGGCTGATCACAATAATAGTTAGTTGCTATATATATATATATATTTTTTTTTTATTTTTTTTTTATTAAATGTTTATGTGTGCTAATGTATTCAGTATGCGTGTAGGAGCCTGTACAAGAGCATGGATGAGATAAAGAATAAGTTTATGTTTGTCAATCCATTTTGCATATCATATAGCAAAGGACGGTCATGTGAGGCTAGAGGACGTGCTTTAGCGGATAGACTTCTCACCGCAAGATCGGAACATGTACAGCTTGTATTGGCGCCTTGCAACACCGGGTACGTCAACACAATTGATTGTTTTCTCAGCCAAATTTCTATTAAAAATATATATTGTACATTTTCCTAACTTGTTACATGTTTAAAATAGCAATCATTGGATTCTCATAATTATTGACCTCTTTGTGGAAAAGTCTATGTAATGGACCCTCTAAATCCACGACGTCATGATAAAGACTTGAAAAAAGTAGTCGACATGTGAGTTTAATAATTTTAAATATCTTTTGATTACTTGAAGTATGAACTTTTTGTTAATGTGAACTAATTATTTGTTTTGAAGTGCTGTGCCTATTTTCATGTCACATAAAGACAAGACGAATATCAAGAAAATTGCTCCTCCGACATATATAGAGGTGTGCTATCTTATTCCAAATCAATATTTTCAAATTATTTATATCATTTTATCAATTATACTTTATCTTTGTAGGGCAATGAACAACCGGATGGCAAGCAATGCAGGTTTTACGTGATGCGATATATGAAAGAAATAATGGCAGGATTTAAAAATGATGGCTCCACCAGTCTGACCTCATTGGTAAAAAAAAATTATAATTAAATCTGAATTCATTACAGTAGTCATTGCTATAATTAATTATATTCGTTTGTGCGTACTCTATAGTTTCAGACGAAGAAATGTTACACGCAAGATCAAATCAATGAGATACGTGAGGAATGGGGAACTTGTTTGATTAAAGAGTTAGGGCGGCAGAAGGTATGATAATGAGCTTTTGATTGCTTCGTTGCTAAATGTCTTGGTTGAGTTCTGATTTTACTTGGCCTAGTCTCTCATTTACTTGCTTTAGTTTTGGATTTAGTTGCTCTAGTCTCTCATTTTGATTTTTCATTGAACTTTGATTGAATGAGTTTACTGCTCTCCCTAGGAGAGAACTTTGCTCCTGCCATTTGCTTATTCAGAAACATGCATATTTGTTGTAGAAACTGAAAATCGGTACATAGCTAAGGAGTAAGACATGATCTAATGAAAAAGGGATGATCTAAACAATGTACATGGACTCATTATCTAGCTGTGAACAAAGATTGAGGCAATTATTTACAGGAAAGGAAAACTTTGAAATACTGACCTGAATAAAGTTTGAGGCAATTATTTTTCCATCATTGCTATTTGGAACCACCAATTGCTTGAAATGATTGTGACTAATTCTGATGACCTGAGAAAGCCTCTGTGTTCTTACTGTGAAAGGCTGGGGAATATTGAGAATCACCCCAACTTCTCTGAACATTTCTGCAGACCCTTTACTTGACAGAAACTGAAAATCTCTAGTCAGATAGAGGTGAATCAATAGATTTTTAAGTTATCCATAGAAAGTTGTGTAATCCCTGAAAGTTAAGGAGTTCTCCTATGAAGAAACAATAAGTTTTGTGGTGGTTTTTTGCAAGCAGAATATTCATTTCCATATTATGTGAACCAGATTTTGTTATTTCCTGCTTCTTCTAGCTGTGGAAATCTGTTATTTCCTCTTTTAATATACTTTGTTCATTTTCTTCTAAATGTTATACTTTCTTGTTGTGTAATTTGTACAGTGATGTGCAAGCATTTGAAGACAAGTGGGTAGTAAAGTTGTTGGAAAGATGGTGGAGTGAGCACAATCGATCGGTTGAATTGTCAAACATAGGGAAAGTTTTTGGAAGTGACTTTCGTGTAAGAAAAAAACTAGTTGATATTTGCTGTTTTTATTTTCAGGAATCTGGATGGTCTGGATATTGGCTTATCTCTTTTGGATTATGTAGACAATGTTTTGGTGGAAATATATGTGTTTCATTTTGCATCAATTACGTAGTACATGTTACATTATCGTTATGTAAGCAGGAAAACCGTTATAAATTGTCAGGAAAAAATAACACTAAAATAAGTCTTTCGTAACGGCTACGAACCGTTATGTATAAGAATAATTAATAATGGTACATCACAACATATAATAACGCTATAAAATCGTTATGAAAAAAACTACTAAAAGATAACACTTTGAAACCGTAATGTATGACTACAAAACTGTAATCTTTATTTACCATATTATAACGGTTGATTATAAATTAATATCGGTTGCAAACCGTTATCAAAAGTTACTATACAATAACGGTTGTTTAAAAAATTAATAACGGTTTCGAAGCGTTATCAAAAGTAACTATACATAACGGTATATTAGTGTTATGTATTAAAATTTGAACCGTTATGAAAAACTCACATAGATAACGGTACAGAACCGTTATGTATGAGTGGGACTTTTTATAACACCAGTATTCTTAGCGGTTTCCTTTTGCACATAGATAACGCAAATTTTGCGTTATGTATGAACTTTTTTGGCATAGTGACAAAGACCTTTTGAACCTTATACCTTTCTACTTCCACAGTGATGACCAGCGCATCATCATGTGGATGAATCATCTTTTGATTATCTTCCGGTCCAAATGAGATTTCCGGTGGGGATAGGCCCTGCTCGACCTTCCAGACCCCATGTCTTTCGTGCATATGCAATTCCCTAGCAGACGCCTTTCGGCTTCTGTTGGAGTCTCCCATGGTAGGTCCTCCGTATATCATGTTAATAACGCCCTTAGGCTCTGTTTTCTGATTAGTGTCGGGCGCTTTCTCAGGAGCTTCCTTGCGCCTCTTGTTTTGTTCTGTCTCCCTTTTAACATACTCCAGGAGTTCTCCCTCCTGGATTAGCTTTTCAATAGCAATTCTCAAATTTCTGCAGTCGTTGGTCATATGGCCAAAGTCATTGTGGAATTTACAGAACCTTTCAGAAGGTGGATTTCTGGGTGGTTGTCTATGTCCAGCAGGGATCTGGACCCCTGGTTTTTTCAAGACTACTTCGAGCAAGTCCACTGGTTGCTTGATTAGTGGGGTGAAAGATCTCAGGAATCGTTCATTCTTGTCAGTTTACTTGGCATCTGGAGCCGGTCTTTTTCTTTCCTCCGGCTTCTTTTCTTTTTGATAGGCCAACTCGGCCCTCTTGCTGCTAAAAGCTTCTTCCATATGGATGTACTTTTGGACTCTCGTTAGTAACTCTTCAAAAGAAGTAGCTTCTTTCTTGATGAGGGAAGCAAAGAACTGCCCTGGCTTCAGACCGTCTACACAGGCATGCACCTTTAATTTCGGCTCTACTCCCGGGATTTCCAGGACGGCCTCATTGAAACGTGTCATGTAGTCTCTTAGACTTTCGTTGGCACCCTGTTTTATGGTTGTCAGATGCAAGGAATTTCGAGTGGTCCTTTTGGCACTGACGAATTGCTGTAGAAAAACTTCTCTCAGATCCATGAAGGAGTGTATGGAGGCTTTTGGTAACTGTTTGAACCAGTGTTGAGCAGTTCCTGACAGGGTTGTGAGGAATACCCTGCACTTAACCCCCTCTGAATATTGATGAAGGAGACATAGGCTTTCGAACTTCATCAAGTGTTCTTCGGGATCTCCCTTTCCCTGATACTCGCAGGAGATTGTTTTGAAATTGCTTGGAACAGGATCAGTTTGGATGTCTACTGAGAACGGGCTGTGCTCGTCAATATATAAGGGAAAGAGTTCTGATTTGTCTCTCCCATTCCTATTGTTTGAGAAAGGTTTCGGATTTCCTTATTCATTTGGGTTGCGAACATCTTTCTCACTTGTCTCCATTTCTTTTGAGGCCCTTTCCGTGGCCTGCTTTTGTTCCTTCAGCTTTTTGACTTCTTTTGCCAAGAGTTTCATCTGCTCTTGTTGCTGGGCATACTTCTTGGCCCATGCATTATCAGTATTCTCATTGAGATTTTCCTCTAGTTCTTCAGGTCCTCCTTCATCTGGGGATTCCCAATCAGTGAAGAACCCTTCTTCTTCCTCAGCCACTATCGGGGGCAGCTTTGAGACTAGCTCTTGGGTTAGGCCTTGATGCATAGGCTTCTGCTTGTGCATTGCAGGAGTGTTCTTACTTCCTCCTCCCTCCTGGGTTTCGCCCACAGGATCTGTGTTTTGGGGGCTTACTCCCAAAGAATGAAGTCTTTTCTCAACAGCTCCCTCGACTACGCCCTCTACGAGTGCTCTCATTTGGAGGAGCATGGCTGGAGAGAACTGAGCTTCCATGTTGACACTAGCTTCTGTCAGCATAGTAGTGCCTTTTCCTTTGTTGCCAACCAAGGGATTTTCTGGATTTACAGTAGCTTGACCGGCTTCCTTTGAAGAAGCATCTGGAGTAGTGTCCATTCTTACAAAATTCTACAAAGATTGGATGATGTTTAGAGAATTGATTTCAGGTGCTCTTTGAAAGAGACTTAAGATATATGTAATTTGTTATTCAGAGATTTGTTGCATTTGAACATTGTTTACAGTGATTTTAGCAAACATAGCCTCTTCATCTGAAAAGGTGGCTTATGCCAATGTGGGAGGAAGGTAAATGATGATTTAATGATAAGAAACTGATTATGGCAAGGGGTTTTGATATAATTCCCCCCTCTCGACATGAGGCATCTGATCATGTGATATTTTAGTTGGAGAGTGATGCTGATTTAACAGATCTTTTTTATAATTGCCAGCCATTTATAATAGCTATAAGCGTTGTTCATGTAATATAAGGCTTTTCAAGGGTGGCTTTTGCCGGAATGAGGCTAAGGTCGGTGACATCTGTCTTTATGAAACCCACTTTATTAGAGCGTTTGTTTTCCTAAGGCTTTCTTTATGAAGCTTCTGGAAGGGATCTGATCAGGAGGAGAGGTTATTAAGAATTTGTGTGGCATCTTATTTTATTAGGCTCAATACGAGATGCCTCGGCCATATGGGCCCTTCTTATATTTAGCGCCTATTTTATAGGACTTTCTTATAGGATATTCCCCGTTAGCCAAGGACTATGAGAGTAATATCCCTTATGTGGGATTTATGAGAGCATTACTTACTGAACCGAGCTTGCGAGAGCTTGGTCTATTTTATAGAGCTTACAGAAGCGCTACTTATCACATTGGGCTTATGAAAGTAATATCCTTCGAAGAGGTTTATAAAGGTATTGTCTATCAAATAGAGTTTTTCGAGAATACCACTTATGAGGCGGGATTTAGGTGAGATTTTACCCACCGGAATGCGATGGGTAAAGCTTATGGGAGTGATACATAAAAATGTCGCCTTTAAAACAAGACTTAGGGGTGCACTGCCCATTTAATGGGACTTATAAGGAGTTTTGTCTATTATATGGAGCTTGTGAGGATGCTGCCTACTAAGTAGGGCTTAGGAAAGGTTCTGCCCATTGCATGGGGCTTACGAAGGAGTTGCCTGTTAGATAGGGCTTTGTAGAAGGTTCTGCCCATTGAATGGGGCTTACGAAAGAGGTGCCTATTAGGTAGGGCTTTGTGCGATGGTTGCCTATTAAATAGGGCTTATGAAATGTTCTGCCCATTATATGGGGCATACGATGATGTTGCCTGTTAAACATGGCTTTTTGAGAGAAAGTTATGCCCGTTGTACGGGGCTTACGAGGGTGTTGCCTACTGTGTAGGGCTTCTGGGGGTTCTGCCTGTTATATAGGGCTTATGAGAGAGTTGCTTGTTAGACTGGGCTTCTGAGAGAAGGTTCTGCCCGTTACACGGGGCTTACGAGGGAGTTGCCTGTTAGACAGGGCTTCTGGGAGGAGTTTCTGCTTTCATATGCCGGCTCCCTTCATAAAAGTGAATGGGGTAACCTCATCATCTTTTGGCTCTCCATTTTTTAATGTTTTTATTATTTCGTGGGTTTTCAAGTCATGGCAATTCAGGGGCATTCGACTAGCTTTAGTAGTGATGCTTCCTCTGTAATCACCAATCATTTACAACTCATAGATGGATTTCATATTTGGCAGATAATAGACAGAATCGTATGCTCACCAAGTACACAAGGTGAATCAAATGCGTTTTGAGATTGCTGCAGTTTTTGACCCGGCTTTCCTCCGAATCCTTCACAACCTTAGGATTTTGGCAAAACAACAACATATTAGCCATCACAATTCATGTCATGAAAGAGATATGGCCTTGAGATGCTTTCTAATTACTGGGTTGATTTGTTATGAGCAATGTAGCTAAAACAAATTCATGGTATACACACTAAAATTCTCCAGGAATAATATAAATCTCGCATTCAATACATATTCCTTCTATTAGATAGCCACCATTCTAGGTGATCATCGCGACAAAGTAAATGACAGGACAAATTTATGCACATATCATCAGAATCAGTTAGAGCTTCAAAGATAAACAGAGGATTAGCCCTCTGAACGCATGGGTTTTGACAGTACTTACAGATATAAACTCTTAATTCACATTCAAGGAGAGAAAATCAGCCTCTCAAACACAAGTTTCCTTTCAATCAAAGTTTTTATCACAATTTCCATTTCAAAGGGAGCATAATCCTAGAATCACATCACATTCAACAGCTCATAACCGTGGAGAGCTTAGCAAATATCAAACAACAGTATACGCATTTGGGTTTCCGCTAGTTAGACCACAAACAGGGCGTTCCTAATCAATGTAACATCATATTTCCTCATATTCTCCACATAAGGACATAATAAAGGGAAATCGCAAACAACATTATAACAACGAGCTGGAATTTTGCATAAAAACAGGGGAAATCGACATCTCAACTCAAGGATTCCCACAGACGGCGCCAGTTGATAGATCCGGGTTGGAGATCCACAACAATTTAAGGTATTTTTCATCATGTTTTGCAAAGAGCATTTATGGGTAAAGCGTTAAAGCAGTAAAGAGCAATAGATTCATGCGCGTATAGAGCCATAAATGAGTATTTTATACAGAGCATGATTCGCGTAGTGATGACAAATAATAGTTGAGCTATGAGTACGGCGTAAAAGGCATATTTAGCCATAAACTAGCAAGATTCATGGAGTTTTGCACTCATATAAGCAGATAATGAAGAAATGGAACAGGAAAAAGGAGAGAAACAAGGAGAACGGAGCTCCGTCGAGCCTCATTCCCTTTTGGCAATGAGGGTTTTACCTTAGACCTGGGACGAGGTATAAGAGAGAGATTATTCCCGGCGTCGAGAAGAATGGATAGAGGTGAAAAGGAACTGGGGCTTCCTGGAAGAAGGCTTTGAACACCTTGACCGCTTGAGCTTAAAGAAGCTTGTGAGAGAGAGTGTGAAGTTGAATAGAACACTACGCCAAGGAGCGTGTTGTTCGTAGAGAGTGATAATGTGATGTTGTGTTCATCGAAATGTGCGTTCACTTAGTATTTATAGGCGTGAGGAGGGTGAAAAGTGAGCATCTGTTTCACTAAAAAGTGTTCGCAATAGACGAAATCTATCGTA
Source organism: Thymus mandschuricus (assembly GCA_029379335.1). Classification (NCBI taxonomy): domain Eukaryota; kingdom Viridiplantae; phylum Streptophyta; class Magnoliopsida; order Lamiales; family Lamiaceae; genus Thymus; species Thymus mandschuricus. The sequence continues at coordinate 20,438,752 of CM057083.1, forward strand.
GCACTAGCAAGTAAAACCTAAGTATCGAATCTCAAGGAAAACTTAACAGGGCAATTAATTATGTAGTAAAAATCTAATCTAAGAAAGCAAGTAAAGAATATTTTGGGGTTTTTATTTTAAATCCTAGGCAAATAAAATAAATCAAAGCAAGTAAATAAAAGCAATTAAATAACTAATCGAAAGGAAAGCAATAAAGAAAGCAACGAAGGAAACGAAAGCAAAGAAAGTAGCATAAATAAATCTAGACATGATGAATTGAAATCTGGAAATTAAAAGCAAATTAATCTAACTTGAAAACTTTGAAAAACGAAGGAATTGAAATCGAAGGAAAACGAATCTAAACTTAAAACTAGAAATCGAAACAACAAAATTAAACTAAGGAATTTAAACGAAGCAATTAAGAAAACGAATCTAAAACGAAAGCAAGCAATTAAAATAAGTAAACGAAAGCAATAAAAGAACTTACGAAAATTGAGACGAAGAACTTGAATTAAATAAACGAAGGCTTGAATTAAATTGCAATAAACGAAGAACGAATCCGGATCCGAACAATAGAAAGCTAAACTAAAGTATTTGAATTTGAAAACTAAAGCTAAACAATGATAAAAGGTGTCTAAGATGTTACAAAATTCGTCCAAGGCACTAATATATATACTAGGAAGAAAACCTAGTTAAATAAGGAAACACAGCTGGACGCCGACATCTGGACGATCGTCCAAATGTTGAATGAAATCTGGACGGTCGTCCAGATCAGACACTGGATAACCTCTTCGCGTGTGTTTGGACGATCGTCCAGATTGTGAAGGAAATCTGGACGGTCGTCCAGATGAGGAACTGCTTCTCACGACTTTTCCTTCTCTTCGTGCACTTTTCGTCCCGTTTTCTTCCAATTTCTCACCTTTTGCTCCTACGATACTCAAAGCTCCAAACAAACAATCATAGCCAAAAGACACACTAAAAGACACAAAAACATAATGAAAACGAACACGAAAACGCAACGAAAAACCTAACAAATAAACACCAATCAAACTCCCCCTCACTTAGACCTTTGCTTGTCCTCAAGCAAAACAAAATAAACAATAGACTCAAGTATCGTGAACTATATAGGCCTCAAAAACTTTTCAAAAAACAAACTCTCATGATCATGATCAAAATTATGCACATAACCTTAGCATCAATCAACACAATCTATTCAACTAATTCAAAGTATGCTAATCCATCAAAGAACACTCCCAACATGTGAAATTTTGTATATGAAAGTGAACACTCAACTCTCTCAAAGAAAAGATGTAATATAATGCACATCAAGAAGGTTCACTCAACATCAATGCAATGCAACATGTTTACCATAAGCTTGCCTTTAATCTCAACATCTCCACCTAATGTAATACCTACAAACAAGGATCAAAAAGGTCTTTATATAAGCTTGTAATGTAGGGACATTGGTTAAGGTAGGGAATATATAGGCTAAGTGACTCAAAATGCTCTAAATCATCAACCTCTTTTTCAACTCCAACCAAAGTATGGATTTTAATCTCCATCTTCTACCCTCCAACACACCAATTACAAACTCAAAGATGCTAAACTATACAAATCAAAGCTAACTATCCCCTTATGCTTATTTTTTTTTCTTTTTCTTTTCTTTTTTTCTTTTTTTTTTCTTTTTTTTTTTCTCTAGAGCTCAACTAATACATGTTCTTTCTAATTTGAACAAAGGCTCTATTTTTTTTCTTATCTCTTTTTTTTTTTCTTTTCTTTTTTTTTTCTAAGCTTATAGGGATAGCTAACTACACTTAAACAAGCATCTAAAATTTCTTTTCTTTCTCTCCTTCTACACCACAACAAATACTTTTCAATTATCTCCTTCCATATCACCAACTACAACTAAGGATACCCATAATCATCCAAACCTCCTATCATCTGGTTTCACAAAGAACGGCTAATAAAGGCTCAAAAGGGGTAAACAAAGGATTATGAACAAGGTTAGTGTATAGGAATCATGTGGCTAAAGAAAGATGGCCTAAGATCATTTCCTAGTTCGTAAATATACTAAGGTCTTGATGGAGAAACAAGGCAAGTTCTAGAAACAATGAAGCATGCACGATCACTCAATCAAAGAATAGGCATAAATATGCACAAATAGCTCAAATCTCACGGGTTCAAACTAACTAGTTCCCGACATCATAGCATACATCAAATTCATCAAATAAAATGCGTCGCTTCGCCAAGGTTCCATGCATAATAAAGATCATGAATTTTTCCAAAAATCAACAATTCTCTATCATTGGCCAAGTCCACAATACTATCATCACATGCTTACTTGACTCAATTAACTCCTAATGACTCAACAAAATTAAAAACTACATGCCAAAAGTTCAAAGACCCCCCCCCCCCCCCCCCCCCACTTAAAATCAAGCAATGTCCCCATTGCGAGAAAATAAAAAGGAAAGGGATAGAAAAACTTATCGCATGAAGACAAACAACACACTCAAAATCCCGAGGAGGTTCCAAGGGAGTACCTACAAAACAAACACAAAACAAAATACCAAAGCATAAAATTGCACAAAATAAAGAAAAACAAAAGACTCAAAACAATAATAAAAAGACACAAACAAGCTATGATCAATTGAATGGACCTCCGAACCGTGATTCATTCCAACGGGGATCGTGCGGAGACCAATAACGGGGGTCATTCGGGTTTGGTGGAGCGGAGGTGGAGCCAATGGAGAAGTCGGTGTACCGCATCAAATGGCCCTCGATGTTCGACACCCGCCTATCCAAGCCAGACACGTGTGTAGACAAACCCGCCATTTGGTTAGACAAACCCGTCATTTGGGTGGACATGGAATCGAAACGAGCAAACATCCCTTGTTGAAAATCAGCCCAATATGGAGGAATCTCGGCCTCCATGGCCTGGCGAGCTCGGACGCGATCTCTTCGAGTGTAGTAGTAGTGAATAATGCGCTCATCATCGTCCGGAACATGCCGCTGCTCCTCCTCGTCTCCATTCCCGTCGTCCTCGTTTTCCACTTCCTCCTCTTCTTCCTCTTCTTCTCCCTCTTCTTCTTCCTCAGCGTCTTCCTCCTCTTCGTGCGCAGCTTCTTGCCCGGCTCTTCGAATACGACGCGGGTCAGCATAGTAAGCACGAACAGAAGCTCGGTCCTCGACTCGAGTGAACTCGGTTGGACTCCTCATTAAGTGGGCATTGATCAACTCGGTGGATGACATCTCCACGCTTTGCACCAACCCGTCAGCCTCCGAAATATCCACTCCAAAGTGACGAGCTAGAGCCGTCGCGACATATCCAAGAGTGGGATGGGCGCCGTTCTTCGACTGCACGTGTGAGAGCTGCGTCCATATGAATGGGGCCAAACACACCTTCTGATTGTACCTAGCACACCAAAGCAAACAGACCTCCATGCCCGTTACCTTACTGGCCTCCTTTTTACCGGAGACCATGTTAGATATGAAGCGATGGAGTATAATCAAAGCATCATCGCGTAAAAAGGAACTAGACACACCCGAAGTTCTAAAATTATTAACACCCGTCAATTCCATCCAAGCCTCATTAACATTAAAATCCGCAGGCACACAATCAGAGATATTAGGGTGAGCACGAAAACCAAAAACCGATTTCATCGTTTCCTTAGAAACTTCACACAAGACACCACGAAAAGTGCATTCCATCACAACCTCATCACCACGTCTAGATAATCAAAAACTACTACACATCTCTAGACACAAACTATTATGAGCCTCCCATTGTCTAGACATACATTGCATTAATCCTAATCGAAGAGCATATTCGCGAATAGTCGGAAAAATAGACAAACGCCTCAAAAAATCCATATTGTAATGCCTAGGAGGACGTATATCAAGATTCTTCAAACGGAGGTAGAGATTAGTAGTCGCGTACCTATCGGTTTCAAAAGGAACCCGTTCGCGACGCCCGTACTCTTGCTCATTGTCACCCGGTGAGTGGCGATCGAGACTCACAATGTATGGAGTACGAATCATGGTGATGGGCTGAGGAGGTTGATGAAGGATGGCACGTGAATGGGGACACGAACGTCGAAGATGAAAATCAGGCAGCCTCTAATCTGGACGGTCGTCCAGATTCTCCTTGAATTCTGGACGGTCGTCCAAAAATCTGGCCGGTCGCGTAGAACTTGGCCGAGCGCGATGACGCGACGGCGACGGGGTGGCGGCTGAGCGACGGCGGCGCGGTGGTGGCTGAAGGTGGCTGGAACGGACGACGTCGGCGTTGGTGCTAACGGCGGCGGTTGAGGCTGTGGCTAACGGCGGTGGCGCGGGTGGCTGAGAATTCGGCGGGGCTGACGGCGGCGAAGGTACAGCCGCGGTGGTGGTGGTTCTGAACGGCGGCGGGCGGTGGTGCACGGCAGCAGCGTTCAGTGGTGGTGGTGGCTGGTTCGTGCGTATGCTGTGGGTGAAGATAGGATGAAGAAGAAAGGAGATAAGAAGGAAAAAGGTAGGTTAAATCACAAATGAATGGGCCAAAAACCGGCAAGGAGTGGGCCCACAAAATTCTGGCCGATCGTCCAGATTTCCTAATGAATCTGGCCGATCGGCCAAATGAGCTACTGCTGGCCACTTGTTTGCAACGATCTGGCCGATCGTCCAGAATTCCTTAAGGAATCTGGACGATCGTCCAAATGAGAAACTGAGTTCGCGACGCCAATTCCTGCAAAAACACTCAAACTCACACGAAAAATCAAAGATTAACAAGAAATACAAAGAAAAATACTAAATAAAAATTTTTACGTGGGTTGCCTCCCACCAAGCGCTCGTTTATCGTCATTAGCTTGACGTACCAAATACTCAAGAGGAGAGTGGGGGGTCGGAGATGAGAATCGTCTCCACCGTGTGAGGAAGTGTCGTCCCTTCGATGTACGGCTTCAATCGTTGCCCGTTGACCGAGAAGATGTATCCCGAATCCTCGTTCTTAATCTCTACCGCACCATGAGGGAAGACTTGTACCACCGTGTATGGACCTCCCCACCTAGACTTAAGCTTACCCGGAAATAATCGAAGTCGAGAGTGAAAGAGAAGTACCTTCATTCCGGGTTTGAACTCCTTGAAGGCTATGCGTCTATCATGTAGACGTTTCACCTTGTCCTTGTAAATCTTGGCATTGTCGTAGGCTTCGTTCCTTAGCTCGTCAAGCTCCTCCATTTGCAAAATTCTCCGATCATGAGCATCGTCGAGGTCGAAGTTGATGCGCTTGAGGGCCCAATATGCTTTGAACTCGATCTCAACGGGCAAATGGCACGACTTACCATAGACGAGCCTATAGGGACTCATCCCAAGCACGCCTTTGTAAGCCGTACGATATGCCCAAGGAGCGTCGTTCAACTTGTCGGCCCAATCCTTCCTCGATGGCTTGACCGTCTTCTCTAAAATCCCCTTGATTTGGCGATTGCTCGTCTCCGCTTGTCCCGAGGTTTGTGGATGACAAGGAGTCGCCACCTTGTGAGTGATGGCGTTCTTCTTCATGAGCTTGGCGAACAATTTGTTGCAAAAATGCTTTCCCCCATCACTAATGATCACACGAGGGAAACCAAACCTACACAAAATATTTTCCTGCACAAACTTCAAGACAACGTGAGAATCGTACGTCCTTGTGGGGATGGCTTCAACCCACTTGGACACATAATCGACCGCAAGTAAAATGTATTCGAAACCATGGGATTTAGGAAAAGGTCCCATAAAGTCGATGCCCCACACATCAAAAATCTCAACCACTAAAATAGGATTAAGGGGCATCTCATTACGGCGACCTATAGAACCTGTGCGTTGGCAACGATCGCATGCAAGGTAGAAGGCTTGAGCATCCTTGAACAAGGTAGGCCAATATAATCCACTTTGTAGCACCTTATGAGCAGTCTTTTGTCCTCCAAAATGTCCTCCACTCGGCTCCTCGTGACAATGTCGCAGCACCTCGGTTTGCTCGTGGTCGGGAACGCACCTTCGAATCACCTCGTCCTTCCCAAGCTTGAACAAGTGAGGATCCTCCCAATAGTATTGCCTACACAAACGAAGAAACCTTTTCTCTTCTTGAGCGTTAAGGAGGGGTTTAGTGTCCTTATCGGCCACGTAATTAGCAATATCGGCAAACCAAGGAGTAGCACTCACTTCATTAACATTCTCAAAGGGAAAGGAATCACAAATATCATCAAGAGAAACATAAGGGGGAGGTGAATCGAGACGAGAGAGATGGTCGGCCACAAGATTATCACTACCTTTCCTATCACGGATTTCAATGTCAAATTCTTGCAATAATAAGACCCATCTAATCAACCTAGGTTTTGCTTAGGCTTTAGTCAAAAGGTGTTTAAGAGCACCATGATCACTATAAATAATCACCTTAGACCCTATGATGTAAGATCTAAATTTATCTAAGGCAAAAACAACGGCAAGCATCTCTTGTTCGGTGGTGGTGTAATTCACTTGAGCCAGATTAAGAGTTAAACTAGCATAGTAAATCACACGAAGCATCTTATCGACTCTTTGACCCAAAACAGCCCCTACGGCATTATTAGACGCATCACACATAATCTCAAAAGGCAATGACCAATCGGGACCAACAACAACGGGGGCAGAAATGAGTTTTTCTTTTAAAGTGAGAAAAGCATTCATACAAGACTCATCAAAGTGGAAAGGCACATCTTGAGCAAGCAATCGACAAAGAGGTTGGCTAATTTTAGAGAAATCCTTAATGAATCGTCTATAAAAGCCCGCATGACCAAGGAAACTCCTAATACCTTTGACATCACTAGGTGGTGGCAATTTTTCAATCACCTCCACTTTCGCTTTGTCGACCTCTATGCCCTTACTCGAAACTATATGGCCTAAAACAATTCCACTTCTAACCATAAAATGACTCTTTTCCCAACTCAAGGTAAGTCCACTCTCAATGCATCTCTTAAGGACTCTCTCTATTTTCAACAAGCAATCATGGAAAGACGACCCGAAAACAGAAAAATCATCCATAAAAATCTCTACAAAATCACCGATAAATTCCGAAAAAATAGACATCATGCATCTTTGGAACGTACCCGGTGCGTTGCAGAGACCAAATGGCATCCTCCTATAAGCGTAGGTCCCGAAAGGGCTTGTGAAGGCCGTCTTTGCTTGATCCTCCAGAGCTATCGCAATTTGATAGTAACCTGACAAACCATCTAGAAAACAATAAAATTCTTGCCCGGCTAACTTATCAAGCATTTGATCAATAAAGGGAGAGGAAAGTGGTCCTTTTTGGTGGAAGCGTTGAGCTTCCGATAATCAATACACATCCTCCAACCGGTAACCGGGCGCGAGGCGACTAACTCGTCCTTCTCGTTCTTTGACACCGTAATTCCTCCCTTCTTTGGAACGACGTGCACTGGGCTAACCCACTCACTATCGGCGATGGCATAGATAATCCCCTCCGCCAATAGCTTGTAAATCTCCTTGCGCACGACCTCCATGAGCATTGGGTTGAGCCTCCTTTGTCCATCTCGTTTGGGGCGAGCGCCTTCTTCGAGATTGATGCGATGCATGCACGTGGCCGGGCTAATTCCTCGGATATCCGCCAAGCTCCATCCAAAAGCGAGCTTGTTCTCCTTGAGTATGCCCACCAAAGCTCCTTCCTCTGCAAGAGACAAAGAAGAAGAGATGATTACGGGTTTTTGATTACCTCCCTCTAAAAATATATATTTCAAATGCGATGGCAGCTCTTTCAACTCCAACGGCTCCGGAATCTTCGAGCCGGGCTCGGGTCTTGAGGGGGAAACGGGAGTTTGATCCCAATGTCTCTCTCCATTCGCTCCCACTCCATTTGATCTCCGGATCCCCAACACACCTCCTCGGTGTCAAAATCCTGCACAAAAGAACACTCGGCCAAGGCATCAACCTTATCGATGAAAGAACAATTATCAATTAAATTGACCGATGACATAGGCCGACTCTTATGCACAGAAAACGAGACATCCTCTCCTAAAACGGACATCTTAATCACACCACTCTTCACATCAATCAAAGTATTAGTAGTAGCCATGAAAGGACGACCTAGCAAAAGTGTGTGCTCAATACCATTTTCTTGTACCTCACCTATCTCTAAAACCACAAAATCAACGGGAACAATCAAACCCCCTACGCGAACAAGAATATCCTCTATAATACCTCTAGGGTACCTAATAGACCTATCCGCCAATTGAAGGCTCATGCGAGTGGGTTTAAGTTCTCCTAACTCTAATTGCTTAAAGATAGAATAGGGCATAAGATTAATACCGGCACCTAAATCTAGCATACCACATGCTTCCTTACCATTACCTAAAGAGATAGTGATAACGCAAGAACCTGGATCTCGTTGCTTAGGTGGAAGAGGGTGTTGCATAATTGATGTCGCCACCTCCGATACCGCAATTGTCTCCATCTCATCGAACGGCTTCTTCCTCGATGTCAACTCCTTCACGAACCTCACGAACGGTGGCACGTTGCGAATAACATCAAGGAGAGGCAAGTTCACGTCCACCTTTGAAAGAAGCTTGTAAAGATCGGCGAATTGTTGATCACGCTTCTTGTTCTTCACACGACTTGGATAAGGAATGGGAGGAACATAGGGATTGGAAGTCTTGTGTAGAGGTGGGGCTTCCTTTTCGGGCTCGTCGGACTCCGTATGTTGCTCACCTGATTTGGACGATCGGCCAGAAGAGTCGGGGTGACTTGGCCAATCGTCCAGATTAGCTGCTGGGTTCTTGGGCGAGTTGGGAATTCTGGACGAGCGTCCAAAATCTGGACGACCGTCCAGATCAGCTACTGGACGGGGCTCAGGCGCCTGCGTCCAGCATCTGGACGACCGTCCAGATTGGGTGCTGGACGGGCGTGTAGATGTGGAGGTGCTGCCGGCGTCTTCGGTCCATTCCAACGGGGGCTCGGGCCCCATCTATCTCCCATGCGTCCTTGAGGTGGCATTGTCACTCCATTGTCCACGTGCCTCCCGCTCCGCAACACCGAGACGGCTTGGGCTTGATGCGGTGGAAAAGGAGGAACATATGGGGGATATTGCACCTCGTTAGCTTGTTGTGGTTGGATCCCTTGGCTCGGAATCCGCCCCGGTTGTTGCATCAAGTGCATAGATCCCGAAATTTGGCCAATGGCCGTCTCGAGCCGCTTTATGTTTGCATCAAGTGCATGGAAACGATCCTCATCGGCGGGAGGCTTTTGTGGAGGTCCTTGAGGACGAGAATTTGAGTATGGTGGTGGTGGGTTAGGAGTAGGTTGAGGTGGGTAGTATGGAGGTGGTGGATAATATGGATTTGGAGGGTATTGAGGAGGTGGATAACATGGTGGAGGTTGAGAGTAATAGGGATTTGGTGGAGGAGGATAGGGGTTATTATATGGTGGAGGACGCCTATTTGGATAGGTAGGGGGGTTACCTTGCCCTTGTGTCGGCCTCGGATTTTGGTAGAGTCCATTATATCCCCCTTGGTATCCTTGAGGTGGTACTTGAGGTGGGTATCCTTGAGCGGCGTAGACCTCGGCTCCTCCTTCGTATTGAAACTCCCCCATGTTGTGGCACACCTCCTTGATGTGTCCAAGCTCTCCACAAATCTCGCATTGATCGGGCTTCCTCTCTTCCTCCTTCGGGGCCGGTGCACTTTGCTTAACCTTCAAATTCTCGAGATCCCTATACATGTCGGCAATTTGCTTCTTCAAGTCGGGGCTCATCGAAATTGCACTCGCCTCCACTTTCCTCGGTCTAGCTGATTTTTGTTGAGAACTCGCAGCAAGCGTCTTGAATATATCCTTCAACTCTTCAGCCGTCTTGACCGCTATGTTGCCTCCGGCCGAACTATCTACCATGAATTGGCAAGTTTGGTTGAGGGCGTCGTAGAAATATTGCCAAAGCAACTCCGGTGCCATTTGATGATGAGGGCATTGTTGAAGTAGCTCTTGGAACCTCTCCCATGCTTCGTGAAACGGCTCATCGTTGTCTTGGGAGAAATTCATAATCTTTGACCGCACCTCTTGAGTCTTGCGGTTCGGGTAGTACTTGAGCATGAACTTCTCGCATACCGCATTCCATGTGGCGAGAGAGTTGGCCGGGAGTGCCAAATACCACGACCTTGCTCGATCCTTGAGGGTGTACGGGAAGCACTTCATCTTCAAGGTGTCCTCCGTGAGTCCCGCGAGTGGGAAAGTTTGCACCACCGTGCAAAACTCTCGGATGAACGTCAAAGCATACTCGTTGGCTAGCCCGTGGTAGGATGGGAGCAACGCCATGTGGTGAGGTTTAAGCTCATGATTCCTGACCGCTTCCGTCAGGACAATTGCCGAAGTGGTGGCCGTGAATGTGGGGCGCGCAAAATCGCCCATGACTCTAGCTGCCATGGCTTCGGGCTCTGCAAACAACAAGACTAAACCAAAGTCTTGAGAATCGATCTCCTCCTTCTCCTTCGCGGCTAATATCGCTTTCCTTTGATGGATGTTGTCGAAGTAGGGCGCTAAATTCCTTTGAAGACTTCGGCGACCATGCATAAACAACACTCAACAAACGGGTTAAACGCACCGAGTGGGAGAAACAAGAAAATCGAAGAAACACAAATAAAAATAAAACAAATAAAAATACTACACAATAAATCGCCTAAAGTTTTCCCCGGCAACGGCGCCAAAATTTGTTTCACTAAAAAGTGTTCGCAATAGACGAAATCTATCGTAGCACTAGCAAGTAAAACCTAAGTATTGAATCTCAAGGAAAACTTAACAGGGCAATTAATTATGTAGTAAAAATCTAATCTAAGAAAGCAAGTAAAGAATATTTTGGGGTTTTTGTTTTAAATCCTAGGCAAATAAAATAAATCAAAGCAAGTAAATAAAAGCAATTAAATAACTAATCGAAAGGAAAGCAATAAAGAAAGCAACGAAGGAAACGAAAGCAAAGAAAGTAGCATAAATAAATCTAGACATGATGAATTGAAATCTGGAAATTAAAAGCAAATTAATCTAACTTGAAAACTTTGAAAAACGAAGGAATTGAAATCGAAGGAAAACGAATCTAAACTTAAAACTAGAAATCGAAACAACGAAATTAAACTAAGGAATTTAAACGAAGCAATTAAGAAAACGAATCTAAAACGAAAGCAAGCAATTAAAATAAGTAAACGAAAGCAATAAAAGAACTTACGAAAATTGAGACGAAGAACTTGAATTAAATAAACGAAGGCTTGAATTAAATTGCAATAAACGAAGAACGAATCCGGATCCGAACAATAGAAAGCTAAACTAAAGTATTTGAATTTGAAAACTAAAGCTAAACAATGATAAAAGGTGTCTAAGATGTTACAAAATTTGTCCAAGGCACTAATATATATACTAGGAAGAAAACCTAGTTAAATAAGGAAACACAGCTGGACGCCGACATCTGGACGATCGTCCAAATGTTGAATGAAATCTGGACGGTCGTCCAGATCAGACACTGGATAACCTCTTCGCGTGTGTTTGGACGATCGTCCAGATTGTGAAGGAAATCTGGACGGTCGTCCAGATGAGGAACTACTTCTCACGACTTTTCCTTCTCTTCGTGCACTTTTCGTCCCGTTTTCTTCCAATTTCTCACCTTTTGCTCCTACGATACTCAAAGCTCCAAACAAACAATCATAGCCAAAAGACACACTAAAAGACACAAAATCATAATGAAAACGAACACGAAAACGCAACGAAAAACCTAACAAATAAACACCAATCAGCATCCGTGTGAAGGATGGACAGAAAAGGAATTCCAACGGAGGCAAAGTATCCTCCGTCATGAATGCAGTGGTCCTCACTCTATAGTACATAGAGTCACGCAGACCGTATGTTACGCAGAACCTCGAGCTTCTACTAAACACTTATGGGATCTGGTCAGATCCTTCTATCTTTGCAGATGCCTGCAGATCCCGCATGGCTTATGGGAGAAGTTAGAACCTCACAGCTTCTTGCATGGCTTACGGCAAGGGCCCGGCAGAAGAGGAAATGTCCCCTAGCCCTTCCGGGCTAGGGATTTTTTTGTAAGGCCGTCTGGCCTGGGAGGAGCCACCACGAGGGTTGCGCCGGCGGAGCAGAGGATGGCGTAACAACAATTGGATGTCGTGGAGGGCCCGACCGAGGGCAGAGGGCTACACCAGGCCGGCGCCATCTCACTGCGGCGACACAGAAGGCAGAGGCGATTGACAACGGCCGCCCCGTTGCTGGAACGACGAGCAACGCCACGCCACGGCAGTAGAAGCAGCAGACGGTGGAAGCAACCGACGCGATGACAGAGGCCAACGGTGCTTGGACAGGAAGGTCGCGAAGATGAGGAAGGGGCACAGTTAACGAGCCGCGTCAACAACGGCGAAGCCAGGCCAGGAGAGGAGCTACCGGCAGAATTCTTTCAATTTCCCCAATCTTTTCCCCAAAATTTCTGATTAGGGATTGCCCTCTCAAGCGGCTCACGATCGAACAAGAAGGAGGAACCTGTCGACGGCGAGGAAGGCCACCGGCCGATGCATGGCCGGCGGATGGACGGAAAACACCGCCGGAGGAGGGGAGAGGCAGCATAGGAAAACTGCAGAAAGAAAGAGAGAAATTCGCGAAGAAGGGGATCCCGTCGAGAGAGAAAATAGAGAATGAGAAGGGGGGATTTTTGTCAAGTAAACCGGGCCAGGTTTCGGGCAAGGCGGGTCGGTCCAGGCTTGGGCCGGGTTAACCTGTGGGCCGAGGAAATTAATGTTGGGCCGGACTTTTAAGTCGTAATGGGCCGAAACAGTAAATTGAGCCGGGTCTATTTATTAACTGGGCCGAACACTATTTATTAATTGGGCCAAAATATATTTAATAGTTGGGTCGATAAGTATTATTCAATCGGGCCAGATTATTATTATTCAATTGGGCCGATATCTAAATCAAGGGACGAAGGCCACACGTGATAACTTTCTCAGCTCGATTTAATAATTTTCCGAGCCTAAATAATTGGGCTAAAACCCCTAATAATTCTATTGGGCCTCTAATAATTATTAACGTTTGATTTAATTACCGATCATGCCCAATCATGATAACCTTATAAGTGTAGACCACTTATATCACGTAATAAAATCACGAAGCCTCATTAATGGCTTAGTCAAACATCCTGCGATTTTTGTCGAGGATGAAAAGACTATAAGACACAAGAATCGATTGAAGTGATCGATTTCAAATAAGAATCGAGGAATCCTCGATTAAGAGAATATCCTCGATAGCACCATCAGGAAAAGAGATCATAACCTCGATAAAAGACAACCTTCGCATAGATCGATAAGATTATCGATTTTCATTCCAAGTCTCTCATTTTACGTTCTTTGAACGAGGTTAGGCGAAGGAAAAGGCCGAGACTGAGGTGGCACTCAGAGTTATTAAACTAATCAGGAAAAGCTATCGAGGTGGGCTGTCGTACAACTAAAATGTTTATTTATGCTATAGTTCTTTTCTTATAAAGAATTGTCATGCCATAAATATTTTGTTTTGTATGAAGTCTATCTGTGAGAGGGCTTCGGCCAAATGTTAACAGAGACGAATTCGGGCCTATCGAGGTCATACCTCGATGGGTTAAGTGCAGTAGAGGACCGTGCGCCGACGCGAGGTGGCCGGTCAGGTATCCGGGGAGGGTGGCCACCCTTACCGGATACACCCATAGCTCATATATGACGAATTACACCAAAGAACTTAGCTTGCAAGCACCTTTAATTTAAATGTTTTAGTGAGCATAGGTTTTTCCGAAAACCCCTATTTCTCGCTTTAATGGCTGACAATTAAATGTTTTGGCATGTGTTCACTGAGTACTTTGTACTCAGCCCTGTACATATTTCCCATGTGCAGGTTGATCGGGATGGAGTGGAGCAGTCGGAAGGGCTTTTGTCGAGCATGAAAGTGTTAAAGCCTCTTGGTGGTGCATGTCTCCATACATGCATCTCTTGCTCTTCCGCAATGATTGTTATGTAGCTAAACTCACTTCCGTTTTGTGTATCGTTGCAAACTCACTTCCGTTTTGTGTATCGTTGCCATATATTGGCCCTATCGTAGACAATGACTTCTTTCTTGAACAACGCTTTCGTGTACTTCATGTTACATTCTCCTTTTGTTGGACAACATTTTTCCTCCACTCATTCTCGACGAATGATGGGGAGTTCGGATTGAAACTAATGCTATGTATTCACGTCGTTTCACCTTATGTCGTTTATTTATTTTATTTCTTTCCCTTTTTCTTGAGTCGCGACCTCGCTTGGCTAGTCTTAGTGGGGTGGGGTCGCGACAACTTTGATGATAACCACAAAAACAATATCTAAATATGCTTTAAGCCATTTTCAGTCGTGATTTGGCATATTAAATAATTATAGATGCAGAAAGAGAACGCAAAAGAGGAGAGAAAAAATGAGAGTTACACATATGAAATCCCTTAATTAAAAGATATAATTAACTAAATAATTAAATGTAATTAGTCATTTTTGCCCCTTTATTTAACTAATACACGGTTATTTCTTGTTTATACCTTATTCTTCATTATTGAATCACAATCACAAATCTTGCAAATTTGTTGACGAGAATATATTTCTATTTCTCACAAAGGATCTATTTTCATATGATTCATCCTCTCTCCTCTCTCTCTCTCTGAACAAATCTAGTTGTGAGAACTAGGAAGCATTTGAAAATCGTGTGGCTAATAAATATATATATATATATATATATATATATATATATATAGGAAGAAGATCAAATAAGAATAGACTGCTAGATAAGAAATAAGAACAAATCAGAACCCTTGATCAAAAATATGATCTGCGGTTGAGATTTACCGATGCATTGAATTAAGTCACTCAATGCATCAAAACGATGAAGCATGAATTTATTAAATGCAATGCATAAAAATGACCGTGCATCAAATTAAAGCATACGATGCATCATTTAATGTGATAATTAATTTGAGCCACTGATTTTGTGTAAATCTATGGATAAAATTTATTCTTATTTCCTACCTAAGCATTCATTCTCACGGGAACTATACCATATATATATATATATATAGGGTTCGTGTGCAAATAAATCCTTGCATGAGAAAATGAGAAAGATGCTTAAAACTATACAAAATCATGCTTAAGTCAGTATATATTTATGCTTACAACACCATTATGCTTTTTAATGTACAAATTCATGCTTAAACCTAATCATGCTTATAATACCTTATAATCATGCTTAAATCAATTACAGCCATAGATCAAATTAAGATCAACGGTTCAGATCTATTCCTATTTCTCACACCAGGACTTATTTCTATATGATCCATCCTATATATATATATATATATATATATATATATATATATATATATTCATTAAATAGGTTATTTTAAGTGGAAGGGACGGAGTATACTTTGACTAATATAGCTGTGGTAAACATATATGGTATCCACACATCATAATTATTTTTTATTTATTCGGACTTATTTTATTCATTTTAGACCCATAATTTTCTTATCACGAGACTTTAAATAAATGTAGAAAAAAAGAGTGGGTGGTCCTTTAAAATATTTCGAGTGGCTATTACATCTATATACTAATGTATTCTGCCTTTAGTGCAAATGCCGGCTCTCGGTACTATCCTCGGCCAAGAAAATTTTTTAAGCTACATTATACTAATTTTTTAATTTTAAGGTGACTTGTTTTATCCTTTTGGTTGATTATTTAAGGTGCAATCATTGGTAGAATGTTGCATAGTTAGATAAATTTGATATAAATGTGACTAAAATAATATTTGTCCTTATTCCTTCAGAATTTCCAAAAGCCAGTCTCCGAGCATGATGTGAGAACTAGACCTTGCGCATGATTTTTAAATATTCATTCATTTTGGATAATGTCATGTTAACTGGCCCTTTGATTTTCTAGTGCAATTATTAATTTAATACACGATGTTTGTAACTGAAGAAAGAGAGAGAAGGTATAATTATCCTTATAAAGGAGAAGTCATCTCTCTATATAAGGATGAATTATTCTAAAAATCATTCCTAATGTAAAAATTGAAAATCACAATTCTTTTATTTACAAAAGAAGAAGATTATTTGTGTAAAAATATATTCCCACAGTAGTAAAGTATTGTACACATTAAAAATAAGAAATAAGAAGGATTATAGACCATTAATTAATGTTAATCTAACAGTTTAGATTTTAGATAATTATCATAATTTCATATTTGTACAATAGAATTGTTACATGTTCGATTAAGAGGGGGGTAAAGAAGTAGAAAACAATACATAGCTAATTTTGGCAATGCCCATAGTTATGGGCATTGTGTTCAAACCCACCAAAATAATAACCCAACCGTGATCTATAAAATAAGTTAATTTCACATTTGAAAAAAAAAATATTAATATCACATAATTTAATTCATTCCAAAATAATTATTTAAAAAAAGATAATATTACCATATTCTCTACAATCTATGGAGTATTACTATGCATTATGTGCTAGTTTGTAATGTGTGTAAAATAGTCTTATAATGCACTTGACATTACATTATAATGCATTTTGTCTTTTGGAAAATTATAGATGTTGTGTGTGTCGAAACCAAGTTAATACATATCGTTTGATAATGCATTATTGTGTTATCATAATGCAGTTATTGCAACATTTTATAATGCATTTATGATCGCACTAATTTCACCACACAAAATATTGTAGTAAAGGATAAATACGATTATCGTATCCATGAGGATTGATAACCGTAAATATACAAAATACATCTACTAAAGATTATCACTAATGTCTAGGAAAGCAAATTTTAGGGGGGTTTTAAATCCCAAGAAAATAAATTAAAATCAAGTAAATTAACAAATAAACAAATTCAAATAAATTATAAGTAATTAAATGAAAAAAAATCCCCAACCCGACCCTGACCCAACACCGACCCGATTCGGTACCCTTAAGCCTAATCCCCCTTCCCCCACTATTTAGCAGAGACACACACGCGCACAATCCCTAATTCCCTTCCCCCATCTCACGCTCCTCTCACACCCACCCGTCGCCGTCGCTCTCGCCGACGGCGAGGGCCTCCGTTTCCGGCGACGGTCTGTCCTCATCCCTCTATCACTCGCACCTCTCTCTCTCTCACTCTTATTCTCTCATTCTCACGCTTGTTAACCTCTCTCTCTCTCTCTCTCCCTATCACATGTTCGCTGTCAACGCCGACGCTCTGAACGTCGCTGCTGCTGGAACGCCGCTGTCGCCGGCCCTACAGGTAAGGTCTCCTCTCCCTCTCTTTTTTCTGGTCTCTCTTCTCTATTTCTTTTATCCTCTCTCTAACTTTCATCCCTCCCGTTCATTTTAGGGATTCGGACGGAACAACTGATGCCGGAGCAGATCGAAGCCGCCACCGCCGGTGATGTTCCAACCCGAGTCGCCTCTGTCGCCCCGGACAGAGCCTCGGCTCCAAACTGGCTCCAGTTCTTTTCCCATCAAGTCCTAGTGCCTCGGCGGAGTTTTATTCTCCGATTCCCCTCCCCTTTCTTCTATATATATATATATATATATATATATAAATATATATATATATATATACACACATAGGGTAGCACTCTAGTGGAAACTAATCTTAAGTTGAAACTTAGAAACCCACCATATCTATTGATTAGGGATTGATGAAGGGCTGAGATTAATCTAGAAATTATGTTTTATTTTAAAAATCGTCCAATTATAAGGACAAAATTGTCCAGTTTTAATGTTAAAATATGGGAAGAAATCATGCTTCCATAATAATAGGCTATTTACTATAACTACCTACCACTTCTTTCTCTCCTCCCTCCTCTCTCTCAAACCGAGATTTTTGTAAAACAAATCTTACTCTCACGCTTGAATTCTCTGCAGAAAACACAGGGGTCAAGATGACGGGGAGAAAAAAGATGAAAACGACTGGAAATCGAGAAGAAGATGAAGAAAAGTCGGAGATTATGCAACAAAAACAGCAAGGGGTTCAGAAAAAAGGTTAGAATTTTAAGGTTTTATATGTATTTCGTATGTATACTCAGATTTGGGAATAAGGGTTTTGAAAATTTGAAAACTGAAGCAGAATCTATTGAACGAAAATCTGTGATTATTCAAAAGGATTTGAATGTGAAATATCGTGCATTGTTACTTGGTTTTGTTGCATTTGTTTCTTATAGGTGAGAATGTAGCACACAAACTACTCGATTAAATGCCATTAAGAACTATAGATTTGTTGCAGAGGAATTGAGCGACTAAATCTTTGTATTTCATATGTATTATGCTCGATTAAATCTGTTGCACTATATCTTGGTGTTTACTGGCAAGATTTTTCATATGTATTATACTCGATTTGTTGCTCGAATAAAGTATTGCATTTCCTATAAAAATTGTTGCATCTTATTTATATTTTGTTGCACTAACAAAATTCATTTAAAGAAGATGATATAAACAAAAATCCTCCTGCAGAAGGCCGCCCTAGATCAAAGAAAAAAAGAGAATTCAAGACATCCATGTTCCCAAAACTGCTGACATCCATGTATGTGATTTAATCCAGCTTTGCAAAAATACAAACGGACCTAACCATCTTTTAGGTTTTCTGTTTGCAGCTAAAAAGGTTTCGACAAATTGGCCATCAATGCAAGCAAGGTACTGTGCAGCCTGCAACATCCGAATGCAATGAACTAAAGCAGACTAAGACTATAATCGACAATGCTACGGAATACTGCTTAAATATGTCGAAGACTAAGGATAGGAAAACAGACTTCAAATCAAAAGTGATCGGTTGGACCTGAAAACTTGTGTAACACAAACAACTATTGCAACTCATTTTCGGACATATGGATTTTAGCTATTATCATAGTTTGTTATGTGGTAAACGTGTTGTATATGTAGTTTTGAATATGACTTTTTATGCATATTTTACATGTTTTGTTGCATATATTTCATAGTTTAATGTTTGCTTAGATATAAATGCAACACTAAACAGATTACAATGCAACACTATACACTAACCACTACGTGCTACACAACAACGCATAAATGCAACAGTAACCCATAACCCCCACATAATAAAACCCTAATAACATATTAAAACACTAAACTGGACCCTAACCCCTAAATGGCAAACACTAACCGCATAATCCAACACTAAACCTTAACCACCTAATATAGGAGAATCTATACCCTAACATGTAGGGATTGTTAAACCCTAACTTGTATGGAAACTAAACCCTAACAGTACAAACTGAAGTCAAGTATAAAAATGAAATGAAAATGCATCAAACTGAGTTATAAATGCAACAAAATCGACATAATATGCATTATACCCAATATACATACATGACGTATAAAAATTTGCAAAAAGCCTAAAACAATCAACCGTAACTATTCCAGATTATAGCTAAAAATTAAAATCCAATTAGAATATCTTAATGGGGAAAAATTACAAATCGAAACAATCCGATTAGAAAATTACAATCAGATTACAATCTGAAACTATTAACCTATATCTATACACTCTGAGATCTTTGTAATGCCACATCTTCATGAAGTCCAAAGGCCCCAGATCCTTTCCAAAGCGCCCAAGATCTGGAATAAGTCAAACATGCACATAACCAACACCTCAATTGCAATCGATGCAAGGCGAATCGAAATCGAAACAAAAAGAACTAAACACAGATCAAGTACTAGCAAGCCTCAACTATACCAAATCACATAAAAATTATAATTTATATAACCTGTTGGGAATTGTTAAGGACAAACATGTTAAGGGGGAACCTATAAGGGACATTTTAAGAAATGAAGTATTGTTTTGATTTGATCCCAAAACCCCCAAGTGTCCTATTCTCAAGACACCCATTTTTGATGTAGATAATAGGTTAGAAATTTTTTAAGCCTACTCTGTTAGGATGGCTCAAATTTTGCTTAGGTTTTTAGACAGCAGAAATCCCAAGTGAAGGTCACTCACTTGAGTGTGTTTTTCAAGCGAAGCGAGTCTACCGAGCCGAAGTGAAGCGTGCCGAAGAATAGCGAAGCGAAGCAAGCGCTACAGTGGAATCGAAGCGAGTCCACCAAAGTGAAGCGAAGCGAGCGCTACAGTAAGAAGCCAAAGCGAGTCAACGCGGGTCAATGTTTTCTAAAGCAGTCACTCGGGAACTTCACTTCCCAAGCGACTCGCTACAGTATGACCTTGAAGCGACTCAACTCGAAGCAGACGCTACAACTTCAAAGCGAAGTGAGCCACTACCTACCAGAAAGAGACAACACAATTCCCGCTCCCATTTCAAACTCCAGTCAACTTGAGATCGTTGCATTAATTACGAGATCTCCACGTGTCGAATGCGGAGTGGAGCAGCGGAGTTGACTGCCAGGCTGACAGGGCACCGCTACAGTACTGGCTTGCTCCAGTTACTGTTTAATTTGTAACTTAGCCATTTCAGGCAAAGTGACAAAACTGGCGCACCTGAAAAAGCACTGCCTGCGCAAGTACTGTCGAGAGGAGGAGGGACAAGGCCTCCTACCAAGCAACGGATCTCGCCCAACCCTCCGCCTATAAATAGTGAAGGATGAAGACGAAGAAAAGTGAGAACACTACTTGAGATTCGAGCGCCTACTGCAAACAAACACTCCCAGCCTTTGAGCAATCTTCGAGTCTTTGTTTTCAAGTGTTCTCCGAATTCCAGTCTCATCGGAATTCGTCTTCACAACCTTCACACCTAGAATTCTAAGCCCATCCCATATCTCAGCTTAGAAGAAGAGCTCTAGCCTACTATACACTTACTGTAAAGAGCTCTTCATAGTGTGTTCGTCGTAAACCAAAAACCCTAACCCTAAGTTCTGTTTGTTAGGTTTTTGTGTTCGTCGTTAGGTTGTTCCGATCCAAGGCTCTACCTTCATCGATCGTAGAAGCCTCGATCATAGAGTTTAGATCTAAGCTTGCACTTACCTCGTTCGTGTAAAGCTCGATCGAAGCTAGGCTGCAAGGAGAGCCCGCAATCTCTCTGTTGTCGGACTGAAGCGAGTGAAGCTTCCAGTCCAGTTAGGTCTTAGTAGTGAACCCGCAACCACTGCGTCTGTCGTCAGATCCAAGCGAGTGAAGCTCGATCTCGACTAGGTTTTTGAAGGACTCGTAACCTTCAAGTTCTTGAGTGAAGAGAACAGTTGGTTCGTGCAACAAAGTGGACGTAGGAGTTTCATCTCCGAACCACTATAAATCTCTGTGTCGTATCTCTCTAAACCCTAAACTCTTTATTTCCTTATTTTATTATTCATTGCACTTGCATCTAAACAAACATAACTTGGAACTTTAAATACTTAGGAAAGATTTAGCTCACCAAAATTCCGCATCTAGAGTAAAGTCTCACTCTTGATCAAGCTCTAAGCTTAGGTCAAGTGATTTGTGAAAACTCTAGATCTAGCTCTCGGCTAGGTCTTAGTTGTTCAAGCGAGAACTTTACTTTATACTCTAAGTTAAGGAAAAGAAGTTGAAAAACTTAAAAATACGTATTCACCCCCCCCCCCCCTCTACGTATTTTTCCTATAACAAAACCGGGACCAACAAGTGGTATCAGAGCAGCGGTTCTTTCGAGCCTTTACTTTGCATATCCGAAGCGAGTCCCCACTCGCTTCACGTTGTCTCACTGAACCGGATCCTTTTTCCTAAGTGCATAAAACCCTCACCCACGCATACTGCATTTACTGCTGACAGTTTGCTATGTCTACATACAGTGCATCAAATCTTCCACAGTTCTTTATCGAAGGATATGAAACATGGAGTTTTCGAGTCGAGAGCTTCCTCTGCTCCATCCACGACAGGATGTGGGAAGTTATAGAGGATGGACCAATTGAAATCAAGAAAGCCATCTCTGTGAACGTTCCAGCCGCCGAAGGCCGCGAAGCTCATGTTAGACAAGAGTATGTCAAAAAGGAAAAAGACGACTACAAAGCTAACGACTTCAAGATTGCCAACCTCGACAAGATCGCATGCCACACGATGCAGAGCACCGTGTCGGACGCCTATCTACCACAGATAAGGAAGTGCGCAACGGCAAAAGAGATGTGGGAAACTCTAGCTCTCATATCTCAAGGCACAGACAAGATCAAAGAGAACAAGCTTGCCGTACAAATGCGGGAGTTTGAAAGTCTGATAATGAAGCCAGGAGAGTCCATTGACGCCTTCGAGCTGAGAGTTACCAACATCATTGCTACTCTCAACTCACTTGGAAAGGAACTCACAGACAAAGAGGTGAACCTCAAGTTTGTCCGAGCTCTCACCCGGAAGTGGCAAACCATGAAGGAGCTGTACCTTGCCACAAAGGATTTATCAAAGTTCACGCTGGAGATTCTGTTCTCCGAGCTCAAGGCTCACGAGTTCGATCTAAACAGAATGAGTCTTGATGATGAAGACGAAGCTTCCACGATGTCAAAGGGTGTAGCTTTCAAAGTTGCTGAAGGGCCAAGCTACCAGTCGCTAGCCAAGATGACAAGGGAAGAGCTGGAAGTGCATCTTGCGTTCTTATCCAAGAACTTCAACAAGGTGAACTCGCGTGTGGGCAAATACAAAATATTCTACAAGCAGTACAAGGGAAGGAGCACTGATGCTCGTGAAAGCAAAGGAAAGAGAGAAGAGACAACCAAGCCGATCTCAAGGGACATGATGGAAGTGGAGTGCTATCACTGCCACAATATGGGCCACTACAAATTTGACTGCCCGAAGCTGAGTGCAAAAGAGCGAGAGGAACTAAAGGCAAAGAGGGATGCTCCAAGGCGAGCAGCTACTCGCTACAACTGAAGATGTCTCAAGCGACTCGGATGCATTCACAGATCCCAACTCCAATGATGGATGGTGCTCACCGATGAGGAGACTGGAGAGGTATTTATATATCCCCCATCAAGTTCAATTACACTTGCCAAGAGGAAGCTAATTCCTCGACATGGAGTGAGCTACTTGACAAACACAAGAAATTGTCAAGTGACCCCGAAATGTTAAGACAAGCTATGTCTCGAAGCGAGAAGGAGAACCGAAAGCTAGCCACTAAGCTTGACCAAGTCAAACTTAACTTAAGGGCTATGACTAGTAAGTTCGAAGATCTCTTCGCTAGACATCAAAGCTTGGAGGGAAGGTATGAAACCCAGTCCGCTCTAGTTGCCAATTTGAACAAAGCCTCATACGCTAGGCAGGCACTAGAAAGCTCGCTTCTACCTTTTGGTAGAAAGGGAGGACTCGGATATGATGGTGGACCTTCCAAGCCAACCGTCTTTGTTGGTGCTTCAAACACGACACCATCAGTTCCTTTGGATGTGCCCACTGCCTCCAAAGTAACCACTAACAAAGACAAAGGCCAAGTGGCTGAGAACCCTAAGAAGAAGCCAATGAAGATGTCTATATCTTTAAGGGCAGAATCTAAGGGCAAGCAAAGACCAACTGTCCCTAGCACTCACAATGCTAAATCTTACCAATTCAAGGGTAAAGGGAAATCAGTTGTTGCTTCTAAGTTTCAGACCAAGACACCAGAGACAAAGGATATCCCTTTCAAGAAAAGGAGTAATTGCTATGTGTCATGTTATCCGGACTGGAGATGGTCCAACAAGACTAACGTTGAGGGGGAAGAACTTGAAGCACCAAAGAGGTCGCTTTAGATTCCAAAGGTTTCTCAAGCGAGTCAGGGTCAAAACCCTAGTTTGACCGCTTCGAAGAAACCAAGTGAGCCGCTTCGACAGACTGTAAATCCTAAGTCAGTCTCTAAGCCTGTAGCTAATCTGAAGCGAGTCACTTCAGGATACAAGCAAAATGGTAGGAGCATAGGTAAGTCTCAAGCAAGTCGCTACCCCTCTTGCACACATTGCTGCACGTGTGAAGCTGCTTCAAGACAGAACTCACAGTTTTCAATGGACAAGAAACCCAAGACACAAGCTACCTTTCAAAAGAGAGTGAAGCAAGTGTGGGTACCTAAGGGAACTGTGAAGATCTAACTCGATAGAGATCCAAGATCTTAGCTCACACAAATCGGAGTTGAATCTAAGCTCGAAGAAGAAACTAAAACCGAAATGAAAAACGAAATCGACACCGGATTTACGTGGTTCGGCATGAAATGCCTACATCCATGGGAGAAGAGAACCAACAACTCTACTATGAACCAATGTACAATCAAGCTACAACAAGTATTCAAAGAAGAAAAAAATCTGCACCTATCTACAGAGTATCTTAACCTTTATGCAGAAAACCCTAAGCTATGAACTCTAGCTTCACACCTTTCTCACTTTCTCTCTGAAACTTTAACTGCTCGCGACTCATACTTCAACTAGATCTGATCACAGGCTATATACCACCGGTGATGGATCTAAACTGCCGAAGCAATCCAACGGCCAAGGATTTGTTGATCAAATCGGTCCCCACATGAGTTGCAACCTCCCACATGCATGCATGAGTTAGTTATAACTAACTCATCCCACATCAGCATGCTTCCACGTCATCTGCCATGTCACTACCACACCATCATCTCCTACACACTTGTATTGAGTTGATTAGGCACACCAAATTCCCAACAATCTCCACCTTGACTATCAACCTCATAGCAAGTGTTAGCCTCTTCTCCTTCCCATTTCTCCCTTACTGAGAAACCACACCAATTAAACTCAGACAATATCTGAACTTAGTTGATGATAAAGCCTTTGTTAACATATTAGCTGCATTCTCCTCTGTCGAAACCTTCAACATCTTCACTGTCTCCTTCTCAACTTCATCCCTCACAAAATGCAATCTCACATCAATGTGCTTTGATCTTTCATGAAAGACTTGATGTTTAGACAAGTGTAAAGCACTCTGATTGTCACACTTGATGGGAACTGAACCCTGCTCAATCCCAAACTCTGCAAGAATTCCCTTAAGCCAGATCCCCTCCTTCACAGCTTCTGTAATAGCCAAGTACTCTGCCTCTGTAGTTGATAGAGCCACCACTGATTGCAAGCAAGATTTCCAACTAATAGCAGATCCATACAATGTGAAAATCCAACCCGTTTGAGATTTCCTTGTGTCTAGATTTGCTGCATAGTCAGAATCCACATAACCAATCAAACTATCATCTCCAGATCATTCCATTTTCTGATACTTAATCCCAACTCTTGAACTGCCTTTTAAGTACCTAAGTATGTACTTTAAGGCCTCCCAATGGTACTTACCAGGATTTCCCATGTATCTACGAGCTACACTCAAAGCATGAGCAACATCCGGCCTAGTACAAACCATAGTGTACATCACACTACCAACAACATTAGCATAAGGAACTTTACTCATTTCTCTTACTTCTCCATCAGTTTTAGGCACATGCTGTAAACTCAGTTTGAAATGTTGTGCCAAAGGAACAAAAACCTCTCTGGATTCATGCATCCTAAACTTCTTCAAAACTTTCTGAATATAATCATGCTGAGTTAACCACAACACTCCATCATTCCTGCTCCTGGATATATCAATCCCAAGTATTCTCTTTGCCATTCCCAGATCCTTCATATCAAATCTAGAGCTCAGATCAACTTTCACTTGCTCCACCTCAGATAGACTATCACCAGCAACCAACATGTCATCAACATATAACAACAGATATGCAACTACAATCCCATTCCTCTTGTTAAGATACACACAACTGTCATACAGAGACTTCACAAAACCTATGCTCACAGCATGTTCATCAAACTTTAAATACCATTGTCTTGAACTCTGCTTCAAACCATATAGTGATTTCTTAAGAAGACGTACCTTGTTCACAGTATCTGGAGTTGAGAAGCCCTCTGGCTGTGTCATATAAATGGTCTCTTTCAAATCACCATGCAAGAAAGTTGTCTTTACATCAAGCTGGTGAAGCTCCATGTCTTTCTGAACAACCAAAGCAAGTAATATCCTAATGGAACAATGCTTCACTACTGGAGAAAATATCTCATTAAAATCTATCCCTTCCTTCTGAGTAAATCCCCTAGCAACTAATCTTGCTTTAAACCTCACTTTTTCCTTATCTGTCACCTCCAATTTTCTCTTGAATATCCATTTGCAGCTGACTAGTTTTTGTGATTTTGGTTTATCAACCAATATCCAAGTCTTGTTCATTTCTAAGGAATCCAGCTCTTCTCTCATGGCCATAAGCCACTTCTCACCATCACTACAAGCAATAGCCTCTCTGTAGTTATTTGGTTCATGATACTCCATATTCTCTGCAACATTTAAAGCATGATAGATCATATCTGCCATTCCAAATCTATTTGGTGGAGTGATGTTTCTCCTTGCTCTGTCCCTTGCAAGCATATAATTTCTGAGATCATTTGCATCATGATCATCTTGATTTCTGATAGGATCTTCCTCCCTTTTCAGAATTCCCTCATCACTCTCCACCTCAATTCTAACAGGAACACTATCTTTGTCCTTAACCACAGACAGATATGGCATTTCCTCCTCCCTGAACACAATATCTCTAGATATCAATATCTTCTGTTCTCCAGGTTCAGTGCACCATAGCTTATATCCTTTTACACCCTTTGGATAACCAATTAGCACTGCTTTCAGTGCTCTAGGCTCCAACTTATCCTGCTTCACATGTGCATATGCTCTGCAACCAAAGACTCTCAAGTAACTATAGCCTATAGATCTTCCATACCAAAGCTCATCTGGTATCTTATGCCTAATTGCTGCTGATGGGCTTTTATTGATGAGATGACATGCAGTATTTGCTGCTTCCCCCCAAAATTTCCTGGGCAAACCTGAACTGATCAACATACATCTGACCTTGTCTAGAATGGTTCTATTCATTCTCACAACAACACCATTTTGTTGAGGATTAGCAGGAACTGTCCTATGCCTTTTAATGCCCTTATCTCTACAGTACTTCTGAAATTCTTCAGACAAGAACTCCAATCCATTATCAGTTCTTAAGCATTTGAGTGAAGAACCAATCTCCACCTCAACTTCATTACACCAGTCAATGAATCTACTCAAAGCATCTGACTTAGACTTCAATATAAATATCCACAGCTTCCTAGAGTAGTCATCCATTACTGCCATGTAGTATCTCCCTCCACCAAGAGTTTCTGTCTTTGAGGGTCCCCATAAATCTGTATAGGCATAGTCTAGTGGTGACTTTGAACTGTGAGTACCCACTCCATAGGATTGTTTCTTACTTTTTCCCAACACACAATACTCACAGTCATTAAGACTTGCACCAGAACATTCACCTAGCAACCCCTGCTTCATTAGTTCTTTCAAGCCTTTCTCACCAATATGCCCCAATCTTCTATGCCACAGATTTATGTCATGTACTACACTTATCTCAGATTCACCAACAATGGACACAGCATCAAGATAGTAAAGACTATTGTTCCTGATTCCTCTCATAACTACATCATTACCTTTCAAGACATGCATTACTCCATTTACAGATTTGAAATGAAAACCTTTAGATTCAAGCATGCCTAGAGATACTAGATTTCTCTTTAGTTGAGGGATATACCTGACTTCAGACAAGACTTTGATGGATCCATCATGCATTTTAAGCTTGATATTTCCAATTCCTTCAACTGGACAGACTTGATCATTCCCCAGTAAAACAGATCCTGCTCTTTCTTCTCTGAAATCATTGAACCAACTCTTGTGTGGACACATATGGAAACTGCAACCTGAATCTAGCACCCATTCATTCCCTATGGATCCTTCCATCACATTTAACATCTCAGCTCCCTCACACTTTTCTGTGACCTCTACAGCATCCTGCTTGACCCCCTTCTGCTCCATTTTCTTCTTGTATGCAAAACAGTATTTCTTCAAGTGTCCTAGCTTCTTGCAGTGGAAACACTTTCTTGTTTCTTTATCACCTTGATCTTTTCCCTTCTGATTCCCAGATTTCTTTGAATGTTGTCCCGGTCTCTTAGTTTTAATCCCCTTGAATTGCTTGGACTTGATGTTGAGACTTTCCCCTGCCTGCGAATCAGATCTGTCCTCAACTTGCCTCTGCAATTCCTTCGATCTCAATGCGTTCTGCACCTTCTCAAGAGTAACCGTTCCATCCCTTCCATATAACATGGCATCCTTCAAGTGCTCATAAGATTTAGGGAGAGAATTCAGAAGAATGATCGCCTTATCTTCATCATCGATCTTCACATCGATGTTCTCCAGATCATCGAGGAGCTTGTTGAAATCATCGAGCTGATCCAGTACTCCTTTTTCTTCGATGATCTTGTACGAGTACAGCCGCTGCTTCGCATACAAACGCGAGGCGAAGGTCTTCGTCATGTACAAGGATTCCAGCTTCGCCCAGATCGCAGATGCAGTCGTCTCCTTCGACACTTCTCTCAGCACCTTGTCCGATAGGCAAAGAATCAGTGCACTATGAGCCTTCTCCGCCGTTTCAATCTGCTTCTCCGTCGGAACCGTCGCCTTCTTGGACTCATCCTCCAACTTGATTGCATCTGCAAGTCCTTGCTGCACCAGTAACGCCTTCATCTTGATCCGCCATAGCCCGAAATCATTCAGCCCAGTAAACTTCTCCACGTCGTACTTCGCCGCCGTCATCTTCATCCTTAGATCCGATTCCACTCCTATCTTCCCACAGACGGCGCCAATTTGTGAAGATCTAACTCGATAGAGATCCAAGATCTTAGCTCACACAAATCGGAGTTGAATCTAAGCTCGAAGAAGAAACTAAAACCGAAACGAAAAACGAAATCGACACCGGATTTACGTGGTTCGGCATGAAATGCCTACATCCACGGGAGAAGAGAACCAACAACTCTACTATGAACCAATGTACAATCAAGCTACAACACAAAGAAGAAAAAAATCTGCACCTATCTGCAGAAAATCTTAACCTTTCTGCAGAAAACCCTAAGCTATGAACTCTAGCTTCACACCTTTCTCACTTTCTCTCTGAAACTTTAACTGCTCACGAATCACACTTCAACTAGATCTGATCACAGGCTATATACCACCGGTGATGGATCTAAACTGCCGAAGCAATCCAACGGCCAAGGATTTGTTGATCAAATCGGTCCCCACATGAGCTGCAACCTCCCACATGCATGCATGAGTTAGTTATAACTAACTCATCCCACATCAGCATGCTTCCACGTCATCTGCCATGTCACTGCCACACCATCATCTTCTACACACTTGTATTGAGTTGATTAGGCACACCAAATTCCCAACAGGAACTAACCTGCAAGGACCCAAACTGATTTGGGTACAAAAATCTGTCTAATTGCAGGTGAGCGTCGTGGATCCCATGCCAAGTGAGGGTCAACAAATCTGGTACTTGGACAGTGGCTGTTCAAGACACATGACCGGCATGAGAGCTCTACTTCATGACTACATAGAGAAGAAGGGTCCACACGTTACATTTGGTGATAACTCTCGAGGAAGCACCAAAGGATACGGCGCACTGAAGATTGGAAAGCTCACAATAGAAGAAGTCTCCTACGTGGAAGGACTTAAGCACAACTTGTTATCCATTTCACAATTCTGTGATAAAGGATACAAGGTGGAATTTATTTCCAACAAGTGCATTGTAAAGAGCAAGCTCACATCCCAGAGTGTACTGACTGGAATTAGATGAAGAAATGTCTACATTGCACAATGGGACAACTGCGAAGAGGAAACGTGCTTAGTTGCAAGAAGTGCTACAGAAATAGGATGGCTATGGCGCTTGACACATCTCAACTTCAAAACCATCAATCGCTTAGCTCGCAGAGGCTTGGTGCAAGGCATTCCCAACAAGGTCTTTGTTAAAGACCATCCATGCTCACCATGCCAACGAGGCAAGCAGACAAAGAAGCACTTTGCTAGTCTTGAAGCTTCATCCAAGCGAGTGCTCGAGCTGCTTCATATGGATTTGTTTGGTCCAGTCACTCCAGTTAGTGTAAATGGAAGAAAGTACTCACTAGTTGTAATTGACGACTTCTCTCACTACACTTGGGTTGTATTTCTCTTCAGCAAGAAGGAGACACTGGCCAAGCTACCACAACTGCTCAAGCGACTAGCTGTGGAGAAGAACCAAGCGATTGCCACCATCCGCTCCGACAAAGGCACAGAGTTCCTAAACTCTACCATTGAGTCTTACTGCACGGAGCATGGTATGGCACATCAAACATCCGCAGCACGCACACCTCAGTAGAACGGAGTTGCTGAAAGAAGGAACAAAATCATCAAAGAAGCCGTTCGCACCATGATCGCTGACTCGAAGCTTCCGATGAAATATTGGGCTGAAGCTGCCAATACAGCATGCTACACACGGAATTGGACGCTTCTCAACCAACGACACGACAAGACACCTTATGAAATATGGACAGGGAGAATTCCTAACATATCTTATTTCCATATCTTTGGTTGTAGGGTCTTCATCCATGATAATGGGAAGTCACAGTTGAAAGCCTTTGAAAGCAAAGTTGATGAAGGAATATTCTTAGGATATTCTACATCAAGCAAAGCTTACAGGGTATTCAATTGTAAAACCCTAATTGTGGAGGAATCACCCCATGTCGTATTTGATGAATCTTCTTTGAGTCTTCCACAGGAATAGTTTCAATCAAAGGAAGGAGAGACAAGCGAGGAACCCATCAACTCATTAACTTGGGACATGCTTGAAGATGATGAGGAAATCAAGGACTCAAGCGAGCAGATTGACCAAAGGAAAGTTGAAGTTGCCCCCAAGATTCCTGAAGCGAGTGCAGGCCAAGCACCCAATCCAGTCGCTTCAGAAGAAGAAGCAAGCGACCAGGAAGAAGATGAAGACGAAGCTGGTGGATCTAAGCGTGTGTGGCTCAAGGATCACTCACCAAGTCAGATCATTGGAGATCCATCCAAGGGTGTAGTGACCAGAAGTCAAGTGTTTGGAGAAAGTGCCATGTTCAGTTGCTTTCTCTCAAACATTGAGCCATCAAGCGTAGATGAAGCCCTAGCCGACTCCAATTGGGTGATCGCCATGCACGGAGAGCTCAACTAGTTCACCAGGAACGACGTATGGTACCTCGTGGATCGTCCCAAATTCCAGCATGTTATTGGCACCAAGTGGGTGTTCAAGAACAAGACGGACGAGGACCACAACATTGTGAGGAATAAGGCGCAACTCGTCGCTAAGGGCTACTGCCAAGAGGAAGGAATCGATTTTGATGAGTGTTGGGAATTGTTAAGGACTAAATTGTTAAGGGGGAACTTCATGGGACATTTGATAAATGAAGTCATTTGTTTTGATTAGATCCCAAAACCCCAAGTGTCCTTTTCCCAAGCGACCCATTTTGATGTAGTTAATAGGTTAGAATTTTTCTAAGCCTACACTGTTAGGATGGCTCTTTTATTTTGCTTAGATTAGGCTTCAAAAGTTCAAGTGAAGGCCACTCACTTGAGTGTGTTTTCCAAAGCGAAGCAGGTCAAGCAAATCGAAGCGAAGCGTGCCGAAGAATTACGAAGCGAAGCGATCGCTACAGTAGATTCAAAGTGAGTCTGCAAAGTGAAGCGAAGCGAGCGCTACAGTTCAAAGCAAAGCGAAGCGAAGCGAGTGCTACAGTAGATTCAAAGTGAGTCTGCCAAAACGAAGCGAAACGATCGCTACAGTACTCAAAGCAGTTCAAAGCCAAAGCGAAGCGAAGCAAGCGCTACAGTGGAAAGTCAAAGCTAGTCAACTCTAGTCAACTATTTCCAAAGCAGTCACTAGGGAAAGTTAATTCCCGAAGCGGCTCACTACAGATTGACTACGAAGTGACTCAACTAAAGCGGACGCTACATCTTCAAAGCGAAGCGAGCCACTACCTACCAGAAAGCGACAGCACAAATTCCCGCTCCGAATTTGAACTCCAGTCAACTGGAGATCTTCGCATTTATTACGAGATCTCCACGTGTCGAAAGCGGAGAGGAGCAGAGGAGTTGACTGCCAGGCCGACAAAGGCGCCGCAACAACACTGGGTCGCTCCAGTTACTGTTACACTTGGAAGTTAGGCAATTTTGGCAAAATGCCAAAACTGCGCGTCTGCAAAAGCTACTGCCTGCGCAAGTACTGTCGAGAGGAGGAGGGACAAGGCCACCAACCAAGCAACGGATCTCAGCCAACCCTCCGCCTATAAATAGTGAAGGATGAAGACGTGAAGAAGTAGAACACTACTTGAGCATTCGAGCGCATACAGCAAACAAACACTCCCAGCTTTCATAGCAATCTTCGAGTCTTTGTTTTCCAGTGTTCTCCGAGTTTCCAGTCCATTGGAACTCGTCTTCACAACCTTCACACTTAGAGTCTAAGCCCATTCCATATCCAAGCTTAGAAGAAGAGCTCTAGCCATCTTTGCACTTATTGTAAAGAGCTCTTCATAGTGTGTTTCGTCAACCAAAAACCCTAAACTCTGTCTGTTAGGTTTTTGAGTGTCGTCGTTAGGTTGTTCAGATCTAAGGCCCTTCTTTCATCGATTGAAGAAGCCTCGATCGTAGAGTTGAGATCCAAGCTTACACTTACATCGTTTGTGTAAAGCTCGATCGAAGCTAGGCTGTAAGGAGAGCCCGTAATCTCCCTGTCTGTCTAACTGAAGTGAGTGAAGCTTCTAGTCTAGTTAGGTTTTTGGTGTGAACCCGGAATCACCCAGCGTCTGTCAGATCCAGGCAAGTGAAGCCCGATCTCGACCAAGGTTTTTGAAGGACCCGTAACCTTCAAGTTCTTGAGTGAAAAGAACAGTTGCCGTCGTGCAACAAAGTGGACGTAGGAGCGTTATCTCCGAACCACTATAAATCTCTGTGTCGTATCTCTCTTACCTTAATCTCTTTACAGTATTCGATTATCCATTGCACGCGCATATAAACAAACTTAACTTGGATTTTCAATTACTTAGGAAAGATTATAGCTCACCAAATTCCGCACAAAGAGTAAAGTCTCACTCTTGATCAAGCTCTAAGCTTAGGTCAAGAGATTCGTGATTGCTTTAGATCTAGCCCTCGGCTAGGTCTTAGTATTTTCAAAGAGCACTTTACTTTATACTCTGAGTTAAGGAATTGAAGTTGAAAAACTTCAAAATACGTATTCACCCCCCCCCCCCCCCCTCTACATATTTTTCCTATAGCATACCGGGACCAACAAGTGGTATCAGAGCAGCGGTTCTTTCGAGCCTCTGCTTTGCATATCCGAAGCGAGTCCCCACTCGCTTCACGTTGTCTCACTGAACCGGATCCTATTTCCTAAGTGCATCAAAACCTCACCCACGCATATTGCATTTACTGCTGATAGTTTGCTATGTCTACATACAGTGCATCAAATCTTCCACAGTTCTCGATCGAAGGATACGAGATATGGAGTTTCCGAGTCGAGAGCTTCCTATGCTCAATCCACGACCGGATGTGGGAAGTCATTGAGGACGGACCAATCGAAATCAAGAAAGCCATATCTGTGGAGGTTCCAGCCGCTGAAGGTCGTCCAGCCCATGTTCGACAACAGTACGTGGAGAAGGATAAGGACGAGTATACTCCAAATGACTTCAAAGTTGCCAACCTCGACAAGATTGCACGCCACACGATGCAGAGCACCGTGTCGGACGCCTATCTACCACGAATAAGGAAATGTGCAACGGCAAAGGAAATGTGGGAAACCCTAGCCCTCATTTCTCAAGGCACAGACAAAATCAAGGAGAACAAGCTCGCCGTTCAGATGCGGGAGTTTGAAAATTTGGTGATGAAGTCAGGAGAGTCCATCGACGCCTTCGAGCTGAGAGTTACCAACATTACTGCAACTCTCAACTCGCTTGGGAAGGAACTCACAGACAAGGAAGTAAATCTGAAAATAGTCCGTGCTCTCACAAGGAAGTGGCAGACTATGAAGGAGCTATATCTAGCTACCAAGGATCTGACGAAGCTCACGCCAGAAGTGCTGTTCTCCGAGCTCAAAGCTCACGAGTTTGATCTGAATCGAATGAGCCTCGACGACGAGGATGAAGCGCCCACTACGTCAAAAGGAGTAGCATTCAAAGCTGCCGAAGGGCCAAGCGAGCAGTCGCTAGCCAAGATGACGAGAGAAGAATTGGAAGAACACATTGCGTTCTTATCCAAGAACTTCAACAAGATGAACTCTCGAGTGGGCAAGTACAAAAGATTCTACAAGCAGTACAAAGGGAGGAGCACTGATGCTCGAGAAGGAAAAGGAAAGAGAGAAGAGACGACCAAGACGATCCCGCGCGACATGATGGAAGTGGAGTGTTACCACTGCCACAAGATGGGCCACTACAAATCCGATTGCCCAAAGCTAAGTGCCAAAGAGCGCGAAGAATTGAAGGCCAAGAGGGATGCCCCAAGGCGAGCGCTCGTAGCGAGTGAAGTGCCGGTCGCTACAACTGAAGATCAACCAAGTGACTCAGATGCATTCACCGATCCAAATTCCAGTGATGGTGAGGATCTTGGATTTATGGCGCTCACCGATGAAGAAACAGGAGAGGTATTCTTCTATCCTTCAATCACTTCAATTACACTTGCACACACTGTCAATGAGGAAGAACAATCCTCTACATGGAGTGAGTTGTTTGACAAACACCAGAAATTGTCAAGCGACCACGAAGTGGTAAAACAAGCTCTGTCTCAAAGCGAGAAGGAGAACCGAAAGCTAACCCGTGAGCTTGACGAAGTCAAACTTAATTTAAGGGCTATGACTAGTAAGTTCGAGGATCTCTTCGCTAGACATCAAAGCTTGGAGGGAAGGTATGAAACCCAGTCCACTCTAGTTGCCAACTTGAACAAAGCATCATATGTTAGGCAGGCACTAGAGGGCTCGCTTCTGCCTTTTGGTAGAAAAGCTGGCCTTGGATATGAGGGTGGACCTCCCAAGCCGACTGTCTTTGTTGGTGCATCACACACTACACCATCAGTCACCTTGGAATTGCCCACTGCATCCAAAGCTACCACCAACAAGGTTAAAGGCAAAGTGGCTGAGAACCCTAAAAGGAAGCCAATGAAGATGTCTATATCTTTAAGGGCAGATCCTAAGGGCAAGCAAAGTTCAACAATCCCTAGCACTCAACATGCTAAGTCTTACCAATCCAAGGGTAAAGGGAAAACTGTTGAAGCTTCTAAGTCTCAAGCCAAGACACGAGAGACAAAGGATCTACCTCCTAAAAAGAGGAGTAATGTCTATGTGTCACGTTATCCGGACTGGAGATGGTCCAACCGGACTAACGTTGAGGGGGAAGAATTCGAAGCACCAAAGAGGCCGCTTCGAACTCCCAAGGTTACTCAAGCGAGTCAGGGTCAAAACACTAGTTGGACCGCTTCGAGGAAACCAAGCGAGCCGCTTCAACAGTCTAGAAACCCTAAGTCAGTCTCTAAACCCAGAGCTAATCCGAAGCGAGTCGCTTCGGGATATAAGCAAAGTGGGAAGAGCATGGGTAGGATTGAAGCGAGCCGCTACCCCTCTTGCACACACTGTTGCACGTGTGAAGCTGCTTCTAGGCAGTACACCAAGTTTTCGAAGGTCGAGAAGCCCAAGACACAAGCTTCATCTCAAAAGAGAGTGAAGCAAGTGTGGGTACCTAAGGGAACTAACCTGCAAGGACCCAAACTGATTTGGGTACCAAAATCTGTCTAATTGCAGGTGAGCGCCGTGGATCCCATGCCAAGTGAGGGTCAACTAGTATGGTACTTGGACAGTGGATGTTCAAGACACATGACTGGCCTGAAAACTCTACTTCACGACTATATAGAGAAGAAGGGTCCACACGTTACATTTGGTGACAACTCTCGAGGAAGCACCAAAGGATACGGCGCACTGAAAGTTGGAAAGCTCACAATTGAAGAAGTCTCCTACGTGGAAGGACTCAAGCACAACCTGTTGTCCATTTCACAATTTTGTGATAAAGGGTACAGGGTGGAGTTCATCTCCAACAAGTGCATTGTGATAAGCAAACTCACGTCTCAGATCGTGCTCACTGGAATTAGGCAAAGGAACGTCTACATAGCACAATGGGACAGCTGCAAAGAGGAAACTTGTCTAGTTGCAAGAAGTGCTACAGAAATTGGATGGCTATGGCACAGATGCTTGAACCACCTAAATTTCAAAGCTATCAATCGCTTAGCTCGGAAAGGTTTGGTGCAAGGCATACCGAATGAAGTCTTCATCAAAGACCATCCATGCTCTCCATGTCAACGAGGGAAGCAGACGAAAAAGCACTTCGCCAGTCTCGAAGAAGCTTCATCAAAGCGAGTGCTCGAGCTGCTTCACATGGATTTGTTTGGTCCAGTTACTCCAGTTAGTGTAAATGGAAGGAAGTACACTCTAGTTGTAGTCGACGATTTCTCTCGCTACACTTGGGTTGTATTTCTATTCAGCAAGAAGGAGACACTGACCAAACTGCCACAACTGCTCAAGCGATTGGCGGTGGAAAAGAATCAAGCTATAGTGACCATTCGCTCCGACAAAGGCACAGAGTTCCTGAACTCTACAATTGAAGCGTACTGCACGGAGCATGGCATAGCACATCAAACGTCTTCAGCACGCACTCCTCAGCAGAATGGAGTTGCTGAAAGAAGGAATCGAATGATCAAAGAAGCCGTTCGCACCATGATTGCTGACTCGAAGCTTCCGATGAAGTATTGGGCTGAAGCCGCCAACACGGCGTGCTACACACAGAATCGGACGCTTCTCAACAAACGGCACGACAAAACTCCATATGAAATATGGACAGGGAGAATTCCTAACATATCTTATTTCCATATTTTTGGTTGTAGGGTCTTCATTCACAACAATGGGAAGTCACAGTTGAAAGCCTTTGAAAGCAAAGCAGATGAAGGAGTATTCTTAGGATACTCTACATCTAGCAAAGCCTACAGATTATTCAACTGTAAAACCCTAATTGTGGAAGAATCACCCCATGTCGTATTTGATGAATCTTCTTTAAGTCTTCCATAGGAACAGGCCCAAGCGAATGAAAAGGATCAAAGCAAGGAACCCTCAAATCAACTCACTTGGGACGTGCTTGATAAAGATGATGAGATCAAGGACTCAAGCGAGCAGGATCCCAAAGGAGAAGTCGAAGCTGCCCCCAAGATTCCTGAAGCTAGTACTGGCCAAGCACCCAATCCAGTCGCTTCAGATGGTGAAGCGAGCGACAAGGAAGCGGATGAAGATGAAGCTGGCGGATCAAAGCGAGCGTGGCTCAAGGATCACTCACCTAGCCAAATCATTGGAGATCCATCCAAGGGTGTAGTGACCAGAAGTCAAGTGTTTGGAGAAAGTGCCATGTTTGCTTTCTCTCAAACATTGAGCCATCAAGCATGGAGGAAGCCCTAGCCGATTCTAACTGGGTGATCGCCATGCAAGAAGAGCTGAATCAGTTCACCAGGAACGACGTATGGTACCTCGTGGATCGTCCCAAGTTTCAGCATGTTATTGGCACCAAGTGGGTGTTCAAGAACAAGACGGACGAGGACCACAACGTAGTGAGGAACAAGGCGCGACTAGTTGCCAAAGGCTACTGCCAAGAGGAAGGAATCGACTTTGACGAGACCTTCGCTCCAGTGGCACGTCTTGAAGCGATCCGT
The DNA here is from genome assembly GCA_029379335.1 of Thymus mandschuricus. Taxonomy (NCBI): domain Eukaryota; kingdom Viridiplantae; phylum Streptophyta; class Magnoliopsida; order Lamiales; family Lamiaceae; genus Thymus; species Thymus mandschuricus. The sequence continues at coordinate 20,476,300 of CM057083.1, forward strand.
TTATTTCTAGCCTATGCAGCGGCCAAGAAATTCAAAGTGTACCAAATGGATGTGAAGAGCGCGTTCCTCAATGGTGAATTGAAGGAAGAAGTATATGTGGAGCAGCCACCGGGTTTCGAGCAGGGAGATAAAGTGTATCGCTTGAAGAAAGCCCTATATGGGTTGAAGCAAGCTCCCAGAGCTTGGTATGATACACTATCTCAATTCCTAGTGGAGAATGGCTTCCACAAAGGGAAAATAGATCGGACTCTCTTCACCATCAACCACGGAGAAGATATGCTATGGGTCCAGATCTACGTGGATGACATCATATTTGGATCACCAAACCAGTCGCTTAGCGAGAAGTTTGGAGAGCTAATGAAGACCAAGTATGAGATGTCGATGATTGGCTTGATGAGCTGCTTTCTAGGTCTTCAAGAGAAGCAGCAGGATAATGGAATTTTCATCAACCAAGCGAAGTACACTAGAGATATGCTTGCCAAGTTTGGTGTTCAACATGCTAAAGCTGTGAAGATTCCTATGAATACCAACTGGAAGATGGAGCCAGACGAAGGAGGAAAATCTGTAGATCCTACAGATTATCGTGCCCTAATCGGGTCACTTCTCTATCTCACTGCAAGTAGGCCAGATATTGCTTTTGCAGTCGGAGTCTGCGCTCGCTTCCAAAGCAATCCCAATCACAGTCATCTTGAAGCTGCCAAAAGGATTCTTCGATATTTGAAGGGCACTATCAACATGGGGCTGTGGTATCCAGCGGAAGACAATTTGGAGCTCACTGGATATTCCGATGCTGACTATGGAGGTTGCCGAGTTGATAGGAAATCAACGTCGGGCACGTGTCAGTTCTTGGGAAGCAAGCTAATATCGTGGTTCTCAAAGAAGCAAACAAGCGTAGCCACTTCAACAACGGAAGCTGAATATATGGCCGCAGGAAGCTGCTGTTCTCAAATCCTATGGCTTCGTCAACAGTTGAAGGACTACAAAGTTGAAGCGAATGAAATTCCGATCTTCTGCGACAACAACAGTGCCATATGTATCTCGCAGAATCCAGTGCTTCACACCAGATGCAAGCATGTGGAAATTCGACATCATTTCATTCGTGATCATGTCGAGAAGAAGGATATCAAGCTCGAGAAAATCCATACCGATCTCCAGCGAGCAGATATCCTCACCAAGCCTCTAGCTAAGTGTCGTTTCAACCAGCTATGCATGGAATTAGGGTTATTAGACCCTGGTGAAGAATGCTAGTTCCAGGATGCACGAAGGAGTGTTCGCTTGTTCTCTTGTGCGTCACTCGCTTCGTATCTTCACCAACTCAAGCGAGCCACTTCAAAACTCACTCGCTTGAAGAAAATGAAGTTAGGTGGAAGAAGGTGGAGTATTGGAAGAAGTTCCCTACCAACTTATTGGAATTGTTAAGTATATGGTTAAGGGGGAACTAATGCTTCTCTCGGAGAAAGCTACTTCCAAAGCGAGCAAGAATGCTGCAATCTTGAATTCTGCATCGCCTCAATTTGCCCTAGCTTGAGTCAAAGCGAACCAACTGCAGATTCATTCTTTAGAATGTAGGAAAGCTTGAAGGTTTACCTTTTTATACAAAAGGTTGCAGGGCTGGTGACATGCTTCTGCGTAAAATACGAGATTGTCTTGTCAGAGCATTCTCATTGTCATCCTGTCCATTTCTGCTCTGTGATAAGGACTTGTACTCATCCCCCATTCGTCGTGAATAAGTACACTTACGTGATGCTCCCTTCGGGTTGTAGTAAGCTTGTGTACTTTATTCATTTTCTCCCTCATTCACTTCGATGGAGGACTCTCTAATTCGTAGAGGAAAATGAATGCCATGAAGATCTAACTCAACGTGTAGCATTCAACAGGTGGTATCTAATTCAAATGAAGTCTTCAATTTGTGGTATCAATCTCCTACGAAGTGAGATTGACTGGTAAGTGTTTCAATTTTAAGTACACTAAGTGAGCCGAAGCGTGCTAGAAACCTTCACTCACTACGTGGAAAATATAAAGTGAATCTGACACAAATACAAAGAGGAAAACATTCTTGTTTATCCTCGAAGTATGTAAGTCAGAAACATTTTAAATTAAGCAAAGAAATTCAATTTCTTATTCCAGTCGCTTCAGATGGCCAAGCGAGTGCTTCGTCACTCAAAGCTAGCCATCGCAAGCGAGTGCAGAACAGTCACTCAAGCGAATGCCTCTCAAGCGAGTCAAGGCGTAGCGGCCCAACTCGAAGCTAGCGGGCATGAAGCGAGTATGAGCTGTCTGCACTCGAGTGCAATTTTACTTTCTGCTGTGCATTTAATGCAGGTGCAGGAACGACGGAAATAACGGGCGCGTGTTCACACGTTTGAATTTGAAGCGGGAAAAGGCGGAGAAGATCCAGCCGTCGAATCTCAACAGCCCCCAATCTGGAGCCGTTCGATCAACGACGTATACGACAAGCCAACCATAGAAGGCCACGTGGCGACGCCGAGCAAGTGGCGGTTCACTTTTATTGTGATGACGCCGGACACGTCAGATCCATCACCGCACGTCCGCCGCCTACCTACAGGATTTTCGGCGTTATTACCGTCCTACCCCTGCCACGTCAGCCATAATCTAACTCTATATATATGGGACGAGGCAGAACTGCAAACCTTTCACAGCCTTCTAAATTTGCCATTCTCGTGCTAGATCTGTAATTACTCTGCAACTCACGAGTCTCAACCCTTTCTACTTCATTGTTAAAATTTTCTTCAAAATCTTTAAAAATCCACCATGGGCAAGAAAAAGAATACTGAAACAATGGAGAAGTTCATGACGAAAGTTGGCGATCACATCAACGTCGAGCCCCACCTCGACCCTATCGTCATAGAGAAGAATGGTTTCTTCCGTAGAGCCGTGACCACGGCCGGTCTATGGAAGTTCATAACTTTGATACCGACGAAGATTCTGGCGAAAGCCATTGGAGAGATTCTGCTGAATCTGAAGAAGGAACAAAATACATCTTCCTTCACTGATCCACGGACCAGGAAGCCGGTGGAGGTTGATATGAGTAAACTCATCGAGGTGTTCGATCTGCCAAGAGAAGGAGGAGATTCTCTGCTAGATCTAGGTCTGTCGGCCGGAGTGCAGTATGGCCGATTTGCAGTCGCTGGAGCAGATCCGAACTTCAAGGAGGCCAACATTCGCAAAAGTCTGAAGGAACCGTTCAATCTCATCTGCGAACTCTTTACGAAGAGCATTGCATGCTATGTCGGTTCCCTCGACACGCTGTCAGAAACGAAGCTGATCGGCACCACCGTGATCATCGACAGCCTCACTGGAACGAAATTCAACTGGCACGGGTGGCTTCTCAAGCAAATCCACGAAGCGGCTGACGATTTTGCATTCGTACCAGGAACTCCAGATAAGATTCTGCGCAAAGGAAAATTGAAATTCTTCTCAAGGCTGTCTGTCGCACTGGAAATGAAGTATCCAGAGATGATATGGCCAGAATCTGACACGATCATATACAACAAGCACACCATCTTCTATGAAAAGTGGAAGAAAACAAAAATCCCAATGGATCAGGGACTTCTAGTTGTAGAAGTGCCCGCAGCAAGGCAAGTTGTGGAAGCACAAGCTGAAGCTTCCCAAGCAAAGCAAGCCGCTTCATCTTTGAAACAAGTGGCTGCAAAGCAAGGGAAGAAGAGAGTGAAGCAAGACACTTCACCTGTCCAAGAAAGCGAGGCTGTGGAGAAGCCGCTTGAGGACATTGAAGTTAACAAATCTCAATCCTCACCTACTAAAACTACCCATATCCCTGAGCACACCCCAACCATGCATGAGAAGAAGCTAATGAGGGATCATGCAGAAGAGATGGAGGTTAAGAACGCAGAGATCGTAAGTTTACAAGACGAGATCATTAAAAAGAAGATGGAGTTGAAGGAGAAGGAGAAAGTGCTGGAGGCACAAGTAAATCTAGTGAATGATCTCAAGGACTCACGTGACGCAGAAAGGAGCCGCTTGAGAGTGGTGAATACCAAACTGGTCACAGTTGGTAAAGAGAAGGAGACGTTGGAAAAGGAGGTGAAGGAGCTGAAAAAGAAACTGGAGAATAAGGAGGGAGAGTTGGTGATGAAAGAAAGCGAACTCCTCAGTACCAAGAAGACTCTTGACTTACTTCGAACCCAATTGAAGAAAGTCAAAGAGGAGAGTGCCATTGACAAGAGAGAGCTTGAAAGTCTAAGGAAAAATGCACAGCCTCTTGACTTGAAGAGTGCTGAATTGTCGGAAAAGCAAGTCTTCACGTCTCGAACGGAAGAGATGTTTCATGTTGTACTTGACAAGATTGAGGTACTTCACAAGTCGCTTACTGGAAAGACAATCGTCCCAACCCCTGGTTTTGATGATGCCAAAAAGGGGGAAGGGATGGTACTGAAAAATGTCAATCTGTTGGAGCCACAAGGTGGAGTAATTGGAGCTGTTGAAGTAGAGAAATTGTTGGAGGAGAATAGTGGTACTGGAGAAGAGGAGAGAGAGGCGAAGTCTGCAAAGAAAGGCAAAGAAAAGCTCACTGAGAAGGAACCGCTGAAAAAGCCTGAAGAACCCCGCAAGCCACTTGGAGATAAAGTGCTTGCCTCTTCCATTGCTCGACATCCTCCAGTCACTGTGCTAACAAAGGAGGAAAGGCGGAAGCTAGCAGAGGCAAGCGAGACTATGGCTTGGGAGAGCGAGCGCCAGTTTAATTTGAAAACTCTTGCAGGTACTTCAAGCTCTCAAGCGCCCACTTCAGACGAAGCACCCACTTCATCTCCCCCATCATCAATAGTGAAGCGAACTGCTCCAGAAACTAAGAGAAATGATTCAGCGACCAAGCGCCAAAAAGTTGATAAGGCAGTTGTTCCAAGGGCAGAGAAGAAAAAGAGGTTAAGGACAAAACGACTGCAAGTCATTGACGAACGAATTGAGAAACACTTCAATGAAATGAAAGTCATCCAGTCCGTCTTGGTCAGAAGTATCTTTGTTCCAATCACACCAGAAGAATCCGATGCATGCCTAGATCAGGCTATGATCGACACATGTCACAAGACTGCGAAAGAAATGATTGACTCTGGCCGCTACCCTCTCAGAGAAGAACGCAATTACATTCGCAAGCAACTCAACAAGAAGCTTCCTTCCTGGAGCAGCGAGTCAGGAAAGAAGTTCAAAACAATCATAGCACAGATGTCCAGCCGGTCGGAGGAGGAGTTGGCTGTGCGCAGAAATGAGCACCCTGATGCCCGTGAGATCGAGCAGTTCATTCCTGACGAACTACTCGAGCAATGGCTACACTACAAGGAGAAGTTTATCAAAGCATACTACTATTGGGAGGTAGTGCCATTGCAGACTGAATGCTCAAGGGTCACCGCGCTCAACAACTTTCTTAGTGTCTATGATGAGAAATTTAGGCAAGAAGTCTTCGCTCTTGCACAGCTTGGAGAGCCTACACCCTTAATCATCAAGGTACCAGCTAAGAAGGAATTCATTATGCCATTCCTACCTGGCACCAGTATCCTCAATCGCAGCATCATCGACGCTGAGGTGGATGAAGCCTTCCAACTGGAAGAGACTTGGAGGAGGCCAAGTATCCACAGTGTTGAGTCGATGGAAGCAAGGGTTTTCAGTGCATACACCATACCCGAAGAAATGATTGCAAAGGATTTGGAGGCAGATGAAGAAGGAAAGGAGAAGGAGGAAGAAGGGAAGTGACGGAAGAAGGAAAGTAGGATGACAGGGAAGGAACTGCAGGAAACCTCTGAGTTTCAAGTTCCTTACATAATTTTTGTGTGAACTTCTTGTTCATATATCCAAATTTCAATTTCTGTCTCTTCTGTGTCATTTACTCGCTTTGTGAATGACTTTATATTTTCTGCTACAAACTCATTAATTTAACCGAAAAAAAAGGGGAAGGAACTTAAAAGAAAATTACAAACGAAACTGCAAAGGAAGCAGTCGCTTGGAGTTCCCTTCACGGTTAGATAGACTAGATTTATTTTTATCTAAGTCGTATGGGTTTTGGCATCATCAAAAAGGGGGAAATTGTTGGGAATTGTTAAGGACTAAATTGTTAAGGGGGAACTTCATGGGACATTTGATAAATGAAGTCATTTGTTTTGATTAGATCCCAAAACCCCAAGTGTCCTTTTCCCAAGCGACCCATTTTGATGTAGTTAATAGGTTAGAATTTTTCTAAGCCTACACTGTTAGGATGGTTCTTTTATTTTGCTTAGATTAGGCTTCAAAAGTTCAAGTGAAGGCCACTCACTTGAGTGTGTTTTCCAAAGCGAAGCAGGTCAAGCAAATCGAAGCGAAGCGTGCCGAAGAATTACGAAGCGAAGCGATCGCTATAGTAGATTCAAAGTGAGTCTGCCAAAGTGAAGCGAAGCGAGCGCTACAGTTCAAAGCAAAGCGAAGCGAAGCGAGCGCTACAGTAGATTCAAAGTGAGTCTGCCAAAACGAAGCGAAGCGATCGCTACAGTACTCAAAGCAGTTCAAAGCCAAAGCGAAGCGAAGCAAGCGCTACAGTGGAAAGTCAAAGCTAGTCAACTCTAGTCAACTATTTCCAAAGCAGTCACTAGGGAAAGTTAATTCCCGAAGCGGCTCACTACAGATTGACTACGAAGTGACTCAACTAAAGCGGACGCTACATCTTCAAAGCGAAGCGAGCCACTACCTACCAGAAAGCGACAGCACAAATTCCTGCTCCGAATTTGAACTCCAGTCAACTGGAGATCTTCGCATTTATTACGAGATCTCCACGTGTCGAAAGCGGAGAGGAGCAGAGGAGTTGACTGCCAGGCCGACAAAGGCGCCGCAACAGTACTGGGTCGCTCCAGTTACTGTTACACTTGGAAGTTAGCCAATTTTGGCAAAATGCCAAAACTGCGCGTCTGCAAAAGCTACTGCCTGCGCAAGTACTGTCGAGAGGAGGAGGGACAAGGCCACCAACCAAGCAACGGATCTCAGCCAACCCTCCGCCTATAAATAGTGAAGGATGAAGACGTGAAGAAGTAGAACACTACTTGAGCATTCGAGCGCATACAGCAAACAAACACTCCCAGCTTTCATAGCAATCTTCGAGTCTTTGTTTTCCAGTGTTCTCCGAGTTTCCAGTCCATTGGAACTCGTCTTCACAACCTTCACACTTAGAGTCTAAGCCCATTCCATATCCAAGCTTAGAAGAAGAGCTCTAGCCATCTTTGCACTTATTGTAAAGAGCTCTTCATAGTGTGTTTCGTCAACCAAAAACCCTAAACTCTGTCTGTTAGGTTTTTGAGTGTCGTCGTTAGGTTGTTCAGATCTAAGGCCCTTCTTTCATCGATTGAAGAAGCCTCGATCGTAGAGTTGAGATCCAAGCTTACACTTACATCGTTTGTGTAAAGCTCGATCGAAGCTAGGCTGTAAGGAGAGCCCGTAATCTCCCTGTCTGTCTGACTGAAGTGAGTGAAGCTTCTAGTCTAGTTAGGTTTTTGGTGTGAACCCGGAATCACCCAGCGTCTGTCAGATCCAGGCAAGTGAAGCCCGATCTCGACCAAGGTTTTTGAAGGACCCGTAACCTTCAAGTTCTTGAGTGAAAAGAACAGTTGCCGTCGTGCAACAAAGTGGACGTAGGAGCGTTATCTCCGAACCACTATAAATCTCTGTGTCGTATCTCTCTTACCTTAATCTCTTTACAGTATTCGATTATCCATTGCACGCGCATATAAACAAACTTAACTTGGATTTTCAATTACTTAGGAAAGATTATAGCTCACCAAATTCCGCACAAAGAGTAAAGTCTCACTCTTGATCAAGCTCTAAGCTTAGGTCAAGAGATTCGTGATTGCTTTAGATCTAGCCCTCGGCTAGGTCTTAGTATTTTCAAAGAGCACTTTACTTTATACTCTGAGTTAAGGAATTGAAGTTGAAAAACTTCAAAATACGTATTCACCCCCCCCCCCCCCCCCTCTACGTATTTTTCCTATAGCATACCGGGACCAACAATGAGACCTTCGCTCCTGTGGCACGGCTCGAAGCGATCAGATTATTTCTAGCCTATGCAGCGGCCAAGAAATTCAAAGTCTATCAGATGGATGTCAAGAGCACGTTTCGCAATGGTGAATTGAAGGAAGAAGTATATGTGGAGCAGCCACCGGGTTTCGAGCAAGGAGATAAGGTGTATCGATTGAAGAAAGCCCTATATGGGTTGAAGCAAGCTCCCAGAGCTTGGTATGATACCCTATCCCAATTCCTAGTGGATAATGGATTCCACAAAGGGAAGATAGATCAGACTCTCTTCACCATCAATCATGGAGAAGACATGCTATGGGTCCAGATCTATGTAGACGACATCATATTTGGGTCACCAAACCAGTCGCTTAGCGAAAAATTTGGAGAGCTTATGAAGACCAAATATGAAATGTCAATGATTGGCTTGATGAGCTGCTTTCTAGGTCTTCAAGTGAAGTGGGAGGATGATGGAATCTTCATCAATCAAGCTAAATATACTTGAGATATGCTTGCCAAGTTCGGTGTTCAACATGCCAAAGCTGTGAAGATCCCAATGAACACCAACTGGAAGATGGAGCCAGACCTAGATGGGAAGTCTGTGGATGCTACAGACTACCGATCCTTAATCGGATCCCTTCTATATCTCACTGCAAGTAGGCTGGATATAGCTTTTGCAGTTGGAGTATGTGCTCGCTTCCAAAGCAATCCCAAGCACAGCCATCTTGAAGCTGCCAAAAGAATTCCTCGATATTTGAAGGGCACTGTCAACATGGGACTATGGTATCCAACGGAGGACAATTTGGAGCTCACTGGATACTCAGATGCTGACTATGGAGGGTACCAAATTGATAGGAAATCAACTTCGGCCACTTGTCAGTTTTTGGGAAGCAAGCTGATCTCATGTGTTGGTCCCGGTTTGTTATAGGAAAAATACGGAGAGGGGGGGGGGGGGGTGAATACGTATTTTGAAGTTTTCAACTTCAAATTCCTTAACTCAGAGTATAAAGTAAAGTGCTCGTTAGAAATACTAAGACCTAGCAGAGAGCTCTATCTAAAGTAATCACGATTCTCTTGTCCTAAGCTTAGAGCTTGATCAAGAGTGAGACTTTACTCCTAGTGCGGAATTCGGTGAGCTATTATCTTTCCTAAATATTTAAAATTCCAAGTTATGTTTGTTTAGATGCAAGTGCAATGAATAATCAAACAAGGAAAATAAGGAGTTTAGGGTTAGAGAGATACGACACGAGATTTATAGTGGTTCGGAGATGAAGCTCCTACGTCCACTTTGTTGCTCTCGGCAAATGTTCTCTTCACTCAAGAACTTGAAGATTATGGGCTCTTCAAAAGCATGGTCGGGATCGAGCTTCACTTGCTTGGATCTGACAAACGACGCAGTGATTGCGGGTTCACTACAAAGACCTAAACTGGACTAAAAGCTTCACTCGCTTCAGTCCGACAACAGGGAGGTTGCGGGCTCTCTTTACAGCCTAGCTTCGATCGAGCATTACACGAACGAGGTAAGTGCAAGCTTGGATCTAGACTCTATGATCGAGGTTTCTACAATCGATGAAAGTAGAACCTTGGATCGGAACAACCTAACGACAAACACAAAAACCTAACGAACAGAACTTGGGTTAGGGTTTTTGGTTTACGACGAACACACTATGAAGAGCTTTTTACAGTAAGTGCAAAGATGGCTAGAACTCTTCTTCTAAGCTGGGATTTGGAATGGGCTTAGAACTCTATGTGTAAAGGTTGCGAAGACGAGTTCCGATGAGGCTGGAACTCGGAGAACACTTGGAAACAAAGACTCGAAGATTGCTCTAAGGCTGGGAGTGTTTGTTTGCAGTAGGCGCTCGAATGCTCAAGTAATTTTCTACTTCTCTTCGTCTTCATCCTTCACTATTTATAGGCAAAGGTTTGGCCGAGATCCGTTGCTTGGTAGGTGGCCTTGTCCCTCCTCCTCTCGACAGTACTTGCACAGGCTGGCTGCTTTTCAGACGCGCAGTTTTGGCTCTTTGCCGAAATTGGCTAAGTTCCAATCTTAGCAGTAACTGGAGTGAGCCAGTACTGTTGTAGCGCCCTTGTCGGCCTGGCAGTCAACTCCTCTGCTCCTCTCCGCATTCGACACGTGGAGATCTCGCAATTAATGCGACGATCTTCAGTTGACTGGAGTTCAAAATTGGAGCGGGAATTGTGTTGTCACTTTCTGGTAGGTAGTAGCTCGCTTCGCTTTGAAGTTGTAGCGTCCGCTTTGATAGAGTCGCTTCGGGTCATACTTGAAGCGTCTACTTTGGAAAACAAAATTTCCGAGTATTGCTTAAGTAAATTTTGACTCGCTTTGACTTTCGCTGTAGCGCTCGCTTTGCTTCGCTTTGGTGGACTCGCTTTGATTCCACTGTAGCGCTCGCTTTGCTTCGCTATTCTGCGGCACGCTTCACTTCAGCTCGTAGACTCGCTTCGCTTGGAGGACACACTCAAGCGAGTGGCCTTCACTTTAATTTTCTGTGGTCTAAAATCTAAGAGACTATAGCAAAACAAAGCCATCCTAACAGTATGGGCTTAGAAAAATTTCTAACCTATTATCTACATCAAAAATGGGTCGCTTGAGAATAGGGCACTTGGGGTTTGGGATCAAATCAAAACATATGTAACATTTCTAAAATGTCCCATATTGGTTCGCCCTTAACATATTTGTCCTTAACAATTCCCAACAATTTCCCCCTTTTTGATGATGCCAAAACCCAAAACAAACTTTTAGACAAAGAGATTTTGCCTACCTAACCGTGGAAGGAACTTCAAGCGACTGCTTCCTTTACATGTTCGTTGAAAATTTTCTATTAAGTTCCTTTCCCTTTTTTTTTTTCGGTTAAGTTATTTGAGTTTTGTAGCATAAGGATAAATCATTCACAAAGCTTGTAAATGACACAAGAGAGACATAAATTAAAATGAGATAGATGAACAACAGTTCACAAAATATGAGACTTGAAATTCAGAGATTTCCTGCAGTCTCGTCTTTGTCTTCCTTCTCCTTTTCTAACACCTCCTCTTTCTTCTCTTCCTTCTTCTCTTCTTCAACATCCTTCTCTATCACCTCCTCTTCAACAACATATGCAGAGAGTACTTTTACTTCCAAGGTTCCTACGTTGTAAATGCTTGGTCTCCTCCAAGTATGCTCCAGCTTGAAAGCTTCATCAACCTCTGCGTCTATGATTATTCGATCTGGAACGCTTGTGCCGTGCAGGAAGGGCATGGGGAAGTCCTTCGAAGCAGGCACTTTGACGATTAGAGGCATATGCTTCGCAAGCTCTGCAAGAGTGAAGACCTTCCGCCTAAATTTCTCGTCGTAGGCACACAGGAAGTTGTTGAGCGCATTGATCCTCGAGCACTCATTCTGAAGTGGCACTACTTCCCAGTAGTAGTACGCTTTGATGAACTTTTCCTTGTAGTACAGCCACCGCTCAAGTAGGTCATCGGGGATGAACTGCTCGATTTCTCGGGCATCAGGATGCTCATTCCTATGCACAATCAGTTCCTCCTCTATCCTGCTCGACATTTCCGTCATGATGGCGTTGAACTTCGTACTCAGCTCAGTGTTCCATTTCGGAAGCATCTCAATCAAACGCCTATGGATGTATTGTTGCTCTTCTCTGCGCGGGTAGCGACCGGAATCAATCATCTCCTTTGTGGTCACGTAGCAAGCGTCCATCCAAGCTTGCTTTACACACGCTTCTAACTCTTTTGGCAAGAAAGGAATGAAGGCGCTTCGAGTGAGGGCGGACTGGATGAGTCTCACTTCATTGAAGTGTTCCTGGATCCGACCTTCAATGATTTCAATACGCCTTGCCTTGATCTTTCTTTCCTTCTCCTCTTCCTCCTTTCTCTCTTCTCCTCGCTTCCTTCTCCTCTCCAACTGACCAGCTCTTGAAGCGACCGATTGTTTGATCTTTTGGCGCTTGGCCTCGGGATCATCTTCTCTAGTTTCGGGTGTGGTACGCTTCAAAGTCTGTTTAGGTGCTGGCGGTGGAGGCATGTCTTTCTTCTTCTTCTCTGCTTCACTTGGAGGGATGACTGTTGAGGCACTTGGAATAATGGCTTGACTGGATGAAGTGGCTCCACCAGTAGATGAAGTGGCTCCTGCAGTATCTGAAATAAGTGCAAGAGTTGAACCGGGCGCTTGGATTCCAGTAAGATTTCTCAGAGCTTGTAGATCAAACTGTAATTCCATTTCGCGGGCGAGGGCTTCGTCAGCTGCTATTTGCTGCTCCCTCTGTTCCCTGGTTAACACAGGAATAGGAGGGTGAGAAGTAATAGAAGAACCAAGCAGCTTCCCCTCAATCGGCTTGCGAGGCTCTTCAGTAACTTTATCTTTGCCCTTTTTCCTCGCAAGCTCAGCCCGAGCTTCATCCTCCTTCTTCATCTCCTTCTAAGATCCACTTCCTCCAACTCCACTACTTCCTTCGATCTCCATCCTCCTTTCCTCTCCACTTCCTCCGACTCCACCTTGTAACTCCAGAGTCTCAACTCTTTGCTTCTCAATACCTTCCTCCTTTTTGGCATCATCACTGCTGGGGGTTGGGGTGATTATCTTTCCAGATACAGTTTTGCGTAGCTCCTCAAACTTGTCAAACACGGCGTGGAGTATCTTCTCGGTCCGTGTCGCGAAGACATGTTCTTCAAATAGTACAATCTCCGCCGTTTTGATTGAAACTTCTTCCAGCAGGTATTCGCACTACTTCTCCCTCTCCTTGACAGAGGCCATCAGCCTCTCAAGTGACTCACATTTCTGAAGCGAGCGGCCAGCTCCGCTTCGATCTTCGCACGTATTTGCTTGCGCTCTTCCTCGATAGTGAAATTGAGGAAGTCCTGAGAGGCTTCAAGTTCTGCCTTTGCAGTAGTTATGGCGCTTTCTTGGTTGTTGAGTGTCACGCTAAGTTGGGTAGCTTCGACAATTCTAACCGCAAATTCACTGGCCCTCTCCTGTGCTTGGTTAACTTGGATAGCTAACTCTGCATGTTTTAGGTCCATGGCTTGAGCACTTCTTTGCCAGCTCTCAAGCTCTTTCTTCTCCATGTCACGCTCTAGCTTCAGAACCTTCATCTCCTGTTCTAGCTTGTCAAGAGCCTTCTTGGTTCTAATCAGATCACTACCCTTCATGACCAGATCAGCGTCCTTCTTCTCCACCTTCTCCTTCAACACTCTTACCTCCTCCTCCAACTTCTTCTTCTCTTCTCCAATAGACACCAGCTTGGCATTGACTTCCCTCAAGCGACTCCTTTCCGCATCAAGCGAGTGCTTGAGTTCAGTGATGGATTTTTCCTGGTCTCCCACCAGCTTCACATTTTCCTCCAGTATCTTCTCCTTCTCCTCCAACAGCTTCGCCTTCTCCTCAACTGTCTTCTCCAGCTCACCCCTTTTCTTGTCAAAATCTGCACGCAGATTATTGACTTCCAGTACTTTCTCTGTTAGCTCCGCATCCTTCCTTGTGATCTCACTTTGAAGGTTAGAGATTTCCACATCCTTCACCTCCGCCTCCTCCGCATGCTCTCTCATCAGCCACTGCTCGTGAGGGGTCAGCACTCGAACAGGAACTGAAGCGTCTGGATAGGCTTGCTTCACCTTTGCATCCAGCTTGTCCCAGAAGCTGGTTCAATCGAGAAATGCGTGGAAGCCATTTTCTCCAATGAAATCGAGTAGTTTTCCCTCCATCTGAATGAGCTCTTCATCTTTGAAGGCTTTTAAGAGTCTGAAGACTTTGTAATATTCAGCGCCGCGGTAGGTGATGTAGGTGAGAAAGTCGACGGTCTTGGTGTAGAACTCGTCGGACATCGGCACGGAGGAGTAGCGGGTTTTGATTATCTCTGCAGTCTGCTCTCTATCTCTCACGTATCTTTCGAGAGCCTCCACTTCTGCAGGGACCTTGGGGAGTTGGAATGCTGGAACGATGGTTCCGGTAATTTGGGCGGTATCGGCTGTAGTTGCCGATGACGAAGGGGATTGGGTTGATGAAGAGGTTTGGGAGGTTTCAGTTATTTGTATGGTTTCAGTGGCTGGCTGGGGGGCTTGGATTGGTTGGAACAGGGTGAATGCAGCAGATGGATTTGTGCTGAGAAGTGGGATAAGGGGTAGTTGGAAAGAAGAAGTGGATTCTTCTTCATGTGGAGAGAGGGGGGATTTCTGGGTATGTGGTTGGCCGATGATGAGGCTGGGGGTTCTGGTGGTTGAGTATGGGTTTGGATTGGGGTTTTCTGTGTTTGAGTTTGTGGTGGGGGAGTTTGGATTTTATTGGGTGAAGGCTGGGGTTGAGTACTTCGGCCTCCTCAAGCGGCTGCTCCTCAGCCTCGCTTGACTGTTCTGCACTCGCTTGCGATGGCTCGCTTGGAGTGACGTAGCACTTGCTTGGCCATCTGAAGCGACTGGAATAAGAAATGAAATTTCTTTGACTTTATTTAAAATGTTTCTGACTTACATACTTCGAGGATAAACAAGAATGTTATCCTCTTTGTATTTGTGTCAGATTCATTTCATATTTTCCACATAGTGAGTGAAGGTTTCTAGCACGCTTCAGCTCACTTAGTGTACTTGAAATTGAAACACTTACCAGTCAATCTCACTTCGTAGGAGATTGATACCACTTATTGAAGTCACTTGATTTGGACATCACTTGATGACTCCATTTGATGATGTTGTTTGAAGCTTGTTGATACCACCTGTTGAATATTATATCTTCTTGGTACCACTTGTTGGATATTATACGTTGGACTCGATCTTCTTGGCATTCATCTTCCTCTACGAATTAGAGAGTCCTCCATCGAAGTGAATGGGGGAGAAAATGAATATAGTACACAAGCTTACTACAACCCGAAGGGAGCTTCACGTAAGTGTACTTATTCACGATGAATGGGGGATGAGTACAAGTCCTTATCTCAGAGCAGAATAGGACAGGATGACAATGAGAATGCTCTGACAAGACAATCTCGTATTTTATGCAGAAGCATGTCACCAGCCCTGCAACCTTTTGATGAAAAAGGTAACCCTTCAAGCTTCCTCCTACAAGCTACAACATGAATTTGCAATGGACTCGCTTGACCCCAGATTAGGGTTAGTTGAAGCGATGCAAGATTCAAAGTGGGGGAGGAATGAATAGACATCCGACATTTCAACTCAATGAAGAGTGAGTAAGGAATGGATGTTTATCCACGATGAAGGAGATGAGAAGACTTGCTCCTCTTCGGCGGAAAGATGGGAAGAGGACGCAAGGTCTAGGTGCCAGCCCTGCCTAAGCTTTCACCATTTTTACGTGGGAAGGCCCGATACAAGACCCTACAACCGTTACTAGAAACGGCACTTGCGAGTGTTTATACCCACTCGCTAGGAATCTTAGGCTAGGTAGCAGCTTTCCTTGCTCGCTTTGGAAGTAGCTTGCTCCGAGAGTAAACAATAGTTCCCCCTTAACCAATGGCTTAACAATTCCTGTAAACGGGTAGGGAACGTCTTCCAACACTCCACCTTTCTCCACCTTATTTCTCCTTCTTCAAGCGAGTGGAATTTTAAAGTGACTCGCTTGAGTTGGTGAAGATCCGAAGCGAGTGACGCTCAAAGAACAAGCGAACACTCCTTCGTGCATCCTGGATCTAGCATACTTCACCAGGGTCTAGCAACCCTAATTCCATGCATAGCTGATTGAAGCGAGACTCAGCTAGAGGCTTGGTGAGGATATCTGCTCGCTGGAGATCGTTATGGATTTTCTCGAACTTGATATCCTTCTTCTCGACATGATCACGAATGAAGTGATGTCGGATTTCCACATGCTTGCATCTGGTGTGTAGCACTGGATTTTGCGAGATGCATATAGCACTGTTGTTGTCGTAGAATATTGGAATTTCATTCACTTCAACTTTGTAGTCCTTCAACTGCTGACGAAGCCATAGAATTTGAGAACAGCAGCTTCCAGCGGCCATATATTCAGCTTCAGTCATTGAAGTGGCTACACTCGTCTGCTTCTTCAAAAACCATGAAATCAGCTTGCTTCCCAAGAACTGACAAATGCCCGAAGTTGATTTCCTATCAATTCGGCACCCTCCATAGTCAGCATCTGAATATCCAGTGAGCTCCAAATTGTCCTCCGTTGGATACCACAGCCCCATGTTGACAGTGCCCTTCAAATATCCAAGAATTCTTTTGGCAGCTTAAAGATGGTTGTGCTTGGGATTGCTTTGGAAGCGAGCACATACTCCAACTTCAAAAGCAATATCTGGCCTACTTGCAGTGAGATATAGAAGGGATCCGATCAAGGCTCGGTAGCCTGTAGCATCCACAGACTTCCCATCTAGGTCTGGCTCCATCTTCCAGTTGGTGTTCATTGGGATCTTCACAGCTTTGGCATGCTGAACACAGAACTTGGCAAGCATATCTCGAGTATACTTTGCTTGATTGATGAAGATTCCATCATCCTGCTGCTTCACTTGAAGGCCTAGAAAGCAGCTCATCAAACCAATCATCGACATCTCATATTTGGTCTTCATAAGCTCTCCAAATTTCTCGCTAAGCGACTGGTTTGGTGACCCAAATATGATATCATCTACATAGATCTGGACCCACAGCATGTCTTCTCCATGATTGATGGTGAAGAGAGTTCGATCTATCTTCCCTTTGTAGAATCCATTATCCACTAGGAATTGTGATAGGGTATCATACCAAGCTCTGGGAGCTTGCTTCAACCCATATAGGGCTTTCTTCAATCGATACACCTTATCTCCCTGCTCGAAACCCGGTGGCTGCTCCACATACACTTCTTCCTTCAATTAACCGTTGAAAAACGCGCTCTTGACATCCATCTGATAGACTTTAAAATTCTTGGCCGCTGCAAAGGCTAGAAACAGTCTGATCGCTTCAAGCTGTACCACAGGAGCGAAGGTCTCATCAAAATCGATTCCTTCCTCTTGGCAGTAGCCCTTAGCGACGAGTCGCGCCTTGTTCCTCACAACGTTGTGGTCCTCGTCCATCTTGTTCTTGAACACCCACTTGGTGCCAATAACATGCTGGAATTTTGGACGATCCACGAGGTATCATACGTAATTCCTGGTGAACTAATTCAGCTCTTCTTGCATGGCGATCACCCAATTGGAATCAGCTAGGGCTTCTTCCACGCATGTTGGCTCTATGTTTGAGAGAAAACAGCTGAACATGGCACTTTCTCCAAACACTTGACTTCTGGTCACTACACCCTTTGATGGATCTCCAATGATCTGGCTTGGTGAGTGATCCTTGAGCCACGCTCGCTTGGATCCACTAGCTTCACCTTCATATTCTTCCAGGTCGCTTGTTTCACCTTCTGAAGCGACTGGATTGGGTGCTTGGCCTGCACTCGCTTCAGGAATCTTGGGGGCAGCTTCAACTTTTCCTTGGACAGTCTGCTCGCTTGAGTCCTTGACTTCTTCATCATCATCGAGCATGTCCCAAGATAGTGAATTGATGGGTTCCTCGCTTGTCTTTCCTTCTTTAGATTGAGCCTGTTCCTGTGGAAGACTCAAAGAAGATTCATCAAATACGACATGGGTGATTCCTCCACAATTAGGGTTTTACAATTGAACACCCTGTAAGCTTTGCTCGATGTAGAATATCCTAAGAATATTCCGTCATCAGCTTTGCTTTCAAAGGCTTTCAATTGTGACTTCCCATTATCATGGATGAAGACCCTACAACCAAAAATATGGAAATAAGAAACGTTAGGAATTCTCCCTGTCCATATTTCATATGGTGTATTGTCGTGCCGGTTGCTGAGAAGCGTCCGGTTCTATGTGTAGTATGCTGTATTGGCAGCTTTAGCCCAATATTTCATCGGAAGCTTCGAATCAGCAATCATAGTTCGAACGGCTTCTTTGATGATCTGATTTCTTCTTTTAGCAACTCCATTCTGCTGAGGTGTGCTTGCTGTGGATGTTTGATGTGCAATACCATGCTCTGTGCAGTAAGCTTCAATAGTAGAGTTTAGAAACTCTGTGCCTTTGTCGGAGCGGATGGTGACAGTCGTTTGGTTCTTTTCCACAGCTAGTCGCTTGAGTAGTTGTGGTAGCTTGGTCAGTGTCTCCTTCTTGCTGAAGAGAAATACGATCCAAGTGTAGCGAGAGAAGTCGTCGACTACAACTAGAGTGTACTTTCTTCCATTTACACTAACTGGAGTGACTGGACCAAACAGATCCATATGAAGCAGCTCGAGCACTCGCTTGGATGAAGCTTCTTCAAGACTAGCGAAGTGCTTCTTCGTCTGCTTCCCTCGTTGGCATGGTGAGCATGGATGGTCTTTAACAAAGACCTCATTGGGAATGCCTTGCACTGACAAACCGATATTTTATATGCATTTCAAGATGATTTTGGTAGGTTTTGGCTTTGATATATGTGCTTAAATGAATAGGAAATTATAGGTTTTTACAATTTATGCATTTTCTATATGCTTTGCACTTTCTCTCGTTTTCCGTGCTAATTTCAGGTGCTATGGCAATTTTCTGGGAACACTGGACTTATGCTATGTCAAAGAGGATTGAAAGAGGAAGCCGTAGCACTTTACGGATTAATTTTCCGATGCCGGACGAGAGAGAACAAGCCAAAACCGTGAGAGCGCGAAAACTGTGAAATGTGGGCGGAAATGCATAAGTCAACCTTCGGTCAACTTTCCGGAAATTACAGATTTTACCCCACCTTTTCAACTCAAGTTTCTATTAATTGCAATTTGACCCCAACTTATGGGAAGATTATAAATACTCCTTTATTTGCCTCATTTGGCATCTTTTATGACTTGTAATTCACTTTTGCACTCTCTCTTAGAACCCTAGCTATTTTCCCTCTTTCTTCTTTAGTATTTTCAAATTATGTTAAAGATTATGCTTGGAGTTTGAAGAGATTATTGAAGATTTCTTCTCTACCTTTCTTCCTTGTTCTTTCCATTATGTTTTCTCTCATTTTTGATGGTTTGATTGCTAGATCTATTGCTAGCTAAGCACCTTTATGGTTCCAAGTAATGGATGATGTGATTTAGATGTTGGGTGCTAGTGTTTAGGATGTTGATTTACCTTCCCCTTGAATTGCCTATGGATTGGGACTTTATTTGAATGCATGACTAATTGATCACTAGGAGTGCATCTAAGGTGTATGATGGAATGCCTAGGAAGCTTCCATTCATAGCACTTGGCATCAATTCATACTCATATCACTTGATTGCATCTCATATGATTCCTAGAAAAAATTAGATGGGTTGGATGATAGTTGGTAGGTTATCTTATACTAAAATGAGCTATTTGGAGTTGGTAGGGCATTTAAAGGCTTAGAAAGCATTTATTGTTCTGTTGATCTACTTGTTGATCACCCTAGTAAGGTAGGTTAACATATATGATATAAGAGACCATTCAAGGTGGATTAAAGTGGTTTGAAGCATCTAGATTCCAAAGCCCTCATCATAGTCACATCGGAAGTTACTTGGATCCATACCTTTATTACTTGAATTTTCATTAGTTTACTTGCTAGTTTCATTTACTTATTGCATGTTTAAGTTTGTCATTTACTTACTTCATTGCCTAGTTTATAGAAAACACCAAACCAAGTCTATGTGCTCAAATAGGATAATAGAGACAAGACGAACTACTTGATTATCTCTCGACACATTCACTCCTCGCGTTCAATACTCGGACTTCCAAAGTTCGATATTATTGCTAGGTTAGAAATAGCCTAGTCAATTTTTGGCGTCGTTGCCGGGGAGTGAATAGATTGATGATCAATAGATTGTTTAGTTTCTTGTTGCTAATTTGAGCTTGTTTTTTTTATAGATAGGATGGTATTGTGCTTGTTGATTCAAGCATTTTATTGGACTATTTTTGATTTCTTTATTGGTGTGCTTGATAGGTACACACTTCATAGATCCAAGGTTAAACATGTGGAATCTTTTGTTTTGGATTATGAGAAGAGAGAAAGAACTTCCAAAGAGCAAGATGTTGAAATCAATCGTGAAGTGGAAGTTCTTAGGAAGCAATTGGAGGTTATGGAAGCAAGATTGGACGAGCAAAGGAGAAGAACCCAAGAGGTTCAATTAACTCCTATAATTGAAATATTCCAACCTCCAAAAGAAATTTACCAAGGAAGAGAATGGGGCACGATAGATGCACCCAACTTTGAGCTCAAGCCGGGTTTGATTCGTTTGGTTCAAGCAAATCAATTCGGAGGAGAAGTCACCAAGGACCCAAATGATCATCTATACTCATTCCTCAAAATTTGTGATACCCTCAAGCTTGAAGGAGTGCCAAATGACACAATCCGGATGAGACTCTTCGGATTTTCACTTCGTGACCGAGCTAAAGAGTGGTTCAAAGGTCTCAATGGGAAGTCAATCAAATCATGGGAAGACCTATGCAAAGCTTTTCTCTTGAGATATTTTCCACCTTCTAAGGTACAACGCCTAATCTAGGAGATTTATCAATTTACCCAACATGAGGATGAGATGATATTCAATGCTTGGGAGAGATTCCGTGAACTCTTAAGGAAATGCCCTCCACATGGCCTAGATGAGAGTCTACAACTCTTCTTCTTCTATGGTGGTTTGAGTTCACAAACAAGAACTATGGTAGATGCTACCTCCGGAGGTTGCTTGCTAAATCGAGATGTGAAGGAAGCCATGAGGATTGTTGAAGATATGGTTTCTAATTCTTCTCAATGGCCTATGGAAAGGGTAAATTTGAAGAAAGATATCTCCATGTCGGATGATAAATATGAAGAGCTTGCTTCCCAAATTACCAACCTCAAGAAGAAGCATGAAGAGATTAAAAAAGTGTTGATAGAAGCACGAGCTTGGCAAAGACCTAAGAATGGAGGAATTCTTGGCCAAGAAGAGGCGATTCACATCAATCAACAACCTCTCTCGGTTTTTCAACAACTTGTGGAAGATGATCCACTCCAACCTTGGAGCTATGAAGCTCCATCGATGCCTCTATTGTCAATGCCTTTCCATGAGATTCAACAAGAGGAAATACCATGTGTAAAAAATGATGAAGGTATTTCTCTTACTCATCTTCCCCAAACTTCTATAGAGAATGATGATGTGAGTGAGTTGAATGATGGTATCATGAATGATATATCATTTCCTTTTGAGTTTGGATACGAGAATCATGCTAAGTTTGGAGGAGAGAAGAGGGAAGATCTTGTGGAAAGTACTCTTCATGAAGAAGTTGTAAAGATGAGCATTGATAGGTTGGAAGAGTTCAAGAAGTTGGATGTTAATTCTCATTTGGTTGGTTTGTTAAGTAGTATGCCAAATCATGAAAAGTTCTTGGAGGATGTAGACAAGAGAAAGGTTAAAATGGATGATGATATGACCATTGAGTTATCGGAGGGATGTAGTGCTAGACTACAAAGAGAATTCCCCAACAAGGAAAGCGATCTTGGAGATTTCACAATTCCTTGTGAAATTGGTGATCAAGTGCTAGAGAAGGTCTTGTGTGACATGGGTTCAAGAGTGAACGTCATGCCTCTTCCTATCTTTGAACGTTTGAAGATTGGAACCCTTATGCCCACAATGACTATATTTCGAATGACGGATCGTTCAATCACAATTCCTTGGGGAAAGATCGACAATGTGCTCATCAAGATTGGAAAGTTCATCTTTCCGGTGGATTTCTTCTTTCTTGACAGAGGAGCACAACATTCCTTTGATCCTTGGTATGCCCTTTTTGTCTACAAGCCGAGCTTTGATGGATGTTTGTGATGGAAGCCTCACTTTCCGAGTTGATGAAGAGGAAGTGACATTCTATAAGACAAAACTTGAGAATGAATTGCCAACTCCAAGAGAAAAGGTTCTAGTTCCAAGTCCCAAGAGAGGTGGCATGATGATGAATGAAGTGAAGTTCCAAGAAAAGAGTGTCAATCCTTTACATGTGAGGTTTACAAGTTTTGGAGGTCAAGAGGGAGCCTCGTTTGATGTGCCATGAGCTCAATTGAGGTATCGTCGAGCTAGCGATGTTAAACAAGCGCTCGTTTGGAGGCACCCCAACACGTATCCTTTGTTTACTCGTTTTTTCTTTAAGTTTAGTTTGAGTCGTTTTATTCGAATAAGAGTTGAGAGTGGGTTAATATGTTATGGAAAGGAATTTCTAAGTGTTGGATGTTTTTCCATGCCTTAGAAAAATTTTGAGAATTTTCAAGTTTTTGAAGTCCAACACTTAGAAAAATTTTCGGAGGTGAAATTCCAGTTTTGCGTAGTTCGGCGGTAAAATCAAAAAGAAATAGCAAAACTTGTCAGAATTCGATTCTGTTGATTGAGTTGAGTTCCTATGACTCAGGAGTAGGGGGAGGACCGACTTTCGTCCCGGACCGGCCCGGAAACGCCCGGGCCAAGCCCGGGGAACAGACTCGTCTGCGACCAAGGCTTTGGTCGCTGGTTTGGTCGCAATCCACTATGTAGTCTGCGACCTAGCCCCAACTCGCAATCCACGATACTTCCGAAGGCATCACGTCTGCGGTCAATGGGCGTTGACCGCTGCTCCCCCTTTCCCCCCTATTTTTCAATTTGTTTTTCCATTTTCTTTTTGCTATTATCTCTTATCTCCTACACCTCTCTTACCTCATTTATCTCACTTATTCATTTCTTTTTCTTGAGATGATGAACATGTTCTTGAAATTGAAAAGTCGAGAGGAGCAAAGCATGACGAAGAAAAGGAATCAACTTAATCGAGCATGTACCGGAATGAGCAACTTGGAACGTGATTTACATCGCAAGTCCGGACCTTTGTGAGTGTAGTTTAAATTCCTTATTATTCTTCCCTCCAAACTCATTTTAGATTTTATTTCTAAAATAAGTTTGGGGGAGGGGGGTAGGATTAGGTCTTTAAACTACTTTTCTCTCTTCAGTTTTTCATTAAAGTTGCGATTTTTAAGCTTGTATTTGCTTGATGAAGTTGATTGTGCTTAATTGGATGCTTGAAAAGGATGAATTTGTTTGAGTGTGTTTGGTATGTGATGAGAGTGTATAAGTTGGAATGCGATTCAAGTGGTTCATATGTGTGTAAATGTATGCTTACTTGCAAATTTTGCAAAATTTTTAAAATTTCTTTCGAATGAATCACTTGAAGTATTGGTTTTCATATCATGTTTTTCACTCCTTTGCTTTCAAGAGAGATGTCGATGATGAAGTTGAGCGAAAAATGGTATCATATTTTTGGAGTCTTTCATGTGTGTATTGAGCATAAAATGGTTGCGTGACACGATTAACTAGGAATGATCGATCTTAGGCACATGAACTCTAAACAAAAGCTTGTGAGGTTTGAGCCAAAACGTTTAATTGATAACGTTCTTTTTCTTTCTTGAGAGTTTGCCATGTATTGCATTGTTATCTTCTAGAACTTGCCTCTAATCTCGATCGAGGTTGCTATATGTGACACTAGAACTTAGAAATGATTTTAGGCCCTCACTTGTTTGCCTCATTATTCCCTAAACACTAACCAAATGAAACGTTAACTTTGTGGTCCCCCTTGAGCCTTTGAAGCCCTTGTTGCTAAACCGGATGAAAGGGGGTGAAGGTTGGTTATGGGAATCCATTGAGAGGTTGTAAAGTTGTGAGATAACAAGGTTTGAGAAGTTTGATTGAATAGGTCGTTTCGAGATGAAAATACTCCTATAAGCTCTAAAAGGGAAAAAAAAAAAAAAAGGAAAAAAAAGTGATGAGAAAAGAAAAGAAAGAGTTTGAATAAAGGTAGTTGTGAATGAGAGCATAAAGGAGTTAATCATGAATATTTGAGAAGCTTCGATCAAAGCTTATTAAAGTGTGTAAAAAGGTGAAATGGTGATGGTAGAAGGTGGAGAAATTCACACTTGGAGTGGAGAGAAGGTGAAAGTACTTAGGAGATTTCTTAGTCACTTAGTCTAAAAATCCCTACCTAAACCAATGTCCCCACATTACAAGCCTAAATAAAAGACCTAATTGATCTTAGTTCGAGTGCACAATCAAGCGATGGAGATCTTGAGATTTAGGGCAAGCTTATGGTAAGAGCAATGCATGCATGAGTTCGATGAGTGTAAACTTCCTTCCATACACTTGAGAGAAAGAGCGATACACGTATACCTAGTGAGGTTTGGAGTTTCATTATGCTTGAGTGATTGATTTCTTAGTTGAAAGTGTTGTGTGATTATGGATTGTTCGATGCACCTTGGGAATTCCATGATTGAAAATGCTTTGTTGAGTGAGTACTTTGAGACATCGATGATCTTGAATTGCATACCCATTCGGTTTGAGTGTTTTGATTGTTTTGTTCCATTTTCGGGACGAATAATGGCTTAAGTTTGGGGGAGTTGACAAACCGATATTTTATATGCATTTCAAGATGATTTTGGTAGGTTTTGGCTTAGATATATGTGCTTAAATGAATAGGAAATTATAGGTTTTTACAATTTATACATTTTCTATATGCTTTGCACTTTCTCTCATTTTCCGTGCTAATTTCAGGTGTAGTGCCAATTTTCTGAGAACGTTTGACTTATCCTATGTCAAAGAGGATCGAAAGAAGAAGCCGTAGCACTTTGCGGATTAATTTTCCGATGCCGGACGAGAGAGAACGAGCCAAAACCGTGAGAGCGCGCAAACTGTGAAATGTGGGCGGAAATGCATAAGTCAACCTTTGGTCAACTTTCCGGAAATTACAGATTTTACCCCACCTTCTCAACTCAAGTTTCTATTAATTGCAATTTGACCCCAACTTATGTGAAGATTATAAATACTCCTTTATTTGCCTCATTTGGCATCTTTTATGACTTATAATTCACTTTTGCACTCTCTCTTAGAACCCTAGCTATTTTCCCTCTTTCTTCTTTAGTATTTTCAAATTATGTTGAAGATTATGCTTTGAGTTTGAAGAGATTATTGAAGATTTCTTCTCTACCTTTCTTCCTTGTTCTTTCCATTATGTTTTCTCTCATTTTTGATGGTTTGATTGCTAGATCTATTGCTAGCTAAGCACCTTTATGGTTCCAAGTAATGGATGATGTGATTTAGATGTTGGGTGCTAGAGTTTAGGATGTTGATTTACCTTCCCCTTGAATTGCCTATGGATTGGGACTTTATTTGAATGCATGACTAATTGATCACTAGGAGTGCATCTAAGGTGTTTGATGGAATGCCTAGGAAGCTTCCATTTATAGCACTTGGCATCAATTCATACTCATATCACTTAGTTGCATCTCATATGATTCCTAGAAAGAATTAGATGGGTTGGATGATAGTTGGTAGGTTATCTTAGACTAAAATGAGTTATTTGGTGTTGGAAGGGCATTTAAAGGCTTAGAAAGTATTTATTGTTCTGTTGATCTACTTGTTGATCACCCTAGTAAGGTAGGTTAACATATATGATATAAGAGACCATTCAAGGTGGATTAAAGTGGTTTGAAGCATCTAGATTCCAAAGCCCTCATCATAGTCACATCGGAAGTTACTTGGATCCATACCTTTATTACTTGAATTTTCATTAGTTTACTTGCTAGTTTCATTTACTTATTGCATGTTTAAGTTTGTCATTTACTTACTTCATTGCCTAGTTTATAGAAAACACCAAACCAAGTCTATGTGCTCAAATAGGATAATAGAGACAAGACGAACTACTTGATTATCTCTCGACACATTCACTCCTCGTGTTCGATACATGGACTTCCATAGTTCGATATTATTGCTAGGTTAGAAATAGCCTAGTCATGCACCAAGCCTTTGCGAGCTAAGCGATTGATGGTCTTGAAGTTGAGATGATTCAAGCGTCTATGCCAAAGCCATCCTATTTCTGTAGCACTTCTTGCAACTAGGCACGTCTCCTCTTTGCATCTGTCCCATTGTGCAATGTAGACATTCCTTTGTCTAATTCCAGTTAGCACAATCTGGGACGTGAGTTTGCTCTTCACAATGCACTTGTTGGAAATATATTCCACCTTGTATCCATTATCACAGAATTGTGAAATGGATAGCAAGTTGTGCTTAAGTCCTTCTACATAGGAGACTTCTTCTATTGTGAGCTTTCCAATCTTTAGTGCGCCATATCCTTTGGTGCTTTCTCGAGAGTTATCACCAAATGTAACGTATGGACCCTTCTTCTCTATGTAGTCATGAAGTAGAGCTCTTATGCCGGTCATGTGTCTTGAACAGCCACTGTCCAAGTACCAGATTTGTTGACCCTCTCTTGGCATGGGATCCACGGCGCTCACCTGCATTTAGACAGATTTTGGTACCCAAATCAGTTTGGGTCCTTGCAGGTTAGTTCCCTTAGGTACCCACACTTGCTTCACTTTCTTTTGAAAGGTAGCTTGTGTCTTGGGTTTCTCGACCTTTGAAAATGTGAGTTCTTCCTTGAAGCAGCTTCACACGTGCAGCAATGTGTGCAAGAGGGGTAGTGGCTCACTTGAGGCATACCTATGCTCTTACCCGCTCGCTTTTATCCTGAAGCGACTCGCTTCGGATTAGCTACGGGCTTAGAGACTGACTTAGGGTTTACAGTCTATCGAAGCGGCTCGCTTGGTTTCCTCGAAGCGGTCAAACTAGGGTTTTGACCCCGACTCGCTTGAGAAACCTTGGAAGTTTGAAGCGACCTCCTTGGTGCTTCGAATTCTTCCCCCTCAACGTTAGTCCGGTTGGACCATCTCCAGTCCGGATAACGTGACACATAGACATTACTCCTTTCTTGAAAGGGATATCCTTTGTCTCTGGTGTCTTGGTCTGAGACTTAGAAGCTACAACTGGTTTCTCTTTACCTTTGGATTGGTAAAATTTAGCATTGTGAGTGCTAGGGACAGTTGGTCTTTGCTTGCCCATAGATTTTGCCCTTGAAGATATAGACATATTCATTGGCTTCTTCTTTGGGTTCTCAGCCATTTGGCCTTTATCCTTGTTGGTGGTCGCTTTGGAGGCAGTGGGCACATCCAAAGTGACTGATGGTGTTATGTTTGAAGCACCAACAAAGATAGTGGGCTTGGAAGGTCCATCCTCATATCCAAGCCCTCCCTTTCTACCAAAGGGTAGAAGTGAGCTCTCTAGTGCCTGCCTAGCATATGAGGCTTTGTTTAAATTGGCCACTAGATTGGATTGGGCTTCATACCTTCCTTCCAAGCTTTGATGTCTAGCGAAGAGATCCTCGAACTTACTAGTCATAGCCCTTAAGTTAAGTTTGACTTCGTCAAGCTCAATGGCTAGCTTTCAGTTCTCCTTCTCGCTTTGAGACAAAGCTTGTTTCAACGCTTCGTGGTCGCTTGACAATTTCTTGTGTTTGACAAGTGACTCATTCCATGTCGAGGAATGAACTTCCTCATGATCAGTGTGTGCCAGTGTAATTGAAGTGATTGAAGGGTAGAAGAATACCTCCCTAGTCTCTTCGTCGGTGAGAGCCATGAGTCCCAGATCCTCTCCCTCGCTTGAGTTAGGATCTGTGAATGCATCGGAGTCGCTTGAAGGAACTTCAGTTGAAGCGACCGGCATTTCATTCGCTACGAGCGCTCGCCTGGGAGTATCTCTCTTGGCCTTCAGTTCCTCACGTTCTTTGGCACTTAGCTTTGGGCAGTCAGATTTGTAGTGGCCCATCATGTCGCGTGGGATCGACTTTGTCGTCTCTTCTCTTTTCCCTTTTCCTTCTCGAGCATTAGTGCTCCTCCCTTTGTACTGCTTGTAGAATCTCTTGTATTTGCCCACATGCGAGTTCATTTTGTTGAAGTTCTTGGATAAGAACGCAACATGCTCTTCCAGCTCTTCCCTTGTCATCTTGGCTAGCGACTGGTCGCTTGGCCCTTCAGCAGCTTTGAAAGCTACGCCCTTTGACGTCGTGGGAGCTTCATCCTCATCGAGGTTCATTCAATTTAGATCAAATTCGTGAGCTTTGAGTTCGGAGAACAGAATCTCCGGTGTGAGCTTTGATAGATCCTTCGTAGCTAGGTACAACTCCTTCATTGTCTGCCACATCCTTGTGAGAGCACGAACAATCTTCAGATTCACCTCTTTGTCAGTGAGTTCTTTCCCAAGTGAGTTGAGAGTTGCAGTAATGTTGGTAACTCTCAGCTCGAAGGTGTCGATGGATTCTCCTGACTTCATTACTAGGCTTTCAAATTCCCGCATCTGAACGGCAAGCTTGTTTTCTTTTATTTTGTCTGTGCCTTGAGAAATGAGGGCTAGGGTTTCCCACATTTCTTTCGCCGTTACGCACTTCCTTATCCGTGGTAGATAGGCGTCCGACACGGTACTCTGCATCGTGTGGCGTGCGATCTTGTCGAGGTTGGCGACTTTGAAGTCATTTGGAGTGTATTCATCCTTGTCCTTCTCTATGTACCGTTGTCGAACATAGGCAGCCTGACCTTCGGCAGCTGGGACGTTCTCAGAAACGGCTTTCCTGATTTCGATAGGTCCATTTTCAATGACCTCCCACATCTGGTCATGGATGGAGCACAGGAAGCTCTCAACGCGAAAGCTCCAGATCTCATAGCCTTAAATGGAGAACTGTGGACGACTAGAAGCATTGTATGTAGACATAGCAAACCGTCAGTAGTAGATGCAGTATGCGTGGGTGAGGTTTTGATGCACTTAGGAAAATATGATCCGGTTCAGTGAGACAACGTGAAGCGAGTGGGGACTCGCTTCGGATATGCAAAGCAGAGGCTCGAAAGAACCGCTGCTCTGATACCACTTGTTGGTCCCGGTTTGTTATAGGAAAAAATACGTAGGGGGGGGGGGGTGAATACGTATTTTGAAGTTTTCAACTTCAAATTCCTTAACTCAGAGTATAAAGTAAAGTGCTCGTTAGAAATACTAAGACCTAGCAGAGAGCTAGATCTAAAGTAATCACGATTCTCTTGTCCTAAGCTTAGAGCTTGATCAAGAGTGAGACTTTACTCTTAGTGCGGAATTCGGTGAGCTATTATCGTTCCTAAGTATTTAAAATTCCAAGTTATGTTTGTTTAGATGCAAGTGCAATGAATAATCAAACAAGGAAAATAAGGAGTGTAGGGTTAGAGAGATACGACACGAGATTTATAGTGGTTCGGAGATGAAGCTCCTACATCCACTTTGTTGCTCTCGGCAACTGGTCACTTCACTCAAGAACTTGAAGATTACGGGCTCTTCAAAAGCCTGGTCGGGATCGAGCTTCACTTGCTTGGATTTGACAAACGACGCAGTGATTGCGGGTTCACTACAAAGACCTAAACTGGACTAGAAGCTTAACTCGCTTCAGTCCGACAACAGGGAGATTGCGGGCTCTCCTTACAGCCTAGCTTCGATCGAGCTTTACAGGAATGAGGTAAGTGCAAGCTTGGATATAGACTCTATGATCGAGGTTTCTACAATGATGAAAGTAGAAACTTGGACCGGAACAACCTAACGACAAACACAAAAACCTAACGAACATAACTTGGGTTAGGGTTTTTGGTTTACGACGAACACACTATGAAGAGCTCTTTACAGTAAGTGCAAAGATGTCTAGAACTCTTCTTCTAAGCTGGGATTTGGAATGGGCTTAGAACTCTATGTGTAAAGGTTGCGAAGACGAGTTCCGATGAGGCTGGAACTCGGAGAACACTTGGAAACAAAGACTCGAAGATTGCTCTAAGGCTGGGAGTGTTTGTTTGCAGTAGGCGCTCGAATGCTCAAGTAGTGTTCTACTTCTCTTCGTCTTCATCCTTCACTATTTATAGGCGGAGGTTTGGCCGAGATCTATTGCTTGGTAGGTGGCCTTGTCCCTCCTCCTCTCGACAGTACTTGCACAGGCTGGCTGCTTTTCAGACGCACAGTTTTGGCTCTTTGCCGACATTGGCTAAGTTCCAATCTTAACAGTAACTGGAGTGAGCCAGCACTGTTGCGGCACCCTTATCGGCCTGGCAATCAACTCCTCTGCTCCTCTCCGCATTCGACACGTGGAGATCTTGCAATTAATGCAATGATCTTCAGTTGACTAGAGTTCAAAATCGGAGCGGGAATTGTGCTGTCGCTTTCTGGTAGGTAGTAGCTCGCTTCGCTTTGAAGTTATAGCGTCCGCTTTGATAGAGTCGCTTCGGGTCATACTTGAAGCGTCTACTTTGGAAAACAAAATTTTCGAGTATTGCTTAAGTAAATGTTGACTCGCTTTGACTTTCGCTGTAGCGCTCGCTTTGCTTCGCTTTGGTGGACTCACTTTGATTCCACTGTAGCGCTCGCTTTGCTTCGCTATTCTTCGGCACGCTTCACTTCGGCTCGGTAGACTCGCTTCGCTTGGAGGACACACTCAAGCGAGTGGCCTTCACTTGAATTTTCTGTGGTCTAAAATCTAAGAGACTATAGCAAAACAAAGCCATCCTAACAGTATAGGCTTAGAAAAATTTATAACCTATTATCTACATCAAAAATGGGTCGCTTGAGAATAGGACACTTGGGGTTTTGGGATCAAATCAAAACATATGTAACATTTCTAAAATGTCCCAATTGGTTCCCCCTTAACATTTTTGTCCTTAACAATTCCCAACATCATGGTTTTCAAAGAAGCAGACGAGTGTAGCTACTTCAACAACTGAAGCCGAATATATGGCCGCTGGAAGCTGCTGTTCTCAAATTCTATGGCTTCATCAGCAGTTGAAGGACTACAGAGTTGAAGCGAATGAAATTCCAATATTCTGCGACAACAACAGTGCGATATGCATCTCGTAAAATCCAGTGTTTCACACCAGATGCAAGCACGTGGAAATCCGACATCACTTCATTCGTGATCATGTCGAGAAGAAGGATATTAAGCTCGAGAAAATCCATACCGATCTCCAGCGAGCAGATATCCTCACCAAGCCTCTAGCTGAGTCTCGTTTCAATCAGCTATGCATGGAATTAGGGTTGCTAGACCCTGGTGAAGAGTGCTAGATCCAGGATGCACGAAGGAATGGTCGCTTGTCCTTTGAGCGTCACTCGCTTCGGATCTTCACCAACTCAAGCGAATCACTTCAAAATTCCACTCGCATGAAGAAGGAGAAATAAGGTGGAGAAAGGTGGAGTGTTGGAAGACGTTCCCTACTCGCTTACAGGAATTGTTAAGCCATTGGTTAAGGGGGAACTATTGTTTGCTCTCGGAGCAAGCTACTTCCAATGCGAGCAAGGAAAGCTGCTACCTAGCCTAGGATTCCTAGCGAGTGCGTATAAACACTCGCAAGTGTTGTTTCTAGTAACGGTTGTTGGGTCTTGTATCGGGCCTTCCCACGTAAAAATGGTGAAAGCTTAGGCAGGGCTGGCACCTAGACCTTGCGTCCTCTTCCCATCTTTCCGCCGAAGAGGAGCAAGTCCTCTCATCTCCTTCATCGTGGATAATTATTCATTCTTTACTCACTCTTCATTGAGTTGAGCAGCCGAATGTCTATCCATTCCTCCCCCACTTTGAAATTTGCATCGCCTCAATTAACCCTAGTCTGGGTCAAGCGAGTCGATTGCAAATTCATTCTGTAGCTCGTAGGAGGAAGCTTGAAGAGTTACCTTTTACTTGAAAAGGTTGCATGACTGGTGACGTGTCTTTGCGTAAAATACGAGATTGTCTTGTCAGAGCATTCTCATTGTCATCATGTCCTATTCCGCTCTGAAATAAGGACTTGTACTCATCTCCCATTCATCGTGAATAAGTACACTTACGTGAAGCTCCCCTCTAGGTTGTAGTAAGCTTGTGTACTATATTCATTTTCTCCCCCATTCACTTCGTTGGAGGACTCTCTAATTCGTAGAGGAAGATGAATGCCAAGAAGATCTAGCCTAACATGTAGTACTCAACAGGTGGTATCAACAAGCCTCAAGCAATATTATCAAGTAATACCAAAGGAGCTGAATGAAGTCTACATAGGTGGTATCAATCTCCTACGAAGTGAGATTGACTGGTAAGTGTTTCAACTTTAAGTACACTGAGTGAGCTGAAGCGTGCTAGAAACCTTCACTTACTATGTGGAATATATGAAATGAATCTGACATAAATACAAAGAGGAAAACATTCTTGTTTATCCTCGAAGTATGTAAGTCAGAAACATTTTAAATTAAGCAAAGAAATTTTATTTCTTATTCTTGTCGCTACACATGGCGAAGCTAGTGCCACGTCACTAAAAGCAAGCCATCGCAAGCGAGTGTGGAACAGTCACTCCAAGCGAGTACTCCGCAAGCGAGTGAAAGCCGAAGCGGCCAAACTCGAAGCGAGCGGGTACGAAGCGAGTATGAGTTGTCCGCACTCGAGTGCAAAATTTCACTTTTTAGTTTAGCATTTAATGCAGCGGCGCGTAGACAGAGAAAAGACAGGCGCATGCGACTCAATTCAAAGAGAAGCGGGAAAATCGCCCTCGATCCAGCCGTCGTATCTGAACAGTTCCTAAATCCTAACCGTTGGATCGACGCCGATTGGAGAGAAGAATAATAGAAGGCCACGTGGGAACGCCAAGTCAAGTTGGCGGTTCACTTTTACTGTGATGACGCCGGACACATCAGATCCATCACCGAGGGTCCGCCGCCTCTGCACAGGATTCTCGAGGATATTACTGTCTTGCCCCTGCCACGACAGCCAAACCTTAGTCCTATATATATATGCAACGATGTAGATCTGCAGAAAATTTCACAACTCTCTAAATTTGCCATTCTCGTGCAAGATCTGCGTCTCTGCAACTCACGAGTCTCAAACCCCCCAAAATCTTAAACGTTTCTCAAATATCTCTACATAACAACCATGGGAAAAAAGGAGAGAACGCAAATGATGGAGCAATTCCTGAAATCCCACGATGCAAATATCAACGTAGAACCTCACCTTGATGAAGATGTGGTGACTGAGAACGGATTCTTCCGCAGGGCCGTGACCACGGCCGGCCTGTGGAAGTTCGTGATGGCTAGGCCACAGCAGATTCTGGCCAGGGCCGTCGCTGAGAATCTTCTAAATCTCAAAGAAGGAGAAGAAACGTCAACCTTCACCGATCCACAGGAAGGAAGGCCTGTGGAGATCGAGTTGAGCAGGATTGCCGGTGTATTTGATCTGCCAAAGATAGGACCAGTTTCCTTGACAGAACTTGAGATTTCTGTTCAAGTGGAGTACGCTCGATTCGCCAAGAGGAGAGGCGAGAAGTTTGGAAATCCGAAGCTGAGCAACATCAGAAATGATCTATTGGCTCCATTCAACTTGATAGATCCGGGTTAGAGATCCACAACAATTTAGGATATTGTTCATCATGTTTTGAAAAGAGCATTTATGGATAAAGCATTAAAGCAGTAAAGAGTGAGAGATTCATGCATATGGAAAGACCATAACCAAGCATTTTGTACAGGGCGAGATGTGCATAGCAACGGCGAGTAATAGTTGAGCTATAGGTAAAGGATAAGGGGCGCATTTAGCCATAAGCTAGCAAGATTTATGGAGTTTTGCACTCATACAGGTAGATAACGAAGAGACGAGGTAGGAGA
Source organism: Thymus mandschuricus (assembly GCA_029379335.1). Taxonomy (NCBI): domain Eukaryota; kingdom Viridiplantae; phylum Streptophyta; class Magnoliopsida; order Lamiales; family Lamiaceae; genus Thymus; species Thymus mandschuricus. The sequence continues at coordinate 20,509,730 of CM057083.1, forward strand.
AGGAGAGAGACGAGGAATGCGGGGCTCCAGTGAGCCTCATTCCCCTTTAAGTGATGAGGGTTTTACCTTAAATTTGAGGTAGTGTGTGTAAGAAAGAGTCTCTTCCCGGCGTCGGGAAGAATAGACAGATATGAAAACGAACTACGGCCTCCCGGAAGAAGGTTTTGCTTGCCTTGGCTTGCTTGAGCTCGGACGAGCCCGTGAGAGAGAATATTGAATGAAACAGTACGCAGATGTGTATGTTGTTCGTTGAGAATGATGATTTGTCGTGCGTTCACTTAGTATTTATAGGACGCGAGGAGGGTGGAAAAATGGATGTTTCTCCTATGGAAGGGATAAAAGAGGAATTTTCGTATGGACAAATTCCCTTTGTCATTAATACTGTGGTCCTCACTCTAGGAAAACTAGAGTCACGCCAATTACACGCTCCTGCAGACCCCTGGTTATTAGCAGGAGCATATTAAGGCCGAGGCTGCTTCTATGAGACTAGCTTCTGCACATGGGTTTTAACCCAAACTCTAGTAGCTGTCAGATCCCGCCTAGCTTTTTGGACATATAACCTTGCAACTTCTGCACCAGCTAGGACCTAGCCAGATCCCGCTTACCCTTGTGCGAGGTTGGGCACCTGTGATTTCACGAAAGATGCTTCTACTCCCTGTTGAGGGAATGTCATGTGACGAGGCCGATAATCCCTATCAGCTACTCCACCCTAGGTCCAGAAGTATGCTACCTTAGCTTGTGGCAAGGTGTTAGTGGGGAGAAGTTATATGAGAATGCCTTAGGAGGTGCTTGGTATGAGGTAATGCAATAGGGGTGGGAAAGGAATGGAGGTAGGAAAGGAATAGGCATGGGAAAGGAATGGAATGAAGTTTCCATTCCCTTGCTTGGTTTGCACAAGTAATAACCAAAGTAATGCAATCAATTTATCTTCTTTAACATTTATGTAATAAAATAAATTACAATTTTGTATTTAAATCATACAACTATACTATTTAATAACGATGAGATAGAAAAAAACTTGAAAGAGAAAGTAATAAAAGATAATTTTTAGAGAGAGAAAACGATGATAGAAAAAATTTTAGAGAGAGAAAGTGACGAAAGTGAAATTTGTAGAGAGAGAAAGTGACGAAAGTGAAAAATTTTAGAGAGAGAAAGTGACGAAAGAGAAAATTTTTAGAGAGAGAAAAAAAAATTAGAGAGAGAAAGTGACGAAAGTGAAATTTTTAGAGATAGAAAGAAAATTTTAGAGAGAGAAAGTGACGAAAGTGAAATTTTTTGAGAGAGATAAAATTTTAGAGAGAGAAAGTGACGAAAATGAAATTTTTTAGAGATGGAAAAAAAAATTAGAGAGAGAAAGTGACGAAAGGTGAAATTTTTAGAGAGAGAAATAAAATTTTAGGGTTATAAATGACGAAAGTGAAAAATTTTAGAGAGAGAAAGTGACGAAAGGTGAAATTTTTAGAGAGAGAAATAAAATTTTAGAGAGATTAAGTGACGAAAGTTAAAAATTTTAACGAGAGAAAGTGACGAAAGTGCAATAAAGAAAATTTTAGAGAGAGAATGTGATGAAAGTGAATTTTTAGAGAGAGAGTGACGAAAGTTAAAAAAATTTTAGAGAGAGAAACTAAATTTTTTAGAGTGAGAAAGTGACGGTGTGATAAATTTTTTAGAAATAGAAAGTAGTGAGATATAAAAATTTTAGAGAGAGAAAATGATGATACAAAAATTTTAGAGAGATAAAGTAATGACGAAATATACTCATATATTAAAAAAAAATATTAAGGTAAATTTAATTATTTATAAATAAATTAAATAATATTTGGTAAATATAAGAGATGAGAATAGCTATAACCATGGAAATTCAAGTAATGCCTATTCCCATGGAGGTGGGAATAGTCATTCCCTCGGGAATGTGTATTCCCGACACAAAAGTCGAACCAAGCGGAGTAATGGAATAGAGGTAGGAATGTCTATTCCGTTCCCACCCCCATTACCTCATACCAAGCACCTCCTTAGTGTTTTATAGTACGGGAAACAATGCGACGTTTAGCCTTCCGAGAACAGAAAAATGCAAAGATTCTGACTCTCTTTATATTTCACAGAAGATGATGCTTTTTTTTTTTTTTTTTTTTTTTTTTTTTTTGCGCGCGTGCAGGGGATAATTCCCGTTTTATGGAATTAATTAAGCCTCAGGGTGTTGAGAGAGGCACGCCTTTTCCTCCCCCTTTTCTGAGATTTATGAGTAGTAACTACTCACTTTTCTTTATATTCGTCGAACTTCCGGAAGAGAGGAAACCCTTCCCCTTTCCTTTCAATTCCTCAGAGCTTTTCCTCTCTATTACACAGGTATTTCTCTGCATTTTGCCTTTCTCTTAGACTTTCCGCTATCATCCCTTTAGATGAACGCCATGAAATCCTCCTCTTCTCGACGAGGTACTTCTGGACACCAGGGTCATAACCAGTCCACTAGATCCGCTTCTAGATCTGAGGTACAGAAGGGGGGCGCCGGGCATAAACCCAAGAAACAACTTCTTCCACTAGAAAAATATGAATCCTCTACTCTAGATAAGACATCTCTAGACGGGTTTATGAGAAAGGCGAAGGAATTTGGGGGATATTCTTTGAGAATCCCGGAGAAGGATGAGCGGCCTTCGTCGCTGATACCTCCTTTTAAAGCCTTTTGGTTCTTTCAATTGGGGGCTGGATTGCGTTTTCCAGTACCCCACTTCTTTCTCGCATTGCTTTTCTGTACAATGCGCCTCTGAATCAACTAAACCCAGCCTCCATTCGTAAGGCCGCCTTTTTTCACATAATTGCTAGCATAGAGGGGGTGAAAGATACAGCGTTCCTCTTCTTTCGTACCCATGAATTAAAACACAGGGATTCTCATCTTTATTTTTCTCCCAATGTTAAGTTTGCTGAGATATATGGCGAGTATGAATCAATAGATAAAGATTGGCATAAATGCTATTTAGTAGTTAGCCCTCCTCCTGGCGTTTCCTGGAATATTTCTGATATTAATTTATATAGGAATCCTGGTAAAGAGAAAACCTCCCGGTCACTTCCTCAGAAATTATCTTCTTGGGAAGAAGAGATAATGGCTACACTTTTGAGTGAGTACCCCCCAGATCATACTATGCTTAGGCCTCTTGTAGAGAATGAAAGTACTCTTTCCCTCTTTGGTTTGAAACCAGCATTCCCTGGTCTCCATCAATGGGTAAAAATTTCTTTGATGTAATTGTTATGTTATGATCTTTTATATATTTTTCGTCAAGCCTAAGAGCAATACTAATTCCCTCCATGCATGTAGGGATGGACGCTTCTAAACAGAATTTGAAGAATAAGGCATTTGTCAAACTTCAACGGATAGTTGTTGCAGCAAGCCAGAACAATGGAGCCCTAGGCTTGGTTGTAGAGGCTTCCAAAGCTGAGCGTGAAGCCTTTTCTTCTCCTACAGAAGGTTCCAAGGGCTTGTCTAAGCCCTCAAAAGGGGCAGATTCTCCCTCTTCTTCTCGTTCAAAAGCAAAAACTCCTCGACAGGGGAAAAACAGAGTTCCTACTGAACCAGGGTTAATGATAGCTGCAGAGAACCCTGACTCTTCCTCTCTCTTCCCTGTTATTTCTTCTTCTATGGAAGGTTTTACCTTTTCACCATCGAGTCAGGATCTGATAGGCATGGAGACTTCCCCTCCTCCCGACCAGGATCTGGGGATTGTCTCGAAAGATCCTCCTTTCTCTTCTGATAAGAGGAAAGGGCCGCCTGCTTTCGCTCCCTTTGCTAAGAAAAGCAGGCATGAATCTGACTCGTCAATGCCCAGCTCTACCTCAGGAGCCCTGGTCCTTTCAACCTCTGGTTCCTCTGCTTCCCGATCCCACGCTCTTTGCGAGCGGGATTCTCAGGTTCAGGCTTTGAGTCATTTGGCTACATTTTCTAGTGTGAACCCCTATCTTCCTCAGAAGGAGGCTCAAAATTCTCAGTCTTGTCTTTCTCCATCCTCTACTGGCTCTTTGGCCTTCATCCACTCCCTTCGTTGAAAAGGCTTGGACGTCCCCCCTTCTACCATTCAGGGGAGGGGTGCCAGCGTTTCTTTCCCTGGGATGGTCAGTTCAATAGATGGGGGTTTAGCTACTATGATCCTGGATAGCATTCCCCGTGAAGAAGATTGGCGATTGGCAGAAGCTCAACCTTCTGACTTCTTATTAAAGAGAGCTGCTAGTTTCGAGCTGCAGGTATATTATTGGGCTTCCTTAATTTCTTCTCTTTTTTGGATAGGAGGAAATATTAACAGCATTCTTTATTGACTGTTCGTACTATTTTTAGGTTGCTAGCTGTAGATCTATGCTAGGCATTCGTGCCTTGGCTTATGACAATTTACATGCTCGTCACTTTCACATGGAGAAAGAAAAGAAGAAACTTCAGGCCGAAGTGAGCCGCCATCAAGAAGAAGCTCGTCAGCATGAGACTTTCAAAACCCTTCAAACTCAAAAAAAAGAAACTGGAGGAGGAGTTATCTGAGTTAAAGAAAAGGGACCAAGATAGGGAATGTTATCTTCAGGCTCAGGAGAAGGAGATTTCTGAGCTCCGGGCTAGCTCTTCTTCTTATGCTCAACAAGCGGAGGATTTTCTCGAAGCTTTAAGGTCTTCTATCATGCAATTGGCAGGGGCGCATGATGCCCGCTTCGCAGAAATAGAAGAGCTTAAAAGGCAGCATGAACAAGAGTTGGCCCAGGTGAGGACTTCTTCTCACGCTGAAGGCCTAAGAAGCGGGTTGGAACAGGGACTTATCAGAGGCATGAGATGTTGCCGATCCCAGCTTCTTCTTACTTCCTATGGGCAGGCTTTTCTTGATTACTTAGCTAACCATTTGCCCGAGGCTTATCTCCACTCCCCCGGTTTCTGGGTTAGGATGACCGAGCCTCTTTCCGAATGGGCCGCAAAATCTGTGTTTGAATGTTGTAAGATGCTGGGTATTCCTGAAAGAGCTACGTCCGTGAACTTAGGTCCCATCGTAGAGGCTTTTAGCAGGGCCCCTGAGACTCTTGCTCTTAATCGCCGGATCAATGACCAGAATCCCTGGTACCTTCGAGTGTTCCAGAAGGCAGCTCGCATTCTTCATCGACCTCGTGATCATTTGGAGTCCTCGGCCCTTTGGAGTTCTCCACGTATTCAAACCTACCTTCCAGATGCTGAAGTCCAGAGGTTATTGAAGAGAATTTTCGAAGAGGTATAGCTTTGTGGTCTTGGAACCTCTTCTCTCTTTTTCTTTTTCCTTTTTGCTGATGGTGTTAGAAAATAGTAATTTCCTAGATCATTTATTTTCATGAGTTATCTTTGTATTATATTCTTTTTTATTCTTTTTAGGAGAAAGATACTCCCGATTTACTTTTGCCTGCATGCGAGCTTCCTCCTTTTGAGGCTTCGTCTTCCGAATCGTTCTCCGCCGACTCCTCAGACACGGAGTCTGATGTCGATACGCACACCTTGGCTGATCAAGTTGCTTCCCTTAAGGGCCCTGGGAAAGCTTCTTCTGTTCCTTTTGTGGAAGCTCAAATGGAGGAAATAGCCGAGGCTCATATCTTTGCCTCCGAGGCTGGGCAGGCCAACAAGGAGTCGGTTGCCGTTCATGATTCTCCTGTCGTTTCTCCCTCCCTTGATGCTACTGTCCCCCCTTCCGAGGGTCCTGTGAAGCTTGTTCAAGGTGCTCCTTCCGATACCACTCAGGATGTGGTTACAGATCCCAATCAAGAAGCTGGGGACCGCTTTATGGCTAATCTGTTCAATTCTGATGCTACTGAGGCTTCTGCTCAAGACTAAAAATCGTTATTCATTTTGTCATTTATGTCGACCGATACTTTGAAACAGGCTTTTTTCCGTTTCTAGTTTTTGGATGATTAAGATGGACCTCAAGATCTGCTTTCTGCTTTTGTTGATACGATTGTTATGGGTATATAACCTCTCACCTTGTCTTTACTTATTGTCTTCATATGCAATGTAGTATAAACATTGACATAGAGAAGGACAGGAAAAGCATTTTAAGATAATGGGATACAAATATTCATATGAGGGGATACTCCCTACTCCCCCCACCCCCCCCCCCCCCCCCCCCCCCCCCCCCCCCCCCAAAGTGAGGTATAAGGAATATGAGGAATTATACCTCATTTTGGGATGCTTTCCTCAGAATGCCCCTCCGCTATTAGGGACTCAGTTCGATTCTTTCATATATTATGAGTTTAAGAAATAAACACTGCAAAAAAGGTATAATAAGTTTTGCTCTTTCTCAAGGGAGGATACTCATTCCCCCCCATTTGAGGAATTTCCCACTTTAGGGTAGCTCTCATATATCATATTGATAACTCTTTTGCATTCCAGCCCCTCTTTTGGCCCGAACGCCTCATCCTCTGCTACTTTTTGCTTTTTGTTTTGGTTACTTTCTTTTTTTGACATGCTCCAGGAGCTCCCCCTCCTGTATTAGCCTTTCAATGGTTATTTTCAGATTTCTACACTCATTAGTCACATGTCCATAATCGTTATGAAACTTGCAGAATTTATCTGAGGGTGGATTCCTTGGGGAATGCCTGTGCCCCCTAGGGATCTGTACTCCTGGCCTCCTCATGACCATTTCGAATAAATCATCAGGTTGTTTGATCGAAGGGGTGAAAGATCCCCAAGACAGCTCATTTTGGTCAGACTTCCTAGCATCTAGAGCCGGCCTTTTCCTTTCTTTCGGCTTCTTTTCCTTTTGAGCGGCCAACTCAGCTCTCTTGCTGCTCAGAGCCTCTTCCATGCGGATGTACTTTTGGACTCTTGTCAGTAACTCTTCAAAAGAGGTAGCCTCTTTCTTAATCAGAGAAGCAAAGAACTGTCCCGGCTTCAAGCCGTCCACACAGGCATGCACCTTTAGCTTTGGCTCCACTCCTGGGATTTCCAGGACGGCCTCATTGAAACGTATCGTGCAGTCTCTCAAACTTTCATTGACACCCTGTTTTATGGTCGTTAGATGCAAGGAGTCTCGAGTGGTCCTTTTAGCGCTGACGAACTGCTGTAGGAAAACCTCTTTCCGATCCATGAAGGAGTGTATGGAGGCTTTTGGTACTGCTTGAACCAATGTTGAGTAGTTCCTGACAGGGTTGTGAGGAACACTCGACACTTAACCCCTTCTGAATACTGATGAAGGAAACATGGGCTTTCAAACTTCATCAGGTGCTCTTCGGGGTCTCCTTTCCCCTGATATTCACAAGAGATTGTTCTGGAATTGCTTGATAGGATCAGTTTGGATGTCTACCGAGAATGGACTGTTCTCATCAATATATATAAGGGAAAGAGTTCTAATTTGCCTCTTCCACTCCTATTGTTTGAGGAAGGTTTTGGGTTTCCTCCTTCGTTGAGGTTGCGGAATTCTTTGTCACTCGCCTCTGTTTCTTTTGGAACCCTTTCTTTGGCCCGTTTTTGTTCTTTCAGTCTTTTGACCTCTTTTGCCAAGAGCTTCATCTGCTCTTGCTGCTGGGCATATTTCTTGGCCCAAGCATTTTCAGTGTTCTCATTGGGATTTTCTTCGAGTTCTACAGGACCTTCTTCTTCTGGGGATTCCCAGTCAGTGAAAAATCCTTCTTTCTCTACGGCCGCTATCGGGGGCAGCCTGGAGACTAGCTCTTGAGCTATGCCCTGATGCACAGGCTTCTGCCTGTGCATTGCAGGAGTACTCTTACTTTCTCCTCCTTCCCGGGTCTCACCCACGGGATCTGCGCTCTGGGGATTTGTCCCCAAGGTATGAAGTCTCTTCTCAACAGTTCCCTCGACTACACCCCCTGCTAGTGCTTTCATTTGGGGGAGCATAGCTGGAGAGAACTGAGCTTCCGTGTTGACACTAGTCTCTGTCAGCATAGTGCCTATTCCTTTGTTTCCAATTACAGAATCTTCGGGATTTCCAGTGGCTTGACCAGCCTCCTTGGAGGCAGCCTCTGATGCAACGTTCATCCTTATAGGAATCTGCAAGGATTTGAGGATGTTTAGAAGATTAATTCCTGATGCTCTTTGAAAGAGGCTTTATATATGCGTAATTTGCTATTAACGAATTTTCTACGTTTGAGCATTATTTATTGTGACTTTAACGAGTATAACCTGTTCGTTACAAGACTCTCAGAAGGTGTGGCTTTTACCAGAATGAAGCTGAGGTCGACGAAACCTACTTTTATTAGATTGTGTGTTTTCCTAAGGCTTTCTTTGTGAAGCCTCTGAAAGGGACCTGATCTGGAGGAGAGGTTATTAAGAGTTTGTGTGGCATCTTATTTTATTAAGCTTACTACGAGATGCCTCGGCCATATAGGCCCTTCTTACATTTAGTGCCTATTTTATAGGACTTTCTTATAAGATATTCCCTGTTAGCCAAGGACTATGAGAGTAATACAGCTTACGTGGGTTTTATGAGAGCCTTACTTATCGACCCAAGTTTACGAGAGCTTGGTCTATTCTATACAGCTTACAAAAGCGCTATTTATTAGATTGGGATTATGCAAGTAATATCCTCCATAGAGGTTTTATAAAGGTATTGTCTATCAAATAGAGTTTTTCGAGAATACCATTTATAAGACAGGCCTTAGGTGAGATCTCACCCACCGGAAAGCAATGGGGAAGACTTGTGGGTGCACTGCCCAATTAATGGGACTTATAAGGAGTTTTGTCCATTGTATGGAGCTTGTGAAGATGCCGCCTACCGAGTAGGGCTTAGGAAGAGTTCTGCCCATTGCATGGGGCTTACGAAGGAGTTGTCTATTAGATAGGGCTTTGTAGAAGGTTCTGCCCATTGAATGGGGCTTATAAAAGAGGTGCCTATTAGATAGGGCTTTTTGAGAGGGTTGCCTATTAAATAGGGCTTATGACGGGTTCTGCCCATTGTATGGGGCTTACGATGGTGCTGCCTGTTAAACAGGGCTTTTGAGTGGAAGTTTTGCCCGTTATACGGGGCTTACGAGGGTGCTGCCTACTGTGTAGGGCTTCTGGAGGTTCTGCCCGTTATACGGGGCTTACAGGAGTGTTGCCTACTGTGTAGGGCTTTTGGGGGTTCTGCCCGTTAGACGGGGCTTATGAGAGAGTTGCCTGTTAGACAGGGCTTATGAGAGAAGGTTCTGCCCGTTGGACGGGGCTTACGAAGGAATTGCCTGTTAGACAGGGCTTCTGGGGGGAGGTTCTGCTTTCAGATGCGGGTTTCCTTCATCAAAGTGGATGGGGTAACCTTGGCATCTTTCAGCTCTCCATTTTTTAATGTTTTTATTATTTCATGGGTTTTGAAGTCATGGCGATTCAGGGGCATTCGACTAGCTTTAGTAGTGATGCTTATCCTGTAATCACTAATCCCTTGCAACTTATAGATGGATTTCATATTGAGCAGATAATAGACAGAATTGTATGCTCACCAAGTAGACAAGGTGAATCGAATGTGTTTTGAGATTGCTATAGTTTGTGACCCGGCTTTCCTCCGGATCCTTCACAACCTTAAGATTTTGGCAAAACAACAACAAATTAGCCATCACAGTTCGTGTCATGAAAGAGATATGGCCTTGAGATCGATTCTAATCACTGGATTGATTTGTTATGATTAATGTAGCTAAAACAAATTCATGGTATACATACTAAAATTCTTCAGGAATAATATAAATCTCGCATTCAACACACATTCCTTCTATTAGATAGCCACCCTTCTAGGTGATCATCGTGACAGCGTAAATGACAGGACAAATTTATGCACATATCATCAGAATTAGTTAAAGCTTCAAAGCTAAACAGGGGATTAGCCCTCTGAACCCATGGGTTTTGACAGAACCTATAGATATCCACTTTTAATTCACATTCAAGGAGAGAAGATCAGCCTCTCAAACACCAGTTTCCTTTCAATCAAAGTGTTTATCACAATTTCCGCCTCAAATAGAGCATACTCATAAAATCACATCACATTCAACAGCTCATAGCCGTGGAAAGCTTTAGCAAGTATCAAGCAGTGGTATGCACATTTGGGGTTTTTGCAGATTAAACAACAAACAGAGCATTCCCAATCAATATAACATCAGATTTCCTCATATTCTCCACATAAGGACATAATAAAGGGAAATCGCAAACAACATTTTAACAACGTGTTGGAATTTTGCATAAAAACAGGGGAAATCAACATCTCAACTAAATTTATTCCCATAGACGGCGCCAGTTGATAGATCCGGGTTAGAGATCCACAACAATTTAGGATATTGTTCATCATGTTTTGAAAAGAGCATTTATGGATAAAGCGTTAAAGCAGTAAAGAGTGAGAGATTCATGCGTATGGAAAGACCATAACCAAGCATTTTGTACAGGGCGAGATGTGCATAGCAACGGCAAGTAATAGTTGAGCTATAGGTAAAGGATAAGGGGCGCATTTAGCCATAAGCTAGCAAGATTTATGGAGTTTTGCACTCATACAGGTAGATAACGAAGAGACGAGGTAGGAGAAGGAGAGAGACGAGGAATGCGGGGCTCCAGTGAGCCTCATTCCCCTTTAAGTGATGAGGGTTTTACCTTAAATTCGAGGTAGTGTGTGTAAGAAAGAGACTCTTCCCGGCGTCGGGAAGAATAGATGGATATGAAAACGAACTACGGCCTCCCGGAAGAAGGTTTTGCTTGCCTTGGCTTGCTTGAGCTCGGAGGAGCCCGTGAGAGAGAATATTGAATGAAACAGTACGCAGATGTGTGTGTTGTTCGTTGAGAATGATGATTTGTCGTGCGTTCACTTAGTATTTATAGGACGCGAAGAGGGTGGAAAAATGGATGTTTCTCCTATGGAAGGGATAAAAGAGGAATTTCCGTAAGGACAAATTCCCTTTGTCATTAATACTGTGGTCCTCACTCTAGGAAAACTAGAGTCACGCCAATTACACGCTCCTGTAGACCCCTGGGTATTAGCAGGAGCATATTAAGACCGAGGCTGCTTCTGTGAGCACTAGCTTCTGCACATGGGTTTTAACCCAAACTATAGTAGCTGTCAGATCCCGCCTAGCTTTTTGGACATATAACCTTGCAACTTCTGCACCAGCTAGGACCTGGCTAGATCCCGCTTACCCTTGTGCGAGGTTGGGCACCTGTGATTTCACGAAAGATGCTTCTACTCCCTGTTGAGGGAATGTCATGTGACGAGGCCGATATTTCATCCCTATCACAACTATATCTGCGAGTTGTACACGAAGTCAGTGCTGTGCGGTGTTGGTTCGCTGAGCCAATTGTCCGATACCAATATCTTCGCCACCTCTGTCATCGTTATAGCTTGACAGGGACAAGCTTCAACTAGCATCGCTAGTTTATTAACCAGATTCACGAAGTTGCAAAGGATTTCGAGCTCGAGGAGGGAAGTGACAGCGAAATCCTTCGCAAAGGAAAACTTAAAATTTTCTCCAGAATCTCCTACGCCCTGGAGAAACTGTTCGAGAACATGAGGTGGAATGGCGAGAAGGCCACAGCCGAATACAAAAAGAACACCATCTACTTCGATTCATGGAAGTCGGAGAAGCTCCCGATCGACCGGGAATGCATCAATGTGATAGTCCTCCCATCCGCTCCAGTCGCTGAATCTTGTAGCGAGGCGGAAGAGGGAAAGCAAGCTCCTTCACCATCGAAGCGAGCCAATCCAAGGAAAGCACGGTCAAAGCGACCACAACGTCTGAGGCGTGTTACCGCCATTATTGAGGAAAGCGAGGCTGAGATGCAGCCGCTTGAGATGGAAGTAAGAGAAGAACAACCCCAGCCCTCACCAGAAAAAGATCTCCAACCCTAACCATCACCACCCAAAGACCAAACACTCCAAACTCCCCCAGTTCAAACTCAAACTCAACCACCACCTGAACCTCAATCCTCCACATCCGCACATCCCCAACCCCAGAAATCTCCCTACTCTACACACGAAGAAGAATCAACTTCTTCACTCCAAGCCCTTAAACTACCCTTCTGCAGTGCTGATGTAGAAGGGATGTACACTCTTTTCACCCCGACCGCTCAACAAGTTCAACCCCAAACCATCCAACCAGAAATCATCCAAGCTTCCACCCCCAACTCTCCATCCTCATCAGCGGAATCAGCTGAAACAGCCCAAATAGCCGACACCAACATCGCCATAATCCCACCAACACCACCATCTCCAACTGTAGAAAAAAGAGCTCTGGAATGGTACGTCAAGGACCGGGAGCTAGCTGCAGAGATAGTCCGAAACCGATACCCCTCCGTGGAAATGACTGATGATTTCTACACCAGAGCCATTGATTTCCTCACGTATATTACATACAGAGGAACAGAATACTACAAAATATTCAATCTTTTGAAAGCTCTGAAGAAAGAGGTGATCGAAGCTAAGGAAGTGGAAGCGCTCAATTTCATCGGAGCTGATGGCTTCCACGTGTTCATCAACGAGGCCAACTTTTGGGAGATGCTTGACGCCAGAGTGCTGCATGAATACCCAGATGCATCCATCCCAGAGCATGTGACGTCCAAGCATGAACTCCGATTGATAAAGGAGCACGAGGTGGAAGTGGAGGCGAAGGATGTGGAAATCTCCAACCTTCAAAGTGAGATCACCAAGAAGGACGAGGAGCTGACGAAGAAGTTGTTGGAAGTCAATAATCTGCGTGCAGATTTTGACAAGACAAAGGGTGAGTTGGAGGAGAAAGTTGAGGAGAAGGAGAAATTGCTTGCTGAAAAGGAGAGTTTGTTGGGAGAGAAGGTGAAGCGAGAGGAGGAGTTGGAAAAAAATGCTCAAGAGTCCAAGCAATTGCTTGAGGCTGAGCGAAGCAGGCTGAGAGAGGTGAATGCCAAGCTTGTGGCATTGGAAGATGAAAAGAAGGAATTGAGGAGGAAGCTGGAGAAGGAGAGGAAGCACTTGGAGAAGAAAGCGGAGGAAGAAATCAAACTCGAAAGCGAGTTGACCAGGGTCAAAAAAGCTCTTGACAAGCTCGAAAAGGAAATGAAAATCCTTAAGCTCGAGCGTGAAGAAGAGAAAGGTGAGCTTGAGAGCCGGAGGAGGAGTGCACAAGCCCTGGACTTGGAGAAAGCTGAGTTGAGCATCTTACTTGCCAAAGTGAAGAAGTTAGCGGGAGACTATGCCGTTAAAATGTCTGCAGTTGCTCAACTCAATGTTGCCTTGAACCAGAGAGAGCGATTCCTGGCCACCACTAAAGCTGAGCTTGAAGCATCTCAAGCCCACTTTGACTTCTCCTTGCAAGAAGAAAGGAAGAAGATAACCAGAGATGTCGAAGCGGAGCTGGACACTCGCTTCAAGGAAGTGGAGCCTCTGGAAAGATTGATGGTCTCTGTGAAGGAGAGGGAGAAGCAGTGCCAGTACCTGCTTGAGGAAATCTCCGTCAAAACGTCAGAGATCGTGCTCTCCAAAGAGCATGTCTTTGCACAGCGTGCCGAGAGGATGTTCCAAGCTGTTCTAAGCAAAGTGAACAACATACACCAATCCATCAGCGGAACGGTGACTATTCCCACCCCCGGCAGTCTTGATGATGCCAAAAAGGGGGGAAATAATTGTGAAACCAACCATATCAGCAAGAAGAGAAGGTGGAGTAGGAGGAAGTGGAGTGAAGCTGATTGAAGGAGGAAGTGATAGGAGGATCGAAGCCAGTGGCTTGATCGCAGGGGGAAGCAGAGTCGGTGGAAAAGGAGGTGAAGGAGTGGAGGAAGAGATGGATGAAGCTCGGGCAGAGCTGGCGAGGAAGAAAGGGAAGGACAAGGTCCTTGAAGAGCCCCGAAGGCCATCTGCCGGGAAGCTACTTGGCTCTTCTATAGCCACTTATCCTCCAGTCATCCCATTGACCAAGGAGCAGAGAGAAAGGCAAATTGCGGAGGATGAAGCCATAGCCCGCGCCTTGGAGAAGGAATTCGACCTAAAAGCACTGTCTGATATCCAGCACCCACTCCAGTCTCCGTCCTCGCTTCAACATTGGCGCTCACTTAAACAGCTGCCGGAGCCACTTCATCCAGCCAAGCAGCCATTCCTCCAAGTACCTCAGAAAAGAAGAAGGAGATGCCTCCACCCCCAGCACCAAAAAAACTCTTGAAGCGCCCAGCCTCGGAGTCAAGGGAAGAGGACCCTGCTGCCAAACGTCAAAAGATGCAGCAGACGGTCATCGAAAAGGCCAGTCGCTTCGAGAGGAGGCAGAAGAAGAGAGAAGAGAAGGAGAGGAGGAAGGATAAGGACGAGGAGGTGAAGAAGAAGAGGCTAAGGAAGATAGATGAGCGGATTGAGTCGCACTGGAATGAAGTGAGACTCATTCAGTCCGCTATCGCACGAAGCGCCTACATCCCTCACACTCCTGATGAGTCAGAAGCAGTCCAGACTCAAGCTTGGATGGACACCTGCCGAGTCACTACGACGGAGATGATCAATTTCGGTCGCTACCCTCCCGAAGAACATGACTATATCCGCAAGAGAGTCAATGAGAAGCTTCCAAAGTGGAACACTGACTCTAGTGCCAAATTCAACTCGGTCATGAAAGAGTGGACGAGCAGGACGGAGGAGGAGCTGGCCACGCGAAGGGATCATCACCCAGACTCGAGGCAAATCGAGGACTTCATCCCGAGAGACCTCCTTGAGACATGGTTTATCCTAAAGGACAAATTCATCAAGGCCTACTACTACTGGCAAGTAGTGCCTTATCAGGATAAGTGCTCAAGAATGGATGCTCTCAACAACTTCTTGTGCTAATACAACGAACGGCTACGGCGGAAAATATTTACTCTGGTGGAGCAAGCTGAGCCTTTACCTCTCATCGTTAAGGTGCCCGCAGTAAAGGAGTATCTCATGCCGTTTCAGCCAAATTCTTTGGTTCCTAACCGAAGGATTATCGATGAAGAAGTTGATGAAGCTCTGAGATTGGAGCGCAGGTGGAGACCAAGTCAATTCAACATCATGACAATGGAGGTGAATGTCCTGTTTGCCTATTTCATCAAAGAGGAGACAGAGGAGAAGAAAACAGAAGAGGAGGAGATAGAGAAAGAGGTGGAAAACAAGGACGAGGCTGCAGGAAATCTTTGAATTTCAAGTCTCGATATTTTGTGAACTGTTGTTCAAATCTATCTCATTTAAATTTCTGTCACCTTGTGTTATTTACAAGCTTTGTGAATGATTTATCATTATGCTACAAAACTCAAAGAACTTAACCGAAAAAAAAAAGGGGAAAGGAACTTAAAAGAATAATTTCAAACGAACATGCAAAGGAAGCAGTCGCTTGAAGTTCCTTCCACGGTTAGGTAGGCTAATTCTCTTAGTCTAAAGCCATTGGGTTTTGGCATCATCAAAAAGGGGGGAAATTGTTGGGAATTGTTAAGGACAAACATGTTAAGGGGGAACCTATAAGGGACATTTTAAGAAATGAAGTATTGTTTTGATTTGATCCCAAAACCCCCAAGTGTCATATTCTCAAGCAACCCATTTTTGATGTAGATAATAGGTTAGAAATTTTTTAAGCCTACTCTGTTAAGATGGCTCAAATTTTGCTTAGGTTTTTAGACTGCAGAAATCCCAAGTGAAGGCCACTCACTTGAGTGTGTTTTTCAAGTGAAACGGGTCTACCGAGCCGAATTGAAGCGTGCCGAAGAATAGTGAAGCGAAGCGAGCACTACAGTGGAATCGAAGCGAGTCCACCAAAGCGAAGTGAAGCGAGCGCTACAGTAAGAAGCCAAAGCGAGTCAACGCGGGTCAACGTTTTCTAAAGCAGTCATTTGGGAACTTCACTTCCCAAGCGACTCGCTACAGAATGACCTTGAAGCGACTCAACTCGAAGTGGACGCTACAACTTCAAAGCGAAGCGAGCCACTACCTACCAGAAAGCGACAGCACAATTCCCGCTCCCATTTCAAACTCCAGTCAACTTGAGATCGTCGCATTAATTACGAGATCTCCACGTGTCGAATGCAGAGTGGAGCAGCGGAGTTGACTGCCAGGCCGACAGGGCGCCGCTACAGTACTGGCTTGCTCTAGTTACTGTTAAATTTGTAACTTAGCCATTTTAGGCAAAGTGACAAAACTGGCACACCTGAAAAAGCACTGCTTGCGCAAGTACTGTCGAGAGGAGGAGGGACAAGGCCACCTACCAAGCAACGGATCTCGGCCAACCCTCCGCCTATAAACAATGAAGGATGAAGATGAAGAAAAGTGAGAACACTACTTGAGCATTTGAGCGCCTACTGCAAACAAACACTCCCAGCCTTTGAGCAATCTTCGAGTCTTTGTTTTTAAGTGTTCTCCGAATTCCAGTCTCATCGGAATTCTTCTTCACAACCTTCACACCTAGAATTCTAAGCCCATTCCATATCTCAGCTTAGAAGAAGAGCTCTAGCCTACTTTACACATACTGTAAAGAGCTCTTCAAAGTGTGTTCGTCGTAAACCAAAAACCCTAACCCTAAGTTCTGTTTGTTAGGTTTTTGTGTTCGTCGTTAGGTTGTTTCGATCCAAGGCTCTACCTTCATCGATCGTAGAAGCCTCGATCATAGAGTCTAGATCCAAGCTTGCACTTACCTTGTTCGTGTAAAGCTCGATCGAAGCTAGGCTGTAAGGAGAGCCCACAATCTCCCTGTTGTCGGACTGAAGCGAGTGAAGCTTCCAGTCCAGTTAGGTCTTAGTAGTGAACCCGCAATCACTGCGTCTGTCGTCAGATCCAAGCGAGTGAAGCTCGATCTCGACTAGGTTTTTGAAGGACCCGTAACCTTCAAGTTCTCGAGTGAAGAGAACAGTTGCTTCGTACAACAAAGTGGACGTAGGAGTTTCATCTCCGAACCACTATAAATCTCTGTGTCGTATCTCTCTAAACCCTAAACTCTTTATTTCCTTGTTTGATTATTCATTGCACTTGCATCTAAACAAACATAACTTGGAACTTTAAATACTTAGGAAAGATTTATCTCACCAAAATTCCGCATCTAGAGTTAAGTCTCACTCTAGATCTAGCACTCGGCTAGGTCTTAGTTGTTCAAACGAGAACTTTACTTTATACTCTGAGTTAAGGAAAAGAAGTTGAAAAACTTCAAAATACGTATTCACCATCCCCCCCCTCTACGTATTTTTCCTATAACAAACCGGGACCAACATAACTGATCGCACTAGTTTCTACCACACAAAATAGGTATAGTATAGAATAAGCGAGTATCGTATCCACAGGGACTAACACGTCGAAAACACAAACAATACCTCTACTTTAGAACTAAACCGATGTCTAAGCTTTTAAGGATTTATGAATGTGGTATTTATACTAGGCAAACAAATAAAAGGACTCAATAAACCAATTAAGGAAATAAATAAACAAGGTAAAAAGATAATCAAATAAGAAAACTTAGCAAGCAAGTAAATAAATAAACAAGGTAAAATATCAATTAAGGAAAAATGTTGATTCTAGGGAAGCCTACCTAATCAAATATATGAAAGCAATTAATGCATACAATTAACCAATTTAATCCAATCTAAATGTGATACATGAAAAATAACCTACACCCCGATTAAAGCAATGCAATTCGTCACCTAATAAGATCCTAATATCCTCTCGGACGCATAGATATCAAATCAAGTGCAAAATAGAACAAGTATCAATGATATAGTCAACTAGGTTCAACTATGACACCCAATCAACTATATATAAACATATGATAATTCAACTTCAATTAAGACAATCAAACTATCATACCATTTATTCATGAGATCTATTATGCAATTATCCTATCAAGGCATAAACACATAATTAAGTATACACAATTAGTGATCAAGTAATCATGCATGAGAATAAGCACCATGAAACATGCATCTAGATTGGAAGGCTAATTGTAAACAAAAACACTTACATAAATTCAATTAGGCATTCAATCCCTAAAATCAACTAAAGAATTTAGCTAGACATAATTAAAGCAAATATAAACACAAAGAATTGAAAGAACATGATTAAAAAGTAAGAGTAAGAAAAACTTGAACACAAACGAAGAACTTCGAATCTTGAATCTTGCATAAACTTGAATAATCTTCAATGTCGAATACAAGAATAAAAACTCTAAAGTAAAATATAAAAGTGCTAGAAAAGTATGAGGAATGTTAGGGTTTCCAATGCTAGGCAAGGAGTATATATAGGAGAAATTTACATAAGGAAACCTAAACCAAAAAGGAGTCTAATTAATTAAGGAGAAAATCCCGACTGGAACCCTCTCGACACCCCACCTCTCGACAGACCTCTCGATCGAGAGAGGTATCGAGAGGTGGTGAAATATGCTCTCGATCGATAACTGCAGCAGAAGGTTCCTCTCAATAGACCTCTCGATCGAGAGAGGTATCGACACTACAAAAAAAACAGTGTGTAGTGTCGACGGTTGTTGTCACTATAAGTGCCTAAGTTGTCACTAAAAGTACTTAGTGACAACTTTTGTGGTCGTCGTCAAGTTGCAGCTGTATGTCCCGACACTATAAGTTATTGTGACGACGAGTGAATATCGACACAACATGCCGATTTATGATGACAGGCGATATTGTCACTAGAGGAGGTATTGTTGTGACAAGATTATGTTATCACAATATTTCGTATTTATTGTGACATATGATTATTGTCACTGTATTCGATGTTTTTAGTCACATGTGATTTTTGTCACTATATTTTCTTGTTTTAGTCACATAATTTTGTCGTCACAATATTAATCGGATTGTAGTCACAAAGTTTTTATTGTCACTAATACGTCATGAATTAGCGACATTAGTTTATCGTCACAGATTGCCCACAAAACAGTGACACCTTATTTTTGTCACTAGAATTCTTGACTTGTAGCCATGATTTTTACATAGTCACTATAATAGTATATTATACTCACGAACATTGGTTGTCGCAATAAAAAAAAAAAAATCTTGTCACTAAAGTTGTGAGTTATAGTGACACACATAATCCATCACTAAATCTAATTACTTCGGTCACTACAATAATAGATTTTAGTGACATCACAATATTGTGGCCATACTTGTTGTTGGTAAAAATGACGAGAATTAGTGACATGTGTATTTCATAACAATAGTAACCTAATTCGTCACTATAATATTTAAATATAGTGACATAAGCTATTGTCACAATATATTTTGTCACAACTAAATGATCATATAGCAACAACATATGATTTTAAGGTCGTCACAAATCTTATAAAAATAACAATATTTATTTTGTCACTAAAATAAAATATTTATATAATTTAAATAATGCATATATTAAATTGAGTATTTATAAATCATAAAACATAAGAACAAATAATAAATAATTATACTAAATCAATTCATCAATAATTGAAATTAATATAAAGTAATATAAGTTCATCTAAACATGTAATACGAAATTAAAAGCTAGAGGATAGAACGTTTACAACTTAAAATGAGATAACTAACCAAGAAAACTAAATTCTAATAATAACTCCAAATCCTAAGTATCGTTGTTTCGGTTGATGCCTTGGATGAGACTTGGAAGTTGAACTCTCAAAAGCGCTTCCACTTGACTTTGCAGGTTGGTTTCGTGGCTATTGACTTGAGCTTGTAAGGACTCAAAGCGAGATGTCAGTTCTTCATTTTGTTTCTTTAACTCCAAGTTCTCCTTTTGAAGATCAAGGTTTATCCTTTCTCCTCTTTTGGAAGGCGGCTTGAGCCCGTCTCCACATCCACGCAATTGGCTAGATTTTTCTTCCCCAAATATTTTTACAAAAGCTTCGTCTTCAGACATAACATCTCCACCATCTTCAATCGGTTCACTTTGAAGCTTAAGAAGTTCATCCTGAAAATTAGAATTTGTAAGTGTTCGCTTACATTCTCAAACATCAAAACATAACACATTGTATAACTTACATAAGCTTCTTTTGAAGCATCATCGATCCATCTTTTTTTATGGTTGCTATAACTGCTCAACCTCCAAGCAGCTGTACGAGTAGGCTCTTCGCTAGTTTCAGCATTACGCTAAAAATATAAAAAGGTAGAAGGATTAATTAAACTAGCATTGAAAATATATAGACTAGTGTGCCAAACTCTTCGTAGCAAACTTGAGCAATGGACTTTGTACCACACGAATGACTCATTTTCAGCTTATCCCTATTTGCTTTATTTCGACGACTAATTTTCTACAAAAGAAAAGATAACCACAATTTAGTGAATGATATAGGATCATTACCTTATTTGAATAAAAACGTGATCACAATCATAATCAGAACCTTATTTTTAAAAAAAAAACGTGATCACAACAAAACAAAACTTCAGAACCTTATTTAAAAAAAAAACGTGATCACGGAAAAACGTAATCACAACAAACAAAACGTTCAGAACCTTATTTAAAAAAAAAAACGTGATCACGTGGCACAATAAAACAAAACGTGAATCAGAACCTTATTTTAAAAAAAAAATGTGATCACAGGAAATCGTGATCACAATAAAACGTGAATCAGAACCTTATTTTTAAAAAAATGTGATCACAGGAAAACGTGATCACAATAAAAGGTGATCAAAAACGTATTTGATATTAGTACAACATGATCAATTGTATGCTTCCATACATGTATAAATTCACAAAAAATATAAACGTATGATCACACAATCATATTAACATCACTAGGCAAACATAGAAGAAAATTGTACACAAAATTACCTGAAAATCTTCACTCTCAAAATATTCGACTAGTACTTTCCAATCATTGCGATTTACTCCATTTGGGGACTTCTCCAAGATGTTGCCCTCTTCTTTCTTGCTTTTCAGATAGTGCAAGTGCAGTTTATGTCTATAGCTCCTATATTGACGGTTGAGCTGGTAGAAAATTACTTTTTTAACACGTACATCATCTTCTATATTGAACTTTTGCTGCAAAATAAAAATAAAACATCAGAGAGCTAGAAACCGAAATAAAATATCATGCATATTTAGACGCTGCTCAACACAAAACATTGATTAGAATTTTTATACCTTCATTCGAAACCACATTTTCTTCTTATCATCGTTCGAGATGTCCTTCCAGAAAGGTTTTGTAACAGGAGCATATTGTTTTACTACAACACATGCTTCTGTCTTAAAATCCTTAGCGTTCTCACCGACGATACGGTTTCTTGTAGGATGTATGACAACGTCTAACTTTTGATTATCTCCCCTTTTTTTTTGGACCGACAAACCTTTTGTAACACCGCGCACATTACGTTTGGTAGCACCTACGACAAATATGTAAATCATTAAACATGTAATATAAATATACAACGTATAAACAATCAACAATGTTCTGGAGGATTTATAAATAAATGTTTAGATCAAAAGCTTAAGCACATTATAATATTATTTAAGACATGGTTGCGAGTGCAAAATATAAAGTGGAGTATCGATTTCTTCGTAAACTCTTCAATATTGAAAACTAGGTTTTAGATGATAGTGTTAAAAACGTGATAACATTTTATTTTGTAGATAAGAACTTACTCTCTGGGGTATCACGTGCAGTATTTATTTCTTCCATATACTCTTCTTCTTCTTCTTCAGTAGATCTGTGCCTTGATAAGTC
Source organism: Thymus mandschuricus (assembly GCA_029379335.1). NCBI lineage: Eukaryota > Viridiplantae > Streptophyta > Magnoliopsida > Lamiales > Lamiaceae > Thymus > Thymus mandschuricus. The sequence goes on from CM057083.1 coordinate 20,531,273, forward strand.
TGTAGGAAAAATACGTGTTTATAATTTCATATAATACCAGCAATTCTTTAAAAGAAATCATGAATCAACACATTCAAGTATACCTCTATCGTTGTTGGTTGAGTGATTGGACGTGTTATTCTGAGAATCCATCGTTGGAGAAAAAAAGATGAATGAAGGAATTATGCAGAGAAGAAACTTGAGAATGCTGAAAAAAGATATAAGGTAAAACGTGTGTGGGTGGCGGATGATACGGGTTTTTAATCGTGGTAAATATTATTGGCGGTGCTTTTGATTTTTTTCGTTTGCCTCCAAAATTTTGGGGTGTGAGCGGCAGATGTTTAGGTTTAGCGGCTGCCCTCAATCTTATTATTAAGATTTAATTATATTACTTTATTATTATTTTTTTATTATCATCCATTTGGGCTTTTTATTAATTATATGGACCTTTGGTGATATGTTACTTTATATAAATAATAATAAAAAAAACAAAAAATTGAATTACAAGATGCATGTAGCCGCATATTCACTTGTAATTATAATATATTATTAAAAAACATACACTATTTTTAATAAATATCTATATTATTCAAAAATATGTCAAAAAATAATATTTTTACCTATACTACTTTTAACTATACTACTTTAATGAATAATATATTATTCAAAAATATTTTAATAAATTACAGATTTTTTAATTTTTAATTCAAAACACATAATATAAAACAAAAATATATAAATATACAAGAATTATTTTATTTACAAGTACTAAAAAAAATATAAGATAGAGTGATCGACAATTTCTTATTCATGATGATATCTAATATTGAGATGAAGAGATATTTTTTTGATAAATTTTGAAATATAATGTAAATAACATAAAGATGTTAAGAGACGATCATTCTCGGAATATTTAAGGAACAATTGGCTAGCTCTACTACTAAATTACATCATATAATTTAACAAAGACAATCAATTAGAATAAATTGACTTCATTGCATTTAAATTTAAAAGTGATGATTATTACATTATTTGTTGTGTAGATAACAAATATTAGAGTTTTTCTTAGTCATGATGATAGGTGGTGATATGTGTTTGATATGTAAATAGGGAAAATATACGAGGAAAAGAGTCGGATAATGTATGTTTATGCAAAGCTAAAAAAGCTTTGAATTACACAAAAATAGCCATTCATTGTAAATTTCAAGAAAATATAAAGTGTAAAGATCGAATATAATTAACATTCGAACTTCAACGTTCAATATCATGCAATCCGTTCCTCACGATCAAGAAGATAGAAATGATGAATTTGTATGTTAAATTGTACTTTCAATATATACCGTATTGTTGAAGCTATGACTTGAGGAAATTATTTGTTAAAACACAGTAGTAGCTTAATTGTTTCATGCAATGAGTATTATTATTAGAATGATAACAAAGAATAAGTTTAATAGTACACTACTTTAATATTTTAAAGTTCAATAATGATATTTGGTCATAATGTGGCTGGCCACACAACAATATTTTTCATAATACAATAATGTTATTTGGCTATAATGTGGCCGGCCACACAACGTCATTTTTCATAATATATGTAATTTTAAAAATATTAAATGATAACTATAATTTATTACTTTTATATTTTAATTTATAAATATTTTTTCCCCAAAATTACATATTTTTCTCTTTTTTTTTTTTAGATAAAAGGTAACAAATTTTTAAAATTAGAGAAAATTATCCCAATGTTAAATTTTCTTTTCATGCCTAACTTAAGTTAACAAAAGAATTTATTAAATTGAAAATTATAAAAAAAAAAAAAAAAAAGGAATAAATGGGTTATTAATTTACGGATTTGGTTACAGGTTTAAAATTTATATGTAAATTAATTTAATATGTTATTACTTCTCCAAAATTTGAGACTTAATTATTGAAACTTCTCCATCAAAATCGTTTCCCCCCTTTCTCGCCCTAATCGCCTGCTACCGTCGTGACTTTGCCTGCCGCAGTGTACCTCCGCCGTCTCAACGTTTTGTTCCGATTCTCTCCCTGCAGTTTAAGGTAATTGATGAGAGCTGTGTTTTCCGTAAATTAAAAGATTCTACATTCTTCTTCTGAGCATTATAGGGCTGTTATGAATACGCTGCAGTAGTTCTCGGAGTTGATTAGGGAACAGACTAAAGCTTAATTAGTGTCTTCTTCTCTACAGCTTGTGGTTCGTGAAGGGGTAGAGTCACCGTCTTCATTACTTTGTAACTTCACTACCAAGTTTCAGGTTCTTCTCTCCTTCTTCATCTTTTCTTTTGGCCCTTACACAATAAGATGGATAACAATGACTTTGATTTGTTCACGTGTAGTGCCGATGGTGGCCTTAGGTGGCTTAGGTTTTTATGACTCACTTTAACTCTTGTTAGCTTAAATTCTTATGTATTTGCTGCTCATAGAATGTTAGTAGTAGAGAAATAACAAGGATAAGAAGGTGGATATGATTTGGAGAAACATGTCATTTGACGGAGTGCATTATGACCCTAGTCAATCTTCAGGTGCCATGTTGAAAGAACCGGAATGGCAATATATTCATCGTTTCCTTTCATTTAATTTTGTTGCTAGAAAGTCTGGTTCTGGAACGTGTTCGAAGTTGGAATTGTATTTCCTTTGGGCTATGGTTAATGGTGTTAAAGTGAATTTAGGTTATTGGTTGGCAGATGCATTTAGAAAGGTGATTGACAAAAATTAAGGTTTGATCTTTGGACATGTGATTACCCACCTAGCCTTTAGACATGGTTTGGTTGATCTTGAGAACCATTCTTTGCATATAGCTCATGATTGCATACCTTTAGACTTGAACATTCTTAAGAGGATGGGAATCGTAGAAAAGAATGGTGCTGCTTACCGTTTTACAAATACTAAGCCGTCATCTGCTAAGGAATGTAAGCAATCACGGGGAACTAACCTTCGTGATGAAGCCGAGGATCTTGCCTGCAACTTGTCAGATGTGATTGATATGATCGATCAATTGGGCACAGATCTGTTGGGAAAGATCGAAAAAATTGCTAAAGATATGATGGAAAAAGTCGATCAAAATATTAAGGTGCTCTCAGCTAAAGTGGACGAGATAGCTAAGGTTCAGTCAGACCTCAATAGCTTTCTTGCAGCACAAAAGTCTCACTCTGCCCCGTCGGATAACTAAGGTAAATGTTTTGCATGGTTCTTTTCGTTTCATTAGATGTTATAGTTTTTTTGTTATTTAGTTTTACAATTACACTGGTTGATTAAAAATGATTCATTTATCTTGCAGGAATTGATGTGAAGTGAGATCAAGACCAAGGCCTTTTGAATTATTAGCTCGAGTAAATGGAGATATTTTGTAGTCTATGAATATTATTAGGGAATTGGTGAGGAAAACCAAGAGATTTTAGAACAAAGCAAGATGTTTTTTGATGTGGCCATGTTTATTTGTACTTTTTCTTATGTTCTGTCAAAAATCTAAACAGTTTTTATGGTTTTTGAAACTTAAGTAAAATGACAGTAGACTATTTGATATATGGTGTGATCATGCTTAAAACAAAAAAGCGCGGATTGTTTTTAATAAGTTTATGCAGCAGCTTATTTGACATTTAGCGTGATCACGCTTAAACATTATTGAAACTTTAGAAAAAAATTAACAGTATACTATTTGATATTTGGCGTGATCACGCTCGAAAAGTGTTCACGAACTTAAAAATTATTGAAACTTCGATAAAATAAAACAGAAGACTATTTGATATTTGGTGTGATCACGCTCGAAAAGTGTTCACGAACTTAAAAATTATTGAAACTTCGATAAAATAAATCAGAAGACTATTTCACATTTGGCGTGATCAAGATTAAAATGAAAAGCATTTGAAACATATATCAATAAACGAGTTGTTCTTATTTAGGCACGATCACATCAAGTCCATCGAATACACAAACATTGTAAATATTAAGACTTTGTCATATGATTCATTCAAATTTTAATATAAACTTCAAACATTTCTAAAACATAAGCATAGATGATTAGAAATCTATATGAAAAAACATTGAAAACAATAAATATGATCAAGTAAAAATAAACGGCTGTCAAATAAAACAAGATAAAATATTAACTAATTTGACAACATAAGTAATATGGTCATATATTCTATTTACAGTGACATATATAATACCGTCACTATGCTATAGTGACACTATATAGTGGCAACCATAATATGTATCGCTACGCAATATTTTTTGTTACGGTGTAAATTATTGTCACAATATTTTGTGTATACAGTGACAACTATATTGTTGATGCAAATATATAGTGACAATATTTAGTGATGAGAATATAAGCTGTCAAGTTATTATTTTTTTGTGACAAAAGAAATAATAGTCACTAATCACCCGGATATAGTGACAAGAGGTCGATATGTCACTAACATATAGTGATGACAAAATTTGACAACAACACAATAGGTCACTATTTTATTAATTTGTGACATACAACATTGTTGTCACTACACCTATATTTGTAGTGATAATCAAAACATCGTCGCTGATCTACAGTGACGCAACATGGTGACAATGGGAAACTTTGTCGCTGATGTACAATAAAATGACAATGAAAATTATTGTCACTAAAACCATTATTATAGTGACAATTTTATTATTGTCAAAAAGAATGTCGTCACTACACACTGTTTTTTTTGTAGTGCGAGAGGTCTTCTCTCGAACTCAAATCTTGAACTTCAAGCTACGATCTTCACGCCTTATCTCGTCTCGGGGTTTTATCATCGAAATATGCCTAAAAACATAGAAAAACACCCACAAGCATAATATTGTCCAATATAATGAAAACCATATAAACTATAGACAATATTACACAATCGAGACACAAAACCGACCCTTTTTGGTTATAAAAACAAAGTAAATTTCACCTATATCAAATCCACCAAACTTGAACATTGTTCGTCCCGAACAATACCAAAACATAAACAATAGACTATAGCATTATAAACTATATAGGCCTCAAAGTTTTTCAAAAATACTCTCATGATCATGATCAAAACTATGCACACAACCTTAGAGCATCAATAACACAATCTATCCAATAAATTCAACTCATGCCAATCCATCAAAGAACACTCTCCAACATGTGAGATATTTATATGTAAGTGAACTCTCAACTCTCTCAAAGAAAAGATGTATGAAATAATGCACATCATATAGGTTCACTCAACATCAATGTAATGCAACATGTTTACCATAGGCTTGCCCCTAATCTCAACATCTCCACCTAATGTAATATCCACAAACTAAGATCAAAAAGGTCTTTATATAAGCTTGTAATGTAGGGACATTGGTTAAGCTAGGGAATGTATAGGCTAAGTGACTCAAAATACTCCAAATCATCAACCTCTTTTCAATCTTCAACCAAAGTATGGATTTTCAACTCCATCTTCTACCATCCAACACACTAAATACATACTCAAAATCTCATAGATGCAAAGTATGTAACTCAAGCTAACTATCCCCTTATGCTTTTATTCTCTCTCTTTTTTCTTTTTTTTTTTTTTTTTTTTTTTTTTTTTCTTTAGAGCTCATCTAATGAATGTTCTTTCTAATGTTTGAACAAAGGCTCTATATAATTTTTTTTTATTTTCTTTTCACAAAATTTTTTCTAAGCTTATAGGGATAGCCAACTATACTTAATCGAGCATCTAAAATTCTTTTCTTTTTCTTCTCCATACCACAACAAATATTCTTTTCAACACCTCCCACATCACCAACTAAATCCACTAAAGGTACCCTTATCCATCCAAACCTCCTATCATCCAAGGTTAAGAAAGAAAGACTCATAAAAAGGCTCAAAGGGGGTAAACAAAGATTATGATCAAGGTTAGTGTATGGGAATCATGTGGCTAAAGAAAGATGGCCTAAGATCATCTCCTAGTTCATAGATATACCAAGATCTTGATGGAGAAATAGGGCAAGTTCTAGAAACAATGAAACATACATGATCACTCAATCAAAGAATAGGCATAAACATGCACAAATAGCTCAAATCTCACGGGTTCAAACTAACTAGTTCCTGATATCATAACATGCTTCAAACTCATCAAATAAATATGTGTCGCTTCGCCAAGGTTCCATGCATAGTAAAGATCATGAAATTTTCTCCAAAAATCAATCAAAAATTTTCTATCATTGGCCAAATTCACAATACTATCATCACATGCTTATTCGACTCGATTTATCCTAAGACTCTAACAATTCAAAACAATAAAAGACTCAACATAAAAGACTCAAACATACCCCAAAATAAACCAACTACTAAAGCAATTAAAATACTCAAAAGGATTGTTAACCTTAGTTACTCTTCCCTCTCCCCCAAACTTATTTCGAAATCAAAGATTAAGGAATAAGTTTGCAAAACGAAGAAGGAACTAAGTTAACAAACGTACCTCATTGATATGGCGGAGGGAAGGGAGGGTTTTTGGGGTTATTGGTGTCGAATCGTTGATGGTGAGCCGGGTAGTGAGGATAGAAGTAGTGCATCTCATGCACCATCCTATTGTAGTTCTCCATGTAAGCTCTTTCATCCTCACGCCTCTTCGCCTCTTTGCCTCATCCTCTCTTCTTTTCGCCTCATTCTCAAAATAAGTGTTGAGAGTATCGAAACGACCTCCAATGTATGTACGAAGGTCACCCACCTCGGTTCTCAACGTTTGAACCTCTTCTCGAACTCATTGCACTTGAGATTCAACGAACTCTCTACCATCCCAATGGTAGTTGTCCATCGCCTCCATCGTTTCCATATGCCAATCTTGCATTGTAGAAAATTCTGGAGCTCTCATGTAGAAACCGGGCTGTGGAACACCTTCATACCCTTGTGCATAAGCATCCTCCTCTTGATCATATCCTTGCTCATATTGCTCGGCCTCTTCTTCATCGTCTTCCTCCTCATCATCATCGCCTCCTTCATCGGGCCTTGGACCTCCCTCGGCCCACATAAGCTCCTTGTGTTGGGGAGAGTTCATCTTCCCATTCCCTCTACGTAGCTTCTCATTCCCAATTACCTCGGTCAAATAGTTGTTCGGCAGCGGAAAGAGATGAACACCACTTCTCCCATGTAGCTTCAAGAACCACCCGAACGTGTCGAATGAGATCATCCTCGCAAACTCCAAAGTCCTCCTATCCAAAAAGATGGAAGTGGACGCCGGCTGCTCCCAATTTGTATGTTGAAGTGTCTAGCAATCGGAGTGACGAATGCTCCTATCCCAATCTTTTGTCCTCCGAACAAATAAGCTTGATTCTCCATGTGATTGACGAGGTAAAGGGCTGCATTTTGAGAGTGGCCTCGATAGGAAGTCCAAATGAGATGAGCATCAGTGGCAAGGAATGTGCCGGAGTCGTGGCGGGAATGGATGGTAGACGAAATAAGCCTATGGAAGTAACGAATCGTGGGATTCCGAATCGAGGTGGCCTTTGCAATTGCCGGGTTGTAGGACCTCTTCCTCTCCTCCTCGTAATCCAAAAATTAGCCCCACAAGTCTTGAAGATTTGGATGGTTGTTGCCAATGTACTCGCCATTCTTGTCTCCTCCGATAACATCATTGAGTTGATCCATGTCAAGCTCCCTTGGTTGACCACCGAGTTGGAAACGAATGACGTGGGGTAATTGATTGACTCGCTCCACCACCAAAGTCGAGAGAAACTCCACCGTTAGAATGTGATAGGTCAAGTGGTTGCCTTGGAAGATGTTGGTGAAGCCTCCTCTTTGCATCATTTGGGTGATCTCGTCGGCTATCCCCATCGCCACTATCGTCTCTTGATGGAGGAAACGACAATGCTTGTGCTTGAGTTGCACAAGATGTGACCATCTCCTCTTGGACTCCGCTGTGGTGAGCTTGAGCTTGAACGCCTTGGGCTCCAAATTTTTGGGCATCGACCTTGCCGGCGGCATTCGGTTCTCCGGAATGGTCTTGTCGTTTTTCCACGTCTCCTTGCCTTTGCTTGAAGAAGTGGCCTTTTCCTTCCCCTTTCCTTTGCTTGAAGAGGTCGAAGCAACATTCTTCCCCTTGTCTCTTGCCATCTTAGTACCTAAAAATTTTCACAAATTAATCCAAGGGATGCAAGAATAAAGCAATATGAATCATCTTCCCCCAAAACTTCAACCAAATTCAATCCTCCCCCATTATCAACTCAATTTTTTGCATAAAAAATCCACACATTCAACACCACAAATCTCCAAACATAGTACTCTTCATAGCACAATTCAATTCAATGCATATAAATCAATGGACCCATTCAAAAATTCACATGCATCCATCTTTTCAATCCTCAATGAATCCAATTTATACAATTAATGCAAAACAATTCATAGATTCAATCTAAAATCCTCAATCCAATACCCAATCCATTAATCCATGAATTTAACCAACAAAAACGAATTTCAATCGGTCAAAACATGCGTATTCATGTAGAGAATCAAGAATTAATAAGAAAGGGGCGAGAAATCGAGTACCTTGAGACGAATCGAAGAGAGAAAATTGAAGAGTGCTCTTGTGTTCTAGAGAGAATTTGTGTTTGTGTGTGAATGGTATGTGAATTGTGTGTATATGGTATACATATAGAAAAGATAAAACCTGGTCAAAGTCGGCTAGGGCTCCGTCAACGACCCTCTCGATACACCTCTCGATCGAGAGAGGTGTCGAGAGGTACCTACTGGACCCCGAAATTTGACCTCTCGACAGGCCTCTCGATCGAGAGAGGTGTCGAGAGGTCCTACTCTGAACACACTGTCCTCCCCTCTCGATCGAAAACACGGGGGTCTCGATCGAGAGGCTTCACGTGACAAAACCTGGGCACATTTTTCAGAATGTCTCGATACCCCTCTCGATCGAGAGAGGTGTCGAGAGACCCCTACTGGACAAAAGTTTTTCACCTCTCGACAGGCCTCTCGGTCGAGAGAGGTGTCGAGAGGTCCTGCCCGATTTTGCTTTCTACACAACACTTTAGCATTCGTTAGTATATTAAGGGATTTCGACTCTAAATTACGAAAAAAATGACCTACGACTCTAAAATAAAACGAACCAAAAATAATAAAAACGGGATACGAATATTGGGTTACCTCCCAACAAGTGCTACGTTTAACGTCTTTAGCCCGACGATACCTCCTTTCTAACTTGGGTCATCGAGATAAGTGGCCGCTTTCTTGGGGTATAGAGGCAACAGCTTGAAGTAGTGCTTGAGTCGATGTCCATTCACCACGAATTCTTCACCGTCGTTTTTCAACACTTCGAATGCACCATTCTTCAATTCCTTGTAAATAACGAACGGCCCCGACCACTTACTTTGCAATTTTCCTGGAAATAAACGAAGTCGAGAGTTAAAAACAAGAACATCATCACCAATTTCGAACTTACGCTTTTTAATGCTCAAGTCGTGAAATCTTGCGGCTCGTTCTTTGTAGATCCTCGAATTCTCGAACGCTTCATTTCTCCATTCATCAAGCTCCAATAAGTCATCTAACCTTTGGCCCATTGCTTCCTTGAACTCGAAATTGATCATTCTAGTCGCCCAATAAGCTTTGTGCTCCAACTCCATTGGTAAATGGCAAGATTTGCCAAATAGCATTTTATATGGAGACCTCCCAATTGGCGTCTTGAAAGCCATCCTATAGGCCCAAAGTGCATCATCCAAATACTTCGCCCACTCCTTCTTGTTGGTGACGGTCTTCTCCAAAATTTACTTGATCTCTCGATTAGCTAGCTCGGCTTGACCGTTTGCTTGAGGGTGGTAGGGTGTCGTAACCTTGTGCTTGACTCCATATTTTGCAAGAAGCGATCTTAACCAACGATTGTTGAAGTGGCTCCCCCCATCACTAAGCAAAGCTCTCGGAGTTCCATACCGAGTCAAAATATTTCGCTGGAGGAATTTGATCACCACCTTCGAATCGTTGGTTGTAGTAGGAATGGCCTCGACCCATCTTGAAACATACTCCACCGCAAGTAAGATGTACGAGAACCCTTGAGATTTGGGAAAGGGACCCATGAAGTCGATCCCCCAAACATCAAAAAGCTCCACCTCCATAATAGAGCATTGCGGCATCTCATCCCTCTTCGTGATGTTCCCCATCCTTTGGCATCGATCACATGACTTGATGTACTCGTGGCAATCCTTGTAGATCGAAGGCCAATAGAAACCACTATGAAATATCTTGAGGGCGGTGCGATTTGCTGCGAAATGTCCCCCATTCGGAGCGCTATGGCAATCTTCGATGATCTTTGTCCACTTCGATTGACGAACACATCGTCTTATGATTCCATCGGCACACCTCCGGTACAAGAAAGGATCATCCCAATAGTAGAACTTACAATCGTGGAGGAACTTCTTCTATTGATGAGACGAGAGATCCTTGGGCACATGATGAATCACCAAATAGTTGATGATGTCGGCGAACCAAGGATTCAAATCGTCCACCTCAAAAATCTGCTCATCGGGGAAGCTTTCCTTGATAGCAATCTTCGCATCTTCTCCATCCACGGGCTGCTAAAGTCTCGAGAGATGGTCGGCCACCACATTCTCGCATCCTTTCCTATCCTTGATCTCCATATCGAACTCTTGAAGTCCTTCTTGTTGAATAGGTAGCGAATGGTGGCATGGTCGGTGTGCACAATCGTGTGAGATCCCACCAAATAAGGTCTAAACTTGTCGAAAGCATAGACCACAACGAGTAACTCCTTCTCCGTGGTGGTGTAGTTCCTTTGAGCCGAGTCCAATGTCTTGCTAGCATAATAAATTACTCGGAAAAGCTTCTCCCTTTTCTGTCCCAAAACTGCTCCTACCGCCCAATCGCTTGCATCGCACATGAGCTCGAACGGGGCACTCCAATCCGGTGACACCAAGACGGGAGTAGAGATAAGCGCCTTCTTCAATGTCTCGAAAGCTTCCAAGCAATCTCCATCAAAAACAAACTTGACATCCTTCTCGAGCAATCCACACAACGGCTTCGTGATCTTTGAGAAATACTTGATGAACCTCCTATAGAAGCCGGCATGTCCTAATAAACTCCTCACCGATTTGACGTTGGTTGGTGGTGGCAACTTCTCGATGGCTACGACCTTGGCTCTATCCACCTCCAATCCATGTGAAGACACCTTGTGGCCAAGAACAACCCCTTCTTGCACCATGAAGTGACACTTCTCCCAATTGAGAACGAGGTTCGTCTCTTCGCACCTTTGAAGCACCGTGGCAAGATTCTCCAAGCATTGATCAAAAGAAGAACCGAAAACTGAAAAATCATCCATGAATACCTCCATAATGTTTTCGATCAATCCATGGAAGATGGCCACCATGCACCGTTGGAAAGTAGCCGGTGCATTGCATAACCCGAACGGCATCCTTCTATAAGCGAAGACTCCATTTGGGCAAGTGAACGCCGTCTTGTGTTGGTCCTCCGGAGCGATGGCGATTTGGTTGTAGCCGGAATATCCATCGAGGAAGCAATAATACTCATGGCTGGCCAATCGATCGAGCATTTGATCTACGAACGGGAGAGGGAAATGATCCTTCCTAGTTGCTGCGTTGAGAAGGCTGTAATCAATGCAAACTCGCCATCCCGTGACAAGCCTCGTTGCTATAATCTCCCCATTCTCATCGTTGATGACCGTCATGCCTCCTTTCTTTGACACCACTTGAGTAGGGCTCACCCACTCACTATCCGAAATGACATAGATCATGCCGGCATTGAGCAACTTCAACACTTCCTTCCTCACAACTTCTTGCATGGCCGGGTTCAATCGCCTTTGAGGTTGGACTCTTGGGCGATGACTATCTTCGAGCAATATCCTATGTATGCAAATTGAAGGACTAATACCTTTGAAGTTGGCAATCGTCCATCCAATTGCAGATTTGTGTTTCCTTAGGACTCTCAATAACTTGTCGGTGTTTGCCTCCGTGAGTTGAGAAGAAACGATCACCGGGTACGTCTCTTCTTCTCCTAAGAACTTGTACTCGAGGTGCTCGGGTAGTGGCTTCAACTCCACTTTCGGGGCTGCATCCTTCTTCTCTTCCTCCTCAAGAACTCCACCGTCCACCTTCTTGTTGATGTCGAGGTAAGGAACTTCCTCGTGAGGAAGTTGCGGTTGGTTTGCCTCCAATTGATGTAAATATTCAAGAATCTCGTCGCAAGCTTCGTCCAACTCCAAGTAGGTATATAGAGGGGTCGAGATGCAATGGTTGAGTGCCTCCTCCGAAGTAGGTGGTATCAACGTCTCGATGGAGAAGATATCCTCACGATGATAGTCGGTGATATGGATTAATATCAGCCATACTCCCTAAATAATCCAAGTTAATGGGGATAAGTATTAATTTTATGTATGATGATCGATAGAGGTTATTCCACGTTACAGCATAATATCAAAGAGATTTTATGGGCACCAGATGCTCAATATAATCAATAATCATATGCCATGTAAGAAGCTGTGAGGTTCTGGCTTCTCACATGAGCCATGCGGGATCCGCAGGCATCTACAAAGGCAGGAGGATCTGACCAGATCATATAAGCGCTTAGTAGAAGCTCGAGGTTCTGCGTAACATACTGTCCGCGTGACTCTATGTATTATAGAGTGAGGACCACTGTATTCATGACGGAGGATATTTAGCCTTCGTTGGAATTCCTTTTCTGTCCTTCCTGCACACGAATGCCCACTTTTCACCCTCCTCATACCTATAAATACCAAGTGAACGCATACATCAAGGATATATCATCACAACATCACTCTCTACGAACAACACGCTCTTTGGCGTACTGTTCAATTCCATTCCATACTCTCTCTTGCGAGCTCCTCCGAGCTCAAGCGGTCAAGGCGTTCAAAGCCTTCTTCCGGGAAGCGCTAGTTTCTCTTTACCTCCATCCATTCCTCTCAACGCCGAGAAGAATCTCTCTCCTCTACCTCGTCCCAGGTCTAAGGTAAATACCCTCACTGCCAAAAGGGAATGAGGCTCGATGGAGCTCCGTGCTCCTTATTTCTCTTCTTTCTCCCACTCCATTTCTTCATTATCTGCTTATATGAGTGCAAAACTCTGTGAATCTTGCTAGTTTGTGGCTAAACATGCCTTTTACACCGTACTCATAGCTCAACTATTACTTATTATCACCGCGCAAATCGTGCTCTGTACACATGACTAGAGCTAATTTCTAGCCTAGCAATGATATCGAACAAGGTAAGTCCGAATGTCGAACCACAAGGAGTGAAATGGCAATAGCAAATCAAGTAGTCTATATCGTCTCCATTATACTATCTAAGCACATGATCATGATTTGGTTTTTTTACTAAACTAGGCAAAGAGTAAAGTGGAATGTAAACTCAACAATGTAAAGCAAACAAAGCAAGTAAAATGCAAATGTAGAATATCAATATTAAAAGGCATGGATCCAAGTGATTTCCAATATGATGATGATGTAGGTCTTAGAATCTAGGTGTTTCAAGCCAATTTAATCCACCTTGAATGGTTTCTTATATCATATATGCTAACCTACCTTACTAGGGTGATTAACAAGTTGATTAATAGAGCAACAAATGCTTTCCAAGCCTTTAACTACTCTATCAACTCCAAATAGCTCAAATCATGTTTAAGATAACCTACCAACTCTCATCCAACTCATCTAATTCTTTCTAGGAACTATAAGAGATGAAATCAAGTGATATGGGTATGGATTGATGCCAAGTGCCATGAAAGGAAGCTTCCTAGGCATTCCCTCAAACACCTTAGATGCACTCCTAGTGATCAATTATTCATGCATACAAATTAAAGTCCCAATCCTTAGACAATCCAAGGGGAAGGTAAATCAACATCCTAGAATCTAATTCCTATCATCTACATCAAATTATCCATCACTTGGAGCCATATGCAAAATTAGCTAGCCATAGATCTAGCAATTAAACCATGGAAAATAAGAGAAATCATAATAGAAATGACAAGGAAAGGAAAAGGAATGAAAAATCTTCAATAAATCTTCAATCTCCAAGCTTGATCATCCACAAATATTTGAAAATACCAAAGTAGAAAGAGGGAAAATAGCTAGGGTTCTAAGAGAAGTTGTGCATATGAAATACAAGTCAAATTAGATACCAAATAAGGAAAAGAACTAGCTATTTATAGTTTTCCCAAAAATTGGGGCCAAATTGCAAATACTAGAAACTTGAGTTGAGAAGGTGGGGTAAAATCTGTAATTTCTGGAAAGTTGAGTAGAGGTTTGACTTGTGCATTTTCGGTTGACTTGTGCATTTCCGCCCACATTTGACAATTTGCGCGCTCTCACGGTTTTGGCTCGTTCTCTCTCGTCCGGCATCGGAAAATTAATCCGCAAAGTGCTACGGCTTCCTCTCTCGATCCTCTTCGACATAGGATAAGTCAAATGTGCCCAGAAAATTGCCACAGCACCTGAAATCAGCACGGAAACCGAGAGAAAACGCAAAGCATGTAGAAAATGTACAAATTGTAAAAACCTATCATTTCCTAATCATTTAAGCACAAATCCGAACCAAAACATGCATCGAGACGCACTCTAAAGCATGCTAAATATGTGGTTATCAAACTCCCCCAAACTTAAGCCATTGCTCGTCCCGACAATGGAACGAACAATCAAAGAACATAAGCACATATGGGTATGCTAATCAAGATCATCGATGCCTCAAAGCTCACTCAATAAAGCATTTTCAAACATGGAACTCCCAAGGTGCATTAAACAATCCACAACCACACAACACTCTCAACCAAGAAATCAATCACTCAAGCATGATGAAACTCCAAACCTCTCAAAGTGTAAGTGTATCACTCTTTCTCTCAAGTGTATGGTAGAAATGTTTACACTCATCGAACTCATGCATGCATTGCTCTTACCATAAGCTTGCCCTAAGCCTCAAGATCTCCATCGCTTGGTTGTGCACTCGAACTAAGATCAATTAGGTCTTTCATTTAGGCTTGTAATGTGGGGACATTGGTTTAGGTAGGGATTTTTAGGCTAAGTGACTATGAAATCTCTCAAGTACTTCCACCTTCTCTTTTCCACTCTAAGTGTGAATTTCTCCACCTTCTACCTTCACCATTTCACCTCTTTGCACTCTTTAATACACAAGCTTGATTGAAGCTTCTCAAACATTCATGAATAACTCCTTTATGCTCTCATTCACAACTATCTTTATTCAAACTCTTTTTTTTCTTTTGTTTTCCTTTTCTCATCTTTTTCAACACTTTTTTTTCCACTTTCTTTTTTTTTTTTCATGAGAATTTCATTCTCATCTCTTTCATTTTTTTTTTCTTTTTTTCACTAGAGCTCATAGGAGTATAATCATCTCAAAACGACCTCTTCAATCAAACTACTCGAACCCCGTTTCCTCACTACTTCACAACCTCTCAATGGATTCCCATAACCAACCTTCACCCCCTTTCATCCGGTTTAGCAACAAAGGCTTCAATGGCTCAAGGGGGACCACAAAGTTAACGTTTCGTTTGGTTAGTGTTTAGGGAATAATGAGGCTAACAAGTGAGGGCCTAAAATCATTTCTAAGTTCTCGTGGCACATATAGCAACCTTGATCGAGATTGAAGGCAAGTTCTAGAAGATAACAATGCACTACATGGCAAACTCACAAGAAAGAAAAAGTAACGTTCTTAATGCAACGTTTTGGCTCAAATCTCACAAGCTTTTGTTTAGAGTTCATGTGCCTAAGATCAATCATTCCTAGTTAATCATGTCATGCAATCATTTCAAGCTCAATACACACATGAGAAATTCCAAAAATATGATATCATTTTTCGCTCAAATCATCATCGACATCTCTCTTGAAAGCAAAGGAGCGATAACCACAATATCTAGACATGTGAACAAGGAGCACTACAACAACTCAAGTGATGCTTTTAAAACGAAATTTGAAAATTTTAAAGCATGGAAACACCACTTTAATCAATTGCACACACCAAAACAACTCATCCTCCAATACACAAAAATTCCACCACCAATTCACTCCAAACAAAACATAAAAAATTTAAAGCAAACAAAGAAAGAAATGCGATAAAAATAACTTGAAGAAATATGAAAAAGTAACTTGAATATCTTATCCCATCCCCCTCCCCCAAACTTATTTTTGAAAAAAAAAAAAATCAAAAATAAGGTTGGAGGGACGAATATACATAAGATATTTAAGTTACTACTCACAAACGTCCAAGCTAATAGGTAAGGGACGAGACGGGGAATGATTCCCGTGTCCGTGTGATGAGCCCCAAGACGGACCCCACAATCGTAATTACTCATTCAATGGTGAATCCCCCGTCGTCTCCTTTGCATGGTTTCCCCCTATCGTCACCCCACAAATCTTCTTCACAATTTACTACGAGCAATAAAATCACAAGGAATATTAGAAACTTCACAATTTTTGCACAAAAATTAGAAGAAAAGAGGGTGAGAAAGGAAAATTAAAAATTGCAAAATATTTTTTTTAATTTTTTCAGAATTTTTAGAATTTTTTTAAAATTTTTTTTAAAATTTTTTTCAGTTTTTTTCGGCTTTTTTTTCTTTTAATTGGCAAAATGGGCCCGGCCCGGCCCAGACCCGGCCCGAATCTGGCCCGAACAGGCCCAGACCTAGATCTGGGCCCGAACCATACTCAGCCGCCATCGCCGGAACAGCAGCAGCTGCTCGCCGAATCGCCGCAGCTCTCGCCGGAGGAAACTGCTGCTGGTCGTGAAGACTCCCACGCAACACCGTCGCCGTCGTCTGATGCTGCTCGTCCGCCCTCGGCTTGAACTGGTAGGGAGAGGCCGCTCGCCGCCGGTGACTCGCGACTGGGGAAGAGCCACCGGAATCGCGACGGGGAGGAGTTGCTGCACGCTGCCGTAATCTGCTTCTCCGTCGCGGCGCCGCTGCTGCTCCATCGTCGCCAGCCTGCTGCTGCTCGCCGTGCTGCTGTCGCCTGCAGGTGAAGACGTCGACGGCGACCTGCAGGTCGCTGCTCCAGCTCGCTGTTTCTCTCCAGAAGGTCGACGGCGACCTGCAGGTCGCTGCTCCAGCTCGCTGTTTCTCTCCAGAAGGTCGACGGCGACCTGCAGGTCGCTGTTCCAGCTCGCTGTTTCGCCTGCTGCTCGCTGCTCCAGCGCTCGCCGGAATCCCGTCGCCGGCGGCAACCTGAAAAAAAAATTCGAATTTTCAAAAAATTTTTTTTTATTTTTTTTCTTTGTTTAATTTTTATTATTATTAATATATAACTATATATATATGTATATTTTTAAATTTCTAATTTTTCCTTACTAACAAAAAAAAAAACAAAGAGACAAAATCTACTCTAAATTTTTTTAATTTTGCTCATTTTTTTTTTTTTTTTTTTTCAATTTTTTTCTAACAATTCAAACAAATAAACCTATTTAAAGACATATTGTATGGTACTTAGGGAAAATAAGAAAATAAAACGAAATAAAATAAAAAATAAAACGAAATAAAATGACTAAAAATAAACGAAAATAAAAATAAGAACGATAAAAAGGATACGTGTTAGGGTGCCTCCTAACGAGCGCTTTTTTAACGTCGCTAGCTCGACGATACCTCACATTCCGACTCATGGGACATCAAACGAGGTCCTCTCTTGACCTCCAAAACTTGTAAACATCTCGCGTGAAGGATCGGCAATCTTTTCTTGGAATTTCACGCCTCCTAAGTTTTTGAAACCTCCTCCACGATATGGGAATGCATCAACAAACATTGAATGAGGTGAGTCTTCAAGCTCGAGGCCCTCATCCTTGGTTGGCATGTTCAATCCATTCTCAACTTTCGGTTCATGAAATGTC
This sequence comes from Thymus mandschuricus, assembly GCA_029379335.1. Taxonomy (NCBI): domain Eukaryota; kingdom Viridiplantae; phylum Streptophyta; class Magnoliopsida; order Lamiales; family Lamiaceae; genus Thymus; species Thymus mandschuricus. The sequence goes on from CM057083.1 coordinate 20,549,095, forward strand.
ATCTCTTCTTCATCAACTCGGAAAGTGAGACTTCCATCACAAACGTCCAATATAGCTCGGCTCGTGGACAAGAAAGGCATACCAAGTATCAAAGGAAAGTTATGCTCCTCATCAATGTCAAGAATGAAGAAGTCCACCGGAAAGATGAACTTTCCAACCTTGATAAGCACATTGTCGACCTTTCCCCATGGAATTATGATAGAGCGATCCGCCAATTTAAGTATCGACATGGTGGGCATAAGGGTTCCAATCTTCAAACGTTCAAAGATAGGAAGAGGCATCACGTTCACTCTTGAACCCGTGTCACACAAGACCTTCTCTAGCACTTGATCACCAATTTCACAAGGAATTGTGAAATCTCCAAGATCGCTTTTCTTATTGGGGAATTCTCTTCGTAGTCTAGCACTACATCCCTCCGATAGCTCAATGGTCATATCATCATCCATTTTAACCTTTCTCTTGTCTACATCCCCCAAGAACTTCTCATGATTTGGCATATTACTCAACAAATCAACCAAATGAGCATTGATATCCAACTTCTTAAACACTTCCAACCTATCAATGCTTTTCTCTACAACTTCCTCATGAGGGATACTCTCTACAAGATCATCTCTCTTCTCTCTCTTCTCACCCCCAAACTTAGCATGATTTTCATATCCAAACTCAAGAGGAAATGACATATCGTTCATGATGCCATCATTCAACTCACTCACATCATCATTCTCTATAGAAGTTTGGGGAAAAAGAGTAAGAGAGGTACCTTCATCCTTCATTGAATATGGCATATAGGGCTTTATTTCCTCTTGAGGCTCATGAATAGGCATGGAAAGTGGAGACATAAATGGAGCCTCATAACTCCAAGATTGGAGTGGATCATCTTCTACAAATTGTTGAGAAACCGAGAGAGGTTGTTGGTTGATGTGAATCACCTCTTCTTGGCCAACAATTCTTCCATTCTTAGGTCTTTGCCAAGGTCGTGCTTCCATCAACGCCTTTCTAAACTCTTCATGCTCCTTCTTGAGGTTGGTAATTTGGAAAACAAGGTCTTCATATTTATCATCCAACATGGAGGTAGCTTTCTTCGAATTCACCCTTTCCATAGGCCATTGAAAAGAATTAGAAACCATATCTTCAACAATCCTCATGGCTTCCTTCACATCTCGATTTAGCAAACAACCTCCGGAGGTAGCATCTACCATAGTTCTTGTTTGTGAACTCAAACCACCATAGAAGAAGAAGAGTTGTCGACTCTCATCTAGGCCATGTGGAGGGCATTTCCTTAAGAGCTCACGGAATCTCTCCCAAGCATTGAATATCGTCTCATCCTCATGTTGGGCAAATTGATAAATCTCCGAGATTAGGCGTTGTACCTTAGAAGGTGGAAAATATCTCAAGAGAAAAGCTTTGCATAGGTCTTCCCATGATTTGATTGACTTCCCATTGAGACCTTTGAACCACTCTTTAGCCCGGTCACGAAGTGAAAATCCAAAGAGTCTCATCCGGATTGTGTCATTTGGCACTCCTTCGAGCTTGAGGGTATCACAAATTTCAAGGAATGAGTATAGATGATCATTTGGGTCCTCGGTGACTTCTCCTCCAAATTGATTTGCTTGAACCAAACGAATCAAACCCGGTTTGAGCTCAAAGCTAGGTGCATCAACCGTGCCCCATTCTCTTCCTTGATAACTAGCCTTTGGAGGTTGGAATATCTCAATTATAGGAGGTAATTGAACCTCTTGAGTTCTCCTCCTTTGCTCTTCCATTCTTGCTTCCATAACCTCCAATTGCTTCCTAAGAACTTCCACTTCCCGATTGATTTCCACATCTTGCTCTTTGGAAGTTCTTTCTCTCTTCTCATAGTCCAAAACGAAAGATTCCACATGTTTAACCTTGGATCTATGAAGTGTGTACCTTTCAAACACACCAACAAAGAGATCAAAAATAATCCAATAAAATGCTTGAATTAACAAGCAAGATACCATCCTAACTATAAAAATAAAAACAAGCTTAGATTAGTAACAAGTGACTAAACAAACTATTGAAATGTCTATCTAATCACTCCCCGGCAACGGCGCCAAAAATTGACTAGAGCTAATTTCTAGCCTAGCAATGATATCGAACAAGGTAAGTCCGAATGTCGAACCACAAGGAGTGAAATGGCAATAGCAAATCAAGTAGTCTATATCGTCTCCATTATACTATCTAAGCACATGATCATGATTTGGTTTTTTTACTAAACTAGGCAAAGAGTAAAGTGGAATGTAAACTCAACAATGTAAAGCAAACAAAGCAAGTAAAATGCAAATGTAGAATATCAATATTAAAAGGCATGGATCCAAGTGATTTCCAATATGATGATGATGTAGGTCTTAGAATCTAGGTGTTTCAAGCCAATTTAATCCACCTTGAATGGTTTCTTATATCATATATGCTAACCTACCTTACTAGGGTGATTAACAAGTTGATTAATAGAGCAACAAATGCTTTCCAAGCCTTTAACTACTCTATCAACTCCAAATAGCTCAAATCATGTTTAAGATAACCTACCAACTCTCATCCAACTCATCTAATTCTTTCTAGGAACTATAAGAGATGAAATCAAGTGATATGGGTATGGATTGATGCCAAGTGCCATGAAAGGAAGCTTCCTAGGCATTCCCTCAAACACCTTAGATGCACTCCTAGTGATCAATTATTCATGCATACAAATTAAAGTCCCAATCCTTAGACAATCCAAGGGGAAGGTAAATCAACATCCTAGAATCTAATTCCTATCATCTACATCAAATTATCCATCACTTGGAGCCATATGCAAAATTAGCTAGCCATAGATCTAGCAATTAAACCATGGAAAATAAGAGAAATCATAATAGAAATGACAAGGAAAGGAAAAGGAATGAAAAATCTTCAATAAATCTTCAATCTCCAAGCTTGATCATCCACAAATATTTGAAAATACCAAAGTAGAAAGAGGGAAAATAGCTAGGGTTCTAAGAGAAGTTGTGCATATGAAATACAAGTCAAATTAGATACCAAATAAGGAAAAGAACTAGCTATTTATAGTTTTCCCAAAAATTGGGGCCAAATTGCAAATACTAGAAACTTGAGTTGAGAAGGTGGGGTAAAATCTGTAATTTCTGGAAAGTTGAGTAGAGGTTTGACTTGTGCATTTTCGGTTGACTTGTGCATTTCCGCCCACATTTGACAATTTGCGCGCTCTCACGGTTTTGGCTCGTTCTCTCTCGTCCGGCATCGGAAAATTAATCCGCAAAGTGCTACGGCTTCCTCTCTCGATCCTCTTCGACATAGGATAAGTCAAATGTGCCCAGAAAATTGCCACAGCACCTGAAATCAGCACGGAAACCGAGAGAAAACGCAAAGCATGTAGAAAATGTACAAATTGTAAAAACCTATCATTTCCTAATCATTTAAGCACAAATCCGAACCAAAACATGCATCGAGACGCACTCTAAAGCATGCTAAATATGTGGTTATCAACACAATACTCGTTTGTAACTTTATACACGCATGAATCTCTTGCTCTTTACTATTTCAATGATTTATCTATAAATGCTCTTTGTAAAACATGAGGAACAATACCCTAAATTGTTGTGGAACTCTAACCCGGATCTATCAACTGGCGTCGTCTGTGGGAATTACTTGAGTTGAGATGTTGATTTCCCCTGTTTTTATGCAAAATTCCAGCTCGTTGTTATAATGTTATTTGCGATTTCCCTTTATTATGTCCTTATGTGGAAAATATGAGGAAATCTGATGTTACATTGATTGGGAATGCTCTGTTTGTTGTCTAAATCTGCAAAAACCCCAAATGTGCATACCACTGCTTGATATTCGCTAAAGCTCTCCACGGTTATGAGCTGTTGAATGTGATGTGATCTTATGATTATGCTCTCTTTGAGGCGGAAATTTTGATAAACACTTTGATTGAAAGGAAACTTGTGTTTGAGAGGCTGATTTTCTCTCCTTGAATGTGAGTTAAGATTTGATATCGGAAGGGGTTATCAAAGCCCATGGACTCAGAGGGCTAATCCTCTATTTTCTCTTTGAAATTCTGACTGATTTCGATGATATGTGCATGAATTTGCCCTGTTATTCACCCTGTCATGATGAACGCCTAGAAGGGTAGCTATATATCAGAAGGAATATGCAGTGAATACAAGATTGATATTATCCTCGGAGAATTTTAGCATGTATACCATGAATTTGTTTTAGTTACAGTGTTCATGGCAAATTAGTCTAGTAATTAGAAGTGATCTCAGGGCCATATCTCTTTCATGACATGAATTGTGATGGCTAATCTGTTGTTGTTTGTCAAAATCATAAGGTTGTGAAGGATCCGGAGGAAAGCCGGGTCACAAACTGCAACAATCTCAAAACACATTCGATTCACCTTGTGTACTTGGTGAGCATACAATTATGTTTATTATCTGCTCAATATGAAATCCATCTATGAGTTGCAAAGGATTGGTGATTACGGAGGAAGCATCACTACTAAAGCTAGTCGAATGCCCTTGAATCGCCATGACTTGAAAACCCCCAAAATAATAAAAACATTAAAAAATGGAGAGCTGAAAGATGACGAGGTTACCCCATTCACGTTGATGAAGGGAGCCCACATCTGAGAGCAGAACCTCCTCCCAGAAGCCCTGTCTAACAGGCAATTCCCTCGTAAGCCCCGTATAACGGGCAGAACCTTCTCTCAGAAGCCCTGTCTAACAGGCAACACTCTCATAAGCCCCGTATAACAGGCAGAACACCCAAAATCCCTACACAGTAGGCAACACTCTCGTAAGCCCCGTATAACGGGCCCCAAAAGCCCTACACAGTAGGCAACACTCTCGTAAGCCCCGTATAACGGGCAGAACCTCCAGAAGCCCTATACAGTAGGCAACACCATTGTAAGCCCCATACAAAGGGCAGAACACTTCATAAGCCCTATCTAATAGGCAACCCTCGCACAAAGCCCTATCTAATAGGCACATTTTTCGTAAGCCCCATTCAATGTTCAGAACCTTCTACAAAGCCCTATCTAATAGACAACTCCTTCGTAAGCCCCATGCAATGGGTAGAACATTCCCTAAGCCCTACTCAGTAGGCAGCATCTTCACAAGCTCCATATAATGGACAAAACTCCTTATAAGTCTCATTAAATGGGCAGTGCACCCCTAAGTCTTGCTCTAAAGGCGACATTTCTATGTATCACTCCCATAAGTTTTACCCATTGCATTCCGGTGGGTAAAACCTCACCTAAAACCCGCTTTATAAGTGGTATTATCGAAAAACTCTATTTAATAGACAATACCCTTATAAACCTCTAAGGAGGATATTACCTTCATAATCCCAATCTGATAAGTAGCGCTTCTGTAAGCTTTATAAAATAGATCAAGCTCTCATAAGCTCGGTTCGATAAGTAATACTCTCATAAATCCCGCATAAAAGATATCACTCTCATAGTCCTTGGCTAACAGGAAATATCTTATAAGAAAGTCCTATAAAATAGGCGCTAACTATAAGAAGGGCCTATATGGCCGAGGCATCTCGTATTAAGCTTAATAAAATAAGATGCCACACAAAATCTGAATAACCTTTCCTCCAGATCAGATCCCTTCCAGAGGCTTCACAAAGAAAGCCTTAGGAAAACACAATATCTAATAAAGTAGGTTTCGTAAAGACAGATGTTGCCAACCTCAGCTTCATTCCGGCAAAAGCCACCCCTTTTAAGAGTCTTATAACGAACAGGCTATACTCGTTAAAGTCACAATAAATAATGCTCAAACGCAGAAAATTTGCTAATAAAAAATTACATATATGTCAAGTCTCTTTCAAAGAGCATCTGAAATTAATCCTCTAAACGTCCTCAAATCTTTGCAGATTCCTATAAGGATGAATGCTGCATCAGATGCTGCTTCCAAGAAGGCTGGTCAAGCCACTGGGAATCCAGTAGATTCTGTAATTGGAAATAAAGAAAAAGGCACTATGCTGACAGAGACTAGTGTCAACATGGAGGCTCAGTTTTCTCCAGCTATGCTCCTCCAAATGAAAGCACTCGTAGAGGGTGTAGTAGAGGGAGCTATTGAGAAGAGACTTCATACCTTGGGGGCAAACCCCCAAAACACAGATCCCGTGGGCGAGACCCAGGAAGGAGGAGGAAGTAAGAGTACTCCCGCAATGCACAAGTAGAAGCCTATGCACCAAGGCATGACTCAAGAGCTAGTCTCAAGGCTGCCCCCGATAATGGCCGAAGAGGAAGAGGAATTTTTCACTGACTGGGAATCCCCAGAAGAAGAAGGTCCTGAGGAACTCGAAGGAAATCTCAATGAGAACACTGAAAAAGCATGGGCCAAGAAATATGCCCAGCAGCAAGAGCAGATGAAGCTCTTGGCAGAAGAGGTCAAAAGACTGAAGGAACAAAAACAGGCCAAAGAAAGGGTTCCAAAAGAAACAGAGGCGAGCGACAAAGAAGTTCGCAACCCAAACGAAGAAGGAAACCCAAAACCTTCCTCAAACAATAGGAGTGGAAGAGGCAAATCAGAACTCTTTCCCTTATATATTGATGAGAACAGTCCGTTCTCAGTAGACATACAAATTGATCCTGTTCCAAGCAATTTCAAAACAATCTCTTGCGAATATCAGGGGAAAGGAGACCCCGAAGAGCACTTGATGAGGTTCGAAAGCTTATGTCTCCTTCATCAATATTCAGAGGGGGTTAAGTGTCGAGTTGTCCTCACAACCTTGTTAGGAACTGCTCAACATTGGTTCAAGCAGTTACCAAAAGCCTCCATACACTCCTTCATGGATCTGAAAGAAGTTTTTCTACAGCAATTCGTTAGTGCTAAAAGGACCACTCGGAACTCTTTGCATCTGACGACCATAAAACAAGGTGCCAACGAAAGTCTGAGAGACTACATGACACGTTTCAACGAGGCCGTCCTGGAAATCCCAGGAGTGGAGCCAAAGCTAAAGGTGCATGCTTGTGTGGATGGCTTGAAGCCAGGACAGTTCTTTGCTTCTCTTATCAAGAAAGAAGCTACCTCTTTCGAAGAGTTACTAACAAGGGTCCAAAAATATATTCATATGGAAGAAGCTCTGATCAACAAGAGGGCCGAGTTAGCCTCTCAAAAGGAAAAGAAGCCGGATAATAGGAAAAGGCCGGCTCCAGATGCTAAAAAGGCTGATAAGAATGAAAGGTTCTTAAGATCTTTCACTCCGCTAATCAAGCAACCAGTTGACCTGCTCGAGGTGGTCTTGAGGAAGCCTGGGGTTCAAATCCCTACTGGACATAGACAACCACCAAGAAATCCGTCTTCTGAAAGGTTCTGCAAGTTCCACAATGACTTTAGTCACATGACCAACGATTGTAGAAACTTAAGAATTGCCATCGAAAAGCTAATCCAGGAAGGAGAACTGTTGGAGTATGTCAAAAGAGAGACAGAGCAAAACAAAAAGCGTAAAGAAGCTCCTGAAAAAGCAACTGATGCTAGCCAAGGGTCAGAGCCCAAAGGCGTTATTAAAATGATATATGGAGGACCAACCATGGGAGACTCCAACAGAAGCAGAAAAGCATCTGCCAGAGAATTACATATGCATGAAAGGTATGGGGTCTGGAAGTTGAAGCAGGCCTACCCCCACCAGAAATCTCATTCGGGCTAGAAGATAACCAGAAAGTGGTTCATCCGCATGATGATGCGTTGGTCATCACAGTGGAAATAGAAAGATATCAGGTCCAAAGAGTCTTTGTGGACACAGGAGCCGCGGTAAACGTCATATTTGAAAGCTGTTTCAACCAAATGAGCCTCCAGAAGCCTTTAAATGGGGTCACTACGGCACTACACGGTTTCTCAGGAGATCCCGTGATGTCGCTAGGATCAATTGATTTAATGCTCACTCTGGGCGGAGGGCCTACGAGAATCAAAGCCAGTCACCTTCTTGGTGGTGCGACAACCGTCTGCCTATAACATCATCCTAGGAAGAACTGCATTAAATCCGTTCCAAGTAGTGGTTTCCACTTACTATCTGATGATGAAATTCCCCGTGGGAAATCGAGTGGGGCAAATATCGAGAGATCAAGAGGTCTCGCGAAAATGCTATGTCCAATCGGTGCAAGCGGGAGAGGCCAAGAAAAGGCCGATGGTAGAACCCACCACCGAAAGGGATGAGATGAAACTCGAGGGGAAAAGGCTTAAAACCCCAACCCCAGCAGAAGAAGGCCAAAACCTTTCCGTTTCAATGGAACACTTGCTGATCACCAGCAAGAGTTAATGGTATCCCAGGACCCAGCCAAACAACTGGGAAGAGGCAATGGGAAGCTTTGATAGCCCAGGCAAGGCCGAAAGTCAAAAGTGCAATGGAAGTGCTGGACCAAGAAAATGTTGAGGAGACAACAAGCAAAGAAAAGGTATCACCCTAGAAATATGCAGGGAAAATTGAGAATCACTCTCAAGAAGAAGGTACGATGGGCTATGACCCCCTATTCGTTTTGAAAAACTCTTATTCCATGATTAACTGATGTATGAAACATTGGATCATACCTCCTTATCTTTAAAATAATTATATTTCGTATGTTTTTAGCCCTCAAATGAGGTGTAATTCCTTCAGTCCCATACACCTCACTTGGGGGAGGAGTAGGGGATACCCCTATCCCATTATCCCGTATCCCATTATCTTAAAATGCTTTCATTATCTTTAGAAAAAAAAAATTAAAAAAACGCTATTTTACACCAAGATATTACTCCACTACTATGTCCCGTCATCCTAAAAATACCGGGAATGTCTCTATCAACCATCTTAGAATGCTTCAGCAGATAGAGACAGGGTAAAGAGTAAAGCCCCTATAAATACAAGAATAAGAGAGATAACATTCTAAGTTGATTAGGGAATAACAGAAACATGTTATAAACAGGGCCTCGAAGAAGCATCTGGCCTAAATCAAAAGTAACGATTGTTTGTGTCACAGTTAGCACGATTTCAGGGTCATAAAAAGCACCCCACCGCAAACACCAAAAAATAGATTGTTCAACAACTATCTTATCCAAAGCAACAAAATCAAGGAGAGGGACTTCGAATAAAAGCTAGATCCTCAGAGCTCGATGAATGAGAAGAAGACCATTCTCTGACAGCAGCTAAAGCAGAAGAGGTAGAGGGACCACCCTTGAGTGGGGCTGCAGAAATCTGCAGAGCGTTTCCCTCATTTGAACCATCCTTCACCTCCTCAGGAGCAGGTAATAAGGAAGCACCTCCCTCGCTGGTAGATGGGCCTGAAGCTTTTCCCTCTCTTAGTTCCTAATATAGGAGAAAATTTTCAAGATAAGCGAATAAACTCTAAAAACAAAACGAACAATAAGAAAACAAAAAGATACCTGGTCAAAAACCTTCCGAATAGACCTCATAACCATGGTGTTGTGAGGAAAGAGAGGGAACAAAGGCGCCTCCCAAGGGGGGAGATTCCTTGTGACCCTGGCAGGTTGACGAAGGATTTGAGCTGCCTCTTTTAGCGCAGGCATGTACCATGGCTCTGTGGAAGAAAGGGAGCGACTCCTTCGAAAGGACTCAGGCTCTGTGTCGAACATCCTTACTATAGATTCTGCATTGACAGTGGCTGCACGCTCTGGGATACCCAATTGCTGACAGCACTCGAGGATAGCTGAGGCTGTCCACGTAGTGAGAGGCTCGAACATGCGCAGCCAAAAGTCACTGGATTGAAGATAGGTTTCAGGCAAACGCTTGATCAGGGAATCTAGGAAGGCCTGGCCATAAGGGGTCATCAACAAATTAGACCTGCAGTCTTTGACTCCAGAAGAAACACCCTGTCTCATCCCTTCCCTCCGCCCTTGAGTGAATGAGGAAGCGCGGGCTTGTCCTAGCTCCTGTTCATAGCTAAGTGTCAGCTGCGCTATTTCTGCTACTTGAATTTCCATTAGTTGCTCTACCCTCTCGGACGAGGCCTTCAAAGCTCTCTCGAGTTCCTTTATTCGCTCAGAGAGGGAAAGTGTGTGTTCCTCTCTAGCTAGCAAGAATCCACGAAGTTGGTGGACTTCCGCTTGGAGTTGCTCTCTGCTCTTCTCAGATTGAAAAAGATTCTCTCGCAATTGCTCAAGGCTAAATCTTGAGCGGAAGGAGAACTCTCCGATACCTTCCCCTTTTTCCTAGCCAAGAGAGGGGAAGACTCACTTTTCCTCTTAGGGGAAGAAGAACAAGGCACTAAAGAGGCAGGAGCAGAAACACCAGCATTCTCATCAGTGAAAATAGGAGAAAATGAAACCGGTCGATTAAGGGCAACCAGGTGAGGGATGTAAGGCTTCATTCGAGGCTTACCAATCTCTACCTCTCGGGGATTCTCCCGAGAAGGGTTACATCCCCCAGGACCCGTAGGCTCCTGGGTAGAGGTATTACCCATTGATAAGGTGGGAGAAGAGCCGCCAGATTTCGTCTACTCTATCATTTGTAATAGCCTCTCTCGAGCTTTTTGCCCCATACCTAGCTTGGAGGAATCCATAACTGCAAGGCAGAGGTAACCACCAAGGAATAATGATAGACGGTGGGGTTACGAACAATGGAGATAAATCCAAACTTTACAAATCTTAATAACTGAGTGATAGTGCTAAGGATAAAGGCGTCAGTCACATTCACGTCGTAACCAGTTTCACCATCCAGAAAAATTGGGGCCAGCAATGTTCTCTCAAAACAAGAACAGGGGAAACAGTAAAGGTTACCCTAATCTCAAAGAAATCCAAAGTAAGGCCTATGCACAAGTATAGGTAAGTAAAATAGTAACGGAATACCTGAAAAGGGACAAAAGGAAAGGTAATCATCGGAGTAATCGCTGAGGGCGGCAGACGACTCGCAATATCGCTCTATTCTTTATGGAGCACAATGTGGAGAGAAGGATGAAGAAGTTAAGAGGAAAAAGTGGAGTGGTCTCCTATTTATCGCCCCACGACATTTCAGAAAGGGGAATTGCCTTTTCACCTGCAAATAAAACAAAATGCCTATTTTAAAATATATTTTAAATAGCCCTGTATTCTTTCACCCTAAAGGAAAGAATAATGATGAGTAAGGGAAACAGGTCCAACTCTATCCTCGGGAGGATAACCGGCGTTTTGATTTCCCATGCCATCAGACATCTGCAAAGAAAAAAAAGAGAGAAAGATAGAGAGGGAAAAGAAGAAGCAATAGTCGAAGCAAGATTCATTTTCCAGCCAAAATACCAGTCAGAAGCCCTAATACCGGTGCTTCTGTACCGGGGGGGGGGGGGGGGGGGGGGGGGGAGTAGATGATAGGGATTAATATCAGCCATACTCCCTAAATAATCCAAGTTAATGGGGATAAGTATTAATTTTATATATGATGATCGATAGAGGTTATTCCGCGTTACAACATAATATCAAAGAGATTTTATGGGCACCAGATGCTCAATATAATCAAGAATCGTATGCCATGTAAGAAGCTGTGAGGTTCTGGCTTCTCACATGAGCCATGCGGGATCCGCAGGCATCTACAAAGGCAGGAGGATCTGACCAGATCCTATAAGCGCTTAGTAGAAGCTCGAGGTTCTGCGTAACATACGGTCCACGTGACTCTATGTATTATAGAGTGAGGACCACTGTATTCATGACGGAGGGTATTTTGCCTTCGTTGGAATTCCTTTTTTGTCCTTCCTTCACACGAATGCCCACTTTTCACCCTCCTCATACCTATAAATACCAAGTGAACGCATACATCAAGGATATATCATCACAACATCACTCTCTACGAACAACACGCTCTTTGGCGTACTGTTCCATTCCATTCCATACTCTCTCTTGTGAGCTCCTCCGAGCTAAAGCGGTCAAGGCATTCAAAGCCTTCTTCCGGGAAGCGCTAGTTTCTCTTTACCTCCATCCATTCCTCTCAACGCCGAGAAGAATCTCTCTCCTCTACCTCGTCCCAGGTCTAAGGTAAAACCCTCACTGCCAAAAGGGAATGAGGCTCGATGGAGCTCCGTGCTCCTTATTTCTCTCCTTTCTCCCACTCCACTTCTTCATTATCTGCTTATATGAGTGCAAAACTCTGTGAATCTTGCTAGTTTGTGGCTAAACATGCCTTTTACACCATACTCATAGCTCAACTATTACTTATTATCACCGCGCAAATCGTGCTCTGTACACAATACTTGTTTGTAGCTTTATACATGCATGATTCTCTTTCTCTTTACTATTTCAACGCTTTATCTATAAATGCTCTTTGTAAAACATGAGGAACAATACCCTAAATTGTTGTGGATCTCTAACCCGGATCTATCAGTCGGGTCTCCTCATGGCTTCGTAAATAGAAATTTTCAGCTCCTCGCCATTGACTCGAAAGGTGAGGTCTCCATCTTGAACATCGATCAATGCTCTTCCCGTGGCTAAGAATGGTCGTCCTAAGATCAATGGTTGATTTGCATCCTCGGGCATGTCCAAGACTACGAAATCCGCCGGGAAGACAAGGTTATGCACTTGAACGAGAACATCCTCCACTATTCCCTTTGGATAAGAAACCGATTGGTCCGCCATAAGTAGAGAGATGGTGGTTGGCTTCATCCTCCCGATCTTGAGCCGGTTGAATATAGAGAGAGGCATCAAATTTATGCTAGCACCAAGATCGCATAGCACATTTTGAAAGACATGATCTCCGATCTTGCATGCCAATGTGAACCTCCCGGGATCCTTTTGCTTCAATGGTAGCTTCTTTTAGATCACCGCGCTGCACTCCTCCGTGAGATTGATTGTCTCAAACTTCCCCCACTTCTTCTTTCCCGAAACCGCATCCTTGATGAACTTCATATGGTTGGGCATGTCTCGAAGAGCATCAAGAAGTGGTATGTTGATGTTGACCTTTTGTAGTATCTCCAAGAAGCGTTGATATTTTTTATCTTGCTTCGTCTTGGTCAAGCGTTGTGGGAAAGGGGCCTTCGGAGTGTACGTCGGAAATTGGGGCGGTTGCTTAGCCACTCGATCCCCCTCTCGATCGAGAGAGGTATCGAGAGGTACCTTCTGACCTCGGTTTTTGACCTCTCGACCCTTCTCTCAATCGAGAGAGGTGTCGATAGGGTCAATTTGGATCTCCTCGTCGTAAACCTCTCGATCCTCCTCTCGATCGATAGAGGTATCGAGAGGTGGATTCTGACTTCCAGTAGCTGCCTCTCGATCCCCCTCTCGATCGAGAGCGGTGTCGAGAGGTACTCGCCTCGGCATTTGGATCCTCGTCTCCTCGAGCTCCGCATTCTTGAGTCTCCCGTCTCCTTTCTTTTCTGCTTCCAAGGATGGATTTGTGTACTTGGTGCCACTCTGAAGCTCAATAACATGCACATGATGGTTGTTCTTCGGGTTTTGCTCGGTGTTGCTTGGGAATTGGCTGGGTTTGTGGACTCCTCCTTGAGCATTAGCTATTTGACTCATTTGCGTCTCCAACATTTGCATTTGCTTGGTTAACGCATTGATGCTACTCGCCAAGTTGTTGGTTGAGGTGCTTTGAGTAAGTTCCAATGTCCTCAACTTCGTATCTTGTTGTGTCATCCTCATCTCCGACTGAGCCATATATTGACGAATCAAATCATCTGTAGACATCTCCTTCTTTGGCTCTTGGATGACTCCGTTCTCAACATGGAAGCCTAGAGGTGGTTGCAAGGCATTATTTGGATTGGCATAAGAGAAGTTCGGATGATTCCGGTTGTTGGGAACGTAAGGCTTCTTGTATCCTCCTTGGTAGTTTGAACCTCCTTGTCCTCCTTGCCACTTGTTTCCTTGATTGGGTTGCCACTTGCCTCCTTGTTGCACAAAATTGGCATCTTCCTCTTCGGTTGGGTTTGCTTGTTCGTCTGTGACCGCATCGCACCGAAGTACTCCTTTCTTGATAGTATCCAACTCACTCGCTATTTTTGTGTACTTCTCCATCAATTCCTCGTAAGCATCGATCCCAATGTTGGCAACTCTCCTTCCAACGCGACGGTCAGTAGCCTCCTCATAGCTCGAATTCATGGTTAGTTCAATAATCTCCATGGCCACGTCGTACTCATTGTTCAAGAATCCTCCTTTCGAAGCGTAGTCGAGCTCCTTCCTACACGACTTGTTCAAACCACGATAGAAGCACGTGATTTGATCTTCCTTGCTAATTCCATGGTTCGAGCATGCTCGCAATAGCTTCTTAAATCTCCCCCACGCTTCATAGAAATACTCATCCTCGAATTGTTGAAATTGGTTGATCTCGTTGATAAGCTTTTGAGCCCTCGAAGGTGGGAAAAATTTGTTGAGAAACTTTGTGCACATATCGCTCCAAGTGGTGACCTCCTTCTTGTCCAACCCATCCAACCATTCTCGTGCATCATCCTTGAGAGACCACACTAATAGGCTAAGCTTGAGGTAATCCGAAGACACTCCATTGGCTTTGTAGGTAGCACAAACGTCCAAAAACTGCTTCAAGTGAGTGTTCGGGTCCTCATCAGTGTGCCTCCGTATTGGTTGGATTGCACCATGTTGATGAGGGACGTCTTGATCTCGTAGTTTTTAGCTTCCGTTCCCCCATCCTCCTTGCTGAAATTGCACTACAAGAATTTCGCTAATAGACAACAGCTAAAACCTGTTGTCTATAATGGATTTTGGTGTTGTCTATGGCTGTGTTGTCTATTAGGGGCGGTTATAGACAACAGCTATTTACCTGTTGTCTATAAACATATAGACAACGGCCAAAACGTGTGGTCTATTAGCGTGACCCTCTTGTTGTCTGTAAAGCTAATAGACAACAAGTATTTTGTATTGTCTTTTAGCGCAAATTTCATGTGGTCTATTTATACTATAGATGACACAAATATAAGTTGTTGTCTATATAGTTATAGACAACAGCAACTTAAACCGTTGTCTTTTTTTTTTTTTTTTTTCCTGTAAATTTTCTGTATTTTATAAATATCAATATTAAAAATACTTTTTTAACCAAATATTAAAAGGTAAATAAACTATTGAATTCCATAAATAATATCTCACTATCTAACAACAAAAAGATAACAATATGTCATAATGTTGTATGTATCCATGACATATATGTTCAAACCAAATACTAAAGTAATTCTAAACAATGCTAGCATAATTATCCGCACCATACTTATCGACTAACTATTTTTGCAATCTCTTGAGTCATCGAACAAACTTTCACCTACACAACAAAAAAAAATAAAACATACTCAAATCAATAAACGAATGAGGCGATGCCTGAAATAGAATGAGATATTTACTATCCATGAAAAAAAAAAAAAAAAAAAAAAAAAAAAAAAAAAAAAAAAAAACCATATTTTCTGAACTGAAGAAGCACGAGGATTAGATAACGAACCAAATATGTAGGCGGTGATGCAGATGTTGCGATCCCACCAGGTCTATGTACAGGAATTGGGATCCTAGTGTCACCAGTCTGCATAAGAAGGGAAATTTCAGCATATAAACGTGAAAATTTACAAACTGATTCAAGAACAACTTATGTATATCAATTGTAGTGTCAGCACTCACCCAAGGCCACCAATCACTAACACATAATGCACAAAAAGAACTCATAGAAACAACGGAAAAGAATGAAAAGAGATTTTCCTCATTCCCTAATAATATATCCTTCTCACTTTCTCCGTAGGCATTTGCTCACCAACTTCTGTGTTGATTCTTATAGTAACTAGTTAGTGAATCATCAGAAAAGACTTAGTAACGTGATATCATAAACACTATTAAAGAGTAAGCAACAAGGTTCAAGTATTTTCATGATTTTGTATGTTTCCTTTGATTACATAAGCTTGTAAGTAATAAAATAACCAGCTTACATTACACCTAAAGAAGAGACGGTAAGCATTCTCTTTAATTCAAGGAAGTCTTTGGCAAAATCCAACAACAGAACACTGGTTGTGTCGGTCTTATTTGGCATATTTTCACATTAACAGGTGTGTGTATAAGGGAGATTAAACACAAAAAGTGGGAGCAGAGTACTAACATTAACATTTGTAATGAAATGGCAAACTGCACATTTAACCGACGGAGCTCCAGCTGGATACATCAGCATGGTAAGGCAGTTTCCACAGTTGACATGAGCAATATTAGGTGCTGGTGGAGGTGATACTGCTGCAGGCGCTGCAAATCCATTATTGAGCAAGAATCAAATAAAAGTTGAGCATAGATACCAAGGACCCAAAATAAGAATGGCTATAGAAACTGGTTCAAAGCCTTCAAGGTCATACCAGGTACAAGATTAACTGTATGGCAGCAAGAGCATCTAACACTGGCAGCCCCTCGGGCATGCATAAGTGATGTTCGGCGGCCTCCACATATTAATAAAGCCATTTCCATTCCTATTTATAGCAATTTAAGTTCAGACCACATGTAACTAACATACAAGCACAGAGATAAAGAGGGGGGACATGGAAACAAAAAACACATGTTTGCTTTGAGTCCCAATCAAGTGATTAGAGGATATATAGAGTGCACAATTATGTGCACAATTATGCGCTTTCTGAAATACCCCCAGTGACAGGAAATTAATACAGAAATTCCTTGCTTCATTCTAAAATTAGTGTACTTTAATTTCTTCATATTTTCAAAATCAACTAAAATTAGTGTACTTTAATATTCATTCAATTTTAATACACACTATGTTCGTCTACATACTTGAACTCGTGCTCATATCATAGTAGACATCTTTTCAATCATTTTTTCCACTCCATTACTTATTAATGCTAATTTCCATCATAACATTAGATTCCTATATTATTTGAGACAATTTCCCCCCATCATATCTTAACATTATAGCAGAGGATTACATTTTGACACTACTAACTATTCTTTATTTCATTTCTCATGTTTACTTTTCCTTGTAACAAATGCTAACTGAATGTATAATGTCCATAATCAACACTACATAACTGAATGCATAACGAGAACAAAAGAACCAAAAAAAAAAAAAAGGAAAGGAAACCAGATACTGCAAATACAGAACCATGAATCACAGGATACAGAACCAAAATCACGTTTCATGCCCCTTCATTAGCGAACAAATCGCAAACGATAAAAAAAAACTTCTTCGAACAGATCGTACCTTTGAATCGAAAGAAGCAGAATATGCCGGAGAGAACTCTTTGCAAAATTACGACACAGTGGCGCCGTTGGTCCGTAACGGAGGTAGCTAATGCAGGCAAGGAGGCTGAGCCGAAGTTCAAGAAAGAAGGCGAAGGCGAAGAATCAGGGAAAGAAGAGTAAAATCAATCACACAGAATGTTTCTGTGCTTCAATGCGGCGGCGGCACCTTCTGTGAAAATTCGAATTAAATCAAAAAATTAGAGTTCAATCACTAAATAAAATTTCAATTTAAGTATAGAAATTGGAGAAATATTTACCATAATCGAAGGTGGAAGCTCCATAATCTCTGCAGCGCTGGAGGTGGGCATCAATGGAATCTTCAAAGATTGAACAACTTTTTCTCTTTCTCCTGGTAGCAAAGCTGTTGGAAAATCAATTCCACATCAGATCGATTTCTATCGGAAGAAGATAATCCAAAGGGAATGAAAAAAACAAAAGCAAAATTCAAGCGAATTCACCTGCTGTTTTTTTCCGAGATTCAGAGGGAGACGCGGCGCGCTACGGCGAAGAGATGGAACTTGATTCAGAGGGAGGTCTCGATATGGTGCGTGCCGCTGCTGAAAGACGACCGGAGCAATGTCGTTTTGCTGAAATTCCTCCGAGGAGGTCTCGATGCTGAAGAACGAACACGCTGAAAGACGAACTCGTTGCGGTGGCGTGCTACGGCGGAAGGATTTCGGCGTCGATGACCTGCTCAAGGAAGATTGGGCGACATCTCGCACGGCAACGGGAGGGAGGGGCACTCAGTGAAGCTTCAACAATGGCGGATTTGTACTAAATCGAAAGAGGGGTTTTTTCAAAAAATTTAGGAATTTAAACGGACAACTGATACGAACCTTGGTAGGTCCGAACGACTCACGCACGCGGAAGACTCAAGATACCGATGGAAATCCCAAAACCTCCTAAATCGAACATGAAAGTGTTGTCTAGGCAACTCGGGGACGATGATTGACACACAATCGAGGATGATGAACTCGAATGATTCGCCGGATAAAGAATTCGACTTGCACACAAGAAGAATTCGAAAACTCTCAAAAGAGAATAAACTCACAATAATATTAATGATCAAAAACTAACTGATTTTCGTCCACAAAGACCTCCTTATATAGGGAGGCAAATAAAACCATCTAAACCTAATCTAACTAGGAAAAAACTGACCCAAAATCAAAGGTATGGCCTGTTTCACCAAAAAGTGTTCGCAATAGAACGAAATCTATCCTAGCACTTAGTAAGTAAAAACCCAATGTCGAATCTCAAGGAAAACTTTGCAGGGCAAATAATCGTGTAGCAAAACAATCCTAAACTAGCCTAAATCTAAGAAAGCAAGTAAAAAGAATTTGGTTTGGCTTGTTTAAATCCTAGGCAAGAAAATAAATAAGCAATAAATCAAAGCAAGTAAATAAATCTAATCTAAAAAGCATAGAAATAATCTAAACTAATTAAACTAGAGAAATTAAGCGAAAGCAATTAAACTAACTAGGCATGGAATTGAAAAGAAAGCAATAACGAAAGCAACGAAGAAAACGAATCTAGACATAATAACTAAATCTGAAAATTAAGCAAATAAATCTAACTACGAAAACTTGAAATCGAAGGAATTGAAAACTAAGAAAAACGAATCTAATCTAAGAACTTGAAAACGAATCTAATCTAAATTAAACGAAGCAATTAAGAACTAAATCTAAGGAACTAGGAAGCAATTAAATCAAATAAAAGAAAGCAATAAAGAACTTACGAGATTAAACGAAGAACGAAGAACTAAGTAAAAACTTGAATTAATTGAAGAACGAAGTAGCGATCCGGATCGAACAAAGAAAAACTAAACTAGAATGTAATGTGCTGAAAACTAGAGCTAAAACTAATGTAAAAGGTTGTAGAATTCGTGCACAAGGGATAGTATATATAATAGGTATGAAAACCTAATTATACAAGGAAATAACAGCTGGCCGGAACGTTGGACGGTCGTCCAACGTACGCTGGACGCTCGTCCAACGTCGCACTCGCATTTTTCTTCAATTCTTCCCTGGACGGTCGTCCAACGTAAGTTGGACGCTCGTCCAACGCTGGACGATTGCGCGCCTTTCTTGTTTCGGTCGTATCTTCCTCGTCCGAACTCCAAATTGACCTCCGTTTTCGCCTATGCGCTCCTATCGAACCCCTCTTCGATATAATGCTTTCATTACATCCAAAATAAATCTTCAATAAAATCATGAGAGGTTAGAACTCGAGGTCAATGATTACTTTTCTTCTCGTTTCCGCCCTTTTTATCCTACAAGTACCAAAAACTCCAAACAACCAAATCATAGCCAAAGACACACGAAAAGACACAAAAACACAACGAAAAAGGACACGAAAACACAACGAAAAACCTAACAACTAAACACCAATCAAAATCCCCCACACTTAGACCTTTGCTTGTCCTCAAGCAATATAAACATCCAACTTAGATTCAATCCAAACATTTCAAATCATAGAACATTTAATCACCGGAATCAACAAACTCAAACGAGGTCACTTTAATCCCAAGTTACGATCAATCATCATCAACGAACTATGTGGCTTATAAATCAACCCAAGTAAGAGGAAAAGCAATGATACACACATCTCACAAAATATCTAGAATTACCACAACTTAGATGTCTAGCCTACTTCCCCTTTTTATTCAATACATAAACAACTCTCTTTTTTTCTTTTTTTTTTTACACAAGTGAACGTTTTTGGCACATAATTCACTAGGTTTAATCATCGATGGGTCACATCGAGCCTCCTAGTGCGGTTTCCCGTACCCATTGTCAAGAGGGGTAGAATGCCTACGAACACATTATTCTAATATACACGAGTATCATCTAGGACAAAGTTCATGAAATGTGATCATTCGAGGGTCTCTCGAAGCCTTTTCATGTGGTTTCCCATGCTCATTACTCTAGTATTTTCATACGTTACAAGTAAGAGGAGCAGAATCCCATCAACTCTTTTATTCACATAAAACACAACTCTTCTTTTTTTTTTTTCTTTTTTTTTTTTCTTTTTTTTCTAAGGGGAAAGTAAACTAGCAATCCAAGTCGCAACAATCTAGATTTATCACTCAACCAAAAGTCATAAATCATTTTCCTCAAACTCAAATCAATTCGTGCCCCACAACTCATCGAATCATAATCAACAACAACTCAAGATTAAACCAACCTAATTTATGCTCAAATCAATTCCAACAACTAAATACTCCATCATCAAATCATTCAAATTAATCCTATGTTACATGCTTATAGGGCTCAAAATCAAACAAAATCCTAAGTGAGGGAACATGAAGACTCAATCACAAACTAGACTCGATCAAAACACAAAACAAAAACGAACACTTCATGCCAAAAGTTTCAAAGACCCTCCCCCACACTTAAAATCAAGCAATGTCCCCATTGCAAGAAAATAAAAAGGAGAAGGAAAGAAGGAACTTATCGCAAGATGACAACCAACGAGCAACTCGAAATCCCAAGAGACTCCAAGTTAGCAACCTACAAAACAAACACCAAACAAAACACAAAAAGCATAAATCCGAACAAAACACAAAAACGAAATAAAAGACACAAACTTTTTTTTTACGTGGGTTGCCTCCCACCAAGCGCTTGTTTAACGTCGTTAGCTTGACGAGAAAAATTCTCACCCAAAATCTGTTGCAACGAGCAATGTCTTTAACCATCCATAGGCAACTCTCGGTGCAAAGGTGGACTCTTCTTTCTCTTCGGCTTGAAACTCGAAAAGAGGGTTATCTTGGACACTCATCTCCCCCACACTTGTGTGAAAATCCATGTAAGAAATATCATGATCTTCAAAACTTGATGATGGATCCTCCACAAAAAATGCTTCCTCGTCGAGATTGGCAAGAAAGTTGTCCATGATTTCTTCCTCTTGTTGTGAGCTCAAAATCGACTCCTCCATAATGCAATTGTGATCCTCCATGTCTTCAACATTGCTCAAAAACTCCTCCACAATTTCTTCCTCATCTAATTTGCTCAAAAACTCATCGATAATGGCTTCTTCCTCATGCATAGCAACCTGAAAATTCTCCTCTATCTTTTTCTCATCCAAATCATTAGTAATATGCACATACGAACATGTTTGGATAAAAGAATTAGAACAAGAAGAATAGTTATCAAAAATTGAGAAAGTTACCGAACCTCCTACACCGGCCATGCTCAATGTACCGGATCCAACGTCGATTCGAGTTTGAGTAGTAGCCATGAAAGGTCGCCCTAACAAGAGAAGATGACCTCTCTCACTCCTAGCTCCTCGCCCCACGTCAAGCACAACAAAATCGACAAGAACTTGAACACCCCTCACAAGTAAAGCAACGTCTTCCACAATCCCTAAGGGACGACTCAAAGAACCGTCGGCTAGCTCGATGCAAAAATTGGTGGGCTTAAGATCCCTCGAACCCATTCTCTCGAAAATCGAGTATGGCATCAAGTTCACCGCTGCCCCCAAATCCAACATACCCGGCACATTATCCCCATTATCCAAAACAACATCTAATTTGAAACTTCCGGGATCACCTTGTTTTGGTAGAGATGAGAGATGGCCAGCTGAGGTAGGGAATGCGCGAGAACGTTGTCGGCTTGCTTTGATGGCAGCCACGGTGTGACTTCTCCACTTCTTTCCTTTGTCTTGCTCCTCTTCAATGACCGCTAAGGCATGAGCTTGTTTGGGTTGGCTAGGCTTCCCATTTGATAGCTTCTTCAACTCATTAACTGCTCCAAAAATCTGCCCAATATTGGTCTCAAGGCGTCTAATCGTGGCATCTTGCGCTTCACGAGCCAACTTGCTCTCATGCATAAATGCAGCGAGACTAGCCTCATCAAGTGGAGATTGTTGAGGTGGAGGTGGGTAGAACAGCGGCTGTGGATAGTAAGACTGTGGGGGGTGGTAGAATGGTTGTTGGTGAGGAAATTGTTGAGCATATGGTGGTGGTGGGTATCCTTGTGCTGCGTAGACTTCGGCTCCTCCTTCATAAGTAAGCTCGGCCTTCCTAGTGCACTCGTCGATGACATGGCCAGCTAGTCCACACATGCCACAAGGCTCCGAAGGGGTAAGTGGAGTCTTCATCTTGAGTTCTTGGAGATCCCTCATCATATCGGCCAATTGCTTCGTCAAATCCGGGCTAATAGTGACCTCACTAGCCTCCATCTTCCTCGGTCGAGACGACTTTTGTTGAGAGCTTGTAGCAAGAGTCTCAAAGATCATCCTCAACTCGTCGGCTGTCTTCACTCCGATGTTTCCTCCGGCCAAGCTATCCACCATGAATTGGCAAGTTTGAATTAGAGAATCGTAGAAATATTGCCAAAGCATCTCGGACGCCATTTGATGGTGAGGGCACTGCTGCAACAATTCTTGGAATCTCTCCCAAGCCTCATGAAAAGGCTCATCGGCTCCTTGAGCAAAATTCATGATCTTCGATCGCACCTCTTGTGTCTTGTGGATGGGGTAGTACTTCATCATGAACTTCTCGCACACCGCATTCCAAGTTGTGAGAGAGTTGGCCGGGAGAGTGAGATACCATGACTTTGCTCTATCCTTCAACGTGTATTGGAAACACTTCATCTTCAAGTCGTCCTCCGAAAGCTCTCCCAGTGGAAAATTTTGCACCATCGTGCAATATTCGCGAATGAACGTGAGAGCATCTTCGTTGGGCAGCCCGTAGTAGGTAGGGAGCAAAGCCAAGTGGTGCGGTTTAAGCTCATAATTCCTAACCTCGGTGGTTAGGACAATTGCCGAAGTGGTGGCGGTGAAGGTGGGACGAGCAAAATCTCCCATCTTTTGTGCCATTGCTTCGATCTCTCGTCTTCTTCTTCCTTCGTCGTGGTTTAGAGCGCCTTCTTCTATTGATGATGTCGATGTGAGGTGTCAACTTCCTTTAGAGACTTCGACGACCTTGCTTACACAACACTCAACAAACGGATTAAACGCACCGAGTGGAAGGGAAAAGAAATCGAACGAAAAACAAATAAAATAAAATAAAAATACTACACTGTCAAATAGCCTAAAGTTTTCCCCGGCAACGGCGCCAAAATTTGTTTCACCAAAAAGTGTTCGCAATAGAACGAAATCTATCCTAGCACTTAGTAAGTAAAAACCCAATGTCGAATCTCAAGGAAAACTTTGCAGGGCAAATAATCGTGTAGCAAAACAATCCTAAACTAGCCTAAATCTAAGAAAGCAAGTAAAAAGAATTTGGTTTGGCTTGTTTAAATCCTAGGCAAGAAAATAAATAAGCAATAAATCAAAGCAAGTAAATAAATCTAATCTAAAAAGCATAGAAATAATCTAAACTAATTAAACTAGAGAAATTAAGCGAAAGCAATTAAACTAACTAGGCATGGAATTGAAAAGAAAGCAATAACGAAAGCAACGAAGAAAACGAATCTAGACATAATAACTAAATCTGAAAATTAAGCAAATAAATCTAACTACGAAAACTTGAAATCGAAGGAATTGAAAACTAAGAAAAACGAATCTAATCTAAGAACTTGAAAACGAATCTAATCTAAATTAAACGAAGCAATTAAGAACTAAATCTAAGGAACTAGGAAGCAATTAAATCAAATAAAAGAAAGCAATAAAGAACTTACGAGATTAAACGAAGAACGAAGAACTAAGTAAAAACTTGAATTAATTGAAGAACGAAGTAGCGATCCGGATCGAACAAAGAAAAACTAAACTAGAATGTAATGTGCTGAAAACTAGAGCTAAAACTAATGTAAAAGGTTGTAGAATTCGTGCACAAGGGATAGTATATATAATAGGTATGAAAACCTAATTATACAAGGAAATAACAGCTGGCCGGAACGTTGGACGGTCGTCCAACGTACGCTGGACGCTCGTCCAACGTCGCACTCGCATTTTTCTTCAATTCTTCCCTGGACGGTCGTCCAACGTAAGTTGGACGCTCGTCCAACGCTGGACGATTGCGCGCCTTTCTTGTTTCGGTCGTATCTTCCTCGTCCGAACTCCAAATTGACCTCCGTTTTCGCCTATGCGCTCCTATCGAACCCCTCTTCGATATAATGCTTTCATTACATCCAAAATAAATCTTCAATAAAATCATGAGAGGTTAGAACTCGAGGTCAATGATTACTTTTCTTCTCGTTTCCGCCCTTTTTATCCTACAAGTACCAAAAACTCCAAACAACCAAATCATAGCCAAAGACACACGAAAAGACACAAAAACACAACGAAAAAGGACACGAAAACACAACGAAAAACCTAACAACTAAACACCAATCATGGCCCAACCCATTAACCAACATGATAAAAACCCAAAAACAAGTCTTTTATGGCCCAAAAACGTGGCCTGAACCAAAACATACGAAAATTAAAACTAAAATAAAGTCTTCAATCTTCATCCCATATCATCTATAACCTTGGGCCCACGAACTAAAATTCTCGATCCACAGACTGCATCATTCCCCTCCTCTTGAAGAGGATTTGTCCTCAAATCCGGCCCGTCTCTCGCACCAAACGGAGAGAAATTCAGCTCCTCAAACTCGATCTGATGCTCACCTTCCCGAATGGAAAAATCGTCAATTGCACCTTTGGAAGAAACATCATCGAATTCCTGCAAGAGAAAATTAAAAGAAGGAGAGATATAGCTATGACCAGCAGCGGACCAAACTCCCCCCGTGCTTGACTTCTCCAAATCACCACGCTGATCAAGTAGAGTTTTATGCATCAACCCACTCTCCCTAATCTCTACTTTCTCATCCTTCAAATCAGCTACATCAATTTCGAGCACCAACTCCCTTGGACAATCCTCATCCTTGGAATCAACCACGGTTTCAAGTTCAACGATCTCCTCTTGCTGATTCGAAGCTTCAACATCTTTGACATCAAATACGGCTTTAAATGCAGCCATGATCTCACTCAATTGTTGTTGTGGCAGCGGCTGATTCTCCTTATTAATCCAAGGATCCGACTTCTCTCCAAGTAACGATTTATGATCGTGTTTCTTCTGGATTGATGGAGTACTTTGCAACTTGATAGCCTCTCGATCCCTTGCTCCATCCCGCCTTAATTTGCTGCCATGGTGTCGAGAAGCTTGCTCGAAGTTCTCGTCATAAGATGTCTCTTCTCTCATCAATCGCTTTTGAGGATATGTGATTGGACGAAGCAAATTCTGACTTTCTCTTATCCGAGAATGCTTGAGTCGATCTAACCTCTCATGGATAGGCTTAAGTGCATCCTTTACCATACTTCGCATCTCTTCCATAAAATTTGTAATCAAAGCTTCTTCAACCATACTTATGGAACAGAAACAGTGTTGGCCGGCCGCAGTAGTCGTCGCCGGGGAAAACTGCAAAAATCACAGAAAATCACAGAATCGATGAAACTGGCTGAAATTTGATGGAGAGCTTCGTACTGAGGTGTAGAAGGACTCCAAGAAAAATCGGACAAATCACACGAGTGAATCGCTGGGAATATGGTGGAACAGTAACAGCTCCGGTGACCGCAGGGCGCCGGATTTGCAGATTCGCTGTCAAGAATTGAAAAATCGAACCCAGAAGTTTGGCTCGATGGATGGGTCCGATACTTTGCAGAGACCTTCAGGTATGAGAGGAGAGTCCCCACACAAAAATCCGACCAAATCTAACGGTTGGATTTGGCTGGAATCGATCCAACAGAGTCGCCGCTGAGGGAATCTGCACTCGCGATTTGCAGAATCGCCCTGAAACTTTGAAAAATTGCTCCGAACAAACGGCTCAATAGAAAGGGCTGAAACTTTGTGGAGAGCGTCGCCTTGATGAGGGGAGACACCAGGAAAAGTTTCAGACCAAACCGCCGGCTAGATTCGCCGGAAAAGGACGAACAGTGATCGGAAATTTAGCCGTTAGAATGGTCGAGAACTGAATAAGAAACGAACCTGGCTCTGGTGCCAAATGATACGAACCTTGGTAGGTCCGAACGACTCACGCACGCGGAAGACTCAAGATACCGATGGAAATCCCAAAACCTCCTAAATCGAACACGAAAGTGTTGTCTAGGCAACTCGGGGACGATGATTGACACACAATCGAGGATGATGAACTCGAATGATTCGCCGGATAAAGAATTCGACTTGCACACAAGAAGAATTCGAAAACTCTCAAAAGAGAATAAACTCACAATAATATTAATGATCAAAAACTAACTGATTTTCGTCCACAAAGACCTCCTTATATAGGGAGGCAAATAAAACCATCTAAACCTAATCTAACTAGGAAAAAAACTGACCCAAAATCAAAGGTATGGCCCAACCCATTAACCAACATGATAAAAACCCAAAAACAAGTCTTTTATGGCCCAAAAACGTGGCCTGAACCAAAACATACGAAAATTAAAACTAAAATAAAGTCTTCAATCTTCATCCCATATCATCTATAACCTTGGGCCCACGAACTAAAATTCTCGATCCACAGACTGCATCAACAACGGTGGAGGAACCCGTTGTCTTCAAGAATTTGCCTATTGTCAAATAATAAAAAACACGCTAATAGACAACAGCCAGAAATCCGTTGTCTATATAAAACTATAGCGGTAATAGACAACGGCCTATTTAACCTGTTGTCTACAACGATATAGACAACACGTTTTCTGCTGTTGTCAATAAAAACAACACAAAATTACAATTAGCTAGAGACAGCAGTTTCGATTATAGCCGTTGTCTATAGCAATATAGACAATACAACTACTAAACCTGTTGTCTATATAATGTTGTCTATAACCTTTTTTCTTGTAGTGTTGGTCCACGACCGGTTTGAACCTATCGTTCAAAGTCCTCCTCACTTGATCCGCCATTGAATCGAAACTCCTTGGTGAATCGGGTGGTGAGGAATGTGGTGAATCGATCTTGCGCACCTCCTTCTCTCGTCTCAAAGTCCTTAGTGAGCGCTCTAACTCCAAGTCTATCGGAATAGGATTTATCCCTTTAAACCTTGTGGTCATGCACTACCTAAAATCAAAGAAAGGAAAAGAAAACGTTAGATCAATAAACCGAAAAACAGAAAATTAAAATGCCTAAATCACCTATTAATTCTATTTCAAAATATGCGTATGAAATCTAATCAATCCCTGGCAACGGCGCAAAAATTTGATCGCACTATTTTCTACCACACAAAATAGGTATAGTATAGAATAAGCGAGTATCGTATCCACAGGGACTGACAAGTCGAAACACACACAATACCTCTACTTTAGAACTAAACCAGTGTGTAAGATTTTAAGGATTTATGAATGTGGTATTTATACTAGGCAAACAAATAAAAGGACTCAATAAATCAATTAAGGAAATAAATAAACAAGGTAAAAAGATAATCAAATAAGAAAACTTAGCAAGCAAGTAAATAAATAAACAAGGTAAAATATCAATTAAGGAAAAGTGTTGATTCTAGGGAAGCCTACCTAATCAAATATATGAAAGCAATTAATGCATACAATTAACCAATTTAATCCAATCTAAATGTGATACATGAAAAATAACCTACACCCCGATTAAAGCAATGTAAGTCGTCACCTAATAAGATCCTAATATCCTCTCGGACGCATAGATATCAAATCAAGTGCAAAATAGAACAAGTATCAATGGTATAGTCAACTAGGTTCAACTATGACACCCAATCAACTATATATAAACATATGATAATTCAACTTCAATTAGGACAATCAAACTATCATACCATGTATTCATGAGATCTGTTATGCAATTATCCTATCAAGGCATAAACACATAATTAAGCATACACAATTAGTGATCAAGTAATCATGCATGAGATTAAGCACCATGAAACATGCATCTAGATTGGAAGGCTAATTGTAAACAAAAACACTTACATAAATTCAATTAGGCATTCAAGCCCTAAAATGAACTAAAGAATTTAGCTAGACATAATTAAAGAAAACATAAACACAAAGAATTGAAAGAACATAATTAAAAAGTAAGAGTAAGAAAAACTTGAACACAAACAAAGAACTTCGAATCTTGAATCTTGCATAAACTTGAATAATCTTCAATGTCGAATACAAGAATAAAAACTCTAAAGTAAAATATAAAAGTGCTAGAAAAGTATGAGGAATGTTAGGGTTTACAATGCTAGGCAAGGAGTATATATAGGAGAAATTTACATAAGGAAACCTAAACCAAAAAGGAGTCTAGTTAATTAAGGAGAAAATCCCGACTGGAACCCTCTCGACACCCCACCTCTCGACAGACCTCTCGATCGAGAGAGGTATCGAGAGGTGGTGAAATATGCTCTCGATCGATAACTGCGGCAGAAGGTTCCTCTCGATAGACCTCTCAATCGAGAGAGGTATCGAGAGGTCTTCTCTCGAACTCAAATCTTGAACTTCAAGCTACGATCTTCACGCCTTATCTCGTCTCGGGGTTTTATCATCGAAATATGCCTAAAAACATAGGAAAACACCCACAAGCATAATATTGTCCAATATAATGAAAATCATATAAACTATAGACATTACTACACAATCGAGACACAAAATCGACCCTTTTTGGTTATAAAAACAAGGTAAATTTCACCTATATCAATAACCCATACGGGAAAATTACAATGTCCGGAGGAAAAAGAGAGTATAAAACCGGATATACTTCTATATGGATGGACCTGATCTCTTCAGTCGGATTGAAAGGTTTTTTGCAGGCCCAAACTTGACTCCGAACGAACAAGATTCGGTCGACTGCTAGAAAATACCAAAATCAAACACGTCTCCGTAACGAATAAATGTGCAGTTGCCAATCCGTAAAATACGCAGGATGATTTGAAGACAGCAGCGATCTTCACAAATTACCGTTCTCCGTAAAAAATCTTCAACAAATCTGTGTTTATATTCCAATGACACTACAAATATTACAAAACGTAGAAGAATAAACTTCGGAATTATCAAACTCGTCGATCAAAAGGCCTACTGCAAATCGATGAACATCTCGCATTCGAAATCTCCATTAAAAATTATGAATAGTCGGAAAGAAAAAGTACCATAATTAAGAAGATATTCATTCCAAAATATTAGGAGAGGAAATCGTTATAGATAGCAATAAATAAGGGAAAAGGAGTTATACCAACATAAAAATACCATAATAACCCTATATATTATTCAAAATCAATAAAAAAAAATTGGAAAGTAATTAAAAAAAACAATATTCTCTAGAAATACTATAACCGTTAGATCTAGAAAATGAATGGATAAGATGGGTTTCTAAGTTTCAACTTAACATTAGTTTTCACCTGATATATCCTCTATATATATATATATATATAGGGAGTGGTTCGTGTGCAAATAAATCCTTACGTGCTAAAATGCGAAAGATGCTTAAAACTATACAAAATCATGCTTAAATCAGTATATATTTATGCTTACAACACCATTATGCTTTTTAATGTACAAATTCATGCTTAAACCTAGTCATGCTTATGATACCTTATATTCATGCTTAAATCAATTACAGCCACAAATCAAATCAAGATCAATGGTCCAGATCTATTTCTATTTCTCACGCCAGGACTTATAACTATATTATCCATCCTCTCTCTCTCTCTCTCTCTCTCTATATATATATATATATATATATATATATAGGGGTGAGATCCTATACAAAATAAGTTTATCGTAAAAAATAAAAAATGATGCATTTTATGCATAATTTATAATGCATGATATACATAATTATAATGCACAATGCATTATATGCATTATCTATACAATCATAATGCATTTTCAGTAAAATCATAATGCACCAGTTAATCTACTGTCACAGCCCGCCCGCCACAACTTGGGCCGAGCGAGGCCGCGACTCAAGAAAAGGAAAAAGGTATAAAATAAATGAACGACCTGGGGTGAAACGATGCGAAAACATAGCATTTGGAATACATTGAAGTTCTCCATCATTCGTCGAGAATGAATGGAAGAAGGAACTATTCATCAACGGAAGCGTTTTACATGATATAGGCGGAAACGTTGTTCATAAAAAGAAAGCATTGTCCATGAAGGACCAATATGTTGCAACGATACACATAACTGAACTGAGTCTATCTACCTAGACCAATATGTTGCAACGATACACAGGACTGGACTGAGTCTATCTACCTAAGAATCACGGCGGAAGATCGTGAGATGCATGTATGGAGACATGCACCACCAAGAGGCTTCAACACTCTAATACTCGACAAAGCTCCTTTTGTAACTTCACTTCATCTGCTCAACCTGCACGTGGGAAATACGTATAGGGCTGAGTACAAAAGTACTCAGTGGGCTCATGCCAAAACATTTTAACTCAAAAAGAAAAGACGCTTGCAAGCAATTTACTGTAATCCATCATATCTGAGCTGGGGTGTATCCGGAGAGGTTGGCCACCCTCCCGGATACCTGACCGCGCCAACCTGCGTTGGCTAACGGTAAACTGAGTTCACTAAGTCCATCGAGGAGCGACCCCGATAGACCCGAATTCTTTCTGATAACTGTGGCCGAAGCCCTTCAGATAGACATCATCATACAAAACAAACAGTTATGGTCTGACAATGCTTTTAAAGAAAAGAACTATAGCATAGAGAAACATTCTAGTTTTCTGAAAGCCCACCTCGATAGCTTTCCTTTCCTGGTCATAATTTATATAACTCTGAGCGCCGCCTTAGTCTCGGCCTTTTCCTTCGCCTAACCTCGTTCAAAAGAACGTAAAATGAGAGACTTGAAATGAAATCGATAATCTTATCGATCTATGCGAAGGCTGTCTTTTATCGAGGTTATTATCTCTTTTATTGATAGATCTCTTTTACTGATGGATCTCTTTTACTGATAGATCTCTTTTACTGATGGATCTCTTTTACTGATAGATCTCTTTTACTGATAGATCTCTTTTTCTGATAGATCTCTTTTACTGATGGATCTCTTTTACTGATCGATCTCTTTTACTGATAGATCTCTTTTTACTGATAGATCTCTTTTACTGATAGATCTCTTTTTCTGATAGATCTCTTTTACTGATGGATCTCTTTTACTGATAACGTTATCATGGTTATTCTTTTAACCGAGAGTTTCTCGATTCTCATTTGAAATCGATCACTTAGATCGTTTCCTGTGTCTTATAGTCTTTTCGTCCTCGACAGAAATCGCAGGACATCTGATTAAGCCAATAATGAGGCTTCGTAATTTTACTAGAGAATATAAGTGGTCTACACTTATAAGATTAACATAACTGTCGTTACTAGGCTTGATTTATTATTTAATCTGAGGCTTATAATTTACTTGAGGCCCAATAAAATTTATTAAGGGTTTGAGCCTAACTATTTAAACTCGGAAAATTTCTAACTCGGCTCGGGAAATTATTACGTGCGGCCCTCGTCTTTAAATATCGGCCCAATTAAATATTCTGGCCCAACTGTTGAATAAATTCAGCCCATTGTTCTTTAACTTCGGCCCATCTTGGATAATAATTCTCGGCCCAGATTACTGCTTCGGCCCACCTGGATATAAATCCCGGCTCGTCTAATCCCGTCGAGTCCGACCCAATTTAATTTCTACGGCCCATCAAAGTAATTAATTCGACCCAACGATTCTTACGGCCCGAGTCCTTATCGGGCCGAAAGCCCGGCCTGGTCCTACACTTGGCAGAACACCTCTCTCTCTCTCTCTTTCTCTCTCTACGCGACTTCTCCCTCTCTGTTCTTCTCCTCCCGAACGCCTCTCTCTCTCTGCAGCTTCTCTGCTCGTGGCTTCTGCCGCCGGTTGTTCTCTTCTCACGCCGTCGGCCGACGGTCCTCTCCGTCACTGGCCAACTTTGTTTCCCCTTCAATTGCGAGGGAAGCCCTAATTCGGAAATTAGGGAAAAACTGGAGTACTTACCGGATTCAACTCCTCCGGCGCTGGCTTCACCTCCGTCAACACGGTGCGACGGCTGTGTCTTTTTCGTCGATCCACGGCGAGTCACTCGCCTCCGCCATTCGCGTCGTCGCCACCGTGCCCAGTTGCCGCCTTGCAGTCTGCCGGCGGCTCACTTCCTCCGACTGGTCGCGGCTCTGCCCCCCTCTCATCGAGACCCAAGCCCTTGTGGCTAGGGCTCGTCTCGCCTCTCAAACCTACTGCCTCCACCTCTCTCTCTCTCAGTCTTCCCGT
This sequence comes from Thymus mandschuricus, assembly GCA_029379335.1. Lineage (NCBI taxonomy): Eukaryota > Viridiplantae > Streptophyta > Magnoliopsida > Lamiales > Lamiaceae > Thymus > Thymus mandschuricus. The sequence goes on from CM057083.1 coordinate 20,581,377, forward strand.
CAGCGCCGGTGGTGGTACCGCCGTCGGCGTCTTCTCTTCACACTTTCTGATCTCTCTCCTCTCTTTTCAATTGCAGGTGGCTCCGGGTGGTTCTTCGGCGCTGCAGCTGCTTCGTCGATGTTGTCAGCGGCTGGTAACCTCCGGTGGGGTATGGGAGGAATCAGAATGCCCCGGTGTAGCCTCAATCCCACCCTCGGCTTTCTTTCTTCTTCCGGGCAGCCTTGCTGTCTCCGTCGGTACGCCGACGATGTTCGTTCTCACCCTACCCACTCGTTTTTCTTTCGATTCCGTTATCTCTGGATTGTGCTTGCTGATTTTGAGGGTTAAGGGCTTGGTTGAGAGGCATTTAGGGGCTGATTTTGCTTTGAATGTTTTATGCCTTAATTGGAAGCAAACTTCCAGATTTTGTATGCTTGAAATTGGTGTCTTTGTTGACTTGAAGTGTTAGATTGAGGATTATTATACATGCAATGTCTTAGGCCTTCTAGAGGAGGTTCTTATGTGATCTAAACATGCTTCAATTTCGATTCTTAGCCTCCAACATAACATGCATTGTCTCTAGGTGATTGCTATGCTTCTCATGTATCAATTTTGAGGTTTTAACTATGTTTCATGCTTGAAAGGGGTGATAGAGTACTAGATTATGCTTCTAGTTGGTTTTTGGTGGTTCTAATGGGGTTGCATGTTTAAAGGCTTATAGTTCTTAGAGAGAGTGATGAGGGGAGTCTTACTTGCAATCCTTGGGGTTGAAAACTGAGTTCTTGAGCTAAAGTGGTGGCTGTCCCCTTTCTCTTGTTGCTTCCTTCCCCTTGTTCCTTCTCTATATTGATGCAATTGAAGCCTACACTTGCATGTTTGATTTCTAAATGTTAGGGGTCTTGATACTCATGCTAGGGAAGAAGGGGGAGGCTTTTCTCACCTTCATGAAACTGAAAATGAGCCCCAAGCTTCCGATTAGAGGCTGCCTTCTTCTCGATTGAGCTTCGGGTGTCTCCTTCTCCCTCCGTTCTCCACTCTAGAGATAGGGAGATGATTCTTAGCTAATGTATATGCATGTTCGATTCTTGGAAGGGGAAGTGGAAGGGGTTACCGTAGGAGATTCGGTGCTTGGTAGGGGCTGCCGGTGGCTGCTTTTCCGGCGACTCCCCTGCTGGAAATCGGCTGCTTCTCCTCACTCTCTAAGTTCTCTCTCTACTTGTTCTCTATTTTGCTCTCTTGTGTGTTTGTTTGAATGAGTGATTGAAGACTAACTTGTCTCTTGTTTTGTGTAGGTGGTATGGATTCCAATGGGAAGAGAGGTTTTGTCATTACATTGGAGGATGTGCATGTCTTGTGTGTGGGTGGAGGCATGGATGAGGGTACGTGTATGCTTGGGAGAGTTCTACATCTCCACTTGTAACAATAATGATTGGTCTCCCTCTAATTGTAATTGTAGAAGTGCTAAGGGTCCTCTAATTGTGCTTAGGAGGGATTAGTGTAATGTAAATCCCAGATTGTGTATGGGATCCACGCCCACTGTTTTGCCGCTTCTTCACCCTCTTTTATTTTCTTTTCTTTTCCCTTTATCTTTATTATTCTCTTCTTTTGTTGTATATATATATATGGACTATTATTGTGGGCTTAAAGCAATTAATCTCTTGGGCCCTTTTATTATTTGCTGTTGGGTATTAAATCTGAAGTGGGCTCCCTCTCTTGGGCCAATTAGATAAAATCGAACTAATAATCATGAAGTGGACTTCGATAATTAACTGGGCCTTGTACAACTAACTGGGCCTTGTACAATTAACTGGGCCTCTGCCCAAAATTAAATACTGCATTTTTTTCTCTTACCGATTTGTTTAATCGGCCTTTCTAATTTAGTTCGGTTCTAGTTTCGGGAAGTTCTGATGTTACTAACGTAACATTACTACTAGTAGTTCTTTTAAAATTTTATTCTACTCACAACAATAATACCTCCTTCAACATTTCTTTTCTTATTTTAAATGCCGAAGTTTTTATTAATCACTACTAAAAACTGCAGTCATTACATCCTACACCCCTTACGAAAAATTTCGTCCCGAAATTTACTTATCTTCTACCACTCCGGTCCAGGCTTCTTGACTCATATTCCTTTTTGGTACGTCCCACACATATTGACTCATTTCCTTTTTTAGAAATAATTAGAGTATAATAAGTACAATTAGTAAACCCCTTATTACACTTAACATTCCATACTTAAATCTCATCCACTCATTTTTCTGCACGTAGTTCAATATAATTTAAATTTTGAAAGTTTAAATTATTATAACTTGCTCGTTTGTTATCGGATTTTTATGATTTTTATATCAAATTAAAGGTCTTGATACGATCTTTCATTTAAGATCAGACAAGAACATGTTTTTATGCATCTATGATGCTCTGTTTCTAAAATATGTCTAAATACATAAACCACATTACATTTCCCTACAAAATACACTTTATACACTAAACATTTTCGTCTTAGTTCCCGTGCAAAAAGCAAATGAGTCAAGAAGCGTGGTCCGGAGTGGTATAACAATTCGGGGTATTTCTCTTTCATTTTGTCTTCCAACTCTCACGTGGCTTCCTCCTGCCTGTGGTGCTTCCACTGCACCTTTACTAGAGGACTTTGCTTATTTCTAAGCTGCTGAATTTCCCGATCTACGATGGCTTCAGGTTTTGTCTCGTAGCTCAAATCGGGTTCTATAACTGTTTCCTCCTGTCGAATCACGTGTTTGGGGTCGAATACGGATTTCCTTAATTGAGATACATGAAATACGTTGTGAACGCTTCCTAGGTTTGGGGTAACGCTAGCCTGTACGCTACGGGGCCGACTCTGTCCAAAATTTCGTAAGGTCTGATGGAACAAGGTTCCAATTAGTCTTTGGTTCTGAATCTGGTCATTCACTTGGTGGGGAAATTTTCAAGGAGACCTTATCTTCTGCTGCGAGGTATAACTCGGATCTACATCGTCATCGTAAGACTTCTGGCTACTATGAGCTTCCTTTATCATATCTCTGATTGGTTGTATTTCTCAACCATTTCTTTAATCATACACTGATCTTAATTCTTTCTTATCTCCCACCTCATCTCAATAGAGTGGTGGTCTACACTTTATTCTCTGTGTGGTGCATTGTACGATACTGGGTCTATGGTGTATGGTGGGTCTAAGTAATTGAGCTGGGGAAATAACGTTTTCCAGTTTCCACCTCCACCGAGTACCTACCTCTTCAAAAGATCCTCGAGGTTTGACGGAACTGATATGTTAACTTTCATTCACGATGCTGGTCTTATCTTCTCTAGATGTTTGCAGGGTCCAAATAGACTGTTGTTGGTCTTCCTTTCACGCTGGATCTAACTGTTGTATTAAAACGTGGAACTTCTAGGAAGACTTGTCTCCTAGTTCGAATTGTAATTCATCTTGCCGGCGTTAGCAGGTGACTCATGTTCGTCTTAAGATTCTTTTATTCTGTCTTTAATTGATCTTATGAACTAGCCGTTTCAAGTAACTATATTTCTTGGCCGGTTCGTGTTAACCTTGTTACCTTTGGACCACATGCTCGTCATGATTTCTATCGTTTATGAGTTAAATGTCCTTGCGACACACTGATCTAATCTGTATAGATACTAGGCGTTCTACGATTTCACAAGTTGCTCTCTGCATTAGAGCACTAACGTCTCGGTGGACCATACAAGCTTATCCAACTGTTAGGTGAAAGTATTAATCTACTAGTGTCTAGACCTCCTTCGTCGGCTTTAGGCCTTTTCCCATTTTTAATATACCTTAGTCATATACTTAAGTCCGGATACCCTTCTATCCACTCCATTTGCGAGTGTAACCATGTGTCACCAATAATACTGGGGCCGGAATATTTATCGATTCACAATGTGTACTCCGTTCGAGTTTATTTTCTCTTTGGTCCTTACGCTAGCGTAGCTATGACCTGCTCTACGTACTATAGTCGACTCATAAGTCGCGGTATTAACAACCGTCATCTTAGATGTTTCTGCTTTAACTCGATGGTTAAGTTAATCATTTCTGGATCACTTGTAGTACTGTGCATCTTTATTCACACTTGTCTGTGTAAGGTAGAGATAAGTATCGTGCCTAAACTTTGCAATACGTGTTACATCGACAATCTCGATACTCCTCATAGAGGTATCACTATCACTATTTCCTATTGCAGGAATATGGTACATATATATATATCAGTCGTTTCTCTCTTGAGAATTTGTAGTATACATTCTTCGGCCTACGTAGTTCTTTCTACCGATTGTTGGTTCTGGGTGTCGCTCTACTAACGCGAGACCAAGTGTTTTCATTTCCTTTTTTGCAGTCGTTTATGAATCTAGTGTATCTAGATGTAATGACTCACGAGTCTGGCTGGTGTCATACTTAACTGATCAATTAATCATGGCAACGAAGGTGATAGCGGCTCATTAGTCATTCATCCACATATAACTATAACACCTTTAAGGCATCATGCGTGGGTGTTTGTTTCTGGGGAGATCTCATGGATTCTATTTTCTACCCTTCTTAATGCATCATCTTATCTTTCATAAGTTGTAAGGAGGTATCTTCGATTTATAGTAGGTTTCTTCCTTTCTAAGTGTTACTCAAGGCTTTCAAGGTTTCCTTGTAGGGCTTTAGCTAATCTGTTTCCCTTCATATTGCTTAGATGATTACTTGAGTCAATTTCATAACCCATATAGGGTCTCTACTCATTATCGTGAATACACTACACGACTGTGATTTTTCCTTTTAGCGGGACATTCTGGGTTGAACATAATCTCATACTCAAGCTTCATGATATACGTGACTCGTACTTTTATCTTTAGTCGTCTATTGTATGCACTGGTGCACTTTGATGTTACTGCGGACCAAAAGTTCCCATTTCTATTACTATCCTTCTCGAGGCTAACTTACATCTGTATTAGAGATTTTAGAAGTTCTAGTTAGGTGGTCTCACTGTCTTATTTAGTAAGCTTTGATGACGGGGCAATAATTACTTCTTTGAAATGAAACCAAAGGTTTCAGTCATATAGTTTCCCACCTAATAAATCACTTCCTCACTTACTCGATTAACATTCCTTCTATATGTTTTAACGACCTCGTGTGTTTGTTCTTTACATACTGATAATTCTGTTCCTGGAACACTTAAGATATGGATTCTTATTATCTCAAAGGATTTACGAAGATAGTATTATGGTTTTAATTATCTACTCAAACTTCCAGTATGCCTTAGGTATCTTGGCATGTCGAATAATCACTCTACTTTTTGGTTAAGAATTCGTTCTAGATGGTTTTTGTTCGACTCTTATAGCATGAGGATTTTAGTAAAAATTTTCTTCCACTAACATCTTTTCTTACGATGCGATTAAATTACCCCAAGTCAATAATGGGTTCATCTCAATCCAATATTCCTTACGACTTGTTGGTTAGTTAAGGTCGTATCCCAACTATTTTCTATATGTGTTAACCAACTCCTTGGACGACAATTATTCAAGCTATGGTTTTCCTCTCAGAAAAAAATTTGTCCTTCGTCCAATTTATTGTTCCTTATAGCTCGTCGGCTATTGATCACCGTCACATCCCAAACTATTTTACATATAAGTTAACTGACTTCTTAGACAACCATGGCTTTTCTTAAAAGAAGTATGTCCCTCATATATGCTATTAGGTCACCTCTTCATAGATTAGTATACTTTTACACTAGTCCATGTCTGATCTGATTCCAACGTACGTCGTTACTATCGGTGTGCATTTCATTCCCTTCTATTATGGGGTTGTGGTCTCTCATGCGTCCCATAACCATGTTTAGACCCTTTAGACTTACGCCTCATTCAACGTTTATCCCCCTTTCACGCTTCTTCCGCTCTATTGTCTACCTTGTACACTTTCTCGTGAAGAAAACTACACCAGCTTGCAATAATGGCAAATCTTATATTGCTCACTTGAAGGTAGTACTTCTGGTTGTGTATATCTATTATATGAGCATCGCTCATACTGCTGTGGTGCTTCAAGGTCTTATGTCTATGTATGGTTACATAGTTTAAAATTTTATCCTGATTTACTTGTGGTTTAGTCTCGGTGGTCACGATCTTAGTGCACTTATCCTTTGATTCTTTCAAAGGTATGAGGCATACGGTGGTCTCGTTCTGTACTCTTCTTGACAACTTTTCCTAACTCGTGCTCTACACCAATTTTATTTATGACTTCTTCAAGGCTTTCTCGTTTCATATTACCTTCTATGGGGGAATCTCTTCCAACATTACCTCCCTTAGCATCCTTCTATATCTCGTATTTCGTAGTCTGCTACAATTCATTACTATGTCTGGCCGACTAATGTCATACTATAATTATTCCTCTCTGGGTGAATAATTTGGGTCTCGCAAAATTTGCACATAACTTATGTCTAGTGAGAATTTATATTCTAGTCAGGTCCATGTCAATATTCTAAGAGGTTTCTGATCCTCGAGCTGGGGAAATCCCAAATACGTCAGGTCACCGACCTCAATCATGGGATACTGCCTTTCCTTTAGTTGCTGGTTTAATCTGGATCTTAGGAATCATGACACGTCATGTATTTGACAAGTATAGTACTCGACCTTGGGTCGTTTATGTTCTGGTATTCTTATTATTTTCAATCTGTCAGCGGATTCCAAATTTTCATATCCGCAAGGATCTCGTCTGTTCAAGCTTCTTCTACTCAAGTGTTCACTACTTCTGCTCTAAGTTAGACTCTAATATTGTTAGCTCTTAGTGTCGGACTTATGGACCATCGGTGCACTTCTCTTGGGAAACTCCTAGAGTGTTTAACTTATGAGTTTTGCATTTTGTCATTGTATTTCTGTTTCTGGACTTGTTGGGGAGTCTGACTAGCTTTATGCTACTTACTATTGCGTGCATCGCGATACTAGTTTCTATCCTCTGAATTCTGGCTTCACCCAACATATTTCTTAATTTCACTATTAAGCTTTCCTCTTCTGAGTTAGGATATATATATTAAATCTTCCTGGGGATGTGGTGGAGTGTCTACTTTACAGCCACACATGGAACTAGTTAGCACCGCATTGTCAACTCGAGTTTCGTGCAACACCCTTAACGGTTTATCTATCATACACCCCTTCTCTGCGTAAACATACGACGACACAAAAGAGTGGGTACCTTAAGTCAAACTCTGTATCTTGCAGTTGAACAAATCCTCGCAGTCTTATCACTCTAGGATAACAAACATGATCAAGATGAGGTAAGAACATTGTGGGCTGGCTCTGAAAAACATTCGTGTAAGGGTCCAGGTTGGAATTATCCAAGATAACTCATCAAGGAATTACCAGACAAGTTCTGAAGAAATAACCAGATGATAGAAATGAATTGACAGGGGTCGGGGGGGTGGGGGACCCCTTTTGTCGATACCCATCCGATTTCTTGTCTGATAGTGACGCTACCGAGAAAGAGATTATGTGAGGTGGCCAGTCCCACATAAGCATCCTTCCGGTCACATGAAGGAAAGATTGTTTCTCATACACTGGTGACTTTTGATTCACAAGGACGCAGAAAATCGTACAAGACTTGGTAAACAATTCCTTAGATTTGGAATTTCTCGACTCCACGTTTATTACAAGGGACTTTTTGGTTTCAAGAGTTTCAACGAGAGGGTTTCAAAAATGCAGTGCATCAGAATGTAAGGTCACTTCTAGCCTACGTACCTCCGTGAACACTCTAATACCTCGCACTTGCGTAAAGGATCTTGACATATGGAAATTCGACTTGCTTGTCAGCGCTAATAACGTAGAGTTATTTCTAAGGATAATCATATTTCCCCATTGCTTGTCTTCTGATGTCCTAATGGAATAGGATACTAGGTCGCGATCCGACTAGATACAAATTTCTTTCTTCGTCAGCCCCTTAGTTCTGGGTGTGAGGTTTCTTTACACTTCCTCAAGTCGTATTTGGGACGTTAACATGCTAATGTCTCGCTGTTTTTGGCATTTAATGCCACGCCTTAGTCTCTTTTATCGTATAGTCTGGTCCCATTATCCATAAGAATCAAGCATACTCTATCGCTTTAGCTTCTGAGCTGGTCTTGGATATCAATATTCACTCTTACGAGTTCATCAATAAGCATGGCTAATGGTCTCACTTTACTACGTTCTTCAGGCACAATTCTCTACTCAGGAAAGTAGAGGCTAACACGTTCTATCATAATTATTCTCATGAGTACAACATCAGGGAAAACTGAGATTCTAACGTCTATATACCCGAGAGCTCTAAGTTGGACAAGACCTTAACCTTTCCTTGACTCCCTTCTTCAGTTTCTAGTAATGTTTTCTTCCTTTAACCATGGATGCGGAAACATCCAGGAAATTCTAGTGGACTTACCCTTTTATTGTGCCACCATATGAAACTTTTATTCCTGTTTAAGATTCTGGTATCATCTCTTACTATCTTTAGGAAGCGTAATTGAATACGTTTCGTTTCTTTCCGCACAGAGGCGGAAAAGTTAGAGGCTTATGTCATTGATTTAGATGACACTCGTTCAGATCTTCTTGCACTTCTTGGCTTGATCTTCCTTGATCTGACGTATCCCTTTTAAATGGAATAGCTTTCCCGGGAGTTATCACTGCTTCCTTGAGTTGGCATTTCGTGTAGAGCTTCTCTTGTTTCCTCGTCTCACCATCATTCTTGTGCCATAACTGAGGTTAGAAGAATTTCTTCGTTCAATCACTACCCTAGTATGTGATAAAGGGAAAGCACTTAATTCAAGCGAGCTATGTTCTCTAGAAAGGCCTTGGCTTTTCTAATGTATGTGAGCTCTATGTTATCTTGACTATGTTCTCATACTGGCATGTGAGAGTTACCTCTTCTCTGTCCTGGTCGAGCATGATGTCGTGAAGTGCCGAGCTTTTGTCGAAGGACTTTACAAGTCTAGCGAATCAAGTCTAGACTTTACTGGAAGAAGAAGACTCTTGGATTTCAGAGCGAACCAAATGCTCTGATACCACTCTGTCACAGCCCGCCCGCCACAACTTGGGCCGAGCGAGGCCGCGACTCAAGAAAAGGAAAAAGGTATAAAATAAATGAACGACCTGGGGTGAAACGATGCGAAAACATAGCATTTGGAATACATTGAAGTTCTCCATCATTCGTCGAGAATGAATGGAAGAAGGAACTATTCATCAACGGAAGCGTTTTACATGATATAGGCGGAAACGTTGTTCATAAAAAGAAAGCATTGTCCATGAAGGACCAATATGTTGCAACGATACACATAACTGAACTGAGTCTATCTACCTAGACCAATATGTTGCAACGATACACAGGACTGGACTGAGTCTATCTACCTAAGAATCACGGCGGAAGATCGTGAGATGCATGTATGGAGACATGCACCACCAAGAGGCTTCAACACTCTAATACTCGACAAAGCTCCTTTGGTAACTTCACTTCATCTGCTCAACCTGCACGTGGGAAATACGTATAGGGCTGAGTACAAAAGTACTCAGTGGGCTCATGCCAAAACATTTTAACTCAAAAAGAAAAGACGCTTGCAAGCAATTTACTGTAATCCATCATATCTGAGCTGGGGTGTATCCGGAGAGGTTGGCCACCCTCCCGGATACCTGACCGCGCCAACCTGCGTTGCCTAACGGTAAACTGAGTGCACTAAGTCCATCGAGGAGCGACCCCGATAGACCCGAATTCTTTCTGATAACTGTGGCCGAAGCTCTTCAGATAGACATCATCATACAAAACAAACAGTTATGGTCTGACAATGCTTTTAAAGAAAAGAACTATAGCATAGAGAAACATTCTAGTTTTCTGAAAGCCCACCTCGATAGCTTTCCTTTCCTGGTCATAATTTATATAACTCTGAGCGCCGCCTTAGTCTCGGCCTTTTCCTTCGCCTAACCTCGTTCAAAAGAACGTAAAATGAGAGACTTGAAATGAAATCGATAATCTTATCGATCTATGCGAAGGCTGTCTTTTATCGAGGTTATTATCTCTTTTACTGATAGATCTCTTTTACTGATGGATCTCTTTTACTGATAGATCTCTTTTACTGATGGATCTCTTTTACTGATAGATCTCTTTTACTGATAGATCTCTTTTTCTGATGGATCTCTTTTACTAGATAGATCTCTTTTACTGATAGATCTCTTTTTACTGATAGATCTCTTTTACTAATAGATCTCTTTTTCTGATAGATCTCTTTTACTGATGGATCTCTTTTACTGATAACGTTATCATGGTTATTCTTTTAACCGAGAGTTTCTCGATTCTCATTTGAAATCGATCACTTAGATCGTTTCCTGTGTCTTATAGTCTTTTCGTCCTCGACAGAAATCGCAGGACATCTGATTAAGCCAATAATGAGGCTTCGTAATTTTACTAGAGAATATAAGTGGTCTACACTTATAAGATTAACACAACTGTCGTTACTGGGCTTGATTTATTATTTAATCTGAGGCTTATAATTTACTTGAGGCCCAATAAAATTTATTAAGGGTTTGAGCCTAACTATTTAAACTCGGAAAATTTCTAACTCGGCTCGGGAAATTATTACGTGCGGCCCTCGTCTTTAAATATCGGCCCAATTAAATATTCTGGCCCAACTGTTGAATAAATTCAGCCCATTGTTCTTTAACTTCGGCCCATCTTGGATAATAATTCTCGGCCCAGATTACTGCTTCGGCCCACCTGGATATAAATCCCGGCCCGTCTAATCCCGTCGAGTCCGACCCAATTTAATTTCTACGGCCCATCAAAGTAATTAATTCGACCCAACGATTCTTACGGCCCGAGTCCTTATCGGGCCGAAAGCCCGGCCTGGTCCTACACTTGGCAGAACACCTCTCTCTCTCTCTTTCTCTCTCTACGCGACTTCTCCCTCTCTGTTCTTCTCCTCCCGAACGCCTCTCTCTCTCTGCAGCTTCTCTGCTCGTGGCTTCTGCCGCCGGTTGTTCTCTTCTCACGCCGTCGGCCGACGGTCCTCTCCGTCACTGGCCAACTTCGTTTCCCCTTCAATTGCGAGGGAAGCCCTAATTCGGAAATTAGGGAAAAACTGGAGTACTTACCGGATTCAACTCCTCCGGCGCTGGCTTCACCTCCGTCAACACGGTGCGACGGCTGTGTCTTTTTCGTCGATCCACGGCGAGTCACTCGCCTCCGCCATTCGCGTCGTCGCCACCGTGCCCAGTTGCCGCCTTGCAGTCTGCCGGCGGCTCACTTCCTCCGACTGGTCGCGGCTCTGCCCCCCTCTCATCAAGACCCAAGCCCTTGTGGCTAGGGCTTGTCTCGCCTCTCGGACCTACTGCCTCCACCTCTCTCTCTCTCAGTCTTCCCGTCAGCGCCGGTGGTGGTACCGCCGTCGGCGTCTTCTCTTCACACTTTCTGACCTCTCTCCTCTCTTTTCAATTGCAGGTGGCTCCGGGTGGTTCTTCGGCGCTGCAGCTGCTTCGTCGATGTTGTCAGCGGCTGGTAACCTCCGGTGGGGTATGGGAGGAATCGGAATGCCCCGGTGTAGCCTCAATCCCACCCTCGGCTTTCTTTCTTCTTCCGGGCAGCCTTGCTGTCTCCGTCGGTACGCCGACGAGGTTCGTTCTCACCCTACCCACTCGTTTTTCTTTCGATTCCGTTATGTCTGGATTGTGCTTGCTGATTTTGAGGGTTAAGGGCTTGGTTGAGAGGCATTTAGGGGCTGATTTTGCTTTGAATGTTTTATGCCTTAATTGGAAGCAAACTTCCAGATTTTGTATGCTTGAAATTGGTGTCTTTGTTGACTTGAAGTGTTAGATTGAGGATTATTATACATGCAATGTCTTAGGCCTTCTAGAGGAGGTTCTTATGTGATCTAAACATGCTTCAATTTCGATTCTTAGCCTCCAACATAACATGCATTGTCTCTAGGTGATTGCTATGCTTCTCATGTATCAATTTTGAGGTTTTAACTATGTTTCATGCTTGAAAGGGGTGATAGAGTACTAGATTATGCTTCTAGTTGGTTTTTGGTGGTTCTAATGGGGTTGCATGTGTAAAGGCTTATAGTTCTTAGAGAGAGTGATGAGGGGAGTCTTACTTGCAATCCTTGGGGTTGAAAACTGAGTTCTTGAGCTAAAGTGGTGGATGTCCCCTTTCTCTTGTTGCTTCCTTCCCCTTGTTCCTTCTCTATATTGATGCAATTGAAGCCTACACTTGCATGTTTGATTTCTAAATGTTAGGGGTCTTGATACTCATGCTAGGGAAGAAGGGGGAGGCTTTTCTCACCTTCATGAAACTGAAAATGAGCCCCAAGCTTCCGATTAGAGGCTGCCTTCTTCTCGATTGAGCTTCGGGTGTCTCCTTCTCCCTCCGTTCTCCACTCTAGAGATAGGGAGATGATTCTTAGCTAATGTATATGCATGTTCGATTCTTGGAAGGGGAAGTGGAAGGGGTTACCGTAGGAGATTCGGTGCTTGGTAGGGGCTGCCGGTGGCTGCTTTTCCGGCGACTCCCCTGCTGGAAATCGGCTGCTTCTCCTCACTCTCTAAGTTCTCTCTCTACTTGTTCTCTATTTTGCTCTCTTGTGTGTTTGTTTGAATGAGTGATTGAAGACTAACTTGTCTCTTGTTTTGTGTAGGTGGTATGGATTCCAATGGGAAGAGAGGTTTTGTCATTACATTGGAGGATGTGCATGTCTTGTGTGTGGGTGGAGGCATGGATGAGGGTACGTGTATGCTTGGGAGAGTTCTACATCTCCACTTGTAACAATAATGATTGGTCTCCCTCTAATTGTAATTGTAGAAGTGCTAAGGGTCCTCTAATTGTGCTTAGGAGGGATTAGTGTAATGTAAATCCCAGATTGTGTATGGGATCCACGCCCACTGTTTTGCCGCTTCTTCACCCTCTTTTATTTTCTTTTCTTTTTCCTTTATCTTTATTATTCTCTTCTTTTGTTGTATATATATATATGGACTATTATTGTGGGCTTAAAGCAATTAATCTCTTGGGCCCTTTTATTATTTGCTGTTGGGTATTAAATCTGAAGTGGGCTCCCTCTCTTGGGCCAATTAGATAAAATCGAACTAATAATCATGAAGTGGACTTCGATAATTAACTGGGCCTTGTACAACTAACTGGGCCTTGTACAATTAACTGGGCCTCGGCCCAAAATTAAATACTGCATTTTTTTCTCTTACCGATTTGTTTAATCGGCCTTTCTAATTTAGTTCGGTTCTAGTTTCGGGAAGTTCTGATGTTACTAACGTAACATTACTACTAGTAGTTCTTTTAAAATTTTATTCTACTCACAACAATAATACCTCCTTCAACATTTCTTTTCTTATTTTAAATGCCGAAGTTTTTATTAATCACTACTAAAAACTGCGGTCATTACATCTACACCGTAGATCACACATATCAATGGTCCAGATCACTTCTCATTTCTTACGGAACCTGTCTTTTGTATGTGATCTCTCCACTATATATATATATATATATATATATATATATATATATATAGAGAGAGAGAGAGAGAGAGAGAGAGAGAGAGAGAGAGAGAGAAGTGATATGCTAGTCACTTTATGCTAGTCACTTTCGTGTGCACCTTCGTATTCGACAATATTTTGTTCGATTTTTTCAATTGTAATATCTATATACTATACTAAAGTAAAATACTTGGTAAAAACTTTCCCGCCTAAATCAATTATTAATTTCCTTATTTATGTTTTATTTATGATCGTTAGACTCCCAGTCACAATAGTCCGTGCAATTAAATTGGGTATTAATGTTTTCGATAAATGAGATCTTTAAATACTCTTGTGAGATACATTGCACGCACTTATAATTTAATTCAATAACTAATAAATTTACAACCTTTTTTAAATTGAATTTACATTTACATTTATATATAAATTGATTTATTTATTCTTTTATAATATGCCAAATTAAAGTTTATATGATCTTTTTATTGAACTGACATCGAAAAGGTTTAATTAACATGTAACATTAATAAAATTGACCGAGTCTGTTTCACATACGAGAGCACTGAATTTAACTAATTTATTTCCAATTGATGTAAATTAGAGCTCCAATGCCAGCAAGATTTGAAATTCTAATTTTAATTTGATATCTATACATATTCGGAGCATTTTTATTTGTTGTATCATTTTTATTTTTAACAGTTCTCTTAACAATTATTACAACATGTAGTACATTTTTTCCTTCCAGAAATTGTAGCTAAAACGAGTAAAACATCCCAACCTCATTGTGTAACAAAGAAGTGGAGAGTTTACCGTTTGAAACAATGACAACAGATTCTGGGTAAGCACATTACACACCATCTTGTATAAACTTGATTTTCCTTTGAATCTCAATTACTCCAACAGATTCTGGAGTATTATATTATGTTTGCGCACAACAAAAGGACAAACCGTAAAAGACTGACAAATCACATATTTTAAAACATTTTTTTTTTCAAATATGTTCTCTAAAAATTTGATATTAAAGTTTCAACATCGTCTAGAAAAAGTAATATGCCCTTTAGTATTCAATAGGAAAACAACACAATATTAAATTTGCATTATTTGATTCACCTAGCTTTCCAAGTTTTCATGGGACGCCATAGCTATTCAACCTCTAGAAAATTCAGATTAGCAAAATTATGCAGACATAACTTGCAGTGATGACTTTAATTATGAATTGAAGCAATAACTTACTTAGTTTAAACTAAATATTCGTTTGTAAACTATATACTACATGTGTATGTTAAAATAATATATTAATGTGCTTAAATCCTTAAATTTTACCCTATAAAATAAATAAATAAATAATTATACATGTTACTGTGAGACAAATTATGCAAGTTTAGTAACTATCGAAATAATATATACTCATCCTTTTCACATTATGATAAATAGATATTGAAATAAATAAATAAATATTTTGAGATTGCTTTCAAAATTTATTTTACTTCATTAAATGTCACTAAGTCAACATTGTTTATAAAAAAATTATAAAGCTCTTCCGGGGCAACGCCCGGGTACAAAACTAGTATTATAATACCTTATAAATTAATATTAAAATCATTAAATCAACAAAAAGTATAATTATCATAGCTCGATTTATTTTATTATTCATTTTCTGAACTTAGAAGGAAAAACGAACAAATCAAACCTAGATATTTATACTTTTTGTTGATTTAATGATTTCAATATTAATTTATATGACATTATAATATATTACAATTGAAAAAATTGAACAAAATGATGTCGAAATAAAAAAATGACGAAGGTGCCCACGAAAGTCTCCATCATAAGGTGAGTAGCACATCATTCCCCTCTCTCTCTCTGTATATATATATATATATATATATATATATATATATATATATAGTTGTCGGTGACAACCTCGCTTATGTGATTGTATCTTGTACAAATTTTCAGATTTGATATATGTGGTGTTCTGAAGAATTTCATAGTGTAATTGTTGTTCTTTCTCATTTATTCTTATTAGCATAAGAAAACTGATTTATTGACTAATTGTGTTTTGTTTTTGCCAATGAAACGTGCTTGAACATGCTTAGGCTTAGTATTATGTTTAATGCTTCATGCTTAGTTGTATTAACATGCTTGTTATGAAATTTAAACTACTTATTTTGCTCAATAAACTTACCTAAAACAAGTGGTGTTGAGGAACTTACTTGTGCTTAAAGAGGGCTGATTTTGCTAATTTTTCCCCTTCCTCTTCCTTATATTCCTCTCCTTCTTCTCAAATTCTAATTCCACTTGATTGTTGAGAATGTTTTTAAAAATGTAAACTGAATCACGGTGAGGAGGGGGGTTCTTATAGTCTTCTTTAATGAGATTATTGATGGTTGAGTGTGAGGCTGATGGAGGTTTTTGAGGCTCAAGAATTTGTAGAGATTCTTGAAGAATCTTGGTTAAAATCTTCTCTTTCCCTCTTGTTCCTTTCTCTTCAAATTTCCAGCCGTGCTTAAGTGTTTTTGGGACTATTTTTCTTCACATATTTGGGTTAAAAGAGTTGTCATTTGTTGCTAACTTACGTGCTTTCCTTTTATCCCTTGTGCATATTTTAGACCACTAGTTTTGGCCTAGTTTCAGATGCTCGAAGCCGCAAGACGCACCCGAAACTGGCAACGCTACTCACGAGTGAGTCAACGCTTGTTAAGGAATTCCAAAGACTTAACCTCGAGGTGATACCTCCATCGGAGACAGTGGAGGGAGTTATCGCTACCTTGACCGGGATGCCAGATTTGAGAAACAAAATTTTGGAAGCACAGAGAAAGGATGAGGCGATGGAGAAAATGCCCTTAATGATAAGGACGAGCGATGGAGGAGGATATCGTGAGGAAGCTAAAAATGTTATCACAAAGGAAGGGAGGTTATGCATACCACCCGATGAAGAGCTCAGAAATGAAATATTGAGCGAAGCTCATTACACACCATACACCGCCTATCCCGGAAGTACAAAGATTTATCAAGACATGAAGAGGAAATTATGGTGAGAATGCATGAAAAGAGACATAACTTCTTTCGTCGAGAGATGTTTGGCATGTCAACAAGTGAAGGCGTTGGCCCGCATTTTCGTTAGTATAAAAACTAACTATCGATAATTAGTTACGAAGTACTCGTGTTTTTATACGTTATCGAGATAATCAATTTCGATTTGGTAATTCAGTTTTATTACTCTAAGGATAGATAAGCAATTATTCGAACTATTAGAATAATTATCGAATTGATAGTCGTTATTAAAATCGAGATAATGGGTCGAGCCCATTACATACGAATTGGGTCGAGCCCAATTAACATTCGATGTATAAGGATCGAGTTGTGTGTACTCACACTTAAGAGAATTAATACGAGAGAATTATGTGATAATGTATAATAAAGATTGAATTTTAAAAGAAAGAAAGCATGCATACACATGCATTATATACATCTACGTATGATTAAATACAAAACATGAAAGAACACTATGGTTCACGCCTATTCTAATATACATGAAGGATTTTACAAGAATAGATATCACAATGAATGCCTAACTACACCTTGAATAAACCAAACTAAACATAAAAATACAAAGGGTTTTACATGATATAACCCTATGACCCCTGTCCAAGATGAAAATTTTCAGTCCTCCCAAGTGCATAAAATGGCACCAAAAATCAGCCTTGAACAACCCCCAAAACCCTTCAACTCAGCCCCAAAAATCAGTTCATAGTTGATAAAACTTAAGTACAAGAGATAAGAAGTTAGCAAATTAGTTACCTACAATAAGTCAACCTCCGGATCGACCGAATTGGTAGGGTAGTTGTAACATGGGAAAACCACGGAAAACAGTCCTAAATATGGCCTAACATCAATTGCAAATGTATGAAGAAAGAAGAGGAGTTTGAGTGAAGAAATATGCACAAGATCTTGAGAGATCTTAGCAAATATCTTGAGCCCCAAACCCATCGAAAACCTCACCATCAACCATAAAAAATCAGCCCATATGCAAGTATGTAAATGCCCATATTCACTCAAGATTAGTTTGCACACTTAAACATACTAACACTTGAGAGAATTAGAACTAGTAGAGGAGAAGAGGACTAAGGAAGAGGAAAGGAAAAGCTAGCAACAACAGCCCTCTAAATCACTAGTAAGTTTAGGGGTGTCTAAATGTTTCAGTCCAGTTAAACAGACTGAAAATTTCGGTTACCCGAACCAAAAATTGCCTCAACCCTGGAACCGAGATCCGAACCAAACAAAATTTTGGTTATCCGGAACCGAACTGGTTCGGTTCCGATTCGGTTCGGGTTAACTGAGATTTTATATATTTTAATGCGTGTTTAACTATTTAAAAGCATCAAATATCAAAATACCTAGAAGTCAATGGCGGGAAGGAAAGGGGCCAGCGGCGGGAGGGGTTGCAGAGTTAGAATATTATAATTGAATAATTTGAATCTCGTAGTGATAGGGTTGGCCGATTGGGGAATATTTTACATATATATACATTAATATTATAATATATATATATTTATTATTATTATAATATTAAGGTATATGTATATACATATATATTATATGTATAATTAAGTCGGTTTTTTCGGGTTGGAACCATTCGGTTTCGGTTAACCCGAAAACCGAAAATATCAAAAATATAGGAATCGTAACTGATCCAATGAATGAATATCCGGTTTTCGGTTACCCGGAACCATTTCGGTTTCGGTTAGGTCCGGGTATAATCGAGAACCAAAAACTGAATAGACAACCCTAAGTAAGTTCTTCAATACAATTTCTCTTAAGTAGGATATAGTGAGCATAATAAGTGATTTAAATTTCATAACAAGTATACATCTATGGAAATTACAATGAGACATAGTTAAGTATCCTCAAGCACGATTAATAGATATAGATCACCAAGCATGATTCCTTAAGAACCTATGTTAAAGCCTAAGCATTTTTGGATATGTACATTAGCTAGAATGAAACATAATTCGTCAATAATCGAACCTCTTGTGCAAGAATAATTAACGGCTACCCCTAGTCATATAATTTATTAATCACGATTAATAGTCTCACGATATATTAATGGAACGTTAGCCGGAACGAGAAAAATAGGAACGTAAGAATAGAAATATTCTTAATAGAATTTATTAAACTTCATAAGAATGGAAATTCTTATAATTTTATTTCTAATTAGATGGTAGTCGACTGAAAGGTAAACGATGCAAATTCTTTAAGACCAACTCCTTTTACGATAATCAAGGTGGGCTTTCTTTTAAAGAAACGTCATTTCTTTAATTAAGTTCTATTTATTTTTAGTTTGCCATGCCATAAACATTTTATTTTGAGGTGAAGTGACGAGCGGAGCTCTTTTGCTGTCTTGTTTATGTAATAGATAGGACTCTCGGTAATACATGTCTTCATACATGTATTCGCGTACTCATTCCACGTACACTCTTATGTGATTATTCAAGTATTATTTATGAAATATTTCAGTCATTGTAATGGTTAAGACAAGTGATCATGTAATCTTTTGGGGCCTTCGGCTAACTTAAACTAAATGTTTGTTGGTCCCGGTTTGTAAAGAGGATCACACGTAGAGAGGAGGGGGGGGGGGGGGGGGGGGGGTGAATACGTGTGATAGAAGTTTTCAACTTCTTTTTCAACTTTACTCAGAGTAGCAAGTAATCGGCTCGGTTTAGACCTTGCCGAAGCTTAATCTACTGTATAAGCTTAACTCTGGACCTAAGCGTACGCTTGATCACATAGCGACTCACTTGCAAATGCGGAATTAGGTGAGCTAGTCTTTCTTAGATATTTAAAATCTTTGTTTGGGTTTGTTTAGATGCACATGCAATGTGATAATTAAAGCAGTAGAAATGAAAGCTTAAGTAAAGAGATTCGACACCAGAATTATAGCGGTTCAGTGAATCTTGAGGATTACGGGTTCTCCAAAAACCTAGACTGGATCGAGCTTCACTCGCTTGGATCCACAACACAACAACTGGGAGATTGCGGGTTCTCCTCTAACCTAGCTAAGATCGAGCTTCACACAATCGAGGACAGTGCAAGCTTGGATCGACACTCTACGATCGAGGTTTCTACTATCGAGGAAGGTAGAACCTTAGATCTTTACAAGACAACTTTTCTACAACACTCAAAACCTAACAACTTGAAAAACAAGGGTTTAGGGTTTTGGTTTGAAAAAATCTCTAAGGGAAGAACTCTTTACAGTTTAGGTGCAAAGGTTAGAGTTCTTCTCTAAGCTTGGATATATGAAGTAGGCTTAGAATCTGGGAGAGTGAAGGTTGCGGAGACAAGCTTCGATGTTACTGAAGCTTGGAGAACACTTAGACAAGAACTCTAAGAATTTGCTCAAAGGTTGTGAGTGCTTGTTTGCAGTATGCGCTTATATCTCGGGTAGTGTTCTGCTCTTCTCCGTCTCTGGCCTTCACTATTTGTAGTGGGAGATTCGGAATGAAGCCGTTGAAGGTTGGTGGCTTTGTCCCACCTCACTCGACAGTACTTGCCTTTGACCTGTAGCTTTTCAGACGCGCGCTTTGTCTCTTTGCCGAAAATGGCTAAGAGCCAAGTTCAACAATAACTGGAGCGTCCAGTACTGTTGTGGCGGCTCTGCCGGTCTGGCAGTCAACTCCGATGCTTCATTCTACGTGTGCCACGTGGAGATCCGCAATTAATGTCTTGATCTTCACTTGACTTGAGTTTGAACTTCTAGTTTGAATGGGCGGGAATTTTGATTTGTCGCTTTCAGTTAGGAAGTGGATCGCTTCGCTTTAGTTTATTGAGCGTCCGCTTTAGAGTGTGTTGACTCGCTTTGACTTTACTGTTGCACTCGCTTCGGCAGACTCGCTTCATTTCAAAACACACTCAAGCGAGTGGCCTTCACTTGAAAATCTGCAGTCTAAAAATCTAAGCGACTAAAGCAAAAATTAAGCCTTCCTAACAGTATAGGCTTGAAAAATTCTAACCTATCTAATCAAAATAGAGTCGCTTGGGAATAGGATTACATAGAGGGTTTTGGGATCTAATAAAAACATATAACATATTCAATTAAAGCGTCCCATTGCGTTCCCCCTTAACACATGAATCCTTAACAATTCCCAACAATTTCCCCCTTTTTGATTATGCCAAAACCCGACACTTTAACCACTGTAACAACTTCAAGCGACTGAATCCTTCACAGTCTGTTCCATATATATATATTTACAGTTCTTATGGTTTTAAGCGTAGGCTTTGTAGCATAAGGATAAAAACACATAAAGCATAAAAATACTTTAATGTAAGAGAGACACACTTGACAGAAAAGTAAATTGGATATATGAGTCAAGCATAGCACAAGAGCAGTTCAAGATTTGTCAGTAAAGTAAGCTGCATAGACTTAAGGCTTCATAGACTTGGGGGTTTCTGTGCTCTCTTTGTGCATGCTTTCCAGTTCCAAAGCTTCGTCGATCTCGGCATCGAGCAATCCGCGGTTGGGGATGTCCGAGTTCGGAATTCTGGGCATAGGGAACTGAATCTTCTCTGGGACTTTGATTATCTTCTTCTTGGTCTCAGCTCGCTCTGCTTCTATAAAGATTATCCTTCGAAGCGGGTCATACTTCAATACCATGAAGTTGTTCAGAGCGTCGAGCTTGGAAGTGGACTCTTGGAAAGGGACTACTTTCCAGTAGTAGTAAGCTTTGATAAACTTCACTCGCCATTCATTCCATGCCTCCTTCAGCTCATCAGAAATGAAGTCTTCGATGAAGCAGGCATCGAGATCATTCGCTCTTCTTTCCTCAATCTCTGCATAAGATCTGCTTGTGTTGGGAATTGTTAAGGATATAACTTGTTAAGGGGGAACTCAAGTGGGACACTTGAAAATGTATGTTTTGATTTGATCCCAAAACCCCCAAGTATCCTATTCCCATGCGACCCTAATTGAGGTAGAAATAGGTTAGAATTTTTCTAAGCCTATACTGTTAGGATGGCTCTTTATTTTGCTGTAGTCGCTTAGGTTTTAGACTCCAGGAATTTCAAGGGAAGGCCACTCGCTTGAGTGTGTTTTTCAAGCGAAGCAAGTCTAGCGAGCCAAAGCGAAGCGTGCCAAAGTACAGCGAAGCGAAGCAAGCGCTACAGTAGATTCGAAGCGAGTCCACTAAAGCGAAGCGAAGCGAGCGCTACACTGAAGAGTCAAAGCGAGTCAACGCGAGTCAATAAATCCTAAAGCGGAAACTCGGGAAATTTATTTTCCTAGTACTCCTTACAGTATGACCTTGAAGCGACTCATTTGAAGCGGACGCTACAGAAATAAAGCGAAGCAAGCCCCAACCTAACAGATTGCAACAGCTCAATTCCCGCTCCGAATTTGAACTACAGTCAAACTGAAGATCGCCGCATTAATTGCAAGATCTCCACTTATCGAATAAGGAGAGGAGCAGCGGAGTTGACTGTCAGGCCGACAAGGGCGCCACAACAGTGCTGGCTCACTCCAGTTACTGTTATGTTTGGAACTTAGCAATATTTGGCAAAGTGACAAACTGGCGCACCTAAAAAGCAAAAGTCCTGCGCAAGTACTGTCGAGAGGAGGAGGGACAAAGCCACCTACCAAGCAACGGATCTCGGCCAACCCTCCGCCTATAAATAGTGAATGATGAAGACGAAGAGAAGTAAAACACTACTTGAGCATTCAGCGCCTACTGCAAACAAATACTCCCAGCTTTTCAGCATACTTTCGAGTCTTTGTTTCAAGTGTTCTCCGAGTTTCAGTCTCATCGGAACTGTTGGTCCCGGTTTGTTAGAGGAAAAACACGTAGAGGTGGGGGGGGGGGGGGTGAATACGTGTTTTTAAGTTTTTCAACTTCTTTTCCAATAACTCAGAGTTTTAAGTAAAGTGCTCGCTTGAAAGCTAAGACCTAGCAAAAGGTTTGATCTACAGTATAAGCTAATCTCTTGACCTAAGCTAATGCTTGATCAAGAGTGAGACTCTACTCAAGATGCGGAAATTCAGTGAGCTATTCTTTCCTAAGTATTTGAAAACTCAGTTTAAGTTTGTTTAGAATGCTTGTGCAAATGTATAATCAAAACAGTAAACAAAATAGAGAGATTAGGGATAGAGATACGACACAATGATTTATAGTGGTTCGGTGATGAAACACCGATGTCCACTTGTTGCACTAGGCAACTAGTTCTCTTCACTCAAGAACTTTGAAGATTACGGGTTCTTCAAAAACCTATGTCAATCGAGTTTCACTTGCTTGGATCTGACGACGACTGGACGATTACGGGTTCACCACACAAAACCTTAACTAGACTGGAAGCTTCACTCGCTTCAGTCCGACGACAGGGAGATTACGGGTTCTCCTTACAACCTAAGCTTCGATCGAGCTTCACGCAATCGAGGACTGTGTAAGCTTGGATCTAGACTCTATGATCGAGGCTTCTACTATCGAGGAAAGTAGAGCCTTGGATCGACAACAACCTCTCGACGAACACACAAAACCTAACAGAACTTTAGGGTTAGGGTTTCTGGTTTCTCGATAGACACACTAATGAAGAGCTCTTTACAGTGAGTGCAAAGATGGCTAGAGCTCTTCTCTAAGCTTGGATATGGAATGGGCTTAGAACTCTAAGTATGAAGGTCGCGAAGACGAGTTCCGATGAAACTGAAACTCGGAGAACACTTGAAACAAAGACTCAAAGGAATGCTGAAAGCTGGGAGTATTTGTTTGCAGTAGGGGCTGAATGTTCAAGTAGTGTTCTACTTCTCTTCGTCTTCATCCTTCACTATTTATAGGCGGAGGGTTGGCCAATTTCCGTTGCTTGGTAGGTGGCCTTGTCCCTTCTCCTCTCGACAATACTTGCGTAGGCTTTTGCTTTTCCAGGCGCCCCAGTTTGTCTCTTTGCCAAAAATGGCTAAGTTACAAACTTAACAGTAATTGGAGCGAGCCAGTACTGTTGCGGCACCCTTGTCGGCCTGGCAGTCAACTCCGTTGCTCCTCTTCTCTTTCGACACGTGGAGATCTTGCAATTAATGCGGCGATCCTCAGTTGACTCGAATTTGAACTCGACGTTCAAATTGGAGCTGGAATTGACTTGTGGCTTTCTGTTAGGTAGGAGCTCGCTTCGCTTTAGATTTGTAGCGTCCGCTTTAAGATCATACTATAGCGGGTACTTAGGAAATAAATTTCCCGGGTAACTGCTTTAGTAATTGTTGACTTGCGTTGACTCGCTTCAATTGTTTAATGTAGAGCTCGTTTCGCTTCGCTTTAGTGGACACGCTTCGAACCTACTGTAGCGCTCGCTTCGCTTTGGTTTAGTTGACTCGCTTCGAATCTACTGTAGCGCTCGCTTCGCTTCGCTGTTCTTCGGCACGCTTTACTTCGGCTCACTAGACTTGCTTCGCTTGGAAAACTCACTCAAGCTAGTGGCCTTCACATTGAAATTCCTGCAGTCTAAAGCCTAAGTAACTAAAGCAATAAAAGAGCCATCCTAACAACATAGGCTTAGAAAATTTTCTAACCTATTCTACATCAGTTAGGGTCGCTTGAGAATAGGATACTTAGGGGTTTTGGGATCAAATCTAAAACATACATTTTCAAGTATCCCACTTGATTTCCCCCTTAACATATGTTGTATCCTTAACAATTCCCAACAATTTCCCCCTTTTTGATGATGTCAAAACCCAACATAAAATTGGATTATCTATCCTTGCTAACCGTGGAATGAACTTCAAGCGACTGCTTCCTTTGCAGACTTGTTAGATTTTTTTTAAGTTCCTTGCCCTCTTTTTTTTTTCGGTTAAGCAGTTGAGTTTGTAGCATAAGGATAAATCATTCACAAAGCTTGTAAATGACACAATTGACATAAATTAAATTTGGATAAATGAACAAGTAGTTCATAACATAGATGGAATTTAAGGATCTTCTGCAGGCTTCTGCTCCTCCTCCTTCTCTTCTTCCAGGTAGTAGGCAGAAAGAACCTTTTCTTCCATAATCTTGATGTTGAACTCGTTTGGTCTGAAGCTGCTCTCCAATCTCAGAGCTTCATCAACTTCTTCATCTATGATCCTCCGATTTGGCACTCTTGAGTTCGGTAGAAACGGCATGGGAAAATCTGTCACTGCGGGCACTTTGACAATGATGGGTTTAGGGTCAGCTTCCTCAGCCTGTGTGAAGATTCTCGGCCGCAACTCTTCATTGTAGTAGCATAAGAAGTTGTTGAGAGCATCCATTCTTGAACACTCATCTTGATAAGACACTACTTGCCAGAAGTAGTAGGCCTTGATGAACCTTTCTCTGCAGATGAGCCACATCTCAAGAAGATCTCTGGAGATGAAGTCTTCAATTTCCCGAGCATCGGGATAGTATCCTCTTCGCACAACCAGCTCCTCCTCCGATCTGCTGGTCAGCTCTTCCATTATCTTGTGAAATTTGGCAATTGCTTCAGAGTTGAATTTTGGAAGCTTCTCATTGACTTTCTTGCGGATGTAGTCACATTCATCAGTCGAGTAGCGACCGAAATCAGACATTTCTTTTATTGTGACTCGGCAAGTGTCAATCCATGCTTGGGTTTGGCACGCTTCAGACTCTTCAGGCGTGAAGGGGATGTAGGAGCTTCGTGCAATGGCGGATTGAATGAGCCTCACTTCATTCCAGTGGGTCTCAATCCGTTGATCCACCTTCTTAAGTCTGGCGATTCTGACTTTCTTCTCCTTCTCAGCTTCACTCTTCCTGTTGGTCCCGGTTTGTTATAGGAAAAATACGTAGGGGGGGGGGGGGGGGTGAATACCGTATTTTGAAGTTTTTCAACTTCAAATCCTTAACTCAGAGTATGAAGTAAAGTGCTCGTTAGAAATACTAAGACCTAGCCGAGAGCTAGGTCTAAAGTAATAACAATTCTCTCGACCTAAGCTTAGAGCTTGATCAATAGTGAGACTTTACTCTTAGTGCGAAATTCGGTGAGCTATTATCTTTTCCTAAGTAATTAAAAGTTCCAAGTTATGTTTGTTTAGATGCAAGTGCAATGAATAATCAAACAAGGAATTAAAGAGTTCAGGGTTAGAGAGATACGACACGAGATTTATAGTGGTTCGGAGATGAAGCTCCTACGTCCACTTTGTTGCACTCGGCAACTGTTCTCTTCACTCAAGAACTTGAAGGTTACGGCTCCTTCAAAAACCTAGTCGAGATCGAGCTTCACTCGCTTGGATCCGACAAACGACGCATTGATTACGGGTTCACTACTAAAACCTAAACTGAACTGGAAGCTTCACTCGCTTCAGTCCGACGATAGGGAGATTGCGGGCTCTCCTTACAGCCTAGCTTCGATCGAGCTTTACACGAACGAGGTAAGTGCAAGCTTGGATCTAGACTCTATGATCGAGGCTTCTACGATCGATGAAAGTAGGGCCTTGGATCGGAAACAACCTAACGACAAACACAAAAACCTAACAACAGAACTTAGGGTTAGGGTTTTTTGGTATACGACGAACACACTGTTAAGAACTCTTTACAGTAGATGCAAACATGGCTAGAGTTCTTTTTATAAGCTTGGATATGGAATGGGCTTAGACTCTA
Organism: Thymus mandschuricus; assembly: GCA_029379335.1. Lineage (NCBI taxonomy): Eukaryota > Viridiplantae > Streptophyta > Magnoliopsida > Lamiales > Lamiaceae > Thymus > Thymus mandschuricus. The sequence goes on from CM057083.1 coordinate 20,607,440, forward strand.
AGTGTGAAGGCTATGAAGACGAGTTCCGATGAGACTGGAACTCGGAGAACACTTGGAAACAAAGACTCGAAGTTTGCTCTAAGGCTGGGAGTGTTTGTTTGCAGTAGGCGCTCGAATGCTCAAGTAGTGTTATGCTTCTCTTCGTCTTCATCCTTCACTATTTATAGGCGGAGGGATGCCGAGAACCGTTGCTTGGTTGGTGGCCTTGTCCCTCCTCCTCTCGACAGTACTTGCACAGGCTGGCTGCTTTTCAGACGCGCAGTTTTGGCTCTTTGCCAGAAATGGCTAAGATCCAAATTCAACAGTAACTGGAGCGAGCCAGTACTGTAGCGGCGCCTTTGTCGGCCTGGCAGTCAACTCCTCTGCTCCTCTCCGCGTTCGACACGTGGAGATCTCGCAATTAATGCAAAGATCTCTAGTTGACTGGAGTTCAAAATCGCAATTAATGCTAAGATCTCTGGTAGGTGGTGGCTCGCTTTGCTTTGAAGTTGTAGCGTCCACTTTGATTTGAGTCACTTCGTAGTCTTTCTATAGCAAGTTGCTTGGGATGTAACGTTCCCTAGTGACTGCCTTGGAAAATGTTGACCGGAGTTGACTCGCTTTGACTTTACACTGTAGCGCTCGCTTCGCTTCGCTTCGGCAGACTCGCTTTGAATCTACTGTAGCGCTTGCTTCGCTACGCTATTCTTCGGCACACTTCACTTCGGCTCGGTAGACTCGCTTCGCTTGGAAAACACACTCAAGCGAGTGGCTTTCTCTTGAATTTTCTGCAGTCTACAATCTAAGCAAAATAAAGCCATCCTAACAGAGTAGGCTTAGAAAAATTTCTAATCCTATTATCTACATCAAAAATGGGTTGCTTGGGAACAGAACGCTTAGAGGTTTTGGGATCAAATCAAAACAACTAATTGTCTCTCTTCGAAGTGTCCCATATGAGTTCCCCCTTAACAATTTGTTCTTAACAATTCCCAACAATTTCCCCCGTTTTGATGATGCCAAAACCCAAACAAATTTTTAGACTAAGAGATTTTAGCCTACCTAACCGTGGAAGGAACTTCAAGCGACTGCTTCCTTTGCATGTTCGTTGAAATTTTTCTTAAGTTCCTTTACCCCTTTTTTTTTCGGTTAAGTTATTTGAGTTTTGTAGCATAAGATAAATCATTCACAAAACTAGTAAATGACACAGGAGAGACAAAAATTAAAATGGGATAGATGAACAACAGTTCACAAAATATGAAACTTGAAACTCAAGGATTTCCTGCAGCTTCATCCTTCTCTTCCTTCTCTTTCTCTGTCACCTCCTCTTCCTTTTCCTTCTCCTCTGTCTCCATCTCCTTCTCGATCATCTCCTCTGGAACAACATAGGCATTGAGAACCTTTACTTCCAACCTTCCAACATTGTAGATGCTTGGTCTCCTCCAAGTTTCCTCCAACTTGAAAGCTTCATCAATCTCTGCATCTATAATTCGTCGATCTGGAACGCTTGTGTCGGGCAGGAAGGGCATGGGGAAGTCCTTCGAGACAGGCACTTTGATGATCAGAGGCATAGGCTTTGCAAGCTCTGCAAGAGTGAAGACCTTCCGCCTGAATTTCTCGTCATAGGCACTCAGGAAGTTGTTGAGCGCATTGATCCTTGAGCATTCATTCTGAAGTGGCACTACTTCCAGTAGTAGTACGCTTTGATGAATTTCTCCTTGTAGTATAGCCACCGCTCAAGTAGATCGTCGGGGATGAACTGCTCGATTTCTCGGGCATCAGGATGCTCATTCCTGCGCACAATCAACTCCTCTTCTGATCGACTGGACATCTCAGTCATGGTAGCCTTGAACTTCGCACTTAGCTCAGTGCTCCATTTCGGCAGCATCTCGATCAGTCGCCTGCGGATGTATTGTTGCTCTTCTCTACGCGGGTAGCGACCGGAGTCGATCATCTCCTTCGTGGTCTCATAGCAAGCGTCCATCCAAGCTTGCTTCATACACGCTTCAGATTCTTCAGGCAGAAATGGGATGAAGGCGCTTCGAGTAAGGGCGGACTGGATGAGTCTCACTTCATTGAAGTGTTCCTCAATCCGACCTTCAATAATCTGCATACGCCTTGCGTTGATTCTTTTCTCCTTGCTTCCTTCTCCTCTCCAACTGACCAGCTCTTGAAGCGACCGTTTGTTTGATCTTTTGGCGCTTGGCCTCAGGATCATCCTCTCTTGCTTCCGGTGTGGTACGCTTCAAAGTCTATTTAGGTGCTGGCGGCGGAGGCATCTCCTTCTTCTTCTTCTCTGCTTCTTTAGAAGGGATGACTGCGGAGGCACTTGAAGTAATGGCTTTACTGGATGAAGTGGCTCCAGCAGTTGATGAAGTGGCTCCTGCAGTATCAAAAATTAGTGCAAGGGTTGAAGTGGCCAGAGGTGAAGCGGGCGCTTGGAAAGCGGTAAGATCCTCCAGTGCTTTCAGATCAAATTGCATCTCCATTTCACAGGCTAGGGCCTCGTCTGCACGGAATTGCGCCTCCTTTTGTTCCTTGGTTAGCATAACCACCGGAGGGTGACCAGCAATCGAAGAGGCAAGCAACTTCCCCTCAATCGGCCTGCGGGGCTCTTCTGTGAATTTTTCCTTGCCCAGTTTCCTAGCACGCTCTGCCCTAGCTTCATCTTCCAATTCCATTTCCTTCTTGGCTCCACTTCCTCCGACTCCACTACTACCTCCTTCAATCTCCATCCTCCTTTCATCTCCACTTCCTTCAACTCCACCTTGTAGCTCCAGAGATTCAACTCTTTTTAGCACACTACCTTCCCCGTTTTTTGGCATCATCACTGTCGGGGGTTGGGGTGATCAGCTTTCCAGTAATAGAATGATGAAGATTGTTGACTGCATTGAACACAGCATGCAGCATCCGCTCTGTCTGATGGAGCCCGTAAGTCATGGTTCGAAGCCCGGAGGCCCAGAGTTATAGATGATATGGGATGAAGATTGAAGACTTTATTTTAGTTTTAATTTTCGTGTGTTTTGAGTCAGGCCACGTTTTTGGGCCTTAAAAGACTTATTTTTGGGTTTTTATCATGTTGGTTAATGGGTTGGGCCATGCCAATGACTTTGGGTCAGTTATTTCCTAGTTAGATTAGGTTTAGATGGTTTTATTTGCCTCTCTATATAAGGGGGTCTTTGTGGACGAAAATTAGGAGCTTTGATCATTAATATTATTGTGAGTTATTCTCTCTTGAGAGTTTTCGAATTCCTCTTGATTATTCCAAGACGAATTCATTATCCGGCGAATCAGCGAGTCAATCAAACCTCGTTGTGTGTCATTCATCGTCCCCGTGTGGCTTGGCGACCGTTTCTTTGGGTTATAGAGACTTCGGTTTATCTATAGTACTTAGGAGGGTTTAGACCATTGACGTATTGGGATCTCCATTCGTTAGTTAGTTTCGTTTCTTCCGCGTGCGTTACCATTCGGTCATCGAGGATCGTATCATTTGGTATCAGAGCTTACGTCATCCAGGTTTACGTCATCCAGGTTTTATCATCCTTTTCGTTTGAATTTCGTATCTTGAGTCTTGTTCGTATCTTTCGTGTCTTTCTTGTTCGTATCTTTCGTGTCTTTCTTGTTCGTATTTTTCGTGTCTTGTTCTGTTTCTTCGTTCGAGTCGTTTCTGATGGAGTCCAAGGTTCGTCAAATCAAGATCCTGTTCGTGTTCCCAAAGGGCCGGTGACGAGAGCTCGAGCTAAGAAGTTCAAGGAAGGTTTGCAAGGATTGATTCAAGAAGTTTGGGCTCAAGAATTGATGAAGAAGCCCATTGGAGAAGGCGAACCGGACAGCCCGCGAGTCATCAACTTTATCGAGTGCGTTCGGGCTGAAAAATGAAGACTTTATTATTATTTTCGTGTGTTTTGAGTCAGGCCACGTTTTTGGGCCTTAAAAGACTTGTTTTTGGGTTTTTATCATGTTGGTTAATGGGTTGGGCCATGCCAATGACTTTGGGTCAGTTATTTCCTAGTTAGATTAGGTTTAGATGGTTTTATTTGCCTCTCTATATAAGGGGGTCTTTGTGGACGAAAATTAGAGAGCTTTTGATCATTAATATTATTGTGAGTTTATTCTCTCTTGAGAGTTTTCGAATTCCTCTTGATTATTCCAAGACGAATTCATTATCCGGCGAATCAGCGAGTCAATCATCCCTCGTTGTGTGTCAATCATCGTCCCCGTGTGGCTTGGCGACCGTTCTTTGGGTTATAGAGACTTCGGTTTATCTATAGTACTTAGGAGGGTTTAGTTCATTGACGTATTGGGATTTCCATTCGTTAGTTTGCTTCGTTTCTTCCGCGTGCGTCTACCAATCGGTCATCAAGGATCGTATCATTTGGCACCAGAGCCAGGCTTACGTCATCCAGGTTCTATCGTCCTTTTCGTCTTGAATTTCGTCTCTTTGTTGCTTTCTGTTCGTGTCTTGTTTTCGAGTCGTCTCTTCGTGTCTTGTTCTGTTCTTCGTTCGTTTGAGTCGTGCTGTGTCAAAAAAAAAAAAAAAAAAAAAAATTCCAGATTCGTTTGTGTCAAATTTCAGAGTCGTTCTTGGAGCTTTTCTTTCGTGTCAAGTATTCAGATTCGTTTTGATACCTAGTCAAAGTTGATTTCTTGGTCATTAAGGAGTAGAAGATTTCTTTCCTTATAAGATTAGGAAACATACTCAGAATATAAATCCCATACCTTATATTATATAACACGTTTTAGGTGAGTCTTCTACACGTTGTCGTGACATATTAGGGGCAAAAGTTTCGATTAAAAAAAAAAAAAAAAAAAAAAAAAAAAAAAAAAGTTTCGAAAAAAAAAAAAAAAAAAAAAAAAAAAAAAAAGGATATATTCGAAGCCCTAGTGTGTCACTGTGTTTTCTGAGTTGGTTATTACGTGTTTCTTCATTGGGATATCAGTTATATATTCGTTTCGGTGTGTTTTCGTCTTTTTCTCGTATTTTTCGTCGGCCAGCACTAAAACGGCCATAACTTTTGCATACGAACTCCGATTTTGCTCCATAATACCTTTTCGGAAAGCTCTCGAAAAGATCTATACGGTGGTTCCCACTACGTCGGAATCGGTCCATTATTTTTGCAAAAAAAGGTCGTTTAAAGGGTCAAATCGTCCGTCGAAGTTTTCGGTAAAATTTTCGTGTCTTTTTTCGTGTCTCGATTTAGGGTTTTCTTAGTCCGATCATCCTTCCTTCCTAATTTCAGTACTCTTGATTCGTTAATAGTGATTTCTGTGGTAGATTAAGGGAATTTGAGCTTCTTAAGAGAGGATTGAGTGGAAAAAGGCAAGAGAGGTGAGATTATTAGAGGGTAAAAGCCATTACTATTGAGCGATACACGAGTGCTGAGTGTGAACCGTATTGAGGGATACACGAGTGATTGTGAGGTAGTGAGGATTCTGTTTTTACTAACTTTCGTTTGTTTCTTTTGAAAAAAAAAAAAAAAAAAAAAAAAAAAAAAAAAAAAAAAAAAAAATTTTGCAGGTATGGCCGGAGAAGAGGCGTTGGATCCCAAGATGAAGTTCATGTTTGAGGCATTGAAATCCGAGTTGGGAAAGATGATGGAATCCAAACTGGATGGAGTTTATGATAGACTTGGTGAAGTTGAGTCAGCCTCCAAACAACTTCAACATCATCGAGGTGGAAGAGGAGGACGAGGTGGCAGAGGAGGTCAGCATAACTATCGAGACTATGGGCCGTTCGAGGAGGAGTTTGTTGACGAAGGGGAAGACGGATGGGAGGAGCCAAGGGACAGGCCTGACAGTAATTTGGGCAACATCAAGCTGAACATTCCGTCATTCCAAGGGAGGAACGATCCAGATGCGTATGTTGAGTGGGAGAGGAAGCTTGACCTCATGTTCGACTGTCACAATTACTCCGAGTTGAAGAAGGTGAAGTTGGCAGCGATAGAGTTCTCCGATTACGCTCTCGTTTGGTGGGATCAATTGGAGAAGAGTAGGAGAAGGAATGGGGAGCCTCCAGTTCAGACTTGGAATGAGATGAAGGGAATCATGAGGAAACGTTTTATTCCAGCTCACTACTATAGAGAACTGCACAACAAGCTTCAAAGCTTGAGACAGGGATCTAGGAGCGTGGATGAGTACTACAAGGAGATGGAGGTAGCCATGATTCGAGCTAATATTTCGGAGGACAGTGAGGCGACGATGGCGAGATTCTTGGCTGGTTTGAATTGGGAGATTCGGAATGGAGTGGAACTGCAGCATTATGTCGAGATAGAGGACATGGTGCACATGGCTGTGAAGATAGAGAATCAGCTCAAGAGGAGGGGCAACAATGGCTACAACAGGCAGAATCAGTCCAATTGGAAGCAATCTCAGCCTGCTGCTAGTGGGTCCTTTTCGAGAGGGAATCAATGGAAGAAGGAGGAGTCGCCGAAGGAAGAGAGGAAACCGTTCGTGAAGGCGCGATCAGATTTGACGAGCTCTAACAACCAAGGCAAACCAGTAGTGACTGAGGGTCGTAATCGTGATCGTAAGTGCTTCAAGTGTCAAGGGTTCGGACATATCATGAGTGACTGCCCGAATCGGAGAGTGATGATCATGAGAGATGATGGGGAGGTCGTGACTGATGATGAAGTTGACCCGGAGATGCCTGGTTTGGAGGAGTCTGAGGACGAAGAAGAAGAGATTCAGCCACCTGTAGGACGCATTTGTGTGGCCAGGAGAGCACTAAGCGTCCAGAATCATGTCGACGAATTGGTGCAACGCGAAAACATCTTTCACACGAGATGTCAGGTGAAGGATCAGCTGTGCAGCGTGATTATTGACGGAGGGAGCTGCACCAACGTTGCTAGCGTGGCCATGGTTCAAAAATTAGGGCTTCCAGTTTTGCCGCACCCCAAACCATACCGGCTGCAATGGTTGAGCGATGCTGGCGTGGTGAAGGTTAATAAGCAAGTGAGAGTGCCGTTTTGCATTGGGAAGTATGAGGATGAGGTTTTGTGTGATGTAGTTCCGATGCAAGCGAGTCACATCTTGTTGGGGAGACCGTGGCAGTTTGATCGACGAGTGACACATGATGGCTTCACCAACAAATATTCGTTCGAGTATAGGCAGAAGAAGGTGTCGCTTGTTCCTCTTACTCCCAAACAAGTGTATGAGGATCAAGTGTTGCTGCAAAAGGAGGCTGAGCAGCTGAAGTTGGAGGAGCAGAAGGTGGAGAATAAGGAGAAGGGAGATAAGGAGAAGGGTGTAGTACACAAATCGTGTTTTGCAAAGGCGAGTGATCTGAAGTTGGCGGTGCAGGAGGAGAGGACTTTGATCGTACTTCTGTACAAGGGGAACTTTTTATCTACTAACGATCTCGATTCTCTACCCCCTTCTATCTTCTCTGTTTTGCAGGAATTTGATGATGTCTTTCCCGATGATACACCAGCTGGCTTACCACCAATTAGGGGGATAGAACATCAAATCGACTTTGTGCCTGGAGCAACACTTCCAAATAGGCCAGCCTATCGCACCAATCCCGAGGAGACAAAGGAGTTGGAGAGGCAGATTGGAGAGTTGTTGGCGAAAGGGCATGTGAGGGAGAGTTTGAGTCCTTGTGCAGTTCCGGTGTTACTCGTACCCAAGAAGGACTCAACGATGAGGATGTGTTGCGATTGTCGAGCCATAAACAACATCACGGTAAAGTATCGACATCCTATCCCTCGTTTAGATGATATGCTTGATGAACTGCATGGCTCTTGTGTGTTTTCGAAGATTGATTTGCGTAGTGGATACCATCAGATTAGGATTAAGGAAGGGGATGAATGGAAAACTGCTTTTAAAACTAAACTTGGTTTGTATGAGTGGCTAGTTATGCCTTTCGGTTTGACTAATGCACCTAGTACGTTTATGCGTCTTATGAACCATGTTTTACGAGCTTTTATTGGCAGATTTGTAGTTGTCTACTTTGATGATATCCTAGTGTATAGCAAGAGTCATGAAGAGCATGTTGATCATTTGAGGTCTGTTTTAGATGTACTTAGGAAGGAGAGGCTGTTTGCTAACTTAAAGAAGTGCATCTTTTGTACGGACAAGCTTGTGTTTCTTGGATTTGTTGTTAGTGCACAGGGTGTACAGGTTGACGATGAGAAAATACGAGCTATTCAAGAGTGGCCGAGTCCAAAGAGCATTGGAGAAGTTAGGAGTTTCCACGGACTTGCTAGCTTTTATAGGAGATTCGTGCCCCATTTCAGTAGTGTTGCAGCACCATTGACGGCAATCATCAAGAAGAATGTGGAGTTTAATTGGGGAGAAGATCAAGAGAAGGCGTTTCAGCTTCTGAAGTACAAACTGACACACGCCCCGGTACTATCTCTTCCTAACTTTTCTAAGTCTTTTGAGATTGAATGTGATGCTTCTGGTGTTGGAATTGGTGCAGTTTTGATGCAAGAAGGCCGGCCGGTGGCATACTTCAGCGAGAAACTAAACGGAGCAACGTTGAGCTATCCAACGTACGATAAGGAGCTGTATGCGTTGGTGAGAGCCTTGAAAACGTGGCAGCACTACTTGTGGACCAAGGAATTCGTCATTCACACCGATCATGAGTCCTTGAAGCACTTGAAGGGGCAGCACAAGTTGAACAAGAGGCATGCTAGGTGGATGGAGTTCATAGAGACGTTTCCTTACGTCATCAAGTACAAGCAAGGTAAAGAGAATGTAGTGGCTGATGCACTTTCACGGAGGTATGCCTTGATCTCTACTTTAGATGCTAAGTTGCTTGGTTTCGAGTGTTTGAAGAGTTTGTATGTGAATGATGCTGATTTTGGTGAGATTTATCGAGCATGTGAGAAATCTGGTTTTGAAGAGTACTTTAGGCATGATGATTATTTGTTTAAGAGAAATCGATTGTGTGTTCCTAAGTGTTCTCTTCGTGAATTATTGTTGCTTGAATCTCATGGTGGGGGTTTGATGGGACATTTCGGTGTTGCTAAGACTTTAGCTGTTTTGCATGAACACTTCTTTTGGCCTCATATGAAGAGAGATGTTGAACGTTGTGGTAGATGTGTTACTTGTAAACAAGCTAAGTCTAGAGTGAGTTCCCATGGTTTGTACACGCCATTGCCTATTCCTACTGCTCCTTGGATTGACATTTCTATGGATTTCGTGTTAGGGCTGCCTAGGACTAAGCATGGTAGTGATTCTGTGTTTGTGGTGGTTGATAGATTTTCTAAGATGGCGCATTTTATTCCATGTCATAAATCTGATAATGCATCGCATGTTGCTGATTTGTTCTTTCGAGAGATTGTTAGATTGCATGGAATGCCTAGGACTATTGTTTCGGATAGGGATGCGAAGTTCTTGAGTTACTTTTGGAAGACTTTGTGGGGTAAGTTAGGTACTAAACTGTTGTTTTCTACTACTTGTCATCCACAGACTGATGGTCAAACTGAAGTAGTCAATAGGACTTTGTCTACATTGCTTAGGGCTATAATTAAGAAGAACATTAAGTCTTGGGAAGAATGTTTGCCACATGTTGAGTTTGCATATAACCGTTCTGTTCATTCTGCTACTAAGTTTTCGCCTTTTGAGATTGTCTATGGGTTTAATCCTTTAACTCCTTTAGATTTATCTCCATTGCCTGAACATGAGCGTACTAACCTTGATGGCCAGAAAAAGGCTGATTTTGTGAAACAGATTCATGAGAAGGCAAGGCTGAATATTGAGAGACGAACGGAGCAGTACGCCAAGCAAGCCAACAAGGGGAGGCGTCAAATTGTGTTTGAGCCCGGAGATTGGGTATGGCTGCATATGCGCAAGGAGAGGTTTCCATTGCAAAGGCGTTCGAAGTTGCTACCTCGAGGCGATGGACCTTTTCAAGTGTTGGAGCGCATCAATGATAACGCCTACAAATTGGACTTACCTGGTGAGTATAATGTTGGTGCTACATTCAATGTTACTGACTTGAGTCCTTTTGATGTAGGTGACGACTTGGATTTGAGGACAAATCCTCTTCAAGAGGAGGGGAATGATGGAGTCCAAGGTTCGTCAAATCAAGATCCTGTTCGTGTTCCCAAAGGGCCGGTGACGAGAGCTCGAGCTAAGAAGTTCAAGGAAGGTTTGCAAGGATTGATTCAAGAAGTTTGGGCTCAAGAATTGATGAAGAAGCCCATTGGAGAAGGCGAACCGGACAGCCCGCGAGTCATCAACTTTATCGAGTGCGTTCGGGCTGAAAAATGAAGACTTTATTATTATTTTCGTGTGTTTTGAGTCAGGCCACGTTTTTGGGCCTTAAAAGACTTGTTTTTGGGTTTTTATCATGTTGGTTAATGGGTTGGGCCATGCCAATGACTTTGGGTCAGTTATTTCCTAGTTAGATTAGGTTTAGATGGTTTTATTTGCCTCTCTATATAAGGGGGTCTTTGTGGACGAAAATTAGAGAGCTTTTGATCATTAATATTATTGTGAGTTTATTCTCTCTTGAGAGTTTTCGAATTCCTCTTGATTATTCCAAGACGAATTCATTATCCGGCGAATCAGCGAGTCAATCATCCCTCGTTGTGTGTCAATCATCGTCCCCGTGTGGCTTGGCGACCGTTCTTTGGGTTATAGAGACTTCGGTTTATCTATAGTACTTAGGAGGGTTTAGTTCATTGACGTATTGGGATTTCCATTCGTTAGTTTGCTTCGTTTCTTCCGCGTGCGTCTACCAATCGGTCATCAAGGATCGTATCAGTTTCTGTGTCAAAAAAAAAAAACAAAAAAAAAATTTCGTATCTGTGTGTTCATAGAGTCGCCAAAATCGTTCTTTGTAGCTTTTCTTTCGTGTCAAGTTTTCAGATTCGTTTTGATACCTAGTCAAAGTTGTTTTCTTGGTCATTAAGGAGTAGAAGATTTCTTTCCTTATAAGAATAGGAAACATACTCAGAATATAAATCCCATACCTTATATTATATAACACGTCTTAGGTGGGTCTTCTACACGTTGTCGTGACATATTAGGGGCAAAAGTTTCGATCAAAAAAAAAAAAAAAAAAAAAAAAAAAAAAGGATATATTCGAAGCCCTAGTGTGTCACTGTGTTTTCTGAGTTGGTTATTACGTGTTTCCTCATTGGGATATCAGTTATATATTCGTTTCGGTGTGTTTTCGTCTTTTTCTCGTGTTTTTCGTCGGCCAGCACTAAAACGGCCATAACTTTTGCATACGAGCTCCGATTTTGCTCCATAATACCTTTTCGGAAAGCTCTCGAAAAGATCTATACGGTGGTTCCGACTCTGTCGGAAACGGTCCATTATTTTTGCAAAAAAAGGTCGTTTAAAGGGTCAAATCGTCCGCCGAAGTTTTCGGTAAAATTTTCGTGTCTTTTTTCGTGTCTCGGTTTAGGGTTTTCTTAGTCCGATCATCCTTCCTTCCTAATTTCAGTACTCTTGATTCGTTAATAGTGATTTCTGTGGTAGATTAAGGGAATTTGAGCTTCTTAAGAGAGGATTGAGTGGAAAAAGGCAAGAGAGGTGAGATTATTAGAGGGTAAAAGCCATTACTATTGAGCGATACACGAGTGCTGAGTGTGAACCGTATTGAGGGATACACGAGTGATTGTGAGGTAGTGAGGATTCTGTTTTTACTAACTTTCGTTTGTTCCTTTTGAAAAAAAAAAAAAAAAAAAAAAAATTGCAGGTATGGCCGGAGAAGAGGCGTTGGATCCCAAGATGAAGTTCATGTTTGAGGCATTGAAATCCGAATTGGGAAAGATGATGCAATGTAAGTTAGAAGGAGTATATGATAGGATTGGGAAAATTGAAGCATCCAAACAATCCCATACTACTCAAGGCATTGGTGGAAGAGGAGGACGAGTAGTTAGAGGAGGTCGTCCTCATAAGGGAGATTATGAAGGCTACTTTGAGGATGAAGAGATGAAGATTCCCTCATTTCAAGGGAAATGTGATTCTGAGTTGTATCTTGAATGGGAGAGAAAGGTAGAGCTTGTGTTTGACTGTCATAATTATTCTGAGTCCATGAAGGTGAAGTTGGTAGCCAAACAGTTTTCGCACTATGCTCAAGTTTGGTGGGATCACTTTGTGAAGAGTAGGAAAAGGTATGGAGAGCAGCCTATCCAGACATGGAAAGAGATGAGGGCGGTGATGAGGAAGCGTTATGCGCCTTCGCATTACTATCCTACAAATCGGGAAGAATGGAGGCGACTTCAAGCCAATCTTTCATATTCGAAGAGAAGCTTTTGGGAGAAAGATGAGCAGCAGAAGAAGAGGTACATACGTCCATTTGTGAAGCCAAGGTCAGATTCTTCTAGTTTCTCTATTCCAACTTGTGATGATGGTGGAGTTGTGACCAAAGATGAGAGAGGAGGTCCAAAAGTGACGGTCTTGGAAGAACAGAATGAAGCGGTGGAAGAAATCGAAGCACCTTCTGGACCGCTTGCTTTATTCGATGATATTGGTCTGAGCATGCAGCGTGAAGAGTATGATGGAGAGCAACAAGAGAACATCATTCATGTTGAGGATGAAGTGTCACTTGTTTCTTTTACTCCAACAGAAGTGGATGAAGATGATCAAGTGCACCTGTCAAAGGAGGAGGAGATGGTGAAGTCTAAGGAGGAGAAAGTAGAGACAAACGAGTATGGATTGATGCATGAGTCTCTACTTGATCAGAGTAGTGTTTTGGAGTGGATGGTGAATGAGGAGAAGTCCATGGAGGCAAAGTGGAAGAAGGCGAATGTTTCGTCCACTAATGATCTTGATTGTCTATTTTCTTCTACTTATTCATTTGTGCAGGCATTCGATGATGTTTCTTCCAAAGATACACTTCATGGCGTGTTATCAATTAAAGGAAGTGAACATCAAATCGAGTTCGAAGGACTGAATGAGTTGGAGATATGTGAAGAGATCAAGAAGCAAAATTTCTTTCCTTTTGACGTAGGAGACGGCCAGGATTTGAGGACAAATCCTCTTCAAGAGGAGGGGAATGATGGAGCCCGTAAGTCATGGTTCGAAGCCCGGAGGCCCAGAGTTATAGATGATATGGGATGAAGATTGAAGACTTTATTTTAGTTTTAATTTTCGTGTGTTTTGAGTCAGGCCACGTTTTTGGGCCTTAAAAGACTTATTTTTGGGTTTTTATCATGTTGGTTAATGGGTTGGGCCATGCCAATGACTTTGGGTCAGTTATTTCCTAGTTAGATTAGGTTTAGATGGTTTTATTTGCCTCTCTATATAAGGGGGTCTTTGTGGACGAAAATTAGGAGCTTTGATCATTAATATTATTGTGAGTTATTCTCTCTTGAGAGTTTTCGAATTCCTCTTGATTATTCCAAGACGAATTCATTATCCGGCGAATCAGCGAGTCAATCAAACCTCGTTGTGTGTCATTCATCGTCCCCGTGTGGCTTGGCGACCGTTTCTTTGGGTTATAGAGACTTCGGTTTATCTATAGTACTTAGGAGGGTTTAGACCATTGACGTATTGGGATCTCCATTCGTTAGTTAGTTTCGTTTCTTCCGCGTGCGTTACCATTCGGTCATCGAGGATCGTATCACTGTCTTTCTTACGAACATATGCTCCTGGGAGAGCACCAATTCGGCAGTTTTGATACTTATCTCCTCGAGCAGATACTCACACTGCTTCTCTCTCTCTCTAACAGAGGCCATCAGCCTTTCAAGCGACTCAATATTTCTGAAGCGAGCGGCCAGCTCCGCTTCGATCTCTGCTCGAATTTCCTTGTGCTGCTCCTCGATCATGAGATTAAGGAAGTCCTGAGAAGCTTCAAGTTCTGCCTTCGCAGTAGCTATGGCGCTTTCCTGGCTGTTGAGCGTCACACGAACTTGTGCAAGCTCCGCAATCTTGATAGCGAACTCACTGGCCTTCTTCTTGGCTTCGTCAATTTGGATGGCCAGCTCAGCTTGCATTAGATCAGTGGCTCTAGCACTCTTCCTTCTGCTCTCGAGCTCTTTCGTATTTATCTCATGCTCAAGCTTGAGATCCTTCATCTCCTGTTTAAGCTTGTCAAGGGCTGTCTTGGTCCTGGTTAGTTCGCTTCCCTTCATCACCAGATCAACATCCTTCTCTTCTACCTTCTCCTTTAGTGCTCTTACCTCCTCCTCCAACTTCTTCTTCTCTTCGCCAACAACCACTAGTTTGGCATTGATATCCCTCAAGCGACTCCTCTCCGCGTCAAGCGAGCACTTGAGTTCATCAAGATTCTTTTCATGGTCTCCGACCAGCTTCACCTGTCCCTCCAGCGCCTTCTCCTTCTCCTCCAACAACTTCTCCTTCTCCTCAATCTTTCCCTCCAGCTCACCCCTTTTCTTGTCAAAATCTGCACGCAGATTATTGACTTCTTCAATTTTCTTCTCCATCTCTACATCCTTCCTGGTGATCTCACTCTGCAGACTTGAGATCTCCGCATCCTTCACCTCTACCTCCTCCGCGTGCTCTCTCATCAACCTCCGCTCATGAATGGTGGGCACGCGCTCAGGGACTGAAGCGCCTGGATAGGCACGCTTCACCTTTGCATCCATCTTGTCCCAAAAGCTGGTTCCAGTGAGAAATGCGTGGAAACCATTCTCACCGATGAAATCCAGCAGCTTCCCTTCCATCTGAATGAGCTCTTCCTCTTTGAAGACTTTCAAGAGTCTGAAGACCTTGTAGTACTCAGTGCCGCGGTATGTGATGTATGTGAGAAAATCGACGGTCTTAGTGAAGAATTCGTCGGTCATTGGCACGGAGGAATAGCGGTCCTTGATGGTCTCTGCAGCCTGCTCTCTATCTCTCGCATATCTTTCGAGAGCCTCTATTTCTGCAGGGGCCTTGGAGAGTTGGAATGTTGGAACGATGGTTCCTGTAGTTTGGGCGGTATCAGCTGTAGCTACCGATGAGGTAGGTGATTGGGATGATGAGGTTTGGGTTTCAGAGACTTGGATGGGTTCGGTGGCTGGTTGCTGGGATTGGATAGGTTGGAATATGGTGAATGCAGCTGTTGGATCTGTGCTGAGAAGAGGCGATTTGGGTAGGTGGAATGAAGAACTTGATTCTTCTTCATGTGGATAGAGGGGGGATTTCTGGGTATGTGGTTGGGCTGATGATGAGGCTTGAGGTTCTGGTGGTTGGGTTGTCTGTGTTTGTGTTTGTGGTGGGGGAGTCTGGATTTTGATGGGTGATGGCTGGAGTTGGGCAACTTCGGTCTCCTCAAGCGGCTGCTCCTCAGCCTCGCTTGATTTGATTAGTGAAGCGGCTAGCTTCGATTTCTTTTTGGGTCGCTTTGGCGCAGCTCGCTTCCCGGATGAAGTGGCTCGCTTTGTTTGGGGGGCTTCAACTTGCCTCTCGGCAACAGGCACTGCAGCGGGCACTTCAACCTCGAGAAGTCCCAAATCAATTGGAATTTTGTTTGACCTCCACAGGTCATGGAACACCGTGAGCTTGTTGTAGTCGGCGACGTCAGATTCTGGCCACATTTTGTTGGGATATCGTTCCTCCAGTGCGACGGAGAGTCTGGAGAAAAATTTCAGCTTTCCTTTGCGGAGAATCTGATCGGTGCTCCCCTTCACGAACTTGAAATCAACAGCAGCTTCGTGAATTTGGTTGAGAAACCAACCATGCCAATCGAATTTGGTTCCTGTGAGACTGTCGACGATGACAGTGGTGGCGAAGAGCTTTGTTTCTGAAAGCGTGCCCAAGGTTACGAAGTAGCATGCGACGCACTTCGAAAAGAGCTCGCATATATGATTGAATCAGATCTGAATGAATACTGGCCTCCTTGTAGTTGGGCTCTGCTTTTTCGGTGGCAAACCGAGCATATTCGACTCCGGCCAATAATTCCCTCCCCAACAAGGAGTTTCCACCTTCCCTCGGCAAGTCGAATACACCGATGAGATTGCTCAGGTCCACCTCCACCGGTTCTCCATTCTGTGGATCAGTGAAGGACGAAGTGTTTCGTCCTTTCATCAGATTTAGAAGAATTTCGGCCACCGCCTTGGCCAAAATCTTCGTCGGCACCGCCGTCACGAACTTCCATAAGCCGGCCGTGATCACGGCCTTACGGAAGAAACCATCTTCTTCGATGACGGTCGGGTCAAGATGGGCTCGACGTTGATGTGCTTGTCGACCTCTGTGAGAAATTCCTCCATCGTCTCACTTTTCTGCCCTTATATCATTTTGATAACGCCCTTAGGCTCTGGTCCTTGACCGGCATCAGGTGCTTTTTCAGGAGCTTCTTTGCACCTTTTGTTCTGTTCTGTCTCTCTTTTGACATATTCCAAGAGTTCTCCTTCTTGGATTAGTTTCTCGATGGCAATCCTCAAATTTCTACAGTCATTGGTCATGTGACCAAAGTCATTGTGGAATTTGCAGAACCTTTCAAAAGGTGGATTCCTTGGCGGCTGCCTATGCCCAGCAGGGATCTGAACCCCTAGTTTTTTCATGACCACCTCTAGCAAGTCAACGGGCTGCTTGATGAGTGGCGTAAAAGATCTTAAAAATCTTTCTTTTTTTTTTTTTTTTCCAGCTTTTTTAGCATCTAGGGCTGGTCTTTTCCTTTCTTCAGGCTTCTGTTCTCTTTGAGAAGCCAGTTCGGCCCTCTTGCTGCTTAAGGCTTCCTCCATATGAATATACTTTTGAACTCTTGTCAGTAGCTCTTCAAAAGAGGTAGCTTCCTTTTTTATGAGGGAAACAAAAAATTACCCTGGCTTCAAGCCGTCTACACAGGCATGCACCTTTAGCTTTGGTTCTACTCCTGGTATTTCCAAGACAGCCTCGTTGAATCGCATTATATAGTCTCTCAAACTCTCATTAGCGCCTTGCTTGATGGTTGTCAGATGCAATGAGTTTCTGGTAGTTCTTTTAGCACTGACAAACTGTTGGAGGAAAACTTCCCTCAAATCCATAAAGGAGTGGATAGAAGCTTTAGGCAACTGCTTGAACCAATGTTGAGCAGTCCCTGACAGAGTTGTGAGGAATACTCGGCACTTGACGCCCTCTGAATATTGATGAAGGAGGCATAAGCTCTCAAATTTCATTAAATGTTCTTCAGGATCTCCCTTCCCTTGGTACTCGCAAGAGATTGTTTTGAAGTTGCTGGGAACAGGATCAGTTTAAATGTCCGCAGAGAATGGACTATTCTCATAAATATATAAGGAGAAAAGCTCTGACTTGTTCCCATTACCCTTGTTATTAGGAGAGGGATTATGGTTCTCTTCTTCATCAAGGTTGTGAATTTCTCTTTCGCTTGCCCCTATTTCCTTTGAGGCCCTTTCTGCGGCTTGTTTTTGCTCTTTCAGCTTTTTTACTTCTTTTGCCAAGAGCTTCATCTGCTATTGTTGCTGGGCATACTTCTTGGCCCATGTGTTATTAGGGTTCTCAGTAGGGTTCCCTTCAATTTCCTCTGGTCCCTCTTCATCTGGGGATTCCCAATCAGTCAAGAATCCCTCCTCTGTTTCATTCATTATGGGAGGCAACTTTGAAATCAGTTCTTGATTTGTGCTTGGGTTTATAGGCTTCTGCTTGCGCACCGCTGGGGTGCTCTTGCTTCCTCCACCTTCTTAGTTTTCACCTGGGGGATCTGGGATTTGGGAATTCATTCCCAAGGTGTGGAGTCTTTTCTCGACAGCTCCTTCAACCACGCCTTCTACGAGCGTTTTCATTTGGAGGAGCATGGTTGGAGAGAACTGAGCCTCCATATTGACACTGGCCTCTGTCACCACGGTGCCTTTTCCTTTATTCCCCTGTAGTGAATTGGCTGGATTTCTAGTAGCTTGGCCAGCTTCTTTTGAAGCAGCATCTGAGGCAGTATTCATTTTTGCAAGGTTCTGCAAACATTCAAGGATATTTAGAATAATTAGCTTTAGATGCTCCTTGAAGGAAGCTTAAAGTATGTATAATCTATGTTTAGTGGATTCTTTTGCAATCATAAACCCTTCAAGGTAGTTTTGACGAGCATTGCCAGTTTATTGCAAGGCTTCTTAAGGGGTGGCTTTTGCCAATATTAGTTCGAAGTTGATAAAACCTGCTTTTGTGAGACCCATTACTAAGGTGTTCATTCTCCCAAAGCACTTTTTATGAAGCTATTGGAGCGGATATGACTAGGGCGGGATGTCCCTGAGGACTCGTATATCGTCCTATTTTACAAGACTCGATGCGAGGTGTCTGGCCAAGCAGACCTTTTGTGTATAATGCTTACTATGGAGAGCTTTTTCATGTGATGCCTGTTTTAAAGGGCTTGTTTTATGGGGTGTTTGCCGCTAGACAATGTTTAATGAGAAATGTATCCCTTGTGTGGAAGTCATAAGAATACGGCCTCTCTTTTTCTTTTAAATAAAGCTTGCTAGAATGGCGCCTATTGAGTAAGGTTTATGAAGGGTTCTGCCCATTATAGGGGGTTTTGAGAGAGTATAGCCTATTAAAGGAAGCTGGCAAAAATATCATCCGTCGAGTAGGATTTATTCAGGGTTCTGCCCCTTACATGGGATGAAGATATTGCCTATTAAGTAGGATTTTTGAAAATATTGTTTACTGAATCAAGCTTATGAAAAGTTTACTCATTATATGGGCTTAAGGAAATGTAGCCTATTGAATAGGGCTTTTGTGCGGTTCCGCCCATTATAGGGGACATGTGTGGATGTTTCCTATTAAATAGAGCTTTTGAAGGGTTCTGCCCATTATATGGGGCTTACATGGATGTTGCCTATTAGATAGGGCTTGATTAATGACGTTATGCCTATTATATAGGGCTTTTGAAGGTGTGCCTATTAGATAGGGCTTATGTTGCCTATTAAATAGGGCTTACATGGGATCTTGCCCATTATATGGGGCTTATGGTAGTGTTGCCTATCAGATAGGGCTTATGCGGAGGTTGCCTGTTAGACAGGGCATCTGAGGATTTTGCCTGTTAGTCAGGGCTTCTGAGAGTATTGCCTGTTAGCCAGGGCTTCTGAGAGTAGTGTCTGTTTAAACAGGGCTTCTGAGAGTAGTGTCTGTTTAAACAGGGCTTCTGAGAGTAGTGCCTGTTTAAACAGGGCTTCTGAGAGTATTGCCTGTTAGCCAGGGCTTCAGAGATTGTTGCCTGTTTGAACAGGGCTTTTGAAGGTTTATGGGAGGTTCTACTTTCAGATGCAGGGCCCCCTCATCAAAGTGAATGGGGTGACTCTGTCATCTTCAGCTCTCCACTATTTGATGCTTTCACTTTCATTAGGTGAGTTTTTGATTCATAGCAACGTAGAGACATACATATGAGAGATTTGAGTGATGGTACTTCTTCTATAGTTACCAATCCCTTATAGCCCGCCAACAGATTTAGCATTCTAAAATAGCTATAGGAGTTGAAGACTCACCAATTACACAAGGTGAACTGAATGTATTCTGAGATTGCAGTAACTTTTGATCT
Source organism: Thymus mandschuricus (assembly GCA_029379335.1). Classification (NCBI taxonomy): domain Eukaryota; kingdom Viridiplantae; phylum Streptophyta; class Magnoliopsida; order Lamiales; family Lamiaceae; genus Thymus; species Thymus mandschuricus. The sequence goes on from CM057083.1 coordinate 20,626,782, forward strand.
GGCTGTCCTTCGGATTCATGGTAACCTTAAGATTTTGGCAAACAAAACAGTTTAGTCGTCACATTTCATACCATGAAGGAAATATGGCCCTTAGAACCGCTTCTAATTAGCTGATTGATCTGCTGTAAATGAGTCAGCTAGAGCATATTCATAATATACATGCTAAAATTCCCTGGTAATATTACCAATCTTGCATTCAATATATATCCATTCTATGATATTAATCATCATCTCAAGCATCCCTCGTAACAGGGGAAATAACAGGGTAAGTTCATAAACACGTCAATCAAAGCAGCTAGAGCTTCAGAAATAAGTAAGAAGTTAGCCTTCTAGATTCTCGGGCTTTTACAGTGCTTACAATTAGCAGATCTAAACAAATACCAGAAGGAAAAACACATATCCCATAAATTTGGGACCTATTTTAGCAGGGTATCTATCACAGTTTTTATTACACACAGAGTATAATCTAATAACCATATCACATTCTGGTGCCCACACTCATAACAGGGACTCAATAAAGTCAAGCAATAATGTCTGTATTCAGATTTCTATGGGCTAACAGCAGATACAACATACCCATTCATTTTAATGCCAAGCTTTTTCAGATTCTTCGCGTACGGAAATAATAGAGAAAAACATCAATCAACATTGCAACAGCAAGCGAGCATCTCACATAAAACAGGGGAAATCAACATCTTAAACTCAATTTCCCACAGACGGCGCCAGTTGATAGATCCGAGTTGGAGATCCACAACAATTTAAGAGATTATTCATCATATTTTGCAGGGAGCATTCATAGATAAAGCGTTAAAGCAATAAAGAGCAAGAGATTTGTACATTCGAAGAGCTATAATCATGTATTTTATACAGAGCATAGTTTGCGCAGAAATGGCGAGTAGTAATCAAGCTATATGTCTCTGAGAGGTGTATTAAGGCATATTTGGCCATGAACTAGCAAAATCCCTGGAGTTTGACACTCGTTCAAGCAGATAGTGCAGTAATGAAGTATGGAGAGAAAGAGAGAAATGTAGAGCACGGAGCTCTGCCCAGCTTCATTCCCTTTTGAGAATGAGAGTTTTACCTTAGGCTCACGGCGGTGAGTGAAGAAGGCTCTTCTCGATGTCGAAGAAAAAGAAGGAAAGTTTACTGCGGGTGATGGCTCCCGGCAAGAGGCTTTGGAAACCTGGACTGCTCGAGCTCGAAAGAGCTCGTGAAGCAGGGTGTAAGTGAATGAAACAGTACGCAAGAGTGCATGTTTGTATGGAGAGTTGAGTTGTGATTATGATGAAGGATGATGGCGAAGTGTGCGATATTAATAGGTGCAAGGAGGATGAAAAAGCGAGCATTCGTGTGAAGGAAGGACAGAAAAGGAATTCTCATAGGGGTAAGATTCCCTCCGTCATGAATGCAGTGGTCCTCACTCTAGGAGTACGTAGAGTCACGCGGATGGCGTGCTGCACAGAACCTATGGTTCTGTCAGATGTTTGGGGGCATTGATCAGATCCTTCGATCCTGACAGATGCCAATAGATCCTATATGGCTTCTGGGAGGAGATAAGACTTCTAGCTTCTGCGTAGGACATATCTTGTATCTATATTAATCGTCTGAAGTTTCTAAGAACCTATAGGACTTCTGGTAATATGCTACCGTATGGAGCAATTTCTGTTTGAGGCCTTATCAAGTTCGACAGCTGCCTTCCTTGATGGCGATATCGAGTCTAGTTCTATCTAGATTTTACTATTCCTTTCATTCTGGCTAAATCTCCTTAATCAGCAGAAAACATCCAATACTTTGGAATAATGGACACAACCATAATTTTATATCTAGATGAAATAAGGAGACGACGTTCTAAACTTATAAGAAAGGTGTCTTTCTAGTGGATTGATTTATCTGGATAATGAGGTTGATACTATAGATCCAGCCCTTGGCTAGGTCTTAGTTCTCAAGCGAGCACTTTACTTAAAACTCTGAGTTTGAGGAAAAGAAGTTGAAAAAAACTTCAAAACACGTATTCACCCCCCCACGTGTTTTTCCTCTAAAAAACCGGGACCAACAAGTGGTATCAGAGCAGAGGTTGTTTCGAGCCACTGCTTTGCATATCAGAAGCGAGTCCCCTCTCACTTCACGTTGTCTCACTGAACCGGATCCATTTTCCTAAGTGCATAAAACCCTCACTCACGCATACTACATTACTACTAATAGATTGCTATGTCTACATACAGTGCATCGAATCTTCCGCAGTTCTCTATAGAAGGCTACGAAACATGGAGCTTTCGTGTCGAGAGTTTCCTATGCTCTATCCATGACAGAATGTGGGAGGTCATAGAGGATGGACCAATCGAAATCAAGAAAGCCATCTCCGTGAATGTCCCAGCCGCCGAAGGCCGCGATGCTCATGTCAGAAAAGAGTACGTCGAGAAGGACAAGGAAGACTACAATGCCAACGACTTCAAAATCGCCAACCTCGACAAAATCGCATGCCACACGATGCAGAGCACTGTGTCGGATGCCTATCTACCAAGGATCAGGAAGTGCGCAACAGTGAAAGAAATGTGGGAAACCCTAGCCCTCATTTCTCAGGGAACGGACAAGATTAAGGAAAACAAACTTGCCGTACAGATGAGGGAGTTTGAAAGCCATATAATGAACTCAGGAGAGTCCAATGATGCCTTCGAGCTGAGAGTTACCTACATCATTGCTACTCTCAACTCACTCTAGAAGGAATTTACAGACAAGGAGGTGAATCTGAAGATTGTTCGAGCTCTCACACGAAAGTGGCAGACCATGAAGGAGCTAAACCTGACAATGAAGGACTTGTCAAAACTCATGCCGGAGATCATGTTCTCTGAGCTCAAGGCTCACGAGTTCGATCTTGATCGAATGAGTCTTGACGATGAAGATGAAGTTCCTACACCTTCGAAAGGGGTCGCTTTCAAAGCTGCAGAAGGGCCAAGCGACCAGACACTCGCTAAGATGTCAAGAGAAGAGCTAGAAGAGCACGTTGCGTTCATATCAAAGAACTTCAACAAAATGAATTCTCGCATGGGCAAGTACAAGAGATTCTACAAGCAGTACAAGGGAAAGAGCACTAATGCTCGTGAAGGCAAAGGAAAGAGAGAAGAGACGTCCAAAACAATCCCTAGAGACATGTTGGATGTGGAGTGCTACCACTGCCACAAGATGGGCCACTACAAATCTGACTGCCCAAAGTCAGTTCCAAGGAGCGTGATGAACTGAAGGCAAAGAGAGAAGGATCCCGGTGAGCGCTAGTCGCTAGCGAGGCACCAGTCGCTTCAACTGAAGAAGCCTCAAGCGACTCGGATGCATTCACAGATCCCAACTCCAGCGAGGAAGAAGATCTGGGATTGATGGTGCTCACCGACGAAGATACTAGGGAGGCATTTTTCTATCCTTCATCTAGTTCAATTACACTGGCACACACTCACCAAGAGGAAGTTCATTCCTCAACATGGAGTGAGTTTCTTAACAAACACTACAAACTGTTAAGCGACCACGAAATGTTAAAACTGTTGGGGTTGTTGTATACCTAAAGCAAAACCGGTTGTTTTAGTGGTTACGACACAGGTCCACTGTTAACAATCCCTATCTGGAAGAATATGTTTAAGCAAGAATAAAGTCCATTATCTCATGTTTTAGACCACGTGTCGATCTGAGTTCGGAGAGGATCACGAAGGTCGTTAATAATGATGAGATATAAACAGTTCACAGTCGAGACAGCTTGGGCTGAGCTGTCGGTCTTGACTGCAGCTTAATGGTAGTGATGACTCCTAATCACTAATTATGCTGGTACGGTGGAACGTATTGAAGGATCAACAGAGATAATGCTCTTCTGATACTGACCCTATATCAGAGGTGATATAGGTGAAGAGCTATAGATCTCAGGCTCTAGCTCGATCTTAACCTTGGTAAACTATTAGATGTATATGTATTCTTCGATGTTACTTTGATTTACGAAGATATGAACTTCGTTAGTTCATCTAAATCATGTCGTACTTTGGGTAACACGAACATGCATAGTATGTCTAATAAGTGTTATCAATAAGCCGTGTCCTGTGTGAGTGCAGGCTGACGTTATCCCCTCAGGGAGTTCACAATGTTTATTATACCAAGTCATGCATGCTGATTAAGTTCAGGTATAATAATGAGGAGTGAACGGGTACTACCTGAGGAATAGATGTTAACAATTAGGAGCAGTCATGGTAGCTCTAATTGGTTAACGGATAAGGAGGTCTTAAACACGGGGGTCGAACTATACAAAATACCTACCCAATCTACATAATTGGGACAGAGCGGTGATTCAGCTATGACACTTTAGTGGAGTGCGTCATAGTTCTAATGAGATACATGTTCAGGGGTGGACATGGAAATATGGAATTAGATAAGGCCCAACTCTATCTGGTATCCGATCCCTAGGATGGCCCAAACAGACCTCGGGAATCGATCTAATTGTATTATTGAGTTTGGACTCAATAATTGTACTCAGGCCCGGTATATGATATATATTGGATTTATATCCTTTGAATGGATATTAAATATAATTAATTTAGATTTATATCTTGTTGGATAAGATTAAATCTAATTAGTTATTATTTAGTTATTCAAGGATAAGATTAAATCTAATAAGATAAGATTTATTTAATTAAATCTTATGGGGATAAATATCATATCTAAATATATTTAGTTATATATTTAGTTATTTATTCTTCTACTGGAATTAGAATAAATTCTATTTGTTAGAATTAATTCCGGATATACAGTTGCATAACAGAACAGATTAATTCCTTATTAATTCCGTATTAATTAAGGAATAAGATTTGTAAGTTATGGAAAGGAATAAATATGGGATGGCAAAGATATGGTTGGAGATAAATAAGGAATCATATCTCCTTATTTATGAACCATATAAATACTCAAGTCTCTCATCATAAACCCTAGCCTCCTTTCAGTTCTCATCACACGAGATTTGTGAGAGAGAGAGATTCGGCGCGAATCCCTAGGCGAGAGAGAGAGAGTCGGCCGAGTCTGAGTAAGGGAGATCGAGGTTCCAGTGATCTCGAGACGCCCACCAAGTCTCGGATTTCAAGGTGTGGGATCACATCCTAGAAGATTAGAACCGTAGATCGATCAGACACGACTCAGATTGCACGTTCTTCATAATCATAAGGTATGTACTCGAGCCCTTGTATGACATTATGTGCACGATCGAATCAACACATCCGAACCAAGATCTGGGTCGGGGCGGCTTTCTAGCAGCCGTTTCCCAACAAGTGGTATCAGAGCCCGAGGTTTTTGGATCGGCTCTGTGTTGAATCGAATATTATGTTCATGCATTCGAGTAATTATGATTATGTGTGCATGCTGCTGTCCGGGAAAATTATGTGCGTTGTTTATCGTTTTTCGATTTATCGTTGTTCGTTTGTTTTTTAATCGGTGAGATAATAAGGTGCCGATTAGAATAGGATTCGTTTTTCTTTTATTTTTCGATTTTCGTATTATATTGTATGCTGTAAATCGGAGAACTGCTGAGGAACGAGGTCCGAGGAACGAGCAAGAGACGAAAAGGAGACGACGGCCGCAGGCGGCGGCGCGTCGGATGCACGACGGCGGCGGGCGGCGTAATCTGCCTCGGTTTAGCACCGCTGCTCCTCATCGTTTTTCATGGCGGCTGAACCCTAGGGTTCATCCTAGGGTTCAGGCAAGCCGGAGATGAGAGGCGGCGGTGGCAGAACCGGCGGCGGACGGCGGAACGGGCGAAGGCAACGGCGGCGATGCGAAACCCTAACGGGTTTGGGCTCGTGCGCGCTGCTGGGCCTGAACCGTGGCCTACCCAGCGGTCCAGCGCCCGGCTCGACGTCGGAGACGGAGCCCAGTCAGCGCCGGACGACCTGCAGCGGCGCGACGACGGCGGTGAACGTGAGTGGGAGCAGCGGTGGCCGAAACCCTAGCGGTTTTTGCCCCGCACGCTGCAGGGCTCGAACCACCGCGGATCGGAGGTGGCTCGACGACGACGGGGTGGCGCGGACGGAGGTGGACAGCAGGTCCGGTGGTCCCCTGACCACCGGCGGCGGCGGCTGTGGCGTTGATCAACGGCAGCGGCGGCGGCTGGGTTTGTCCCCTGCGCACGCGCTGCTGCCGGATTCAGCCACGGCTGCCCGGGCTCGAACCCTGATGCAGCCCGTAGATCATGGATTTCACTTTATGGGCCAAGAATTAAAGATGATATGGGCTGAAGATGGAAGATATTAATTTAGTAGTTTATTTAGTTGTTTATTTTTATTAATTTTCGTTTTTTATGAGTAGTATAGTTGGTAGGTTAATTTTTAGCATTATTTTGGTGATTTTATTCCTTTTTAGACTAGGATTTGGTTTGATATCTTTTAGGATAAGTTTTTAAGTAGTTTCCTTGTGGAATTAGGACTTTTTGAAGCCTATAAATAAGGCTCAAATAGTATGGACGAAAATTAGATCATTATTCATTAATATATTTTCTTGAGTTTTTACTCTCTCTCTTTTATGAGAATTTTCGAATTCCTCTTGTTTGTCAAGTTGAGTTCTTTATCCGGCGAATCGACGAGTCAATCATCCCTCGTTGTGTGTCAATCATCGTCCCCGAGTTGCCTAGACAACACTTTCGTGTTCGATTTAGGAGGTTTTGGGATTTCCATCGGTATCTTGAGTCTTCCGCGTGCGTGAGTCGTTCGGACCTACCAAGGTTCGTATCAAACCCAGCACCTCCGGTGGTGCTGGGACGCCGGCGAGCCAGTGGGAGCGACCGGTGGCGTTCCAGCCACCGGCGGCGGCGCTGCAGTGTGCAGCGGATAACGGCGATAGGGTATTGGCGACTGACGAGCATTGGCTCGGGCTGGGTTGCAACGGACGCACCCAGCCCGGACCCAGCCACGTCAGGCTCGTCGTGGAGCCAAGACGGTGGTCCCGGCACGCTTCGCGGTGGCGCGTGGCCGGATTTCGAACGACGGGCTGCACGTTTTTACAACGTTCGGCCCATCACGTTGACGACGGCTAGGGTTTTCCAAAACCTAGGCATGATCGTCGACGGCTAGAGTTTTTGTACCCTAGTTCGTTCGAAATTAATTCGCTTTCCGTTTTTGGTGGTTAGGGTTTTCCGCACCCTAATTATTTCGAGCACTTGCTATTTTTGGAAGGTGGACTTGAAGATCGGGATGGGCTTCCAAATCGAAGATTAAAGACCGGAGCTTGTTTCGGGGTTTTTATTTTAATTAAATGTAATAGATAGGGCTTTCTATTCCCGGTCGGCAGCCTATTTATTTGTTTTAATTATTATGCATGCTATGGATGGATTTAAATTACGCGATGAATATGATCAACATGTTTTGCATGTTATAGTTGCTTTTCATTGTTTGCGTAATAGAAATAACATGCATAGGGGTCATAGCATGCCGGTTTTTTATGATTTCAATGCGAGCATGTTTTATTACTTGCGCTTAGAAATCATGTGATAGGACTTAATTGTCTATGTGCTACGATTGTCACACAAACCCTTAAAAAGACTAAGCGGTATTATTAATCGATTATTGGTTAATTGATTTAAAGGACCTCCATATTTGGCTTAAAAATGAAGTAATTAGCATTCGCGTTGACGATGAGTCTTCCTCCCTATAGGAGATGCTAGTTATGGATTTCATTGGTTTAGACTTCAAAAGGATAATTTGATTTAAAATGAAATAATTAGTGTTCGCGTTGACAATGAGTCTTCCTCCCTATAGGAGACACTGATTATGGTTCATTGGTTAAATTCAAAATTGATAATATGGAAAAATGATTTTATAAAGGTAATTCCTCCTTAACGGGTGGGTTACTCTTAATAGAATTAATTTTTCGGAATATTAAAATACGGTTGTAGCTTAGCTGCTTATTGATGAATCCTCCTATAGAGGTCACTTCTCGAATTAGCAGGGTCCTGAGGCACGGGTTATTATTTCTTTGTTTCACTATGGTCCGTGTGATGGGATAAGAAATAAAATAGACTGCGGTCATGGTCGATAATTTTATGGATAGCATCCACCTATAGTGGACTATTTGTAAAAAGTATCGGGCTACTCGTTTGTTGGTTCAATGTTATTATTGGGTTTCTAACATTGATAACATAAATTATTTGCGCTTATAAGTTGTTTACTTGTTATTTATTTCAGTTATGTCTATTGATTCTATTTGCACGAAGATTTGTCGTTTAGCTTATTCCGATGGTGTTCCGGACTCCTTTCGATTTCGACTACTCGGTTTCCTGGCACGGAAAGAGATAGATTTCTTGAGGTACGAGGATTTCGATGATTTCCCTAACCTAAAGAGATTTCTCATGAGGTTTAAAAACCTTGTACGGATGTACGTGTTCTATGGTGGTGTTATGTCGGAAAAGACTGTTTGCGAGCTTCTACTTGCATGTTTCCCGACTTGGTTCCTGGCTCTCAGAGAAGCGGTCGTCCCGACCCACATCGTTCACGAGGATCCAATGGCTCTCATTGGGGAGTTACTCGTGGTAGATGCGGAAAGGATTGATATATTGTAGACTGCTTATGAGGCGCAGAGGAAGTTCTGGGATCGTCCTATTAGGAATGTCGATGTTAATCGGCATTTTACGGCCCAGGACAACGAGTCCATCATTGATGAGTACCTTCAGTCACTGAGGATTGATGATTTTGATTTTGACGGACTCGTTCACGATGTGAATGAGCTGATCTCTGATCAATCCATGGCGGGAGTGGGCGATTCCGAGTCTGTAAGTCTTGTTCACGATGTGAATGAGCTGAACTCCGATCAGCCTACTCAGGAAGTTAATGATGCCAGGAAGGAGAGACCTCCGACTATAAAGGTTTATCAGAGGAGGAACAAGAAGTTGAAGGTAGATGGAGGTATGTCAGACTCTTGTAACATTAAAAACCAAATTATACTAGTTTAGTCCTCACGGACGGATTTAACTAGTGGATACTAATTGTGGTTTGTTGCAATCTTTGTAGGTTCGACTACAAGGAACGAGTAGGACGACTTCAAGTTCTTGAGCTCGACATGCAACATTCAGTTGATGCAGTTGTCTAGCTGGTACGAACCTTGGTAGGTCCGAACGACTCACGCACGCGGAAGACTCAAGATACCGATGGAAATCCCAAAACCTCCTAAATCGAACACGAAAGTGTTGTCTAGGCAACTCGGGGACGATGATTGACACACAACGAGGGATGATTGACTCGTCGATTCGCCAGATAAAGAACTCAACTTGATAAACAAGAGGAATTCGAAAATTCTCTTAAAAGAGAGAGAGTAAAAACTCAAGAAAATATATTAATGAATAATCTGATCTAATTTTCGTTCACAAAGACCCCCTTATATAGAGAGGCAAATAAAACCATCTAAACCTAATCTTACTAGGAAATAACTGACCTAAATTCAAAGGCATGGCCCAACCCATTAACCAACATGATAAAAACCCAAAAACAAGTCTTTTAAGGCCCAAAAACGTGGCCTGAACCAAAACATACGAAAATTAAAACTAAAATAAAGTCTTCAATCTTCATCCCATATCATCTATAACCTTGGGCCCACGAACTAAAATTCTCGATCGACGGACTGCATCAAGTCCCTTTTGCTTAATCGAGAAGAAAACCACTATAACTGACTTAAAACTCAATGATTCTCGTACGTACTTCAATAGATTGACATATTGTATTGAATTAGTGGTTATTCATGAAGAGCGCATCGAATTCGAGGTCGTTCGACCATATGTTGACTCCAGAAGCTCAAGATAGCTTCGGTTGACCGATTACCTTGCGTTCTTCGATTTTTGTAGTTCAAACCGTGCTTTCCAAGCCTTTATCATGCTTGATTACTTCATTTCTTATATTAGAACATGAAATTGAAGCTTACACATTGATTTCAAAAGCATTTGAGCGCATAATCTCGATTGAAGTCTCTTTTGCTTAATCGAGAAGAAAACCACTATAACAGACTAAAAACACAATGATTCTCGTATGCACTTCTACCGATTGATATATTGTATTGAATTAGAAGTTATTCATGAAGAGCGCATCAAATTCGAGGTCGTTCGACCATCTATTGACTCCGATAGCTCAAGATAGCTTCAGTTGACTGATTACCTTACGTTCTTCAATTTTGGTAGTTCAAACTGTGCTTTCCAAGCCTTTATCACGCTCGATTACATCTTTTCTTATATTAGAACATGAAATTGAAACTTACTCGTTGATTTCAAAAGCATTTGAGCTCATAACCTCGATTGAAATCTCTTTTGCTTAATCCAGAAGAAAACCACAATAACTGACTTAAAACTCAATGATTCTCGTACGTACTTCAACCTATTGATATATTGTATTGAAATAGAGGTTATTCATGAAGAGCGCATTGAATTCTAGGTCGTTCGACCATCTGTTGACTCCAGAAGGTCAAGATAGCTTCGGTTTACCATTAACCTTACGTTCTTCGATTTTGGTAGTTCAAACTGTTCTTTCCAAGCCTTTATCATGCTCTATTACTTCATTTCTTATATTAGAACATGAAATTGAAGCTTACTCGTTGATTTCAAATGCATTTGAGCTCATAATCTCGATTGAAGTCTCTTTTGCTTAATCGAGAAGAAAACCACTATAACAGACTTAAAACTCAATGATTCTCGTACGTACTTTAACCGATTGATATATAGTATTGAATTAGAGGTTATTCATGAAGAGTGCATCAAATTCGAGGTCGTTCGACCATCTATTGACTCCGGAAGCTCAAGATAGCTTCGGTTGACGAATTACCTTGAGTTCCTCGATTACTTCATTTCTTATATTAGAACATGAAATTGAAGCTTACTCGTTGATTTCAAAAGCATTTGAGCTCATAACCTCGATTGAAGTCTGTTTTGCTTAATCGAGAAGAAAACCACTATAACTGACTTAAAACTCAATGATTCTCGTACGTACTTCAATCTATTGATATATTGGATTGAAATAGAGGTTATTCATGAAGAGCGCATCGAATTCGAGATCGTTCGACCATCTGTTGACTCCGGAAGCTCAAGATAGCTTCGGTTTACCATTAACCTTACGTTCTTCGATTTTGGTAGTTCAAACTGTGCTTTCCAAGCCTTTATCATGCTCTATTACTTCATTTCTTATATTAGAACATGAAATTGAAGCTTACTCGTTGATTTTAAAAGCATTTGAGCTCATAATCTCGATTGAAGTCTCTTTTGCTTAATCGAGAAGAAAACCACTATAACTGACTTAAAACTCAATGATTCTCGTACGTACTTCAACAGATTGATATATTGTATTGTATTAGAAGTTATTCATGAAGAGCGCATCTAATTCGAGGTCGTTCGACCATCTGTTGACTCCGGAAGCTCAACATAACATCGGTTGACCGATTACCTTACGTTCTTCAATTTTGGTAGTTCAAACCGTGCTTTCCAAGCCTTTATCATGCTCGATTACTTCATTTCTTATATTAGAACACGAAATTGAAGCTTACTTGTTGATTTCAAAAGCATTTGAGCTCATAACCTCGATTGAAGTCTCTTTTGCTTAATCGAGAAGAAAACCACTATAACTGACTTAAAACTCAATGATTCTCGTACGTACTTCAACCGATTGATATATTGTATTGAATTAGAGGTTATTCATGAAGAGCGCATCGAATTCGAGGTCGTTCGACCATCTGTTGACTCTGAAAGCTCAAGATAGCTTCGGTAGACTGATTACCTTACGTTCTTCGATTTTTTTGTAGTTCAAACCGTGTTTTCCATGCCTATGTAGTGCTCTATTACTTCATTTCTTATATTAGAACATGGAATTGAAGCTTACTCTTTGATTTCATAAGCATTTGAGCTCATAACCTCGATTGAAATCTCTTTTGCTTAATCGAGAAGAAAACCACTATAACTGACTTAAAACTCAATGATTCTCGTACGTATTTCAACAGATTTATATATTGTATTGAATTAGAGGTTATTCATGAAGAGCACATCGAATTCGAGGTAGTTCGACCATCTGTTGACTCCGAAAGCTCAAGATTGCTTCGGTTGAGCTATTACCTTACATTCTTCGATTTTGGTAGTTCAAACTGTGCTTTCCAAGCCTTTATCTTGCTTGATTACTTCATTTCATGTATTATAACATGAAATTGAAGCTTACTCGTTTATTTAAAAAGCATTTTAGCTGATAACCTCGATTGTAGTCTCTTTTGAATAATCGAGAAGAAAACCACTATAACTGTCTTAAAACTCAATGATTCTCGTACGTACTTTAACCGATTGATATATAGTATTGAATTAGAGGTTATTCATGAAGAGTGCATCAAATTTGAGGTTGTTCGACCATCTATTGACTCCGGAAGCTCAAGATAGCTTCGGTTGACGAATTACCTTACGTTCTTCGATTTTGGTAGTTCAAACCGTGCTTTCAAAGCCTTTATCATGCTCGATTACATCATTTCTTATATTAGAACATGAAATTGAAGCTTACTCATTGATTTAAAAAGCTTTTGAGCTTATAACCTCAATTGAAGTCCCTTTTGCTTAATCGAGAAGAAAACCACTATAACTGACTTAAAACTCAATGATTCTCGTACGTACTTCAATAGATTGACATATTGTATTGAATTAGTGGTTATTCATGAAGAGCGCATCGAATTCGAGGTCGTTCGACCATATGTTGACTCCGGAAGCTCAAGATAGCTTCGGTTGACCGATTACCTTGCGTTCTTCGATTTTTGTAGTTCAAACCGTGCTTTCCAAGCCTTTATCATGCTTGATTACTTCATTTCTTATATTAGAACATGAAATTGAAGCTTACACATTGATTTCAAAAGCATTTGAGCGCATAATCTCGATTGAAGTCTCTTTTGCTTAATCGAGAAGAAAACCACTATAACTGACTAAAAACACAATGATTCTCGTATGCACTTCTACCGATTGATATATTGTATTGAATTAGAAGTTATTCATGAAGAGCGCATCAAATTCGAGGTCGTTCGACCATCTATTGACTCGGATAGCTCAAGATAGCTTCAGTTGACTGATTACCTTACGTTCTTCAATTTTGGTAGTTCAAACTGTGCTTTCCAAGCCTTTATCACGCTCGATTACATCTTTTCTTATATTAGAACATGAAATTGAAACTTACTCGTTGATTTCAAAAGCATTTGAGCTCATAACCTCGATTGAAATCTCTTTTGCTTAATCCAGAAGAAAACCACAATAACTGACTTAAAACTCAATGATTCTCGTACGTACTTCAACCTATTGATATATTGTATTGAAATAGAGGTTATTCATGAAGAGCGCATTGAATTCTAGGTCGTTCGACCATCTGTTGACTCCAGAAGGTCAAGATAGCTTCGGTTTACCATTAACCTTACGTTCTTCGATTTTGGTAGTTCAAACTGTTCTTTCCAAGCCTTTATCATGCTCTATTACTTCATTTCTTATATTAGAACATGAAATTGAAGCTTACTCGTTGATTTCAAATGCATTTGAGCTCATAATCTCGATTGAAGTCTCTTTTGCTTAATCGAGAAGAAAACCACTATAACAGACTTAAAACTCAATGATTCTCGTACGTACTTTAACCGATTGATATATAGTATTGAATTAGAGGTTATTCATGAAGAGTGCATCAAATTCGAGGTCGTTCGACCATCTATTGACTCCGGAAGCTCAAGATAGCTTCGGTTGACGAATTACCTTGAGTTCCTCGATTACTTCATTTCTTATATTAGAACATGAAATTGAAGCTTACTCGTTGATTTCAAAAGCATTTGAGCTCATAACCTCGATTGAAGTCTGTTTTGCTTAATCGAGAAGAAAACCACTATAACTGACTTAAAACTCAATGATTCTCGTACGTACTTCAATCTATTGATATATTGGATTGAAATAGAGGTTATTCATGAAGAGCGCATCGAATTCGAGATCGTTCGACCATCTGTTGACTCCGGAAGCTCAAGATAGCTTCGGTTTACCATTAACCTTACGTTCTTCGATTTTGGTAGTTCAAACTGTGCTTTCCAAGCCTTTATCATGCTCTATTACTTCATTTCTTATATTAGAAAATGAAATTGAAGCTTACTCGTTGATTTTAAAAGCATTTGAGCTCATAATCTCGATTGAAGTCTCTTTTGCTTAATCGAGAAGAAAACCACTATAACTGACTTAAAACTCAATGATTCTCGTACGTACTTCAACAGATTGATATATTGTATTGTATTAGAAGTTATTCATGAAGAGCGCATCTAATTCGAGGTCGTTCGACCATCTGTTGACTCCGGAAGCTCAAGATAACATCGGTTGACCGATTACCTTACGTTCTTCAATTTTGGTAGTTCAAACCGTGCTTTCCAAGCCTTTATCATGCTCGATTACTTCATTTCTTATATTAGAACACGAAATTGAAGCTTACTTGTTGATTTCAAAAGCATTTGAGCTCATAACCTCGATTGAAGTCTCTTTTGCTTAATCGAGAAGAAAACCACTATAACTGACTTAAAACTCAATGATTCTCGTACGTACTTCAACCGATTGATATATTGTATTGAATTAGAGGTTATTCATGAAGAGCGCATCGAATTCGAGGTCGTTCGACCATCTGTTGACTCCGAAAGCTCAAGATAGCTTCGGTAGAGTGATTACCTTACGTTCTTCGATTTTTTTGTAGTTCAAACCGTGTTTTCCATGCCTATGTAGTGCTCTATTACTTCATTTCTTATATTAGAACATGGAATTGAAGCTTACTCGTTGATTTCATAAGCATTTGAGCTCATAACCTCGATTGAAATCTCTTTTGCTTAATCGAGAAGAAAACCACTATAACTGACTTAAAACTCAATGATTCTCGTACGTATTTCAACAGATTTATATATTGTATTGAATTAGAGGTTATTCATGAAGAGCACATCGAATTCGAGGTAGTTCGACCATCTGTTGACTCCGAAAGCTCAAGATTGCTTCGGTTGAGCTATTACCTTACATTCTTCGATTTTGGTAGTTCAAACTGTGCTTTCCAAGCCTTTATCTTGCTTGATTACTTCATTTCATGTATTATAACATGAAATTGAAGCTTACTCGTTTATTTAAAAAGCATTTTAGCTGATAACCTCGATTGTAGTCTCTTTGCATAATCGAGAAGAAAACCACTATAACTGTCTTAAAACTCAATGATTCTCGTACGT
This sequence comes from Thymus mandschuricus, assembly GCA_029379335.1. Lineage (NCBI taxonomy): Eukaryota > Viridiplantae > Streptophyta > Magnoliopsida > Lamiales > Lamiaceae > Thymus > Thymus mandschuricus. The sequence continues at coordinate 20,642,001 of CM057083.1, forward strand.
ACTTTAACCGATTGATATATAGTATTGAATTAGAGGTTATTCATGAAGAGTGCATCAAATTTGAGGTTGTTCGACCATCTATTGACTCCGGAAGCTCAAGATAGCTTCGGTTGACGAATTACCTTACGTTCTTCGATTTTGGTAGTTCAAACCGTGCTTTCAAAGCCTTTATCATGCTCGATTACATCATTTCTTATATTAGAACATGAAATTGAAGCTTACTCATTGATTTAAAAAGCTTTTGAGCTTATAACCTCAATTGAAGTCTCTTTTGCTTAATCGAGAAGAAAACCACTATAACTGACTTAAAACTCAATGATTCTCGTACGTACTTCAACCAATAGATATATTGTATTGAATTAGAGGTTAATCATAAAGAGCGCATTGAATTCGAGTTCGTTCGACCATCTGTTGACTCCGGAAGCTCAAGATAGCATCGGTAGACCGATTACATTACGTTCTTCAATTTTGGTAGTTCAAACCGTGCTTTCCAAGCCTTTATCATGCTCGATTACTTCATTTCTTATATTAGAACATGAAATTGAAGCATACTAGTTGATTTCAAAATCATTTGAGCTCATAACCTCGATTGAATTCTCTTTTGCTTAATCGAGAAGAAAACCACTATAACTGACTTAAAACTCAATGATTCTCGTACGTACTTCAACCAATAGATATATTGTATTGAATTAGAGGTAAATCATAAAGAGCGCATTGAATTCGAGTTCGTTCGACCATCTGTTGACTCCGGAAGCTCAAGATAGCATCGGTAGACCGATTACATTACGTTCTTCAATTTTGGTAGTTCAAACCGTGCTTTCCAAGCCTTTATCATGCTCGATTACTTCATTTCTTATATTAGAACATGAAATTGAAGCATACTAGTTGATTTCAAAAGCATTTGAGCTCATAACCTCGATTGAATTCTCTTTTGCTTAATCGAGAAGAAAACCACTATAACTGACTTAAAACTCAATGATTCTCGTACGTACTTCAACCGATTGATATATTGTATTGAATTAGAGGTTATTCATGAAGAGCGCATCGAATTCGAGGTCGTTCGACCATCTGTTGACTTTTGAAGCTCAAGATAGCTTCGGTTGACCGATTACCATACGTTCTACAATTTTGGTAGTTCAAACCATGCTTTCTACTCATTTATCATGCTCGATTACTTCATTTCTTATAATAGAACGTGAAATTGAAGCTTACTCGTTGATTTCAAAAGCATTTGAGCTCGTAACCTCGATTGAAGTCTCTTTTGCTTAATCGAGAAGAAAACCACTATAACTGACTTAAAACTCAATGATTCTCGTACGTACTTCAACCGATTGATATATTGTATTGAATTAGAGGTTATTCATGAAGAGCGCATCGAATTCGAGGTCGTTCGACCATCTATTGACTCCGGAAGATCAAGATAGCTCCGATTGACCGATTACCATACGTTCTTCGATTTTGGTAGTTCAAACCGTGCTTTCCAAGCCTTTATCATGCTCGATTACTTCATTTCTTATATTAGAACATGAAATTGAAGCATACTCGTTGATTTCAAAAGCATTTGAGCTCATAACCTCGATTGAAGTCTCTTTTGCTTAATCAAGAAAAAAACCACTATAACTGACTTAAAACTCAATGATTCTCATACGTACTTCAACCGATTGATATATTGTATTGAATTAGAGGTTATTCATGAAGAGCGCATCGAATTCGAGGTCGTTCGACCGTCTGTTGACTCCGGAAGCTCAAGATAGCATCGGTTCACCGATTACCATACGTTCTTCAATTTTGGTAGTTCAAACCGTGCTTTCCAAGCCTTTATCAGGCTCGATTACTTCATTTATTATATTAGAACATGAAATTGAAGCTTACTCGTTGATTTCAAAAGCATTTGAGCTCATAACCTCGATTGAAGTCTCTTTTGCTTAATCGAGAAGAAAACCACTATAACTGACTTAAAACTCAATGATTCTCGTACGTACTTCAACCGATTGATATATTGTATTGAATTAGAGGTTATTCATGAAGAGCGCATCGAATTCGAGGTCGTTCGACCATCTATTGACTCCGGAAGATCAAGATAGCTCCGATTGACCGATTACCATACGTTCTTCGATTTTGGTAGTTCAAACCGTGCTTTCCAAGCCTTTATCATGCTCGATTACTTCATTTCTTATATTAGAACATGAAATTGAAGCTTACTCATTGAATTCAAAAGCATTTGAGCTCATAACCTCGATTGAAGTCTCTTTTGCTTAATCGAGAAGAAAACCACTATAACTGACTTAAAATTCAATGATTCTCTAACGTACTTCAACCGATTGATATATTGTATTGAATTAGAGGTTATTCATGAAGAGCGCATTGAAATCGAGGTCGTTCGACGATCTGTTGACTCCGGAAGCTCAAGATAGCTTCGGTTGACCGATTACCATACGTTCTTCGATTTTGGTAGTTCAAACTGTGCTTTCCAAGCCTTTATCATGCTCGATTACTTCATTTCTTATATTAGAACATGAAATTCAAGCTTACTCGTTGATTTCAAAAGCATTTGAGCTCATAACCTCGACTGGAGTCTCTTTTGCTTAATCATTAAGAAAACCTCTATAACTGACTTAAAACTCAATGATTCTCGTACGTACTTCAACCGATTGATATATTGTATTGAATTAGAGGTTATTCATGAAGAGCGCATCGAATTCGAGGTCGTTCGACTATCTGTTGACTCCTGAAGCTCAAGATAACTTCGATTGACCGATTACCATACGTTCTTCGATTTTGGTAGTTCAAACCGTGCTTTCCAAGCCTTTATCATGCTCGATTACTTCATTTCTTATATTAGAACATGAAATTCAAGCTTACTCGTTGATTTCAAAAGCATTTGAGCTCATAACCTCGATTGAAGTCTCTTTTGCTTAATCGAGATGAAAACCACTATAACTGACTTAAAACTCAATGATTCTTGTACGCACTTCAACCGATTGATATATTGTATTGAATTAGAGGTTATTCATGAAGAGCGCATCGAATTCGAGGTCGTTCGACCATCTGTTGACTTTTGAAGCTCAAGATAGCTTCGGTTGACCGATTACCATACGTTCTACAATTTTGGTAGTTCAAACCATGCTTTCTACTCATTTATCATGCTCGATTACTTCATTTCTTATAATAGAACATGAAATTGAAGCTTACTCATTGATTTCAAAAGCATTTGAGCTCATAACCTCGATTGAAGTCTCTTTTGCTTAATCGAGAAGAAAACCACTATAACTGACTTAAAACTCAATGATTCTCGTACGTACTTCAACCGATTGATATATTGTATTGAATTAGAGGTTATTCATGAAGAGCGCATCGAATTCGAGGTCGTTCGACCATCTATTGACTCCGGAAGATCAAGATAGCTCCGATTGACCGATTACCATACGTTCTTCGATTTTGGTAGTTCAAACCGTGCTTTCCAAGCCTTTATCATGCTCGATTACTTCATTTCTTATATTAGAACATGAAATTGAAGCATACTCGTTGATTTCAAAAGCATTTGAGCTCATAACCTCGATTGAAGTCTCTTTTGCTTAATCAAGAAAAAAACCACTATAACTGACTTAAAACTCAATGATTCTCATACGTACTTCAACCGATTGATATATTGTATTGAATTAGAGGTTATTCATGAAGAGCGCATCGAATTCGAGGTCGTTCGACCGTCTGTTGACTCCGGAAGCTCAAGATAGCATCGGTTCACCGATTACCATACGTTCTTCAATTTTGGTAGTTCAAACCGTGCTTTCCAAGCCTTTATCAGGCTCGATTACTTCATTTATTATATTAGAACATGAAATTGAAGCTTACTCGTTTATTTCAAAAGCATTTGAGCTGATAACCTCGATTGAAGTCCCTTTTGCTTAATCGAGAAGAAAACCACTATAACTGACTTAAAACTCAATGATTCTCGTACGTACTTCAACCGATTGATATATTGTATTGAATTAGAGGTTATTCATGAAGAGCGCATCGAATTCGAGGTCGTTCGACCATCTATTGACTCAAGAAGATCAAGATAGCTCCGATTGACCGATTACCATACGTTCTTCGATTTTGGTAGTTCAAACCGTGCTTTCCAAGCCTTTATCATGCTCGATTACTTCATTTCTTATATTAGAACATGAAATTGAAGCTTACTCATTGAATTCAAAAGCATTTGAGCTCATAACCTCGATTGAAGTCTCTTTTGCTTAATCGAGAAGAAAACCACTATAACTGACTTAAAATTCAATGATTCTCTAACGTACTTCAACCGATTGATATATTGTATTGAATTAGAGGTTATTCATGAAGAGCGCATTGAAATCGAGGTCGTTCGACTATCTGTTGACTCCGGAAGCTCAAGATAGCTTCGGTTGACCGATTACCATACGTTCTTCGATTTTGGTAGTTCAACCTGTGCTTTCCAAGCCTTTATCATGCTCGATTACTTCATTTCTTATATTAGAACATGAAATTCAAGCTTACTCGTTGATTTCAAAAGCATTTGAGCTCATAACCTCGATTGGAGTCTATTTCAAAAGCATTTGAGCTCATAACCTCGATTGAAGTCTCGAAGTTTCATTCGAAATTTTTCGCTTTGCGAAAATTCTCTGACCTCTCTCACACACTAAAACACACTTTTCACACACACTCAGTCGGAAACCCTCAGTTCTAGCGATTTCTTCATTTTTTGCATGATTTTTGGGTTTCGATTATTTTCGTATTCTTGTTTGTTTCGTTTTTTTCTTTGATTTTGTCCGTTTTTTTTCGTTTGTTCGTGTCTTTTGATTTTCCAGCCCTCTCTCCGGTCATCTCCATCCTCGTTGAAGCCCCTTTCGCCGCCGTTCATGGCGGACCCTCCGCCGGAGGTCGCCGCCGGTCACCCCCAAGCTGCCAACGAGCCACTCCAGCCTCCCCAGCCCGTGTTAGCCGAAGCAGGTCTCTCCGCTGATCCCCTTGTCCATCCTCAACCTCCCATGGAATCCCCTCGGCCTCCTTTGGCCGTTTTAAACCATAACGGCGACCAGCCCTCCGGCAAGTTGGCGTCGTCCAAACAGCAGCCCCAAAACAGGCCTTCGATGGGGGCTCCGCTTCTTAAGATCAAGAAGAAAAAAAGTGCATTCAAGCTCCACCCGTACCACCTCCTTTCAAATGAAGAAGTTTTGCAACAAAAAATGAAAGATGTGATCGTTGAAGGCCGTGAGAATCTGGAACCTCGTGAGCTGCCGTCGTTCGGGCTGGGAGAACTGAATTCGCGAGCCGGGCTCGCCGAAGTGGTCCAACCTCTTCAATCTGTTGATGCTATGGAGGTTCATCACGATGAAGGGGGGGAGGAGACTTGTTCGGAAGAAGATGAAGATGACGACTTCGATCTTGAAGCTTATCAAGCTGATGATCAAAAAAGGGCCGAACTCTCTAGCCTAATGGAAAGATATGATGTATATGATGAAGAACAGTTGAGGCTCGCCATCCGTCATGAGCGAAAGCAAAGAAAAATTCTCCAGTTCTCCGATGCGGCGCTGACTCCCTCGTCGGAATCTGCCCCGGTTTCTCCTAATGGTGCTATGTCCAGGTTCATTCCTCCTCACGTCCATGAATCTTCGCCAAGATCTCCTATAATCTCTCCCGATTTAAATTTGACGGAAACGGCTCCCCTCTTGAATGGAAAGTCAGCCTACTTTCCTTCTTCACCTCCTACAAAATTGCCACCTTCCATTCCCATGCAAACATCTCTCCAACACGTCACTCCTATTGACGTGGACACCCACATGTCCAACACCCATTCTTCCCATGCAATTGCCGACCCACCTCTTCCCTTGGGGTCCACTACCCCATTAAATAATGACTACCTTGCCGACAATCCCACCCCCATGCAACTCCTTGCCGTTAAGCCCACCCCCATGCAACCTAAACCCATGCACACCCCGACACGTCCCGAATCAGCAGCCCATAATCCGCCCCATGTCACTAATAGCCCAAGCCCACCCTCCCAGCCCATCACTCAATCGGGCCCCATGGATCTCGGCGGACCCAGCTCACCCTCTCCACCTCTCCATTCTCTTGAGCCCACTAATACCCTTAATCCTTCTTTGGTTGCCCAACAAGACAAGCCCATACAACACCCCACATCCTTTTTTGAAAAAAATAATTTCACCTCTCCTTATACCCAACCCACTAGCGCCAATCAAGCCCAAAAGGCCCAAGATCTTATCCTTGTCACCAACAACCCGCTTGCGTCCGAAGGCATGACCTCCATGATGAATTGCATGGAGGAGTTTCCCCCCCTCACTAATGCTAATATTATGCATGGGAATGGGGGTATTGTTGATACGGTGATGGCTAATATGGTTGATGTTAGTCAACGGCAGCCAGCTCCTTCCATCGAGCAGCCATGTAGCTCGGTTATGATGCCCGCATCTCGGCCTACTGCCTCTCTCGCGGACCGGGTGAAGAATACTACTCCCCCCTCCGCTCCCGTGGCTTTTAACCCCACCAAGTACACTCCCATTGGAGCCAAGGGTGACCGTGAAGGTATGCCTGTTATTTCGTTTACGAAAACTGACACGGACTGTCTCGCAGGTCGCGTCGGGCTCGCTGTGGTTGGGAAATTTTCGCACTCCATCCCCTCGTCCCACAACATCAATAAAGCTCTCAACAATATCCCGATCAGAGGTACTCTTACGTGGAATTTTTTAAATGCCAAACATGTTCTTATCATGCTTTCGGATGTTGTGGATTATGCTAAATTACTCCATGGTGTCAATGGTATGCCTGTGTGGTATGTTGAGTCTGTCCCAATGCGTGTCTTTAAGTGGACCCCTGAATTTGATCCCTCATTTGAAACTCCCATAGTTGCTGTGTGGTGTAACTTGCCTGCTTTACCTATTCACTTGTATGATCAACGTGCTCTCTATATGATTTGTTCTTCCTTGGGAAACCCTATTCAAGTTGACCATGCTACGGCTGCTCGCTCTCGCATCACTTATGCCCGGGTCTGTGTTGAAATTGACATTACCAAGCCCCCCGTGGAAGAGTTTGTGATTGACATGGCAGGAACCGAGGTCCTTCAAAAGGTGGTTTGGGATAAGATACCCAGGTACTGCTCCGATTGCAAGCATGTGGGGCACCTTCCTGAGTCCTGTTATGCGTTCGGGCGGAATGCGCGTCCCGACAAGAGAGCTGCCCCCCAAGAGCGTGCCCAGGGACCAAAGCCTAAGAGTGTGCCCCGCGGCACCCATCGTGCCCATGGTGCCGCCGCCGCCCCCCCTCCCCCCATGGCTCCGAAGGATAGTTCGGGCACGGGTCATCAAGCCCATGCGCCGAGGGACAGCCCGGTGCCCCCCCACCCTCGGTCCCCCTCCCGTGAGCTCGGCCGTCAAGGGGGCTCGGGGCCTACGCGTGGCGCCTCTGTCGCCCCTGCTCCCCCCAAGTCCCCGCGGGCAGTCTCCTCCTCGGGGCTGCGGCCCCTGCGCATGGGGGAGAGGCACTTGCGCTCCTCCTCCCGGTCTCCATCTCGGGTCCCCGGGGCCCCCATATCTCCCGGGGCTCGTGGGGCTCCCAGCTCTCCCCCCAGGGCTCCCAAGGCTCCTGGAGCCTCCGTGGTCTCCGGGACCCCCCAGAGGCGGCACTCCTCCCCCCGGTCCTCTCCCGGGCGCACCTCGCATGGCGCCTCTATTGGGGAATGGATTGAAGTTGCTCAATCGAAGCATAAGGTGGCTGCCCGCGATGGTTCTTTCAGTATTCCGATCAAGAATGCTTATGTGATTTTGGATGATGGCACCGAGATACCCGAGGCTGAGTATGAGTCCGAGACTGACAGAGATGTGGAGATGTCTGATGGTAACAGAGATATGGCTATTGACAGTGTCCAGGGCTCGAGTACTCCCAACCGTGGTCGTGTTCTTCCCGACTCGTTTGGTGGAAATCTGAGGAGTGGGGTTACTGCTCCGGCCTCTTCCTGATTTGTTTCCCCATGTCTGCGAATTTTCTGATTTGGAACGCTCAGGGCATCGTTAATCGCAACCCCTTGGGCACCCTCAGTAATTTGTGCAGGGAGTATTTTGTTTCTTTCGTGGCGATCTTGGAGCCTCAGAATGACCGTGACCCTTCTTTTGTCTCTCGGAAGATTGGGCTCACCCACAGGCACTCGAATGGTAACAACAAGATTTGGATCTTTGCGCACAGGGACTACCAGGTGGATATCTTGGAGGATACTGATCAGCTGGTCCACGTCCGTGTCTCTGCCGCCGTGTTCCGTGCTCCGTTGTATTTGACCGCTGTCTACGCCAAGTGTTCCAGGGAGGGCCGCTACTCGCTTTGGGAGACTCTGCGTGAGGTCTCGTTACAGATGGAGGAGTGCCCGTGGCTCGTGGGCGGTGACTTCAACATCTTTCTGACCGAGGAGGAGAGGGTTGGTAGCACCACTGATCGTCATCTCGAGATCATGGACTTTGCAGACGCTATCTCTGATTGTCAGTTGATCGACCCCGGCTTTGATGGTTCTGTCTTCACTTGGGAGAGGTCGGGCCTGCTTGAGAGGCTGGACCGGATTCTGATCGGGGAGCACTGGGAGTCTGCCTTCGCGACTACCCACACGCACTTGCCTCGCGTGGCCTCTGACCATGCTCCGCTCCTGGTGAGGTGCCAGTTCTCGGCCCAGCTGCCCCGGGCATCGTTTAGATTTCAGAATATGTGGGTCAGGCACCACTCCTTTACCTCTGAGATCGCCAGGATCTGGGAGGAGCCGACGGGTTTTGTGGGTATGCTGAATCTGCAGTTCAAGCTGTCCCGTGTCAAGGGGTTCTTAAAGGGGTGGAACAAGACTGTCTTTGGAAATATCCATGAGAAGATGAGGGAGGCCGAGGAGGCCGTGGACGCTGCCCAGCTCGCCTATGACGCGGACCCCTCCCCGGAGCTCCGGTCCGAGCTCCACCGTTGTATTGCCCTCCTGTTGCACCGTACTCGTATGGAGGAGGACTTCTGGAGGCAAAAGGCGGCGATTCGTTGGGCCACCGATGGGGAGCGCAACACCAAGTTCTTTCAGGGGTGGGTCAAGCAGAGGAGGGTGAAGTCCCGCATCCATGTCATTCAGGAGGGGGATAGGGAGATCACCGAGGAGGCCGAGATCAGGGCCTCGGCCGCGGGGTTCTTTCAGAATCTCCTATCTTCCGATGTTGCTATCCCGGACGCCTTGGACCTCCAGGGTCTGCAGTCCCTGCCCGGCTCGGTGGAACTCTTGGGGCTCTGTGCGCCCCCGGAGCATGACGAGGTCCGCTCTGCTGTCTTCGGCATCTGCGGGGACAGTACCTCGGGTCCCGATGGCTTCACTTCCTTATTCTTCCAGCGGTGCTGGGATACTGTTGGGCCCGACGTGGTGGCGGCTGTGCTCGACCTCTTCCATGGTGCCCCCATGCCGCGAAGCTTTACGGCTACTACCATTGTCCTCCTCCCCAAGAGGGACAACCCGACCTCTTGGACCCACTTTCGGCCCATCAGCCTTTGCAACGTGACCAACAAGATCATCTCTAAGATCTTGACGTCGCGTCTGGCGCCTCTCATCCCCCACGTCGTGGCCCCCAATCAGAGTGGCTTCGTCAAGGGCCGGCTGATCAGTGACAACGTCCTGTTGGCCCAGGAGCTCATCCATGACCTCCATCCGTGCAAGGGAAGGGCGCACCCCAATGTCGCCCTCAAGCTGGATATGGCGAAGGCCTATGACCGTGTCCAGTGGCCCTTCCTGTTTGGTGTCCTTAGAAAGATGGGTTTCCCGGAGCAGTGGATCGACATGGTCAGGAGGTGTGTGCAGAACTGTTGGTTCTCGGTGCTGGTGAATGGGGCCCCCGCGGGCTTCTTCCATTCATCTCGCGGTCTGCGCCAGGGGGACCCGATCTCCCCGTCCCTGTTCGTTCTTGCAGCGGACTACCTCTCGCGGTCCCTTGATAGGCTGATTGTCGGTCAGGCGGACATGGTCTACCATTCTCAGAGGAGGGCGGCGCCCCCGATCTCCCACCTGGCCTACGCCGATGATATCATTATCTTCACCCAGGCCAGGCGGGAGTCCTTGGAAAAGCTGAAAGAGTGTCTTGATGAGTACTGCGCGGTGTCGGGGCAGATGATCAACTTCGAGAAGAGCAACTTCTATCTGAACGATCATCACGTTGAGGACTGGCAGCACATGATTCGTGAGGTTGGGGGCTTTCAGAGAGGCACCATCCCCTTCACCTATCTCGGGGTCCCCATCTATAAGGGTCACAAGAAGTCTTCCCTCTTCCTTGAGCTGAGGCAGCGGATCAGCAACCGTATCCACAGTTGGTCGCATAGGCACCTCACATTCGGGGGTCGTCTGGCTCTGATCAAGAGCACCCTCTCCACCATCCCGTTGCATGTCCTTCAAGCTATCCAAGTCCCGAAGAAGGTGCTTCATGGCCTTGAGCAGCTGATGGCGAGGTATTTCTGGGGGGCCGTAGGCGAGGAGAAGAAGATTCACTGGGTCAGTTGGAAGCAGATCTGTCTCCCGGTGGATGAGGGTGGCTTGGGTATTCGCAGGCTGTCCGATATGGTCACGGCTTTCAGCTATAAGCTGTGGTGGAGGTTCCAGGCTCGTGACTCGCTGTGGGCGAGGTACCTGTGGCAGAAGTACTCGTATCCTTTATATGGGTTTTCTGCTTCCCATAGTACTGTGTGGCGTCGCTTATTGCATGTCGGTATTCGTGCGCATGAATTTATTTGTTGGTCCTTGGGTGCAGGGAGAGTGTCGTTTTGGGACGATAGTTGGTTTGGGGATTACCCCCTTTCTGTCTATCGGCCCAATGGCGGCCCTCGACCTAATGTGTCTTTCTTTTGGCATGACTCTGCTTGGGATCTTAATCGTTTGCATGCTTTCTGTGCTCCCTACTTGTCTATTGATCTGTTGGTTGATGTGAGCTGGACTCCGGTGTTGTGGGGCGAGGAGGATGTGATGAGGTGGACGCTTACCAGTCATGGCGAGTTCACCGTGACATCTGCATGGGACAAGATCAGGTACAGGCGTCCTAAGCTATCTCTCTTTGGTGACATTTGGAGTCGGTGTCTTACCCCCACTATATCTGTCTTTCTGTGGCGCCTCCTCCTTGGTCGTATCCCCATCGAGTCTATCCTCCAGTCCAGGGGTATCTCCCTCGCCTCTATGTGTCAATGTTGTTCGTCCCCCCAGGTCGAGTCCACTATGCATGTATTTGAATGGAGTGAGTCTGCTAGGGCTGTGTGGTCCCATTTTTCCGACTGGTTCCCTGCACAGACACAAGCACACACGCGCACTGACATTGCACGTAGTATAGGTAGATGGAGACACCGCTTCCCTCGGGCTCCTTGCACACACGTTTCTTTTTTGGTCCCTTGTCTTGTGATTTGGTTCATTTGGACGGAGAGGAACAGCCACAAACACCGTGGGGTTCCTTTCCGTAGCTCTCACGTTATTTGGCAGGTCACCCATCACCTGCAGACACTGGTAGCTGCTCGGCTCCTCCTTCCGGCCCACTGGGCGGGGTGCCGGCCCCGAGTCCCATTCATGCCGACCTCGGAGCCGGTCCCGCGGCCCCTTCGCTCCCGCATGGTCCGTTGGCTCCCACCTGAGGCCCCTTGGGTGAAGCTGAATACGGACGGCTCGTTCGACACAGGTACAGGCCTCGCCGCTGCTGGGGGCCTTGTCCGTGACCACAACAGCGAGCTCCTCCGTGCCTACTGCTCCCCGGTGACCGCGAGCTCTAGCTTTGAGGCGGAGCTCCTGGCGCTCCTCCGTGGGCTAGAGCTGGCGACCATGCTCTCCTCCCATGTCTGGATCGAGATGGATGCCTCGGCTGTGGTCACTCTCCTCACCTCGGGCCGGCACGGGTCTGCGGCCACTCGTCACATTTTGGCACGGATCCGTCTCCGGCTCAGAGGCATTCAGGCTCGGTTCTCCCACATCCCTCGTGAGGGGAACAAGCCTGCAGACTTCATGGCTCGTCGGGGTCTTCAGACCGACACCATGGTTCACTTTGACTCCTCCAGCGCCCCACGCTACTTCCTGGCGCTCGTTCGTATGGATCAGTTGGGCTACCCCAACTTCAGGTTCCGATACTCATAGCCTATCATGCAGGCATCTCTGTGGTATCTCGCGCTGATAGGTGGTATTGTTAGTCTCCCGAGATGGTCACTTTTGGGCCATTCTCAGTGTATTGTTTTTAGTTCTACGTGTTTTCTCATTTGTAGTGAGGGGTTGGGTCCTCTACGGGTCCTCCTCATGTTTGTATTTGGTTTATCCTTTGTAGTGGGGATAGCACTCATTTTTAGTGCTATCTCTCACAGACATTGTTCGATTTATATGGTTTTATATACAGGTTGGGGGTCTGCCTAACCCCTCACCCTTTCGGGTGTTTTGATTAAAAAAAAAAAAAAAAAAAAAAACCTCAATTGAAGTCCCTTTTGCTTAATCGAGAAGAAAACCACTATAACTGACTTAAAACTCAATGATTCTCGTACGTACTTCAATAGATTGACATATTGTATTGAATTAGTGGTTATTCATGAAGAGCGCATCGAATTCGAGGTCGTTCGACCATATGTTGACTCCGGAAGCTCAAGATAGCTTCGGTTGACCGATTACCTTGCGTTCTTCGATTTTTGTAGTTAAAACCGTGCTTTCCAAGCCTTTATCATGCTCGATTACTTCATTTCTTGTATTAGAACATGAAATTGAAGCTTACTCGTTTATTTCAAAAGCATTTGAGCTGATAACCTCGATTGAAGTCCCTTTTGCTTAATCGAGAAGAAAACCACTATAACTGACTTAAAACTCAATGATTCTCGTACGTACTTCAATAGATTGACATATTGTATTGAATTAGTGGTTATTCATGAAGAGCGCATCGAATTCGAGGTCGTTCGACCATATGTTGACTCCAGAAGCTCAAGATAGCTTCGGTTGACCGATTACCTTGCGTTCTTCGATTTTTGTAGTTCAAATCGTGCTTTCCAAGCCTTTATCATGCTTGATTACTTCATTTCTTATATTAGAACATGAAATTGAAGCTTACACATTGATTTCAAAAGCATTTGAGCGCATAATCTCGATTGAAGTCTCTTTTGCTTAATCGAGAAGAAAACCACTATAACAGACTAAAAACACAATGATTCTCGTATGCACTTCTACCGATTGATATATTGTATTGAATTAGAAGTTATTCATGAAGAGCGCATCAAATTCGAGGTCGTTCGACCATCTATTGACTCCGATAGCTCAAGATAGCTTCAGTTGACTGATTACCTTACGTTCTTCAATTTTGGTAGTTCAAACTGTGCTTTCCAAGCCTTTATCACGCTCGATTACATCTTTTCTTATATTAGAACATGAAATTGAAACTTACTCGTTGATTTCAAAAGCATTTGAGCTCATAACCTCGATTGAAATCTCTTTTGCTTAATCCAGAAGAAAACCACAATAACTGACTTAAAACTCAATGATTCTCGTACGTACTTCAACCTATTGATATATTGTATTGAAATAGAGGTTATTCATGAAGAGCGCATTGAATTCTAGGTCGTTCGACCATCTGTTGACTCCAGAAGGTCAAGATAGCTTCGGTTTACCATTAACCTTACGTTCTTCGATTTTGGTAGTTCAAACTGTTCTTTCCAAGCCTTTATCATGCTCTATTACTTCATTTCTTATATTAGAACATGAAATTGAAGCTTACTCGTTGATTTCAAATGCATTTGAGCTCATAATCTCGATTGAAGTCTCTTTTGCTTAATCGAGAAGAAAACCACTATAACAGACTTAAAACTCAATGATTCTCGTACGTACTTTAACCGATTGATATATAGTATTGAATTAGAGGTTATTCATGAAGAGTGCATCAAATTCGAGGTCGTTCGACCATCTATTGACTCCGGAAGCTCAAGATAGCTTCGGTTGACGAATTACCTTGAGTTCCTCGATTACTTCATTTCTTATATTAGAACATGAAATTGAAGCTTACTCGTTGATTTCAAAAGCATTTGAGCTCATAACCTCGATTGAAGTCTGTTTTGCTTAATCGAGAAGAAAACCACTATAACTGACTTAAAACTCAATGATTCTCGTACGTACTTCAATCTATTGATATATTGGATTGAAATAGAGGTTATTCATGAAGAGCGCATCGAATTCGAGATCGTTCGACCATCTGTTGACTCCGGAAGCTCAAGATAGCTTCGGTTTACCATTAACCTTACGTTCTTCGATTTTGGTAGTTCAAACTGTGCTTTCCAAGCCTTTATCATGCTCTATTACTTCATTTCTTATATTAGAACATGAAATTGAAGCTTACTCGTTGATTTTAAAAGCATTTGAGCTCATAATCTCGATTGAAGTCTCTTTTGCTTAATCGAGAAGAAAACCACTATAACTGACTTAAAACTCAATGATTCTCGTACGTACTTCAACAGATTGATATATTGTATTGTATTAGAAGTTATTCATGAAGAGCGCATCTAATTCGAGGTCGTTCGACCATCTGTTGACTCCGGAAGCTCAAGATAACATCGGTTGACCGATTACCTTACGTTCTTCAATTTTGGTAGTTCAAACCGTGCTTTCCAAGCCTTTATCATGCTCGATTACTTCATTTCTTATATTAGAACACGAAATTGAAGCTTACTTGTTGATTTCAAAAGCATTTGAGCTCATAACCTCGATTGAAGTCTCTTTTGCTTAATCGAGAAGAAAACCACTATAACTGACTTAAAACTCAATGATTCTCGTACGTACTTCAACCGATTGATATATTGTATTGAATTAGAGGTTATTCATGAAGAGCGCATCGAATTTGAGGTCGTTCGACCATCTGTTGACTCCGAAAGCTCAAGATAGCTTCGGTAGACTGATTACCTTACGTTCTTCGATTTTTTTGTAGTTCAAACCGTGTTTTCCATGCCTATGTAGTGCTCTATTACTTCATTTCTTATATTAGAACATGGAATTGAAGCTTACTCGTTGATTTCATAAGCATTTGAGCTCATAACCTCGATTGAAATCTCTTTTGCTTAATCGAGAAGAAAACCACTATAACTGACTTAAAACTCAATGATTCTCGTACGTATTTCAACAGATTTATATATTGTATTGAATTAGAGGTTATTCATGAAGAGCACATCGAATTCGAGGTAGTTCGACCATCTGTTGACTCCGAAAGCTCAAGATTGCTTCGGTTGAGCTATTACCTTACATTCTTCGATTTTGGTAGTTCAAACTGTGCTTTCCAAGCCTTTATCTTGCTTGATTACTTCATTTCATGTATTATAACATGAAATTGAAGCTTACTCGTTTATTTAAAAAGCATTTTAGCTGATAACCTCGATTGTAGTCTCTTTTGCATAATCGAGAAGAAAACCACTATAACTGTCTTAAAACTCAATGATTCTCGTACGTACTTTAACCGATTGATATATAGTATTGAATTAGAGGTTATTCATGAAGAGTGCATCAAATTTGAGGTTGTTCGACCATCTATTGACTCCGGAAGCTCAAGATAGCTTCGGTTGACGAATTACCTTACGTTCTTCGATTTTGGTAGTTCAAACCGTGCTTTCAAAGCCTTTATCATGCTCGATTACATCATTTCTTATATTAGAACATGAAATTGAAGCTTACTCATTGATTTAAAAAGCTTTTGAGCTTATAACCTCAATTGAAGTCCCTTTTGCTTAATCGAGAAGAAAACCACTATAACTGACTTAAAACTCAATGATTCTCGTACGTACTTCAATAGATTGACATATTGTATTGAATTAGTGGTTAGTCATGAAGAGCGCATCGAATTCGAGGTCGTTCGACCATATGTTGACTCCGGAAGCTCAAGATAGCTTCGGTTGACCGATTACCTTGCGTTCTTCGATTTTTGTAGTTAAAACCGTGCTTTCCAAGCCTTTATCATGCTCGATTACTTCATTTCTTGTATTAGAACATGAAATTGAAGCTTACTCGTTTATTTCAAAAGCATTTGAGCTGATAACCTCGATTGAAGTCCCTTTTGCTTAATCGAGAAGAAAACCACTATAACTGACTTAAAACTCAATGATTCTCGTACGTACTTCAATAGATTGACATATTGTATTGAATTAGTGGTTATTCATGAAGAGCGCATCGAATTCGAGGTCGTTCGACCATATGTTGACTCCAGAAGCTCAAGATAGCTTCGGTTGACCGATTACCTTGCGTTCTTCGATTTTTGTAGTTCAAACCGTGCTTTCCAAGCCTTTATCATGCTTGATTACTTCATTTCTTATATTAGAACATGAAATTGAAGCTTACACATTGATTTCAAAAGCATTTGAGCGCATAATCTCGATTGAAGTCTCTTTTGCTTAATCGAGAAGAAAACCACTATAACAGACTAAAAACACAATGATTCTCGTATGCACTTCTACCGATTGATATATTGTATTGAATTAGAAGTTATTCATGAAGAGCGCATCAAATTCGAGGTCGTTCGACCATCTATTGACTCCGATAGCTCAAGATAGCTTCAGTTGACTGATTACCTTACGTTCTTCAATTTTGGTAGTTCAAACTGTGCTTTCCAAGCCTTTATCACGCTCGATTACATCTTTTCTTATATTAGAACATGAAATTGAAACTTACTCGTTGATTTCAAAAGCATTTGAGCTCATAACCTCGATTGAAATCTCTTTTGCTTAATCCAGAAGAAAACCACAATAACTGACTTAAAACTCAATGATTCTCGTACGTACTTCAACCTATTGATATATTGTATTGAAATAGAGGTTATTCATGAAGAGCGCATTGAATTCTAGGTCGTTCGACCATCTGTTGACTCCAGAAGGTCAAGATAGCTTCGGTTTACCATTAACCTTACGTTCTTCGATTTTGGTAGTTCAAACTGTTCTTTCCAAGCCTTTATCATGCTCTATTACTTCATTTCTTATATTAGAACATGAAATTGAAGCTTACTCGTTGATTTCAAATGCATTTGAGCTCATAATCTCGATTGAAGTCTCTTTTGCTTAATCGAGAAGAAAACCACTATAACAGACTTAAAACTCAATGATTCTCGTACGTACTTTAACCGATTGATATATAGTATTGAATTAGAGGTTATTCATGAAGAGTGCATCAAATTCGAGGTCGTTCGACCATCTATTGACTCCGGAAGCTCAAGATAGCTTCGGTTGACGAATTACCTTGAGTTCCTCGATTACTTCATTTCTTATATTAGAACATGAAATTGAAGCTTACTCGTTGATTTCAAAAGCATTTGAGCTCATAACCTCGATTGAAGTCTGTTTTGCTTAATCGAGAAGAAAACCACTATAACTGACTTAAAACTCAATGATTCTCGTACGTACTTCAATCTATTGATATATTGGATTGAAATAGAGGTTATTCATGAAGAGCGCATCGAATTCGAGATCGTTCGACCATCTGTTGACTCCGGAAGCTCAAGATAGCTTCGGTTTACCATTAACCTTACGTTCTTCGATTTTGGTAGTTCAAACTGTGCTTTCCAAGCCTTTATCATGCTCTATTACTTCATTTCTTATATTAGAACATGAAATTGAAGCTTACTCGTTGATTTTAAAAGCATTTGAGCTCATAATCTCGATTGAAGTCTCTTTTGCTTAATCGAGAAGAAAACCACTATAACTGACTTAAAACTCAATGATTCTCGTACGTACTTCAACAGATTGATATATTGTATTGTATTAGAAGTTATTCATGAAGAGCGCATCTAATTCGAGGTCGTTCGACCATCTGTTGACTCCGGAAGCTCAAGATAACATCGGTTGACCGATTACCTTACGTTCTTCAATTTTGGTAGTTCAAACCGTGCTTTCCAAGCCTTTATCATGCTCGATTACTTCATTTCTTATATTAGAACACGAAATTGAAGCTTACTTGTTGATTTCAAAAGCATTTGAGCTCATAACCTCGATTGAAGTCTCTTTTGCTTAATCGAGAAGAAAACCACTATAACTGACTTAAAACTCAATGATTCTCGTACGTACTTCAACCGATTGATATATTGTATTGAATTAGAGGTTATTCATGAAGAGCGCATCGAATTTGAGGTCGTTCGACCATCTGTTGACTCCGAAAGCTCAAGATAGCTTCGGTAGACTGATTACCTTACGTTCTTCGATTTTTTTGTAGTTCAAACCGTGTTTTCCATGCCTATGTAGTGCTCTATTACTTCATTTCTTATATTAGAACATGGAATTGAAGCTTACTCGTTGATTTCATAAGCATTTGAGCTCATAACCTCGATTGAAATCTCTTTTGCTTAATCGAGAAGAAAACCACTATAACTGACTTAAAACTCAATGATTCTCGTACGTATTTCAACAGATTTATATATTGTATTGAATTAGAGGTTATTCATGAAGAGCACATCGAATTCGAGGTAGTTCGACCATCTGTTGACTCCGAAAGCTCAAGATTGCTTCGGTTGAGCTATTACCTTACATTCTTCGATTTTGGTAGTTCAAACTGTGCTTTCCAAGCCTTTATCTTGCTTGATTACTTCATTTCATGTATTATAACATGAAATTGAAGCTTACTCGTTTATTTAAAAAGCATTTTAGCTGATAACCTCGATTGTAGTCTCTTTTGCATAATCGAGAAGAAAACCACTATAACTGTCTTAAAACTCAATGATTCTCGTACGTACTTTAACCGATTGATATATAGTATTGAATTAGAGGTTATTCATGAAGAGTGCATCAAATTTGAGGTTGTTCGACCATCTATTGACTCCGGAAGCTCAAGATAGCTTCGGTTGACGAATTACCTTACGTTCTTCGATTTTGGTAGTTCAAACCGTGCTTTCAAAGCCTTTATCATGCTCGATTACATCATTTCTTATATTAGAACATGAAATTGAAGCTTACTCATTGATTTAAAAAGCTTTTGAGCTTATAACCTCAATTGAAGTCCCTTTTGCTTAATCGAGAAGAAAACCACTATAACTGACTTAAAACTCAATGATTCTCGTACGTACTTCAATAGATTGACATATTGTATTGAATTAGTGGTTAGTCATGAAGAGCGCATCGAATTCGAGGTCGTTCGACCATATGTTGACTCCGGAAGCTCAAGATAGCTTCGGTTGACCGATTACCTTGCGTTCTTCGATTTTTGTAGTTAAAACCGTGCTTTCCAAGCCTTTATCATGCTCGATTACTTCATTTCTTGTATTAGAACATGAAATTGAAGCTTACTCGTTTATTTCAAAAGCATTTGAGCTGATAACCTCGATTGAAGTCCCTTTTGCTTAATCGAGAAGAAAACCACTATAACTGACTTAAAACTCAATGATTCTCGTACGTACTTCAATAGATTGACATATTGTATTGAATTAGTGGTTATTCATGAAGAGCGCATCGAATTCGAGGTCGTTCGACCATATGTTGACTCCAGAAGCTCAAGATAGCTTCGGTTGACCGATTACCTTGCGTTCTTCGATTTTTGTAGTTCAAACCGTGCTTTCCAAGCCTTTATCATGCTTGATTACTTCATTTCTTATATTAGAACATGAAATTGAAGCTTACACATTGATTTCAAAAGCATTTGAGCGCATAATCTCGATTGAAGTCTCTTTTGCTTAATCGAGAAGAAAACCACTATAACAGACTAAAAACACAATGATTCTCGTATGCACTTCTACCGATTGATATATTGTATTGAATTAGAAGTTATTCATGAAGAGCGCATCAAATTCGAGGTCGTTCGACCATCTATTGACTCCGATAGCTCAAGATAGCTTCAGTTGACTGATTACCTTACGTTCTTCAATTTTGGTAGTTCAAACTGTGCTTTCCAAGCCTTTATCACGCTCGATTACATCTTTTCTTATATTAGAACATGAAATTGAAACTTACTCGTTGATTTCAAAAGCATTTGAGCTCATAACCTCGATTGAAATCTCTTTTGCTTAATCCAGAAGAAAACCACAATAACTGACTTAAAACTCAATGATTCTCGTACGTACTTCAACCTATTGATATATTGTATTGAAATAGAGGTTATTCATGAAGAGCGCATTGAATTCTTGGTCGTTCGACCATCTGTTGACTCCAGAAGGTCAAGATAGCTTCGGTTTACCATTAACCTTACGTTCTTCGATTTTGGTAGTTCAAACTGTTCTTTCCAAGCCTTTATCATGCTCTATTACTTCATTTCTTATATTAGAACATGAAATTGAAGCTTACTCGTTGATTTCAAATGCATTTGAGCTCATAATCTCGATTGAAGTCTCTTTTGCTTAATCGAGAAGAAAACCACTATAACAGACTTAAAACTCAATGATTCTCGTACGTACTTTAACCGATTGATATATAGTATTGAATTAGAGGTTATTCATGAAGAGTGCATCAAATTCGAGGTCGTTCGACCATCTATTGACTCCGGAAGCTCAAGATAGCTTCGGTTGACGAATTACCTTGAGTTCCTCGATTACTTCATTTCTTATATTAGAACATGAAATTGAAGCTTACTCGTTGATTTCAAAAGCATTTGAGCTCATAACCTCGATTGAAGTCTGTTTTGCTTAATCGAGAAGAAAACCACTATAACTGACTTAAAACTCAATGATTCTCGTACGTACTTCAATCTATTGATATATTGGTTTGAAATAGAGGTTATTCATGAAGAGCGCATCGAATTCGAGATCGTTCGACCATCTGTTGACTCCGGAAGCTCAAGATAGCTTCGGTTTACCATTAACCTTACGTTCTTCGATTTTGGTAGTTCAAACTGTGCTTTCCAAGCCTTTATCATGCTCTATTACTTCATTTCTTATATTAGAACATGAAATTGAAGCTTACTCGTTGATTTTAAAAGCATTTGAGCTCATAATCTCGATTGAAGTCTCTTTTGCTTAATCGAGAAGAAAACCACTATAACAGACTAAAAACACAATGATTCTCGTATGCACTTCTACCGATTGATATATTGTATTGAATTAGAAGTTATTCATGAAGAGCGCATCAAATTCGAGGTCGTTCGACCATCTATTGACTCCGGAAGCTCAAGATAGCTTCGGTTGACCGATTACCTTACGTTCTTCAATTTTGGTAGTTCAAACTGTGCTTTCCAAGCCTTTATCACGCTCGATTACTTCATTTCTTATATTAGAACATGAAATTGAAGCTTACTCGTTGATTTCAAAAGCATTTGAGCTCATAACCTCGATTGAAGTCTGTTTTGCTTAATCGAGAAGAAAACCACTATAACTGACTTAAAACTCAATGATTCTCGTACGTACTTCAACCGATTGATATATTGTATTGAATTAGAGGTTATTCATGAAGAGCGCATCGAATTCGAGGTCGTTCGACCATCTGTTGACTCCGAAAGCTCAAGATAGCTTCGGTTTACCATTAACCTTACGTTCTTCGATTTTGGTAGTTCAAACTGTTCTTTCCAAGCCTTTATCATGCTCTATTACTTCATTTCTTATATTAGAACATGAAATTGAAGCTTACTCGTTGATTTCAAATGCATTTGAGCTCATAATCTCGATTGAAGTCTCTTTTGCTTAATCGAGAAGAAAACCACTATAACAGACTTAAAACTCAATGATTCTCGTACGTACTTTAACCGATTGATATATAGTATTGAATTAGAGGTTATTCATGAAGAGTGCATCAAATTCGAGGTCGTTCGACCATCTATTGACTCCGGAAGCTCAAGATAGCTTCGGTTGACGAATTACCTTGAGTTCCTCGATTACTTCATTTCTTATATTAGAACATGAAATTGAAGCTTACTCGTTGATTTCAAAAGCATTTGAGCTCATAACCTCGATTGAAGTCTGTTTTGCTTAATCGAGAAGAAAACCACTATAACTGACTTAAAACTCAATGATTCTCGTACGTACTTCAATCTATTGATATATTGGATTGAAATAGAGGTTATTCATGAAGAGCGCATCGAATTCGAGATCGTTCGACCATCTGTTGACTCCGGAAGCTCAAGATAGCTTCGATTGAAGTCTCTTTTGCTTAATCGAGAAGAAAACCACTATAACTGACTTAAAACTCAATGATTCTCGTACGTACTTCAACCGATTGATATATTGTATTGAATTAGAGGTTATTCATGAAGAGCGCATCGAATTCGAGGTCGTTCTACCATCTGTTGACTCCGAAAGCTCAAGATAGCTTCGGTAGACTGATTACCTTACGTTCTTCAATTTTTTTGTAGTTCAAACCGTGTTTTCCATGCCTATGTAGTGCTCTATTACTTCATTTCTTATATTAGAACATGGAATTGAAGCTTACTCGTTGATTTCATAAGCATTTGAGCTCATAACCTCGATTGAAATCTCTTTTGCTTAATCGAGAAGAAAACCACTATAACTGACTTAAAACTCAATGATTCTCGTACGTATTTCAACAGATTTATATATTGTATTGAATTAGAGGTTATTCATGAAGAGCACATCGAATTCGAGGTAGTTCGACCATCTGTTGACTCCGAAAGCTCAAGATTGCTTCGGTTGAGCTATTACCTTACATTCTTCGATTTTGGTAGTTCAAACTGTGCTTTCCAAGCCTTTATCTTGCTTGATTACTTCATTTCATGTATTATAACATGAAATTGAAGCTTACTCGTTTATTTAAAAAGCATTTTAGCTGATAACCTCGATTGTAGTCTCTTTTGCATAATCGAGAAGAAAACCACTATAACTGTCTTAAAACTCAATGATTCTCGTACGTACTTTAACCGATTGATATATAGTATTGAATTAGAGGTTATTCATGAAGAGTGCATCAAATTTGAGGTTGTTCGACCATCTATTGACTCCGGAAGCTCAAGATAGCTTCGGTTGACGAATTACCTTACGTTCTTCGATTTTGGTAGTTCAAACCGTGCTTTCAAAGCCTTTATCATGCTCGATTACATCATTTCTTATATTAGAACATGAAATTGAAGCTTACTCATTGATTTAAAAAGCTTTTGAGCTTATAACCTCAATTGAAGTCCCTTTTGCTTAATCGAGAAGAAAACCACTATAACTGACTTAAAACTCAATGATTCTCGTACGTACTTCAATAGATTGACATATTGTATTGAATTAGTGGTTATTCATGAAGAGCGCATCGAATTCGAGGTCGTTCGACCATATGTTGACTCCGGAAGCTCAAGATAGCTTCGGTTGACCGATTACCTTGCGTTCTTCGATTTTTGTAGTTAAAACCGTGCTTTCCAAGCCTTTATCATGCTCGATTACTTCATTTCTTGTATTAGAACATGAAATTGAAGCTTACTCGTTTATTTCAAAAGCATTTGAGCTGATAACCTCGATTGAAGTCCCTTTTGCTTAATCGAGAAGAAAACCACTATAACTGACTTAAAACTCAATGATTCTCGTACGTACTTCAATAGATTGACATATTGTATTGAATTAGTGGTTATTCATGAAGAGCGCATCGAATTCGAGGTCGTTCGACCATATGTTGACTCCAGAAGCTCAAGATAGCTTCGGTTGACCGATTACCTTGCGTTCTTCGATTTTTGTAGTTCAAACCGTGCTTTCCAAGCCTTTATCATGCTTGATTACTTCATTTCTTATATTAGAACATGAAATTGAAGCTTACACATTGATTTCAAAAGCATTTGAGCGCATAATCTCGATTGAAGTCTCTTTTGCTTAATCGAGAAGAAAACCACTATAACAGACTAAAAACACAATGATTCTCGTATGCACTTCTACCGATTGATATATTGTATTGAATTAGAAGTTATTCATGAAGAGCGCATCAAATTCGAGGTCGTTCGACCATCTATTGACTCCTATAGCTCAAGATAGCTTCAGTTGACTGATTACCTTACGTTCTTCAATTTTGGTAGTTCAAACTGTGCTTTCCAAGCCTTTATCACGCTCGATTACATCTTTTCTTATATTAGAACATGAAATTGAAACTTACTCGTTGATTTCAAAAGCATTTGAGCTCATAACCTCGATTGAAATCTCTTTTGCTTAATCCAGAAGAAAACCACAATAACTGACTTAAAACTCAATGATTCTCGTACGTACTTCAACCTATTGATATATTGTATTGAAATAGAGGTTATTCATGAAGAGCGCATTGAATTCTAGGTCGTTCGACCATCTGTTGACTCCAGAAGGTCAAGATAGCTTCGGTTTACCATTAACCTTACGTTCTTCGATTTTGGTAGTTCAAACTGTTCTTTCCAAGCCTTTATCATGCTCTATTACTTCATTTCTTATATTAGAACATGAAATTGAAGCTTACTCGTTGATTTCAAATGCATTTGAGCTCATAATCTCGATTGAAGTCTCTTTTGCTTAATCGAGAAGAAAACCACTATAACAGACTTAAAACTCAATGATTCTCGTACGTACTTTAACCGATTGATATATAGTATTGAATTAGAGGTTATTCATGAAGAGTGCATCAAATTCGAGGTCGTTCGACCATCTATTGACTCCGGAAGCTCAAGATAGCTTCGGTTGACGAATTACCTTGAGTTCCTCGATTACTTCATTTCTTATATTAGAACATGAAATTGAAGCTTACTCGTTGATTTCAAAAGCATTTGAGCTCATAACCTCGATTGAAGTCTGTTTTGCTTAATCGAGAAGAAAACCACTATAACT
Organism: Thymus mandschuricus; assembly: GCA_029379335.1. Classification (NCBI taxonomy): domain Eukaryota; kingdom Viridiplantae; phylum Streptophyta; class Magnoliopsida; order Lamiales; family Lamiaceae; genus Thymus; species Thymus mandschuricus. Next base: position 20,666,672 of record CM057083.1, read on the forward strand.
GACTTAAAACTCAATGATTCTCGTACGTACTTCAATCTATTGATATATTGGATTGAAATAGAGGTTATTCATGAAGAGCGCATCGAATTCGAGATCGTTCGACCATCTGTTGACTCCGGAAGCTCAAGATAGCATCGGTTTACCATTAACCTTACGTTCTTCGATTTTGGTAGTTCAAACTGTGCTTTCCAAGCCTTTATCATGCTCTATTACTTCATTTCTTATATTAGAACATGAAATTGAAGCTTACTCGTTGATTTTAAAAGCATTTGAGCTCATAATCTCGATTGAAGTCTCTTTTGCTTAATCGAGAAGAAAACCACTATAACTGACTTAAAACTCAATGATTCTCGTACGTACTTCAACAGATTGATATATTGTATTGTATTAGAAGTTATTCATGAATAGCGCATCTAATTCGAGGTCGTTCGACCATCTGTTGACTCCGGAAGCTCAAGATAACATCGGTTGACCGATTACCTTACGTTCTTCAATTTTGGTAGTTCAAACCGTGCTTTCCAAGCCTTTATCATGCTCGATTACTTCATTTCTTATATTAGAACACGAAATTGAAGCTTACTTGTTGATTTCAAAAGCATTTGAGCTCATAACCTCGATTGAAGTCTCTTTTGCTTAATCGAGAAGAAAACCACTATAACTGACTTAAAACTCAATGATTCTCGTACGTACTTCAACCGATTGATATATTGTATTGAATTAGAGGTTATTCATGAAGAGCGCATCGAATTCGAGGTCGTTCGACCATCTGTTGACTCCGAAAGCTCAAGATAGCTTCGGTAGACTGATTACCTTACGTTCTTCGATTTTTTTGTAGGTCAAACCGTGTTTTCCATGCCTATGTAGTGCTCTATTACTTCATTTCTTATATTAGAACATGGAATTGAAGCTTACTCGTTGATTTCATAAGCATTTGAGCTCATAACCTCGATTGAAATCTCTTTTGCTTAATCGAGAAGAAAACCACTATAACTGACTTAAAACTCAATGATTCTCGTACGTATTTCAACAGATTTATATATTGAATTGAATTAGAGGTTATTCATGAAGAGCACATCGAATTCGAGGTAGTTCGACCATCTGTTGACTCCGAAAGCTCAAGATTGCTTCGGTTGAGCTATTACCTTACATTCTTCGATTTTGGTAGTTCAAACTGTGCTTTCCAAGCCTTTATCTTGCTTGATTACTTCATTTCATGTATTATAACATGAAATTGAAGCTTACTCGTTTATTTAAAAAGCATTTTAGCTAATAACCTCGATTGTAGTCTCTTTTGCATAATCGAGAAGAAAACCACTATAACTGTCTTAAAACTCAATGATTCTCGTACGTACTTTAACCGATTGATATATAGTATTGAATTAGAGGTTATTCATGAAGAGTGCATCAAATTTGAGGTTGTTCGACCATCTATTGACTCCGGAAGCTCAAGATAGCTTCGGTTGACGAATTACCTTACGTTCTTCGATTTTGGTAGTTCAAACCGTGCTTTCAAAGCCTTTATCATGCTCGATTACATCATTTCTTATATTAGAACATGAAATTGAAGCTTACTCATTGATTTAAAAAGCTTTTGAGCTTATAACCTCAATTGAAGTCCCTTTTGCTTAATCGAGAAGAAAACCACTATAACTGACTTAAAACTCAATGATTCTCGTACGTACTTCAATAGATTGACATATTGTATTGAATTAGTGGTTATTCATGAAGAGCGCATCGAATTCGAGGTCGTTCGACCATATGTTGACTCCGGAAGCTCAAGATAGCTTCGGTTGACCGATTACCTTGCGTTCTTCGATTTTTGTAGTTAAAACCGTGCTTTCCAAGCCTTTATCATGCTCGATTACTTAATTTCTTGTATTAGAACATGAAATTGAAGCTTACTCGTTTATTTCAAAAGCATTTGAGCTGATAACCTCGATTGAAGTCCCTTTTGCTTAATCGAGAAGAAAACCACTATAACTGACTTAAAACTCAATGATTCTCGTACGTACTTCAATAGATTGACATATTGTATTGAATTAGTGGTTATTCATGAAGAGCGCATCGAATTCGAGGTCGTTCGACCATATGTTGACTCCAGAAGCTCAAGATAGCTTCGGTTGACCGATTACCTTGCGTTCTTCGATTTTTGTAGTTCAAACCGTGCTTTCCAAGCCTTTATCATGCTTGATTACTTCATTTCTTATATTAGAACATGAAATTGAAGCTTACACATTGATTTCAAAAGCATTTGAGCGCATAATCTCGATTGAAGTCTCTTTTGCTTAATCGAGAAGAAAACCACTATAACAGACTAAAAACACAATGATTCTCGTATGCACTTCTACCGATTGATATATTGTATTGAATTAGAAGTTATTCATGAAGAGCGCATCAAATTCGAGGTCGTTCGACCATCTATTGACTCCGATAGCTCAAGATAGCTTCAATTGACTGATTACCTTACGTTCTTCAATTTTGGTAGTTCAAACTGTGCTTTCCAAGCCTTTATCACGCTCGATTACATCTTTTCTTATATTAGAACATGAAATTGAAACTTACTCGTTGATTTCAAAAGCATTTGAGCTCATAACCTCGATTGAAATCTCTTTTGCTTAATCCAGAAGAAAACCACAATAACTGACTTAAAACTCAATGATTCTCGTACGTACTTCAACCTATTGATATATTGTATTGAAATAGAGGTTATTCATGAAGAGCGCATTGAATTCTAGGTCGTTCGACCATCTGTTGACTCCAGAAGGTCAAGATAGCTTCGGTTTACCATTAACCTTACGTTCTTCGATTTTGGTAGTTCAAACTGTTCTTTCCAAGCCTTTATCATGCTCTATTACTTCATTTCTTATATTAGAACATGAAATTGAAGCTTACTCGTTGATTTCAAATGCATTTGAGCTCATAATCTCGATTGAAGTCTCTTTTGCTTAATCGAGAAGAAAACCACTATAACAGACTTAAAACTCAATGATTCTCGTACGTACTTTAACCGATTGATATATAGTATTGAATTAGAGGTTATTCATGAAGAGTGCATCAAATTCGAGGTCGTTCGACCATCTATTGACTCCGGAAGCTCAAGATAGCTTCGGTTGACGAATTACCTTGAGTTCCTCGATTACTTCATTTCTTATATTAGAACATGAAATTGAAGCTTACTCGTTGATTTCAAAAGCATTTGAGCTCATAACCTCGATTGAAGTCTGTTTTGCTTAATCGAGAAGAAAACCACTATAACTGACTTAAAACTCAATGATTCTCGTACGTACTTCAATCTATTGATATATTGGATTGAAATAGAGGTTATTCATGAAGAGCGCATCGAATTCGAGATCGTTCGACCATCTGTTGACTCCGGAAGCTCAAGATAGCTTCGGTTTACCATTAACCTTACGTTCTTCGATTTTGGTAGTTCAAAGTGTGCTTTCCAAGCCTTTATCATGCTCTATTACTTCATTTCTTATATTAGAACATGAAATTGAAGCATACTCGTTGATTTTAAAAGCATTTGAGCTCATAATCTCGATTGAAGTCTCTTTTGCTTAATCGAGAAGAAAACCACTATAACTGACTTAAAACTCAATGATTCTCGTACGTACTTCAACAGATTGATATATTGTATTGTATTAGAAGTTATTCATGAAGAGCACATCTAATTCGAGGTCGTTCGACCATCTGTTGACTCCGGAAGCTCAAGATAACATCGGTTGACCGATTACCTTACGTTCTTCAATTTTGGTAGTTCAAACCGTGCTTTCCAAGCCTTTATCATGCTCGATTACTTCATTTCTTATATTAGAACACGAAATTGAAGCTTACTTGTTGATTTCAAAAGCATTTGAGCTCATAACCTCGATTGAAGTCTCTTTTGCTTAATCGAGAAGAAAACCACTATAACTGACTTAAAACTCAATGATTCTCGTACGTACTTCAACCGATTGATATATTGTATTGAATTAGAGGTTATTCATGAAGAGCGCATCGAATTCGAGGTCGTTCGACCATCTGTTGACTCCGAAAGCTCAAGATAGCTTCGGTAGACTGATTACCTTACGTTCTTCGATTTTGGAAGTTCAAACCGTGCTTTCCAAGCCATTATCATGCTCGATTACTTCATTTCTTATATTAGAACAAGAAATTGAAGCTTACTCGATGATTTCAAAAGCATTTGAGCTCATAACCTCGATTGAAGTCTCTTTTGCTTGATCGAGAAGAAAACCACTATAACTAACTTAAAACTCAATGATTCTCGTACGTACTTCAACCGATTGATATATTGTATTGAATTAGAGGTTATTCATGAAGAGCGCATCGAATTCGAGGTCATTCGACCATCTGTTGACTCCGGAAGCTCAAGATAGCTTCGGTTGACCGATTACCTTACGTTCTTCAATTTCGGTTGTTCAAATCATGCTTTCCAAGCCTTTATCATGCTAGATTACTTCATTTCTTATATTAGAACATGAAATTGAAGCTTACTTGTTGATTTCAAATGCATTTGAGCTCATAACCTCGATTGAATTCTCTTTTGCTTAATCGAGAAGAAAACCACTATAACTGACTTAAAACTCAATGATTCTCGTACGTACTTCAACCGATTGTTATATTGTATTGAATTAGAGGTTATTCATGAAGAGCGCATCGAATTTGAGGTCGTTCGACCATCTGTTGACTTCGGTAGCTCAAGATAGCTTCAGTTGACCGATTACCATACATTCTTCAATTTTGGTAGTTCAAACCGTGCTTTCCAAGCCTATATCATGCTCGATTACTTCATTTCTTATATTAGAACATGAAATTGAATCTTACTCATTGATTTCGAAAGCATTTGAGCTCATAACCTCGATTGAAGTGTCTTTTGCTTAATCGCGAAGAAAACCACTATAACTGAATTAAAACCCAATGATTCTCGTATGTAGTTCAACCGATTGATATATTGTATTGAATTAGAGGGTATTCATGAAGAGCGCATCGAATTCGAGGTCATTCGACCTCTGTTGACTCCGAAAGCTCCAGATAGCTTCGGTTGACCGATTACCTTACGTTCTTCGATTATGGAAGTTCAAACCGTGCTTTCCAAGCCTTTATCATGCTCGATTACTTCATTTCTTATATTAGAACACGAAATTGAAGCTTACTCATTGATTTCAAAAGCATTTGAGCTCATAACCTCGATTGAAGTCTCTTTTGCTTAATCGAGAAGAAAACCACTATAACTGACATAAAACTCAATGATTCTCGTACGTACTTCAACCGATTGATATATTGTATTGAATTAGAGGTTATTCATGAAGAGCGCATCGAATTCGAGGTCGTTCGACCATCTGTTGACTCCGAAAGCTCAAGATAGCTTCGGTTGACCGATTACCTTATGTTCTTCGATTTTGGAAGTTCAAACCGTGCTTTCCAAGCCTTTATCATGCTCGATTACTTCATTTCTTATATTAGAACAAGAAATTGAAGCTTACTCGATGATTTCAAAAGCATTTGAGCTCATAACCTCGATTGAAGTCTCTTTTGCTTGATCGAGAAGAAAACCACTATAACTAACTTAAAACTCAATGATTCTCGTACGTACTTCAACCGATTGATATATTGTATTGAATTAGAGGTTATTCATGAAGAGCGCATCGAATTTGAGGTCATTCGACCATCTGTTGACTCCGGAAGCTCAAGATAGCTTCGGTTGACCGATTACCTTACGTTCTTCAATTTCGGTTGTTCAAATCATGCTTTCCAAGCCTTTATCATGCTCGATTACTTCATTTCTTATATTAGAACATGAAATTGAAGCGTACTCATTGATTTCCAAAGCATTTGAGCTCATAACCTCGATTGAAGTCTCTTTTGCTTAATCGAGGAGAAAACCACTATAACTGACTTAAAACTCAATGATTCTCGTACGTACTTCAACCGATTGATATATTGTATTGAATTAGAGGTTATTCATGAAGAGCGCATCGAATTCGAGGTCATTCGACCATCTGTTGACTCCGGAAGCTCAAGATAGCTTCGGTTGACCGATTACCTTACGTTCTTCAATTTCGGTTGTTGAAATCATGCTTTCCAAGCCTTTATCATGCTCGATTACTTCATTTCTTATATTAGAACATGAAATTGAAGCGTACTCATTGATTTCCAAAGCATTTGAGCTCATAACCTCGATTGAAGTCTCTTTTGCTTAATCGAGGAGAAAACCACTATAACTGACTTAAAACTCAATGATTCTCGTACGTACTTCAACCGATTGATATATTGTATTGAATTAGAGGTTATTCATGAAGAGCGCATCGAATTCGAGGTCGTTCGACCATCTGTTGACTCCGAAAGCTCAAGATAGCTTCGGTAGACTGATTACCTTACGTTCTTCGATTTTGGAAGTTCAAACCGTGCTTTCCAAGCCATTATCATGCTCGATTACTTCATTTCTTATATTAGAACAAGAAATTGAAGCTTACTCGATGATTTCAAAAGCATTTGAGCTCATAACCTCGATTGAAGTCTCTTTTGCTTGATCGAGAAGAAAACCACTATAACTAACTTAAAACTCAATGATTCTCGTACGTACTTCAACCGATTGATATATTGTATTGAATTAGAGGTTATTCATGAAGAGCGCATCGAATTCGAGGTCATTCGACCATCTGTTGACTCCGGAAGCTCAAGATAGCTTCGGTTGACCGATTACCTTACGTTCTTCAATTTCGGTTGTTCAAATCATGCTTTCCAGGCCTTTATCATGCTAGATTACTTCATTTCTTATATTAGAACATGAAATTGAAGCTTACTTGTTGATTTCAAATGCATTTGAGCTCATAACCTCGATTGAATTCTCTTTTGCTTAATCGAGAAGAAAACCACTATAACTGACTTAAAACTCAATGATTCTCGTACGTACTTCAACCGATTGTTATATTGTATTGAATTAGAGGTTATTCATGAAGAGCGCATCGAATTTGAGGTCGTTCGACCATCTGTTGACTTCGGTAGCTCAAGATAGCTTCAGTTGACCGATTACCATACATTCTTCAATTTTGGTAGTTCAAACCGTGCTTTCCAAGCCTATATCATGCTCGATTACTTCATTTCTTATATTAGAACATGAAATTGAATCTTACTCATTGATTTCGAAAGCATTTGAGCTCATAACCTCGATTGAAGTGTCTTTTGCTTAATCGCGAAGAAAACCACTATAACTGAATTAAAACCCAATGATTCTCGTATGTAGTTCAACCGATTGATATATTGTATTGAATTAGAGGGTATTCATGAAGAGCGCATCGAATTCGAGGTCATTCGACCTCTGTTGACTCCGAAAGCTCCAGATAGCTTCGGTTGACCGATTACCTTACGTTCTTCGATTATGGAAGTTCAAACCGTGCTTTCCAAGCCTTTATCATGCTCGATTACTTCATTTCTTATATTAGAACACGAAATTGAAGCTTACTCATTGATTTCAAAAGCATTTGAGCTCATAACCTCGATTGAAGTCTCTTTTGCTTAATCGAGAAGAAAACCACTATAACTGACATAAAACTCAATGATTCTCGTACGTACTTCAACCGATTGATATATTGTATTGAATTAGAGGTTATTCATGAAGAGCGCATCGAATTCGAGGTCGTTCGACCATCTGTTGACTCCGAAAGCTCAAGATAGCTTCGGTTGACCGATTACCTTATGTTCTTCGATTTTGGAAGTTCAAACCGTGCTTTCCAAGCCTTTATCATGCTCGATTACTTCATTTCTTATATTAGAACAAGAAATTGAAGCTTACTCGATGATTTCAAAAGCATTTGAGCTCATAACCTCGATTGAAGTCTCTTTTGCTTGATCGAGAAGAAAACCACTATAACTAACTTAAAACTCAATGATTCTCGTACGTACTTCAACCGATTGATATATTGTATTGAATTAGAGGTTATTCATGAAGAGCGCATCGAATTTGAGGTCATTCGACCATCTGTTGACTCCGGAAGCTCAAGATAGCTTCGGTTGACCGATTACCTTACGTTCTTCAATTTCGGTTGTTCAAATCATGCTTTCCAAGCCTTTATCATGCTCGATTACTTCATTTCTTATATTAGAACATGAAATTGAAGCGTACTCATTGATTTCCAAAGCATTTGAGCTCATAACCTCGATTGAAGTCTCTTTTGCTTAATCGAGGAGAAAACCACTATAACTGACTTAAAACTCAATGATTCTCGTACGTACTTCAACCGATTGATATATTGTATTGAATTAGAGGTTATTCATGAAGAGCGCATCGAATTCCAGGTCATTCGACCATCTGTTGACTCCGGAAGCTCAAGATAGCTTCGGTTGACCGATTACCTTACGTTCTTCAATTTCGGTTGTTGAAATCATGCTTTCCAAGCCTTTATCATGCTCGATTACTTCATTTCTTATATTAGAACATGAAATTGAAGCGTACTCATTGATTTCCAAAGCATTTGAGCTCATAACCTCGATTGAAGTCTCTTTTGCTTAATCGAGGAGAAAACCACTATAACTGACTTAAAACTCAATGATTCTCGTACGTACTTCAACCGATTGATATATTGTATTGAATTAGAGGTTATTCATGAAGAGCGCATCGAATTCGAGGTCGTTCGACCATCTGTTGACTCCGGAAGCTCAAGATAGCTTCGGTTGACCGATTACCTTACGTTCTTCGATTTTGGAAGTTCAAACCGTGCTTTCCAAGCCTTTATCATGCTCGATTACTTCATTTCTTATATTAGAACAAGAAATTGAAGCTTACTCGATGATTTCAAAAGCATTTGAGCTCATAATCTCGATTGAATTCTCTTTTGCTTGATCGAGAAGAAAACCACTATAACTAACTTAAAACTCAATGATTCCCGTACGTACTTCAACCGATTGAAATATTGTATTGAATTAGAGGTTATTCATGAAGAGCGCATCGAATTCGAGGTCATTCGACCATCTGTTGACTCCGGAAGCTCAAGATAGCTTCGGTTGACCGATTACCTTACGTTCTTCAATTTCGGTTGTTCAAATCATGCTTTCCAAGCCTTTATCATGCTCGATTACTTCATTTCTTATATTAGAACATGAAATTGAAGCTTACTTGTTGATTTCAAAAGCATTTGAGCTCATAACCTCGATTGAATTCTCTTTTGCTTAATCGAAAAGAAAACCACTATAACTGACTTAAAACTCAATGATTCTCGTACGTACTTCAACCGATTGTTATATTGTATTGAATTAGAGGTTATTCATGAAGAGCGCATCGAATTTGAGGTCGTTCGACCATCTGTTGACTCCGGTAGCTCAAGATAGCTTCAGTTGACCGATTACCATACATTCTTCAATTTTGGTAGTTCAAACCGTGCTTTCCAAGCCTATATCATGCTCGATTACTTCATTTCTTATATTAGAACATGAAATTGAAGCTTACTCATTGATTTCGAAAGCATTTGAGCTCATAACCTCGATTGAAGTGTCTTTTGCTTAATCGCGAAGAAAACCACTATAACTGACTTAAAACCCAATGATTCTCGTATGTACTTCAACCGATTGATATATTGTATTGAATTAGAGGGTATTCATGAAGAGCGCATCGAATTCGAGGTCATTCGACCTCTGTTGACTCCGAAAGCTCCAGATAGCTTCGGTTGACCGATTACCTTACGTTCTTCGATTATGGAAGTTCAAACCGTGCTTTCCAAGCCTTTATCATGCTCGATTACTTCATTTCTTATATTAGAACACGAAATTGAAGCTTACTCATTGATTTCAAAAGCATTTGAGCTCATAACCTCGATTGAAGTCTCTTTTGCTTAATCGAGAAGAAAACCACTATAACTGACTTAAAACTCAATGATTCTCGTACGTACTTCAACCGATTGATATATTGTATTGAATTAGAGGTTATTAATGAAGAGCGCATCGAATTCGAGGTCGTTCGACCATCTGTTGACTCCGAAAGCTCAAGATAGCTTCGGTTGACCGATTACCTTATGTTCTTCGATTTTGGAAGTTCAAACCGTGCTTTCCAAGCCTTTATCATGCTCGATTACTTCATTTCTTATATTAGAACAATAAATTGAAGCTTACTCGATGATTTCAAAAGCATTTGAGCTCATAACCTCGATTGAAGTCTCTTTTGCTTGATCGAGAAGAAAACCACTATAACTAACTTAAAACTCAATGATTCTCGTACGTACTTCAACCGATTGATATATTGTATTGAATTAGAGGTTATTCATGAAGAGCGCATCGAATTCGAGGTCATTCGACCAACTGTTGACTCCGGAAGCTCAAGATAGCTTCGGTTGACCGATTACCTTACGTTCTTCAATTTCGGTTGTTCAAATCATGCTTTCCAAGCCTTTATCATGCTCGATTACTTCATTTCTTATATTAGAACATGAAATTGAAGCGTACTCATTGATTTCCAAAGCATTTGAGCTCATAACCTCGATTGAAGTCTCTTTTGCTTAATCGAGGAGAAAACCACTATAACTGACTTAAAACTCAATGATTCTCGTACGTACTTCAACCGATTGATATATTGTTTTGAATTAGAGGTTATTCATGAAGAGCGCATCGAATTCGAGGTCATTCGACCATCTGTTGATTCCGGAAGCTCAAGATAGCTTCGGTTGACCGATTACCTTACGTTCTTCGATTTTGGAAGTTCAAACCGTGCTTTCCAAGCCTTTATCATGCTCGATTACTTCATTTCATGTATTAGAACATGAAATTGAAGCTTACTCGATGATTTCAAAAGCATTTGAGCTCATAACCTCGATTGAAGTCTCTTTTGCTTGATCGAGAAGAAAACCACTATAACTAACTTAAAACTCAATGATTCTCGTACGTACTTCAACCGATTGATATATTGTATTGAATTAGAGGTTATTCATGAAGAGCGCATCGAATTCGAGGTCGTTCGACCATCTGTTGACTCCGGAAGCTCAAGATAACATCGGTTGACCGATTACCTTACGTTCTTCGATTATGGTAGTTCAAACCGTGCTTTTCAAGCCTTTATCATGCTCGATTACTTCATCTCTTATATTAGAACACGAAATTGAAGCTTACTTATTGATTTCAAAAGCATTTGAGCTCATAACCTCGATTGAATTCTCTTTTGCTTAATCGAGAAGAAAACCACTATAACTGACTTAAAACTCAATGATTCTCGTATGTACTTCTACCGATTAATATATTGTATTGAATTAGAGGTTATTCATGAAGAGCGCATCGAATTCGAGGTCGTTCGACCATCTGTTGACTCCGAAAGCTCAAGATAGCTTCGGTTGACCGATTACCTTACGTTCTTCAATTTCGGTAGTTCAAATCATGCTTTCCTAGTCTTTATCATGATCGATTACTTCATTTCTTATATTAGAACATGAAATTGAAGCTTACTTGTTGATTTTAAAAGTATTTGAGCTCATAACCTCGATTATATTCTCTTTTGCTTAATCGAGAAGAAAACCACTATAACTGACTTAAAACTCAATGATTCTCGTACGTACTTCAACAAATTGTTATATTGTATTGAATTAGAGGTTATTAATGAAGAGCGCATCGAATTTGAGGTCTTTCGACCATCTGTGGACTCCGGTAGCTCAAGATAGCTTCGGTTGACCGATTACCATACGTTCTTCAATTCTGGTAGTTCAAACCGTGCTTTCCAAGCCTATATCATGCTCGATTACTTCATTTCTTATATTAGAACATGAAATTGAAGCTTACTCATTGATTTCGAAAGCATTTGAGCTCATAACCTCGATTGAAGTGTCTTTTGCTTAATTGCGAAGAAAACCACTATAACTGACTTAAAACCCAATGATTCTCGTATGTACTTCAACCGATTGATATATTGTATTGAATTAGAGGTTATTCATGAAGAGCGCATCGAATTCGAGGTCGTTCGACCATCTGTTGACTCCGGAAGCTCAAGATAGCTTCAGTTGACCGATTACCTTACGTTCTTCGATTTTGGTAGTTCAAACCGTGTTTTCCAAGCCTTTATCATACTCGATTACTTCATTTCTTATATTAGAACATGAAATTGAAGCTTACTCGATAATTTCAAAAGCATTTGAGCTCATAACCTCGATTGAAGTCTCTTTTGCTTAATCGAGAAGAAAACCACTATAACTGACTTAAAACTCAATGATTCTCGTACGTACTTCAATCGATTGATATATTGTATTGAATTAGAGGCTATTCATGAAGAGCGCATCGAATTCGAGGTTGTTCGACCATCTGTTGACTCCGGAATCTCAAGATAACATCGGTTGACCGATTACCTTACGATCTTCGATTATGGTAGTTCAAACCGTGCTTTCCAAGCCTTTATCATGCTCGATTACTTCATTTATTATATTAGAACACGAAATTGAAGCTTACTTGTTGATTTCAAAAGCATTTGAGCTCATAACCACGATTGAAGTCTATTTTGCTTAATCGAGAAGAAAACCACTATAACTGACTTAAAACTCAATGATTCTCGTACGTACTTCAACCAATTGATATATTGTATTGAATTAGAGGTTATTCCTGAAGAGCGCATCGAATTCGAGGTCGTTCGACCATCTGTTGACTCCGAAAGCTCAAGATAGCTTCGGTTGACCGATTACCTTACGTTCTTCGATTTTGGAAGTTCAAACCGTGCTTTCCAAGCCTTTATCATGCTCGATTACTTCATTTCTTATATTAGAACAAGAAATTGAAGCTTACTCGATGATTTCAAAAGCATTTGAGCTCATAATCTCGATTGAAGTCTCTTTTGCTTGATCGAGAAGAAAACCACTATAACTAACTTAAAACTCAATGATTCTCGTACGTACTTCAACCGATTGAAATATTGTATTGAATTAGAGGTTATTCATGAAGAGCACATCGAATTTGAGGTCATTAGACCATCTGTTGACTCCGGAAGCTCAAGATAGCTTCGGTTGACCGATTACCTTACGTTCTTCAATTTCGGTTGTTCAAATCATGCTTTCCAAGCCTTTATCATGCTCGATTACTTCATTTCTTATATTAGAACATGAAATTGAAGCTTACTTGTTGATTTCAAAAGCATTTGAGCTCATAACCTCGATTGAATTCTCTTTTGCTTAATCGAAAAGAAAACCACTATAACTGACTTAAAACTCAATGATTCTCGTACGTACTTCAACCGATTGTTATATTGTATTGAATTAGAGGTTATTCATGAAGAGCGCATCGAATTTGAGGTCGTTCGACCATCTGTTGACTCCGGTAGCTCAAGATAGCTTCAGTTGACCGATTACCATACATTCTTCAATTTTGGTAGTTCAAACCGTGCTTTCCAAGCCTATATCATGCTCGATTACTTCATTTCTTATATTAGAACATGAAATTGAAGCTTACTCATTGATTTCGAAAGCATTTGAGCTCATAACCTCGATTGAAGTGTCTTTTGCTTAATCGCGAAGAAAACCACTATAACTGACTTAAAACCCAATGATTCTCGTATGTACTTCAACCGATTGATATATTGTATTGAATTAGAGGGTATTCATGAAGAGCGCATCGAATTCGAGGTCATTCGACCTCTGTTGACTCCGAAAGCTCCAGATAGCTTCGGTTGACCGATTACCTTACGTTCTTCGATTATGGAAGTTCAAACCGTGCTTTCCAAGCCTTTATCATGCTCGATTACTTCATTTCTTATATTAGAACACGAAATTGAAGCTTACTCATTGATTTCAAAAGCATTTGAGCTCATAACCTCGATTGAAGTCTCTTTTGCTTGATCGAGAAGAAAACCACTATAACTAACTTAAAACTCAATGATTCTCGTACGTACTTCAACCGATTGATATATTGTATTGAATTAGAGGTTATTCATGAAGAGCGCATCGAATTCGAGGTCGTTCGACCATCTGTTGACTCCGGAATCTCAAGATAACATCGGTTGACCGATTACCTTACGATCTTCGATTATGGTAGTTCAAACCGTGCTTTCCAAGCCTTTATCATGCTCGATTACTTCATTTATTATATTAGAACATGAAATTGAAGCTTACTTGTTGATTTCAAAAGCATTTGAGCTCATAACCACGATTGAAGTCTATTTTGCTTAATCGAGAAGAAAACCACTATAACTGACTTAAAACTCAATGATTCTCGTACGTACTTCAACCAATTGATATATTGTATTGAGTTAGAGGTTATTCCTGAAGAGCGCATCGAATTTGAGGTCGTTCGACCATCTGTTGACTCCGAAAGCTCAAGATAGCTTCGGTTGACCGATTACCTTACGTTCTTCAATTTTGGAAGTTCAAACCGTGCTTTCCAAGCCTTTATCATGCTCGATTACTTCATTTCTTATATTAGAACAAGAAATTGAAGCTTACTCGATGATTTCAAAAGCATTTGAGCTCATAATCTCGATTGAAGTCTCTTTTGCTTGATCGAGAAGAAAACCACTATAACTAACTTAAAACTCAATGATTCTCGTACGTACTTCAACCGATTGAAATATTGTATTGAATTAGAGGTTATTCATGAAGAGCGCATCGAATTTGAGGTTGTTCGACCATCTATTGACTCCGAAAGCTCAAGATAGCATCGGTTGACCGATTACCTTACGTTCTTCGAATTTGGTAGTTCAAACCGTGCTTTCCAAGCCTTTATCATGCTCGATTACTTCATTTCTTATAATAGAACATGAAATTGAAGCTTACTCATTGATTTCAAAAGCATTTGAGCTCATAACCTCGATTGAAGTCTCTTTTGCTTAATCGAGAAGAAAACCACTATAACTGACTTAAAACTCAATGATTCTCTTACGTACTTCAACCGATTGATATATTGTATTGAATTAGAGGTTATTCATGAAGAGCGCATCGAATTCGAGGTTGTTCGACCATCTGTTGACTCCGGAAGCTCAAGATAGCTTCGGTTGACCGATTACCTTACGTTCTTCGATTTTGGAAGTTCAAACCGTGCTTTTCAAGCCTTTATCATGCTCGATTACTTCATTTCTTATATTAGAACATGAAATTGAAGCTTACTTGTTGATTTCAAAAGCATTTGAGCTCATAACCTCGATTGAATTCTCTTTTGCTTAATCGAGAAGAAAACCACTATGAGTGACTTAAAACTCATTGATTCTCGTACGTACTTCAACTGATTGATATATTGTATTGAATTAGAGGTTATTCATGAAGAGCGCATCGAATTCGAGGTCGTTCGACCATCTGTTGACTCCGAAAGCTCAAGATAGCATCGGTTGACCGATTACCTTACGTTCTTCAATTTCGGTAGTTCAAATCATGCTTTCCAAGTCTTTATCATCCTCGATTACTTCATTTCTTATATTAGAACATGAAATTGAAGCTTACTTGTTGATTTCAAAAGCATTTGAGCTCATAACCTCGATTGAATTCTCTTTTGCTTAATCGAGAAGAAAACCACTATAACTGACTTAAAACTCAATGATTCTCGTACGTACTTCAACAAATTGTTATATTTTATTGAATTAGAGGTTATTCATGAAGAGCGCATCGAATTTGAGGTCTTTCGACCATCTGTTGACTCCGGTAGCTCAAGATAGCTTCGGTTGACCGATTACCATACGTTCTTCAATACTGGTAGTTCAAACCGTGCTTTCCAAGCCTATATCATGCTCGATTACTTCATTTCTTATATTAGAACATGAAATTGAAGATTACTCATTGATTTCGAAAGCATTTGAGCTCATAACATCGATTGAAGTGTCTTTTGCTTAATTGCGATGAAAACCACTATAACTGACTTAAAACCCAATGATTCTCGTATGTACTTCAACCGATTGATATATTGTATTGAATTAGAGGTTATTCATGAAGAGCGCATCGAATTCGAGGTCATTCGACCATCGGTTGACTCCGAAAGCTCAAGATAGCTTCGGTTGACCGATTACCTTACGTTCTTCGATTTTGGAAGTTCAAACCGTGCTTTCCAAGCCTTTATCATGCTCGATTACTTCATTTCTTATATTAGAACAAGAAATTGAAGCTTACTCATTGATTTCAAAAGCATTTGAGCTCATAACCTCGATTGAAGTCTCTTTTGCTTAATCGAGAAGAAAACCACTATAACTGACTTAAAACTCAATGATTCTCTTACGTACTTCAACCGATTGATATATTGTATTGAATTAGAGGTTATTCATGAAGAGCGCATCGAATTCGAGGTCATTCGACCTCTGTTGACTCCGAAAGCTCCAGATAGCTTCGGTTGACCGATTACCTTACGTTCTTCGATTATGGAAGTTCAAACCGTGCTTTCCAAGCCTTTATCATGCTCGATTACTTCATTTCTTATATTAGAACACGAAATTGAAGCTTACTCATTGATTTCAAAAGCATTTGAGCTCATAACCTCGATTGAAGTCTCTTTTGCTTAATCGAGAAGAAAACCACTATAACTGATATAAAACTCAATGATTCTCGTACGTATTTCAACCAATTGATATATTGTATTGAATTAGAGGTTATTCATGAAGAGCGCATCGAATTCGAGGTCGTTCGACCATCTGTTGACTCCGGAAGCTCAAGATAGCTTCGGTTGACCGATTACCTTACGTTCTTCGAATTTGGTAGTTCAAACCGTGTTTTCCAAGCCTTTATCATGCTCGATTACTTCATTTCTTATATTAGAACATGAAATTGAAGCTTACTTGTTGATTTCAAAAGCATTTGAGCTCATAACCTCGATTGAAGTCTCTTTTGCTTAATCGAGAAGAAAACCACTATAACTGACTTAAAACTCAATGATTCTCGTACGTACTTCAACCGATTGATATATTGTATTGAATTAGAGGCTATTCATGAAGAGCGCATCGAATTCGAGGTTGTTCGACCATCTGTTGACTCCGGAATCTCAAGATAACATCGGTTGACCGATTACCTTACGATCTTCGATTATGGTAGTTCAAACCGTGCTTTCCAAGCCTTTATCATGCTCGATTACTTCATTTATTATATTAGAACACGAAATTGAAGCTTACTTGTTGATTTCATAAGCATTTGAGCTCATAACCACGATTGAAGTCTATTTTGCTTAATCGAGAAGAAAACCACTATAACTGACTTAAAACTCAATGATTCTCGTACGTACTTCAACCAATTGATATATTGTATTGAATTAGAGGTTATTCCTGAAGAGCGCATCGAATTCGAGGTCGTTCGACCATCTGTTGACTCCGAAAGCTCAAGATAGCTTCGGTTGACCGATTACCTTACGTTCTTCGATTTTGGAAGTTCAAACCGTGCTTTCCAAGCCTTTATCATGCTCGATTACTTCATTTCTTATATTAGAACAAGAAATTGAAGCTTACTCGATGATTTCAAAAGCATTTGAGCTCATAATCTCGATTGAAGTCTCTTTTGCTTGATCGAGAAGAAAACCACTATAACTAACTTAAAACTCAATGATTCTCGTACGTACTTCAACCGATTGAAATATTGTATTGAATTAGAGGTTATTCATGAAGAGCACATCGAATTTGAGGTCATTCGACCATCTGTTGACTCCGGAAGCTCAAGATAGCTTCGGTTGACCGATTACCTTACGTTCGTCAATTTCGGTTGTTCAAATCATGCTTTCCAAGCCTTTATCATGCTCGATTACTTCATTTCTTATATTAGAACATGAAATTGAAGCTTACTTGTTGATTTCAAAAGCATTTGAGCTCATAACCTCGATTGAATTCTCTTTTGCTTAATCGAAAAGAAAACCACTATAACTGACTTAAAACTCAATGATTCTCGTACGTACTTCAACCGATTGTTATATTTTATTGAATTAGAGGTTATTCATGAAGAGCGCATCGAATTTGAGGTCGTTCGTGATACGATCCTCGATGACCGAATGGTAACGCACGCGGAAGAAAACAAAACTAACTAACGAATGGAAATCCCAATACGCAAAGGACTAAACCCTCCTAAGTACTATAGATAAACCGAAGTCTCTATAACCCAAAGAAATGGTCGCCTAGCCACACGGGGACGATGAATGACACACAACGAGGTTTGATTTACTCGCTGATTCGCCGGATAATGAATTCGTCTTGGAATAATCAAGAGGAATTCGAAAACTCTCAAGAGAGAATAAACTCACAATAATATTAATGATCAAAGCTAATTAATTTTCGTCCACAAAGAGCCCCTTATATAGGGAGGCAAATAAAACCATCTAAACCTAATCTAACTAGGAAATAACTGACCCAAAGTCATTGGCATGGCCCAACCCATTAACCAACATGATAAAAACCCAAAAACAAGTCTTTTAAGGCCCAAAAACGTGGCCTGAACCAAAACATACGAAAATTAAAACTAAAATAAAGTCTTCACTCTTCATCCCATATCATCAATAATTCTGGGCCTCCGGGCTTCGAACCATGACTTACGGGCTCCATCATTCCCCTCCTCTTGAAGAGGATTTGTCCTCAAATCCTGGCCGCCTCCTCCGTCAAAAGGAAAGAAATTATGCTTCTTCTTCGTCTCATCGAGCAGCATGGACTCCAACTCTTTCTTCCCCTCCAACTCAATTTGATGTTCACTTCTTTTAATTGATAATATGTCACGCCATGTATCTTTAGAAGAAACATCATTGTATGCCTGCACAAATGTATAAGTAAAAGGAAATAGACAATCAAGAGACGAAAATTGCCATTGTTCCACTTCGCCTCCATGGACTTCTTCTCCTCATTCACGATCCACTCCAAAGCACTACTCTGATCAAGTAGAGATTCATGCATCAATCCATTCTCGTTTGTCTCTACTTTCTCTTCCTTGGACTTCACCATCTCCACCTCCTTTGACAGTTGCATTTGATCATCCTCATCCACTTGCGTTGGAGTAAGAGAAACAAACGACACTTCATCCTCGACATGAATGATGTTCTCTTGCTGCTCTCCATCGCACTCCTCATTTTGCACACTCTGATCAATATCATCAAATAAACTAAGAAGTGGTCCAGGAGGTGCTTCGATTTCTTCTACCTCCTCATTCAGTTCTTCCACATCATCTCGAACCGGAGTGAACGTACTCTTAGCATCTGACCTTGGCTTCACAAATGGACGTATGTACTCCTTCGGCTCCTCTTCTTTCTCCCAAAAGCTTCTCTTCAAATATGAAACAGTAGTAGCTTGGGACTGCCTCCAACTATTTTGATTCCCACGATAGAATTGGAAAGGTGCAAAATGTTTCCTCATCACCGCCTTCATCTCTTTCCAAGTTATGATTGGCTCCACTCCATTCCTCCTTCTACTCTTAGCCAATCGATCCCACCAAGTTAGAGCATAGTCCGATAACAACCTGGATGCCAAGTTCACCTTCTTGAACTCAGAATAGTTATGATGACAAAAAGCTATCTCCATATTTCTCTCCCATTGAAGATACAACTCTGGATCATATTTCCCTTGAAAGTAGGTAATGTCCACTTCTTCGTCCTCACCAAGATGACCACGTTGGTTATATTGTCGGACTTTTTCTTTGTAACGACCTCCACTCTTCGAACAAATTAACACCGACTCAGACCTCATCTCCTCGCCCCATTGTTTCACCATCGCCTCTATCATGGATTTCGTTTGTGAATCAAGCTCTTCATCCGACATACCTGCAAAAGGTTAGTAAAATAGGATCCTCACTACCTCACAATCACTCGTGTATCCCTCAATACGGTTCACACTCAGCACTCGTGTATCGCTCAATAGTAATGGCTTTTACCCTCTAATAATCTCACCTCTCTTGCCTTTTTCCACTCAATTCTCTCTTAAGAAGCTCAAATTCCCTTAATCTACCACAGAAATCACTATTAACGAATCAAGAGTACTGAAATTAGGAAGGAAGGATGATCGGACTAAGAAAACCCTAAACCGAGACACGAAAAAAGACACGAAAATTTCACCGAAAACTTCAGCGGACGATTTGACCCTTTAAACGACCTTTTTTTGCAAAAATACTGGACCGATTCCGACATAGTCGGAACCACCGTATAGATCTTTTCGAGAGCTTTCCGAAAAGGTATTATGGAGCAAAATCGGAGTTCGTATGCAAAAGTTATGGCCGTTTTAGTGCTGGCCGACGAAAAACACGAGAAAAAGACGAAAACACACCGAAACGAATATATAACTGATATCCCAATGAAGAAACACGTAATAACCAACTCAGAAAACACAGTGACACACTAGGGCTTCGAATATATCCTTTTTTTTTTTTTTTTTTTTTTTTCGAAACTTTTTTTTTGATCGAAACTTTTGCCCCTAATATGTCACGACAACGTGTAGAAGACCCACCTAAGACGTGTTATATAATATAAGGTATGGGATTTATATTCTGGGTATGTTTCCTATTCTTATAAGGAAAGAAATCTTCTACTCCTTAATGACCAAGAAAACAACTTTGACTAGGTATCAAAACGAATCTGAATACTTGACACGAAAGAAAAGCTACAAAGAACGATTTTGACGACTCTATGAATCACAGATACGAAATTATTATTATTTTTTTTTTTTGACACAGAAACGACTCGAACGAAGAAACAGGACAAGACACGAAAAGAACGACACAAAGACACGAACGGAAATTCAAGACGAGACGAAAGCAACACAAAACACGAAATTCAAGACGAAAAGGATGATAGAACCTGGATGACGTAAACCTGGCTCTGGTGCCAAATGATACGATCCTCGATGACCGAATGGTAACGCACGCGGAAGAAAACAAAACTAACTAACGAATGGAAATCCGAATACGTCAAAGGACTAAACCCTCCTAAGTACTATAGATAAACCGAAGTCTCTATAACCCAAAGAAACGGTCGCCTAGCCACACGGGGACGATGAATGACACACAACGAGGTTTGATTTACTCGCTGATTCGCCGGATAATGAATTCGTCTTGGAATAATCAAGAGGAATTCGAAAACTCTCAAGAGAGAATAAACTCACAATAATATTAATGATCAAAGCTAATTAATTTTCGTCCACAAAGAGCCCCTTATATAGGGAGGCAAATAAAACCATCTAAACCTAATCTAACTAGGAAATAACTAACCCAAAGTCATTGGCATGGCCCAACCCATTAACCAACATGATAAAAACCCAAAAACAAGTCTTTTAAGGCCCAAAAACGTGGCCTGAACCAAAACATACGAAAATTAAAACTAAAATAAAGTCTTCACTCTTCATCCCATATCATCAATAATTCTGGGCCTCCGGGCTTCGAACCATGACTTACGGGCTCCATCAGTTCGACCATCTGTTGACTCCGGTAGCTCAAGATAGCTTCAGTTGACCGATTACCATACATTCTTCAATTTTGGTAGTTCAAACCGTGCTTTCCAAGCCTATATCATGCTCGATTACTTCATTTCTTATATTAGAACATGAAATTGAAGCTTACTCATTGATTTCGAAAGCATTTGAGCTCATAACCTCGATTGAAGTGTCTTTTGCTTAATCGCGAAGAAAACCACTATAACTGACTTAAAACCCAATGATTCTCGTATGTACTTCAACCGATTGATATATTGTATTGAATTAGAGGGTATTCATGAAGAGCGCATCGAATTCGAGGTCATTCGACCTCTGTTGACTCCGAAAGCTCCAGATAGCTTCGGTTGACCGATTACCTTACGTTCTTCGATTATGGAAGTTCAAACAGTGCTTTCCAAGCCTTTATCATGCTCGATTACTTCATTTCTTATATTAGAACACGAAATTGAAGCTTACTCATTGATTTCAAAAGCATTTGAGCTCATAACCTCGATTGAAGTCTCTTTTGCTTGATCGAGAAGAAAACCACTATAACTAACTTAAAACTCAATGATTCTCGTACGTACTTCAACCGATTGATATATTGTATTGAATTAGAGGTTATTCATGAAGAGCGCATCGAATTCGAGGTCGTTCGACCATCTGTTGACTCCGGAATCTCAAGATAACATCGGTTGACCGATTACCTTACGATCTTCGATTATGGTAGTTCAAACCGTGCTTTCCAAGCCTTTATCATGCTCGATTACTTCATTTATTATATTAGAACACGAAATTGAAGCTTACTTGTTGATTTCAAAAGCATTTGAGCTCATAACCACGATTGAAGTCTATTTTGCTTAATCGAGAAGAAAACCACTATAACTGACTTAAAACTCAATGATTCTCGTACGTACTTCAACCAATTGATATATTGTATTGAGTTAGATGTTATTCCTGAAGAGCGCATCGAATTCGAGGTCGTTCGACCATCTGTTGACTCCGAAAGCTCAAGATAGCTTCGGTTGACCGATTACCTTACGTTCTTCGATTTTGGAAGTTCAAACCGTGCTTTCCAAGCCTTTATCATGCTCGATTACTTCATTTCTTATATTAGAACAAGAAATTGAAGCTTACTCGATGATTTCAAAAGCATTTGAGCTCATAATCTCGATTGAAGTCTCTTTTGCTTGATCGAGAAGAAAACCACTATAACTAACTTAAAACTCAATGATTCTCGTACGTACTTCAACCGATTGAAATATTGTATTGAATTAGAGGTTATTCATGAAGAGCGCATCGAATTTGAGGTTGTTCGACCATCTATTGACTCCGAAAGCTCAACATACCATCGGTTGACCGATTACCTTACGTTCTTCGAATTTGGTAGTTCAAACCGTGCTTTCCAAGCCTTTATCATGCTCGATTACTTCATTTCTTATAATAGAACATGAAATTGAAGCTTACTCATTGATTTCAAAAGCATTTGAGCTCATAACCTCGATTGAAGTCTCTTTTGCTTAATCGAGAAGAAAACCACTATAACTGACTTAAAACTCAATGATTCTCTTACGTACTTCAACCGATTGATATATTGTATTGAATTAGAGGTTATTCATGAAGAGCGCATCGAATTCGAGGTTGTTCGACCATCTGTTGACTCCGGAAGCTCAAGATAGCTTCGGTTGACCGATTACCTTACGTTCTTCGATTTTGGAAGTTCAAACCGTGCTTTTCAAGCCTTTATCATGCTCGATTACTTCATTTCTTATATTAGAACATGAAATTGAAGCTTACTTGTTGATTTCAAAAGCATTTGAGCTCATAACCTCGATTGAATTCTCTTTTGCTTAATCGAGAAGAAAACCACTATGAGTGACTTAAAACTCATTGATTCTCGTACGTACTTCAACCGATTGATATATTGTATTGAATTAGAGGTTATTCATGAAGAGCGCATCGAATTCGAGGTCGTTCGACCATCTGTTGACTCCGAAAGCTCAAGATAGCATCGGTTGACCGATTACCTTACGTTCTTCAATTTCGGTAGTTCAAATCATGCTTTCCAAGTCTTTATCATGCTCGATTACTTCATTTCTTATATTAGAACATGAAATTGAAGCTTACTTGTTGATTTCAAAAGCATTTGAGCTCATAACCTCGATTGAATTCTCTTTTACTTAATCGAGAAGAAAACCACTATAACTGACATAAAACTCAATGATTCTCGTACGTACTTCAACAAATTTTTATATTGTATTGAATTAGAGGTTATTCATGAAGAGCGCATCGAATTTGAGGTCTTTCGACCATCTGTTGACTCCGGTAGCTCAAGATAGCTTCGGTTGACCGATTACCATACGTTCTTCAATTCTGGTAGTTCAAACCGTGCTTTCCAAGCCTATATCATGCTCGATTACTTCATTTCTTATATTAGAACATGAAATTGAAGCTTACTCATTGATTTCGAAAGCATTTGAGCTCATAACCTCGATTGAAGTGTCTTTTGCTTAATTGCGATGAAAACCACTATAACTGACTTAAAACCCAATGATTCTCGTATGTACTTCAACCGATTGAAATAATGTATTGAATTAGAGGTTATTCATGAAGAGCGCATCGAATTTGAGGTTGTTCGACCATCTATTGACTCCGAAAGCTCAAGATAGCATCGGTTGACCGATTACCTTACGTTCTTCGAATTTGGTAGTTCAAACCGTGCTTTCCAAGCCTTTATCATGCTCGATTACTTCATTTCTTATAATAGAACATGAAATTGAAGATTACTCATTGATTTCAAAAGCATTTGAGCTCATAACCTCGATTGAAGTCTCTTTTGCTTAATCGAGAAGAAAACCACTATAACTGACTTAAAACTCAATGATTCTCTTACGTACTTCAACCGATTGATATATTGTATTGAATTAGAGGTTATTCATGAAGAGCGCATCGAATTCGAGGTTGTTCGACCATCTGTTGACTCCGGAAGCTCAAGATAGCTTCGGTTGACCGATTACCTTACGTTCTTCGAATTTGGTAGTTCAAACCGTGTTTTCCAAGCCTTTATCATGCTCGATTACTTCATTTCTTATATTAGAACATGAAATTGAAGTTTACTCGATAATTTCAAAAGCATTTGAGCTCATAACCTCGATTGAAGTCTCTTTTGCTTAATCGAGAAGAAAACCACTATAACTGACTTAAAACTCAATGATTCTCGTACGTACTTCAACCGATTGATATATTGTAAGGCTATTCATGAAGAGCGCATCGAATTCGAGGTTGTTCGACCATCTGTTGACTCCGGAATCTCAAGATAACATCGGTTGACCGATTACCTTACGATCTTCGATTATGGTAGTTCAAACCGTGCTTTCCAAGCCTTTATCATGCTCGATTACTTCATTTATTATATTAGAACACGAAATTGAAGCTTACTTGTTGATTTCAAAAGCATTTGAGCTCATAACCACGATTGAAGTCTATTTTGCGTAATCGAGAAGAAAACCACTATAACTGACTTAAAACTCAATGATTCTCGTACGTACTTCAACCAATTGATATATTGTATTGAATTAGAGGTTATTCCTGAAGAGCGCATCGAATTCGAGGTCGTTCGACCATCTGTTGACTCCGAAAGCTCAAGATAGCTTCGGTTGACCGATTACCTTACGTTCTTCAATTTTGGAAGTTCAAACCGTGCTTTCCAAGCCTTTATCATGCTCGATTACTTCATTTCTTATATTAGAACAAGAAATTGAAGCTTACGCGATGATTTCAAAAGCATTTGAGCTCATAATCTCGATTGAAGTCTCTTTTGCTTGATCGAGAAGAAAACCACTATAACTAACTTAAAACTCAATGATTCTCGTACGTACTTCAACCGATTGAAATATTGTATCGAATTAGAGGTTATTCATGAAGAGCACATCGAATTTCAGGTCATTCGACCATCTGTTGACTCCGGAAGCTCAAGATAGCTTCGGTTGACCGATTACCTTACGTTCTTCAATTTCGGTTGTTCAAATCATACTTTCCAAGCCTTCATCATGCTCGATTACTTCATTTCTTATATTAGAACATGAAATTGAAGCTTACTTGTTGATTTCAAAAGCATTTGAGCTCATAACCTCGATTGAATTCTCTTTTGCTTAATCGAAAAGAAAACCACTATAACTGACTTAAAACTCAATGATTCTCGTACGTACTTCAACCGATTGTTATATTGTATTGAATTAGAGGTTATTCATGAAGAGCGCATCGAATTTGAGGTCGTTCGACCATCTGTTGACTCCGGTAGCTCAAGATAGCTTCAGTTGACCGATTACCATACATTCTTCAATTTTGGTAGTTCAAACCGTGCTTTCCAAGCCTATATCATGCTCGATTACTTCATTTCTTATATTAGAACATGAAATTGAAGCTTACTCATTGATTTCGAAAGCATTTGAGCTCATAACCTCGATTGAAGTGTCTTTTGCTTAATCGCGAAGAAAACCACTATAACTGACTTAAAACCCAATGATTCTCGTATGTACTTCAACCGATTGATATATTGTATTGAATTAGAGGGTATTCATGAAGAGCGCATCGAATTCGAGGTCATTCGACCTCTGTTGACTCCGAAAGCTCCAGATAGCTTCGGTTGACCGATTACCTTACGTTCTTCGATTATGGAAGTTCAAACCGTGCTTTCCAAGCCTTTATCATGCTCGATTACTTCATTTCTTATATTAGAACACGAAATTGAAGCTTACTCATTGATTTCAAAAGCATTTGAGCTCATAACCTCGATTGAAGTCTCTTTTGCTTAATCGAGAAGAAAACCACTATAACTGACTTAAAACTCAATGATTCTCGTACGTACTTCAACCGATTGATATATTGTATTGAATTAGAGGTTATTCATGAAGAGCGCATCGAATTCGAGGTCGTTCGACCATCTGTTGACTCTGAAAGCTCAAGATAGCTTCGGTTGACCGATTACCTTATGTTCTTCGATTTTGGAAGTTCAAACCGTGCTTTCCAAGCCTTTATCATGCTCGATTACTTCATTTCTTGTATTAGAACAAGAAATTGAAGCTTACTCGATGATTTCAAAAGCATTTGAGCTCATAACCTCGATTGAAGTCTCTTTTGCTTGATCGAGAAGAAAACCACTATAACTAACTTAAAACTCAATGATTCTCGTACGTACTTCAACCGATTGATATATTGTATTGAATTAGAGGTTATTCATGAAGAGCGCATCGAATTCGAGGTCATTCGACCATCTGTTGACTCCGGAAGCTCAAGATAGCTTCGGTTGACCGATTACCTTATGTTCTTCAATTTCGGTTGTTCAAATCATGCTTTCCAAGCCTTTATCATGCTCGATTACTTCATTTCTTATATTAGAACATGAAATTGAAGCGTACTCATTGATTTCCAAAGCATTTGAGCTCATAACCTCGATTGAAGTCTCTTTTGCTTAATCGAGAAGAAAACCACTATAACTGACTTAAAACTCAATGATTCTCGTACGTACTTCAACCGATTGATATATTGTATTGAATTAGAGGTTATTCATGAAGAGCGCATCGAATTCGAGGTCGTTCGACCATCTGTTGACTCCGGAAGCTCAAGATAGCTTCGGTTGACCGATTACCTTACGTTCCTCGATTTTGGAAGTTCAAACCGTGCTTTCCAAACCTTTATCATGCTCGATTACTTCATTTCTTATAATAGAACATGAAATTGAAGCTTACTCATTGATTTCAAAAGCATTTGAGCTCATAACCTCGATTGAAGTATCTTTTGCTTAATCGAAAAAAAACCCACTATAACTGACATAAAACTCAATGATTCTCGTACGTACTTCAACCGATTGATATATTGTATTGAATTAGAGGTTATTCATGAAGAGCGCATCGGATTCGAGGTCGTTCGACCATCTGTTGACTCCGGAAGCTCAAGATAACATCGGTTGACCGATTACCTTACGTTCTTCGATTATGGTAGTTCAAACCGTGCTTTCCAAGCCTTTATCATGCTCGATTACTTCATTTCTTATATTAGAACACGAAATTGAAGCTTACTTGTTGATTTCCAAAGCATTTGAGCTCATAACCTCGATTGAAGACTCTTTTGCTTAATCGAGAAGAAAACCACTATAACTGACTTAAAACTGAATGATTCTCGTACGTACTTCAACCGATTGATATATTGTATTGAATTAGAGGTTATTCATGAAGAGCGCATCAAATTCGAGGTTGTTCGACCATCTGTTGACTCCGAAAGCTCAAGATAGCATCGGTTGACCGATTACCTTACGTTCTTCGAATTTGGTAGTTCAAACCGTGCTTTCCAAGCCTTTATCATGCTCGATTACTTCATTTCTTATAATAGAACATGAAATTGAAGCTTACTCATTGATTTCAAAAGCATTTGAGCTCATAACCTCGATTGAAGTCTCTTTTGCTTAATCGAGAAGAAAACCACTATAACTGACTTAAAACTCAATGATTCTCGTACGTACTTCAACCGATTGATATATTGTATTGAATTAGAGGTTATTCATGAAGAGCGCATCGAATTCGAGGTTGTTCGACCATCTGTTGACTCCGGAAGCTCAAGATAGCTTCGGTTGACCGATTACCTTACGTTCTTCGATTTGGGTAGTTCAAACCGTGTTTTCCAAGCCTTTATCATGCTCGATTACTTCATTTCTTATATTAGAACATGAAATTGAAGCTTACTCGATAATTTCAAAAGCATTTGAGCTCATAACCTCGATTGAAGTCTCTTTTGCTTAATCGAGAAGAAAACCACTATAACTGACTTAAAACTCAATGATTCTCGTACGTACTTCAACCGATTGATATATTGTATTGAATTAGAGGCTATTCATGAAGAGCGCATCAAATTCGAGGTTGTTCGACCATCTGTTGACTCCGGAATCTCAAGATAACATCGGTTGACCGATTACCTTACGATCTTCGATTATGGTAGTTCAAACCGTGCTTTCCAAGCCTTTATCATGCTCGATTACTTCATTTATTATATTAGAACACGAAATTGAAGCTTACTTGTTGATTTCAAAAGCATTTGAGCTCATAACCACGATTGAAGTCTATTTTGCTTAATCGAGAAGAAAACCACTATAACTGACTTAAAACTCAATGATTCTCGTACGTACTTCAACCAATTGATATATTGTATTGAATTAGAGGTTATTCCTGAAGAGCGCATCGAATTCGAGGTCGTTCGACCATCTGTTGACTCCGAAAGCTCAAGATAGCTTCGGTTGACCGATTACCTTACGTTCTTCGATTTTGGAAGTCAAACCGTGCTTTCCAAGCCTTTATCATGCTCGATTACTTCATTTCTTATATTAGAACAAGAAATTGAAGCTTACTCGATGATTTCAAAAGCATTTGAGCTCATATCTCGATTGAAGACTCTTTTGCTTGATCGAGAAGAAAACCACTATAACTAACTTAAAACTCAATGATTCTCGTACGTACTTCAACCGATTGAAATATTGTATTGAATTAGAGGTTATTCATGAAGAGCGCATCGAATTTGAGGTCATTCGACCATCTGTTGACTCCGGAAGCTCAAGATAGCTTCGGTTGACCGATTACCTTACGTTCTTCAATTCCGGTTGTTCAAATCATGCTTTCCAAGCCTTTATCATGCTCGATTACTTCATTTCTTATATTAGAACATGAAATTGAAGCTTACTTGTTGATTTCAAAAGCATTTGAGCTCATAACCTCGATTGAATTCTCTTTTGCTTAATCGAAAAGAAAACCACTATAACTGACTTAAAACTCAATGATTCTCGTACGTACTTCAACCGATTGTTATATTGTATTGAATTAGTGGTTATTCATGAAGAGCGCATCGAATTTGAGGTCGTTCGACCATCTGTTGACTCCGGTAGCTCAAGATAGCTTCAGTTGACCGATTACCATACATTCTTCAATTTTGGTAGTTCAAACCGTGATTTCCAAGCCTATATCATGCTCGATTACTTCATTTCTTATATTAGAACATGAAATTGAAGCTTACTCATTGATTTCGAAAGCATTTGAGCTCATAACCTCGATTGAAGTGTCTTTTGCTTAATCGCGAAGAAAACCACTATAACTGACTTAAAACCCAATGATTCTCGTATGTACTTCA
This sequence comes from Thymus mandschuricus, assembly GCA_029379335.1. Taxonomy (NCBI): domain Eukaryota; kingdom Viridiplantae; phylum Streptophyta; class Magnoliopsida; order Lamiales; family Lamiaceae; genus Thymus; species Thymus mandschuricus. The sequence continues at coordinate 20,696,124 of CM057083.1, forward strand.
ACCGATTGATATATTGTATTGAATTAGAGGGTATTCATGAAGAGCGCATCGAATTCGAGGTCATTCGACCTCTGTTGACTCCGAAAGCTCCAGATAGCTTCGGTTGACCGATTACCTTACGTTCTTCGATTATGGAAGTTCAAACCGTGCTTTCCAAGCCTTTATCATGCTCGATTACTTCATTTCTTATATTAGAACATGAAATTGAAGCTTACTCGATAATTTCAAAAGCATTTGAGCTCATAACCTCGATTGAAGTCTCTTTTGCTTAATCGAGAAGAAAACCACTATAACTGACTTAAAACTCAATGATTCTCGTACGTACTTCAACCGATTGATATATTGTATTGAATTAGAGGCTATTCATGAAGAGCGCATCAAATTCGAGGTTGTTCGACCATCTGTTGACTCCGGAATCTCAAGATAACATCGGTTGACCGATTACCTTACGATCTTCGATTATGGTAGTTCAAACCGTGCTTTCCAAGCCTTTATCATGCTCGATTACTTCATTTATTATATTAGAACACGAAATTGAAGCTTACTTGTTGATTTCAAAAGCATTTGAGCTCATAACCACGATTGAAGTCTATTTTGCTTAATCGAGAAGAAAACCACTATAACTGACTTAAAACTCAATGATTCTCGTACGTACTTCAACCAATTGATATATTGTATTGAATTAGAGGTTATTCCTGAAGAGCGCATCGAATTCGAGGTCGTTCGACCATCTGTTGACTCCGAAAGCTCAAGATAGCTTCGGTTGACCGATTACCTTACGTTCTTCGATTTTGGAAGTCAAACCGTGCTTTCCAAGCCTTTATCATGCTCGATTACTTCATTTCTTATATTAGAACAAGAAATTGAAGCTTACTCGATGATTTCAAAAGCATTTGAGCTCATATCTCGATTGAAGACTCTTTTGCTTGATCGAGAAGAAAACAACTATAACTAACTTAAAACTCAATGATTCTCGTACGTACTTCAACCGATTGAAATATTGTATTGAATTAGAGGTTATTCATGAAGAGCGCATCGAATTTGAGGTCATTCGACCATCTGTTGACTCCGGAAGCTCAAGATAGCTTCGGTTGACCGATTACCTTACGTTCTTCAATTCCGGTTGTTCAAATCATGCTTTCCAAGCCTTTATCATGCTCGATTACTTCATTTCTTATATTAGAACATGAAATTGAAGCTTACTTGTTGATTTCAAAAGCATTTGAGCTCATAACCTCGATTGAATTCTCTTTTGCTTAATCGAAAAGAAAACCACTATAACTGACTTAAAACTCAATGATTCTCGTACGTACTTCAACCGATTGTTATATTGTATTGAATTAGTGGTTATTCATGAAGAGCGCATCGAATTTGAGGTCGTTCGACCATCTGTTGACTCCGGTAGCTCAAGATAGCTTCAGTTGACCGATTACCATACATTCTTCAATTTTGGTAGTTCAATCCGTGCTTTCCAAGCCTATATCATGCTCGATTACTTCATTTCTTATATTAGAACATGAAATTGAAGCTTACTCATTGATTTCGAAAGCATTTGAGCTCATAACCTCGATTGAAGTGTCTTTTGCTTAATCGCGAAGAAAACCACTATAACTGACTTAAAACCCAATGATTCTCGTATGTACTTCAACCGATTGATATATTGTATTGAATTAGAGGGTATTCATGAAGAGCGCATCGAATTCGAGGTCATTCGACCTCTGTTGACTCCGAAAGCTCCAGATAGCTTCGGTTGACCGATTACCTTACGTTCTTCGATTATGGAAGTTCAAACCGTGCTTTCCAAGCCTTTATCATGCTCGATTACTTCATTTCTTATATTAGAACACGAAATTGAAGCTTACTCATTAATTTCAAAAGCATTTGAGCTCATAACCTCGATTGAAGTCTCTTTTGCTTAATCGAGAAGAAAACCACTATAACTGACTTAAAACTCAATGATTCTCGTACGTACTTCAACCGATTGATATATTGTATTGAATTAGAGGTTATTCATGAAGAGCGCATCGAATTCGAGGTCGTTCGACCATCTGTTGACTCTGAAAGCTCAAGATAGCTTCGGTTGACCGATTACCTTATGTTCTTCGATTTTGGAAGTTCAAACCGTGCTTTCCAAGCCTTTATCATGCTCGATTACTTCATTTCTTGTATTAGAACAAGAAATTCAAGCTTACTCGATGATTTCAAAAGCATTTGAGCTCATAACCTCGATTGAAGTCTCTTTTGCTTGATCGAGAAGAAAACCACTATAACTAACTTAAAACTCAATGATTCTCGTACGTACTTCAACCGATTGATATATTGTATTGAATTAGAGGTTATTCATGAAGAGCGCATCGAATTCGAGGTCGTTCGACCATCTATTGACTCTGAAAGCTCAAGATAGCTTCGGTTGACCGATTACCTTATGTTCTTCGATTTTGGAAGTTCAAACCGTGCTTTCCAAGCCTTTATCATGCTCGATTACTTCATTTCTTGTATTAGAACAAGAAATTGAAGCTTACTCGATGATTTCAAAAGCATTTGAGCTCATAACCTCGATTGAAGTCTCTTTTGCTTAATCGAGAAGAAAACCACTATAACTGACTTAAAACTCAATGATTCTCGTACGTACTTCAACCGATTGATATATTGTATTGAATTAGAGGTTATTCATGAAGAGCGCATCGGATTCGAGGTCGTTCGACCATCTGTTGACTCCGGAAGCTCAAGATAACATCGGTTGACCGATTACCTTACGTTCTTCGATTATGGTAGTTCAAACCGTGCTTTCCAAGCCTTTATCATGCTCGATTACTTCATTTCTTATATTAGAACACGAAATTGAAGCTTACTTGTTGATTTCAAAAGCATTTGAGCTCATAACCTCGATTGAAGTCTCTATTGCTTAATCGAGAAGAAAACCACAATAACTGACTTAAAACTGAATGATTCTCGTACGTACTTCAACCGATTGATATATTGTATTGAATTAGAGGTTATTCATGAAGAGCGCATCAAATTCGAGGTTGTTCGACCATCTGTTGACTCCGAAAGCTCAAGATAGCATCGGTTGACCGATTACCTTACGTTCTTCGAATTTGGTAGTTCAAACCGTGCTTTCCAAGCCTTTATCATGCTCGATTACTTCATTTCTTATAATAGAACATGAAATTGAAGCTTACTCATTGATTTCAAAAGCATTTGAGCTCATAACCTCGATTGAAGTCTCTTTTGCTTAATCGAGAAGAAAACCACTATAACTGACTTAAAACTCAATGATTCTCGTACGTACTTCAACCGATTGATATATTGTATTGAATTAGAGGTTATTCATGAAGAGCGCATCGAATTCGAGGTTGTTCGACCATCTGTTGACTCCGGAAGCTCAAGATAGCTTCGGTTGACCGATTACCTTACGTTCTTCGATTTTGGAAGTTCAAATCGTGCTTTCCAAGCTTTTATCATGCTCGATTACTTCATTTCTTGTATTAGAACATGAAATTGAAGCTTACTCGATGATTTCAAAAGCATTTGAGCGCATAACCTCGATTGAAGTCTCTTTTGCTTGATACGTACTTCAACAGATTGATATATTGTATTGAATTAGAGGTTATTCATGAAGAGCGCATCGATTTCGAGGTCGTTCGACCATCTGTTGACTCCGGAAGCTCAAGATAACATCGGTTGACCGATTACCTTACGTTCTTCGATTATGGTAGTTCAAACCGTGCTTTCCAAGTCTTTATCGTGCTCGATTACTTCATTTCTTATATTAGAACATGAAATTGAAGCTTACACATTGATTTCGAAAGCATTTGAGCTCATAACCTCGATTGAAGTGTCTTTTGCTTAATCGCGAAGAAAACCACTATAACTGACTTAAAACCCAATGATTCTCGTATGTACTTCAACCGATTGATATATTGTATTGAATTAGAGGGTATTCATGAAGAGCGCATCGAATTCGAGGTCATTCGACCTCTGTTGACTCCGAAAGCTCCAGATAGCTTCGGTTGACCGATTACCTTACGTTCTTCGATTATGGAAGTTCAAACCGTGCTTTCCAAGCCTTTATCATGCTCGATTACTTCATTTCTTATATTAGAACACGAAATTGAAGCTTACTCATTAATTTCAAAAGCATTTGAGCTCATAACCTCGATTGAAGTCTCTTTTGCTTAATCGAGAAGAAAACCACTATAACTGACTTAAAACTCAATGATTATCGTACGTACTTCAACCGATTGATATATTGTATTGAATTAGAGGTTATTCATGAAGAGCGCATCGAATTCGAGGTCGTTCGACCATCTGTTGACTCTGAAAGCTCAAGATAGCTTCGGTTGACCGATTACCTTATGTTCTTCGATTTTGGAAGTTCAAACCGTGCTTTCCAAGCCTTTATCATGCTCGATTACTTCATTTCTTGTATTAGAACAAGAAATTCAAGCTTACTCGATGATTTCAAAAGCATTTGAGCTCATAACCTCGATTGAAGTCTCTTTTGCTTGATCGAGAAGAAAACCACTATAACTAACTTAAAACTCAATGATTCTCGTACGTATTACAACCGATTGATATATTGTATTGAATTAGAGGTTATTCATGAAGAGCGCATCGAATTCGAGGTCGTTCGACCATCTATTGACTCTGAAAGCTCAAGATAGCTTCGGTTGACCGATTACCTTATGTTCTTCGATTTTGGAAGTTCAAACCGTGCTTTCCAAGCCTTTATCATGCTCGATTACTTCATTTCTTGTATTAGAACAAGAAATTGAAGCTTACTCGATGATTTCAAAAGCATTTGAGCTCATAACCTCGATTGAAGTCTCTTTTGCTTAATCGAGAAGAAAACCACTATAACTGACTTAAAACTCAATGATTCTCGTACGTACTTCAACCGATTGATATATTGTATTGAATTAGAGGTTATTCATGAAGAGCGCATCGGATTCGAGGTCGTTCGACCATCTGTTGACTCCGGAAGCTCAAGATAACATCGGTTGACCGATTACCTTACGTTCTTCGATTATGGTAGTTCAAACCGTGCTTTCCAAGCCTTTATCATGCTCGATTACTTCATTTCTTATATTAGAACACGAAATTGAAGCTTACTTGTTGATTTCAAAAGCATTTGAGCTCATAACCTCGATTGAAGTCTCTATTGCTTAATCGAGAAGAAAACCACAATAACTGACTTAAAACTGAATGATTCTCGTACGTACTTCAACCGATTGATATATTGTATTGAATTAGAGGTTATTCATGAAGAGCGCATCAAATTCGAGGTTGTTCGACCATCTGTTGACTCCGAAAGCTCAAGATAGCATCGGTTGACCGATTACCTTAAGTTCTTCGAATTTGGTAGTTCAAACCGTGCTTTCCAAGCCTTTATCATGCTCGATTACTTCATTTCTTATAATAGAACATGAAATTGAAGCTTACTCATTGATTTCAAAAGCATTTGAGCTCATAACCTCGATTGAAGTCTCTTTTGCTTAATCGAGAAGAAAACCACTATAACTGACTTAAAACTCAATGATTCTCGTACGAACTTCAACCGATTGATAAATTGTATTGAATTAGAGGTTATTCATGAAGAGCGCATCGAATTCGAGGTTGTTCGACCATCTGTTGACTCCGAAAGCTCAAGATAGCTTCGGTTGACCGATTACCTTACGTTCTTCGATTTTGGAAGTTCAAATCGTGCTTTCCAAGCTTTTATCATGCTCGATTACTTCATTTCTTGTATTAGAACATGAAATTGAAGCTTACTCGATGATTTCAAAAGCATTTGAGCTCATAACCTCGATTGAAGTCTCTTTTGCTTGATACGTACTTCAACAGATTGATATATTGTATTGAATTAGAGGTTATTCATGAAGAGCGCATCGAATTCGAGGTCGTTCGACCATCTGTTGACTCCGGAAGCTCAAGATAACATCGGTTGACCGATTACCTTACGTTCTTCGATTATGGTAGTTCAAACCGTGCTTTCCAAGTCTTTATCGTGCTCGATTACTTCATTTCTTATATTAGAACATGAAATTGAAGCTTACTTGTTGATTTCAAAAGCATTTGAGCTCATAACCTCGATTGAATTCTCTTTTGCTTAATCGAGAAGAAAACCACTATAACTGACTTAAAACACAATGATTCTCGTACGTGTACTTCAACAAATTGTTATATTGTATTGAATTAGAGGTTATTCATGAAGAGCGCATCGAATTTGAGGTCTTTCGACCATCTGTTGACTCCGGTAGCTCAAGATAGCTTCGGTTGACCGATTACCATACGTTCTTCAATTCTGGTAGTTCAAACCGTGCTTTCCAAGCCTATATCATGCTCGATTACTTCATTTCTTATATTAGAACATGAAATTGAAGCTTACTCATTGATTTCGAAAGCATTTGAGCTCATAACCTCGATTGAAGTGTCTTTTGCTTAATTGCGATGAAAACCACTATAACTGACTTAAAACCCAATGATTCTCGTATGTACTTCAACCGATTGATATATTGTATTGAATTAGAGGTTATTCATGAAGAGCGCATCGAATTCGAGGTCATTCGACCATCGGTTGACTCCGAAAGCTCAAGATAGCTTCGGTTGACCGATTACCTTACGTTCTTCGATTATGGAAGTTCAAACCGTGCTTTCCAAGCCTTTATCATGCTCGATTACTTCATTTCTTATATTAGAACACGAAATTGAAGCTTACTCATTGATTTCAAAAGCATTTGAGCTCATAACCTCGATTGAAGTCTCTTTTGCTTAATCGAGAAGAAAACCACTATAACTGATATAAAACTCAATGATTCTCGTACGTATTTCAACCGATTGATATATTGTATTGAATTAGAGGTTATTCATGAAGAGCGCATCGAATTCGAGGTCGTTCGACCATCTGTTGACTCCGGAAGCTCAAGATAGCTTCGGTTGACCGATTACCTTACGTTCTTCAATTTCGGTTGTTCAAATCATGCTTTCCAAGCCTTTATCATGCTCGATTACTTCATTTCTTAAATTAGAACATGAAATTGAAGCTTACTTGTTGATTTCAAAAGCATTTGAGCTCATAACCTCGATTGAATTCTCTTTTGCTTAATCGAAAAGAAAACCACTATAACTGACTTAAAACTCAATGATTCTCGTACGTACTTCAACCGATTGTTATATTGTATTGAATTAGAGGTTATTCATGAAGAGCGCATTGAATTTGAGGTCGTTCGACCATCTGTTGACTCCGGTAGCTCAAGATAGCTTCAGTTGACCGATTACCATACATTCTTCAATTTTGGTAGTTCAAACCGTGCTTTCCAAGCCTATATCATGCTCGATTACTTCATTTCTTATATTAGAACATGAAATTGAATCTTACTCATTGATTTCGAAAGCATTTGAGCTCATAACCTCGATTGAAGTGTCTTTTGCTTAATCGCGAAGAAAACCACTATAACTGACTTAAAACCCAATGATTCTCGTATGTACTTCAACCGATTGATATATTGTATTGAATTAGAGGGTATTCATGAAGAGCGCATCGAATTCGAGGTCATTCGACCTCTGTTGACTCCGAAAGCTCCAGATAGCTTCGGTTGACCGATTACCTTACGTTCTTCGATTATGGAAGTTCAAACCGTGCTTTCCAAGCCTTTATCATGCTCGATTACTTCATTTCTTATATTAGAACACGAAATTGAAGCTTACTCATTGATTTCAAAAGCATTTGAGCTCATAACCTCGATTGAAGTCTCTTTTGCTTAATCGAGAAGAAAACCACTATAACTGACTTAAAACTCAATGATTCTCGTACGTACTTCAACCGATTGATATATTGTATTGAATTAGAGGTTATTCATGAAGAGCGCATCGAATTCGAGGTCGTTCGACCATCTGTTGACTCTGAAAGCTCAAGATAGCTTCGGTTGACCGATTACCTTATGTTCTTCGATTTTGGAAGTTCAAACCGTGCTTTCCAAGCCTTTATCATGCTCGATTACTTCATTTCTTGTATTAGAACAAGAAATTGAAGCTTACTCGATGATTTCAAAAGCATTTGAGCTCATAACCTCGATTGAAGTCTCTTTTGCTTGATCGAGAAGAAAACCACTATAACTAACTTAAAACTCAATGATTCTCGTACGTACTTCAACCGATTGATATATTGTATTGAATTAGAGGTTATTCATGAAGAGCGCATCGAATTCGAGGTCATTCGACCATTTGTTGACTCCGGAAGCTCAAGATAGCTTCGGTTGACCGATTACCTTACGTTCTTCAATTTCGGTTGTTCAAATCATGCTTTCCAAGCCTTTATCATGCTCGATTACTTCATTTCTTATATTAGAACACGAAATTGAAGCGTACTCATTGATTTCCAAAGCATTTGAGCTCATAACCTCGATTGAAGTCTGTTTTGCTTAATCGAGGAGAAAACCACTATAACTGACTTAAAACTCAATGATTCTCGTACGTACTTCAACCGATTGATATATTGTATTGAATTAGAGGTTATTCGTGAAGAGCGCATCGAATTCGAGGTCGATCGACCATCTGTTGACTCCGGAAGCTCAAGATAGCTTCGGTTGACCGATTACCTTACGTTCTTCGATTTTGGAAGTTCAAACCGTGCTTTCCAAGCCTTTATCATGCTCGATTACTTCATTTCTTGTATTAGAACATGAAATAGAAGCTTACTCGATGATTTCAAAAGCATTTGAGCTCATAACCTCGATTGAAGTCTCTTTTGCTTGATCGAGAAGAAAACCACTATAACTAACTTAAAACTCAATGATTCTCGTACGTACTTCAACCGATTGATATATTGTATTGAATTAGAGGTTATTCATGAAGAGCGCATCGAATTCGAGGTCGTTCGACCATCTGTTGACTCCAGAAGCTCAAGATAACATCGGTTGACCGATTACCTTACGTTCTTCGATTATGGTAGTTCAAACCGTGCTTTTCAAGCCTTTGTCATGCTCGATTACTTCATCTCTTATATTAGAACACAAAATTGAAGCTTACTTATTGATTTCAAAAGCATTTGAGCTCATAACCTCGATTGAATTCTCTTTTGCTTAATCGAGAAGAAAACCACTATAACTGACTTAAAACTAAATGATTCTCGTATGTACTTCTACCGATTAATATATTGTATTAAATTAGAGGTTATTCATGAAGAGCGCATCGAATTCGAGGTCGTTCGACCATCTGTTGACTCCGAAAGCTCAAGATAGCTTCGGTTGACCGATTACCTTACGTTCTTCAATTTCGGTAGTTCAAATCATGCTTTCCAAGTCTTTATCATGCTGATTACTTCATTTCTTATATTAGAACATGAAATTGAAGCTTACTTGTTGATTTCAAAAGTATTTGAGCTCATAACCTCGATTATATTCTCTTTTGCTTAATCGAGAAGAAAACCACTATAACTGACTTAAAACTCAATGATTCTCGTACGTACTTCAACAAATTGTTATATTGTATTGAATTAGAGGTTATTCATGTAGAGCGCATCGAATTTGAGGTCTTTCGACCATCTGTTGACTCCGGTAGCTCAAGGATCGTATCATTTATTCGAAAACTCTCAAGAGAGAATAAACTCACAATAATATTAATGATCAAAAGCTAACTAATTTTCGTCCACAAAGACCCCCTTATATAGAGAGGCAAATAAAACCATCTAAACCTAATCTAACTAGGAAATAACTGACCTAAAGTCAAAGGCATGGCCCAACCCATTAACCAACATGATAAAAACCCAAAAACAAGTCTTTTAAGGCCCAAAAACGTGGCCTGAACCCAAACATACGAAAATTAAAACTAAAATAAAGTCTTCAATCTTCATCCCATATCATCTATAATTCTGGGCCTCCGGGCTTCGAACCATGACTTACGGGCTCCATCATTCCCCTCCTCTTGAAGAGGATTTGTCCTCAAATCCTGGCCGCCTCCTACGTCAAAAGGAAAGAAATTATTCTTCTTCTTTGTCTCATCGAACAGCATGGACACCAAATCTTTCTCCCCCTCCAACTCAATTTGATGTTCACTTCTCTTGATTGATAATATGCCATGCCACGTATCTTTAGAAGAAACATCATTGTATGCCTGCACAAATGTATAAGTAAAAGGAAATAGACAATCAAGATCATTAGTGGACAAAACATTCCCCTTTTTCCACCTTGCCTCCATGGACTTCTCTTCATTCACAATCCACTCCAAAGCACTACTCTGATCAAGTAGAGACTCATGCATCAATCCATTCTTGCCTTCCTCTACTTTCTCATCCTTCAAATCAGCTACATCAATTTCGAGCACCAACTCCCTTGGACAATCCTCATCCTTGGAATCAACCACGGTTTCAAGTTCAACGATCTCCTCTTGCTGATTCGAAGCTTCAACATCTTTGACATCAAATACGGCTTTAAATGCAGCCATGATCTCACTCAATTGTTGTTGTGGCAGCGGCTGATTCTCCTTATTAATCCAAGGATCCGACTTCTCTCCAAGTAACGATTTATGATCGTGTTTCTTTTGGATTGATGGAGTACTTTGCAACTTGATAGCCTCTCGATCCCTTGCTCCATCCCGCCTTAATTTGCTGCCATGGTGTCGAGAAGCTTGCTCGAAGTTCTCCTCATAAGATGTCTCTTCTCTCATCAATCGCTTTTGAGGATATGTGATTGGACGAAGCAAATTCTGACTTTCTCTTATCCGAGAATGCTTGAGTCGATCTAACCTCTCATGGATAGGCTTAAGTGCATCATTTACCATACTTCGCATCTCTTCCATAAAATTTGTAATCAAAGCTTCTTCAACCATACTTATGGAACAGAAACAGTGTTGGCCGGCCGCAGTAGTCGTCGCCGGGGAAAACTGCAAAAATCACAGAAAATCACAGAATCGATGAAACTGGCTGAAATTTGATGGAGAGCTTCGTACTGAGGTGTAGAAGGACTCCAAGAAAAATCGGACAAATCACACGAGTGAATCGCTGGGAATATGGTGGAACAGTAACAGCTCCGGTGACCGCAGGGCGCCGGATTTGCAGATTCGCTGTCAAGAATTGAAAAATCGAACCCAGAAGTTTGGCTCGATGGATGGGTCCGATACTTTGCAGAGACCTTCAGGTATGAGAGGAGAGTCCCCACACAAAAATCCGACCAAATCTAACGGTTGGATTTGGCTGGAATCGATCCAACAGAGTCGCCGCTGAGGGAATCTGCACTCGCGATTTGCAGAATCGCCCTGAAACTTTGAAAAATTGCTCCGAACAAACGGCTCAATAGAAAGGGCTGAAACTTTGTGGAGAGCGTCGCCTTGATGAGGGGAGACACCAGGAAAAGTTTCAGACCAAACCGCCGGCTAGATTCGCCGGAAAAGGACGAACAGTGATCGGAAATTTAGCCGTTAGAATGGTCGAGAACTGAATAAGAAATGAACCTGGCTCTGGTGCCAAATGATACGAACCTTGGTAGGTCCGAACGACTCACGCACGCGGAAGACTCAAGATACCGATGAAAATCCCAAAACCTCCTAAATCGAACACAAAAGTGTTGTCTAGGCAACTCGGGGACGATGAATGACACACAACGAGGTTTGATTGACTCGCTGATTCGCCGGATAATGAATTCGTCTTGGAATAATCAAGAGGAATTCGAAAACTCTCAAGAGAGAATAAACTCACAATAATATTAATGATCAAAAGCTAACTAATTTTCGTCCACAAAGACCCCCTTATATAGAGAGGCAAATAAAACCATCTAAACCTAATCTAACTAGGAAATAACTGACCTAAAGTCAAAGACATGGCCCAACCCATTAACCAACATGATAAAAACCCAAAAACAAGTCTTTTAAGGCCCAAAAACGTGGCCTGAACCCAAACATACGAAAATTAAAACTAAAATAAAGTCTTCAATCTTCATCCCATATCATCTATAATTCTGGGCCTCCGGGCTTCGAACCATGACTTACGGGCTCCAGAGCCAGGCTTACGTCATCCAGGTTTTATCATCCTTTTCGTTTGAATTTCGTATCTTGAGTCTTGTTCGTATCTTTCGTGTCTTTCTTGTTCGTATCTTTCGTGTCCTTCTTGTTCGTATCTTTCGTGTCTTGTTCTGTTTCTTCATTCGTTCGAGTCGTTTTTCTGTGTCAAAAAAAAAATATATATATATATATATTTCAGATTCGTTTGTGTCAAAAAATTTCAGAGTCGTTCTTGTAGCTTTTCTTTCGTGTCAAGTATTCAGATTCGTTTTGATACCTAGTCAAAGTTGATTTCTTGGTCATTAAGGAGTAGAAGATTTCTTTCCTTATAAGAGTAGGAAACATACTCAGAATATAAATCCCATACCTTATATTATATAACACGTTTTAGGTGAGTCTTCTACACGTTGTCGTGACATATTAGGGGCAAAAGTTTCGATCAAAAAAAAAAAAAAAAAAGGAAATATTCGAAGCCCTAGTGTGTCACTGTGTTTTCTGAGTTGGTTATTACGTGTTTCTTCATTGGGATATCAGTTATATATTCGTTTCGGTGTGTTTTCGTCTTTTTCTCGTGTTTTTCGTCGGCCAGCACTAAAACGGCCATAACTTTTGCATACGAACTCCGATTTAGCTCCATAATACCTTTTCGGAAAGCTCTCGAAAAGATCTATACAGTGATTCCAGCTCAGTCAGAATTGGTTCGTTATTTTTGCAAAAAAAGGCCGTTTAAAGGGTCAAATCGTCCGTCAAAGTTTTTGGTAAATTTTTCGTGTCTTCCGATTTAGGGTTTCTTAGTTCAGTCATCTTGTCTTCCTACTTTCAGTACTCTTGGTTCGTTAATAGTGATTTGTGGTAGATTAAGGGAATTTGAGCCTCTTAAGAGAGATTTGAGTGGAAAAAGGCAGGAGAGGTGAGATTATTAGAGGGTAAAAGCCATTGCTATTGAGCGATACACGAGTGCTGAGTGTGAACGATATTGAGGGATACACGAGTGCTTGTGAGGTTGTGAGGATCCTATTTTACTAACCTTTTGCAGGTATGTCGGATGAAGAGCTTGATTCACAAACGAAATCCATGATAGAGGCGATGGTGAAACAATGGGGCGAGGAGATGAGGTCTGAGTCGGTATTAATTTGTTCGAAGAGTGGAGGTCGTTACAAAGAAAAAGTCCGACAATACAACCAACGTGGTCATCTTGGTGAGGACGAAGAAGTGGACATTACCTACTTTCAAGGGAAATATGATCCAGAGTTGTATCTTCAATGGGAGAGAAATATGGAGATAGCCTTTTGTCATCATAACTATTCTGAGTTTAAGAAGGTGAACTTGGCATCCAGGTTGTTATCGGACTATGCTCTAACTTGGTGGGATCGATTGGCTAAGAGTAGAAGGAGGAATGGAGTGGAGTCAATCATGACTTGGAAAGAGATGAAGGCGGTGATGAGGAAACATTTTGCACCTTTCCAATTCTATCGTGGGAATCAGAATAGTTGGAGGCAGTCCCGAGCTACTACTGTTTCATATTCGAAGAGATGCTTTTGGGAGAAAGAAGAGCAGCCGAAGGAGTACACACGTCCATTTGTGAAGCCAAGGTCAGATGCTAAGAGTACGTTCACTCCGGTTCGAGATGATATGGGATGAAGATTGAAGATATTATTTAGTAGTTTATTTAGTTGAGTTTTTATTAATATTTTATTAATTTTCGTTTTAATTTGGTTTTCTAGTTGATAGGGTTATTTTAAGCATTATTTTAGTGATTTTATTTCTTTTTAGATTAGGTTTTGGTTTGGTATATTATAGGATAGGTTTTTAACTAGTTTCCTTGTGGAATTAGGACTCTATGAAGCCTATAAATATGGCTCATATATCATGGACGAAAATTAGATCAGATTATTCATTATATTCCAAGACGAATTCGAAAACTCTCAAGAGAGAATAAACTCACAATAATATTAATGATCAAAAGCTAAATAATTTTCGTCCACAAAGACCCCCTTATATAGAGAGGCAAATAAAACCATCTAAACCTAATCTAACTAGGAAATAACTGACCTAAAGTCAAAGGCATGGCCCAACCCATTAACCAACATGATAAAAACCCAAAAACAAGTCTTTTAAGGCCCAAAAACGTGGCCTGAACCCAAACATACGAAAATTAAAACTAAAATAAAGTCTTCAATCTTCATCCCATATCATCTATAATTCTGGGCCTCCGGGCTTCGAACCATGACTTACGGGCTCCATCACTTTCCAAGCCTATATCATGCTCGATTACTTCATTTCTTATATTAGAACATGAAATTGAAGCTTACTCATTGATTTCGAAAGCATTTGAGCTCATAACCTCGATTGAAGTGTCTTTTGCTTAATTGCGAAGAAAACCACTATAACTGACTTAAAACCCAATGATTCTCGTATGTACTTCAACCGATTGATATATTGTATTGAATTAGAGGTTATTCATGAAGAGCGCATCGAATTCGAGGTCATTCGACCAACGGTTGATTCCGAAAGCTCAAGATAGCTTTGGTTGACCGATTACCTTACGTTCTTCGATTATGGAAGTTCAAACCGTGCTTTCCAAGCCTTTATCATGCTCGATTACTTCATTTCTTATATTAGAAAACGAAATTGAAGCTTACTCATTGATTTCAAAAGCATTTGAGCTCATAACCTCGATTGAAGTCTCTTTTGCTTAATCGAGAAGAAAACCACTATAACTGATATAAAACTCAATGATTCTCGTACGTATTTCAACCGATTGATATATTGTATTGAATTAGAGGTTATTCATGAAGAGCGCATCGAATTCGAGGTCGTTCGACCATCTGTTGACTCCAGAAGCTCAAGATAGCTTCGGTTGACCGATTACCTTACGTTCTTCGATTTTGGTAGTTCAAACCGTGTTTTCCAAGCCTTTATCATGCTCGATTACTTCATTTCTTATATTAGAACATGAAATTGAAGCTTACTCGATAATTTCAAAAGCATTTGAGCTCATAACCTCGATTGAAGTCTCTTTTGCTTAATCGAGAAGAAAACCACTATAACTGACTTAAAACTCAATGATTCTCGTACGTACTTCAACCGATTGATATATTGTATTGAATTAGAGGCTATTCAGGAAGAGCGCATCGAATTCGAGGTTGTTCGACCATCTGTTGACTCCGGAATCTCAAGATAACATCGGTTGACCGATTACCTTACGATCTTCGATTATGGTAGTTCAAACCGTGCTTTCCAAGCCTTTATCATGCTCGATTACTTCATTTATTATATTTGAACATGAAATTGAAGCTTACTTGTTGATTTCAAAAGCATTTGAGCTCATAACCACGAATTCCATTTTTTCGCTTAGCGAAAATTCTCTCTGACCTCTCTCACACACTAAAACACACTTTTTGCACACACACGGTCGGAAAACTCACAGTTCTTGCGATTTTCTTCGTTTTTTGCATGTGTTTTGGTTTCGTTTTTTGTTCGTATTTGTGTTTTTTGTCGTGTTCTCTTTGTTTTTTGTTCGTTTTTGCAGATTTTCAGTTCGTTCTTTCCTCCGTTCATCTTTCCGGTCATCCCCTTCCCCCCCCTTTTGCCTTTGTCGCCGGTTTTCATGGAAGATCCTCCGCCGGAGGATCCCTCCGGCCACCTCCGATCTGCTGCCGTATCTCCCCAACCTCCCCGGCCGGAGTTGGCAGGCTCGGGCCTTGCTGGTCATCCCTCCGATCAGCCTCTCCTTCATGTGGAATCTGCCCGTATGGCCGAGTTAAACTCAAACCGAGAGCTGCCGGAGTTGGCCGAATCGGTCCTTGTCGATCATCCCTCCGATCAGCCTCATCTTCATGTAGAAACGGCCCGAACTCCTTTGGCCGAGTTGAATTCAAACTGCGAGCAGCCCGCCGGCGATATCCCGGCGTCCATGAAGAGCACCTCGCTTCGGTCGTCAATGGGAGCCCCCCTTCGAAAGATCAAAAAAAAGAAGAGCAACATTAAGCAGCACCCTTATCTCATCCCGGCGCTCGGATCGGAAGGGTTAGCCCCGGGGGTTGGGCTCGCCGCGGTAGTGCAACCCATTCAAACCGTCGCTGCTATGGAGACTCCGTTTGTTGAACATGATGAGGACGACTGGTCTGAATATGATGAGGATGATGATTTCGATCTTGAGACCCTCCAAACTGATGCGAATAGGAGGGCCGAATTAGCAAGTCTCATGGAAAAATACGAAGTTTATGACGAAGAGCAACTCCGGCTTGCCATCCGCCGGGAAAGAAAGCAAGGACAAAATGAAAATCTGCTCGCCGGAGAACCGACGCGATCATCGGAATCTGCTCCGGTGTCACCTAATGGGAAGTCGTCCAGGTTCAGCCCCCCCGGTGGATTTGAATTGTCTCCGAGATCTCTCATAATCTCGCCCGAGATTTCCTTACCGGATGCAGCGCTTTTGGATGGTAATCATACCCACCTTCCTTATTTGCCTCCTAAAAATCCGCCTCATGCCATATCCATGCAAACTCCTCCACCACACGTCCCTCCTTGTGACGTGGAAGCCCAATTATCCACCACCCTTAATCCCCATGCAACCACCCATTCGCCATGCAACTTCGGGCCCGTTGACTCCCACTCCGATATTGCCCACCAACATCTCGGTAATCCTAGCCCAACATCCTATAGTCCAAATACCTTAAATACCAACGGCCCAGCCCAACCCACCCTCTCGGCCCAACCCAATAAAGTGGTCACAAATTCCCCCCCCAAGCCCATTACCCAAAACTCGGCCAATCAACCCATGGAGGAGGATCGGGACCCACCCAACTTGTCTAACCCAATCCAATCTCGGCCCAATTTCACTAAAAATACCAGCTCGCACCTTGAACCCACTCCCTCCCAATCCTTGCATCAAGTCACGTCCGTCATGGGACATGCCCATCAAGATCAAGCTTTGAGCTTTTTCTCCAACAACCCGCTTGCCACGGGAGACTTGGCAGACTTCCCTCCCCTACCTAAAAATCCGTCGGAGCATGGAACTGGGGGTAGTTCTGATATTGTTATGGCTGTGATCGAGGAGGGAGACTCTCGGCCTAACGGTGACCCGCGGCATGTCATCTCTTCCCCCCCTATCGAGCAGGCCCGTAGCTCGGCCTTGGCTCCCGTGTCCCGGGCCCCTACCTCTCTTGCGGAGCGGGTTAAAAATTCCGCCCCTCCCTCAGCTCCCGTCGCCTTCAATCCCACCAAGTACACTCCGATTGGAGTCAAGGGTGATCGTGAAGGTACGCCTGTTGTTTCGTTCTCGAAAACTGACACGGAATGTCTCGCAGGTCGCGTCGGGCTCGCAGTGGTTGGGAAGTTTTCGCACTCCATCCCCTCATCCCACAACATCAATAAGGCTCTCAACAACATACCGATCAAAGGTACTCTTATGTGGAATTTCTTGAATGCTAAGCATGTGCTTATTAGGCTTTCTGATACTGAAGATTATGCTAAAATTCTCCATGGTGTCAATGGTATGCCTGTTTGGTATGTTGAGTCTGTCCCCATGCGTGTTTTTAAGTGGACCCCCGAATTTGATCCCTCATTTGAAACTCCCATAGTTGCTGTTTGGTGTAATCTGCCTGCTTTACCTATTCACTTGTATGATCAACGTGCCCTCTATATGATTTGTTCTTCCTTGGGAAATCCTATTCAAGTTGATTATGCTACGGCTTCGCGTTCTCGCATCACTTTTGCCCGGGTGTGTGTTGAAATTGACATCACCAAGCCTCCCGTGGAAGAGTTTTTGATTGATATGGCAGGAACTGAGGTCCGTCAGAAGGTGGTGTGGGATAAGATCCCCAGATACTGCTCCGATTGCAAGCATGTGGGGCACCTTCCCGAGTCCTGCTATGCGTTCGGGCGGAACGCGCGCCCTGACAAGAGAGCCGGCCCCCAAGAGCGTGCTCCGGGCCCAAAGCCTAAGAGTGTGCCCCGCGGCACCCATCGTGCCCATAGCACCGCCGCTGCCCAGGCTCCCCCCAAGGCTCCGCAGGCCACTTCGGGTTCTGGGCATCAGGCTCCTGCACCAGGGGACAGACCGGTGCCGCCCCTCCCTCGATCCCCATCCCTTGAGCACGGCCGTCAGGGGGGCTCGGGGCCCCTGCGTGGCGCCTCTGTCGCCCCTGCCCCCACCAAGTCCCCGCGGGCTGTCTCCTCCTCGGGGCTTCGGTCCCTGCGCATGGGGGAGAGGCATATGCGCTCATCCTCCCGGTCCCCATCTCGGGCCCCCGGGGCTCCCAACTCTCCCCCCTGGGCTCCAAAGGCACCTGGAGCCACCATGGTCTCCGGAGCCCGCGGGGAGCCCCGCTCCCCCTCCCGGGGCCACAACGCCCCCGTGATCTCCCGGGACTCCCAGAGGCGACACTCCTCCCCCCGGCCCTCTCCTAGGCGTGCCTTGCCTGGCGCCTCTATTGGGGAATGGATTGAAGTTGCCCAATCGAAGCATAAGGTGGCTGCCCGCGATGGTTCTTTCAGTATTCCGACCAAGAATGCTTATGTGATTTTGGATGATGGTACCGAGATTCCCGAGGCTGAGTATGAGTCCGAGACTGACAGAGATGTGGAGATGTCTGATGGTAACAGAGATATGGCTATGGACAGTGTCCAGGGCTCGAGTACTCCCAACCGTGGTCGTGTTCTTCCCGACTCGTTTGGTGGAAATCTGAGGAGTGGGGTTACTGCTCCGGCCTCTTCCTGATTTGCTTCCCCATGTCTGCGAATTTTCTGATTTGGAACGCTCAGGGCATCGTTAATCGCAACCCCTTGGGCATCCTCAGTAATTTGTGCAGGGAGTATTTTGTTTCTTTCGTGGCGATCTTGGAGCCTCAGAATGACCGTGACCCTTCTTTTGTCTCTCGGAAGATTGGGCTCACCCACAGGCACTCGAATGGTAACAACAAAATCTGGATCTTTGCGCACAGGGACTACCAGGTGGATATCTTGGAGGATACTGATCAGCTGGTCCACGTCCGCGTCTCTGCCGTCGTGTTCCGTGCTCCGTTGTATTTGACCGCTGTCTACGCCAAGTGTTCCAGGGAGGGCCGCTACTCGCTTTGGGAGACTCTGCGTGAGGTCTCGTTACAGATGGAGGAGTGCCCGTGGCTCGTGGGCGGTGACTTCAACATCTTTCTGACCGAGGAGGAGAGGGTTGGTAGCACCACTGATCGTCATCTCGAGATCATGGACTTCGCTGACGCTATCTCTGATTGTCAGTTGATCGACCCCGGCTTTGATGGTTCTGTCTTCACTTGGGAGAGGTCGGGCCTGCTTGAGAGGCTGGACCGGATTCTGATCGGGGAGCACTGGGAGTCCGCCTTTGCGACTACCCGTGTCACGCACTTGCCTCGCGTGGCCTCTGACCATGCTCCGCTCTTGGTGAGGTGCCAATTCTCGGCCCAGCTGCCCCGGGCCTCGTTCAGATTTCAGAATATGTGGGTCAGGCACCACTCCTTTGCCTCTGAGATCGCCAGGATCTGGGAGGAGCCGACGGGTTTTGTGGGTATGCTGAATCTGCAGTTCAAGCTGTCCCGTGTCAAGGGGTTCTTAAAGGGGTGGAACAAGACCGTCTTTGGAAATATCCATGAGAAGATGAGGGAGGCCGAGGAGGCCGTGGACGCTGCCCAGCTCGCCTATGACGCGGACCCCTCCCCGGAGCTCCGGTCCGAGCTCCACCGTTGTATTGCCCTCCTGTTGCACCGTACTCGTATGGAGGAGGACTTCTGGAGACAAAAGGCGGCGATTCGTTGGACCACAGATGGGGAGCGCAACACCAAGTTCTTTCAGGGGTGGGTCAAGCAGAGGAGGGTGAAGTCCCGCATCCATGTCATTCAGGAGGGGGATAGGGAGATCACCGAGGAGGCCGAGATCAGGGCCTCTGCCGCCGGGTTCTTCCAGAACTTGCTCTCGTCCGACGTTGCCATCCCTGACGCCTCGGACCTTCAGGGCCTGCAGCCCCTGCCCGACTCCGCGGACCTCTTGGGGCTCTGTGCGCCCCCGGAGCATGATGAGGTCCGCTCTGCTGTCTTTGGCATCTGTGGTGACAGCACCTCGGGCCCCGATGGTTTCACGTCCCTGTTCTTCCAGCGGTGTTGGGATACGGTTGGGCCCGACGTGGTGGCGGCGGTTCTCGATTTCTTTCAGGGTGCCCCCATGCCGCGGAGCTTCACTGCCACCACCATTGTCCTCCTCCCCAAGAGGGACAATCCGACTTCGTGGACTCACTTCCGCCCTATCAGCCTTTGCAACGTGACCAACAAGATCATCTCTAAGATCTTGACGTCTCGGCTGGCGCCTCTCATTCCCCTCGTCGTGGCTCCCAACCAGAGTGGCTTCGTCAAGGGCCGGCTGATCAGCGATAACGTCCTTTTGGCCCAGGAGCTCATCCATGACCTTCACCCGTGCAAGGGAAGGGCGCACCCCAATGTCGCCCTCAAGCTGGATATGGCGAGGGCCTATGACCGTGTCCAGTGGCCCTTCCTGATTGGTGTCCTCAGAAAGATGGGCTTTCCGGAGCAGTGGATCGACATGGTTAGGAGATGTGTACAGAATTGCTGGTTCTCGGTGCTGGTGAACGGGGCTCCGGCGGGTTTCTTCCCCTCCACTCGTGGCCTGCGCCAGGGGGACCCGATCTCCCCGTCCCTGTTCGTCCTTGCAGCGGACTACCTCTCGCGGTCCCTTGACAGGCTGATTGTTGGCCATGCGGATATGGTGTACCACTCTCAGAGGAGGGCGGCCCCCCCGATCTCCCACCTGGCCTATGCCGATGATATCATTATCTTCACCCAGGCCAAGCGGGAGTCCTTGGAAAAGCTGAAAGAGTGCCTCGATGATTACTGCACGGTGTCGGGCCAGATGATCAACTTCGAGAAGAGCAACTTCTATCTGAATGATCATCACGTTGAGGATTGGCAGCATATGATTCGTGAGGTCGGGGGCTTTCAGAGAGGCTCTATCCCCTTCACCTACCTCGGGGTCCCCATCTACAAGGGTCACAAGAAGCATACCCTCTTCCTTGAGCTGAGACAGCGGATCAGCAACCGTATCCACAGTTGGTCGCACAGGCACCTCACTTTCGGGGGCCGTCTGGCTCTGATCAAGAGCACCCTCTCCACCATCCCGTTGCATGTCCTTCAGGCTATCCAAGTCCCAAAGAAGGTGCTTCATGGCCTTGAGCAGCTGATGGCGAGGTATTTCTGGGGGGCCGTGGGCGAGGAGAAGAAGATTCACTGGGTCAGTTGGAAGCAGATCTGTCTCCCGGTGGATGAGGGTGGCTTGGGTATTCGCAGGCTGTCCGATATGGTCACGGCTTTCAGCTATAAGCTGTGGTGGAGGTTCCAGGCCCGTGACTCGCTGTGGGCGAGGTACCTGTGGCAGAAGTACTCGTATCCTTTATATGGGTTTTCTGCTTCCCATAGTACTGTGTGGCGTCGCTTATTGCATGTCGGTATCCGTGCGCATGAGTTTATTTGTTGGTCCTTGGGTGCGGGGAGAGTGTCATTTTGGGACGATAGCTGGTTTGGGGATTACCCCCTTTCTGTCTATCGGCCCAATGGCGGCCCTCGACCTAATGTGTCTTTCTTTTGGCATGACTCTGCTTGGGATCTTAATCGTCTGCATGCTTTCTGTGCTCCCTACTTGTCTGTTGATCTGTTGG
This sequence comes from Thymus mandschuricus, assembly GCA_029379335.1. Lineage (NCBI taxonomy): Eukaryota > Viridiplantae > Streptophyta > Magnoliopsida > Lamiales > Lamiaceae > Thymus > Thymus mandschuricus. The sequence continues at coordinate 20,717,797 of CM057083.1, forward strand.
TTGATGTGAGCTGGACTCCGGTGTTGTGGGGCGAGGAGGATGTGATGAGGTGGACGCTTACCAGCCATGGCGGGTTCACCGTGACATCTGCTTGGGACAAGATCAGGTACAGGCGTCCTAAGCTATCACTCTTTGGTGACATTTGGAGTCGGTGTCTTACCCCCACTATATCTGTCTTTCTGTGGCGCCTCCTCCTTGGTCGTATCCCCATCGAGTCTATCCTCCAGTCCAGGGGCATCTCCCTCGCCTCTATGTGTCAATGTTGTTCGTCCCCCCAGGTCGAGTCCACTATGCATGTCTTTGAATGGAGTGAGTCTGCTAGGGCTGTGTGGTCCCATTTTTCCGACTGGTTCCCTGCACAGACACAAGCACACACGCGCACTGACATTGCACGTAGCTTAGGTAGATGGAGACACCGCTTCCCTCGGGCTCCTTGCACACACGTTTCCTTTTTGGTCCCTTGTCTCGTGATTTGGTTTATCTGGACGGAGAGGAACAGCCACAAACACCGTGGGGTTCCTTTCCGTAGCTCTCACGTTATTTGGCAGGTCACCCATCACCTGCAGACACTGGTAGCTGCCCGGCTCCTCCTCCCAGCCCACTGGGCGGGGTGCCGCCCCCGGGTCCCGTTCATGCCGTCCGCGGAGCCGGTCCCGAGGCCCCTGCGCTCCCGCATGGTCCGTTGGCTCCCACCTGAGGCCCCTTGGGTGAAGCTGAATACGGACGGATCGTTCGACACAGGCACAGGCCTCGCCGCTGCTGGGGGCCTCGTTCGTGATCACAACAGCGAGCTCCTCCGTGCCTACTGCTCTCCGGTGACTGCGAGTTCTAGCTTTGAGGCGGAGCTCCTGGCGCTCCTCCACGGGCTAGAGCTGGCGACCATGCTCTCCTCCCACATCTGGATCGAGATGGATGCGTCGGCTGTTGTCACCCTCCTCACCTCGGGCCGGCACGGGTCCGCGGCCACTCGTCACATTCTGACGCGGATCCGCCTCCGGCTCAGAGGCATTCAGGCCCGGTTCTCTCACATCCCCCGTGAGGGGAACAAGCCTGCTGACTTCATGGCTCGTCGGGGTCTTCAGACCGACACCATGGTGCACTTCGACTCATCCAGCGCCCCCCGCTACTTCCTGGCGCTCGTTCGGATGGACCAGTTGGGTTACCCCAACTTCAGGTTCCGGTACTCATAGCCTATCATGCTGGCATCTCTGTGGTTTCTCGTGCTGATAGGTGGTGATGTTAGTTTCCCGAGATGGTCACTTTTGGGCCACTCTCAGTGTATTGTTCCTAGTTCGTCGTTTTTTCCCATTTGTAGTGAGGGGTTGGGTCCTCCTCGGGTCCTCCTCATGTTTGTCTTCGGTTTCTCCTTTGTAGTGGGGATAGCACTCACTTTTAGTGCTACCTCCCACAGACATTGTTCGATTCATATGGTTTTATACACAGGTTGGGGGTCCGCCTAACCCCTCACCCTCACGGGTGATTTGAATAAAAAAAAAAAAAAAAAAAAAAAAAACCTCGATTGAAGTCTCTTTTGCTTAATCGAGATGAAAACCACTATAACTGACTTAAAACTCAATGATTCTCGTACGCACTTCAACCGATTGATATATTGTATTGAATTAGAGGTTATTCATGAAGAGCGCATCGAATTCGAGGTCGTTCGACCATCTGTTGACTTTTGAAGCTCAAGATAGCTTCGGTTGACCGATTACCATACGTTCTACAATTTTGGTAGTTCAAACCATGCTTTCTACTCATTTATCATGCTCGATTACTTCATTTCTTATAATAGAACATGAAATTGAAGCTTACTCGTTGATTTCAAAAGCATTTGAGCTCATAACCTCGATTGAAGTCTCTTTTGCTTAATCGAGAAGAAAACCACTATAACTGACTTAAAACTCAATGATTCTCGTACGTACTTCAACCGATTGATATATTGTATTGAATTAGAGGTTATTCATGAAGAGCGCATCGAATTCGAGGTCGTTCGACTATCTGTTGACTCCGGAAGCTCAAGATAGCTTCGATTGTCCGATTACCATACGTTCTTCGATTTTGGTAGTTCGAACCGTGCTTTCCAAGCCTTTATCATGCTCGATTACTTCATTTCTTATATTAGAACATGAAATTGAAGCTTACTCATTGAATTCAAAAGCATTTGAGCTCATAACCTCGATTGAAGTCTCTTTTGCTTAATCGAGAAGAAAACCACTATAACTGACTTAAAATTCAATGATTCTCTCACGTACTTCAACCGATTGATATATTGTATTGAATTAGAGGTTATTCATGAAGAGCGCATTGAAATCGAGGTCGTTCGACTATCTGTTGACTCCGGAAGCTCAAGATAGCTTCGGTTGAACGATTACCATACGTTCTTCGATTTTGGTAGTTCAAACTGTGCTTTCCAAGCCTTTATCATGCTCGATTACTTCATTTCTTATATTAGAACATGAAATTCAAGCTTACTCGTTGATTTCAAAAGCATTTGAGCTCATAACCTCGACTGGAGTCTCTTTTGCTTAATCATTAAGAAAACCTCTATAACTGACTTAAAACTCAATGATTCTCGTACGTACTTCAACCGATTGATATATTGTATTGAATTAGAGGTTATTCATGAAGAGCGCATCGAATTCGAGGTCCTTCGACTATCTGTTGACTCCGGAAGCTCAAGATAACTTCGATTGACCGATTACCATACGTTCTTCGATTTTGGTAGTTCAAACCGTGCTTTCCAAGCCTTTATCATGCTCGATTACTTCATTTCTTATATTAGAACATGAAATTCAAGCTTACTCGTTGATTTCAAAAGCATTTGAGCTCATAACCTCGATTGAAGTCTCTTTCGCTTAATCGAGATGAAAACCACTATAACTGACTTAAAACTCAATGATTCTCGTACGCACTTCAACCGATTGATATATTTTATTGAATTAGAGGTTATTCATGAAGAGCGCATCGAATTCGAGGTCGTTCGACCATCTATTGACTCCGGAAGATCAAGATAGCTCCGATTGACCGATTACCATACGTTCTTCGATTTTGGTAGTTCAAACCGTGCTTTCCAAGCCTTTATCATGCTCGATTACTTCATTTCTTATATTAGAACATGAAATTGAAGCATACTCGTTGATTTCAAAAGCATTTGAGCTCATAACCTCGATTGAAGTCTCTTTTGCTTAATCAAGAAAAAAACCACTATAACTGACTTAAAACTCAATGATTCTCATACGTACTTCAACCGATTGATATATTGTATTGAATTAGAGGTTATTCATGAAGAGCGCATCGAATTCGAGGTCGTTCGACCGTCTGTTGACTCCGGAAGCTCAAGATAGCATCGGTTCACCGATTACCATACGTTCTTCAATTTTGGTAGTTCAAACCGTGCTTTCCATGCCTTTATCAGGCTCGATTACTTCATTTATTATATTAGAACATGAAATTGAAGCTTACTCGTTGATTTCAAAAGCATTTGAGCTCATAACCTCGATTGAAGTCTCTTTTGCTTAATCGAGAAGAAAACCACTATAACTGACTTAAAACTCAATGATTCTCGTACGTACTTCAACCGATTGATATATTGTATTGAATTAGAGGTTATTCATGAAGAGCGCATCGAATTCGAGGTCGTTCGACCATCTATTGACTCCGGAAGATCAAGATAGCTCCGATTGACCGATTACCATACGTTCTTCGATTTTGGTAGTTCAAACCGTGCTTTCCAAGCCTTTATCATGCTCGATTACTTCATTTCTTATATTAGAACATGAAATTGAAGCTTACTCATTGAATTCAAAAGCATTTGAGCTCATAACCTCGATTGAAGTCTCTTTTGCTTAATCGAGAAGAAAACCACTATAACTGACTTAAAATTCAATGATTCTCTTACGTACTTCAACCGATTGATATATTGTATTGAATTAGAGGTTATTCATGAAGAGCGCATTGAAATCGAGGTCGTTCGACTATCTGTTGACTCCGGAAGCTCAAGATAGCTTCGGTTGACCGATTACCATACGTTCTTCGATTTTGGTAGTTCAAACTGTGCTTTCCAAGCCTTTATCATGCTCGATTACTTCATTTCTTATATTAGAACATGAAATTCAAGCTTACTCGTTGATTTCAAAAGCATTTGAGCTCATAACCTCGACTGGAGTCTCTTTTGCTTAATCATTAAGAAAACCTCTATAACTGACTTAAAACTCAATGATTCTCGTACGTACTTCAACCGATTGATATATTGTATTGAATTAGAGGTTATTCATGAAGAGCGCATCGAATTCGAGGTCCTTCGACTATCTGTTGACTCCGGAAGCTCAAGATAACTTCGATTGACCGATTACCATACGTTCTTCGATTTTGGTAGTTCAAACCGTGCTTTCCAAGCCTTTATCATCCTCGATTACTTCATTTCTTATATTAGAACATGAAATTCAAGCTTACTCGTTGATTTCAAAAGCATTTGAGCTCATAACCTCGATTGAAGTCTCTTTCGCTTAATCGAGATGAAAACCACTATAACTGACTTAAAACTCAATGATTCTCGTACGCACTTCAACCGATTGATATATTTTATTGAATTAGAGGTTATTCATGAAGAGCGCATCGAATTCGAGGTCGTTCTACCATCTATTGACTCCGGAAGATCAAGATAGCTCCGATTGACCGATTACCATACGTTCTTCGATTTTGGTAGTTCAAACCGTGCTTTCCAAGCCTTTATCATGCTCGATTACTTCATTTCTTATATTAGAACATGAAATTGAAGCATACTCGTTGATTTCAAAAGCATTTGAGCTCATAACCTCGATTGAAGTCTCTTTTGCTTAATCAAGAAAAAAACCACTATAACTGACTTAAAACTCAATGATTCTCATACGTACTTCAACCGATTGATATATTGTATTGAATTAGAGGTTATTCATGAAGAGCGCATCGAATTCGAAGTCGTTCGACCGTCTGTTGACTCCGGAAGCTCAAGATAGCATCGGTTCACCGATTACCATACGTTCTTCAATTTTGGTAGTTCAAACCGTGCTTTCCAAGCCTTTATCAGGCTCGATTACTTCATTTATTATATTAGAACATGAAATTGAAGCTTACTCGTTGATTTCAAAAGCATTTGAGCTCATAACCTCGATTGAAGTCTCTTTTGCTTAATCGAGAAGAAAACCACTATAACTGACTTAAAACTCAATGATTCTCGTATGTACTTCAACCGATTGATATATTGTATTGAATTAGAGGTTATTCATGAAGAGCGCATCGAATTCGAGGTCGTTCGACCATCTATTGACTCCGGAAGATCAAGATAGCTCCGATTGACCGATTACCATACGTTCTTCGATTTTGGTAGTTCAAACCGTGCTTTCCAAGCCTTTATCATGCTCGATTACTTCATTTCTTATATTAGAACATGAAATTGAAGCTTACTCATTGAATTCAAAAGCATTTGAGCTCATAACCTCGATTGAAGTCTCTTTTGCTTAATCGAGAAGAAAACCACTATAACTGACTTAAAATTCAATGATTCTCTTACGTACTTCAACCGATTGATATATTGTATTGAATTAGAGGTTATTCATGAAGAGCGCATTGAAATCGAGGTCGTTCGACTATCTGTTGACTCCGGAAGCTCAAGATAGCTTCGGTTGACCGATTACCATACGTTCTTCGATTTTGGTAGTTCAAACTGTGCTTTCCAAGCCTTTATCATGCTCGATTACTTCATTTCTTATATTAGAACATGAAATTCAAGCTTACTCGTTGATTTCAAAAGCATTTGAGCTCATAACCTCGACTGGAGTCTCTTTTGCTTAATCATTAAGAAAACCTCTATAACTGACTTAAAACACAATGATTCTCGTACGTACTTCAACCGATTGATATATTGTATTGAATTAGAGGTTATTCATGAAGAGCGCATCGAATTCGAGGTCCTTCGACTATCTGTTGACTCCGGAAGCTCAAGATAACTTCGATTGACCGATTACCATACGTTCTTCGATTTTGGTAGTTCAAACCGTGCTTTCCAAGCCTTTATCATGCTCGATTACTTCATTTCTTATATTAGAACATGAAATTCAAGCTTACTCGTTGATTTCAAAAGCATTTGAGCTCATAACCTCGATTGAAGTCTCTTTCGCTTAATCGAGATGAAAACCACTATAACTGACTTAAAACTCAATGATTCTCGTACGCACTTCAACCGATTGATATATTTTATTGAATTAGAGGTTATTCATGAAGAGCGCATCGAATTCGAGGTCCTTCGACTATCTGTTGACTCCGGAAGCTCAAGATAACTTCGATTGACCGATTACCATACGTTCTTCGATTTTGGTAGTTCAAACCGTGCTTTCCAAGCCTTTATCATGCTCGATTACTTCATTTCTTATATTAGAACATGAAATTCAAGCTTACTCGTTGATTTCAAAAGCATTTGAGCTCATAACCTCGACTGGAGTCTCTTTTGCTTAATCATTAAGAAAACCTCTATAACTGACTTAAAACTCAATGATTCTCGTACGTACTTCGACCGATTGATATATTGTATTGAATTAGAGGTTATTCATGAAGAGCGCATCGAATTCGAGGTCGTTCGACTATCTGTTGACTCCGGAAGCTCAAGATAGCTTCGATTGACCGATTACCATACGTTCTTCGATTTTGGTAGTTCAAACCGTGCTTTCCAAGCCTTTATCATGCTCGATTACTTCATTTCTTATATTAGAACATGAAATTCAAGCTTACTCGTTGATTTCAAAAGCATTTGAGCTCATAACCTCGATTGAAGTCTCTTTTGCTTAATCGAGATGAAAACCACTATAACTGACTTAAAACTCAATGATTCTCGTACGCACTTCAACCGATTGATATATTGTATTGAATTAGAGGTTATTCATGAAGAGCGCATCGAATTCGAGGTCGTTCGACCATCTGTTGACTTTTGAAGCTCAAGATAGCTTCGGTTGACCGATTACCATACGTTCTACAATTTTGGTAGTTCAAACCATGCTTTCTACTCATTTATCATGCTCGATTACTTCATTTCTTATAATAGAACATGAAATTGAAGCTTACACGTTGATTTCAAAAGCATTTGAGCTCATAACCTCGATTGAAGTCTCTTTTGCTTAATCGAGAAGAAAACCCTTATAACTGACTTAAAATTCAATGATTCTCTAACGTACTTCAACCGATTGATATATTGTATTGAATTAGAGGTTATTCATGAAGAGCGCATTGAAATCGAGGTCGTTCGACTATCTGTTGACTCCGGAAGCTCAAGATAGCTTCGGTTGACCGATTACCATACGTTCTTCGATTTTGGTAGTTCAAACTGTGCTTTCCAAGCCTTTATCATGCTCGATTACTTCATTTCTTATATTAGAACATGAAATTCAAGCTTACTCGTTGATTTCAAAAGCATTTGAGTTCATAACCTCGACTGGAGTCTCTTTTGCTTAATCATTAAGAAAACCTCTATAACTGACTTAAAACTCAATGATTCTCGTACGTACTTCAACCGATTGATATATTGTATTGAATTAGAGGTTATTCATGAAGAGCGCATCGAATTCGAGGTCGTTCGACTATTTGTTGACTCCTGAAGCTCAAGATAACTTCGATTGACCGATTACCATACGTTCTTCGATTTTGGTAGTTCAAACCGTGCTTTCCAAGCCTTTATCATGCTCGATTACTTCATTTCTTATATTAGAACATGAAATTCAAGCTTACTCGTTGATTTCAAAAGCATTTGAGCTCATAACCTCGATTGAAGTCTCTTTTGCTTAATCGAGATGAAAACCACTATAACTGACTTAAAACTCAATGATTCTCGTACGCACTTCAACCGATTGATATATTGTATTGAATTAGAGGTTATTCATGAAGAGCGCATCGAATTCGAGGTCGTTCGACCATCTGTTGACTTTTGAAGCTCAAGATAGCTTCGGTTGACCGATTACCATACGTTCTACAATTTTGGTAGTTCAAACCATGCTTTCTACTCATTTATCATGCTCGATTACTTCATTTCTTATAATAGAACATGAAATTGAAGCTTACTCGTTGATTTCAAAAGCATTTGAGCTCATAACCTCGATTGAAGTCTCTTTTGCTTAATCGAGAAGAAAACCACTATAACTGACTTAAAACTCAATGATTCTCGTACGTACTTCAACCGATTGATATATTGTATTGAATTAGAGGTTATTCATGAAGAGCGCATCGAATTCGAGGTCGTTCGACTATCTGTTGACTCCGGAAGCTCAAGATAGCTTCGATTGTCCGATTACCATACGTTCTTCGATTTAGGTAGTTCGAACCGTGCTTTCCAAGCCTTTATCATGCTCGATTACTTCATTTCTTATATTAGAACATGAAATTGAAGCTTACTCATAGAATTCAAAAGCATTTGAGCTCATAACCTCGATTGAAGTCTCTTTTGCTTAATCGAGAAGAAAACCACTATAACTGACTTAAAATTCAATGATTCTCTCACGTACTTCAACCGATTGATATATTGTATTGAATTAGAGGTTATTCATGAAGAGCGCATTGAAATCGAGGTCGTTCGACTATCTGTTGACTCCGGAAGCTCAAGATAGCTTCGGTTGAACGATTACCATACGTTCTTCGATTTTGGTAGTTCAAACTGTGCTTTCCAAGCCTTTATCATGCTCGATTACTTCATTTCTTATATTAGAACATGAAATTCAAGCTTACTCGTTGATTTCAAAAGCATTTGAGCTCATAACCTCGACTGGAGTCTCTTTTGCTTAATCATTAAGAAAACCTCTATAACTGACTTAAAACTCAATGATTCTCGTACGTACTTCAACCGATTGATATATTGTATTGAATTAGAGGTTATTCATGAAGAGCGCATCGAATTCGAGGTCCTTCGACTATCTGTTGACTCCGGAAGCTCAAGATAACTTCGATTGACCGATTACCATACGTTCTTCGATTTTGGTAGTTCAAACCGTGCTTTCCAAGCCTTTATCATGCTCGATTACTTCATTTCTTATATTAGAACATGAAATTCAAGCTTACTCGTTGATTTCAAAAGCATTTGAGCTCATAACCACGATTGAAGTCTCTTTCGCTTAATCGAGATGAAAACCACTATAACTGACTTAAAACTCAATGATTCTCGTACGCACTTCAACCGATTGATATATTTTATTGAATTAGAGGTTATTCATGAAGAGCGCATCGAATTCGAGGTCGTTCGACCATCTATTGACTCCGGAAGATCAAGATAGCTCCGATTGACCGATTACCATACGTTCTTCGATTTTGGTAGTTCAAACCGTGCTTTCCAAGCCTTTATCATGCTCGATTACTTCATTTCTTATATTAGAACATGAAATTGAAGCATACTCGTTGATTTCAAAAGCATTTGAGCTCATAACCTCGATTGAAGTCTCTTTTGCTTAATCAAGAAAAAAACCATATAACTGACTTAAAACTCAATGATTCTCATACGTACTTCAACCGATTGATATATTGTATTGAATTAGAGGTTATTCATGAAGAGCGCATCGAATTCGAGGTCGTTCGACTATCTGTTGACTCCGGAAGCTCAAGATAGCTTCGGTTGACCGATTACCATACGTTCTTCGATTTTGGTAGTTCAAACTGTGCTTTCCAAGCCTTTATCATGCTCGATTACTTCATTTCTTATATTAGAACATGAAATTCAAGCTTACTCGTTGATTTCAAAAGCATTTGAGCTCATAACCTCGACTGGAGTCTCTTTTGCTTAATCATTAAGAAAACCTCTATAACTGACTTAAAACTCAATGATTCTCGTACGTACTTCAACCGATTGATATATTGTATTGAATTAGAGGTTATTCATGAAGAGCGCATCGAATTCGAGGTCCTTCGACTATCTGTTGACTCCGGAAGCTCAAGATAACTTCGATTGACCGATTACCATACGTTCTTCGATTTTGGTAGTTCAAACCGTGCTTTCCAAGCCTTTATCATGCTCGATTACTTCATTTCTTATATTAGAACATGAAATTCAAGCTTACTCGTTGATTTCAAAAGCATTTGAGCTCATAACCTCGATTGAAGTCTCTTTCGCTTAATCGAGATGAAAACCACTATAACTGACTTAAAACTCAATGATTCTCGTACGCACTTCAACCGATTGATATATTTTATTGAATTAGAGGTTATTCATGAAGAGCGCATCGAATTCGAGGTCGTTCGACCATCTATTGACTCCGGAAGATCAAGATAGCTCCGATTGACCGATTACCATACGTTCTTCGATTTTGGTAGTTCAAACCGTGCTTTCCAAGCCTTTATCATGCTCGATTACTTCATTTCTTATATTAGAACATGAAATTGAAGCATACTCGTTGATTTCAAAAGCATTTGAGCTCATAACCTCGATTGAAGTCTCTTTTGCTTAATCAAGAAAAAAACCACTATAACTGACTTAAAACTCAATGATTCTCATACGTACTTCAACCGATTGATATATTGTATTGAATTAGAGGTTATTCATGAAGAGCGCATCGAATTCGAAGTCGTTCGACCGTCTGTTGACTCCGGAAGCTCAAGATAGCATCGGTTCACCGATTACCATACGTTCTTCAATTTTGGTAGTTCAAACCGTGCTTTCCAAGCCTTTATCAGGCTCGATTACTTCATTTATTATATTAGAACATGAAATTGAAGCTTACTCGTTGATTTCAAAAGCATTTGAGCTCATAACCTCGATTGAAGTCTCTTTTGCTTAATCGAGATGAAAACCACTATAACTGACTTAAAACTCAATGATTCTCGTACGCACTTCAACCGATTGATATATTTTATTGAATTAGAGGTTATTCATGAAGAGCGCATCGAATTCGAGGTCGTTCGACCATCTATTGACTCCGGAAGATCAAGATTGCTCCGATTGACCGATTACCATACGTTCTTCGATTTTGGTAGTTCAAACCGTGCTTTCCAAGCCTTTATCATGCTCGATTACTTCATTTCTTATATTAGAACATGAAATTGAAGCATACTCGTTGATTTCAAAAGCATTTGAGCTCATAACCTCGATTGAAGTCTCTTTTGCTTAATCAAGAAAAAAACCACTATAACTGACTTAAAACTCAATGATTCTCATACGTACTTCAACCGATTCATATATTGTATTGAATTAGAGGTTATTCATGAATAGCGCATCGAATTCGAAGTCGTTCGACCGTCTGTTGACTCCGGAAGCTCAAGATAGCATCGGTTCACCGATTACCATACGTTCTTCAATTTTGGTAGTTCAAACCGTGCTTTCCAAGCCTTTATCAGGCTCGATTACTTCATTTATTATATTAGAACATGAAATTGAAGCTTACTCGTTGATTTCAAAAGCATTTGAGCTCATAACCTCGATTGAAGTCTCTTTTGCTTAATCGAGAAGAAAACCACTATAACTGACTTAAAACTCAATGATTCTCGTATGTACTTCAACCGATTGATATATTGTATTGAATTAGAGGTTATTCATGAAGAGCGCATCGAATTCGAGGTCGTTCGACCATCTATTGACTCCGGAAGATCAAGATAGCTCCGATTGACCGATTACCATACGTTCTTCGATTTTGGTAGTTCAAACCGTGCTTTCCAAGCCTTTATCATGCTCGATTACTTCATTTCTTATATTAGAACATGAAATTGAAGCATACTCGTTGATTTCAAAAGCATTTGAGCTCATAACCTCGATTGAAGTCTCTTTTGCTTAATCAAGAAAAAAACCACTATAACTGACTTAAAACTCAATGATTCTCATACGTACTTCAACCGATTCATATATTGTATTGAATTAGAGGTTATTCATGAAGAGCGCATCGAATTCGAGGTCGTTCGACCGTCTGTTGACTCCGGAAGCTCAAGATAGCATCGGTTCACCGATTACCATACGTTCTTCAATTTTGGTAGTTCAAACCGTGCTTTCCAAGCCTTTATCAGGCTCGATTACTTCATTTATTATATTAGAACATGAAATTGAAGCTTACTCGTTGATTTCAAAAGCATTTGAGCTCATAACCTCGATTGAAGTCTCTTTTGCTTAATCGAGAAGAAAACCCTTATAACTGACTTAAAATTCAATGATTCTCTAACGTACTTCAACCGATTGATATATTGTATTGAATTAGAGGTTATTCATGAAGAGCGCATTGAAATCGAGGTCGTTCGACTATCTGTTGACTCCGGAAGCTCAAGATAGCTTCGGTTGACCGATTACCATACGTTCTTCGATTTTGGTAGTTCAAACTGTGCTTTCCAAGCCTTTATCATGCTCGATTACTTCATTTCTTATATTAGAACATGAAATTCAAGCTTACTCGTTGATTTCAAAAGCATTTGAGCTCATAACCTCGACTGGAGTCTCTTTTGCTTAATCATTAAGAAAACCTCTATAACTGACTTAAAACACAATGATTCTCGTACCGATTGATATATTGTATTGAATTAGAGGTTATTCATGAAGAGCGCATCGAATTCGAGGTCCTTCGACTATCTGTTGACTCCGGAAGCTCAAGATAACTTCGATTGACCGATTACCATCGTTCTTCGATTTTGGTAGTTCAAACCGTGCTTTCCAAGCCTTTATCATGCTCGATTACTTCATTTCTTATATTAGAACATGAAATTCAAGCTTACTCGTTGATTTCAAAAGCATTTGAGCTCATAACCTCGATTGAAGTCTCTTTCGCTTAATCGAGATGAAAACCACTATAACTGACTTAAAACTCAATGATTCTCGTACGCACTTCAACCGATTGATATATTTTATTGAATTAGAGGTTATTCATGAAGAGCGCATCGAATTCGAGGTCCTTCGACTATCTGTTGACTCCGGAAGCTCAAGATAACTTCGATTGACCGATTACCATACGTTCTTCGATTTTGGTAGTTCAAACCGTGCTTTCCAAGCCTTTATCATGCTCGATTACTTCATTTCTTATATTAGAACATGAAATTCAAGCTTACTCGTTGATTTCAAAAGCATTTGAGCTCATAACCTCGACTGGAGTCTCTTTTGCTTAATCATTAAGAAAACCTCTATAACTGACTTAAAACTCAATGATTCTCGTACGTACTTCGACCGATTGATATATTGTATTGAATTAGAGGTTATTCATGAAGAGCGCATCGAATTCGAGGTCGTTCGACTATCTGTTGACTCCGGAAGCTCAAGATAGCTTCGATTGACCGATTACCATACGTTCTTCGATTTTGGTAGTTCAAACCGTGCTTTCCAAGCCTTTATCATGCTCGATTACTTCATTTCTTATATTAGAACATGAAATTCAAGCTTACTCGTTGATTTCAAAAGCATTTGAGCTCATAACCTCGATTGAAGTCTCTTTTGCTTAATCGAGATGAAAACCACTATAACTGACTTAAAACTCAATGATTCTCGTACGCACTTCAACCGATTGATATATTGTATTGAATTAGAGGTTATTCATGAAGAGCGCATCGAATTCGAGGTCGTTCGACCATCTGTTGACTTTTGAAGCTCAAGATAGCTTCGGTTGACCGATTACCATACGTTCTACAATTTTGGTAGTTCAAACCATGCTTTCTACTCATTTATCATGCTCGATTACTTCATTTCTTATAATAGAACATGAAATTGAAGCTTACTCGTTGATTTCAAAAGCATTTGAGCTCATAACCTCGATTGAAGTCTCTTTTGCTTAATCGAGAAGAAAACCACTATAACTGACTTAAAACTCAATGATTCTCGTACGTACTTCAACCGATTGATATATTGTATTGAATTAGAGGTTATTCATGAAGAGCGCATCGAATTCGAGGTCGTTCGACCATCTATTGACTCCGGAAGATCAAGATAGCTCCGATTGACCGATTACCATACGTTCTTCGATTTTGGTAGTTCAAACCGTGCTTTCCAAGCCTTTATCATGCTCGATTACTTCATTTCTTATATTAGAACATGAAATTGAAGCTTACTCATTGAATTCAAAAGTATTTGAGCTCATAACCTCGATTGAAGTCTCTTTTGCTTAATCGAGAAGAAAACCCTTATAACTGACTTAAAATTCAATGATTCTCTAACGTACTTCAACCGATTGATATATTGTATTGAATTAGAGGTTATTCATGAAGAGCGCATTGAAATCGAGGTCGTTCGACTATCTGTTGACTCCGGAAGCTCAAGATAGCTTCGGTTGACCGATTACCATACGTTCTTCGATTTTGGTAGTTCAAACTGTGCTTTCCAAGCCTTTATCATGCTCGATTACTTCATTTCTTATATTAGAACATGAAATTCAAGCTTACTCGTTGATTTCAAAAGCATTTGAGTTCATAACCTCGACTGGAGTCTCTTTTGCTTAATCATTAAGAAAACCTCTATAACTGACTTAAAACTCAATGATTCTCGTACGTACTTCAACCGATTGATATATTGTATTGAATTAGAGGTTATTCATGAAGAGCGCATAGAATTCGAGGTCGTTCGACTATTTGTTGACTCCTGAAGCTCAAGATAACTTCGATTGACCGATTACCATACGTTCTTCGATTTTGGTAGTTCAAACCGTGCTTTCCAAGCCTTTATCATGCTCGATTACTTCATTTCTTATATTAGAACATGAAATTCAAGCTTACTCGTTGATTTCAAAAGCATTTGAGCTCATAACCTCGATTGAAGTCTCTTTTGCTTAATCGAGATGAAAACCACTATAACTGACTTAAAACTCAATGATTCTCGTACGCACTTCAACCGATTCATATATTGTATTGAATTAGAGGTTATTTATGAAGAGCGCATCGAATTCGAGGTCGTTCGACCATCTGTTGACTTTTGAAGCTCAAGATAGCTTCGGTTGACCGATTACCATACGTTCTACAATTTTGGTAGTTCAAACCATGCTTTCTACTCATTTATCATGCTCGATTACTTCATTTCTTATATTAGAACATGAAATTGAAGCATACTCGTTGATTTCAAAAGCATTTGAGCTCATAACCTCGATTGAAGTCTCTTTTGCTTAATCAAGAAAAAAACCACTATAACTGACTTAAAACTCAATGATTCTCATACGTACTTCAACCGATTGATATATTGTATTGAATTAGAGGTTATTCATGAAGAGCGCATCGAATTCGAGGTCGTTCGACCGTCTGTTGACTCCGGAAGCTCAAGATAGCATCGGTTCACCGATTACCATACGTTCTTCAATTTTAGTAGTTCAAACCGTGCTTTCCAAGCCTTTATCAGGCTCGATTACTTCATTTATTATATTAGAACATGAAATTGAAGCTTACTCGTTGATTTCAAAAGCATTTGAGCTCATAACCTCGATTGAAGTCTCTTTTGCTTAATCGAGAAGAAAACCACTATAACTGACTTAAAACTCAATGATTCTCGTACGTACTTCAACCGATTGATTTATTGTATTGAATTAGAGGTTATTCATGAAGAGCGCATCGAATTCGAGGTCGTTCGACCATCTATTGACTCCGGAAGATCAAGATAGCTCCGATTGACCGATTACCATACGTTCTTCGATTTTGGTAGTTCAAACCGTGCTTTCCAAGCCTTTATCATGCTCGATTACTTCATTTCTTATATTAGAACATGAAATTGAAGCTTACTCATTGAATTCAAAAGCATTTGAGCTCATAACCTCGATTGAAGTCTCTTTTGCTTAATCGAGAAGAAAACCACTATAACTGACTTAAAATTCAATGATTCTCTAACGTACTTCAACCGATTGATATATTGTATTGAATTAGAGGTTATTCATGAAGAGCGCATTGAAATCGAGGTCGTTCGACTATCTGTTGACTCCGGAAGCTCAAGATAGCTTCGGTTGACCGATTACCATACGTTCTTCGATTTTGGTAGTTCAAACTGTGCTTTCCAAGCCTTTATCATGCTCGATTACTTCATTTCTTATATTAGAACATGAAATTCAAGCTTACTCGTTGATTTCAAAAGCATTTGAGTTCATAACCTCGACTGGAGTCTCTTTTGCTTAATCATTAAGAAAACCTCTATAACTGACTTAAAACTCAATGATTCTCGTACGTACTTCAACCGATTGATATATTGTATTGAATTAGAGGTTATTCATGAAGAGCGCATCGAATTCGAGGTCGTTCGACTATCTGTTGACTCCGGAAGCTCAAGATAGCTTCGATTGACCGATTACCATACGTTCTTCGATTTTGGTAGTTCAAACCGTGCTTTCCAAGCCTTTATCATGCTCGATTACTTCATTTCTTATATTAGAACATGAAATTCAAGCTTACTCGTTGATTTCAAAAGCATTTGAGCTCATAACCTCGATTGAAGTCTCTTTTGCTTAATCGAGATGAAAACCACTATAACTGACTTAAAACTCAATGATTCTCGTACGCACTTCAACCGATTGATATATTGTATTGAATTAGAGGTTATTCATGAAGAGCGCATCGAATTCGAGGTCGTTCGACCATCTGTTGACTTTTGAAGCTCAAGATAGCTTCGGTTGACCGATTACCATACGTTCTACAATTTTGGTAGTTCAAACCATGCTTTCTACTCATTTATCATGCTCGATTACTTCATTTCTTATATTAGAACATGAAATTGAAGCATACTCGTTGATTTCAAAAGCATTTGAGCTCATAACCTCGATTGAAGTCTCTTTTGCTTAATCAAGAAAAAAACCACTATAACTGACTTAAAACTCAATGATTCTCATACGTACTTCAACCGATTGATATATTGTATTGAATTAGAGGTTATTCATGAAGAGCGCATCGAATTCGAGGTCGTTCGACCGTCTGTTGACTCCGGAAGCTCAAGATAGCATCGGTTCACCGATTACCATACGTTCTTCAATTTTAGTAGTTCAAACCGTGCTTTCCAAGCCTTTATCAGGCTCGATTACTTCATTTATTATATTAGAACATGAAATTGAAGCTTACTCGTTGATTTCAAAAGCATTTGAGCTCATAACCTCGATTGAAGTCTCTTTTGCTTAATCGAGAAGAAAACCACTATAACTGACTTAAAACTCAATGATTCTCGTACGTACTTCAACCGATTGATTTATTGTATTGAATTAGAGGTTATTCATGAAGAGCGCATCGAATTCGAGGTCGTTCGACCATCTATTGACTCCGGAAGATCAAGATAGCTCCGATTGACCGATTACCATACGTTCTTCGATTTTGGTAGTTCAAACCGTGCTTTCCAAGCCTTTATCATGCTCGATTACTTCATTTCTTATATTAGAACATGAAATTGAAGCTTACTCATTGAATTCAAAAGCATTTGAGCTCATAACCTCGATTGAAGTCTCTTTTGCTTAATCGAGAAGAAAACCACTATAACTGACTTAAAATTCAATGATTCTCTAACGTACTTCAACCGATTGATATATTGTATTGAATTAGAGGTTATTCATGAAGAGCGCATTGAAATCGAGGTCGTTCGACTATCTGTTGACTCCGGAAGCTCAAGATAGCTTCGGTTGACCGATTACCATACGTTCTTCGATTTTGGTAGTTCAAACTGTGCTTTCCAAGCCTTTATCATGCTCGATTACTTCATTTCTTATATTAGAACATGAAATTCAAGCTTACTCGTTGATTTCAAAAGCATTTGAGTTCATAACCTCGACTGGAGTCTCTTTTGCTTAATCATTAAGAAAACCTCTATAACTGACTTAAAACTCAATGATTCTCGTACGTACTTCAACCGATTGATATATTGTATTGAATTAGAGGTTATTCATGAAGAGCGCATCGAATTCGAGGTCGTTCGACTATCTGTTGACTCCGGAAGCTCAAGATAGCTTCGATTGACCGATTACCATACGTTCTTCGATTTTGGTAGTTCAAACCGTGCTTTCCAAGCCTTTATCATGCTCGATTACTTCATTTCTTATATTAGAACATGAAATTCAAGCTTACTCGTTGATTTCAAAAGCATTTGAGCTCATAACCTCGATTGAAGTCTCTTTTGCTTAATCGAGATGAAAACCACTATAACTGACTTAAAACTCAATGATTCTCGTACGCACTTCAACCGATTGATATATTGTATTGAATTAGAGGTTATTCATGAAGAGCGCATCGAATTCGAGGTCGTTCGACCATCTGTTGACTTTTGAAGCTCAAGATAGCTTCGGTTGACCGATTACCATACGTTCTACAATTTTGGTAGTTCAAACCATGCTTTCTACTCATTTATCATGCTCGATTACTTCATTTCTTATATTAGAACATGAAATTGAAGCATACTCGTTGATTTCAAAAGCATTTGAGCTCATAACCTCGATTGAAGTCTCTTTTGCTTAATCAAGAAAAAAACCACTATAACTGACTTAAAACTCAATGATTCTCATACGTACTTCAACCGATTGATATATTGTATTGAATTAGAGGTTATTCATGAAGAGCGCCTCGAATTCGAGGTCGTTCGACCGTCTGTTGACTCCGGAAGCTCAAGATAGCATCGGTTCACCGATTACCATACGTTCTTCAATTTTAGTAGTTCAAACCATGCTTTCCAAGCCTTTATCAGGCTCGATTACTTCATTTATTATATTAGAACATGAAATTGAAGCTTACTCGTTGATTTCAAAAGCATTTGAGCTCATAACCTCGATTGAAGTCTCTTTTGCTTAATCGAGAAGAAAACCACTATAACTGACTTAAAACTCAATGATTCTCGTACGTACTTCAACCGATTGATTTATTGTATTGAATTAGAGGTTATTCATGAAGAGCGCATCGAATTCGAGGTCGTTCGACCATCTATTGACTCCGGAAGATCAAGATAGCTCCGATTGACCGATTACCATACGTTCTTCGATTTTGGTAGTTCAAACCGTGCTTTCCAAGCCTTTATCATGCTCGATTACTTCATTTCTTATATTAGAACATGAAATTGAAGCTTACTCATTGAATTCAAAAGCATTTGAGCTCATAACCTCGATTGAAGTCTCTTTTGCTTAATCGAGAAGAAAACCACTATAACTGACTTAAAATTCAATGATTCTCTAACGTACTTCAACCGATTGATATATTGTATTGAATTAGAGGTTATTCATGAAGAGCGCATTGAAATCGAGGTCGTTCGACTATCTGTTGACTCCGGAAGCTCAAGATAGCTTCGGTTGACCGATTACCATACGTTCTTCGATTTTGGTAGTTCAAACTGTGCTTTCCAAGCCTTTATCATGCTCGATTACTTCATTTCTTATATTAGAACATGAAATTCAAGCTTACTCGTTGATTTCAAAAGCATTTGAGCTCATAACCTCGACTGGAGTCTCTTTAGCTTAATCATTAAGAAAACCTCTATAACTGACTTAAAACTCAATGATTCTCGTACGTACTTCGACCGATTGATATATTGTATTGAATTAGAGGTTATTCATGAAGAGCGCATCGAATTCGAGGTCGTTCGACTATCTGTTGACTCCGGAAGCTCAAGATAGCTTCGATTGACCGATTACCATACGTTCTTCGATTTTGGTAGTTCAAACCGTGCTTTCCAAGCCTTTATCATGCTCGATTACTTCATTTCTTATATTAGAACATGAAATTCAAGCTTACTCGTTGATTTCAAAAGCATTTGAGCTCATAACCTCGATTGAAGTCTCTTTTGCTTAATCGAGATGAAAACCACTATAACTGACTTAAAACTCAATGATTCTCGTACGCACTTCAACCGATTGATATATTGTATTGAATTAGAGGTTATTCATGAAGAGCGCATCGAATTCGAGGTCGTTCGACCATCTGTTGACTTTTGAAGCTCAAGATAGCTTCGGTTGACCGATTACCATACGTTCTACTATTTTGGTAGTTCAAACCATGCTTTCTACTCATTTATCATGCTCGATTACTTCATTTCTTATAATAGAACATGAAATTGAAGCTTACTCGTTGATTTCAAAAGCATTTGAGCTCATAACCTCGATTGAAGTCTCTTTTGCTTAATCGAGAAGAAAACCA
Source organism: Thymus mandschuricus (assembly GCA_029379335.1). Lineage (NCBI taxonomy): Eukaryota > Viridiplantae > Streptophyta > Magnoliopsida > Lamiales > Lamiaceae > Thymus > Thymus mandschuricus. The sequence goes on from CM057083.1 coordinate 20,737,819, forward strand.
CTATAACTGACTTAAAACTCAATGATTCTCGTACGTACTTCAACCGATTGATATATTGTATTGAATTAGAGGTTATTCATGAAGAGCGCATCGAATTCGAGGTCGTTCGACCATCTATTGACTCCGGAAGATCAAGATAGCTCCGATTGACCGATTACTATACGTTCTTCGATTTTGGTAGTTCAAACCGTGCTTTCCAAGCCTTTATCATGCTCGATTACTTCATTTCTTATATTAGAACATGAAATTGAAGCTTACTCATTGAATTCAAAAGCATTTGAGCTCATAACCTCGATTGAAGTCTCTTTTGCTTAATCGAGAAGAAAACCCTTATAACTGACTTAAAATTCAATGATTCTCTAACGTACTTCAACCGATTGATATATTGTATTGAATTAGAGGTTATTCATGAAGAGCGCATTGAAATCGAGGTCGTTCGACTATCTGTTGACTCCGGAAGCTCAAGATAGCTTCGGTTGACCGATTACCATACGTTCTTCGATTTTGGTAGTTCAAACTGTGCTTTCCAAGCCTTTATCATGCTCGATTACTTCATTTCTTATATTAGAACATGAAATTCAAGCTTACTCGTTGATTTCAAAAGCATTTGAGTTCATAACCTCGACTGGAGTCTCTTTTGCTTAATCATTAAGAAAACCTCTATAACTGACTTAAAACTCAATGATTCTCGTACGTACTTCAACCGATTGATATATTGTATTGAATTAGAGGTTATTCATGAAGAGCGCATCGAATTCGAGGTCGTTCGACTATTTGTTGACTCCTGAAGCTCAAGATAACTTCGATTGACCGATTACCATACGTTCTTCGATTTTGGTAGTTCAAACCGTGCTTTCCAAGCCTTTATCATGCTCGATTACTTCATTTCTTATATTAGAACATGAAATTCAAGCTTACTCGTTGATTTCAAAAGCATTTGAGCTCATAACCTCGATTGAAGTCTCTTTTGCTTAATCGAGATGAAAACCACTATAACTGACTTAAAACTCAATGATTCTCGTATGCACTTCAACCGATTGATATATTGTATTGAATTAGAGGTTATTCATGAAGAGCGCATCGAATTCGAGGTCGTTCGACCATCTGTTGACTTTTGAAGCTCAAGATAGCTTCGGTTGACCGATTACCATACGTTCTACAATTTTGGTAGTTCAAACCATGCTTTCTACTCATTTATCATGCTCGATTACTTCATTTCTTATATTAGAACATGAAATTGAAGCATACTCGTTGATTTCAAAAGCATTTGAGCTCATAACCTCGATTGAAGTCTCTTTTGCTTAATCAAGAAAAAAACCACTATAACTGACTTAAAACTCAATGATTCTCATACGTACTTCAACCGATTGATATATTGTATTGAATTAGAGGTTATTCATGAAGAGCGCATCGAATTCGAGGTCGTTCGACCGTCTGTTGACTCCGGAAGCTCAAGATAGCATCGGTTCACCGATTACCATACGTTCTTCAATTTTAGTAGTTCAAACCGTGCTTTCCAAGCCTTTATCAGGCTCGATTACTTCATTTATTATATTAGAACATGAAATTGAAGCTTACTCGTTGATTTCAAAAGCATTTGAGCTCATAACCTCGATTGAAGTCTCTTTTGCTTAATCGAGAAGAAAACCACTATAACTGACTTAAAACTCAATGATTCTCGTACGTACTTCAACCGATTGATTTATTGTATTGAATTAGAGGTTATTCATGAAGAGCGCATCGAATTCGAGGTCGTTCGACCATCTATTGACTCAAGAAGATCAAGATAGCTCCGATTGACCGATTACCATACGTTCTTCGATTTTGGTAGTTCAAACCGTGCTTTCCAAGCCTTTATCATGCTCGATTACTTCATTTCTTATATTAGAACATGAAATTGAAGCTTACTCATTGAATTCAAAAGCATTTGAGGTCATAACCTCGATTGAAGTCTCTTTTGCTTAATCGAGAAGAAAACCACTATAACTGACTTAAAATTCAATGATTCTCTAACGTACTTCAACCGATTGATATATTGTATTGAATTAGAGGTTATTCATGAAGAGCGCATTGAAATCGAGGTCGTTCGACTATCTGTTGACTCCGGAAGCTCAAGATAGCTTCGGTTGACCGATTACCATACGTTCTTCGATTTTGGTAGTTCAAACTGTGCTTCCCAAGCCTTTATCATGCTCGATTACTTCATTTCTTATATTAGAACATGAAATTCAAGCTTACTCGTTGATTTCAAAAGCATTTGAGCTCATAACCTCGACTGGAGTCTCTTTTGCTTAATCATTAAGAAAACCTCTATAACTGACTTAAAACTCAATGATTCTCGTACGTACTTCAACCGATTGATATATTGTATTGAATTAGAGGTTATTCATGAAGAGCGCATCGAATTCGAGGTCGTTCGACTATCTGTTGACTCCTGAAGCTCAAGATAACTTCGATTGACCGATTACCATACGTTCTTCGATTTTGGTAGTTCAAACCGTGCTTTCCAAGCCTTTATCATGCTCGATTACTTCATTTCTTATATTAGAACATGAAATTCAAGCTTACTCGTTGATTTCAAAAGCATTTGAGCTCATAACCTCGATTGAAGTCTCTTTTGCTTAATCGAGATGAAAACCACTATAACTGACTTAAAACTCAATGATTCTCGTACGCACTTCAACCGATTGATATATTGTATTGAATTAGAGGTTATTCATGAAGAGCGCATCGAATTCGAGGTCGTTCGACCATCTGTTGACTTTTGAAGCTCAAGATAGCTTCGGTTGACCGATTACCATACGTTCTACAATTTTGGTAGTTCAAACCATGCTTTCTACTCATTTATCATGCTCGATTACTTCATTTCTTATAATAGAACATGAAATTGAAGCTTACTCGTTGATTTCAAAAGCATTTGAGCTCATAACCTCGATTGAAGTCTCTTTTGCTTAATCGAGAAGAAAACCACTATAACTGACTTAAAACTCAATGATTCTCGTACGTACTTCAACCGATTGATATATTGTATTGAATTAGAGGTTATTCATGAAGAGCGCATCGAATTCGAGGTCGTTCGACTATCTGTTGACTCCGGAAGCTCAAGATAGCTTCGATTGTCCGATTACCATACGTTCTTCGATTTTGGTAGTTCGAACCGTGCTTTCCAAGCCTTTATCATGCTCGATTACTTCATTTCTTATATTAGAACATGAAATTGAAGCTTACTCATTGAATTCAAAAGCATTTGAGCTCATAACCTCGATTGAAGTCTCTTTTGCTTAATCGAGAAGAAAACCACTATAACTGACTTAAAATTCAATGATTCTCTTACGTACTTCAACCGATTGATATATTGTATTGAATTAGAGGTTATTCATGAAGAGCGCATTGAAATCGAGGTCGTTCGACTATCTGTTGACTCCGGAAGCTCAAGATAGCTTCGGTTGACCGATTACCATACGTTCTTCGATTTTGGTAGTTCAAACTGTGCTTTCCAAGCCTTTATCATGCTCGATTACTTCATTTCTTATATTAGAACATGAAATTCAAGCTTACTCGTTGATTTCAAAAGCATTTGAGCTCATAACCTCGACTGGAGTCTCTTTTGCTTAATCATTAAGAAAACCTCTATAACTGACTTAAAACTCAATGATTCTCGTACGTACTTCAACCGATTGATATATTGTATTGAATTAGAGGTTATTCATGAAGAGCGCATCGAATTCGAGGTCCTTCGACTATCTGTTGACTCCGGAAGCTCAAGATAACTTCGATTGACCGATTACCATACGTTCTTCGATTTTGGTAGTTCAAACCGTGCTTTCCAAGCCTTTATCATGCTCGATTACTTCATTTCTTATATTAGAACATGAAATTCAAGCTTACTCGTTGATTTCAAAAGCATTTGAGCTCATAACCTCGATTGCAGTCTCTTTCGCTTAATCGAGATGAAAACCACTATAACTGACTTAAAACTCAATGATTCTCGTACGCACTTCAACCGATTGATATATTTTATTGAATTAGAGGTTATTCATGAAGAGCGCATCGAATTCGAGGTCGTTCGACCATCTATTGACTCCGGAAGATCAAGATAGCTCCGATTGACCGATTACCATACGTTCTTCGATTTTGGTAGTTCAAACCGTGCTTTCCAAGCCTTTATCATGCTCGATTACTTCATTTCTTATATTAGAACATGAAATTGAAGCATACTCGTTGATTTCAAAAGCATTTGAGCTCATAACCTCGATTGAAGTCTCTTTTGCTTAATCAAGAAAAAAACCACTATAACTGACTTAAAACTCAATGATTCTCATACGTACTTCAACCGATTCATATATTGTATTGAATTAGAGGTTATTCATGAAGAGCGCATCGAATTCGAGGTCGTTCGACCGTCTGTTGACTCCGGAAGCTCAAGATAGCATCGGTTCACCGATTACCATACGTTCTTCAATTTTGGTAGTTCAAACCGTGCTTTCCAAGCCTTTATCAGGCTCGATTACTTCATTTATTATATTAGAACATGAAATTGAAGCTTACTCGTTGATTTCAAAAGCATTTGAGCTCATAACCTCGATTGAAGTCTCTTTTGCTTAATCGAGAAGAAAACCCTTATAACTGACTTAAAATTCAATGATTCTCTAACGTACTTCAACCGATTGATATATTGTATTGAATTAGAGGTTATTCATGAAGAGCGCATTGAAATCGAGGTCGTTCGACTATCTGTTGACTCCGGAAGCTCAAGATAGCTTCGGTTGACCGATTACCATACGTTCTTCGATTTTGGTAGTTCAAACTGTGCTTTCCAAGCCTTTATCATGCTCGATTACTTCATTTCTTATATTAGAACATGAAATTCAAGCTTACTCGTTGATTTCAAAAGCATTTGAGTTCATAACCTCGACTGGAGTCTCTTTTGCTTAATCATTAAGAAAACCTCTATAACTGACTTAAAACTCAATGATTCTCGTACGTACTTCAACCGATTGATATATTGTATTGAATTAGAGGTTATTCATGAAGAGCGCATCGAATTCGAGGTCGTTCGACTATTTGTTGACTCCTGAAGCTCAAGATAACTTCGATTGACCGATTACCATACGTTCTTCGATTTTGGTAGTTCAAACCGTGCTTTCCAAGCCTTTATCATGCTCGATTACTTCATTTCTTATATTAGAACATGAAATTCAAGCTTACTTGTTGATTCAAAAAGCATTTGAGCTCATAACCTCGATTGAAGTCTCTTTTGCTTAATCGAGATGAAAACCACTATAACTGACTTAAAACTCAATGATTCTCGTATGCACTTCAACCGATTGATATATTGTATTGAATTAGAGGTTATTCATGAAGAGCGCATCGAATTCGAGGTCGTTCGACCATCTGTTGACTTTTGAAGCTCAAGATAGCTTCGGTTGACCGATTACCATACGTTCTACAATTTTGGTAGTTCAAACCATGCTTTCTACTCATTTATCATGCTCGATTACTTCATTTCTTATATTAGAACATGAAATTGAAGCATACTCGTTGATTTCAAAAGCATTTGAGCTCATAACCTCGATTGAAGTCTCTTTTGCTTAATCAAGAAAAAAACCACTATAACTGACTTAAAACTCAATGATTCTCATACGTACTTCAACCGATTGATATATTGTATTGAATTAGAGGTTATTCATGAAGAGCGCATCGAATTCGAGGTCGTTCGACCGTCTGTTGACTCCGGAAGCTCAAGATAGCATCGGTTCACCGATTACCATACGTTCTTCAATTTTAGTAGTTCAAACCGTGCTTTCCAAGCCTTTATCAGGCTCGATTACTTCATTTATTATATTAGAACATGAAATTGAAGCTTACTCGTTGATTTCAAAAGCATTTGAGCTCATAACCTCGATTGAAGTCTCTTTTGCTTAATCGAGAAGAAAACCACTATAACTGACTTAAAACTCAATGATTCTCGTACGTACTTCAACCGATTGATTTATTGTATTGAATTAGAGGTTATTCATGAAGAGCGCATCGAATTCGAGGTCGTTCGACCATCTATTGACTCAAGAAGATCAAGATAGCTCCGATTGACCGATTACCATACGTTCTTCGATTTTGGTAGTTCAAACCGTGCTTTCCAAGCCTTTATCATGCTCGATTACTTCATTTCTTATATTAGAACATGAAATTGAAGCTTACTCATTGAATTCAAAAGCATTTGAGGTCATAACCTCGATTGAAGTCTCTTTTGCTTAATCGAGAAGAAAACCACTATAACTGACTTAAAATTCAATGATTCTCTAACGTACTTCAACCGATTGATATATTGTATTGAATTAGAGGTTATTCATGAAGAGCGCATTGAAATCGAGGTCGTTCGACTATCTGTTGACTCCGGAAGCTCAAGATAGCTTCGGTTGACCGATTACCATACGTTCTTCGATTTTGGTAGTTCAAACTGTGCTTTCCAAGCCTTTATCATGCTCGATTACTTCATTTCTTATATTAGAACATGAAATTCAAGCTTACTCGTTGATTTCAAAAGCATTTGAGCTCATAACCTCGACTGGAGTCTCTTTTGCTTAATCATTAAGAAAACCTCTATAACTGACTTAAAACTCAATGATTCTCGTACGTACTTCAACCGATTGATATATTGTATCGAATTCGAGGTCGTTCGACTATCTGTTGACTCCTGAAGCTCAAGATAACTTCGATTGACCGATTACCATACGTTCTTCGATTTTGGTAGTTCAAACCGTGCTTTCCAAGCCTTTATCATGCTCGATTACTTCATTTCTTATATTAGAACATGAAATTCAAGCTTACTCGTTGATTTCAAAAGCATTTGAGCTCATAACCTCGATTGAAGTCTCATTCCAATTTTTTCGCTTAGCGAAAATTCTCTCTGACCTCTCTCACACACTAAATCACTTTTCACACACTTCCAGTCGGAAACCTCACAGTTCTTTCGATTTCTTTCGTTTTTTGCATGTGTTTTGGTTTCGAATCTTCCTCGTAATTGTGTTTGTGTCGTTTTTCGTTGGTTTGTTTCGTTTTTTTTCTTTTCCATTTTTTCGTGTTTTTTCCGTCCAGATTTTCCGGTCAGATTTCCGGTCTTCGTCCTCCCTCCAGCCGCTCTTGCCTCCGCCTCCATGGCGGACCCTCCACCGGAGGATCCCGTCGGCCTCTCACTTGCAGCCGGCTCTTCTCTCCAGCCCATTCTGCCCGCCGGTCAACCCCTTGCTGCCGGGAATCCTCCCCAGCTCCTCCAACCCGCCGGTCAGCCTCCGGCTGCCGGAAGTTCTCCCCAGCCTCTGTCCGGGATGGAACAGCCTGTCCTTGCCGATCTGCCCCAGCCCGTCTCTCCCGATTTGCCGGCGTCCTCCCTCACGGACGTCCCTTCCGGTTCCCTTCAGGCCGGGCTGCCAAAATCAGGCCAGGTCGGTGGCTCCTCCGACCTCCCTCAGTCGTCGGAATCCCTGGTCCGTCCCCCTCCGGCCAATTTCCTCGTTAATGGTGGGGCTGCCGGTGAACACCTTCCCGTTGCGGAGGTTGTCTTCTCCGCCAAAGCTGTCTTCAAGAAGCCTTCTTCAGCCCGTCCGTCCATGGCGTCTTCTCACCGAAATCTCAAGAAGAGAAAGACTGCTGCATCTTCCCACCACCTTTCGCTCGATGATGCCGGGCGAAATGATTTGAAGAAAACAAGTCCGATTGTTGACTCGAGAAGTGGTCTCGCCGTGGTTGTGCAGCCGCTTCAATCTGTTGAAGCCGAGGTTGGTTCCCTCGCCGGAGAAGATGATGACTATTTTTCCGAGGAAGAAGAAGAGTTTGATATCGAGGAATATTTTATCGATGATGAGAAGAAGGCTGAATTGAAGTGTCTGATGGAGAAATACGATGCCTTCGATGAAGAGCAGCTTCGCCTTGCGATAAGGCGTGAACGAAAACATGAGAAATCCGAGCTGCAATCCCTCGCCGGAAACCGGCCACCCTCGCCGGAATCGGCTCCAGCCTCTCCCTCCCACATACCGTCCAGATTCATCCCCCCTATCCTCCATAAATCTTTGATCAATCATGATGAAATCCCTTCCAAAATCACCTCCTCAAATCTCGCCCCCGATCAGCCTTTCCTTATGGAGAATGTTGACTCCAATCTCACCCAAAACCCAGCCCTCATGCATACTCCCGCACCGCCCATGCATAACTCGTATCCCATGCATAACACCCCAACCTCCATGCAATCTCCCATGCAAACTTCCGCCCCACCCATGCATAACCCGTATCCCATGCATAATACCCCAATCTCCATGCAATCTCCCATGCAATCTCCCAACTTCACCAAATCGGATACCCACCCCACGAGCCAACATGGCCTTGACCGAACCCAGCCCAACCCTCCTCCCATCAACTCGGCCCATGGTGATGCGGGCCGGCCCATTACCATCACGAGCCCTTCCGAAAATATCCACGGCCCCCAACCCACTTCTCCCCCTTCCAACATGGACCAAGGCCACCAAGCCCAACCTCTGAAATTTTTTTCCAACAATCCGTTGGCCACGGGGGATCTGACCGACTTCCCCCCGCTCCCCAATGGCTCCACGGAGCACGTGAATGGGGGTAATAAAGACATCACCATGACCCCGGCTGATGAGGGGGACTCTCGGCCTAACAGTGATACTCGGCAGGTGTCATCGTCTTCGCCTATTGAGCATGCCTGCAGCCCGGCGCGGGCCTCTGCCCCTCGGCCCCCCACCTCTCTTGCGGAGCGGGTCAAAAATTCCACTCCTCCCACTGCTCCTGTTGCGTTCAATCCCACCAAGTACACTCCAATTGGAGCCAAGGGAGATCGTGAAGGTACGCCTGTGATTTCGTTTTCGAAAACTGACACGGAGTGTCTCGCAGGTCGCGTGGGGCTCGCTGTGGTCGGAAAATTTTCACACTCCATCCCCTCCTCCCACAACATCAACAAAGCTCTCAACAACATCCCGATCAGAGGTACCCTTACATGGAATTTTTTGAATGCTAAACATATTCTTATCATGCTTTCGGATGTTGTTGATTATGCTAAGTTACTCCATGGTGTCAATGGTATGCCTGTGTGGTATGTTGAGTCTGTCCCCATGCGTGTGTTTAAGTGGACGCCTGAATTTGACCCTTCGTTTGAAACTCCCATTGTTGCTGTGTGGTGTAACTTGCCTGCTTTACCTATTCATTTGTATGATCAACGTGCCCTCTATATGATTTGTTCTTCCTTGGGAAACCCTATTCAAGTGGATCACGCTACGGCTGCTCGCTCTCGCATCACTTATGCTCGGGTCTGTGTTGAAATTGATATCACTAAGCCCCCTGTTGAAGATTTTGTGATTGATATGGCCGGAGTGGAGGTTCGCCAGAAAGTGGTTTGGGATAAGATCCCGAGATACTGCTCCGACTGTAAGCATGTGGGGCATCTTCCCGAGTCTTGCTATGCGTTCGGCCGGAACGCGCGCCCTGACAAGAAAGTTGCGCCCCAAGCCCGGGCTCCGGGACTGAGGGCCAGGGGTGTGGCCCGGGATCCTCCCAGTGCCCCTAGCGCCTCAATGTCCACGACCCCTGTTAAGGCTCCGCATGTCAGCGCGGACTCTGGGCAACGGGTCCGTGCCTCGGGGGACAAACCTGTGCTCCCCCAACCCCGGTCCCCCTCCCGTGGCCAAGGCCTCCCTGGGGGCTCTGGGCCCCAGCATGGCGCCTCTGGCGCTGCGGTCTCCTCCAAGTCTCCGCGGGCTGTTCCCTCCTCGGGTCTGAGGCCCCTCCGCATGGGGGAGAGGCACATGCGTTCCGCATCCCAGTCTCCCCCCCGGGCCCCCATGGCCCCTGGGGCTCCCGTGGCCCCCGGGGCTCGCGGGGCTCCCAGCTCTCCCACCAGGGCTACCAAGGCTCCTGGATCCGCCGTGGTCTCCGGGGCCCGCAGGGACTCCCGCACCCCCTCCCGGGGCCGCAATGCCCCCGTGATCTCCGGGGAATGGATTGAGGTTGCCCGGTCGAAGCATAAGGTGGCTGCTCGCGATGGTGTTTTCAGTATTCCGACCAAGAACACTTATGTTATTTTGGATGATGGCACCGAGGTGCTCGAGGCTGAGTATGAGTCCGAGAATGACAGAGATGTGGAGATGTCTGACGGTGGCAATGATATGGCTATTGGCAGTGTCCAGGGTTCGAGTACTCCCAACAGGGGTCGTGTCCTTCCCGACTCGCTTGGTGGAAATTTGAGGAGTGGGGTTACCGCTCCGGCCTCTTCCTGATTCGTTTCCCCATGTCTGCGAATTTTCTGATTTGGAACGCTCAGGGCATCGCTAATCGCAACCCCTTGGGCATCCTGAGTAATTTGTGCAGGGAGTATTTTGTTTCTTTCGTGGCTATCTTGGAGCCTCAGAATGATCGTGACCCTTCTTTTGTCTCTCGGAAGATTGGGCTCACCCACAGGCACTCGAATAGTAGCAACAAGATTTGGATCTTTGCGCACAGGGACTACCAGGTTGATATCTTGGTGGATACTGATCAGCTGGTTCATGTTCGTATCTCGGCTGCCGTGTTCCGTGCCCCGTTGTATTTGACCGCTGTGTATGCCAAGTGTTCCAGGGAGGGCCGCTACTCGCTTTGGGATACTCTTCGTGAGGTCTCGTTACAGATGGAGGAGTGCCCATGGCTTGTGGGCGGCGACTTCAACATCTTCCTAACCGAGGAGGAGAGGGTTGGTAGCACCACTGATCGTCATCTCGAGATCATGGACTTCGCTGACGCCATCTCCGATTGTCAGCTGATCGACCCCGGCTTTGATGGGTCTGTCTTCACTTGGGAGAAGCCGGGTCTGCTTGAGAGGTTGGACCGGATCCTGATTGGGGAGCACTGGGAGTCCGCCCTCGCGACTACCCGTGTCACGCACTTGCCTCGCGTGGCCTCTGACCATGCTCCGCTCCTGGTGAGGTGCCAGTTCTCGGCCCAGCTGCCCCGGGCCTCGTTCAAATTTCAGAATATGTGGGTCAGGCACCACTCCTTTGCCTCTGAGATTGCCAGAATCTGGGAGACACCGACTGGCTTCGAGGGTATGTTGAACCTGCAGTTCAAGTTGTCTCGTGTCAAGGGGTTCTTAAAGGGGTGGAACAAGACCGTCTTTGGGAATATCCATGAGAAGATGAGGGAGGCCGAGGAGGCCGTGGACGCTGCCCAGCTTGCCTATGACGCGGACCCCTCCCCGGAGCTTCGGTCAGAGCTCCATCGTTGTATTGCCCTCCTGTTGCATCGTACTCGGATGGAGGAGGATTTCTGGAGGCAAAAGGCGGCGATTCGGTGGGCCACCGATGGGGAGCTCAACACCAAGTTCTTCCAGGGGTGGGTCAAGCAGAGGAGGGTGAAGTCTCGCATCCATGTCATCCAGGAGGGGGATAGGGAGATCACTGACGAGGCCGAGATCAGGGCCTCGGCCGCTGGGTTCTTTCAGAATTTGCTCTCTTCGGAGGTTGCTATCCCGGACGCCTCGGACCTTCAGGGCCTGCTCCCCCTGCCCGACTCTGCGGACCTCCTGGGGCTCTGTGCGCTCCCGGAGCATGACGAGGTCCGCTCTGCTGTCTTTGGTATCTGCGGGGACAGTACCTCGGGCCCCGATGGCTTCACTTCCTTGTTCTTCCAGCGGTGCTGGGATACGGTTGGGCCCGATGTGGTGGCGGCGGTGCTTGACTTCTTCCAGGGTGCCCCCATGCCGAGGAGCTTTACTGCCACTACCATCGTCCTCCTCCCCAAGAGGGACAATCCGTCCTCTTGGACCCACTTTCGGCCCATCAGCCTTTGCAACGTGACCAACAAGATCATCTCTAAAATCTTGACGTCTCGTCTGGCGCCTCTCATCCCCCTTGTCGTGGCCCCTAATCAGAGTGGCTTTGTCAAGGGCCGGTTGATCAGTGACAACGTCCTGTTGGCCCAAGAGCTCATCCATGATCTGCACCCGTGCAAGGGGAGGGCGCACCCCAATGTCGCTCTCAAGCTGGATATGGCGAAGGCCTATGACCGTGTCCAGTGGCCCTTTCTGTTCGGTGTCCTCAGAAAGATGGGCTTCCCGGAGCAGTGGATCGACATGGTCAGGAGATGCGTGCAGAACTGTTGGTTCTCAGTGCTGGTGAACGGGGCCCCTGCGGGCTTCTTCCATTCCTCTCGTGGGCTGCGCCAAGGGGACCCGATCTCCCCGTCCCTGTTCGTTCTTGCCGCGGACTACCTTTCGCGGTCCCTTGACAGGCTGATTGTTGGCCAGGCTGACATGGTATACCATTCTCAGAGGAGGGCGGCCCCCCCGATCTCCCATTTGGCCTACGCTGATGATATCATTATCTTCACCCAGGCCAAGAGGGAGTCCCTGGAAAAGCTGAAAGAGTGCCTCGATGAGTACTGCACGGTGTCGGGCCAGATGATCAACTTCGAGAAGAGCAACTTCTATCTGAACGATCATCACGTTGATGATTGGCAGCACATGATTCGTGAGGTTGGGGGCTTTCAGAGAGGCACCATCCCCTTCACCTACCTCGGGGTCCCCATCTATAAGGGCCACAAGAAGTCTTCCCTCTTCCTTGAGCTGAGGCAGCGGATCAGCAACCGTATCCACAGTTGGTCGCACAGGCACCTCACTTTCGGGGGCCGTCTGGCTCTTATCAAGAGCACCCTCTCCACCATCCCGTTGCATGTCCTTCAAGCTATCCAAGTCCCGAAGAAGGTGCTTCATGGCCTCGAGCAGCTTATGGCGAGGTATTTCTGGGGGGCCGTGGGCGAGGAGAAGAAAATTCACTGGGTCAGCTGGAAGCAGATCTGTCTCCCGGTGGATGAGGGGGGCCTGGGTATTCGCAGGCTGTCTGATATGGTCACGGCTTTCAGCTATAAGCTGTGGTGGAGGTTCCAGGCCCGTGACTCGCTGTGGGCTAGGTACCTGTGGCAGAAGTACTCGTATCCTTTATATGGGTTTTCTGCTTCCCATAGTACTGTTTGGCGTCGCTTATTGCATGTCGGTATTCGTGCGCATGAATTTATTTGTTGGTCCTTGGGTGCAGGGAGAGTGTCGTTTTGGGACGATAACTGGTTTGGGGATTACCCCCTTTCTGTCTATCGGCCCAATGGCGGCCCTCGACCTAATGTGTCTTTTTTCTGGCATGACTCTGCTTGGGATCTTAATCGTTTGCATGCATTATGTGCTCCCTACTTGTCTATTGATCTGTTGGTTGATGTGAGCTGGACTCCGGTGTTGTGGGGCGAGGAGGATGTGATGAGGTGGACGCTTACCAGCCATGGCGAGTTCTCCGTGACATCTGCATGGGACAAGATCAGGTACAGGCGTCCTAAGCTATCTCTCTTTGGTGACATTTGGAATCAATGCCTTACCCCCACTATATCTGTCTTTCTGTGGCGTCTCCTCCTTGGTCGTATCCCCATAGAGTCTATCCTCCAGTCCAGGGGTATCTCCCTCGCCTCCATGTGTCAATGTTGTTCGTCCCCCCAGGTCGAGTCCACTATGCATGTCTTTGAACGGAGTGATTCTGCTAGGGCTGTGTGGTCCCATTTTTCCGACTGGTTCCCTGCACAGACACAAGCACACACGCGCACTGACATTGCACGTAGTATAGGTAGATGGAGACACCGCTTCCCTCGGGCTCCTTGCACACACGTTTCATTTTTGGTCCCTTGTCTCGTGATTTGGTTTATTTGGACGGAGAGGAACAGCCACAAGCACCGTGGGGTTCCTTTCCGTAGCTCTCACGTTATTTGGCAGGTCACCCATCACCTGCAGACACTGGTAGCTGCCCGGCTCCTCCTTCCGGCCCACTGGGCGGGGTGCCGGCCCCGGGTCCCATTCATGCCGACCTCTGAACCGGTCCCGCGGCCCCTTCGCTCCCGCATTGTCCGTTGGCTCCCACCTGAGGCTCCTTGGGTGAAGCTGAATACGGATGGATCGTTCGACACAGGTACAGGCCTCGCTGCTGCTGGGGGCCTTGTCCGTGACCACAACAGCGAGCTCATCCGTGCCTACTGCTCCCCGGTGGTCGCGAGCTCTAGCTTTGAGGCGGAGCTCCTGGCGCTCCTCCATGGGCTAGAGCTGGCGACCATGCTCTCCTCCCATATCTGGATTGAGATGGATGCCTCGGCTGTGGTCACTCTCCTCACCTCGGGCCGGCACGGGTCTGCGGCCACTCGTCACATTTTGACGCGGATCCGTCTCCGGCTCAGAGGCATTCAGGCCCGGTTCTCCCACATCCCCCGTGAGGGGAATAAGCCTGCAGACTTCATGGCTCGTCGGGGTCTTCAGACCGACACCATGGTGCAATTCGACTCCTCCAGCGCCCCCCACTACTTCCTGGCGCTCGTTCGGATGGATCAGTTGGGCTACCCCAACTTCAGGTTCCGGTACTCGTAGCCTATCATGCAGGCATCTCTGTGGTATCTCGCGCTGATAGGTGATATTATTAGCCTCCCGAGATGGTCACTTTTGGGCCAATCTCAGTGTATTGTTTCTAGTTCTCCGTGTTTTCCCATTTGTAGTGAGGGGTTGGGTCCTCTACGGGTCCTCCTCATGTTTGTATTTGGTTTATCCTTTGTTGTGGGGATAGCACTCACTTTTAGTGCTACTTCTCACAGACATTGTTCGATTTATATGGTTTTATATACAGGTTGGGGGTCTGCCTAACCCCTCACCCCCTCGGGTGTTTTGATTGAAAAAAAAAAAAAAAAAAAAAAAAAAAAAACCTCGATTGAAGTCTCTTTTGCTTAATCGAGATGAAAACCACTATAACTGACTTAAAACTCAATGATTCTCGTACGCACTTCAACCGATTGATATATTGTATTGAATTAGAGGTTATTCATGAAGAGCGCATCGAATTCGAGGTCGTTCGACCATCTGTTGACTTTTGAAGCTCAAGATAGCTTCGGTTGACCGATTACCATACGTTCTACAATTTTGGTAGTTCAAACCATGCTTTCTACTCATTTATCATGCTCGATTACTTCATTTCTTATAATAGAACATGAAATTGAAGCTTACTCGTTGATTTCAAAAGCATTTGAGCTCATAACCTCGATTGAAGTCTCTTTTGCTTAATCGAGAAGAAAACCACTATAACTGACTTAAAACTCAATGATTCTCGTACGTACTTCAACCGATTGATATATTGTATTGAATTAGAGGTTATTCATGAAGAGCGCATCGAATTCGAGGTCGTTCGACTATCTGTTGACTCCGGAAGCTCAAGATAGCTTCGATTGTCCGATTACCATACGTTCTTCGATTTTGGTAGTTCGAACCGTGCTTTCCAAGCCTTTATCATGCTCGATTACTTCATTTCTTATATTAGAACATGAAATTGAAGCTTACTCATTGAATTCAAAAGCATTTGAGCTCATAACCTCGATTGAAGTCTCTTTTGCTTAATCGAGAAGAAAACCACTATAACTGACTTAAAATTCAATGATTCTCTTACGTACTTCAACCGATTGATATATTGTATTGAATTAGAGGTTATTCATGAAGAGCGCATTGAAATCGAGGTCGTTCGACTATCTGTTGACTCCGGAAGCTCAAGATAGCTTCGGTTGACCGATTACCATACGTTCTTCGATTTTGGTAGTTCAAACTGTGCTTTCCAAGCCTTTATCATGCTCGATTACTTCATTTCTTATATTAGAACATGAAATTCAAGCTTACTCGTTGATTTCAAAAGCATTTGAGCTCATAACCTCGACTGGAGTCTCTTTTGCTTAATCATTAAGAAAACCTCTATAACTGACTTAAAACTCAATGATTCTCGTACGTACTTCAACCGATTGATATATTGTATTGAATTAGAGGTTATTCATGAAGAGCGCATCGAATTCGAGGTCCTTCGACTATCTGTTGACTCCGGAAGCTCAAGATAACTTCGATTGACCGATTACCATACGTTCTTCGATTTTGGTAGTTCAAACCGTGCTTTCCAAGCCTTTATCATGCTCGATTACTTCATTTCTTATATTAGAACATGAAATTCAAGCTTACTCGTTGATTTCAAAAGCATTTGAGCTCATAACCTCGATTGAAGTCTCTTTCGCTTAATCGAGATGAAAACCACTATAACTGACTTAAAACTCAATGATTCTCGTACGCACTTCAACCGATTGATATATTTTATTGAATTAGAGGTTATTCATGAAGAGCGCATCGAATTCGAGGTCGTTCGACCATCTATTGACTCCGGAAGATCAAGATAGCTCCGATTGACCGATTACCATACGTTCTTCGATTTTGGTAGTTCAAACCGTGCTTTCCAAGCCTTTATCATGCTCGATTACTTCATTTCTTATATTAGAACATGAAATTGAAGCATACTCGTTGATTTCAAAAGCATTTGAGCTCATAACCTCGATTGAAGTCTCTTTTGCTTAATCAAGAAAAAAACCACTATAACTGACTTAAAACTCAATGATTCTCATACGTACTTCAACCGATTCATATATTGTATTGAATTAGAGGTTATTCATGAAGAGCGCATCGAATTCGAGGTCGTTCGACCGTCTGTTGACTCCGGAAGCTCAAGATAGCATCGGTTCACCGATTACCATACGTTCTTCAATTTTGGTAGTTCAAACCGTGCTTTCCAAGCCTTTATCAGGCTCGATTACTTCATTTATTATATTAGAACATGAAATTGAAGCTTACTCGTTGATTTCAAAAGCATTTGAGCTCATAACCTCGATTGAAGTCTCTTTTGCTTAATCTAGAAGAAAACCACTATAACTGACTTAAAACTCAATGATTCTCGTATGTACTTCAACCGATTGATATATTGTATTGAATTAGAGGTTATTCATGAAGAGCGCATCGAATTCGAGGTCGTTCGACCATCTATTGACTCCGGAAGATCAAGATAGCTCCGATTGACCGATTACCATACGTTCTTCGATTTTGGTAGTTCAAACCGTGCTTTCCAAGCCTTTATCATGCTCGATTACTTCATTTCTTATATTAGAACATGAAATTGAAGCTTACTCATTGAATTCAAAAGCATTTGAGCTCATAACCTCGATTGAAGTCTCTTTTGCTTAATCGAGAAGAAAACCACTATAACTGACTTAAAATTCAATGATTCTCTAACGTACTTCAACCGATTGATATATTGTATTGAATTAGAGGTTATTCATGAAGAGCGCATTGAAATCGAGGTCGTTCGACTATCTGTTGACTCCGGAAGCTCAAGATAGCTTCGGTTGACCGATTACCATACGTTCTTCGATTTTGGTAGTTCAAACTGTGCTTTCCAAGCCTTTATCATGCTCGATTACTTCATTTCTTATATTAGAACATGAAATTCAAGCTTACTCGTTGATTTCAAAAGCATTTGAGCTCATAACCTCGACTGGAGTCTCTTTTGCTTAATCATTAAGAAAACCTCTATAACTGACTTAAAACTCAATGATTCTCGTACGTACTTCGACCGATTGATATATTGTATTGAATTAGAGGTTATTCATGAAGAGCGCATCGAATTCGAGGTCGTTCGACTATCTGTTGACTCCGGAAGCTCAAGATAGCTTCGATTGACCGATTACCATACGTTCTTCGATTTTGGTAGTTCAAACCGTGCTTTCCAAGCCTTTATCATGCTCGATTACTTCATTTCTTATATTAGAACATGAAATTCAAGCTTACTCGTTGATTTCAAAAGCATTTGAGCTCATAACCTCGATTGAAGTCTCTTTTGCTTAATCGAGATGAAAACCACTATAACTGACTTAAAACTCAATGATTCTCGTACGCACTTCAACCGATTGATATATTGTATTGAATTAGAGGTTATTCATGAAGAGCGCATCGAATTCGAGGTCGTTCGACCATCTGTTGACTTTTGAAGCTCAAGATAGCTTCGGTTGACCGATTACCATACGTTCTACAATTTTGGTAGTTCAAACCATGCTTTCTACTCATTTATCATGCTCGATTACTTCATTTCTTATAATAGAACATGAAATTGAAGCTTACTCGTTGATTTCAAAAGCATTTGAGCTCATAACCTCGATTGAAGTCTCTTTTGCTTAATCGAGAAGAAAACCACTATAACTGACTTAAAACTCAATGATTCTCGTACGTACTTCAACCGATTGATATATTGTATTGAATTAGAGGTTATTCATGAAGAGCGCATCGAATTCGAGGTCGTTCGACCATCTATTGACTCCGGAAGATCAAGATAGCTCCGATTGACCGATTACCATACGTTCTTCGATTTTGGTAGTTCAAACCGTGCTTTCCAAGCCTTTATCATGCTCGATTACTTCATTTCTTATATTAGAACATGAAATTGAAGCTTACTCATTGAATTCAAAAGCATTTGAGCTCATAACCTCGATTGAAGTCTCTTTTGCTTAATCGAGAAGAAAACCCTTATAACTGACTTAAAATTCAATGATTCTCTAACGTACTTCAACCGATTGATATATTGTATTGAATTAGAGGTTATTCATGAAGAGCGCATTGAAATCGAGGTCGTTCGACTATCTGTTGACTCCGGAAGCTCAAGATAGCTTCGGTTGACCGATTACCATACGTTCTTCGATTTTGGTAGTTCAAACTGTGCTTTCCAAGCCTTTATCATGCTCGATTACTTCATTTCTTATATTAGAACATGAAATTCAAGCTTACTCGTTGATTTCAAAAGCATTTGAGTTCATAACCTCGACTGGAGTCTCTTTTGCTTAATCATTAAGAAAACCTCTATAACTGACTTAAAACTCAATGATTCTCGTACGTACTTCAACCGATTGATATATTGTATTGAATTAGAGGTTATTCATGAAGAGCGCATCGAATTCGAGGTCGTTCGACTATTTGTTGACTCCTGAAGCTCAAGATAACTTCGATTGACCGATTACCATACGTTCTTCGATTTTGGTAGTTCAAACCGTGCTTTCCAAGCCTTTATCATGCTCGATTACTTCATTTCTTATATTAGAACATGAAATTCAAGCTTACTCGTTGATTTCAAAAGCATTTGAGCTCATAACCTCGATTGAAGTCTCTTTTGCTTAATCGAGATGAAAACCACTATAACTGACTTAAAACTCAATGATTCTCGTACGCACTTCAACCGATTGATATATTGTATTGAATTAGAGGTTATTCATGAAGAGCGCATCGAATTCGAGGTCGTTCGACCATCTGTTGACTTTTGAAGCTCAAGATAGCTTCGGTTGACCGATTACCATACGTTCTACAATTTTGGTAGTTCAAACCATGCTTTCTACTCATTTATCATGCTCGATTACTTCATTTCTTATATTAGAACATGAAATTGAAGCATACTCGTTGATTTCAAAAGCATTTGAGCTCATAACCTCGATTGAAGTCTCTTTTGCTTAATCAAGAAAAAAACCACTATAACTGACTTAAAACTCAATGATTCTCATACGTACTTCAACCGATTGATATATTGTATTGAATTAGAGGTTATTCATGAAGAGCGCATCGAATTCGAGGTCGTTCGACCGTCTGTTGACTCCGGAAGCTCAAGATAGCATCGGTTCACCGATTACCATACGTTCTTCAATTTTAGTAGTTCAAACCGTGCTTTCCAAGCCTTTATCAGGCTCGATTACTTCATTTATTATATTAGAACATGAAATTGAAGCTTACTCGTTGATTTCAAAAGCATTTGAGCTCATAACCTCGATTGAAGTCTCTTTTGCTTAATCGAGAAGAAAACCACTATAACTGACTTAAAACTCAATGATTCTCGTACGTACTTCAACCGATTGATTTATTGTATTGAATTAGAGGTTATTCATGAAGAGCGCATCGAATTCGAGGTCGTTCGACCATCTATTGACTCCGGAAGATCAAGATAGCTCCGATTGACCGATTACCATACGTTCTTCGATTTTGGTAGTTCAAACCGTGCTTTCCAAGCCTTTATCATGCTCGATTACTTCATTTCTTATATTAGAACATGAAATTGAAGCTTACTCATTGAATTCAAAAGCATTTGAGCTCATAACCTCGATTGAAGTCTCTTTTGCTTAATCGAGAAGAAAACCACTATAACTGACTTAAAATTCAATGATTCTCTAACGTACTTCAACCGATTGATATATTGTATTGAATTAGAGGTTATTCATGAAGAGCGCATTGAAATCGAGGTCGTTCGACTATCTGTTGACTCCGGAAGCTCAAGATAGCTTCGGTTGACCGATTACCATACGTTCTTCGATTTTGGTAGTTCAAACTGTGCTTTCCAAGCCTTTATCATGCTCGATTACTTCATTTCTTATATTAGAACATGAAATTCAAGCTTACTCGTTGATTTCAAAAGCATTTGAGTTCATAACCTCGACTGGAGTCTCTTTTGCTTAATCATTAAGAAAACCTCTATAACTGACTTAAAACTCAATGATTCTCGTACGTACTTCAACCGATTGATATATTGTATTGAATTAGAGGTTATTCATGAAGAGCGCATCGAATTCGAGGTCGTTCGACTATCTGTTGACTCCGGAAGCTCAAGATAGCTTCGATTGACCGATTACCATACGTTCTTCGATTTTGGTAGTTCAAACCGTGCTTTCCAAGCCTTTATCATGCTCGATTACTTCATTTCTTATATTAGAACATGAAATTCAAGCTTACTCGTTGATTTCAAAAGCATTTGAGCTCATAACCTCGATTGAAGTCTCTTTTGCTTAATCGAGATGAAAACCACTATAACTGACTTAAAACTCAATGATTCTCGTACGCACTTCAACCGATTGATATATTGTATTGAATTAGAGGTTATTCATGAAGAGCGCATCGAATTCGAGGTCGTTCGACCATCTGTTGACTTTTGAAGCTCAAGATAGCTTCGGTTGACCGATTACCATACGTTCTACAATTTTGGTAGTTCAAACCATGCTTTCTACTCATTTATCATGCTCGATTACTTCATTTCTTATATTAGAACATGAAATTGAAGCATACTCGTTGATTTCAAAAGCATTTGAGCTCATAACCTCGATTGAAGTCTCTTTTGCTTAATCAAGAAAAAAACCACTATAACTGACTTAAAACTCAATGATTCTCATACGTACTTCAACCGATTGATATATTGTATTGAATTAGAGGTTATTCATGAAGAGCGCCTCGAATTCGAGGTCGTTCGACCGTCTGTTGACTCCGGAAGCTCAAGATAGCATCGGTTCACCGATTACCATACGTTCTTCAATTTTAGTAGTTCAAACCGTGCTTTCCAAGCCTTTATCAGGCTCGATTACTTCATTTATTATATTAGAACATGAAATTGAAGCTTACTCGTTGATTTCAAAAGCATTTGAGCTCATAACCTCGATTGAAGTCTCTTTTGCTTAATCGAGAAGAAAACCACTATAACTGACTTAAAACTCAATGATTCTCGTACGTACTTCAACCGATTGATTTATTGTATTGAATTAGAGGTTATTCATGAAGAGCGCATCGAATTCGAGGTCGTTCGACCATCTATTGACTCCGGAAGATCAAGATAGCTCCGATTGACCGATTACCATACGTTCTTCGATTTTGGTAGTTCAAACCGTGCTTTCCAAGCCTTTATCATGCTCGATTACTTCATTTCTTATATTAGAACATGAAATTGAAGCTTACTCGTTGAATTCAAAAGCATTTGAGCTCATAACCTCGATTGAAGTCTCTTTTGCTTAATCGAGAAGAAAACCACTATAACTGACTTAAAATTCAATGATTCTCTAACGTACTTCAACCGATTGATATATTGTATTGAATTAGAGGTTATTCATGAAGAGCGCATTGAAATCGAGGTCGTTCGACTATCTGTTGACTCCGGAAGCTCAAGATAGCTTCGGTTGACCGATTACCATACGTTCTTCGATTTTGGTAGTTCAAACTGTGCTTTCCAAGCCTTTATCATGCTCGATTACTTCATTTCTTATATTAGAACATGAAATTCAAGCTTACTCGTTGATTTCAAAAGCATTTGAGCTCATAACCTCGACTGGAGTCTCTTTAGCTTAATCATTAAGAAAACCTCTATAACTGACTTAAAACTCAATGATTCTCGTACGTACTTCGACCGATTGATATATTGTATTGAATTAGAGGTTATTCATGAAGAGCGCATCGAATTCGAGGTCGTTCGACTATCTGTTGACTCCGGAAGCTCAAGATAGCTTCGATTGACCGATTACCATACGTTCTTCGATTTTGGTAGTTCAAACCGTGCTTTCCAAGCCTTTATCATCCTCGATTACTTCATTTCTTATATTAGAACATGAAATTCAAGCTTACTCGTTGATTTCAAAAGCATTTGAGCTCATAACCTCGATTGAAGTCTCTTTTGCTTAATCGAGATGAAAACCACTATAACTGACTTAAAACTCAATGATTCTCGTACGCACTTCAACCGATTGATATATTGTATTGAATTAGAGGTTATTCATGAAGAGCGCATCGAATTCGAGGTCGTTCGACCATCTGTTGACTTTTGAAGCTCAAGATAGCTTCGGTTGACCGATTACCATACGTTCTACAATTTTGGTAGTTCAAACCATGCTTTCTACTCATTTATCATGCTCGATTACTTCATTTCTTATAATAGAACATGAAATTGAAGCTTACTCGTTGATTTCAAAAGCATTTGAGCTCATAACCTCGATTGAAGTCTCTTTTGCTTAATCGAGAAGAAAACCACTATAACTGACTTAAAACTCAATGATTCTCGTACGTACTTCAACCGATTGATATATTGTATTGAATTAGAGGTTATTCATGAAGAGCGCATCGAATTCGAGGTCGTTCGACTATCTGTTGACTCCGGAAGCTCAAGATAGCTTCGATTGTCCGATTACCATACGTTCTTCGATTTTGGTAGTTCGAACCGTGCTTTCCAAGCCTTTATCATGCTCGATTACTTCATTTCTTATATTAGAACATGAAATTGAAGCTTACTCATTGAATTCAAAAGCATTTGAGCTCATAACCTCGATTGAAGTCTCTTTTGCTTAATCGAGAAGAAAACCACTATAACTGACTTAAAACTCAATGATTCTCTTACGTACTTCAACCGATTGATATATTGTATTGAATTAGAGGTTATTCATGAAGAGCGCATTGAAATCGAGGTCGTTCGACTATCTGTTGACTCCGGAAGCTCAAGATAGCTTCGGTTGACCGATTACCATACGTTCTTCGATTTTGGTAGTTCAAACTGTGCTTTCCAAGCCTTTATCATGCTCGATTACTTCATTTCTTATATTAGAACATGAAATTCAAGCTTACTCGTTGATTTCAAAAGCATTTGAGCTCATAACCTCGACTGGAGTCTCTTTTGCTTAATCATTAAGAAAACCTCTATAACTGACTTAAAACTCAATGATTCTCGTACGTACTTCAACCGATTGATATATTGTATTGAATTAGAGGTTATTCATGAAGAGCGCATCGAATTCGAGGTCCTTCGACTATCTGTTGACTCCGGAAGCTCAAGATAACTTCGATTGACCGATTACCATACGTTCTTCGATTTTGGTAGTTCAAACCGTGCTTTCCAAGCCTTTATCATGCTCGATTACTTCATTTCTTATATTAGAACATGAAATTCAAGCTTACTCGTTGATTTCAAAAGCATTTGAGCTCATAACCTCGATTGAAGTCTCTTTTGCTTAATCGAGATGAAAACCACTATAACTGACTTAAAACTCAATGATTCTCGTACGCACTTCAACCGATTGATATATTGTATTGAATTAGAGGTTATTCATGAAGAGCGCATCGAATTCGAGGTCGTTCGACCATCTGTTGACTTTTGAAGCTCAAGATAGCTTCGGTTGACCGATTACCATACGTTCTACAATTTTGGTAGTTCAAACCATGCTTTCTACTCATTTATCATGCTCGATTACTTCATTTCTTATAATAGAACATGAAATTGAAGCTTACTCGTTGATTTCAAAAGCATTTGAGCTCATAACCTCGATTGAAGTCTCTTTTGCTTAATCGAGAAGAAAACCACTATAACTGACTTAAAACTCAATGATTCTCGTACGTACTTCAACCGATTGATATATTGTATTGAATTAGAGGTTATTCATGAAGAGCGCATCGAATTCGAGGTCGTTCGACCATCTGTTGACTTTTGAAGCTCAAGATAGCTTCGGTTGACCGATTACCATACGTTCTACAATTTTGGTAGTTCAAACCATGCTTTCTACTCATTTATCATGCTCGATTACTTCATTTCTTATAATAGAACATGAAATTGAAGCTTACTCGTTGATTTCAAAAGCATTTGAGCTCATAACCTCGATTGAAGTCTCTTTTGCTTAATCGAGAAGAAAACCACTATAACTGACTTAAAACTCAATGATTCTCGTACGTACTTCAACCGATTGATATATTGTATTGAATTAGAGGTTATTCATGAAGAGCGCATCGAATTCGAGGTCGTTCGACTATCTGTTGACTCCGGAAGCTCAAGATAGCTTCGATTGTCCGATTACCATACGTTCTTCGATTTTGGTAGTTCGAACCGTGCTTTCCAAGCCTTTATCATGCTCGATTACTTCATTTCTTATATTAGAACATGAAATTGAAGCTTACTCATTGAATTCAAAAGCATTTGAGCTCATAACCTCGATTGAAGTCTCTTTTGCTTAATCGAGAAGAAAACCACTATAACTGACTTAAAATTCAATGATTCTCTTACGTACTTCAACCGATTGATATATTGTATTGAATTAGAGGTTATTCATGAAGAGCGCATTGAAATCGAGGTCGTTCGACTATCTGTTGACTCCGGAAGCTCAAGATAGCTTCGGTTGACCGATTACCATACGTTCTTCGATTTTGGTAGTTCAAACTGTGCTTTCCAAGCCTTTATCATGCTCGATTACTTCATTTCTTATATTAGAACATGAAATTCAAGCTTACTCGTTGATTTCAAAAGCATTTGAGCTCATAACCTCGACTGGAGTCTCTTTTGCTTAATCATTAAGAAAACCTCTATAACTGACTTAAAACTCAATGATTCTCGTACGTACTTCAACCGATTGATATATTGTATTGAATTAGAGGTTATTCATGAAGAGCGCATCGAATTCGAGGTCCTTCGACTATCTGTTGACTCCGGAAGCTCAAGATAACTTCGATTGACCGATTACCATACGTTCTTCGATTTTGGTAGTTCAAACCGTGCTTTCCAAGCCTTTATCATGCTCGATTACTTCATTTCTTATATTAGAACATGAAATTCAAGCTTACTCGTTGATTTCAAAAGCATTTGAGCTCATAACCACGATTGAAGTCTCTTTCGCTTAATCGAGATGAAAACCACTATAACTGACTTAAAACTCAATGATTCTCGTACGCACTTCAACCGATTGATATATTTTATTGAATTAGAGGTTATTCATGAAGAGCGCATCGAATTCGAGGTCGTTCGACCATCTATTGACTCCGGAAGATCAAGATAGCTCCGATTGACCGATTACCATACGTTCTTCGATTTTGGTAGTTCAAACCGTGCTTTCCAAGCCTTTATCATGCTCGATTACTTCATTTCTTATATTAGAACATGAAATTGAAGCATACTCGTTGATTTCAAAAGCATTTGAGCTCATAACCTAGATTGAAGTCTCTTTTGCTTAATCAAGAAAAAAACCACTATAACTGACTTAAAACTCAATGATTCTCATACGTACTTCAACCGATTCATATATTGTATTGAATTAGAGGTTATTCATGAAGAGCGCATCGAATTCGAGGTCGTTCGACCGTCTGTTCACTCCGGAAGCTCAAGATAGCATCGGTTCACCGATTACCATACGTTCTTCAATTTTGGTAGTTCAAACCGTGCTTTCCAAGCCTTTATCAGGCTCGATTACTTCATTTATTATATTAGAACATGAAATTGAAGCTTACTCGTTGATTTCAAAAGCATTTGAGCTCATAACCTCGATTGAAGTCTCTTTTGCTTAATCTAGAAGAAAACCACTATAACTGACTTAAAACTCAATGATTCTCGTATGTACTTCAACCGATTGATATATTGTATTGAATTAGAGGTTATTCATGAAGAGCGCATCGAATTCGAGGTCGTTCGACCATCTATTGACTCCGGAAGATCAAGATAGCTCCGATTGACCGATTACCATACGTTCTTCGATTTTGGTAGTTCAAACCGTGCTTTCCAAGCCTTTATCATGCTCGATTACTTCATTTCTTATATTAGAACATGAAATTGAAGCTTACTCATTGAATTCAAAAGCATTTGAGCTCATAACCTCGATTGAAGTCTCTTTTGCTTAATCGAGAAGAAAACCACTATAACTGACTTAAAATTCAATGATTCTCTAACGTACTTCAACCGATTGATATATTGTATTGAATTAGAGGTTATTCATGAAGAGCGCATTGAAATCGAGGTCGTTCGACTATCTGTTGACTCCGGAAGCTCAAGATAGCTTCGGTTGACCGATTACCATACGTTCTTCGATTTTGGTAGTTCAAACTGTGCTTTCCAAGCCTTTATCATGCTCGATTACTTCATTTCTTATATTAGAACATGAAATTCAAGCTTACTCGTTGATTTCAAAAGCATTTGAGCTCATAACCTCGACTGGAGTCTCTTTTGCTTAATCATTAAGAAAACCTCTATAACTGACTTAAAACTCAATGATTCTCGTACGTACTTCGACCGATTGATATATTGTATTGAATTAGAGGTTATTCATGAAGAGCGCATCGAATTCGAGGTCGTTCGACTATCTGTTGACTCCGGAAGCTCAAGATAGCTTCGATTGACCGATTACCATACGTTCTTCGATTTTGGTAGTTCAAACCGTGCTTTCCAAGCCTTTATCATGCTCGATTACTTCATTTCTTATATTAGAACATGAAATTCAAGCTTACTCGTTGATTTCAAAAGCATTTGAGCTCATAACCTCGATTGAAGTCTCTTTTGCTTAATCGAGACGAAAACCACTATAACTGACTTAAAACTCAATGATTCTCGTACGCACTTCAACCGATTGATATATTGTATTGAATTAGAGGTTATTCATGAAGAGCGCATCGAATTCGAGGTCGTTCGACCATCTGTTGACTTTTGAAGCTCAAGATAGCTTCGGTTGACCGATTACCATACGTTCTACAATTTTGGTAGTTCAAACCATGCTTTCTACTCATTTATCATGCTCGATTACTTCATTTCTTATAATAGAACATGAAATTGAAGCTTACTCGTTGATTTCAAAAGCATTTGAGCTCATAACCTCGATTGAAGTCTCTTTTGCTTAATCGAGAAGAAAACCACTATAACTGACTTAAAACTCAATGATTCTCGTACGTACTTCAACCGATTGATATATTGTATTGAATTAGAGGTTATTCATGAAGAGCGCATCGAATTCGAGGTCGTTCGACCATCTATTGACTCCGGAAGATCAAGATAGCTCCGATTGACCGATTACCATACGTTCTTCGATTTTGGTAGTTCAAACCGTGCTTTCCAAGCCTTTATCATGCTCGATTACTTCATTTCTTATATTAGAACATGAAATTGAAGCTTACTCATTGAATTCAAAAGCATTTGAGCTCATAACCTCGATTGAAGTCTCTTTTGCTTAATCGAGAAGAAAACCCTTATAACTGACTTAAAATTCAATGATTCTCTAACGTACTTCAACCGATTGATATATTGTATTGAATTAGAGGTTATTCATGAAGAGCGCATTGAAATCGAGGTCGTTCGACTATCTGTTGACTCCGGAAGCTCAAGATAGCTTCGGTTGACCGATTACCATACGTTCTTCGATTTTGGTAGTTCAAACTGTGCTTTCCAAGCCTTTATCATGCTCGATTACTTCATTTCTTATATTAGAACATGAAATTCAAGCTTACTCGTTGATTTCAAAAGCATTTGAGCTCATAACCTCGACTGGAGTCTCTTTTGCTTAATCATTAAGAAAACCTCTATAACTGACTTAAAACTCAATGATTCTCGTACGTACTTCAACCGATTGATATATTGTATTGAATTAGAGGTTATTCATGAAGAGCGCATCGAATTCGAGGTCGTTCGACTATTTGTTGACTCCTGAAGCTCAAGATAACTTCGATTGACCGATTACCATACGTTCTTCGATTTTGGTAGTTCAAACCGTGCTTTCCAAGCCTTTATCATGCTCGATTACTTCATTTCTTATATTAGAACATGAAATTCAAGCTTACTCGTTGATTTCAAAAGCATTTGAGCTCATAACCTCGATTGAAGTCTCTTTTGCTTAATCGAGATGAAAACCACTATAACTGACTTAAAACTCAATGATTCTCGTACGCACTTCAACCGATTGATATATTGTATTGAATTAGAGGTTATTCATGAAGAGCGCATCGAATTCGTGGTCGTTCGACCATCTGTTGACTTTTGAAGCTCAAGATAGCTTCGGTTGACCGATTACCATACGTTCTACAATTTTGGTAGTTCAAACCATGCTTTCTACTCATTTATCATGCTCGATTACTTCATTTCTTATATTAGAACATGAAATTGAAGCATACTCGTTGACTTCAAAAGCATTTGAGCTCATAACCTCGATTGAAGTCTCTTTTGCTTAATCAAGAAAAAAACCACTATAACTGACTTAAAACTCAATCATTCTCATACGTACTTCAACCGATTGATATATTGTATTGAATTAGAGGTTATTCATGAAGAGCGCATCGAATTCGAGGTCGTTCGACCGTCTGTTGACTCCGGAAGCTCAAGATAGCATCGGTTCACCGATTACCATACGTTCTTCAATTTTAGTAGTTCAAACCGTGCTTTCCAAGCCTTTATCAGGCTCGATTACTTCATTTATTATATTAGAACATGAAATTGAAGCTTACTCGTTGATTTCAAAAGCATTTGAGCTCATAACCTCGATTGAAGTCTCTTTTGCTTAATCGAGAAGAAAACCACTATAACTGACTTAAAACTCAATGATTCTCGTACGTACTTCAACCGATTGATTTATTGTATTGAATTAGAGGTTATTCATGAAGAGCGCATCGAATTCGAGGTCGTTCGACCATCTATTGACTCAAGAAGATCAAGATAGCTCCGATTGACCGATTACCATACGTTCTTCGATTTTGGTAGTTCAAACCGTGCTTTCCAAGCCTTTATCATGCTCGATTACTTCATTTCTTATATTAGAACATGAAATTGAAGCTTACTCATTGAATTCAAAAGCATTTGAGCTCATAACCTCGATTGAAGTCTCTTTTGCTTAATCGAGAAGAAAACCACTATAACTGACTTAAAATTCAATGATTCTCTAACGTACTTCAACCGATTGATATATTGTATTGAATTAGAGGTTATTCATGAAGAGCGCATTGAAATCGAGGTCGTTCGACTATCTGTTGACTCCGGAAGCTCAAGATAGCTTCGGTTGACCGATTACCATACGTTCTTCGATTTTGGTAGTTCAAATTGTGCTTTCCAAGCCTTTATCATGCTCGATTACTTCATTTCTTACATTAGAACATGAAATTCAAGCTTACTCGTTGATTTCAAAAGCATTTGAGCTCATAACCTCGACTGGAGTCTCTTTTGCTTAATCATTAAGAAAACCTCTATAACTGACTTAAAACTCAATGATTCTCGTACGTACTTCAACCGATTGATATATTGTATTGAATTAGAGGTTATTCATGAAGAGCGCATCGAATTCGAGGTCGTTCGACTATCTGTTGACTCCTGAAGCTCAAGATAACTTCGATTGACCGATTACCATACGTTCTTCGATTTTGGTAGTTCAAACCGTGCTTTCCAAGCCTTTATCATGCTCGATTACTTCATTTCTTATATTAGAACATGAAATTCAAGCTTACTCGTTGATTTCAAAAGCATTTGAGCTCATAACCTCGATTGAAGTCTCTTTTGCTTAATCGAGATGAAAACCACTATAACTGACTTAAAACTCAATGATTCTCGTACGCACTTCAACCGATTGATATATTGTATTGAATTAGAGGTTATTCATGAAGAGCGCATCGAATTCGAGGTCGTTCGACCATCTGTTGACTTTTGAAGCTCAAGATAGCTTCGGTTGACCGATTACCATACGTTCTACAATTTTGGTAGTTCAAACCATGCTTTCTACTCATTTATCATGCTCGATTACTTCATTTCTTATAATAGAACATGAAATTGAAGCTTACTCGTTGATTTCAAAAGCATTTGAGCTCATAACCTCGATTGAAGTCTCTTTTGCTTAATCGAGAAGAAAACCACTATAACTGACTTAAAACTCAATGATTCTCGTACGTACTTCAACCGATTGATATATTGTATTGAATTAGAGGTTATTCATGAAGAGCGCATCGAATTCGAGGTCGTTCGACTATCTGTTGACTCCGGAAGCTCAAGATAGCTTCGATTGTCCGATTACCATACGTTCTTCGATTTTGGTAGTTCGAACCGTGCTTTCCAAGCCTTTATCATGCTCGATTACTTCATTTCTTATATTAGAACATGAAATTGAAGCTTACTCATTGAATTCAAAAGCATTTGAGCTCATAACCTCGATTGAAGTCTCTTTTGCTTAATCGAGAAGAAAACCACTATAACTGACTTAAAATTCAATGATTCTCTTACGTACTTCAACCGATTGATATATTGTATTGAATTAGAGGTTATTCATGAAGAGCGCATTGAAATCGAGGTCGTTCGACTATCTGTTGACTCCGGAAGCTCAAGATAGCTTCGGTTGACCGATTACCATACGTTCTTCGATTTTGGTAGTTCAAACTGTGCTTTCCAAGCCTTTATCATGCTCGATTACTTCATTTCTTATATTAGAACATGAAATTCAAGCTTACTCGTTGATTTCAAAAGCATTTGAGCTCATAACCTCGACTGGAGTCTCTTTTGCTTAATCATTAAGAAAACCTCTATAACTGACTTAAAACTCAATGATTCTCGTACGTACTTCAACCGATTGATATATTGTATTGAATTAGAGGTTATTCATGAAGAGCGCATCGAATTCGAGGTCGTTCGACTATCTGTTGACTCCGGAAGCTCAAGATAACTTCGATTGACCGATTACCATACGTTCTTCGATTTTGGTAGTTCAAACCGTGCTTTCCAAGCCTTTATCATGCTCGATTACTTCATTTCTTATATTAGAACATGAAATTCAAGCTTACTCGTTGATTTCAAAAGCATTTGAGCTCATAACCTCGATTGAAGTCTCTTTCGCTTAATCGAGATGAAAACCACTATAACTGACTTAAAACTCAATGATTCTCGTACGCACTTCAACCGATTGATATATTTTATTGAATTAGAGGTTATTCATGAAGAGCGCATCGAATTCGAGGTCGTTCGACCATCTATTGACTCCGGAAGATCAAGATAGCTCCGATTGACCGATTACCATACGTTCTTCGATTTTGGTAGTTCAAACCGTGCTTTCCAAGCCTTTATCATGCTCGATTACTTCATTTCTTATATTAGAACATGAAATTGAAGCATACTCGTTGATTTCAAAAGCATTTGAGCTCATAACCTCGATTGAAGTCTCTTTTACTTAATCAAGAAAAAAACCACTATAACTGACTTAAAACTCAATGATTCTCATACGTACTTCAACCGATTGATATATTGTATTGAATTAGAGGTTATTCATGAAGAGCGCATCGAATTCGAGGTCGTTCGACCGTCTGTTGACTCCGGAAGCTCAAGATAGCATCGGTTCACCGATTACCATACGTTCTTCAATTTTGGTAGTTCAAACCGTGCTTTCCAAGCCTTTATCAGGCTCGATTACTTCATTTATTATATTAGAACATGAAATTGAAGCTTACTCGTTGATTTCAAAAGCATTTGAGCTCATAACCTCGATTGAAGTCTCTTTTGCTTAATCGAGAAGAAAACCACTATAACTGACTTAAAACTCAATGATTCTCGTATGTACTTCAACCGATTGATATATTGTATTGAATTAGAGGTTATTCATGAAGAGCGCATCGAATTCGAGGTCGTTCGACCATCTATTGACTCCGGAAGATCAAGATAGCTCCGATTGACCGATTACCATACGTTCTTCGATTTTGGTAGTTCAAACCGTGCTTTCCAAGCCTTTATCATGCTCGATTACTTCATTTCTTATATTAGAACATGAAATTGAAGCTTACTCATTGAATTCAAAAGCATTTGAGCTCATAACCTCGATTGAAGTCTCTTTTGCTTAATCGAGAAGAAAACCACTATAACTGACTTAAAATTCAATGATTCTCTAACGTACTTCAACCGATTGATATATTGTATTGAATTAGAGGTTATTCATGAAGAGCGCATTGAAATCGAGGTCGTTCGACTATCTGTTGACTCCGGAAGCTCAAGATAGCTTCGGTTGACCGATTACCATACGTTCTTCGATTTTGGTAGTTCAAACTGTGCTTTCCAAGCCTTTATCATGCTCGATTACTTCATTTCTTATATTAGAACATGAAATTCAAGCTTACTCGTTGATTTCAAAAGCATTTGAGCTCATAACCTCGACTGGAGTCTCTTTTGCTTAATCATTAAGAAAACCTCTATAACTGACTTAAAACTCAATGATTCTCGTACGTACTTCGACCGATTGATATATTGTATTGAATTAGAGGTTATTCATGAAGAGCGCATCGAATTCGAGGTCGTTCGACTATCTGTTGACTCCGGAAGCTCAAGATAGCTTCGATTGACCGATTACCATACGTTCTTCGATTTTGGTAGTTCAAACCGTGCTTTCCAAGCCTTTATCATGCTCGACTACTTCATTTCTTATATTAGAACATGAAATTCAAGCTTACTCGTTGATTTCAAAAGCATTTGAGCTCATAACCTCGATTGAAGTCTCTTTTGCTTAATCGAGATGAAAACCACTATAACTGACTTAAAACTCAATGATTCTCGTACGCACTTCAACCGATTGATATATTGTATTGAATTAGAGGTTATTCATGAAGAGCGCATCGAATTCGAGGTCGTTCGACCATCTGTTGACTTTTGAAGCTCAAGATAGCTTCGGTTGACCGATTACCATACGTTCTACAATTTTGGTAGTTCAAACCATGCTTTCTACACATTTATCATGCTCGATTACTTCATTTCTTATAATAGAACATGAAATTGAAGCTTACTCGTTGATTTCAAAAGCATTTGAGCTCATAACCTCGATTGAAGTCTCTTTTGCTTAATCGAGAAGAAAACCACTATAACTGACTTAAAACTCAATGATTCTCGTACGTACTTCAACCGATTGATATATTGTATTGAATTAGAGGTTATTCATGAAGAGCGCATCGAATTCGAGGTCGTTCGACCATCTATTGACTCCGGAAGATCAAGATAGCTTCGATTGACCGATTACCATACGTTCTTCGATTTTGGTAGTTCAAACCGTGCTTTCCAAGCCTTTATCATGCTCGATTACTTCATTTCTTATATTAGAACATGAAATTGAAGCATACTCGTTGATTTCAAAAGCATTTGAGCTCATAACCTCGATTGAAGTCTCTTTTGCTTAATCGAGAAGAAAACCACTATAACTGACTTAAAATTCAATGATTCTCTAACGTACTTCAACCGATTGATATATTGTATTGAATTAGAGGTTATTCATGAAGAGCGCATTGAAATCGAGGTCGTTCGACTATCTGTTGACTCCGGAAGCTCAAGATAGCTTCGGTTGACCGATTACCATACGTTCTTCGATTTTGGTAGTTCAAACTGTGCTTTCCAAGCCTTTATCATGCTCGATTACTTCATTTCTTATATTAGAACATGAAATTCAAGCTTACTCGTTGATTTCAAAAGCATTTGAGCTCATAACCTCGACTGGAGTCTCTTTTGCTTAATCATTAAGAAAACCTCTATAACTGACTTAAAACTCAATGATTCTCGTACGTACTTCAACCGATTGATATATTGTATTGAATTAGAGGTTATTCATGAAGAGCACATCGAATTCGAGGTCGTTCAACTATTTGTTGACTCCTGAAGCTCAAGATAACTTCGATTGACCGATTACCATACGTTCTTCGATTTTGGTAGTTCAAACCGTGCTTTCCAAGCCTTTATCATGCTCGATTACTTCATTTCTTATATTAGAACATGAAATTCAAGCTTACTCGTTGATTTCAAAAGCATTTGAGCTCATAACCTCGATTGAAGTCTCTTTTGCTTAATCGAGATGAAAACCACTATAACTGACTTAAAACTCAATGATTCTCGTACGCACTTCAACCGATTGATATATTGTATTGAATTAGAGGTTATTCATGAAGAGCGCATCGAATTCGAGGTCGTTCGACCATCTGTTGACTTTTGAAGCTCAAGATAGCTTCGGTTGACCGATTACCATACGTTCTACAATTTTGGTAGTTCAAACCATGCTTTCTACTCATTTATCATGCTCGATTACTTCATTTCTTATATTAGAACATGAAATTGAAGCATACTCGTTGATTTCAAAAGCATTTGAGCTCATAACCTCGATTGAAGTCTCTTTTGCTTAATCAAGAAAAAAACCACTATAACTGACTTAAAACTCAATGATTCTCATACGTACTTCAACCGATTGATATATTGTATTGAATTAGAGGTTATTCATGAAGAGCGCATCGAATTCGAGGTCGTTCGACCGTCTGTTGACTCCGGAAGCTCAAGATAGCATCGGTTCACCGATTACCATACGTTCTTCAATTTTAGTAGTTCAAACCGTGCTTTCCAAGCCTTTATCAGGCTCGATTACTTCATTTTTTATATTAGAACATGAAATTGAAGCTTACTCGTTGATTTCAAAAGCATTTGAGCTCATAACCTCGATTGAAGTCTCTTTTGCTTAATCGAGAAGAAAACCACTATAACTGACTTAAAACTCAATGATTCTCGTACGTACTTCAACCGATTGATTTATTGTATTGAATTAGAGGTTATTCATGAAGAGCGCATCGAATTCGAGGTCGTTCGACCATCTATTGACTCAAGAAGATCAAGATAGCTCCGATTGACCGATTACCATACGTTCTTCGATTTTGGTAGTTCAAACCGTGCTTTCCAAGCCTTTATCATGCTCGATTACTTCATTTCTTATATTAGAACATGAAATTGAAGCTTACTCATTGAATTCAAAAGCATTTGAGCTCATAACCTCGATTGAAGTCTCTTTTGCTTAATCGAGAAGAAAACCACTATAACTGACTTAAAATTCAATGATTCTCTAACGTACTTCAACCGATTGATATATTGTATTGAATTAGAGGTTATTCATGAAGAGCGCATTGAAATCGAGGTCGTTCGACTATCTGTTGACTCCGGAAGCTCAAGATAGCTTCGGTTGACCGATTACCATACGTTCTTCGATTTTGGTAGTTCAAACTGTGCTTTCCAAGCCTTTATCATGCTCGATTACTTCATTTCTTACATTAGAACATGAAATTCAAGCTTACTCGTTGATTTCAAAAGCATTTGAGCTCATAACCTCGACTGGAGTCTCTTTTGCTTAATCATTAAGAAAACCACTATAACTGACTTAAAACTCATTGATTCTCGTACGTACTTCAACCGATTGATATATTGTATTGAATTAGAGGTTATTCATGAAGAGCGCATCGAATTCGAGGTCGTTCGACTATCTGTTGACTCCGGAAGCTCAAGATAGCTTCGATTGTCCGATTACCATACGTTCTTCGATTTTGGTAGTTCGAACCGTGCTTTCCAAGCCTTTATCATGCTCGATTACTTCATTTCTTATATTAGAACATGAAATTGAAGCTTACTCATTGAATTCAAAAGCATTTGAGCTCATAACCTCGATTGAAGTCTCTTTTGCTTAATCGAGAAGAAAACCACTATAACTGACTTAAAATTCAATGATTCTCTTACGTACTTCAACCGATTGATATATTGTATTGAATTAGAGGTTATTCATGAAGAGCGCATTGAAATCGAGGTCGTTCGACTATCTGTTGGCTCCGGAAGCTCAAGATAGCTTCGGTTGACCGATTACCATACGTTCTTCGATTTTGGTAGTTCAAACTGTGCTTTCCAAGCCTTTATCATGCTCGATTACTTCATTTCTTATATTAGAACATGAAATTCAAGCTTACTCGTTGATTTCAAAAGCATTTGAGCTCATAACCTCGACTGGAGTCTCTTTTGCTTAATCATTAAGAAAACCTCTATAACTGACTTAAAACTCAATGATTCTCGTACGTACTTCAACCGATTGATATATTGTATTGAATTAGAGGTTATTCATGAAGAGCGCATCGAATTCGAGGTCGTTCGACTATCTGTTGACTCCGGAAGCTCAAGATAACTTCGATTGACCGATTACCATACGTTCTTCGATTTTGGTAGTTCAAACCGTGCTTTCCAAGCCTTTATCAGGCTCGATTACTTCATTTCTTATATTAGAACATGAAATTCAAGCTTACTCGTTGATTTCAAAAGCATATGAGCTCATAACCTCGATTGAAGTCTCTTTCGCTTAATCGAGATGAAAACCACTATAACTGACTTAAAACTCAATGATTCTCGTACGCACTTCAACCGATTGATATATTTTATTGAATTAGAGGTTATTCATGAAGAGCGCATCGAATTCGAGGTCGTTCGACCATCTATTGACTCCGGAAGATCAAGATAGCTCCGATTGACCGATTACCATACGTTCTTCGATTTCGGTAGTTCAAACCGTGCTTTCCAAGCCTTTATCATGCTCGATTACTTCATTTCTTATATTAGAACATGAAATTGAAGCATACTCGTTGATTTCAAAAGCATTTGAGCTTATAACCTCGATTGAAGTCTCTTTTACTTAATCAAGAAAAAAACCACTATAACTGACTTAAAACTCAATGATTCTCATACGTACTTCAACCGATTGATATATTGTATTGAATTAGAGGTTATTCATGAAGAGCGCATCGAATTCGAGGTCGTTCGACCGTCTGTTGACTCCGGAAGCTCAAGATAGCATCGGTTCACCGATTACCATACGTTCTTCAATTTTGGTAGTTCAAACCGTGCTTTCCAAGCCTTTATCAGGCTCGATTACTTCATTTATTATATTAGAACATGAAATTGAAGCTTACTCGTTGATTTCAAAAGCATTTGAGCTCATAACCTCGATTGAAGTCTCTTTTGCTTAATCGAGAAGAAAACCACTATAACTGACTTAAAACTCAATGATTCTCGTATGTACTTCAACCGATTGATATATTGTATTGAATTAGAGGTTATTCATGAAGAGCGCATCGAATTCGAGGTCGTTCGACCATCTATTGACTCCGGAAGATCAAGATAGCTCCGATTGACCGATTACCATACGTTCTTCGATTTTGGTAGTTCAAACCGTGCTTTCCAAGCCTTTATCATGCTCGATTACTTCATTTCTTATATTAGAACATGAAATTGAAGCTTACTCATTGAATTCAAAAGCATTTGAGCTCATAACCTCGATTGAAGTCTCTTTTGCTTAATCGAGAAGAAAACCACTATAACTGACTTAAAATTCAATGATTCTCTAACGTACTTCAACCGATTGATATATTGTATTGAATTAGAGGTTATTCATGAAGAGCGCATTGAAATCGAGGTCGTTCGACTATCTGTTGACTCCGGAAGCTCAAGATAGCTTCGGTTGACCGATTACCATACGTTCTTCGATTTTGGTAGTTCAAACTGTGCTTTCCAAGCCTTTATCATGCTCGATTACTTCATTTCTTATATTAGAACATGAAATTCAAGCTTACTCGTTGATTTCAAAAGCATTTGAGCTCATAACCTCGACTGGAGTCTCTTTTGCTTAATCATTAAGAAAACCTCTATAACTGACTTAAAACTCAATGATTTTCGTACGTACTTCGACCGATTGATATATTGTATTGAATTAGAGGTTATTCATGAAGAGCGCATCGAATTCGAGGTCGTTCGACTATCTGTTGACTCCGGAAGCTCAAGATAGCTTCGATTGACCGATTACCATACGTTCTTCGATTTTGGTAGTTCAAACCGTGCTTTCCAAGCCTTTATCATGCTCGATTACTTCATTTCTTATATTAGAACACGAAATTCAAGCTTACTCGTTGATTTCAAAAGCATTTGAGCTCATAACCTCGATTGAAGTCTCTTTTGCTTAATCGAGATGAAAACCACTATAACTGACTTAAAACTCAATGATTCTCGTTCGCACTTCAACCGATTGATATATTGTATTGAATTAGAGGTTATTCATGAAGAGCGCATCGAATTCGAGGTCGTTCGACCATCTGTTGACTTTTGAAGCTCAAGATAGCTTCGGTTGACCGATTACCATACGTTCTACAATTTTGGTAGTTCAAACCATGCTTTCTACTCATTTATCATGCTCGATTACTTCATTTCTTATAATAGAACATGAAATTGAAGCTTACTCGTTGATTTCAAAAGCATTTGAGCTCATAACCTCGATTGAAGTCTCTTTTGCTTAATCGAGAAGAAAACCGCTATAACTGACTTAAAACTCAATGATTCTCGTACGTACTTCAACCGATTGATATATTGTATTGAATTAGAGGTTATTCATGAAGAGCGCATCGAATTCGAGGTCGTTCGACCATCTATTGACTCCGGAAGATCAAGATAGCTCCGATTGACCGATTACCATACGTTCTTCGATTTTGGTAGTTCAAACCATGCTTTCCAAGCCTTTATCATGCTCGATTACTTCATTTCTTATATTAGAACATGAAATTGAAGCTTACTCATTGAATTCAAAAGCATTTGAGCTCATAACCTCGATTGAAGTCTCTTTTGCTTAATCGAGAAGAAAACCCTTATAACTGACTTAAAATTCAATGATTCTCTAACGTACTTCAACCGATTGATATATTGTATTGAATTAGAGGTTATTCATGAAGAGCGCATTGAAATCGAGGTCGTTCGACTATCTGTTGACTCCGGAAGCTCAAGATAGCTTCGGTTGACCGATTACCATACGTTCTTCGATTTTGGTAGTTCAAACTGTGCTTTCCAAGCCTTTATCATGCTCGATTACTTCATTTCTTATATTAGAACATGAAATTCAAGCTTACTCGTTGATTTCAAAAGCATTTGAGCTCATAACCTCGACTGGAGTCTCTTTTGCTTAATCATTAAGAAAACCTCTATAACTGACTTAAAACTCAATGATTCTCGTACGTACTTCAACCGATTGATATATTGTATTGAATTAGAGGTTATTCATGAAGAGCGCATCGAATTCGAGGTCGTTCGACTATTTGTTGACTCCTGAAGCTCAAGATAACTTCGATTGACCGATTACCATACGTTCTTCGATTTTGGTAGTTCAAACCGTGCTTTCCAAGCCTTTATCATGCTCGATTACTTCATTTCTTATATTAGAACATGAAATTCAAGCTTACTCGTTGATTTCAAAAGCATTTGAGCTCATAACCTCGATTGAAGTCTCTTTTGCTTAATCGAGATGAAAACCACTATAACTGACTTAAAACTCAATGATTCTCGTACGCACTTCAACCGATTGATATATTGTATTGAATTAGAGGTTATTCATGAAGAGCGCATCGAATTCGAGGTCGTTCGACCATCTGTTGACTTTTGAAGCTCAAGATAGCTTCGGTTGACCGATTACCATACGTTCTACAATTTTGGTAGTTCAAACCATGCTTTCTACTCATTTATCATGCTCGATTACTTCATTTCTTATATTAGAACATGAAATTGAAGCATACTCGTTGATTTCAAAAGCATTTGAGCTCATAACCTCGATTGAAGTCTCTTTTGCTTAATCAAGAAAAAAACCACTATAACTGACTTAAAACTCAATGATTCTCATACGTACTTCAACCGATTGATATATTGTATTGAATTAGAGGTTATTCATGAAGAGCGCATCGAAAACGAGGTCGTTCGACCGTCTGTTGACTCCGGAAGCTCAAGATAGCATCGGTTCACCGATTACCATACGTTCTTCAATTTTAGTAGTTCAAACCGTGCTTTCCAAGCCTTTATCAGGCTCGATTACTTCATTTATTATATTAGAACATGAAATTGAAGCTTACTCGTTGATTTCAAAAGCATTTGAGCTCATAACCTCGATTGAAGTCTCTTTTGCTTAATCGAGAAGAAAACCACTATAACTGACTTAAAACTCAATGATTCTCGTACGTACTTCAACCGATTGATTTATTGTATTGAATTAGAGGTTATTCATGAAGAGCGCATCGAATTCGAGGTCGTTCGACCATCTATTGACTCAAGAAGATCAAGATAGCTCCG
Organism: Thymus mandschuricus; assembly: GCA_029379335.1. NCBI lineage: Eukaryota > Viridiplantae > Streptophyta > Magnoliopsida > Lamiales > Lamiaceae > Thymus > Thymus mandschuricus. Next base: position 20,778,171 of record CM057083.1, read on the forward strand.
ATTGACCGATTACCATACGTTCTTCGATTTTGGTAGTTCAAACCGTGCTTTCCAAGCCTTTATCATGCTCGATTACTTCATTTCTTATATTAGAACATGAAATTGAAGCTTACTCATTGAATTCAAAAGCATTTGAGCTCATAACCTCGATTGAAGTCTCTTTTGCTTAATCGAGAAGAAAACCACTATAACTGACTTAAAATTCAATGATTCTCTAACGTACTTCAACCGATTGATATATTGTATTGAATTAGAGGTTATTCATGAAGAGCGCATTGAAATCGAGGTCGTTCGACTATCTGTTGACTCCGGAAGCTCAAGATAGCTTCGGTTGACCGATTACCATACGTTCTTCGATTTTGGTAGTTCAAACTGTGCTTTCCAAGCCTTTATCATGCTCGATTACTTCATTTCTTACATTAGAACATGAAATTCAAGCTTACTCGTTGATTTCAAAAGCATTTGAGCTCATAACCTCGACTGGAGTCTCTTTTGCTTAATCATTAAGAAAACCTCTATAACTGACTTAAAACTCAATGATTCTCGTACGTACTTCAACCGATTGATATATTGTATTGAATTAGAGGTTATTCATGAAGAGCGCATCGAATTCGAGGTCGTTCGACTATCTGTTGACTCCTGAAGCTCAAGATAACTTCGATTGACCGATTACCATACGTTCTTCGATTTTGGTAGTTCAAACCGTGCTTTCCAAGCCTTTATCATGCTCGATTACTTCATTTCTTATATTAGAACATGAAATTCAAGCTTACTCGTTGATTTCAAAAGCATTTGAGCTCATAACCTCGATTGAAGTCTCTTTTGCTTAATCGAGATGAAAACCACTATAACTGACTTAAAACTCAATGATTCTCGTACGCACTTCAACCGATTGATATATTGTATTGAATTAGAGGTTATTCATGAAGAGCGCATCGAATTCGAGGTCGTTCGACCATCTGTTGACTTTTGAAGCTCAAGATAGCTTCGGTTGACCGATTACCATACGTTCTACAATTTTGGTAGTTCAAACCATGCTTTCTACTCATTTATCATGCTCGATTACTTCATTTCTTATAATAGAACATGAAATTGAAGCTTACTCGTTGATTTCAAAAGCATTTGAGCTCATAACCTCGATTGAAGTCTCTTTTGCTTAATCGAGAAGAAAACCACTATAACTGACTTAAAACTCAATGATTCTCGTACGTACTTCAACCGATTGATATATTGTATTGAATTAGAGGTTATTCATGAAGAGCGCATCGAATTCGAGGTCGTTCGACTATCTGTTGACTCCGGAAGCTCAAGATAGCTTCGATTGTCCGATTACCATACGTTCTTCGATTTTGGTAGTTCGAACCGTGCTTTCCAAGCCTTTATCATGCTCGATTACTTCATTTCTTATATTAGAACATGAAATTGAAGCTTACTCATTGAATTCAAAAGCATTTGAGCTCATAACCTCGATTGAAGTCTCTTTTGCTTAATCGAGAAGAAAACCACTATAACTGACTTAAAATTCAATGATTCTCTAACGTACTTCAACCGATTGATATATTGTATTGAATTAGAGGTTATTCATGAAGAGCGCATTGAAATCGAGGTCGTTCGACTATCTGTTGACTCCGGAAGCTCAAGATAGCTTCGGTTGACCGATTACCATACGTTCTTCGATTTTGGTAGTTCAAACTGTGCTTTCCAAGCCTTTATCATGCTCGATTACTTCATTTCTTATATTAGAACATGAAATTCAAGCTTACTCGTTGATTTCAAAAGCATTTGAGCTCATAACCTCGACTGGAGTCTCTTTTGCTTAATCATTAAGAAAACCTCTATAACTGACTTAAAACTCAATGATTCTCGTACGTACTTCAACCGATTGATATATTGTATTGAATTAGAGGTTATTCATGAAGAGCGCATCGAATTCGAGGTCGTTCGACTATCTGTTGACTCCGGAAGCTCAAGATAACTTCGATTGACCGATTACCATACGTTCTTCGATTTTGGTAGTTCAAACCGTGCTTTCCAAGCCTTTATCATGCTCGATTACTTCATTTCTTATATTAGAACATGAAATACAAGCTTACTCGTTGATTTCAAAAGCATTTGAGCTCATAACCTCGATTGAAGTCTCTTTCGCTTAATCGAGATGAAAACCACTATAACTGACTTAAAACTCAATGATTCTCGTACGCACTTCAACCGATTGATATATTTTATTGAATTAGAGGTTATTCATGAAGAGCGCATCGAATTCGAGGTCGTTCGACCATCTATTGACTCCGGAAGATCAAGATAGCTCCGATTGACCGATTACCATACGTTCTTCGATTTTGGTAGTTCAAACCGTGCTTTCCAAGCCTTTATCATGCTCGATTACTTCATTTCTTATATTAGAACATGAAATTGAAGCATACTCGTTGATTTCAAAAGCATTTGAGCTCATAACCTCGATTGAAGTCTCTTTTACTTAATCAAGAAAAAAACCACTATAACTGACTTAAAACTCAATGATTCTCATACGTACTTCAACCGATTGATATATTGTATTGAATTAGAGGTTATTCATGAAGTGCGCATCGAATTCGAGGTCGTTCGACCGTCTGTTGACTCCGGAAGCTCAAGATAGCATCGGTTCACCGATTACCATACGTTCTTCAATTTTGGTAGTTCAAACCGTGCTTTCCAAGCCTTTATCAGGCTCGATTACTTCATTTATTATATTAGAACATGAAATTGAAGCTTACTCGTTGATTTCAAAAGCATTTGAGCTCATAACCTCGATTGAAGTCTCTTTTGCTTAATCGAGAAGAAAACCACTATAACTGACTTAAAACTCAATGATTCTCGTATGTACTTCAACCGATTGATATATTGTATTGAATTAGAGGTTATTCATGAAGAGCGCATCGAATTCGAGGTCGTTCGACCATCTATTGACTCCGGAAGATCAAGATAGCTCCGATTGACCGATTACCATACGTTCTTCGATTTTGGTAGTTCAAACCGTGCTTTCCAAGCCTTTATCATGCTCGATTACTTCATTTCTTATATTAGAACATGAAATTGAAGCTTACTCATTGAATTCAAAAGCATTTGAGCTCATAACCTCGATTGAAGTCTCTTTTGCTTAATCGAGAAGAAAACCACTATAACTGACTTAAAATTCAATGATTCTCTAACGTACTTCAACCGATTGATATATTGTATTGAATTAGAGGTTATTCATGAAGAGCGCATTGAAATCGAGGTCGTTCGACTATCTGTTGACTCCGGAAGCTCAAGATAGCTTCGGTTGACCGATTACCATACGTTCTTCGATTTTGGTAGTTCAAACTGTGCTTTCCAAGCCTTTATCATGCTCGATTACTTCATTTCTTATATTAGAACATGAAATTCAAGCTTACTCGTTGATTTCAAAAGCATTTGAGCTCATAACCTCGACTGGAGTCTCTTTTGCTTAATCATTAAGAAAACCTCTATAACTGACTTAAAACTCAATGATTCTCGTACGTACTTCGACCGATTGATATATTGTATTGAATTAGAGGTTATTCATGAAGAGCGCATCGAATTCGAGGTCGTTCGACTATCTGTTGACTCCGGAAACTCAAGATAGCTTCGATTGACCGATTACCATACGTTCTTCGATTTTGGTAGTTCAAACCGTGCTTTCCAAGCCTTTATCATGCTCGACTACTTCATTTCTTATATTAGAACATGAAATTCAAGCTTACTCGTTGATTTCAAAAGCATTTGAGCTCATAACCTCGATTGAAGTCTCTTTTGCATAATCGAGATGAAAACCACTATAACTGACTTAAAACTCAATGATTCTCGTACGCACTTCAACCGATTGATATATTGTATTGAATTAGAGGTTATTCATGAAGAGCGCATCGAATTCGAGGTCGTTCGACCATCTGTTGACTTTTGAAGCTCAAGATAGCTTCGGTTGACCGATTACCATACGTTCTACAATTTTGGTAGTTCAAACCATGCTTTCTACACATTTATCATGCTCGATTACTTCATTTCTTATAATAGAACATGAAATTGAAGCTTACTCGTTGATTTCAAAAGCATTTGAGCTCATAACCTCGATTGAAGTCTCTTTTGCTTAATCGAGAAGAAAACCACTATAACTGACTTAAAACTCAATGATTCTCGTACGTACTTCAACCGATTGATATATTGTATTGAATTAGAGGTTATTCATGAAGAGCGCATCGAATTCGAGGTCGTTCGACCATCTATTGACTCCGGAAGATCAAGATAGCTTCGATTGACCGATTACCATACGTTCTTCGATTTTGGTAGTTCAAACCGTGCTTTCCAAGCCTTTATCATGCTCGATTACTTCATTTCTTATATTAGAACATGAAATTGAAGCATACTCGTTGATTTCAAAAGCATTTGAGCTCATAACCTCGATTGAAGTCTCTTTTGCTTAATCGAGAAGAAAACCACTATAACTGACTTAAAATTCAATGATTCTCTAACGTACTTCAACCGATTGATATATTGTATTGAATTAGAGGTTATTCATGAAGAGCGCATTGAAATCGAGGTCGTTCGACTATCTGTTGACTCCGGAAGCTCAAGATAGCTTCGGTTGACCGATTACCATACGTTCTTCGATTTTGGTAGTTCAAACTGTGCTTTCCAAGCCTTTATCATGCTCGATTACTTCATTTCTTATATTAGAACATGAAATTCAAGCTTACTCGTTGATTTCAAAAGCATTTGAGCTCATAACCTCGACTGGAGTCTCTTTTGCTTAATCATTAAGAAAACCTCTATAACTGACTTAAAACTCAATGATTCTCGTACGTACTTCAACCGATTGATATATTGTATTGAATTAGAGGTTATTCATGAAGAGCGCATCGAATTCGAGGTCGTTCGACTATCTGTTGACTCCGGAAGCTCAAGATAACTTCGATTGACCGATTACCATACGTTCTTCGATTTTGGTAGTTCAAACCGTGCTTTCCAAGCCTTTATCATGCTCGATTACTTCATTTCTTATATTAGAACATGAAATACAAGCTTACTCGTTGATTTCAAAAGCATTTGAGCTCATAACCTCGATTGAAGTCTCTTTCGCTTAATCGAGATGAAAACCACTATAACTGACTTAAAACTCAATGATTCTCGTACGCACTTCAACCGATTGATATATTTTATTGAATTAGAGGTTATTCATGAAGAGCGCATCGAATTCGAGGTCGTTCGACCATCTATTGACTCCGGAAGATCAAGATAGCTCCGATTGACCGATTACCATACGTTCTTCGATTTTGGTAGTTCAAACCGTGCTTTCCAAGCCTTTATCATGCTCGATTACTTCATTTCTTATATTAGAACATGAAATTGAAGCATACTCGTTGATTTCAAAAGCATTTGAGCTCATAACCTCGATTGAAGTCTCTTTTACTTAATCAAGAAAAAAACCACTATAACTGACTTAAAACTCAATGATTCTCATACGTACTTCAACCGATTGATATATTGTATTGAATTAGAGGTTATTCATGAAGTGCGCATCGAATTCGAGGTCGTTCGACCGTCTGTTGACTCCGGAAGCTCAAGATAGCATCGGTTCACCGATTACCATACGTTCTTCAATTTTGGTAGTTCAAACCGTGCTTTCCAAGCCTTTATCAGGCTCGATTACTTCATTTATTATATTAGAACATGAAATTGAAGCTTACTCGTTGATTTCAAAAGCATTTGAGCTCATAACCTCGATTGAAGTCTCTTTTGCTTAATCGAGAAGAAAACCACTATAACTGACTTAAAACTCAATGATTCTCGTACGTACTTCAACCGATTGATATATTGTATTGAATTAGAGGTTATTCATGAAGAGCGCATCGAATTCGAGGTCGTTCGACTATCTGTTGACTCCGGAAGCTCAAGATAGCTTCGATTGTCCGATTACCATACGTTCTTCGATTTTGGTAGTTCGAACCGTGCTTTCCCAGCCTTTATCATGCTCGATTACTTCATTTCTTATATTAGAACATGAAATTGAAGCTTACTCATTGAATTCAAAAGCATTTGAGCTCATAACCTCGATTGAAGTCTCTTTTGCTTAATCGAGAAGAAAACCACTATAACTGACTTAAAATTCAATGATTCTCTAACGTACTTCAACCGATTGATATATTGTATTGAATTAGAGGTTATTCATGAAGAGCGCATTGAAATCGAGGTCGTTCGACTATCTGTTGACTCCGGAAGCTCAAGATAGCTTCGGTTGACCGATTACCATACGTTCTTCGATTTTGGTAGTTCAAACTGTGCTTTCCAAGCCTTTATCATGCTCGATTACTTCATTTCTTATATTAGAACATGAAATTCAAGCTTACTCGTTGATTTCAAAAGCATTTGAGCTCATAACCTCGACTGGAGTCTCTTTTGCTTAATCATTAAGAAAACCTCTATAACTGACTTAAAACTCAATGATTCTCGTACGTACTTCAACCGATTGATATATTGTATTGAATTAGAGGTTATTCATGAAGAGCGCATCGAATTCGAGGTCGTTCGACTATCTGTTGACTCCGGAAGCTCAAGATAACTTCGATTGACCGATTACCATACGTTCTTCGATTTTGGTAGTTCAAACCGTGCTTTCCAAGCCTTTATCATGCTCGATTACTTCATTTCTTATATTAGAACATGAAATTCAAGCTTACTCGTTGATTTCAAAAGCATTTGAGCTCATAACCTCGATTGAAGTCTCTTTCGCTTAATCGAGATGAAAACCACTATAACTGACTTAAAACTCAATGATTCTCGTACGCACTTCAACCGATTGATATATTTTATTGAATTAGAGGTTATTCATGAAGAGCGCATCGAATTCGAGGTCGTTCGACCATCTATTGACTCCGGAAGATCAAGATAGCTCCGATTGACCGATTACCATACGTTCTTCAATTTTGGTAGTTCAAACCGTGCTTTCCAAGCCTTTATCATGCTCGATTACTTCATTTCTTATATTAGAACATGAAATTGAAGCATACTCGTTGATTTCAAAAGCATTTGAGCTCATAACCTCGATTGAAGTCTCGTTTACTTAATCAAGAAAAAAACCACTATAACTGACTTAAAACTCAATGATTCTCATACGTACTTCAACCGATTGATATATTGTATTGAATTAGAGGTTATTCATGAAGAGCGCATCGAATTCGAGGTCGTTCGACCGTCTGTTGACTCCGGAAGCTCAAGATAGCATCGGTTCACCGATTACCATACGTTCTTCAATTTTGGTAGTTCAAACCGTGCTTTCCAAGCCTTTATCAGGCTCGATTACTTCATTTATTATATTAGAACATGAAATTGAAGCTTACTCGTTGATTTCAAAAGCATTTGAGCTCATAACCTCGATTGAAGTCTCTTTTGCTTAATCGAGAAGAAAACCACTATAACTGACTTAAAACTCAATGATTCTCGTATGTACTTCAACCGATTGATATATTGTATTGAATTAGAGGTTATTCATGAAGAGCGCATCGAATTCGAGGTCGTTCGACCATCTATTGACTCCGGAAGATCAAGATAGCTCCGATTGACCGATTACCATACGTTCTTCGATTTTGGTAGTTCAAACCGTGCTTTCCAAGCCTTTATCATGCTCGATTACTTCATTTCTTATATTAGAACATGAAATTGAAGCTTACTCATTGAATTCAAAAGCATTTGAGCTCATAACCTCGATTGAAGTCTCTTTTGCTTAATCGAGAAGAAAACCACTATAACTGACTTAAAATTCAATGATTCTCTAACGTACTTCAACCGATTGATATATTGTATTGAATTAGAGGTTATTCATGAAGAGCGCATTGAAATCGAGGTCGTTCGACTATCTGTTGACTCCGGAAGCTCAAGATAGCTTCGGTTGACCGATTACCATACGTTCTTCGATTTTGGTAGTTCAAACTGTGCTTTCCAAGCCTTTATCATGCTCGATTACTTCATTTCTTATATTAGAACATGAAATTCAAGCTTACTCGTTGATTTCAAAAGCATTTGAGCTCATAACCTCGACTGGAGTCTCTTTTGCTTAATCATTAAGAAAACCTCTATAACTGACTTAAAACTCAATGATTCTCGTACGTACTTCGACCGATTGATATATTGTATTGAATTAGAGGTTATTCATGAAGAGCGCATCGAATTCGAGGTCGTTCGACTATCTGTTGACTCCGGAAGCTCAAGATAGCTTCGATTGACCGATTACCATACGTTCTTCGATTTTGGTAGTTCAAACCGTGCTTTCCAAGCCTTTATCATGCTCGACTACTTCATTTCTTATATTAGAACATGAAATTCAAGCTTACTCGTTGATTTCAAAAGCATTTGAGCTCATAACCTCGATTGAAGTCTCTTTTGCTTAATCGAGATGAAAACCACTATACTGACTTAAAACTCAATGATTCTCGTACGCACTTCAACCTATTGATATATTGTATTGAATTAGAGGTTATTCATGAAGAGCGCATCGAATTCGAGGTCGTTCGACCATCTGTTGACTTTTGAAGCTCAAGATAGCTTCGGTTGACCGATTACCATACGTTCTTCGATTTTGGTAGTTCAAACTGTGCTTTCCAAGCCTTTATCATGCTCGATTACTTCATTTCTTATATTAGAACATGAAATTCAAGCTTACTCGTTGATTTCAAAAGCATTTGAGCTCATAACCTCGACTGGAGTCTCTTTTGCTTAATCATTAAGAAAACCTCTATAACTGACTTAAAACTCAATGATTCTCGTACGTACTTCAACCGATTGATATATTGTATTGAATTAGAGGTTATTCATGAAGAGCGCATCGAATTCGAGGTCGTTCGACTATCTGTTGACTCCGGAAGCTCAAGATAGCTCCGATTGACCGATTACCATACGTTCTTCAATTTTGGTAGTTCAAACCGTGCTTTCCAAGCCTTTATCAGGCTCGATTACTTCATTTATTATATTAGAACATGAAATTGAAGCTTACTCGTTGATTTCAAAAGCATTTGAGCTCATAACCTCGATTGAAGTCTCTTTTGCTTAATCGAGAAGAAAACCACTATAACTGACTTAAAACTCAATGATTCTCGTATGTACTTCAACCGATTGATATATTGTATTGAATTAGAGGTTATTCATGAAGAGCGCATAGAATTCGAGGTCGTTCGACCATCTATTGACTCCGGAAGATCAAGATAGCTCCGATTGACCGATTACCATACGTTCTTCGATTTTGGTAGTTCAAACCGTGCTTTCCAAGCCTTTATCATGCTCGATTACTTCATTTCTTATATTAGAACATGAAATTGAAGCTTACTCATTGAATTCAAAAGCATTTGAGCTCATAACCTCGATTGAAGTCTCTTTTGCTTAATCGAGAAGAAAACCACTATAACTGACTTAAAATTCAATGATTCTCTAACGTACTTCAACCGATTGATATATTGTATTGAATTAGAGGTTATTCATGAAGAGCGCATTGAAATCGAGGTCGTTCGACTATCTGTTGACTCCGGAAGCTCAAGATAGCTTCGGTTGACCGATTACCATACGTTCTTCGATTTTGGTAGTTCAAACTGTGCTTTCCAAGCCTTTATCATGCTCGATTACTTCATTTCTTATATTAGAACATGAAATTCAAGCTTACTCGTTGATTTCAAAAGCATTTGAGCTCATAACCTCGACTGGAGTCTCTTTTGCTTAATCATTAAGAAAACCTCTATAACTGACTTAAAACTCAATGATTCTCGTACGTACTTCGACCGATTGATATATTGTATTGAATTAGAGGTTATTCATGAAGAGCGCATCGAATTCGAGGTCGTTCGACTATCTGTTGACTCCGGAAGCTCAAGATAGCTTCGATTGACCGATTACCATACGTTCTTCGATTTTGGTAGTTCAAACCGTGCTTTCCAAGCCTTTATCATGCTCGACTACTTCATTTCTTATATTAGAACATGAAATTCAAGCTTACTCGTTGATTTCAAAAGCATTTGAGCTCATAACCTCGATTGAAGTCTCTTTTGCTTAATCGAGATGAAAACCACTATAACTGACTTAAAACTCAATGATTCTCGTACGCACTTCAACCGATTGATATATTGTATTGAATTAGAGGTTATTCATGAAGAGCGCATCGAATTCGAGGTCGTTCGACCATCTGTTGACTTTTGAAGCTCAAGATAGCTTCGGTTGACCGATTACCATACGTTCTACAATTTTGGTAGTTCAAACCATGCTTTCTACACATTTATCATGCTCGATTACTTCATTTCTTATAATAGAACATGAAATTGAAGCTTACTCGTTGATTTCAAAAGCATTTGAGCTCATAACCTCGATTGAAGTCTCTTTTGCTTAATCGAGAAGAAAACCACTATAACTGACTTAAAACTCAATGATTCTCGTACGTACTTCAACCGATTGATATATTGTATTGAATTAGAGGTTATTCATGAAGAGCGCATCGAATTCGAGGTCGTTCGACCATCTATTGACTCCGGAAGATCAAGATAGCTTCGATTGACCGATTACCATACGTTCTTCGATTTTGGTAGTTCAAACCGTGCTTTCCAAGCCTTTATCATGCTCGATTACTTCATTTCTTATATTAGAACATGAAATTGAAGCATACTCGTTGATTTCAAAAGCATTTGAGCTCATAACCTCGATTGAAGTCTCTTTTGCTTAATCGAGAAGAAAACCACTATAACTGACTTAAAATTCAATGATTCTCTAACGTACTTCAACCGATTGATATATTGTATTGAATTAGAGGTTATTCATGAAGAGCGCATTGAAATCGAGGTCGTTCGACTATCTGTTGACTCCGGAAGCTCAAGATAGCTTCGGTTGACCGATTACCATACGTTCTTCGATTTTGGTAGTTCAAACTGTGCTTTCCAAGCCTTTATCATGCTCGATTACTTCATTTCTTATATTAGAACATGAAATTCAAGCTTACTCGTTGATTTCAAAAGCATTTGAGCTCATAACCTCGACTGGAGTCTCTTTTGCTTAATCATTAAGAAAACCTCTATAACTGACTTAAAACTCAATGATTCTCGTACGTACTTCAACCGATTGATATATTGTATTGAATTAGAGGTTATTCATGAAGAGCGCATCGAATTCGAGGTCGTTCGACTATCTGTTGACTCCGGAAGCTCAAGATAACTTCGATTGACCGATTACCATACGTTCTTCGATTTTGGTAGTTCAAACTGTGCTTTCCAAGCCTTTATCATGCTCGATTACTTCATTTCTTATATTAGAACATGAAATACAAGCTTACTCGTTGATTTCAAAAGCATTTGAGCTCATAACCTCGATTGAAGTCTCTTTCGCTTAATCGAGATGAAAACCACTATAACTGACTTAAAACTCAATGATTCTCGTACGCACTTCAACCGATTGATATATTTTATTGAATTAGAGGTTATTCATGAAGAGCGCATCGAATTCGAGGTCGTTCGACCATCTATTGACTCCGGAAGATCAAGATAGCTCCGATTGACCGATTACCATACGTTCTTCGATTTTGGTAGTTCAAACCGTGCTTTCCAAGCCTTTATCATGCTCGATTACTTCATTTCTTATATTAGAACATGAAATTGAAGCATACTCGTTGATTTCAAAAGCATTTGAGCTCATAACCTCGATTGAAGTCTCTTTTACTTAATCAAGAAAAAAACCACTATAACTGACTTAAAACTCAATGATTCTCATACGTACTTCAACCGATTGATATATTGTATTGAATTAGAGGTTATTCATGAAGTGCGCATCGAATTCGAGGTCGTTCGACCGTCTGTTGACTCCGGAAGCTCAAGATAGCATCGGTTCACCGATTACCATACGTTCTTCAATTTTGGTAGTTCAAACCGTGCTTTCCAAGCCTTTATCAGGCTCGATTACTTCATTTATTATATTAGAACATGAAATTGAAGCTTACTCGTTGATTTCAAAAGCATTTGAGCTCATAACCTCGATTGAAGTCTCTTTTGCTTAATCGAGAAGAAAACCACTATAACTGACTTAAAACTCAATGATTCTCGTACGTACTTCAACCGATTGATATATTGTATTGAATTAGAGGTTATTCATGAAGAGCGCATCGAATTCGAGGTCGTTCGACTATCTGTTGACTCCGGAAGCTCAAGATAGCTTCGATTGTCCGATTACCATACGTTCTTCGATTTTGGTAGTTCGAACCGTGCTTTCCAAGCCTTTATCATGCTCGATTACTTCATTTCTTATATTAGAACATGAAATTGAAGCTTACTCATTGAATTCAAAAGCATTTGAGCTCATAACCTCGATTGAAGTCTCTTTTGCTTAATCGAGAAGAAAACCACTATAACTGACTTAAAATTCAATGATTCTCTAACGTACTTCAACCGATTGATATATTGTATTGAATTAGAGGTTATTCATGAAGAGCGCATTGAAATCGAGGTCGTTCGACTATCTGTTGACTCCGGAAGCTCAAGATAGCTTCGGTTGACCGATTACCATACGTTCTTCGATTTTGGTAGTTCAAACTGTGCTTTCCAAGCCTTTATCATGCTCGATTACTTCATTTCTTATATTAGAACATGAAATTCAAGCTTACTCGTTGATTTCAAAAGCATTTGAGCTCATAACCTCGACTGGAGTCTCTTTTGCTTAATCATTAAGAAAACCTCTATAACTGACTTAAAACTCAATGATTCTCGTACGTAATTCAACCGATTGATATATTGTATTGAATTAGAGGTTATTCATGAAGAGCGCATCGAATTCGAGGTCGTTCGACTATCTGTTGACTCCGGAAGCTCAAGATAACTTCGATTGACCGATTACCATACGTTCTTCGATTTTGGTAGTTCAAACCGTGCTTTCCAAGCCTTTATCATGCTCGATTACTTCATTTCTTATATTAGAACATGAAATTCAAGCTTACTCATTGATTTCAAAAGCATTTGAGCTCATAACCTCGATTGAAGTCTCTTTCGCTTAATCGAGATGAAAACCACTATAACTGACTTAAAACTCAATGATTCTCGTACGCACTTCAACCGATTGATATATTTTATTGAATTAGAGGTTATTCATGAAGAGCGCATCGAATTCGAGGTCGTTCGACCATCTATTGACTCCGGAAGATCAAGATAGCTCCGATTGACCGATTACCATACGTTCTTCAATTTTGGTAGTTCAAACCGTGCTTTCCAAGCCTTTATCATGCTCGATTACTTCATTTCTTATATTAGAACATGAAATTGAAGCATACTCGTTGATTTCAAAAGCATTTGAGCTCATAACCTCGATTGAAGTCTCGTTTACTTAATCAAGAAAAAAACCACTATAACTGACTTAAAACTCAATGATTCTCATACGTACTTCAACCGATTGATATATTGTATTGAATTAGAGGTTATTCATGAAGAGCGCATCGAATTCGAGGTCGTTCGACCGTCTGTTGACTCCGGAAGCTCAAGATAGCATCGGTTCACCGATTACCATACGTTCTTCAATTTTGGTAGTTCAAACCGTGCTTTCCAAGCCTTTATCAGGCTCGATTACTTCATTTATTATATTAGAACATGAAATTGAAGCTTACTCGTTGATTTCAAAAGCATTTGAGCTCATAACCTCGATTGAAGTCTCTTTTGCTTAATCGAGAAGAAAACCACTATAACTGACTTAAAACTCAATGATTCTCGTATGTACTTCAACCGATTGATATATTGTATTGAATTAGAGGTTATTCATGAAGAGCGCATCGAATTCGAGGTCGTTCGACCATCTATTGACTCCGGAAGATCAAGATAGCTCCGATTGACCGATTACCATACGTTCTTCGATTTTGGTAGTTCAAACCGTGCTTTCCAAGCCTTTATCATGCTCGATTACTTCATTTCTTATATTAGAACATGAAATTGAAGCTTACTCATTGAATTCAAAAGCATTTGAGCTCATAACCTCGATTGAAGTCTCTTTTGCTTAATCGAGAAGAAAACCACTATAACTGACTTAAAATTCAATGATTCTCTAACGTACTTCAACCGATTGATATATTGTATTGAATTAGAGGTTATTCATGAAGAGCGCATTGAAATCGAGGTCGTTCGACTATCTGTTGACTCCGGAAGCTCAAGATAGCTTCGGTTGACCGATTACCATACGTTCTTCGATTTTGGTAGTTCAAACTGTGCTTTCCAAGCCTTTATCATGCTCGATTACTTCATTTCTTATATTAGAACATGAAATTCAAGCTTACTCGTTGATTTCAAAAGCATTTGAGCTCATAACCTCGACTGGAGTCTCTTTTGCTTAATCATTAAGAAAACCTCTATAACTGACTTAAAACTCAATGATTCTCGTACGTACTTCGACCGATTGATATATTGTATTGAATTAGAGGTTATTCATGAAGAGCGCATCGAATTCGAGGTCGTTCGACTATCTGTTGACTCCGGAAGCTCAAGATAGCTTCGATTGACCGATTACCATACGTTCTTCGATTTTGGTAGTTCAAACCGTGCTTTCCAAGCCTTTATCATGCTCGACTACTTCATTTCTTATATTAGAACATGAAATTCAAGCTTACTCGTTGATTTCAAAAGCATTTGAGCTCATAACCTCGATTGAAGTCTCTTTTGCTTAATCGAGATGAAAACCACTATAACTGACTTAAAACTCAATGATTCTCGTACGCACTTCAACCTATTGATATATTGTATTGAATTAGAGGTTATTCATGAAGAGCGCATCGAATTCGAGGTCGTTCGACCATCTGTTGACTTTTGAAGCTCAAGATAGCTTCGGTTGACCGATTACCATACGTTCTACAATTTTGGTAGTTCAAACCATGCTTTCTACACATTTATCATGCTCGATTACTTCATTTCTTATAATAGAACATGAAATTGAAGCTTACTCGTTGATTTCAAAAGCATTTGAGCTCATAACCTCGATTGAAGTCTCTTTTGCTTAATCGAGAAGAAAACCACTATAACTGACTTAAAACTCAATGATTCTCGTACGTACTTCAACCGATAGATATATTGTATTGAATTAGAGGTTATTCATGAAGAGCGCATCGAATTCGAGGTCGTTCGACCATCTATTGACTCCGGAAGATCAAGATAGCTTCGATTGACCGATTACCATACGTTCTTCGATTTTGGTAGTTCAAACCGTGCTTTCCAAGCCTTTATCATGCTCGATTACTTCATTTCTTATATTAGAACATGAAATTGAAGCATACTCGTTGATTTCAAAAGCATTTGAGCTCATAACCTCGATTGAAGTCTCTTTTGCTTAATCGAGAAGAAAACCACTATAACTGACTTAAAATTCAATGATTCTCTAACGTACTTCAACCGATTGATATATTGTATTGAATTAGAGGTTATTCATGAAGAGCGCATTGAAATCGAGGTCGTTCGACTATCTGTTGACTCCGGAAGCTCAAGATAGCTTCGGTTGACCGATTACCATACGTTCTTCGATTTTGGTAGTTCAAACTGTGCTTTCCAAGCCTTTATCATGCTCGATTACTTCATTTCTTATATTAGAACATGAAATTCAAGCTTACTCGTTGATTCAAAAGCATTTGAGCTCATAACCTCGACTGGAGTCTCTTTTGCTTAATCATTAAGAAAACCTCTATAACTGACTTAAAACTCAATGATTCTCGTACGTACTTCAACCGATTGATATATTGTATTGAATTAGAGGTTATTCATGAAGAGCGCATCGAATTTGAGGTCGTTCGACTATTTGTTGACTCCTGAAGCTCAAGATAACTTCGATTGACCGATTACCATACGTTCTTCGATTTTGGTAGTTCAAACCGTGCTTTCCAAGCCTTTATCATGCTCGATTACTTCATTTCTTATATTAGAACATGAAATTCAAGCTTACTCGTTGATTTCAAAAGCATTTGAGCTCATAACCTCGATTGAAGTCTCTTTTGCTTAATCGAGATGAAAACCACTATAACTGACTTAAAACTCAATGATTCTCGTACGCACTTCAACCGATTGATATATTGTATTGAATTAGAGGTTATTCATGAAGAGCGCATCGAATTCGAGGTCGTTCGACCATCTGTTGACTTTTGAAGCTCAAGATAGCTTCGGTTGACCGATTACCATACGTTCTACAATTTTGGTAGTTCAAACCATGCTTTCTACTCATTTATCATGCTCGATTACTTCATTTCTTATATTAGAACATGAAATTGAAGCATACTCGTTGATTTCAAAAGCATTTGAGCTCATAACCTCGATTGAAGTCTCTTTTGCTTAATCAAGAAAAAAACCACTATAACTGACTTAAAACTCAATGATTCTCATACGTACTTCAACCGATTGATATATTGTATTGAATTAGAGGTTATTCATGAAGAGCGCATCGAATTCGAAGTCGTTCGACCGTCTGTTGACTCCGGAAGCTCAAGATAGCATCGGTTCACCGATTACCATACGTTCTTCAATTTTAGTAGTTCAAACCGTGCTTTCCAAGCCTTTATCAGGCTCGATTACTTCATTTATTATATTAGAACATGAAATTGAAGCTTACTCGTTGATTTCAAAAGCATTTGAGCTCATAACCTCGATTGAAGTCTCTTTTGCTTAATCGAGAAGAAAACCACTATAACTGACTTAAAACTCAATGATTCTCGTACGTACTTCAACCGATTGATTTATTGTATTGAATTAGAGGTTATTCATGAAGAGCGCATCGAATTCGAGGTCGTTCGACCATCTATTGACTCAAGAAGATCAAGATAGCTCCGATTGACCGATTACCATACGTTCTTCGATTTTGGTAGTTCAAACCGTGCTTTCCAAGCCTTTATCATGCTCGATTACTTCATTTCTTATATTAGAACATGAAATTGAAGCTTACTCATTGAATTCAAAAGCATTTGAGCTCATAACCTCGATTGAAGTCTCTTTTGCTTAATCGAGAAGAAAACCACTATAACTGACTTAAAATTCAATGATTCTCTAACGTACTTCAACCGATTGATATATTGTATTGAATTAGAGGTTATTCATGAAGAGCGCATTGAAATCGAGGTCGTTCGACTATCTGTTAACTCCGGAAGCTCAAGATAGCTTCGGTTGACCGATTACCATACGTTCTTCGATTTTGGTAGTTCAAACTGTGCTTTCCAAGCCTTTATCATGCTCGATTACTTCATTTCTTACATTAGAACATGAAATTCAAGCTTACTCGTTGATTTCAAAAGCATTTGAGCTCATAACCTCGACTGGAGTCTCTTTTGCTTAATCATTAAGAAAACCTCTATAACTGACTTAAAACTCAATGATTCTCGTACGTACTTCAACCGATTGATATATTGTATTGAATTAGAGGTTATTCATGAAGAGCGCATCGAATTCGAGGTCGTTCGACTATCTGTTGACTCCTGAAGCTCAAGATAACTTCGATTGACCGATTACCATACGTTCTTCGATTTTGGTAGTTCAAACCGTGCTTTCCAAGCCTTTATCATGCTCGATTACTTCATTTCTTATATTAGAACATGAAATTCAAGCTTACTCGTTGATTTCAAAAGCATTTGAGCTCATAACCTCGATTGAAGTCTCTTTTGCTTAATCGAGATGAAAACCACTATAACTGACTTAAAACTCAATGATTCTCGTACGCACTTCAACCGATTGATATATTGTATTGAATTAGAGGTTATTCATGAAGAGCGCATCGAATTCGAGGTCGTTCGACCATCTGTTGACTTTTGAAGCTCAAGATAGCTTCGGTTGACCGATTACCATACGTTCTACAATTTTGGTAGTTCAAACCATGCTTTCTACTCATTTATCATGCTCGATTACTTCATTTCTTATAATAGAACATGAAATTGAAGCTTACTCGTTGATTTCAAAAGCATTTGAGCTCATAACCTCGATTGAAGTCTCTTTTGCTTAATCGAGAAGAAAACCACTATAACTGACTTAAAACTCAATGATTCTCGTACGTACTTCAACCGATTGATATATTGTATTGAATTAGAGGTTATTCATGAAGAGCGCATCGAATTCGAGGTCGTTCGACTATCTGTTGACTCCGGAAACTCAAGATAGCTTCGATTGTCCGATTACCATACGTTCTTCGATTTTGGTAGTTCGAACCGTGCTTTCCAAGCCTTTATCATGCTCGATTACTTCATTTCTTATATTAGAACATGAAATTGAAGCTTACTCATTGAATTCAAAAGCATTTGAGCTCATAACCTCGATTGAAGTCTCTTTTGCTTAATCGAGAAGAAAACCACTATAACTGACTTAAAATTCAATGATTCTCTAACGTACTTCAACCGATTGATATATTGTATTGAATTAGAGGTTATTCATGAAGAGCGCATTGAAATCGAGGTCGTTCGACTATCTGTTGACTCCGGAAGCTCAAGATAGCTTCGGTTGACCGATTACCACACGTTCTTCGATTTTGGTAGTTCAAACTGTGCTTTCCAAGCCTTTATCATGCTCGATTACTTCATTTCTTATATTAGAACATGAAATTCAAGCTTACTCGTTGATTTCAAAAGCATTTGAGCTCATAACCTCGATTGAAGTCTCTTTTGCTTAATCGAGATGAAAACCACTATAACTGACTTAAAACTCAATGATTCTCGTACGCACTTCAACCGATTGATATATTGTATTGAATTAGAGGTTATTCATGAAGAGCGCATCGAATTCGAGGTCGTTCGATCATCTGTTGACTTTTGAAGCTCAAGATAGCTTCGGTTGACCGATTACCATACGTTCTACAATTTTGGTAGTTCAAACCATGCTTTCTACTCATTTATCATGCTCGATTACTTCATTTCTTATATTAGAACATGAAATTGAAGCATACTCGTTGATTTCAAAAGCATTTGAGCTCATAACCTCGATTGAAGTCTCTTTTGCTTAATCAAGAAAAAAACCACTATAACTGACTTAAAACTCAATGATTCTCATACGTACTTCAACCGATTGATATATTGTATTGAATTAGAGGTTATTCATGAAGAGCGCATCGAATTCGAAGTCGTTCGACCGTCTGTTGACTCCGGAAGCTCAAGATAGCATCGGTTCACCGATTACCATACGTTCTTCAATTTTAGTAGTTCAAACCGTGCTTTCCAAGCCTTTATCAGGCTCGATTACTTCATTTATTATATTAGAACATGAAATTGAAGCTTACTCGTTGATTTCAAAAGCATTTGAGCTCATAACCTCGATTGAAGTCTCTTTTGCTTAATCGAGAAGAAAACCACTATAACTGACTTAAAACTCAATGATTCTCGTACGTACTTCAACCGATTGATTTATTGTATTGAATTAGAGGTTATTCATGAAGAGCACATCGAATTCGAGGTCGTTCGACCATCTATTGACTCAAGAAGATCAAGATAGCTCCGATTGACCGATTACCATACGTTCTTCGATTTTGGTAGTTCAAACCGTGCTTTCCAAGCCTTTATCATGCTCGATTACTTCATTTCTTATATTAGAACATGAAATTGAAGCTTACTCATTGAATTCAAAAGCATTTGAGCTCATAACCTCGATTGAAGTCTCTTTTGCTTAATCGAGAAGAAAACCACTATAACTGACTTAAAATTCAATGATTCTCTAACGTACTTCAACCGATTGATATATTGTATTGAATTAGAGGTTATTCATGAAGATCGCATTGAAATCGAGGTCGTTCGACTATCTGTTGACTCCGGAAGCTCAAGATAGCTTCGGTTGACCGATTACCATACGTTCTTCGATTTTGGTAGTTCAAACTGTGCTTTCCAAGCCTTTATCATGCTCGATTACTTCATTTCTTACATTAGAACATGAAATTCAAGCTTACTCGTTGATTTCAAAAGCATTTGAGCTCATAACCTCGACTGGAGTCTCTTTTGCTTAAACATTAAGAAAACCTCTATAACTGACTTAAAACTCAATGATTCTCGTACGTACTTCAACCGATTGATATATTGTATTGAATTAGAGGTTATTCATGAAGAGCGCATCGAATTCGAGGTCGTTCGACTATCTGTTGACTCCTGAAGCTCAAGATAACTTCGATTGACCGATTACCATACGTTCTTCGATTTTGGTAGTTCAAACCGTGCTTTCCAAGCCTTTATCATGCTCGATTACTTCATTTCTTATATTAGAACATGAAATTCAAGCTTACTCGTTGATTTCAAAAGCATTTGAGCTCATAACCTCGATTGAAGTCTCTTTTGCTTAATCGAGATGAAAACCACTATAACTGACTTAAAACTCAATGATTCTCGTACGCACTTCAACCGATTGATATATTGTATTGAATTAGAGGTTATTCATGAAGAGCGCATCGAATTCGAGGTCGTTCGACCATCTGTTGACTTTTGAAGCTCAAGATAGCTTCGGTTGACCGATTACCATACGTTCTACAATTTTGGTAGTTCAAACCATGCTTTCTACTCATTTATCATGCTCGATTACTTCATTTCTTATAATAGAACATGAAATTGAAGCTTACTCGTTGATTTCAAAAGCATTTGAGCTCATAACCTCGATTGAAGTCTCTTTTGCTTAATCGAGAAGAAAACCACTATAACTGACTTAAAACTCAATGATTCTCGTACGTACTTCAACCGATTGATATATTGTATTGAATTAGAGGTTATTCATGAAGAGCGCATCGAATTCGAGGTCGTTCGACTATCTGTTGACTCCGGAAACTCAAGATAGCTTCGATTGTCCGATTACCATACGTTCTTCGATTTTGGTAGTTCGAACCGTGCTTTCCAAGCCTTTATCATGCTCGATTACTTCATTTCTTATATTAGAACATGAAATTGAAGCTTACTCATTGAATTCAAAAGCATTTGAGCTCATAACCTCGATTGAAGTCTCTTTTGCTTAATCGAGAAGAAAACCACTATAACTGACTTAAAATTCAATGATTCTCTTACGTACTTCAACCGATTGATATATTGTATTGAATTAGAGGTTATTCATGAAGAGCGCATTGAAATCGAGGTCGTTCGACTATCTGTTGACTCCGGAAGCTCAAGATAGCTTCGGTTGACCGATTACCATACGTTCTTCGATTTTGGTAGTTCAAACTGTGCTTTCCAAGCCTTTATCATGCTCGATTACTTCATTTCTTATATTAGAACATGAAATTCAAGTTTACTCGTTGATTTCAAAAGCATTTGAGCTCATAACCTCGACTGGAGTCTCTTTTGCTTAATCATTAAGAAAACCTCTATAACTGACTTAAAACTCAATGATTCTCGTACGTACTTCAACCGAATGATATATTGTATTGAATTAGAGGTTATTCATGAAGAGCGCATCGAATTCGAGGTCGTTCGACTATCTGTTGACTCCGGAAGCTCAAGATAACTTCGATTGACCGATTACCATACGTTCTTCGATTTTGGTAGTTAAAACCGTGCTTTCCAAGCCTTTATCATGCTCGATTACTTCATTTCTTATATTAGAACATGAAATTCAAGCTTACTCGTTGATTTCAAAAGCATTTGAGCTCATAACCTCGATTGAAGTCTCTTTCGCTTAATCGAGATGAAAACCACTATAACTGACTTAAAACTCAATGATTCTCGTACGCACTTCAACCGATTGATATATTTTATTGAATTAGAGGTTATTCATGAAGAGCGCATCGAATTCGAGGTCGTTCGACCATCTATTGACTCCGGAAGATCAAGATAGCTCCGATTGACCGATTACCATACGTTCTTCGATTTTGGTAGTTCAAACCGTGCTTTCCAAGCCTTTATCATGCTCGATTACTTCATTTCTTATATTAGAACATGAAATTGAAGCATACTCGTTGATTTCAAAAGCATTTGAGCTCATAACCTCGATTGAAGTCTCTTTTACTTAATCAAGAAAAAAACCACTATAACTGACTTAAAACTCAATGATTCTCATACGTACTTCAACCGATTGATATATTGTATTGAATTAGAGGTTATTCATGAAGAGCGCATCGAATTCGAGGTCGTTCGACCGTCTGTTGACTCCGGAAGCTCAAGATAGCATCGGTTCACCGATTACCATACGTTCTTCAATTTTGGTAGTTCAAACCGTGCTTTCCAAGCCTTTATCAGGCTCGATTACTTCATTTATTATATTAGAACATGAAATTGAAGCTTACTCGTTGATTTCAAAAGCATTTGAGCTCATAACCTCGATTGAAGTCTCTTTTGCTTAATCGAGAAGAAAACCACTATAACTGACTTAAAACTCAATGATTCTCGTATGTACTTCAACCGATTGATATATTGTATTGAATTAGAGGTTATTCATGAAGAGCGCATCGAATTCGAGGTCGTTCGACCATCTATTGACTCCGGAAGATCAAGATAGCTCCGATTGACCGATTACCATACGTTCTTCGATTTTGGTAGTTCAAACCGTGCTTTCCAAGACTTTATCATGCTCGATTACTTCATTTCTTATATTAGAACATGAAATTGAAGCTTACTCATTGAATTCAAAAGCATTTGAGCTCATAACCTCGATTGAAGTCTCTTTTGCTTAATCGAGAAGAAAACCACTATAACTGACTTAAAATTCAATGATTCTCTAACGTACTTCAACCGATTGATATATTGTATTGAATTAGAGGTTATTCATGAAGAGCGCATTGAAATCGAGGTCATTCGACTATCTGTTGACTCCGGAAGCTCAAGATAGCTTCGGTTGACCGATTACCACACGTTCTTCGATTTTGGTAGTTCAAACTGTGCTTTCCAAGCCTTTATCATGCTCGATTACTTCATTTCTTATATTAGAACATGAAATTCAAGCTTACTCGTTGATTTCAAAAGCATTTGAGCTCATAACCTCGACTGGAGTCTCTTTTGCTTAATCATTAAGAAAACCTCTATAACTGACTTAAAACTCAATGATTCTCGTACGTACTTCGACCGATTGATATATTGTATTGAATTAGAGGTTATTCATGAAGAGCGCATCGAATTCGAGGTCGTTCGACTATCTGTTGACTCCGGAAGCTCAAGATAGCTTCGATTGACCGATTACCATACGTTCTTCGATTTTGGTAGTTCAAACCGTGCTTTCCAAGCCTTTATCATGCTCGACTACTTCATTTCTTATATTAGAACATGAAATTCAAGCTTACTCGTTGATTTCAAAAGCATTTGAGCTCATAACCTCGATTGAAGTCTCTTTTGCTTAATCGAGATGAAAACCACTATAACTGACTTAAAACTCAATGATTCTCGTACGCACTTCAACCGATTGATATATTGTATTGAATTAGAGGTTATTCATGAAGAGCGCATCGAATTCGAGGTCGTTCGACCATCTGTTGACTTTTGAAGCTCAAGATAGCTTCGGTTGACCGATTACCATACGTTCTACAATTTTGGTAGTTCAAACCATGCTTTCTACACATTTATCATGCTCGATTACTTCATTTCTTATAATAGAACATGAAATTGAAGCTTACTCGTTGATTTCAAAAGCATTTGAGCTCATAACCTCGATTGAAGTCTCTTTTGCTTAATCGAGAAGAAAACCACTATAACTGACTTAAAACTCAATGATTCTCGTACGTACTTCAACCGATTGATATATTGTATTGAATTAGAGGTTATTCATGAAGAGCGCATCGAATTCGAGGTCGTTCGACCATCTATTGACTCCGGAAGATCAAGATAGCTTCGATTGACCGATTACCATACGTTCTTCGATTTTGGTAGTTCAAACCGTGCTTTCTAAGCCTTTATCATGCTCGATTACTTAATTTCTTATATTAGAACATGAAATTGAAGCATACTCGTTGATTTCAAAAGCATTTGAGCTCATAACCTCGATTGAAGTCTCTTTTGCTTAATCGAGAAGAAAACCACTATAACTGACTTAAAATTCAATGATTCTCTAACGTACTTCAACCGATTGATATATTGTATTGAATTAGAGGTTATTCATGAAGAGCGCATTGAAATCGAGGTCGTTCGACTATCTGTTGACTCCGGAAGCTCAAGATAGCTTCGGTTGACCGATTACCATACGTTCTTCGATTTTGGTAGTTAAAACTGTGCTTTCCAAGCCTTTATCATGCTCGATTACTTCATTTCTTATATTAGAACATGAAATTCAAGCTTACTCGTTGATTTCAAAAGCATTTGAGCTCATAACCTCGACTGGAGTCTCTTTTGCTTAATCATTAAGAAAACCTCTATAACTGACTTAAAACTCAATGATTCTCGTACGTACTTCAACCGATTGATATATTGTATTGAATTAGAGGTTATTCATGAAGAGCGCATCGAATTCGAGGTCGTTCGACTATCTGTTGACTCCGGAAGCTCAAGATAGCTTCGATTGACCGATTACCATACGTTCTTCGATTTTGGTAGTTCAAACCGTGCTTTCCAAGCCTTTATCATGCTCGATTACTTCATTTCTTATATTAGAACATGAAATTCAAGCTTACTCGTTGATTTCAAAAGCATTTGAGCTCATAACCTCGATTGAAGTCTCTTTTGCTTAATCGAGATGAAAACCACTATAACTGACTTAAAACTCAATGATTCACGTACGCACTTCAACCGATTGATATATTGTATTGAATTAGAGGTTATTCATGAAGAGCGCATCGAATTCGAGGTCGTTCGACCATCTGTTGACTTTTGAAGCTCAAGATAGCTTCGGTTGACCGATTACCATACGTTCTACAATTTTGGTAGTTCAAACCATGCTTTCTACTCATTTATCATGCTCGATTACTTCATTTCTTATAATAGAACATGAAATTGAAGCTTACTCGTTGATTTCAAAAGCATTTGAGCTCATAACCTCGATTGAAGTCTCTTTTGCTTAATCGAGAAGAAAACCACTATAACTGACTTAAAACTCAATGATTCTCGTACGTACTTCAACCGATTGATATATTGTATTGAATTAGAGGTTATTCATGAAGAGCGCATCGAATTCGAGGTCGTTCGACCATCTATTGACTCCGGAAGATCAAGATAGCTTCGATTGACCGATTACCATACGTTCTTCGATTTTGGTAGTTCAAACCGTGCTTTCCAAGCCTTTATCATGCTCGATTACTTCATTTCTTATATTAGAACATGAAATTGAAGCATACTCGTTGATTTCAAAAGCATTTGAGCTCATAACCTCGATTGAAGTCTCTTTTGCTTAATCAAGAAAAAAACCACTATAACTGACTTAAAACTCAATGATTCTCATACGTACTTCAACTGATTGATATATTGTATTGAATTAGAGGTTATTCATGAAGAGCGCATCGAATTCGAGGTCGTTCGACCGTCTGTTGACTCCGGAAGCTCAAGATAGCATCGGTTCACCGATTACCATACGTTCTTCAATTTTGGTAGTTCAAACCGTGCTTTCCAAGCCTTTATCAGGCTCGATTACTTCATTTATTATATTAGAACATGAAATTGAAGCTTACTCGTTGATTTCAAAAGCATTTGAGCTCATAACCTCGATTGAAGTCTCTTTTGCTTAATCGAGAAGAAAACCACTATAACTGACTTAAACCTCAATGATTCTCGTACGTACTTCAACCGATTGATATATTGTATTGAATTAGAGGTTATTCATGAAGAGCGCATCGAATTCGAGGTCGTTCGACCATCTATTGACTCAAGAAGATCAAGATAGCTCCGATTGACCGATTACCATACGTTCTTCGATTTTGGTAGTTCAAACCGTGCTTTCCAAGCCTTTATCATGCTCGATTACTTCATTTCTTATATTAGAACATGAAATTGAAGCTTACTCATTGAATTCAAAAGCATTTGAGCTCATAACCTCGATTGAAGTCTCTTTTGCTTAATCGAGAAGAAAACCACTATAACTGACTTAAAATTCAATGATTCTCTAACGTACTTCAACCGATTGATATATTGTATTGAATTAGAGGTTATTCATGAAGAGCGCATTGAAATCGAGGTCGTTCGACTATCTGTTGACTCCTGAAGCTCAAGATAGCTTCGGTTGACCGATTACCATACGTTCTTCGATTTTGGTAGTTCAAACTGTGCTTTCCAAGCCTTTATCATGCTCGATTACTTCATTTCTTATATTAGAACATGAAATTCAAGCTTACTCGTTGATTTCAAAAGCATTTGAGCTCATAACCTCGATTGGAGTCTCTTTTGCTTAATCATGAAGAAAACCTCTATAACTGACTTAAAACTCAATGATTCTCGTACGTACTTCAACCGATTGATATATTGTATTGAATTAGAGGTTATTCATGAAGAGCGCATCGAATTCGAGGTCGTTCGACTATCGGTTGACTCCGGAAGCTTAAGATAGCTTCGATTGACCGATTACCATACGTTCTTCGATTTTGGTAGTTCAAACCGTGCTTTCCAAGCCTTTATCATGCTCGATTACTTCATTTCTTATATTAGAACATGAAATTCAAGCTTACTCGTTGATTTCAAAAGCATTTGAGCTCATAACCTCGATTGAAGTCTCTTTTGCTTAATCGAGAAGAAAACCACTATAACTGACTTAAAACTCAATGATTCTCGTACGTACTTCAACCGATAGATATATTGTATTGAATTAGAGGTTAATCATAAAGAGTGCATCGAATTCGAGTTCGTTCGACCATCTGTTGACTCCGGAAGCTCAAGACAGCATCGGTAGACCGATTACATTACGTTCTTCAATTTTGGTAGTTCAAACCGTGCTTTCCAAGCCTTTATCATGCTCGATTACTTCATTTCTTATATTAGAACATGAAATTGAAGCATACTCGTTGATTTCAAAAGCATTTGAGCTCATAACCTCGATTGAATTCTCTTTTGCTTAATCGAGAAGAAAACCACTATAACTGACTTAAAACTCAATGATTCTCGTACGTACTTCAACCGATTGATATATTGTATTGAATTAGAGGTTATTCATGAAGAGCGCATCGAATTCGAGGTCGTTCGACCATCTATTGACTCCTGACGATCAAGATAGCTCCGATTGACCGATTACCATACGTTCTTCGATTTTGGTAGTTCAAACCGTGCTTTCCAAGCCTTTATCATGCTCGATTACTTCATTTCTTATATTAGAACATGAAATTGAAGCTTACTCGTTGATTTCAAAAGCATTTGAGCTCATAACCTCGACTAAAGTCTCGAAGTCTCGTCTCATTCCTCTTTTTCGCTTTGCGAAAATTCTCTCTGTCCTCTCTCACACACTAAACACACTTTTGCACGCACTCAGTCGGATTCCACTCAGTTCTTGCGATTTCTTCATTTTTTGCATGTGTTTTGGGTTCGATTTTCTTCGATTTTGTGTTTGTGTTCATTTTTGCCATTGATTTTTTCGAGTTTTGTTCGGGTTTTTTGTGTCTCCTTTTTTCCGGCCAGCCTCCGATCAGTTTTCCGGTCTGCCCCCCCTCCGTGTTGAAGCCCCCTGCTGCCGTCCATGGCGGACCCACCGCCGGTGGACGTTTCCGTCCACCCCCAGCCATCCGGTGTCCTGCTCCAGCCCCTTCAGCCCGAGCTACCTGATCTGGGCCTTGCCGGTGGCCTCTCCGGCCATCCTCCCCAACCTGCAGATTCCGGCTGCACCGCCGATCACCTCCTTCAGTCTGCAGAATCCGGCCGCCGCCCCCTGGCCGATCTGAACATCAACGGCGACCCTCGGCTGTCCGAGTTGCCCATATCGAGCTCGACCAGCGAGCCCCTCCCCGTCGGGATGCCTACCACCGTGTCTCAGTCTTCCTCCGGCGCTAAAGCTGCCTCCAAGAAGCCTCCGTC
Source organism: Thymus mandschuricus (assembly GCA_029379335.1). Lineage (NCBI taxonomy): Eukaryota > Viridiplantae > Streptophyta > Magnoliopsida > Lamiales > Lamiaceae > Thymus > Thymus mandschuricus. The sequence continues at coordinate 20,806,015 of CM057083.1, forward strand.
AGGCCGTCCTTCTCTTGTCTCGCTCCACCGGAAAATCAAAAAAAAGAAGACCTCCGCCTCTAAGTCTCATCCGCTCCAGCAACTTACGAAGGAGGAGATCTTGCGCCGAAATCTGGAAAATTTTGCACCGAAATCTGGAGTTCCCGCGGTGGTTCAATCCCTCCAAACCATTCCCGCTGATGACGACTCCCTCGCCGGAGAAGAAGACTATGATTTTTCCGACGATGAAGAAGAGGAAGAGGAGTTTGATATTGAATCCTATCATGTCGATGAGAAGAAACGGGCTGAGCTGATAAGTTTGATGGAGAAATACGGCGTTTACGATGAAGAACAATTACGTCTCGCTATTCGCCGTGAACGGAAGCAAGGAAAAAGATTGAATTATGATGCCGGAAACTCGCTCCTCTCGTCGGAATCTGCTCCGGCGTCCCCTGTTCTCTCCCCGTCCAGGTTCATCCCCTCACCTCTCCATAAATCCTTGCCTAATTCGGTGGAGATCCCTTCCATAACCGAAGCGCAAATCTCGCCTTACCATATTGACAACATCTTTATCCATACTCAGCGTCAATCCTCTCCCATGCAAGCCATGCAACAACCCGCCTCTTTAACCCATAACCCGACCCAACCCACCAACCCGACCCTTACTAATACCCCAAACCCGCATACCCAACCCATCGGGTCCCACCCATCTCCTGCACAATCGGGTCCCAGCCCCGTGCATTCTATCACCACCCCCATGCATACCACACCCACCTCCATGCATGGGCATACCCCGCCATATGCCACCTCCAATCCCATGCTGAATACTCCCATGCCCATGCACACGTCGCCCCAATCCTCCTCCAACCCCATGCAAAAAACGCCCAACTCCATGCATACTCCGCCCCATGCCGTGTCAACAAATATCCTGACTCATGACACTACCCCGTCCAGCGCCCAATCGGGCCCCATCCAGCCCCATCACAACACCCCCTCCCCTACCTCGGATTCGGAGGACCCGGGCCCCAATCTGAAATTTTTCTCCAATAACCCGCTTGCCAAGGGTGACTTGTCCGACTTCCCCCCCCTTCCGAAAAATACCTCGGTGCAAGGGAATGGAGGTGACATGGATATTGTTATGACAAGTGTTGAGGAGGGAGAGCCTCGACATAATAGTGAGCCTCGGCAAAGCAGCTCGTCCCCCGGGGTCCCCGCCCCCCGGCCCCCTACTTCTCTTGCGGAGCGGGTCAAAAATTCTGCCCCTCCCTCTGCCCCTGTGGCCTTTAACCCGTCCAAATTCACTCCGATTGGAGCCAAGGGTGATCGTGAAGGAATGCCTGTGATTTCGTTTTCGAAAACTGACACGGAATGTCTTGCAGGTCGCGTCGGACTCGCTGTGGTCGGAAAGTTCTCGCACTCCATCCCCTCGTCCCACAACATCAACAAGGCTCTCAACAACATCCCGATCAGAGGTACCCTTACGTGGAATTTTTTAAATGCTAAACATGTTCTTATAATGCTTTTGGATGTTGTGGATTATGCTAAGTTACTCCATGGTGTCAATGGTATGCCTGTGTGGTATGTTGAGTCTGTTCCCATGCGTGTCTTTAAGTGGACTCCTGAATTTGATCCTTCGTTTGAAACTCCCATTGTTGCTGTGTGGTGTAACTTACCTGCTTTACCTATTCATTTATATGATCAACGTGCTCTCTATATGATTTGTTCTTCCTTGGGGAACCCTATTCAAGTTGATCATGCTACGGCTGCTCGCTCTCGCATCACTTATGCTCGGGTTTGTGTTGAAATTGATATCACTAAGCCCCCTGTTGAAGAATTTATGATTGACATGGCTGGAGTTGAGGTTCGTCAGAAAGTGGTTTGGGATAAGATTCCGAGGTACTGCTCTGACTGTAAGCATGTGGGGCACCTTCCTGAGTCCTGTTATGCGTTCGGGCGGAACGCGCATCCCGACAAGAGAGCCGCCCCCCAAGAGCGTGCCCAGGGACCAAAGCCTAAGAGTGTGCCCCGCGGCACCCATCGTGACCATGGTGCCGCCGCCGCCCCCCCCTCCCCCCATGGCTCCGATGGCTAGTTCGGGCACGGGTCAGCAAGCCCATGCGCCGAGGGACAGCCCGGTGCCCCCCCCACCCTCGGTCCCCCTCCCGTGAGCACGGCCGTCAAGGGGGCTCGGGGGCTCCGCGTGGCGCCTCTGTCGCCCCTGCTCCCCCCAAGTCCCCGCGGGCAGTCTCCTCCTCGGGGCTGCGGCCCCTGCGCATGGGGGAGAGGCAATTGCGCTCCTCCTCCCGGTCTCCATCTCGGGTCCCCGGGGCCCCCATATCTCCTGGGGCTCGTGGGGCTCCCAGCTCCCCCCCCCAGGGCTCCCAAGGCCCCTGGAGCCACCGTGGTCTCCGGGGCCCCCCAGAGGAGGAGCGCAATTGCCTCGCATGGCGCCTCTATTGGGGAATGGGTTGAAGTTGCCCAATCGAAGCATAAGGTGGCTGCCCGCGATGGTTCTTTCAGTATTCCGATCAAGAATGCTTATGTGATTCTGGATGATGGCACCGAGATACCCGAGGCTGAGTATGAGTCCGAGACTGACAGAGATGTGGAGATGTCTGATGGTAACAGAGATATGGCCATTGACCGTGTCCAGGGCTCGAGTACTCCCAACCGTGGTCGTGGTCGTCCCGACTCGTTTGGTGGAAATCTGAGGAGTGGGGTTACTGCTCCGGCCTCTTCCTGATTTGTTTCCCCATGTCTGCGAATTTTCTGATTTGGAACGCTCAGGGCATCGTTAATCGCAACCCCCTGGGCATCCTCAGTAATTTGTGCAGGGAGTATTTTGTTTCTTTCGTGGCGATCTTGGAGCCTCAGAATGATCGTGACCCTTCTTTTGTCTCTCGGAAGATTGGGCTCACCCACAGGCACTCGAATAGTAGCAACAAGATTTGGATCTTTGCGCACAGGGACTACCAGGTTGATATATTGGAGGATACTGATCAGCTGGTCCACGTCCGTGTCTCGGCCGCCGTGTTCCGTGCTCCGTTATATTTGACCGCGGTCTACGCCAAGTGTTCCAGGGAGGGCCGCTACCCGCTTTGGGAGACGCTGCGTGAGGTGTCTGTGCAGATGGAGGAGCGCCCATGGCTCGTGGGCGGCGACTTCAACATTTTTCTGACCGAGGAGGAGAGGGTGGGCAGCACCTCTGATCGTCATCTCGAGATCACGGACTTTGCTGACGCTATCTCCGACTGTCAATTGATCGACCCGGGCTTTGATGGCTCCGTCTTCACTTGGGAGAGGTCGGGTCTGCTTGAGAGGTTGGATCGGATCTTGATTGGTGAGCACTGGGAGTCCGCTTTCGCCACCACCCGTGTCACGCACTTACCGAGAGTGGCTTCGGACCACGCCCCGCTCCTGGTCAGGTGCCAGTTCTCGGCCCAGCTGCCCCGGGCCTCGTTCAGATTTCAGAATATGTGGGTCAGGCACCACTCCTTCGCTTCTGAGGTTGCTAGGATTTGGGAGGAGCCGACGGGCTTTGAGGGCATGCTTAACCTGCAGTTCAAGCTGAGCCGTGTCAAGGGGTTCCTTAAGGGATGGAACAAGACTGTCTTTGGGAATATCCAAGAGAAGATGAGGGAGGCCGAGGAGGCCGTGGAAGGCGCCCAGCTCGCCTATGACGCGGACCCCTCCCCGGAGCTCCGGTCTGAGCTCCACCGCTGCATTGCTCTCCTTTTGCACCGCACTCGGATGGAAGAGGACTTCTGGAGGCAAAAGGCGGCGATTCGTTGGGCCACCGAGGGGGAGCGCAACACCAAGTTCTTTCAGGGGTGGGTCAAGCAGAGGAGGGTGAAGTCCCGCATCCATGTCATTCAGGAGGGGGATAGGGAGATCACCGAGGAGGCCGAGATCAGGTCCTCGGCTGCCGGGTTCTTTCAGAACTTGCTCTCTTCAGACGTTGATATCCCGGACGCCTTGGACCTCCAGGGCCTGCAGCCCCTGCCCGACTCCGTGGACCTCCTGGGGCTCTGCGCGCTCCCGGAGCATGAGGAGGTCCGGTCTGCTGTCTTTGGCATCTATGGCGACAGCACCTCGGGCCCCGATGGCTTCACCTCCTTGTTCTTCCAGCGGTGTTGGGATACAGTTGGGTCCGATGTGGTGGCTGCGGTGCTTGACTTCTTTCAGGGTGCCCCCATGCCGCGGAGCTTTACTGCCACGACCATTGTCCTTCTCCCCAAGAGGGATAATCCGTCTTCGTGGACTCATTTCCGCCCTATCAGCCTCTGTAACGTGACCAACAAGATCATATCTAAGATCTTGACGTCGCGGCTGGCACCGCTCATCCCCCTCGTTGTGGCTCCCAACCAGAGTGGCTTCGTCAAGGGTTGGCTGATCAGTGATAACGTCCTGCTGGCCCAAGAGCTCATCCATGACCTTCACCCGTGCAAGGGTCGGGCGCACCCCAATGTCGCCCTCAAGTTGGACATGGCGAAGGCCTATGACCGTGTCCAGTGGCCCTTCTTGATCGGTGTCCTCAGAAAGATGGGCTTCCCGGAGCAGTGGATTGACATGGTCAGGAGATGTGTGCAGAACTGTTGGTTCTCGGTGCTGGTGAACGGGGCCCCCGCGGGCTTCTTCCCCTCCTCTCGTGGCCTGCGCCAGGGGGACCCGATCTCCCCGTCCCTGTTCGTTCTTGCCGCGGACTACCTCTCGCGGTCCCTTGACAGGCTGATCGTCGGTCGGGCGGATATGGTGTACCGCTCTCAGAGGAGGGCGGCCCCCCCGATCTCCCACCTGGCCTATGCCGATGATATCATCATCTTCACCCAGGCCAAGCGTGAGTCCCTGGAGAGGCTGAAAGGGTGCCTCGATGAGTACTGCACGGTGTCGGGTCAGATGATCAACTTCGAGAAGAGCAACTTCTACCTGAACGACCATCACGTTGAGGACTGGCAGCACATGAGGTAGGGGGCTTTCAGAGAGGCACTATCCCCTTCACCTATCTCGGAGTGCCCATTTACAAGGGTCACAAGAAGCATACCCTCTTCCTGGAGTTGAGACAGCGGATCAGCAACCGTATCCACAGTTGGTCGCACAGGCATCTCACGTTTGGGGGCCGCCTGGCTCTGATCAAGAGCACCCTCTCCACCATCCCGTTGCATGTTCTCCAGGCTATCCAAGTCCCGAAGAAGGTGTTGCATGGCCTCGAGCAGTTGATGGCGAGGTACTTTTGGGGGGCCGTGGGCGAGGAGAAGAAGATTCACTGGGTCAGTTGGAAGCAGATCTGTCTCCCGGTGGAGGAGGGCGGCTTGGGTATTCGCAGGCTGTCCGATATGGTCACGGCTTTCAGCTATAAGCTGTGGTGGAGGTTCCAGGCCCGTGACTCGCTGTGGGCTAGGTACCTGTGGCAGAAGTACTCGTATCCTTTGTATGGCTTTTCTTCTTCGCATAGTACTGTGTGGCGTCGTCTATTGCATGTCGGTATTCGTGCGCATGAATTTATTTGTTGGTCCTTGGGTGCAGGGAGAGTGTCGTTTTGGGACGATAGTTGGTTTGGGGACTACCCCCTTGCTGTCTATCGGCCCGATGGCGGCCCTCGACCTAATGTGTCTTTCTTTTGGCATGACTCTGCTTGGGATCTTAATCGTTTGCATGCATACTGTGCTCCCTACTTGTCTATTGATCTGTTGGTTGATGTGAGCTGGACTCCGGTGTTGTGGGGCGAGGAGGATGTGATGAGGTGGACACTTACCAGCCATGGCGGGTTCACCGTGACTTCTGCATGGGACAAGATCAGGTACAGGCGGCCTAAGCTCTCTCTCTTTGGTGACATTTGGAGTCGGTGTCTCACCCCCACTATATCTGTCTTTCTGTGGCGTCTCCTCCTTGGTCGTGTCCCCATCGAGTCTATCCTCCAGTCCAGGGGTATCTCCCTCGCCTCTATGTGTCAATGTTGTGCGTCTCCCCAGGTCGAGTCCACTATGCATGTCTTTGAATGGAGTGAATCTGCTAGGGCTGTGTGGTCCCATTTTTCCGACTGGTTCCCTGCACAGACACAAGCACACACGCGCACTGACATTGCACGTAGTTTAGGTAGATGGAGGCACCGCTTCCCTCGGGCTCCTTGCACACACATATCTTTTTTGGTTCCTTGCTTGGTGATTTGGTTTATTTGGACGGAAAGGAATAGCCACAAGCACCGTGGGGTTCCTTTCCGTAGCTCTCACGTTATTTGGCAGGTTACACATCACCTGCAGTCACTGGTGGTTGCTCGACTCCTACTCCCGGCTCACTGGGCGGGGTGCCGCCCCCAGGTTCCCTTCATGCCGCCCGCGGAGCCGGTCCCCGCGGCCCCTTCGCTCCCGCATGGTCCGTTGGCTCCCTCCTGAGGCCCCTTGGGTGAAGCTGAACACGGATGGCTCGTTTGACACTGGTACAGGCCTCGCCGCTGCGGGGGGCCTCGTTCGTGACCACAACAGCGAGCTCCTCCGTGCCTTCTGCTCTCCGGTGACCGCAGGCACTAGCTTCGAGGCGGAGCTCCTGGCGCTCCTCCACGGGCTGGAGCTGGCGACTATGCTCTCCTCCCATATCTGGATCGAGATGGATGCGTCGGCTGTTGACACTCTCCTTACCTCCGGTCGGCACGGGTCCGCGGCCACTCGTCACATATTGACACGGATCCGCCTCCGGCTCAGAGGCATTCAGGCTCGGTTCTCCCACATCCCTCGTGAGGGGAACAAGCCCGCAGACTTCATGGCACGTCGGGGTCTTCAGACCGACACCATGGTTCACTTTGACTCCTCCAGCGCCCCACGCTACTTCCTGGCGCTCGTTCGGATGGATCAGTTGGGCTACCCCAACTTCAGGTTCCGATACTCATAGCATATCATGCAGGCATCACTGTGGTATCTCGTGCTGATAGGTGGTGTTGTTAGTCTCCCGAGTTGGTCACTTTTGGGCCATTCTCAGTGTATTGTTTCTAGTTCTACGTGTTTTCTCATTTGTAGTGAGGGGTTGGGTCCTCTACGGGTCCTCCTCATGTTTGTCTTTAGTTTATCCTTTGTAGTGGGGATAACACTCACTTTTAGTGCTACCTCCCACAGACATTGTTCGATTCATATGGTTTTATATACAGGTTAGGGGTCCGCCTAACCCCTCACCCTCTCGGGTGTTTTGATTAAAAAAAAAAAAAAAAAAAAAAAAAAAAAAAAAAAAAACCTCGACTAAAGTCTCTTTTGCTTAATCGTGAAGAAAACCACTATAACTGACGTAAAACTCAATGATTCTCGTACGTACTTCAACCGATTGATATATTGTATTGAATTAGAGGTTATTCATGAAGAGCGCATCGAATTCGAGGTCGTTCGACTATCTGTTGACTCCGGAAGCTCAAGATAGCTTCGATTGACCGATTACCATACGTTCTTCGATTTTGGTAGTTCAAACCGTGCTTTCCAAGCCTTTATCATGCTCGATTACTTCATTTCTTATATTAGAACATGAAATTCAAGCTTACTCGTTGATTTCAAAAGCATTTGAGCTCATAACCTCGATTGAAGTCTCTTTTGCTTAATCGAGAAGAAAACCACTATAACTGACTTAAAACTCAATGATTCTCGTACGTACTTCAACCGATAGATATATTGTATTGAATTAGAGGTTAATCATAAAGAGCGCATCGAATTCGAGTTCGTTCGACCATCTGTTGACTCCGGAAGCTCAAGATAGCATCAGTAGACCGATTACATTACGTTCTTCAATTTTGGTAGTTCAAACCGTGCTTTCCAAGCCTTTATCATGCTCGATTACTTCATTTCTTATATTAGAACATGAAATTGAAGCATACTCGTTGATTTCAAAAGCATTTGAGCTCATAACCTCGATTGAATTCTCTTTTGCTTAATCGAGAAGAAAACCACTATAACTGACTTAAAACTCAATGATTCTCGTACGTACTTCAACCGATTGATATATTGTATTGAATTAGAGGTTATTCATGAAGAGCGCATCGAATTCGAGGTCGTTCGACCATCTATTGACTCCGGAAGATCAAGATAGCTCCGATTGACCGATTACCATACGTTCTTCGAGTTTGGTAGTTCAAACCGTGCTTTCCAAGCCTTTATCATGCTCGATTACTTCATTTCTTATATTAGAACATGAAATTGAAGCTTACTCGTTGATTTCAAAAGCATTTGAGCTCATAACCTCGACTAAAGTCTCTTTTGCTTAATCGTGAAGAAAACCACTATAACTGACTTAAAACTCAATGATTCTCGTATGTACTTCAACCGATTGATATATTGTATTGAATTAGAGGTTATTCATGAAGAGCGCATCGAATTCGAGGTCGTTCGACTATCTGTTGACTCCGGAAGCTCAAGATAGCTTTGATTGACCGATTACCATACGTTCTTCGATTTTGGTAGTTCGAACCGTGCTTTCCAAGCCTTTATCATGCTCGATTACTTCATTTCTTATATTAGAACATGAAATTGAAGCTTACTCATTGAATTCAAAAGCATTTGAGCTCATAACCTCGATTGAAGTCTCTTTTGCTTAATCGAGAAGAAAACCACTATAACTGACTTAAAATTCAATGATTCTCTTACGTACTTCAACCGATTGATATATTGGATTGAATTAGAGGTTATTCATGAAGAGCGCATTGAAATCGAGGTCGTTCGACTATCTGTTGACTCCGGAAGCTCAAGATAGCTTCGGTTGACCGATTACCATACGTTCTTCGATTTTGGTAGTTCAAACTGTGCTTTCCAAGCCTTTATCATGCTCGATTACTTCATTTCTTATATTAGAACATGAAATTCAAGCTTACTCGTTGATTTCAAAAGCATTTGAGCTCATAACCTCGATTGGAGTCTCTTTTGCTTAATCATGAAGAAAACCTCTATAACTGACTTAAAACTCAATGATTCTCGTACGTACTTCAACCGATTGATATATTGTATTGAATTAGAGGTTATTCATGAAGAGCGCATTGAATTCGAGGTCGTTCGACTATCTGTTGACTCTGGAAGCTCAAGATAGCTTCGATTGACCGATTACCATACGTTCTTCGATTTTGGTAGTTCAAACCGTGCTTTCCAAGCCTTTATCATGCTCGATTACTTCATTTCTTATATTAGAACATGAAATTCAAGCTTACTCGTTGATTTCAAAAGCATTTGAGCTCATAACCTCGATTGAAGTCTCTTTTGCTTAATCGAGATGAAAACCACTATAACTGACTTAAAACTCAATGATTCTCGTACGCACTTCAACCGATTGATATATTGTATTGAATTAGAGGTTATTCATGAAGAGCGCATCGAATTCGAGGTCGTTCGACCATCTGTTGACTTTTGAAGCTCAAGATAGCTTCGGTTGACCGATTACCATACGTTCTACAATTTTGGTAGTTCAAACCATGCTTTCTACTCATTTATCATGCTCGATTACTTCATTTCTTATAATAGAACATGAAATTGAAGCTTACTCGTTGATTTCAAAAGCATTTGAGCTCATAACCTCGATTGAAGTCTCTTTTGCTTAATCGAGAAGAAAACCACTATAACTGACTTAAAACTCAATGATTCTCGTACGTACTTCAACCGATAGATATATTGTATTGAATTAGAGGTTAATCATAAAGAGCGCATCGAATTCGAGTTCGTTCGACCATCTGTTGACTCCGGAAGCTCAAGATAGCATCGGTAGACCGATTACATTACGTTCTTCAATTTTGGTAGTTCAAACCGTGCTTTCCAAGCCTTTATCATGCTCGATTACTTCATTTCTTATATTAGAACATGAAATTGAAGCATACTCGTTGATTTCAAAAGCATTTGAGCTCATAACCTCGATTGAATTCTCTTTTGCTTAATCGAGAAGAAAACCACTATAACTGACTTAAAACTCAATGATTCTCGTACGTACTTCAACCGATTGATATATTGTATTGAATTAGAGGTTATTCATGAAGAGCGCATCGAATTCGAGGTCGTTCGACCATCTATTGACTCCGGAAGCTCAAGATAGCATCGGTTGACCGATTACCATACGTTCTTCGATTTTGGTAGTTCAAACCGTGCTTTCCAATCCTTTATCATGCTCGATTACTTCATTTATTATATTAGAACATGAAATTGAAGCTTACTCGTTGATTTCAAAAGCATTTGAGCTCATAACCTCGATTGAAGTCTCATTTGCTTAATCGAGAAAAAAACCACTATAACTGACTTAAAACTCAATGATTCTCATACGTACTTCAACCGATTGATATATTGTATTGAATTAGAGGTTATTCGTGAAGAGCGCATCGAATTCGAGGTCGTTCGACCGTCTGTTGACTCCGGAAGCTCAAGATAGCATCGGTTGACCGATTACCATACGTTCTTCAATTTTGGTAGTTCAAACCGTGCTTTCCAAGCCTTTATCATGCTCGATTACTTCATTTATTATATTAGAACATGAAATTGAAGCTTACTCGTTGATTGCAAAAGCATTTGAGCTCATAACCTCGATTGAAGTCTCATTTGCTTAATCGAGAAGAAAACCACTATAACTGACTTAAAACTCAATGATTCTCGTACGTACTTCAACCGATAGATATACTGTATTGAATTAGAGGTTATTCATGAAGAGCGCATCGAATTCGAGGTCGTTCGACCATCTATTGACTCCGGAAGATCAAGATAGCTCCGGTTGACCGATTACCATACGTTCTTCGATTTTGGTAGTTCAAACCGTGCTTTCCAAGCCTTTATCATGCTCGATTACTTTATTTCTTATATTAGAACATGAAATTGAAGCTTACTCGTTGATTTCAAAAGCATTTGAGCTCATAACCTCGACTAAAGTCTCTTTTGCTTAATCGTGAAGAAAACCACTATAACTGACTTAAAACTCAATGATTCTCGTACGTACTTCAACCGATTGATATATTGTATTGAATTAGAGGTTATTCATGAAGAGCGCATCGAATTCGAGGTCGTTCGACTATCTGTTGACTCCGGAAGCTCAAGATAGCTTCGATTGACCGATTACCATACGTTCTTCGATTTTGGTAGTTCGAACCGTGCTTTCCAAGCCTTTATCATGCTCGATTACTTCATTTCTTATATTAGAACATGAAATTGAAGCTTACTCATTGAATTCAAAAGCATTTGAGCTCATAACCTCGATTGAAGTCTCTTTTGCTTAATCGAGAAGAAAACCACTATAACTGACTTAAAATTCAATGATTCTCTTACGTACTTCAACCGATTGATATATTGTATTGAATTAGAGGTTATTCATGAAGAGCGCATTGAAATCGAGGTCGTTCGACTATCTGTTGACTCCGGAAGCTCAAGATAGCTTCGATTGACCGATTACCATACGTTCTTCGATTTTGGTAGTTCAAACCGTGCTTTCCAAGCCTTTATCATGCTCGATTACTTCATTTCTTATATTAGAACATGAAATTCAAGCTTACTCGTTGATTTCAAAAGCATTTGAGCTCATAACCTCGATTGGAGTCTCTTTTGCTTAATCATGAAGAAAACCTCTATAACTGACTTAAAACTCAATGATTCTCGTACGTACTTCAACCGATTGATATATTGTATTGAATTAGAGGTTATTCATGAAGAGCGCATCGAATTCGAGGTCGTTCGACTATCTGTTGACTCCGGAAGCTCAAGATAGCTTCGATTGACCGATTACCATACGTTCTTCGATTTTGGTAGTTCAAACCGTGCTTTCCAAGCCTTTATCATGCTCGATTACTTCATTTCTTATATTAGAACATGAAATTCAAGCTTACTCGTTGATTTCAAAAGCATTTGAGCTCATAACCTCGATTGAAGTCTCTTTTGCTTAATCGAGATGAAAACCACTATAACTGACTTAAAACTCAATGATTCTCGTACGCACTTCAACCGATTGATATATTGTATTGAATTAGAGGTTATTCATGAAGAGCGCATCGAATTCGAGGTCGTTCGACCATCTGTTGACTTTTGAAGCTCAAGATAGCTTCGGTTGACCGATTACCATACGTTCTACAATTTTGGTAGTTCAAACCATGCTTTCTACTCATTTATCATGCTCGATTACTTCATTTCTTATAATAGAACATGAAATTGAAGCTTACTCGTTGATTTCAAAAGCATTTGAGCTCATAACCTCGATTGAAGTCTCTTTTGCTTAATCGAGAAGAAAACCACTATAACTGACTTAAAACTCAATGATTCTCGTACGTACTTCAACCGATAGATATATTGTATTGAATTAGAGGTTAATCATAAAGAGCGCATCGAATTCGAGTTCGTTCGACCATCTGTTGACTCCGGAAGCTCAAGATAGCATCGGTAGACCGATTACATTACGTTCTTCAATTTTGGTAGTTCAAACCGTGCTTTCCAAGCCTTTATCATGCTCGATTACTTCATTTCTTATATTAGAACATGAAATTGAAGCATACTCGTTGATTTCAAAAGCATTTGAGCTCATAACCTCGATTGAAGTCTCTTTTGCTTAATCGAGAAGAAAACCACTATAACTGACTTAAAACTCAATGATTCTCGTACGTACTTCAACCGATAGATATATTGTATTGAATTAGAGGTTAATCATAAAGAGCGCATCGAATTCGAGTTCGTTCGACCATCTGTTGACTCCGGAAGCTCAAGATAGCATCGGTAGACCGATTACATTACGTTCTTCAATTTTGGTAGTTCAAACCGTGCTTTCCAAGCCTTTATCATGCTCGATTACTTCATTTCTTATATTAGAACATGAAATTCAAGCTTACTCGTTGATTTCAAAAGCATTTGAGCTCATAACCTCGATTGGAGTCTCTTTTGCTTAATCATGAAGAAAACCTCTATAACTGACTTAAAACTCAATGATTCTCGTACGTACTTCAACCGATTGATATATTGTATTGAATTAGAGGTTATTCATGAAGAGCGCATTGAATTCGAGGTCGTTCGACTATCTGTTGACTCTGGAAGCTCAAGATAGCTTCGATTGACCGATTACCATACGTTCTTCGATTTTGGTAGTTCAAACCGTGCTTTCCAAGCCTTTATCATGCTCGATTACTTCATTTCTTATATTAGAACATGAAATTCAAGCTTACTCGTTGATTTCAAAAGCATTTGAGCTCATAACCTCGATTGAAGTCTCTTTTGCTTAATCGAGATGAAAACCACTATAACTGACTTAAAACTCAATGATTCTCGTACGCACTTCAACCGATTGATATATTGTATTGAATTAGAGGTTATTCATGAAGAGCGCATCGAATTCGAGGTCGTTCGACCATCTGTTGACTTTTGAAGCTCAAGATAGCTTCGGTTGACCGATTACCATACGTTCTACAATTTTGGTAGTTCAAACCATGCTTTCTACTCATTTATCATGCTCGATTACTTCATTTCTTATAATAGAACATGAAATTGAAGCTTACTCGTTGATTTCAAAAGCATTTGAGCTCATAACCTCGATTGAAGTCTCTTTTGCTTAATCGAGAAGAAAACCACTATAACTGACTTAAAACTCAATGATTCTCGTACGTACTTCAACCGATAGATATATTGTATTGAATTAGAGGTTAATCATAAAGAGCGCATCGAATTCGAGTTCGTTCGACCATCTGTTGACTCCGGAAGCTCAAGATAGCATCGGTAGACCGATTACATTACGTTCTTCAATTTTGGTAGTTCAAACCGTGCTTTCCAAGCCTTTATCATGCTCGATTACTTCATTTCTTATATTAGAACATGAAATTGAAGCATACTCGTTGATTTCAAAAGCATTTGAGCTCATAACCTCGATTGAATTCTCTTTTGCTTAATCGAGAAGAAAACCACTATAACTGACTTAAAACTCAATGATTCTCGTACGTACTTCAACCGATTGATATATTGTATTGAATTAGAGGTTATTCATGAAGAGCGCATCGAATTCGAGGTCGTTCGACCATCTATTGACTCCGGAAGCTCAAGATAGCATCGGTTGACCGATTACCATACGTTCTTCGATTTTGGTAGTTCAAACCGTGCTTTCCAATCCTTTATCATGCTCGATTACTTCATTTATTATATTAGAACATGAAATTGAAGCTTACTCGTTGATTTCAAAAGCATTTGAGCTCATAACCTCGATTGAAGTCTCATTTGCTTAATCGAGAAAAAAACCACTATAACTGACTTAAAACTCAATGATTCTCATACGTACTTCAACCGATTGATATATTGTATTGAATTAGAGGTTATTCGTGAAGAGCGCATCGAATTCGAGGTCGTTCGACCGTCTGTTGACTCCGGAAGCTCAAGATAGCATCGGTTGACCGATTACCATACGTTCTTCAATTTTGGTAGTTCAAACCGTGCTTTCCAAGCCTTTATCATGCTCGATTACTTCATTTATTATATTAGAACATGAAATTGAAGCTTACTCGTTGATTGCAAAAGCATTTGAGCTCATAACCTCGATTGAAGTCTCATTTGCTTAATCGAGAAGAAAACCACTATAACTGACTTAAAACTCAATGATTCTCGTACGTACTTCAACCGATAGATATACTGTATTGAATTAGAGGTTATTCATGAAGAGCGCATCGAATTCGAGGTCGTTCGACCATCTATTGACTCCGGAAGATCAAGATAGCTCCGGTTGACCGATTACCATACGTTCTTCGATTTTGGTAGTTCAAACCGTGCTTTCCAAGCCTTTATCATGCTCGATTACTTTATTTCTTATATTAGAACATGAAATTGAAGCTTACTCGTTGATTTCAAAAGCATTTGAGCTCATAACCTCGACTAAAGTCTCTTTTGCTTAATCGTGAAGAAAACCACTATAACTGACTTAAAACTCAATGATTCTCGTACGTACTTCAACCGATTGATATATTGTATTGAATTAGAGGTTATTCATGAAGAGCGCATCGAATTCGAGGTCGTTCGACTATCTGTTGACTCCGGAAGCTCAAGATAGCTTCGATTGACCGATTACCATACGTTCTTCGATTTTGGTAGTTCGAACCGTGCTTTCCAAGCCTTTATCATGCTCGATTACTTCATTTCTTATATTAGAACATGAAATTGAAGCTTACTCATTGAATTCAAAAGCATTTGAGCTCATAACCTCGATTGAAGTCTCTTTTGCTTAATCGAGAAGAAAACCACTATAACTGACTTAAAATTCAATGATTCTCTTACGTACTTCAACCGATTGATATATTGTATTGAATTAGAGGTTATTCATGAAGAGCGCATTGAAATCGAGGTCGTTCGACTATCTGTTGACTCCGGAAGCTCAAGATAGCTTCGATTGACCGATTACCATACGTTCTTCGATTTTGGTAGTTCAAACCGTGCTTTCCAAGCCTTTATCATGCTCGATTACTTCATTTCTTATATTAGAACATGAAATTCAAGCTTACTCGTTGATTTCAAAAGCATTTGAGCTCATAACCTCGATTGGAGTCTCTTTTGCTTAATCATGAAGAAAACCTCTATAACTGACTTAAAACTCAATGATTCTCGTACGTACTTCAACCGATTGATATATTGTATTGAATTAGAGGTTATTCATGAAGAGCGCATCGAATTCGAGGTCGTTCGACTATCTGTTGACTCCGGAAGCTCAAGATAGCTTCGATTGACCGATTACCATACGTTCTTCGATTTTGGTAGTTCAAACCGTGCTTTCCAAGCCTTTATCATGCTCGATTACTTCATTTCTTATATTAGAACATGAAATTCAAGCTTACTCGTTGATTTCAAAAGCATTTGAGCTCATAACCTCGATTGAAGTCTCTTTTGCTTAATCGAGATGAAAACCACTATAACTGACTTAAAACTCAATGATTCTCGTACGCACTTCAACCGATTGATATATTGTATTGAATTAGAGGTTATTCATGAAGAGCGCATCGAATTCGAGGTCGTTCGACCATCTGTTGACTTTTGAAGCTCAAGATAGCTTCGGTTGACCGATTACCATACGTTCTACAATTTTGGTAGTTCAAACCATGCTTTCTACTCATTTATCATGCTCGATTACTTCATTTCTTATAATAGAACATGAAATTGAAGCTTACTCGTTGATTTCAAAAGCATTTGAGCTCATAACCTCGATTGAAGTCTCTTTTGCTTAATCGAGAAGAAAACCACTATAACTGACTTAAAACTCAATGATTCTCGTACGTACTTCAACCGATAGATATATTGTATTGAATTAGAGGTTAATCATAAAGAGCGCATCGAATTCGAGTTCGTTCGACCATCTGTTGACTCCGGAAGCTCAAGATAGCATCGGTAGACCGATTACATTACGTTCTTCAATTTTGGTAGTTCAAACCGTGCTTTCCAAGCCTTTATCATGCTCGATTACTTCATTTCTTATATTAGAACATGAAATTGAAGCATACTCGTTGATTTCAAAAGCATTTGAGCTCATAACCTCGATTGAAGTCTCTTTTGCTTAATCGAGAAGAAAACCACTATAACTGACTTAAAACTCAATGATTCTCGTACGTACTTCAACCGATAGATATATTGTATTGAATTAGAGGTTAATCATAAAGAGCGCATCGAATTCGAGTTCGTTCGACCATCTGTTGACTCCGGAAGCTCAAGATAGCATCGGTAGACCGATTACATTACGTTCTTCAATTTTGGTAGTTCAAACCGTGCTTTCCAAGCCTTTATCATGCTCGATTACTTCATTTCTTATATTAGAACATGAAATTGAAGCATACTCGTTGATTTCAAAAGCATTTGAGCTCATAACCTCGATTGAATTCTCTTTTGCTTAATCGAGAAGAAAACCACTATAACTGACTTAAAACTCAATGATTCTCGTACGTACTTCAACCGATTGATATATTGTATTGAATTAGAGGTTATTCATGAAGAGCGCATCGAATTCGAGGTCGTTCGACCATCTATTGACTCCGGAAGCTCAAGATAGCATCGGTTGACCGATTACCATACGTTCTTCGATTTTGGTAGTTCAAACCGTGCTTTCCAATCCTTTATCATGCTCGATTACTTCATTTATTATATTAGAACATGAAATTGAAGCTTACTCGTTGATTTCAAAAGCATTTGAGCTCATAACCTCGATTGAAGTCTCATTTGCTTAATCGAGAAAAAAACCACTATAACTGACTTAAAACTCAATGATTCTCATACGTACTTCAACCGATTGATATATTGTATTGAATTAGAGGTTATTCATGAAGAGCGCATCGAATTCGAGGTCGTTCGACCGTCTGTTGACTCCGGAAGCTCAAGATAGCATCGGTTGACCGATTACCATACGTTATTCAATTTTGGTAGTTCAAACCGTGCTTTCCAAGCCTTTATCATGCTCGATTACTTCATTTATTATATTAGAACATGAAATTGAAGCTTACTCGTTGATTGCAAAAGCATTTGAGCTCATAACCTCGATTGAAGTCTCATTTGCTTAATCGAGAAGAAAACCACTATAACTGACTTAAAACTCAATGATTCTCGTACGTACTTCAACCGATAGATATATTGTATTGAATTAGAGGTTATTCATGAAGAGCGCATCGAATTCGAGGTCGTTCGACCATCTATTGACTCCGGAAGATCAAGATAGCTCCGGTTGACCGATTACCATACGTTCTTCGATTTTGGTAGTTCAAACCGTGCTTTCCAAGCCTTTATCATGCTCGATTACTTTATTTCTTATATTAGAACATGAAATTGAAGCTTACTCGTTGATTTCAAAAGCATTTGAGCTCATAACCTCGACTAAAGTCTCTTTTGCTTAATCGTGTAGAAAACCACTATAACTGACTTAAAACTCAATGATTCTCGTACGTACTTCAACCGATTGATATATTGTATTGAATTAGAGGTTATTCATGAAGAGCGCATCGAATTCGAGGTCGTTCGACTATCTGTTGACTCCGGAAGCTCAAGATAGCTTCGATTGACCGATTACCATACGTTCTTCGATTTTGGTAGTTCGAACCGTGCTTTCCAAGCCTTTATCATGCTCGATTACTTCATTTCTTATATTAGAACATGAAATTGAAGCTTACTCATTGAATTCAAAAGCATTTGAGCTCATAACCTCGATTGAAGTCTCTTTTGCTTAATCGAGAAGAAAACCACTATAACTGACTTAAAATTCAATGATTCTCTTACGTACTTCAACCGATTGATATATTGTATTGAATTAGAGGTTATTCATGAAGAGCGCATTGAAATCGAGGTCGTTCGACTATCTGTTGACTCCGGAAGCTCAAGATAGCTTCGGATGACCGATTACCATACGTTCTTCGATTTTGGTAGTTCAAACTGTGCTTTCCAAGCCTTTATCATGCTCGATTACTTCATTTCTTATATTAGAACATGAAATTCAAGCTTACTCGTTGATTTCAAAAGCATTTGAGCTCATAACCTCGATTGGAGTCTCTTTTGCTTAATCATGAAGAAAACCTCTATAACTGACTTAAAACTCAATGATTCTCGTACGTACTTCAACCGATTGATATATTGTATTGAATTAGAGGTTATTCATGAAGAGCGCATCGAATTCGAGGTCGTTCGACTATCTGTTGACTCCGGAAGCTCAAGATAGCTTCGATTGACCGATTACCATACGTTCTTCGATTTTGGTAGTTCAAACCGTGCTTTCCAAGCCTTTATCATGCTCGATTACTTCATTTATTATATTAGAACATGAAATTGAAGCTTACTCGTTGATTTCAAAAGCATTTGAGCTCATAACCTCGATTGAAGTCTCTTTTGCTTAATCGAGATGAAAACCACTATAACTGACTTAAAACTCAATGATTCTCGTACGCACTTCAACCGATTGATATATTGTATTGAATTAGAGGTTATTCATGAAGAGCGCATCGAATTCGAGGTCGTTCGACCATCTGTTAACTTTTGAAGCTCAAGATAGCTTCGGTTGACCGATTACCATACGTTCTACAATTTTGGTAGTTCAAACCATGCTTTCTACTCATTTATCATGCTCGATTACTTCATTTCTTATAATAGAACATGAAATTGAAGCTTACTCGTTGATTTCAAAAGCATTTGAGCTCATAACCTCGATTGAAGTCTCTTTTGCTTAATCGAGAAGAAAACCACTATAACTGACTTAAAACTCAATGATTCTCGTACGTACTTCAACCGATAGATATATTGTATTGAATTAGAGGTTAATCATAAAGAGCGCATCGAATTCGAGTTCGTTCGACCATCTGTTGACTCCGGAAGCTCAAGATAGCATCGGTAGACCGATTACATTACGTTCTTCAATTTTGGTAGTTCAAACCGTGCTTTCCAAGCCTTTATCATGCTCGATTACTTCATTTCTTATATTAGAACATGAAATTTAAGCATACTCGTTGATTTCAAAAGCATTTGAGCTCATAACCTCGATTGAAGTCTCTTTTACTTAATCAAGAAAAAAACCACTATAACTGACTTAAAACTCAATGATTCTCATACGTACTTCAACCGATTGATATATTGTATTGAATTAGAGGTTATTCATGAAGAGCGCATCGAATTCGAGGTCGTTCGACCGTCTGTTGACTCCGGAAGCTCAAGATAGCATCGGTTCACCGATTACCATACGTTCTTCAATTTTGGTAGTTCAAACCGTGCTTTCCAAGCCTTTATCAGGCTCGATTACTTCATTTATTATATTAGAACATGAAATTGAAGCTTACTCGTTGATTTCAAAAGCATTTGAGCTCATAACCTCGATTGAAGTCTCTTTTGCTTAATCGAGAAGAAAACCACTATAACTGACTTAAAACTCAATGATTCTCGTATGTACTTCAACCGATTGATATATTGTATTGAATTAGAGGTTATTCATGAAGAGCGCATCGAATTCGAGGTCGTTCGACCATCTATTGACTCCGGAAGATCAAGATAGCTCCGATTGACCGATTACCATACGTTCTTCGATTTTGGTAGTTCAAACCGTGCTTTCCAAGCCTTTATCATGCTCGATTACTTCATTTCTTATATTAGAACATGAAATTGAGGCTTACTCATTGAATTCAAAAGCATTTGAGCTCATAACCTCGATTGAAGTCTCTTTTGCTTAATCGAGAAGAAAACCACTATAACTGACTTAAAATTCAATGATTCTCTAACGTACTTCAACCGATTGATATATTGTATTGAATTAGAGGTTATTCATGAAGAGCGCATTGAAATCGAGGTCGTTCGAATATCTGTTGACTCCGGAAGCTCAAGATAGCTTCGGTTGACCGATTACCATACGTTCTTCGATTTTGGTAGTTCAAACTGTGCTTTCCAAGCCTCTATCATGCTCGATTACTTCATTTCTTATATTAGAACATGAAATTCAAGCTTACTCGTTGATTTCAAAAGCATTTGAGCTCATAACCTCGACTGGAGTCTCTTTTGCTTAATCATTAAGAAAACCTCTATAACTGACTTAAAACTCAATGATTCTCGTACGTACTTCGACCGATTGATATATTGTATTGAATTAGAGGTTATTCATGAAGAGCGCATCGAATTCGAGGTCGTTCGACTATCTGTTGACTCCTGAAGCTCAAGATAGCTTCGATTGACCGATTACCATACGTTCTTCGATTTTGGTAGTTCAAACCGTGCTTTCCAAGCCTTTATCATGCTCGACTACTTCATTTCTTATATTAGAACATGAAATTCAAGCTTACTCGTTGATTTCAAAAGCATTTGAGCTCATAACCTCGATTGAAGTCTCTTTTGCTTAATCGAGATGAAAACCACTATAACTGACTTAAAACTCAATGATTCTCGTACGCACTTCAACCGATTGATATATTGTATTGAATTAGAGGTTATTCATGAAGAGCGCATCGAATTCGAGGTCGTTCGACCATCTGTTGACTTTTGAAGCTCAAGATAGCTTCGGTTGACCGATTACCATACGTTCTACAATTTTGGTAGTTCAAACCATGCTTTCTACACATTTATCATGCTCGATTACTTCATTTCTTATAATAGAACATGAAATTGAAGCTTACTCGTTGATTTCAAAAGCATTTGAGCTCATAACCTCGATTGAAGTCTCTTTTGCTTAATCGAGAAGAAAACCACTATAACTGACTTAAAACTCAATGATTCTCGTACGTACTTCAACCGATTGATATATTGTATTGAATTAGAGGTTATTCATGAAGAGCGCATCGAATTCGAGGTCGTTCGACCATCTATTGACTCCGGAAGATCAAGATAGCTTCGATTGACCGATTACCATACGTTCTTCGATTTTGGTAGTTCAAACCGTGCTTTCCAAGCCTTTATCATGCTCGATTACTTCATTTCTTATATTAGAACATGAAATTGAAGCATACTCGTTGATTTCAAAAGCATTTGAGCTCATAACCTCGATTGAAGTCTCTTTTGCTTAATCGAGAAGAAAACCACTATAACTGACTTAAAATTCAATGATTCTCTAACGTACTTCAACCGATTGATATATTGTATTGAATTAGAGGTTATTCATGAAGAGCGCATTGAAATCGAGGTCGTTCGACTATCTGTTGACTCCGGAAGCTCAAGATAGCTTCGGTTGACCGATTACCATACGTTCTTCGATTTTGGTAGTTCAAACTGTGCTTTCCAAGCCTTTATCATGCTCGATTACTTCATTTCTTATATTAGAACATGAAATTCAAGCTTACTCGTTGATTTCAAAAGCATTTGAGCTCATAACCTCGACTGGAGTCTCTTTTGCTTAATCATTAAGAAAACCTCTATAACTGACTTAAAACTCAATGATTCTCGTACGTACTTCAACCGATTGATATATTGTATTGAATTAGAGGTTATTCATGAAGAGCGCATCGAATTCGAGGTCGTTCGACTATCTGTTGACTCCGGAAGCTCAAGATAACTTCGATTGACCGATTACCATACGTTCTTCGATTTTGGTAGTTCAAACCGTGCTTTCCAAGCCTCTATCATGCTCGATTACTTCATTTCTTATATTAGAACATGAAATTCAAGCTTACTCGTTGATTTCAAAAGCATTTGAGCTCATAACCTCGACTGGAGTCTCTTTTGCTTAATCATTAAGAAAACCTCTATAACTGACTTAAAACTCAATGATTCTCGTACGTACTTCGACCGATTGATATATTGTATTGAATTAGAGGTTATTCATGAAGAGCGCATCGAATTCGAGGTCGTTCGACTATCTGTTGACTCCTGAAGCTCAAGATAGCTTCGATTGACCGATTACCATACGTTCTTCGATTTTGGTAGTTCAAACCGTGCTTTCCAAGCCTTTATCATGCTCGACTACTTCATTTCTTATATTAGAACATGAAATTCAAGCTTACTCGTTGATTTCAAAAGCATTTGAGCTCATAACCTCGATTGAAGTCTCTTTTGCTTAATCGAGATGAAAACCACTATAACTGACTTAAAACTCAATGATTCTCGTACGCACTTCAACCGATTGATATATTGTATTGAATTAGAGGTTATTCATGAAGAGCGCATCGAATTCGAGGTCGTTCGACCATCTGTTGACTTTTGAAGCTCAAGATAGCTTCGGTTGACCGATTACCATACGTTCTACAATTTTGGTAGTTCAAACCATGCTTTCTACACATTTATCATGCTCGATTACTTCATTTCTTATAATAGAACATGAAATTGAAGCTTACTCGTTGATTTCAAAAGCATTTGAGCTCATAACCTCGATTGAAGTCTCTTTTGCTTAATCGAGAAGAAAACCACTATAACTGACTTAAAACTCAATGATTCTCGTACGTACTTCAACCGATTGATATATTGTATTGAATTAGAGGTTATTCATGAAGAGCGCATCGAATTCGAGGTCGTTCGACCATCTATTGACTCCGGAAGATCAAGATAGCTTCGATTGACCGATTACCATACGTTCTTCGATTTTGGTAGTTCAAACCGTGCTTTCCAAGCCTTTATCATGCTCGATTACTTCATTTCTTATATTAGAACATGAAATTGAAGCATACTCGTTGATTTCAAAAGCATTTGAGCTCATAACCTCGATTGAAGTCTCTTTTGCTTAATCGAGAAGAAAACCACTATAACTGACTTAAAATTCAATGATTCTCTAACGTACTTCAACCGATTGATATATTGTATTGAATTAGAGGTTATTCATGAAGAGCGCATTGAAATCGAGGTCGTTCGACTATCTGTTGACTCCGGAAGCTCAAGATAGCTTCGGTTGACCGATTACCATACGTTCTTCGATTTTGGTAGTTCAAACTGTGCTTTCCAAGCCTTTATCATGCTCGATTACTTCATTTCTTATATTAGAACATGAAATTCAAGCTTACTCGTTGATTTCAAAAGCATTTGAGCTCATAACCTCGACTGGAGTCTCTTTTGCTTAATCATTAAGAAAACCTCTATAACTGACTTAAAACTCAATGATTCTCGTACGTACTTCAACCGATTGATATATTGTATTGAATTAGAGGTTATTCATGAAGAGCGCATCGAATTCGAGGTCGTTCGACTATTTGTTGACTCCTGAAGCTCAAGATAACTTCGATTGACCGATTACCATACGTTCTTCGATTTTGGTAGTTCAAACCGTGCTTTCCAAGCCTTTATCATGCTAGATTACTTCATTTCTTATATTAGAACATGAAATTCAAGCTTACTCGTTGATTTCAAAAGCATTTGAGCTCATAACCTCGATTGAAGTCTCTTTTGCTTAATCGAGATGAAAACCACTATAACTGACTTAAAACTCAATGATTCTCGTACGCACTTCAACCGATTGATATATTGTATTGAATTAGAGGTTATTCATGAAGAGCGCATCGAATTCGAGGTCGTTCGACCATCTGTTGACTTTTGAAGCTCAAGATAGCTTCGGTTGACCGATTACCATACGTTCTACAATTTTGGTAGTTCAAACCATGCTTTCTACTCATTTATCATGCTCGATTACTTCATTTCTTATATTAGAACATGAAATTGAAGCATACTCGTTGATTTCAAAAGCATTTGAGCTCATAACCTCGATTGAAGTCTCTTTTGCTTAATCAAGAAAAAAACCACTATAACTGACTTAAAACTCAATGATTCTCATACGTACTTCAACCGATTGATATATTGTATTGAATTAGAGGTTATTCATGAAGAGCGCATCGAATTCGAGGTCGTTCGACCGTCTGTTGACTCCGGAAGCTCAAGATAGCATCGGTTCACCGATTACCATACGTTCTTCAATTTTAGTAGTTCAAACCGTGCTTTCCAAGCCTTTATCAGGCTCGATTACTTCATTTATTATATTAGAACATGAAATTGAAGCTTACTCGTTGATTTCAAAAGCATTTGAGCTCATAACCTCGATTGAAGTCTCTTTTGCTTAATCGAGAAGAAAACCACTATAACTGACTTAAAACTCAATGATTCTCGTACGTACTTCAACCGATTGATTTATTGTATTGAATTAGAGGTTATTCATGAAGAGCGCATCGAATTCGAGGTCGTTCGACCATCTATTGACTCAAGAAGATCAAGATAGCTCCGATTGACCGATTACCATACGTTCTTCGATTTTGGTAGTTCAAACCGTGCTTTCCAAGCCTTTATCATGCTCGATTACTTCATTTCTTATATTAGAACATGAAATTGAAGCTTACTCATTGAATTCAAAAGCATTTGAGCTCATAACCTCGATTGAAGTCTCTTTTGCTTAATCGAGAAGAAAACCACTATAACTGACTTAAAATTCAATGATTCTCTAACGTACTTCAACCGATTGATATATTGTATTGAATTAGAGGTTATTCATGAAGAGCGCATTGAAATCGAGGTCGTTCGACTATCTGTTGACTCCGGAAGCTCAAGATAGCTTCGGTTGACCGATTACCATACGTTCTTCGATTTTGGTAGTTCAAACTGTGCTTTCCAAGCCTTTATCATGCTCGATTACTTCATTTCTTACATTAGAACATGAAATTCAAGCTTACTCGTTGATTTCAAAAGCATTTGAGCTCATAACCTCGACTGGAGTCTCTTTTGCTTAATCATTAAGAAAACCTCTATAACTGACTTAAAACTCAATGATTCTCGTACGTACTTCAACCGATTGATATATTGTATTGAATTAGAGGTTATTAATGAAGAGCGCATCGAATTCGAGGTCGTTCGACTATCTGTTGACTCCTGAAGCTCAAGATAACTTCGATTGACCGATTACCATACGTTCTTCGATTTTGGTAGTTCAAACCGTGCTTTCCAAGCCTTTATCATGCTCGATTACTTCATTTCTTATATTAGAACATGAAATTCAAGCTTACTCGTTGATTTCAAAAGCATTTGAGCTCATAACCTCGATTGAAGTCTCTTTTGCTTAATCGAGATGAAAACCACTATAACTGACTTAAAACTCAATGATTCTCGTACGCACTTCAACCGATTGATATATTGTATTGAATTAGAGGTTATTCATGAAGAGCGCATCGAATTCGAGGTCGTTCGACCATCTGTTGACTTTTGAAGCTCAAGATAGCTTCGGTTGACCGATTACCATACGTTCTACAATTTTGGTAGTTCAAACCATGCTTTCTACTCATTTATCATGCTCGATTACTTCATTTCTTATATTAGAACATGAAATTGAAGCATACTCGTTGATTTCAAAAGCATTTGAGCTCATAACCTCGATTGAAGTCTCTTTTGCTTAATCAAGAAAAAAACCACTATAACTGACTTAAAACTCAATGATTCTCATACGTACTTCAACCGATTGATATATTGTGTTGAATTAGAGGTTATTCATGAAGAGCGCATCGAATTCGAGGTCGTTCGACCGTCTGGTGACTCCGGAAGCTCAAGATAGCATCGGTTCACCGATTACCATACGTTCTTCAATTTTAGTAGTTCAAACCGTGCTTTCCAAGCCTTTATCAGGCTCGATTACTTCATTTATTATATTAGAACATGAAATTGAAGCTTACTCGTTGATTTCAAAAGCATTTGAGCTCATAACCTCGATTGAAGTCTCTTTTGCTTAATCGAGAAGAAAACCACTATAACTGACTTAAAACTCAATGATTCTCGTACGTACTTCAACCGATTGATTTATTGTATTAAATTAGAGGTTATTCATGAAGAGCGCATCGAATTCGAGGTCGTTCGACCATCTATTGACTCAAGAAGATCAAGATAGCTCCGATTGACCGATTACCATACGTTCTTCGATTTTGGTAGTTCAAACCGTGCTTTCCAAGCCTTTATCATGCTCGATTACTTCATTTCTTATATTAGAACATGAAATTGAAGCTTACTCATTGAATTCAAAAGCATTTGAGCTCATAACCTCGATTGAAGTCTCTTTTGCTTAATCGAGAAGAAAACCACTATAACTGACTTAAAATTCAATGATTCTCTAACGTACTTCAACCGATTGATATATTGTATTGAATTAGAGGTTATTCATGAAGAGCGCATTGAAATCGAGGTCGTTCGACTATCTGTTGACTCCGGAAGCTCAAGATAGCTTCGGTTGACCGATTACCATACGTTCTTCGATTTTGGTAGTTCAAACTGTGCTTTCCAAGCCTTTATCGTGCTCGATTACTTCATTTCTTACATTAGAACATGAAATTCAAGCTTACTCGTTGATTTCAAAAGCATTTGAGCTCATAACCTCGACTGGAGTCTCTTTTGCTTAATCATTAAGAAAACCTCTATAACTGACTTAAAACTCAATGATTCTCGTACGTACTTCAACCGATTGATATATTGTATTGAATTAGAGGTTATTCATGAAGAGCGCATCGAATTCGAGGTCGTTCGACTATCTGTTGACTCCTGAAGCTCAAGATAACTTCGATTGACCGATTACCATACGTTCTTCGATTTTGGTAGTTCAAACCGTGCTTTCCAAGCCTTTATCATACTCGATTACTTCATTTCTTATATTAGAACATGAAATTCAAGCTTACTCGTTGATTTCAAAAGCATTTGAGCTCATAACCTCGATTGAAGTCTCTTTTGCTTAATCGAGATGAAAACCACTATAACTGACTTAAAACTCAATGATTCTCGTACGCACTTCAACCGGTTGATATATTGTATTGAATTAGAGGTTATTCATGAAGAGCGCATCGAATTCGAGGTCGTTCGACCATCTGTTGACTTTTGAAGCTCAAGATAGCTTCGGTTGACCGATTACCATACGTTCTACAATTTTGGTAGTTCAAACCATGCTTTCTACTCATTTATCATGCTCGATTACTTCATTTCTTATAATAGAACATGAAATTGAAGCTTACTCGTTGATTTCAAAAGCATTTGAGCTCATAACCTCGATTGAAGTCTCTTTTGCTTAATCGAGAAGAAAACCACTATAACTGACTTAAAACTCAATGATTCTCGTACGTACTTCAACCGATTGATATATTGTATTGAATTAGAGGTTATTCATGAAGAGCGCATCGAATTCGAGGTCGTTCGACTATCTGTTGACTCCGGAAGCTCAAGATAGCTTCGATTGTCCGATTACCATACGTTCTTCGATTTTGGTAGTTCGAACCGTGCTTTCCAAGCCTTTATCATGCTCGATTACTTCATTTCTTATATTAGAACATGAAATTGAAGCTTACTCATTGAATTCAAAAGCATTTGAGCTCATAACCTCGATTGAAGTCTCTTTTGCTTAATCGAGAAGAAAACCACTATAACTGACTTAAAACTCAATGATTCTCGTACGTACTTCAACCGATTGATATATTGTATTGAATTAGAGGTTATTCATGAAGAGCGCATCGAATTCGAGGTCATTCGACTATCTGTTGACTCCGGAAGCTCAAGATAGCTTCGATTGTCCGATTACCATACGTTCTTCGATTTTGGTAGTTCGAACCGTGCTTTCCAAGCCTTTATCATGCTCGATTACTTCATTTCTTATATTAGAACATGAAATTGAAGCATACTCGTTGATTTCAAAAGCATTTGAGCTCATAACCTCGATTGAAGTCTCTTTTGCTTAATCGAGAAGAAAACCACTATAACTGACTTAAAATTCAATGATTCTCTAACGTACTTCAACCGATTGATATATTGTATTGAATTAGAGGTTATTCATGAAGAGCGCATTGAAATCGAGGTCGTTCGACTATCTGTTGACTCCGGAAGCTCAAGATAGCTTCGGTTGACCGATTACCATACGTTCTTCGATTTTGGTAGTTCAAACTGTGCTTTCCAAGCCTTTATCATGCTCGATTACTTCATTTCTTATATTAGAACATGAAATTCAAGCTTACTCGTTGATTTCAAAAGCATTTGAGCTCATAACCTCGACTGGAGTCTCTTTTGCTTAATCATTAAGAAAACCTCTATAACTGACTTAAAACTCAATGATTCTCGTACGTACTTCAACCGATTGATATATTGTATTGAATTAGAGGTTATTCATGAAGAGCGCATCGAATTCGAGGTCGTTCGACTATTTGTTGACTCCTGAAGCTCAAGATAACTTCGATTGACCGATTACCATACGTTCTTCGATTTTGGTAGTTCAAACCGTGCTTTCCAAGCCTTTATCATGCTCGATTACTTCATTTCTTATATTAGAACATGAAATTCAAGCTTATTCATTGATTTCAAAAGCATTTGAGCTCATAACCTCGATTGAAGTTTCTTTTGCTTAATCGAGATGAAAACCACTATAACTGACTTAAAACTCAATGATTCTCGTACGCACTTCAACCGATTGATATATTGTATTGAATTAGAGGTTATTCATGAAGAGCGCATCGAATTCGAGGTCGTTCGACCATCTGTTGACTTTTGAAGCTCAAGATAGCTTCGGTTGACCGATTACCATACGTTCTACAATTTTGGTAGTTCAAACCATGCTTTCTACTCATTTATCATGCTCGATTACTTCATTTCTTATATTAGAACATGAAATTGAAGCATACTCGTTGATTTCAAAAGCATTTGAGCTCATAACCTCGATTGAAGTCTCTTTTGCTTAATCAAGAAAAAAACCACTATAACTGACTTAAAACTCAATGATTCTCATACGTACTTCAACCGATTGATATATTGTATTGAATTAGAGGTTATTCATGAAGAGCGCATCGAATTCGAGGTCGTTCGACCGTCTGTTGACTCCGGAAGCTCAAGATAGCATCGGTTCACCGATTACCATACGTTCTTCAATTTTAGTAGTTCAAACCGTGCTTTCCAAGCCTTTATCAGGCTCGATTACTTCATTTATTATATTAGAACATGAAATTGAAGCTTACTCGTTGATTTCAAAAGCATTTGAGCTCATAACCTCGATTGAAGTCTCTTTTGCTTAATCGAGAAGAAAACCACTATAACTGACTTAAAACTCAATGATTCTCGTACGTACTTCAACCGATTGATTTATTGTATTGAATTAGAGGTTATTCATGAAGAGCGCATCGAATTCGAGGTCGTTCGACCATCTATTGACTCAAGAAGATCAAGATAGCTCCGATTGACCGATTACCATACGTTCTTCGATTTTGGTAGTTCAAACCGTGCTTTCCAAGCCTTTATCATGCTCGATTACTTCATTTCTTATATTAGAACATGAAATTGAAGCTTACTCATTGAATTCAAAAGCATTTGAGCTCATAACCTCGATTGAAGTCTCTTTTGCTTAATCGAGAAGAAAACCACTATAACTGACTTAAAATTCAATGATTCTCTAACGTACTTCAACCGATTGATATATTGTATTGAATTAGTTATTCATGAAGAGCGCATTGAAATCGAGGTCGTTCGACTATCTGTTGACTCCGGAAGCTCAAGATAGCTTCGGTTGACCGATTACCATACGTTCTTCGATTTTGGTAGTTCAAACTGTGCTTTCCAAGCCTTTATCATGCTCGATTACTTCATTTCTTACATTAGAACATGAAATTCAAGCTTACTCGTTGATTTCAAAAGCATTTGAGCTCATAACCTCGACTGGAGTCTCTTTTGCTTAATCATTAAGAAAACCTCTATAACTGACTTAAAACTCAATGATTCTCGTACGTACTTCAACCGATTGATATATTGTATTGAATTAGAGGTTATTCATGAAGAGCGCATCGAATTCGAGGTCGTTCGACTATCTGTTGACTCCTGAAGCTCAAGATAACTTCGATTGACCGATTACCATACGTTCTTCGATTTTGGTAGTTCAAACCGTGCTTTCCAAGCCTTTATCATGCTCGATTACTTCATTTCTTATATTAGAACATGAAATTCAAGCTTACTCGTTGATTTCAAAAGCATTTGAGCTCATAACCTCGATTGAAGTCTCTTTTGCTTAATCGAGATGAAAACCACTATAACTGACTTAAAACTCAATGATTCTCGTACGCACTTCAACCGATTGATATATTGTATTGAATTAGAGGTTATTCATGAAGAGCGCATCGAATTCGAGGTCGTTCGACCATCTGTTGACTTTTGAAGCTCAAGATAGCTTCGGTTGACCGATTACCATACGTTCTACAATTTTGGTAGTTCAAACCATGCTTTCTACTCATTTATCATGCTCGATTACTTCATTTCTTATATTAGAACATGAAATTGAAGCATACTCGTTGATTTCAAAAGCATTTGAGCTCATAACCTCGATTGAAGTCTCTTTTGCTTAATCAAGAAAAAAACCACTATAACTGACTTAAAACTCAATGATTCTCATACGTACTTCAACCGATTGATATATTGTATTGAATTAGAGGTTATTCATGAAGAGCGCATCGAATTCGAGGTCGTTCGACCGTCTGTTGACTCCGGAAGCTCAAGATAGCATCGGTTCACCGATTACCATACGTTCTTCAATTTTAGTAGTTCAAACCGTGCTTTCCAAGCCTTTATCAGGCTCGATTACTTCATTTATTATATTAGAACATGAAATTGAAGCTTACTCGTTGATTTCAAAAGCATTTGAGCTCATAACCTCGATTGAAGTCTCTTTTGCTTAATCGAGAAGAAAACCACTATAACTGACTTAAAACTCAATGATTCTCGTACGTACTTCAACCGATTGATTTATTGTATTGAATTAGAGGTTATTCATGAAGAGCGCATCGAATTCGAGGTCGTTCGACCATCTATTGACTCAAGAAGATCAAGATAGCTCCGATTGACCGATTACCATACGTTCTTCGATTTTGGTAGTTCAAACCGTGCTTTCCAAGCCTTTATCATGCTCGATTACTTCATTTCTTATATTAGAACATGAAATTGAAGCTTACTCATTGAATTCAAAAGCATTTGAGCTCATAACTTCGATTGAAGTCTCTTTTGCTTAATCGAGAAGAAAACCACTATAACTGACTTAAAATTCAATGATTCTCTAACGTACTTCAACCGATTGATATATTGTATTGAATTAGAGGTTATTCATGAAGAGCGCATTGAAATCGAGGTCGTTCGACTATCTGTTGACTCCGGAAGCTCAAGATAGCTTCGGTTGACCGATTACCATACGTTCTTCGATTTTGGTAGTTCAAACTGTGCTTTCCAAGCCTTTATCATGCTCGATTACTTCATTTCTTACATTAGAACATGAAATTCAAGCTTACTCGTTGATTTCAAAAGCATTTGAGCTCATAACCTCGACTGGAGTCTCTTTTGCTTAATCATTAAGAAAACCTCTATAACTGACTTAAAACTCAATGATTCTCGTACGTACTTCAACCGATTGATATATTGTATTGAATTAGAGGTTATTCATGAAGAGCGCATCGAATTCGAGGTCGTTCGACTATCTGTTGACTCCTGAAGCTCAAGATAACTTCGATTGACCGATTACCATACGTTCTTCGATTTTGGTAGTTCAAACCGTGCTTTCCAAGCCTTTATCATACTCGATTACTTCATTTCTTATATTAGAACATGAAATTCAAGCTTACTCGTTGATTTCAAAAGCATTTGAGCTCATAACCTCGATTGAAGTCTCTTTTGCTTAATCGAGATGAAAACCACTATAACTGACTTAAAACTCAATGATTCTCGTACGCACTTCAACCGGTTGATATATTGTATTGAATTAGAGGTTATTCATGAAGAGCGCATCGAATTCGAGGTCGTTCGACCATCTGTTGACTTTTGAAGCTCAAGATAGCTTCGGTTGACCGATTACCATACGTTCTACAATTTTGGTAGTTCAAACCATGCTTTCTACTCATTTATCATGCTCGATTACTTCATTTCTTATAATAGAACATGAAATTGAAGCTTACTCGTTGATTTCAAAAGCATTTGAGCTCATAACCTCGATTGAAGTCTCTTTTGCTTAATCGAGAAGAAAACCACTATAACTGACTTAAAACTCAATGATTCTCGTACGTACTTCAACCGATTGATATATTGTATTGAATTAGAGGTTATTCATGAAGAGCGCATCGAATTCGAGGTCGTTCGACTATCTGTTGACTCCGGAAGCTCAAGATAGCTTCGATTGTCCGATTACCATACGTTCTTCGATTTTGGTAGTTCGAACCGTGCTTTCCAAGCCTTTATCATGCTCGATTACTTCATTTCTTATATTAGAACATGAAATTGAAGCTTACTCATTGAATTCAAAAGCATTTGAGCTCATAACCTCGATTGAAGTCTCTTTTGCTTAATCGAGAAGAAAACCACTATAACTGACTTAAAATTCAATGATTCTTTTACGTACTTCAACCGATTGATATATTGTATTGAATTAGAGGTTATTCATGAAGAGCGCATTGAAATCGAGGTCGTTCGACTATCTGTTGACTCCGGAAGCTCAAGATAGCTTCGGTTGACCGATTACCATACGTTCTTCGATTTTGGTAGTTCAAACTGTGCTTTCCAAGCCTTTATCATGCTCGATTACTTCATTTCTTATATTAGAACATGAAATTCAAGCTTACTCGTTGATTTCAAAAGCATTTGAGCTCATAACCTCGACTGGAGTCTCTTTTGCTTAATCATTAAGAAAACCTCTATAACTGACTTAAAACTCAATGATTCTCGTACGTACTTCAACCGATTGATATATTGTATTGAATTAGAGGTTATTCATGAAGAGCGCATCGAATTCGAGGTCGTTCGACTATCTGTTGACTCCGGAAGCACAAGATAACTTCGATTGACCGATTACCATACGTTCTTCGATTTTGGTAGTTCAAACCGTGCTTTCCAAGCCTTTATCATGCTCGATTACTTCATTTCTTATATTAGAACATGAAATTCAAGCTTACTCGTTGATTTCAAAAGCATTTGAGCTCATAACCTCGATTGAAGTCTCTTTCGCTTAATCGAGATGAAAACCACTATAACTGACTTAAAACTCAATGATTCTCGTACGCACTTCAACCGATTGATATATTTTATTGAATTAGAGGTTATTCATGAAGAGCGCATCGAATTCGAGGTCGTTCGACCATCTATTGACTCCGGAAGATCAAGATAGCTCCGATTGACCGATTACCATACGTTCTTCGATTTTGGTAGTTCAAACCGTGCTTTCCAAGCCTTTATCATGCTCGATTACTTCATTTCTTATATTAGAACATGAAATTGAAGCATACTCGTTGATTTCAAAAGCATTTGAGCTCATAACCTCGATTGAAGTCTCTTTTACTTAATCAAGAAAAAAACCACTATAACTGACTTAAAACTCAATGATTCTCATACGTACTTAAACCGATTGATATATTGTATTGAATTAGAGGTTATTCATGAAGAGCGCATCGAATTCGAGGTCGTTCGACCGTCTGTTGACTCCGGAAGCTCAAGATAGCATCGGTTCACCGATTACCATACGTTCTTCAATTTTGGTAGTTCAAACCGTGCTTTCCAAGCCTTTATCAGGCTCGATTACTTCATTTATTATATTAGAACATGAAATTGAAGCTTACTCGTTGATTTCAAAAGCATTTGAGCTCAAAACCTCGATTGAAGTCTCTTTTGCTTAATCGAGAAGAAAACCACTATAACTGACTTAAAACTCAATGATTCTCGTATGTACTTCAACCGATTGATATATTGTATTGAATTAGAGGTTATTCATGAAGAGCGCATCGAATTCGAGGTCGTTCGACCATCTATTGACTCCGGAAGATCAAGATAGCTCCGATTGACCGATTACCATACGTTCTTCGATTTTGGTAGTTCAAACCGTGCTTTCCATGCCTTTATCATGCT
The DNA here is from genome assembly GCA_029379335.1 of Thymus mandschuricus. Lineage (NCBI taxonomy): Eukaryota > Viridiplantae > Streptophyta > Magnoliopsida > Lamiales > Lamiaceae > Thymus > Thymus mandschuricus. Next base: position 20,840,193 of record CM057083.1, read on the forward strand.
CGATTACTTCATTTCTTATATTAGAACATGAAATTGAAGCTTACTCATTGAATTCAAAAGCATTTGAGCTCATAACCTCGATTGAAGTCTCTTTTGCTTAATCGAGAAGAAAACCACTATAACTGAATTAAAATTCAATGATTCTCTAACGTACTTCAACCGATTGATATATTGTATTGAATTAGAGGTTATTCATGAAGAGCGCATTGAAATCGAGGTCGTTCGACTATCTGTTGACTCCGGAAGCTCAAGATAGCTTCGGTTGACCGATTACCATACGTTCTTCGATTTTGGTAGTTCAAACTGTGCTTTCCAAGCCTTTATCATGCTCGATTACTTCATTTCTTATATTAGAACATGAAAATCAAGCTTACTCGTTGATTTCAAAAGCATTTGAGCTCATAACCTCGACTGGAGTCTCTTTTGCTTAATCATTAAGAAAACCTCTATAACTGACTTAAAACTCAATGATTCTCGTACGTACTTCGACCGATTGATATATTGTATTGAATTAGAGGTTATTCATGAAGAGCGCATCGAATTCGAGGTCGTTCGACTATCTGTTGACTCCGGAAGCTCAAGATAGCTTCGATTGACCGATTACCATACGTTCTTCGATTTTGGTAGTTCAAACCGTGCTTTCCAAGCCTTTATCATGCTCGACTACTTCATTTCTTATATTAGAACATGAAATTCAAGCTTACTCGTTGATTTCAAAAGCATTTGAGCTCATAACCTCGATTGAAGTCTCTTTTGCTTAATCGAGATGAAAACCACTATAACTGACTTAAAACTCAATGATTCTCGTACGCACTTCAACCGATTGATATATTGTATTGAATTAGAGGTTATTCATGAAGAGCGCATCGAATTCGAGGTCGTTCGACCATCTGTTGACTTTTGAAGCTCAAGATAGCTTCGGTTGACCGATTACCATACGTTCTACAATTTTGGTAGTTCAAACCATGCTTTCTACACATTTATCATGCTCGATTACTTCATTTCTTATAATAGAACATGAAATTGAAGCTTACTCGTTGATTTCAAAAGCATTTGAGCTCATAACCTCGATTGAAGTCTCTTTTGCTTAATCGAGAAGAAAACCACTATAACTGACTTAAAACTCAATGATTCTCGTACGTACTTCAACCGATTGATATATTGTATTGAATTAGAGGTTATTCATGAAGAGCGCATCGAATTCAAGGTCGTTCGACCATCTATTGACTCCGGAAGATCAAGATAGCTTCGATTGACCGATTACCATACGTTCTTCGATTTTGGTAGTTCAAACCGTGCTTTCCAAGCCTTTATCATGCTCGATTACTTCATTTCTTATATTAGAACATGAAATTGAAGCATACTCGTTGATTTCAAAAGCATTTGAGCTCATAACCTCGATTGAAGTCTCTTTTGCTTAATCGAGAAGAAAACCACTATAACTGACTTAAAATTCAATGATTCTCTAACGTACTTCAACCGATTGATATATTGTATTGAATTAGAGGTTATTCATGAAGAGCGCATTGAAATCGAGGTCGTTCGACTATCTGTTGACTCCGGAAGCTCAAGATAGCTTCGGTTGACCGATTACCATACGTTCTTCGATTTTGGTAGTTAAAACTGTGCTTTCCAAGCCTTTATCATGCTCGATTACTTCATTTCTTATATTAGAACATGAAATTCAAGCTTGTTGATTTCAAAAGCATTTGAGCTCATAACCTCGACTGGAGTCTCTTTTGCTTAATCATTAAGAAAACCTCTATAACTGACTTAAAACTCAATGATTCTCGTACGTACTTCAACCGATTGATATATTGTATTGAATTAGAGGTTATTCATGAAGAGCGCATCGAATTCGAGGTCGTTCGACTATCTGTTGACTCCGGAAGCTCAAGATAGCTTCGATTGACCGATTACCATACGTTCTTCGATTTTGGTAGTTCAAACCGTGCTTTCCAAGCCTTTATCATGCTCGATTACTTCATTTCTTATATTAGAACATGAAATTCAAGCTTACTCGTTGATTTCAAAAGCATTTGAGCTCATAACCTCGATTGAAGTCTCTTTTGCTTAATCGAGATGAAAACCACTATAACTGACTTAAAACTCAATGATTCACGTACGCACTTCAACCGATTGATATATTGTATTGAATTAGAGGTTATTCATGAAGAGCGCATCGAATTCGAGGTCGTTCGACCATCTGTTGACTTTTGAAGCTCAAGATAGCTTCGGTTGACCGATTACCATACGTTCTACAATTTTGGTAGTTCAAACCATGCTTTCTACTCATTTATCATGCTCGATTACTTCATTTCTTATAATAGAACATGAAATTGAAGCTTACTCGTTGATTTCAAAAGCATTTGAGCTCATAACCTCGATTGAAGTCTCTTTTGCTTAATCGAGAAGAAAACCACTATAACTGACTTAAAACTCAATGATTCTCGTACGTACTTCAACCGATTGATATATTGTATTGAATTAGAGGTTATTCATGAAGAGCGCATCGAATTCGAGGTCGTTCGACCATCTATTGACTCCGGAAGATCAAGATAGCTTCGATTGACCGATTACCATACGTTCTTCGATTTTGGTAGTTCAAACCGTGCTTTCCAAGCCTTTATCATGCTCGATTACTTCATTTCTTATATTAGAACATGAAATTGAAGCATACTCGTTGATTTCAAAAGTATTTGAGCTCATAACCTCGATTGAAGTCTCTTTTGCTTAATCAAGAAAAAAACCACTATAACTGACTTAAAACTCAATGATTCTCATACGTACTTCAACTGATTGATATATTGTATTGAATTAGAGGTAATTCATGAAGAGCGCATCGAATTCGAGGTCGTTCGACCGTCTGTTGACTCCGGAAGCTCAAGATAGCATCGGTTCACCGATTACCATACGTTCTTCAATTTTGGTAGTTCAAACCGTGCTTTCCAAGCCTTTATCAGGCTCGATTACTACATTTATTATATTAGAACATGAAATTGAAGCTTACTCGTTGATTTCAAAAGCATTTGAGCTCATAACCTCGATTGAAGTCTCTTTTGCTTAATCGAGAAGAAAACCACTATAACTGACTTAAACCTCAATGATTCTCGTACGTACTTCAACCGATTGATATATTGTATTGAATTAGAGGTTATTCATGAAGAGCGCATCGAATTCGAGGTCGTTCGACCATCTATTGACTCAAGAAGATCAAGATAGCTCCGATTGACCGATTACCATACGTTCTTCGATTTTGGTAGTTCAAACCGTGCTTTCCAAGCCTTTATCATGCTCGATTACTTCATTTCTTATATTAGAACATGAAATTGAAGCTTACTCATTGAATTCAAAAGCATTTGAGCTCATAACCTCGATTGAAGTCTCTTTTGCTTAATCGAGAAGAAAACCACTATAACTGACTTAAAATTCAATGATTCTCTAACGTACTTCAACCGATTGATATATTGTATTGAATTAGAGGTTATTCATGAAGAGCGCATTGAAATCGAGGTCGTTCGACTATCTGTTGACTCCTGAAGCTCAAGATAGCTTCGGTTGACCGATTACCATACGTTCTTCGATTTTGGTAGTTCAAACTGTGCTTTCCAAGCCTTTATCATGCTCGATTACTTCATTTCTTATATTAGAACATGAAATTCAAGCTTACTCGTTGATTTCAAAAGCATTTGAGCTCATAACCTCGATTGGAGTCTCTTTTGCTTAATCATGAAGAAAACCTCTATAACTGACTTAAAACTCAATGATTCTCGTACGTACTTCAACCGATTGATATATTGTATTGAATTAGAGGTTATTCATGAAGAGCGCATCGAATTCGAGGTCGTTCGACTATCGGTTGACTCCGGAAGCTTAAGATAGCTTCGATTGACCGATTACCATACGTTCTTCGATTTTGGTAGTTCAAACCGTGCTTTCCAAGCCTTTATCATGCTCGATTACTTCATTTCTTATATTAGAACATGAAATTCAAGCTTACTCGTTGATTTCAAAAGCATTTGAGCTCATAACCTCGATTGAAGTCTCTTTTGCTTAATCGAGAAGAAAACCACTATAACTGACTTAAAACTCAATGATTCTCGTACGTACTTCAACCGATAGATATATTGTATTGAATTAGAGGTTAATCATAAAGAGTGCATCGAATTCGAGTTCGTTCGACCATCTGTTGACTCCGGAAGCTCAAGACAGCATCGGTAGACCAATTACATTACGTTCTTCAATTTTGGTAGTTCAAACCGTGCTTTCCAAGCCTTTATCATGCTCGATTACTTCATTTCTTATATTAGAACATGAAATTGAAGCATACTCGTTGATTTCAAAAGCATTTGAGCTCATAACCTCGATTGAATTCTCTTTTGCTTAATCGAGAAGAAAACCACTATAACTGACTTAAAACTCAATGATTCTCGTACGTACTTCAACCGATTGATATATTGTATTGAATTAGAGGTTATTCATGAAGAGCGCATCGAATTCGAGGTCGTTCGACCATCTATTGACTCCTGACGATCAAGATAGCTCCGATTGACCGATTACCATACGTTCTTCGATTTTGGTAGTTCAAACCGTGCTTTCCAAGCCTTTATCATGCTCGATTACTTCATTTCTTATATTAGAACATGAAATTGAAGCTTACTCGTTGATTTCAAAAGCATTTGAGCTCATAACCTCGACTAAAGTCTCGAAGTCTCGTCTCATTCCTCTTTTGCGCTTTGCGAAAATTCTCTCTGTCCTCTCTCACACACTAAACACACTTTTGCACGCACTCAGTCGGATTCCACTCAGTTCTTGCGATTTCTTCATTTTTTGCATGTGTTTTGGGTTCGATTTTCTTCGATTTTGTGTTTGTGTTCATTTTTGCCATTGATTTTTTCGAGTTTTGTTCGGGTTTTTTGTGTCTCCTTTTTTCCGGCCAGCCTCCGATCAGTTTTCCGGTCTGCCCCCCCTCCGTGTTGAAGCCCCCTGCTGCCGTCCATGGCGGACCCACCGCCGGTGGACGTTTCCGTCCACCCCCAGCCATCCGGTGTCCTGCTCCAGCCCCTTCAGCCCGAGCTACCTGATCTGGGCCTTGCCGGTGGCCTCTCCGGCCATCCTCCCCAACCTGCAGATTCCGGCTGCACCGCCGATCACCTCCTTCAGTCTGCAGAATCCGGCCGCCGCCCCCTGGCCGATCTGAACATCAACGGCGACCCTCGGCTGTCCGAGTTGCCCATATCGAGCTCGACCAGCGAGCCCCTCCCCGTCGGGATGCCTACCACCGTGTCTCAGTCTTCCTCCGGCGCTAAAGCTGCCTCCAAGAAGCCTCCGTCAGGCCGTCCTTCTCTTGTCTCGCTCCACCGGAAAATCAAAAAAAAGAAGACCTCTGCCTCTAAGTCTCATCCGCTCCAGCAACTTACGAAGGAGGAGATCTTGCGCCGAAATCTGGAAAATTTTGCACCGAAATCTGGAGTTCCCGCGGTGGTTCAATCCCTCCAAACCATTCCCGCTGATGACGACTCCCTCGCCGGAGAAGAAGACTATGATTTTTCCGACGATGAAGAAGAGGAAGAGGAGTTTGATATTGAATCCTATCATGTCGATGAGAAGAAACGGGCTGAGCTGATAAGTTTGATGGAGAAATACGGCGTTTACGATGAAGAACAATTACGTCTCGCTATTCGCCGTGAACGGAAGCAAGGAAAAAGATTGAATTATGATGCCGGAAACTCGCTCCTCTCGTCGGAATCTGCTCCGGCGTCCCCTGTTCTCTCCCCGTCCAGGTTCATCCCCTCACCTCTCCATAAATCCTTGCCTAATTCGGTGGAGATCCCTTCCATAACCGAAGCGCAAATCTCGCCTTACCATATTGACAACATCTTTATCCATACTCAGCGTCAATCCTCTCCCATGCAAGCCATGCAACAACCCGCCTCTTTAACCCATAACCCGACCCAACCCACCAACCCGACCCTTACTAATACCCCAAACCCGCATACCCAACCCATCGGGTCCCACCCATCTCCTGCACAATCGGGTCCCAGCCCCGTGCATTCTATCACCACCCCCATGCATACCACACCCACCTCCATGCATGGGCATACCCCGCCATATGCCACCTCCAATCCCATGCTGAATACTCCCATGCCCATGCACACGTCGCCCCAATCCTCCTCCAACCCCATGCAAAAAACGCCCAACTCCATGCATACTCCGCCCCATGCCGTGTCAACAAATATCCTGACTCATGACACTACCCCGTCCAGCGCCCAATCGGGCCCCATCCAGCCCCATCACAACACCCCCTCCCCTACCTCGGATTCGGAGGACCCGGGCCCCAATCTGAAATTTTTCTCCAATAACCCGCTTGCCAAGGGTGACTTGTCCGACTTCCCCCCCCTTCCGAAAAATACCTCGGTGCAAGGGAATGGAGGTGACATGGATATTGTTATGACAAGTGTTGAGGAGGGAGAGCCTCGACATAATAGTGAGCCTCGGCAAAGCAGCTCGTCCCCCGGGGTCCCCGCCCCCCGGCCCCCTACTTCTCTTGCGGAGCGGGTCAAAAATTCTGCCCCTCCCTCTGCCCCTGTGGCCTTTAACCCGTCCAAATTCACTCCGATTGGAGCCAAGGGTGATCGTGAAGGAATGCCTGTGATTTCGTTTTCGAAAACTGACACGGAATGTCTTGCAGGTCGCGTCGGACTCGCTGTGGTCGGAAAGTTCTCGCACTCCATCCCCTCGTCCCACAACATCAACAAGGCTCTCAACAACATCCCGATCAGAGGTACCCTTACGTGGAATTTTTTAAATGCTAAACATGTTCTTATAATGCTTTCGGATGTTGTGGATTATGCTAAGTTACTCCATGGTGTCAATGGTATGCCTGTGTGGTATGTTGAGTCTGTTCCCATGCGTGTCTTTAAGTGGACTCCTGAATTTGATCCTTCGTTTGAAACTCCCATTGTTGCTGTGTGGTGTAACTTACCTGCTTTACCTATTCATTTATATGATCAACGTGCTCTCTATATGATTTGTTCTTCCTTGGGGAACCCTATTCAAGTTGATCATGCTACGGCTGCTCGCTCTCGCATCACTTATGCTCGGGTTTGTGTTGAAATTGATATCACTAAGCCCCCTGTTGAAGAATTTATGATTGACATGGCTGGAGTTGAGGTTCGTCAGAAAGTGGTTTGGGATAAGATTCCGAGGTACTGCTCTGACTGTAAGCATGTGGGGCACCTTCCTGAGTCCTGTTATGCGTTCGGGCGGAACGCGCATCCCGACAAGAGAGCCGCCCCCCAAGAGCGTGCCCAGGGACCAAAGCCTAAGAGTGTGCCCCGCGGCACCCATCGTGACCATGGTGCCGCCGCCGCCCCCCCCTCCCCCCATGGCTCCGATGGCTAGTTCGGGCACGGGTCAGCAAGCCCATGCGCCGAGGGACAGCCCGGTGCCCCCCCACCCTCGGTCCCCCTCCCGTGAGCACGGCCGTCAAGGGGGCTCGGGGGCTCCGCGTGGCGCCTCTGTCGCCCCTGCTCCCCCCAAGTCCCCGCGGGCAGTCTCCTCCTCGGGGCTGCGGCCCCTGCGCATGGGGGAGAGGCAATTGCGCTCCTCCTCCCGGTCTCCATCTCGGGTCCCCGGGGCCCCCATATCTCCCGGGGCTCGTGGGGCTCCCAGCTCCCCCCCCCAGGGCTCCCAAGGCCCCTGGAGCCACCGTGGTCTCCGGGGCCCCCCAGAGGAGGAGCGCAATTGCCTCGCATGGCGCCTCTATTGGGGAATGGGTTGAAGTTGCCCAATCGAAGCATAAGGTGGCTGCCCGCGATGGTTCTTTCAGTATTCCGATCAAGAATGCTTATGTGATTCTTGATGATGGCACCGAGATACCCGAGGCTGAGTATGAGTCCGAGACTGACAGAGATGTGGAGATGTCTGATGGTAACAGAGATATGGCCATTGACCGTGTCCAGGGCTCGAGTACTCCCAACCGTGGTCGTGGTCGTCCCGACTCGTTTGGTGGAAATCTGAGGAGTGGGGTTACTGCTCCGGCCTCTTCCTGATTTGTTTCCCCATGTCTGCGAATTTTCTGATTTGGAACGCTCAGGGCATCGTTAATCGCAACCCCCTGGGCATCCTCAGTAATTTGTGCAGGGAGTATTTTGTTTCTTTCGTGGCGATCTTGGAGCCTCAGAATGATCGTGACCCTTCTTTTGTCTCTCGGAAGATTGGGCTCACCCACAGGCACTCGAATAGTAGCAACAAGATTTGGATCTTTGCGCACAGGGACTACCAGGTTGATATATTGGAGGATACTGATCAGCTGGTCCACGTCCGTGTCTCGGCCGCCGTGTTCCGTGCTCCGTTATATTTGACCGCGGTCTACGCCAAGTGTTCCAGGGAGGGCCGCTACCCGCTTTGGGAGACGCTGCGTGAGGTGTCTGTGCAGATGGAGGAGCGCCCATGGCTCGTGGGCGGCGACTTCAACATTTTTCTGACCGAGGAGGAGAGGGTGGGCAGCACCTCTGATCGTCATCTCGAGATCACGGACTTTGCTGACGCTATCTCCGACTGTCAATTGATCGACCCGGGCTTTGATGGCTCCGTCTTCACTTGGGAGAGGTCGGGTCTGCTTGAGAGGTTGGATCGGATCTTGATTGGTGAGCACTGGGAGTCCGCTTTCGCCACCACCCGTGTCACGCACTTACCGAGAGTGGCTTCGGACCACGCCCCGCTCCTGGTCAGGTGCCAGTTCTCGGCCCAGCTGCCCCGGGCCTCGTTCAGATTTCAGAATATGTGGGTCAGGCACCACTCCTTCGCTTCTGAGGTTGCTAGGATTTGGGAGGAGCCGACGGGCTTTGAGGGCATGCTTAACCTGCAGTTCAAGCTGAGCCGTGTCAAGGGGTTCCTTAAGGGATGGAACAACACTGTCTTTGGGAATATCCAAGAGAAGATGAGGGAGGCCGAGGAGGCCGTGGAAGGCGCCCAGCTCGCCTATGACGCGGACCCCTCCCCGGAGCTCCGGTCTGAGCTCCACCGCTGCATTGCTCTCCTTTTGCACCGCACTCGGATGGAAGAGGACTTCTGGAGGCAAAAGGCGGCGATTCGTTGGGCCACCGAGGGGGAGCGCAACACCAAGTTCTTTCAGGGGTGGGTCAAGCAGAGGAGGGTGAAGTCCCGCATCCATGTCATTCAGGAGGGGGATAGGGAGATCACCGAGGAGGCCGAGATCAGGTCCTCGGCTGCCGGGTTCTTTCAGAACTTGCTCTCTTCAGACGTTGATATCCCGGACGCCTTGGACCTCCAGGGCCTGCAGCCCCTGCCCGACTCCGTGGACCTCCTGGGGCTCTGCGCGCTCCCGGAGCATGAGGAGGTCCGGTCTGCTGTCTTTGGCATCTATGGCGACAGCACCTCGGGCCCCGATGGCTTCACCTCCTTGTTCTTCCAGCGGTGTTGGGATACAGTTGGGTCCGATGTGGTGGCTGCGGTGCTTGACTTCTTTCAGGGTGCCCCCATGCCGCGGAGCTTTACTGCCACGACCATTGTCCTTCTCCCCAAGAGGGATAATCCGTCTTCGTGGACTCATTTCCGCCCTATCAGCCTCTGTAACGTGACCAACAAGATCATATCTAAGATCTTGACGTCGCGGCTGGCACCGCTCATCCCCCTCGTTGTGGCTCCCAACCAGAGTGGCTTCGTCAAGGGTTGGCTGATCAGTGATAACGTCCTGCTGGCCCAAGAGCTCATCCATGACCTTCACCCGTGCAAGGGTCGGGCGCACCCCAATGTCGCCCTCAAGTTGGACATGGCGAAGGCCTATGACCGTGTCCAGTGGCCCTTCTTGATCGGTGTCCTCAGAAAGATGGGCTTCCCGGAGCAGTGGATTGACATGGTCAGGAGATGTGTGCAGAACTGTTGGTTCTCGGTGCTGGTGAACGGGGCCCCCGCGGGCTTCTTCCCCTCCTCTCGTGGCCTGCGCCAGGGGGACCCGATCTCCCCGTCCCTGTTCGTTCTTGCCGCGGACTACCTCTCGCGGTCCCTTGACAGGCTGATCGTCGGTCGGGCGGATATGGTGTACCGCTCTCAGAGGAGGGCGGCCCCCCCGATCTCCCACCTGGCCTATGCCGATGATATCATCATCTTCACCCAGGCCAAGCGTGAGTCCCTGGAGAGGCTGAAAGGGTGCCTCGATGAGTACTGCACGGTGTCGGGTCAGATGATCAACTTCGAGAAGAGCAACTTCTACCTGAACGACCATCACGTTGAGGACTGGCAGCACATGAGGTAGGGGGCTTTCAGAGAGGCACTATCCCCTTCACCTATCTCGGAGTGCCCATTTACAAGGGTCACAAGAAGCATACCCTCTTCCTGGAGTTGAGACAGCGGATCAGCAACCGTATCCACAGTTGGTCGCACAGGCATCTCACGTTTGGGGGCCGCCTGGCTCTGATCAAGAGCACCCTCTCCACCATCCCGTTGCATGTTCTCCAGGCTATCCAAGTCCCGAAGAAGGTGTTGCATGGCCTCGAGCAGTTGATGGCGAGGTACTTTTGGGGGGCCGTGGGCGAGGAGAAGAAGATTCACTGGGTCAGTTGGAAGCAGATCTGTCTCCCGGTGGAGGAGGGCGGCTTGGGTATTCGCAGGCTGTCCGATATGGTCACGGCTTTCAGCTATAAGCTGTGGTGGAGGTTCCAGGCCCGTGACTCGCTGTGGGCTAGGTACCTGTGGCAGAAGTACTCGTATCCTTTGTATGGCTTTTCTTCTTCGCATAGTACTGTGTGGCGTCGTCTATTGCATGTCGGTATTCGTGCGCATGAAATTATTTGTTGGTCCTTGGGTGCAGGGAGAGTGTCGTTTTGGGACGATAGTTGGTTTGGGGACTACCCCCTTGCTGTCTATCGGCCCGATGGCGGCCCTCGACCTAATGTGTCTTTCTTTTGGCATGACTCTGCTTGGGATCTTAATCGTTTGCATGCATACTGTGCTCCCTACTTGTCTATTGATCTGTTGGTTGATGTGAGCTGGACTCCGGTGTTGTGGGGCGAGGAGGATGTGATGAGGTGGACACTTACCAGCCATGGCGGGTTCACCGTGACTTCTGCATGGGACAAGATCAGGTACAGGCGGCCTAAGCTCTCTCTCTTTGGTGACATTTGGAGTCGGTGTCTCACCCCCACTATATCTGTCTTTCTGTGGCGTCTCCTCCTTGGTCGTGTCCCCATCGAGTCTATCCTCCAGTCCAGGGGTATCTCCCTCGCCTCTATGTGTCAATGTTGTGCGTCTCCCCAGGTCGAGTCCACTATGCATGTCTTTGAATGGAGTGAATCTGCTAGGGCTGTGTGGTCCCATTTTTTCGACTGGTTCCCTGCACAGACACAAGCACACACGCGCACTGACATTGCACGTAGTTTAGGTAGATGGAGGCACCGCTTCCCTCGGGCTCCTTGCACACACATATCTTTTTTGGTTCCTTGCTTGGTGATTTGGTTTATTTGGACGGAAAGGAATAGCCACAAGCACCGTGGGGTTCCTTTCCGTAGCTCTCACGTTATTTGGCAGGTTACACATCACCTGCAGTCACTGGTGGTTGCTCGACTCCTACTCCCGGCTCACTGGGCGGGGTGCCGCCCCCAGGTTCCCTTCATGCCGCCCGCGGAGCCGGTCCCGCGGCCCCTTCGCTCCCGCATGGTCCGTTGGCTCCCTCCTGAGGCCCCTTGGGTGAAGCTGAACACGGATGGCTCGTTTGACACTGGTACAGGCCTCGCCGCTGCGGGGGGCCTCGTTCGTGACCACAACAGCGAGCTCCTCCGTGCCTTCTGCTCTCCGGTGACCGCAGGCTCTAGCTTCGAGGCGGAGCTCCTGGCGCTCCTCCACGGGCTGGAGCTGGCGACTATGCTCTCCTCCCATATCTGGATCGAGATGGATGCGTCGGCTGTTGACACTCTCCTTACCTCGGGTCGGCACGGGTCCGCGGCCACTCGTCACATATTGACACGGATCCGCCTCCGGCTCAGAGGCATTCAGGCTCGGTTCTCCCACATCCCTCGTGAGGGGAACAAGCCCGCAGACTTCATGGCACGTCGGGGTCTTCAGACCGACACCATGGTTCACTTTGACTCCTCCAGCGCCCCACGCTACTTCCTGGCGCTCGTTCGGATGGATCAGTTGGGCTACCCCAACTTCAGGTTCCGATACTCATAGCATATCATGCAGGCATCACTGTGGTATCTCGTGCTGATAGGTGGTGTTGTTAGTCTCCCGAGTTGGTCACTTTTGGGCCATTCTCAGTGTATTGTTTCTAGTTCTACGTGTTTTCTCATTTGTAGTGAGGGGTTGGGTCCTCTACGGGTCCTCCTCATGTTTGTCTTTAGTTTATCCTTTGTAGTGGGGATAACACTCACTTTTAGTGCTACCTCCCACAGACATTGTTCGATTCATATGGTTTTATATACAGGTTAGGGATCCGCCTAACCCCTCACCCTCTCGGGTGTTTTGATTAAAAAAAAAAAAAAAAAAAAAAAAAAAAAAAAAAAAAAAAAAAAAAACCTCGACTAAAGTCTCTTTTGCTTAATCGTGAAGAAAACCACTATAACTGACGTAAAACTCAATGATTCTCGTACGTACTTCAACCGATTGATATATTGTATTGAATTAGAGGTTATTCATGAAGAGCGCATCGAATTCGAGGTCGTTCGACTATCTGTTGACTCCGGAAGCTCAAGATAGCTTCGATTGACCGATTACCATACGTTCTTCGATTTTGGTAGTTCAAACCGTGCTTTCCAAGCCTTTATCATGCTCGATTACTTCATTTCTTATATTAGAACATGAAATTCAAGCTTACTCGTTGATTTCAAAAGCATTTGAGCTCATAACCTCGATTGAAGTCTCTTTTGCTTAATCGAGAAGAAAACCACTATAACTGACTTAAAACTCAATGATTCTCGTACGTACTTCAACCGATAGATATATTGTATTGAATTAGAGGTTAATCATAAAGAGCGCATCGAATTCGAGTTCGTTCGACCATCTGTTGACTCCGGAAGCTCAAGATAGCATCGGTAGACCGATTACATTACGTTCTTCAATTTTGGTAGTTCAAACCGTGCTTTCCAAGCCTTTATCATGCTCGATTACTTCATTTCTTATATTAGAACATGAAATTGAAGCATACTCGTTGATTTCAAAAGCATTTGAGCTCATAACCTCGATTGAATTCTCTTTTGCTTAATCGAGAAGAAAACCACTATAACTGACTTAAAACTCAATGATTCTCGTACGTACTTCAACCGATTGATATATTGTATTGAATTAGAGGTTATTCATGAAGAGCGCATCGAATTCGAGGTCGTTCGACCATCTATTGACTCCGGAAGATCAAGATAGCTCCGATTGACCGATTACCATACGTTCTTCGAGTTTGGTAGTTCAAACCGTGCTTTCCATGCCTTTATCATGCTCGATTACTTCATTTCTTATATTAGAACATGAAATTGAAGCTTACTCGTTGATTTCAAAAGCATTTGAGCTCATAACCTCGATTGAATTCCTTTTGCTTAATCGAGAAGAAAACCACTATAACTGACTTAAAACTCAATGATTCTCGTACGTACTTCAACCGATTGATATATTGTATTGAATTAGAGGTTATTCATGAAGAGCGCATCGAATTCGAGGTCGTTCGACTATCTGTTGACTCCGGAAGCTCAAGATAGCTTCGATTGACCGATTACCATACGTTCTTCGATTTTGGTAGTTCAAACCGTGCTTTCCAAGCCTTTATCATGCTCGATTACTTCATTTCTTATATTAGAACATGAAATTCAAGCTTACTCGTTGATTTAAAAGCATTTGATCTCATAACCTCGATTGAAGTCTCTTTTGCTTAATCGAGATGAAAACCACTATAACTGACTTAAAATTCAATGATTCTCTTACGTACTTCAACCGATTGATATATTGTATTGAATTAGAGGTTATTCATGAAGAGCGCATTGAAATCGAGGTCGTTCGACTATCTGTTGACTCCGGAAGCTCAAGATAGCTTCGGTTGACCGATTACCATACGTTCTTCGATTTTGGTAGTTCAAACTGTGCTTTCCAAGCCTTTATCATGCTCGATTACTTCATTTCTTATATTAGAACATGAAATTCAAGCTTACTCGTTGATTTCAAAAGCATTTGAGCTCATAACCTCGATTGGAGTCTCTTTTGCTTAATCATGAAGAAAACCTCTATAACTGACTTAAAACTCAATGATTCTCGTACGTACTTCAACCGATTGATATATTGTATTGAATTAGAGGTTATTCATGAAGAGCGCATCGAATTCGAGGTCGTTCGACTATCTGTTGACTCCGGAAGCTCAAGATAGCTTCGATTGACCGATTACCATACGTTCTTCGATTTTGGTAGTTCAAACCGTGCTTTCCAAGCCTTTATCATGCTCGATTACTTCATTTCTTATATTAGAACATGAAATTGAAGCATACTCGTTGATTTCAAAAGCATTTGAGCTCATAACCTCGATTGAATTCTCTTTTGCTTAATCGAGAAGAAAACCACTATAACTGACTTAAAACTCAATGATTCTCGTACGTACTTCAACCGATTGATATATTGTATTGAATTAGAGGTTATGCATGAAGAGCGCATCGAATTCGAGGTCGTTCGACCATCTATTGACTCCGGAAGCTCAAGATAGCATCGGTTGACCGATTACCATACGTTCTTCGATTTTGGTAGTTCAAACCGTGCTTTCCAATCCTTTATCATGCTCGATTACTTCATTTATTATATTAGAACATGAAATTGAAGCTTACTCGTTGATTTCAAAAGCATTTGAGCTCATAACCTCGATTGAAGTCTCATTTGCTTAATCGAGAAAAAAACCACTATAACTGACTTAAAACTCAATGATTCTCATACGTACTTCAACCGATTGATATATTGTATTGAATTAGAGGTTATTCATGAAGAGCGCATCGAATTCGAGGTCGTTCGACCGTCTGTTGACTCCGGAAGCTCAAGATAGCATCGGTTGACCGATTACCATACGTTCTTCAATTTTGGTAGTTCAAACCGTGCTTTCCAAGCCTTTATCATGCTCGATTACTTCATTTATTATATTAGAACATGAAATTGAAGCTTACTCGTTGATTGCAAAAGCATTTGAGCTCATAACCTCGATTGAAGTCTCATTTGCTTAATCGAGAAGAAAACCACTATAACTGACTTAAAACTCAATGATTCTCGTACGTACTTCAACCGATAGATATATTGTATTGAATTAGAGGTTATTCATGAAGAGCGCATCGAATTCGAGGTCGTTCGACCATCTATTGACTCCGGAAGATCAAGATAGCTCCGGTTGACAGAATACCATACGTTCTTCGATTTTGGTAGTTCAAACCGTGCTTTCCAAGCCTTTATCATGCTCGATTACTTTATTTCTTATATTAGAACATGAAATTGAAGCTTACTCGTTGATTTCAAAAGCATTTGAGCTCATAACCTCGACTAAAGTCTCTTTTGCTTAATCGTGAAGAAAACCACTATAACTGACTTAAAACTCAATGATTCTCGTACGTACTTCAACCGATTGATATATTGTATTGAATTAGGGGTTATTCATGAAGAGCGCATCGAATTCGAGGTCGTTCGACTATCTGTTGACTCCGGAAGCTCAAGATAGCTTCGATTGACCGATTACCATACGTTCTTCGATTTTGGTAGTTCGAACCGTGCTTTCCAAGCCTTTATCATGCTCGATTACTTCATTTCTTATATTAGAACATGAAATTGAAGCTTACTCATTGAATTCAAAAGCATTTGAGCTCATAACCTCGATTGAAGTCTCTTTTGCTTAATCGAGAAGAAAACCACTATAACTGACTTAAAATTCAATGATTCTCTTACGTACTTCAACCGATTGATATATTGTATTGAATTAGAGGTTATTCATGAAGAGCGCATTGAAATCGAGGTCGTTCGACTATCTGTTGACTCCGGAAGCTCAAGATAGCTTCGGTTGACCGATTACCATACGTTCTTCGATTTTGGTAGTTCAAACTGTGCTTTCCAGGCCTTTATCATGCTCGATTACTTCATTTCTTATATTAGAACATGAAATTCAAGCTTACTCGTTGATTTCAAAAGCATTTGAGCTCGTAACCTCGATTGGAGTCTCTTTTGCTTAATCATGAAGAAAACCTCTATAACTGACTTAAAACTCAATGATTCTCGTACGTACTTCAACCGATTGATATATTGTATTGAATTAGAGGTTATTCATGAAGAGCGCATCGAATTCGAGGTCGTTCGACTATCTGTTGACTCCGGAAGCTCAAGATAGCTTCGATTGACCGATTACCATACGTTCTTCGATTTTGGTAGCTCAAACCGTGCTTTCCAAGCCTTTATCATGCTCGATTACTTCATTTCTTATATTAGAACATGAAATTCAAGCTTACTCGTTGATTTAAAAGCATTTGAGCTCATAACCTCGATTGAAGTCTCTTTTGCTTAATCGAGATGAAAACCACTATAACTGACTTAAAACTCAATGATTCTCGTACGCACTTCAACCGATTGATATATTGTATTGAATTAGAGGTTATTCATGAAGAGCGCATCGAATTCGAGGTCGTTCGACCATCTGTTGACTTTTGAAGCTCAAGATAGCTTCGGTTGACCGATTACCATACGTTCTACAATTTTGGTAGTTCAAACCATGCTTTCTACTCATTTATCATGCTCGATTACTTCATTTCTTATAATAGAACATGAAATTGAAGCTTACTCGTTGATTTCAAAAGCATTTGAGCTCATAACCTCGATTGAAGTCTCTTTTGCTTAATCGAGAAGAAAACCACTATAACTGACTTAAAACTCAATGATTCTCGTACGTACTTCAACCGATAGATATATTGTATTGAATTAGAGGTTAATCATAAAGAGCGCATCGAATTCGAGTTCGTTCGACCATCTGTTGACTCCGGAAGCTCAAGATAGCATCGGTAGACCGATTACATTACGTTCTTCAATTTTGGTAGTTCAAACCGTGCTTTCCAAGCCTTTATCATGCTCGATTACTTCATTTCTTATATTAGAACATGAAATTGAAGCATACTCGTTGATTTCAAAAGCATTTGAGCTCATAACCTCGATTGGATTCTCTTTTGCTTAATCGAGAAGAAAACCACTATAACTGACTTAAAACTCAATGATTCTCGTACGTACTTCAACCGATTGATATATTGTATTGAATTAGAGGTTATTCATGAAGAGCGCATCGAATTCGAGGTCGTTCGACCATCTATTGACTCCGGAAGCTCAAGATAGCATCGGTTGACCGATTACCATACGTTCTTCGATTTTGGTAGTTCAAACCGTGCTTTCCAATCCTTTATCATGCTCGATTACTTCATTTATTATATTAGAACATGAAATTGAAGCTTACTCGTTGATTTCAAAAGCATTTGAGCTCATAACCTCGATTGAAGTCTCATTTGCTTAATCGAGAAAAAAACCACTATAACTGACTTAAAACTCAATGATTCTCATACGTACTTCAACCGATTGATATATTGTATTGAATTAGAAGTTATTCATGAAGAGCGCATCGAATTCGAGGTCGTTCGACCGTCTGTTGACTCCGGAAGCTCAAGATAGCATCGGTTGACCGATTACCATACGTTCTTCAATTTTGGTAGTTCAAACCGTGCTTTCCAAGCCTTTATCATGCTCGATTACTTCATTTATTATATTAGAACATGAAATTGAAGCTTACTCGTTGATTGCAAAAGCATTTGAGCTCATAACCTTGATTGAAGTCTCATTTGCTTAATCGAGAAGAAAACCACTATAACTGACTTAAAACTCAATGATTCTCGTACGTACTTCAACCGATAGATATATTGTATTGAATTAGAGGTTATTCATGAAGAGCGCATCGAATTCGAGGTCGTTCGACCATCTATTGACTCCGGAAGATCAGGATAGCTCCGGTTGACCGATTACCATACGTTCTTCGATTTTGGTAGTTCAAACCGTGCTTTCCAAGCCTTTATCATGCTCGATTACTTTATTTCTTATATTAGAACATGAAATTGAAGCTTACTCGTTGATTTCAAAAGCATTTGAGCTCATAACCTCGACTAAAGTCTCTTTTGCTTAATCGTGAAGAAAACCACTATAACTGACTTAAAACTCAATGATTCTCGTACGTACTTCAACCGATTGATATATTGTATTGAATTAGAGGTTATTCATGAAGAGCGCATCGAATTCGAGGTCGTTCGACTATCTGTTGACTCCGGAAGCTCAAGATAGCTTCGATTGACCGATTACCATACGTTCTTCGATTTTGGTAGTTCGAACCGTGCTTTCCAAGCCTTTATCATGCTCGATTACTTCATTTCTTATATTAGAACATGAAATTGAAGCTTACTCATTGAATTCAAAAGCATTTGAGCTCATAACCTCGATTGAAGTCTCTTTTGCTTAATCGAGAAGAAAACCACTATAACTGACTTAAAATTCAATGATTCTCTTACGTACTTCAACCGATTGATATATTGTATTGAATTAGAGGTTATTCATGAAGAGCGCATTGAAATCGAGGTCGATCGACTATCTGTTGACTCCAGAAGCTCAAGATAGCTTCGGTTGACCGATTACCATACGTTCTTCGATTTTGGTAGTTCAAACTGTGCTTTCCAAGCCTTTATCATGCTCGATTATTTCATTTCTTATATTAGAACATGAAATTCAAGCTTACTCGTTGATTTCAAAAGCATTTGAGCTCATAACCTCGACTGGAGTCTCTTTTGCTTAATCATGAAGAAAACCTCTATAACTGACTTAAAACTCAATGATTCTCGTACGTACTTGAACCGATTGATATATTGTATTGAATTAGAGGTTATTCATGAAGAGCGCATCGAATTCGAGGTCGTTCGACTATCTGTTGACTCCGGAAGCTCAAGATAGCTTCGATTGACCGATTACCATACGTTCTTCGATTTTGGTAGTTCAAACCGTGCTTTCCAAGCCTTTATCATGCTCGATTACTTCATTTCTTATAGTAGAACATGAAATTCAAGCTTACTCGTTGATTTCAAAAACATTTTAGCTCATAACCTCGATTGAAGTCTCTTTTGCTTAATCGAGAAGAAAACCACTATAACTGACTTAAAACTCAATGATTCTCGTACGCACTTCAACCGATTGATATATTGTATTGAATTAGAGGTTATTCATGAAGAGCGCATCGAATTCGAGGTCGTTCGACCATCTGTTGACTCCGGAAGCTCAAGATAGCATCGGTTGACCGATTACCATACGTTCTACGATTTTGGTAGTTCAAACCATGCTTTCTACTCATTTATCATGCTCGATTACTTCATTTCTTATAATAGAACATGAAATTGAAGCTTACTCGTTGATTTCAAAAGCATTTGAGCTCATAACCTCGATTGAAGTCTCTTTTGCTTAATCGAGAAGAAAACCACTATAACTGACTTAAAACTCAATGATTCTCGTACATACTTCAACCGATAGATATATTGTATTGTATTAGAATTTAATCATAAAGAGCGCATCGAATTCGAGTTCGTTCGACCATCTGTTGACTCCGGAAGCTCAAGATAGCATCGGTAGACCGATTACATTACGTTCTTCAATTTTGGTAGTTCAAACCGTGCTTTCCAAGCCTTTATCATGCTCGATTACTTCATTTCTTATATTAGAACATGAAATTGAAGCATACTCGTTGATTTCAAAAGCATTTGAGCTCATAACCTCGATTGAAGTCTCTTTTGCTTAATCAAGAAAAAAACCACTATAACTGATTTAAAACTCAATGATTCTCATACGTACTTCAACCGATTGATATATTGTATTGAATTAGAGGTTATTCATGAAGAGCGCATCGAATTCGAGGTCGTTCGACCGTCTGTTGACTCCGGAAGCTCAAGATAGCATCGGTTGACCGATTACCATACGTTCTTCAAATTTGGTAGTTCAAACCGTGCTTTCCAAGCCTTTATCATGCTCGATTACTTCATTTATTATATTAGAACATGAAATTGAAGCTTACTCGTTGATTGCAAAAGCATTTGAGCTCATAACCTCGATTGAAGTCTCATTTGCTTAATCGAGAATAAAACCACTATAACTGACTTAAAACTCAATGATTCTCGTACGTACTTCAACCGATAGATATATTGTATTGAATTAGAGGTTAATCATAAAGAGCGCATCGAATTCGAGTTCGTTCGACCGTCTGTTGACTCCGGAAGCTCAAGATAGCATCGGTTGACCGAGCACATTACGTTCTTCAATTTTGGTAGTACAAACCGTGCTTTCCAAGCCTTTATCATGCTCGATTACTTCATTTCTTATATTAGAACATGAAATTGAAGCATACTCGTTGATTTCAAAAGCATTCGAGCTCATAACCTCGATTGAAGTCTCTTTTGCTTAATCGAGAAGAAAACCACTATAACTGACTTAAAACTCAATGATTCTCGTACGTACTTCAACCGATTGATATATTGTATTGAATTAGAGGTTATTCATGAAGAGCGCATCGAATTCGAGGTCGTTCGACCATCTATTGACTCCGGAAG
Organism: Thymus mandschuricus; assembly: GCA_029379335.1. Taxonomy (NCBI): domain Eukaryota; kingdom Viridiplantae; phylum Streptophyta; class Magnoliopsida; order Lamiales; family Lamiaceae; genus Thymus; species Thymus mandschuricus. The sequence continues at coordinate 20,860,817 of CM057083.1, forward strand.
ATCAAGATAGCTCCGGTTGACCGATTACCATACGTTCTTCGATTTTGGTAGTTCAAACCGTGCTTTCCAAGCCTTTATCATGCTCGATTACTTCATTTCTTATATTAGAACATGAAATTGAAGCTTACTCGTTGATTTCAAAAGCATTTGAGCACATAACCTCGACTAAAGTCTCTTTTGCTTAATCGTGAAGAAAACCACTATAACTGACATAAAACTCAATGATTCTCGTACGTACTTCAACCGATAGATATATTGTATTGAATTAGAGGTTAATCATAAAGAGCGCATCGAATTCGAGTTCGTTCGACCATCTGTTGACTCCGGAAGCTCAAGATAGCATCGGTTGACCGATTACATTACGTTCTTCAATTTTGGTAGTTCAAACCGTGCTTTCCAAGCCTTTATCATGCTCGATTACTTCCTTTCTTATATTAGAACATGAAATTGAAGCATACTCGTTGATTTCAAAAGCATTTGAGCTCATAACCTCGATTGAAGTCTCTTTTGCTTAATCAAGAAAAAAACCACTATAACTGACTTAAAACTCAATGATTCTCATACTTACTTCAACCGATTGATATATTGTATTGAATTAGAGGTTATTCATGAAGAGCGCATCGAATTCGAGGTCGTTTGACCGTCTGTTGACTCCGGAAGCTCAAGATAGCATCGGTTGACCGATTATACGTTCTTCAATTTTGGTAGTTCAAACCGTGCTTTCCAAGCCTTTATCATGCTCGATTACTTCATTTATTATATAAGAACATGAAATTGAAGCTTACTCGTTTATTTCAAAAGCATTTGAGCTCATAATCTCGATTGAAGTCTCTTTTGCTTAATCGAGAAGAAAACCACTATAACTGACTTAAAACTCAATGATTCTCGTACGTACTTCAACCGATAGATATATTGTATTGAATTAGAGTTTAATCATAAAGAGCGCATCGAATTCGAGTTCGTTCGACCATCTGTTGACTCCGGAAGCTCAAGATAGCATCGGTAGACCGATTACATTACGTTCTTCAATTTTGGTAGTTCAAACCGTGCTTTCCAAGCCTTTATCATGCTCGATTACTTCATTTCTTATATTAGAACATGAAATTGAAGCATACTCGTTGATTTCAAAAGCATTTGAGCTCATAACCTCGATTGAAGTCTCTTTTGCTTAATCAAGAAAAAAACCACTATAACTGATTTAAAACTCAATGATTCTCATACGTACTTCAACCGATTGATATATTGTATTGAATTAGAGGTTATTCATGAAGAGCGCATCGAATTCGAGGTCGTTCGACCGTCTGTTGACTCCGGAAGCTCAAGATAGCATCGGTTGACCGATTACCATACGTTCTTCAAATTTGGTAGTTCAAATCGTGCTTTCCAAGCCTTTATCATGCTCGATTACTTCATTTATTATATTAGAACATGAAATTGAAGCTTACTCGTTGATTGCAAAAGCATTTGAGCTCATAACCTCGATTGAAGTCTCTTTTGCTTAATCGTGAACAAAACCACTATAACTGACATAAAACTCAATGATTCTCGTACGTACTTCAACCGATTGATATATTGTATTGAATTAGAGGTTATTCATGAAGAGCGCATCGAATTCGAGGTCGTTCGACTATCTGTTGACTCCGGAAGCTCAAGATAGCATCGGTTGACCGATTACCATACGTTCTTCGATTTTGGTAGTTCGAACCGTGCTTTCCAAGCCTTTATCATGCTCGATTACTTCATTTCTTATATTAGAACATGAAATTGAAGCTTACTCGTTGAATTCAAAAGCATTTGAGCTCATAACCTCGATTGAAGTCTCTTTTGCTTAATCGAGAAGAAAACCACTATAACTGACTTAAAATTCAATGATTCTCTTACGTACTTCAACCGATTGATATATTGTATTGAATTAGAGGTTATTCATGAAGAGCGCATTGAAATCGAGGTCGTTCGACCGTCTGTTGACTCCGGAAGCTCAAGATAGCTTCGGTTGACCGATTACCATACGTTCTTCGATTTTGGTAGTTCAAACTGTGCTTTCCAAGCCTTTATCATGCTCGATTACTTCATTTCTTATATTAGAACATGAAATTCAAGCTTACTCGTTGATTTCAAAAGCATTTGAGCTCATAACCTCGACTGAAGTCTCTTTTGCTTAATCATGAAGAAAACCACTATAACTGACTTAAAACTCAATGATTCTCGTACGTACTTCAACCGATTGATATATTGTATTGAATTAGAGGTTATTCATGAAGAGCGCATCGAATTCGAGGTCGTTCGACTGTCTGTTGACTCCGGAAGCTCAAGATAGCTTCGATTGACCGATTACCATACGTTCTTTGATTTTGGTAGTTCAAACCGTGCTTTCCAAGCCTTTATCATGCTCGATTACTTCATTTCTTATATTAGAACATGAAATTGAAGCTTACTCGTTGATTTCAAAAGCATTTGAGCTCATAACCTCGATTGAAGTCTCTTTTGCTTAATCGAGAAGAAAACCACTATAACTGACTTAAAACTCAATGATTCTCGTAAGTACTTCAACCGATAGATATATTGTATTGAATTAGAGGTTAATCATAAAGAGCACATCGAATTCGAGTTCGTTCGACCATCTGTTGACTCCGGAAGCTCAAGATAGCATCGGTTGACCGATTACATTACGTTCTTTAATTTTGGTAGTTCAAACCGTGCTTTCCAAGCCTTTATCATGCTCGATTACTTCATTTCTTATATTAGAACATGAAATTGAAGCATACTCGTTGATTTCAAAAGCATTTGAGCTCTTAACCTCGATTGAAGTCTCGAAGTCTCAAGTCTTTTTTTTTGGATTTTTCGCTTTGCGAAAACGCTCTGACCTCTCTCACACAGTAAACCACACTTTTTTCACACACACGGTCGGAAAACACCCAGTTCTTGCGATTTTCTCCATTTTTTGCATGTTTTTTGGTCTTGATTATTGTTCTTAATCGTTTTTTGCTTCTTTTTCTTGGTTTTTTTTATTGTTTGACTTTGTCCTTTGTCGTGTCACCTTTTTCCGGCCTTCTCACCGGTTGTCTCCCACCCTTGTTCCGTCCATCTGCCACCTTCATCTATGGTGGACCCTCCACCTGATGATCCCACCGACCACCCCCAACCCACTAGCAATAGTCCGCTGCCTCCCATGTCCGATTGGAGTATTTCCGGTGATACTCAATCTGCCCAACAGCCCCCGCCCCCTCATGCTTTATCGGAGGCCTCTTCTAAGAAAAATAAAAAAGTCAAAAGTTGTGTCAAGTCTCATCCCTACCGCCGGCTTGCAAACGAGGAAAGCACCCAAACAATGCCGAAAGAGGATAGCTTTGATGCCCGGATTCTTTTAGATCCTCAAGACGTTCCCACGTTTGGTCTTCAAGACTTGTTGCCGGGAGTGGGATTAGCTGCGATCGTCTCTCCTCTTCAAACCGTTGCTGCCGAAGACAGCTCTCTCAACGAGAAAAATAATGAAAACGATGATGAGATGTTCTCGGACGACGAAGAAGAGTTCGACGTCGAATCGTACCACGCCGATGAGAGAAAGAAGGCCGAACTGGTTTCGTTAATGGAGAAGTACGCCGTCTACGATGAGGAGCAATTGCGACTTGCTGTCCGCCGAGAAAGAAAGCAAAAGAAAAATATGAAGATCGTCATCGGAGAGCCGATGCTGTCATCGGAATCCGCTCCGACATCTCCGGCCGAGAAGATGTCCAGGTTCACCCCCCTTCCTCATGCAGAATCGCCGCCGGATTCATGTGATCTCCTTCCCGATATTAATCTCTCATTTGCGGCTAACGTGGAAGGTAAGTCCTCTCCCTTCCTTTCTTCACCTCCCTCAAACCCGCCCCATACCATATCCCCAAATATTTCCATAAATTCCACCTCCCCTACTGATATGGCAGCCGACTCAAACCAAACCCACCGCTCTCAACCGATCAACCGACCCGCCTCTCATCCGGACCTTGGCCTTGAAATAAATAAAGCCATGCAGCCCAATGTTGAACTCGGCGGATCCAGCTCCACCGCCCCACCCTTTGCCTCTCTTGAGCCCACCAATAATCTTAACCCATCCTATATAGCCCACCATGCCAAGCCCACTACTACTTTGAGCCCAACATATAAAGCCCATCATCACAAGCCCACACAACAAGCCCAACCCATCAATAGCAAGCAACCCCAAAGAGCCCAAGCTCTTAGTCTTGAAACCAACAACCCGTTGACTTCGGAAAACATGGACTCCATGGAGACCTGCATGGATGAATTTCCTCCCCTCACTAATGGGAATGCTATGCATGGGAATGGGGGTGATGTTGATACGGTGATGCCTAATTCTAGTGATGTTGGTCAACGGCAGTCGGCTCCCTCCTTTGCTTCTCGCATTAAAAATTCGGCGCCCACCTCCACTCCCGTCGCTTTTAACCCCACCAAATTCACTCCGATTGGAGCCAAGGGCGATCGCGAAGGTATGCCTGTTGTTTCGTTTTCGAAAACTGACACGGAATGTCTCGCAGGTCGCGTCGGGCTCGCCGTGGTTGGAAAATTTTCGCACTCCATCCCCTCGTCCCACAACATCAATAAAGCTCTCAACAACATCCCGATCAGAGGTACTCTTACGTGGAATTTTTTAAATGCTAAACATGTTCTTATCATGCTTTCGGATGTTGTGGATTATGCTAAATTACTCCATGGTGTCAATGGTATGCCTGTGTGGTATGTTGAGTCTGTCCCTATGCGTGTCTTTAAGTGGACTCCTGAATTTGACCCCTCATTTGAAACTCCCATAGTCGCTGTGTGGTGTAACTTGCCTGCTTTACCTATTCATTTATATGATCAACGTGCCCTTTACATGATTTGTTCTTCCTTGGGAAATCCTATTCAAGTTGACCATGCTACGGCTGCTCGCTCTCGCATCACTTATGCTCGGGTCTGTGTTGAAATTGATATCACTAAGCCCCCTGTTGAAGAATTTGTGATTGATATGGCCGGAATTGAGGTTCGTCAGAAAGTGGTTTGGGATAAGATTCCGAGGTACTGCTCCGACTGCAAGCATGTGGGGCATCTCCCCGAGTCGTGTTATGCGTTTGGCCGGAATGCTCGCCCCGACAAGAAAGCTGCGCCCCAAGCCCGTGCCCCGGGCCTGAGGGCCAAGGGGGTGCCACGGGACCCTCCCAGTGCCCCTGGCGCCTCTGCCTCCCCGGCCCCTATTAAGGCTCCGCATGTTAGCGCGGATTCTGGGCAACGGGTCCGTGCTTCGGGGGACAGACCTGTGCATCCCCAACCCCGGTCCCCCTCCCGTGGCCAAGGCCTCCCTAGGGGCACTGGCCCCCATCATGGCGCCTCTGGCGCTGCGGTCTCCTCCAAGTCACCGCGGGCTGTCACCCCCTCGGGACTGAGGCCCTTGCGCATGGGGGAGAGGCACATGCGCTCTTCCTCCCAGTCTCCCCCCCGGGCTCCCATGGCCCCTGGGGCTCCCATGGCCCCCGGGGCTCGCGGGGCTCCCAGCTCTCCCCCCAGGGCTCCCAAGGCTCCTGGAGCCACCATGGTCTCCGGGGCCCACGGGGACCCCCGCCCCCCCTCCCGGGGCCGCAATGCTCCCGTGGTCTCCGGGGGCCCCCAGAGGCAGCACTCCTCCCCCCGGTCCTATCCCGGACGTGCCTCGCCTGGCACCTCTATTGGGGAATGGATTGAAGTTGCCCAATCGAAGCATAAGGTGGCTACACGCGACGGTGTTTTCAGTATTCCGACCAAAAATACTTATGTTGTATTGGATGATGGCACCGAGATGCTCGAGGCTGAGTATGAGTCCGAGGATGACAGAGACGTGGAGATGTCTGATGGTAACAGAGATATGGCTATTGGCAGTGTCAAGGGTTCGAGTACTCCCAACCGGGGTCGTGTCCTTCCCGACTCGTTTGGTGGAAATCTGAGGAGTGGGGTTTCTGCTCCGGCCTCTTCCTGATTTGTTTCCCCATGTCTGCGAATTTTCTAATTTGGAACGCTCAGGGCATCGTTAATCGCAACCCCTTGGGCATCCTCAGTAATTTGTGCAGGGAGTATTTTGTTTCTTTCGTGGCGATCTTGGAGCCTCAGAATGATCGTGACCCTTCTTTTGTCTCTCGGAAGATTGGGCTCACCCACAGGCACTCGAATAGTAGCAACAAGATTTGGATCTTTGCGCACAGGGACTACCAGGTTGATATCTTGGAGGATACTGATCAGCTGGTCCACGTCCGTGTCTCTGCCGCCGTGTTCCGTACCCCGTTGTATTTGACCGCTGTCTACGCCAAGTGTTCCAGGGAGGGCCGCTACTCGCTTTGGGAGACTCTGCGTGAGGTCTCGTTACAGATGGAGGAGTGCCCGTGGCTTGTGGGCGGCGACTTCAACATCTTTCTGACCGAGGAGGAGAGGGTTGGTAGCACCACTGATCGTCATCTCGAGATCATGGACTTTGCTGACGCTATCTCCGATTGTCAGTTGATCGACCCCGGCTTTGATGGGTCTGTCTTCACCTGGGAGAAGCCGGGCCTGCTTGAGAGGCTGGACCGGATCCTGATCGGTGAGCACTGGGAGTCCGCCTTCGCGACTACCCGTGTCACGCACTTGCCTCGCGTGGCCTCTGACCATGCTCCACTCCTGGTGAGGTGCCAGTTCTCGGCCCAGCTGCCTCGGGCCTCGTTCAGATTTCAGAATATGTGGGTCAGGCACCACTCCTTTGCCTCTGAGATCGCCAGGATCTGGGAGGATCCGACGGGTTCTGTGGGTATGCTGAATCTGCAGTTCAAGTTGTCCCGTGTCAAAGGGTTTTTAAAGGGGTGGAACAAGACCGTCTTTGGAAATATCCATGAGAAGATGAGGGAGGCCGAGGAGGCCGTGGACGCTGCCCAGCTCGCCTATGACGCGGACCCCTCCCCGGAGCTCCGGTCCGAGCTCCACCGTTGTATTGCCCTCCTGTTGCACCGTACTCGGATGGAGGAGGACTTCTGGAGGCAAAAGGCGGCAATTCGTTGGGCCACCGATGGGGAGCGCAACACCAAGTTCTTTCAGGGGTGGGTCAAGCAGAGGAGGGTGAAGTCCCGCATCCATGTCATTCAGGAGGGGGATAGGGAGATCACCGAGGAGGCCGAGATCAGGGCCTCGGCCGCGGGGTTCTTCCAGAATCTCCTATCTTCCGATGTTGCTATCCCGGACGCCTTGGACCTCCAGGGTCTGCAGTCCCTGCCCGACTCAGTGGACCTCCTGGGGCTCTGTGCGCCCCCGGAGCATGACGAGGTCCGCTCTGCTGTCTTCGGCATCTGCGGGGACAGTACCTCGGGTCCCGATGGCTTCACTTCCTTATTCTTCCAGCGGTGCTGGGATACTGTTGGGCCCGATGTGGTGGCGGCAGTGCTCGACTTCTTCCATGGTGCCCCCATGCCGCGGAGCTTTACGGCTACTACCATTGTCCTCCTCCCCAAGAGGGACAACCCGACCTCTTGGACCCACTTTCGGCCCATCAGCCTTTGCAACGTGACCAACAAGATCATCTCTAAGATCTTAACGTCGCGTCTGGCGCCTCTCATCCCCCACGTCGTGGCCCCCAATCAGAGTGGCTTCGTCAAGGGCAGGCTGATCAGTGACAACGTCCTGTTGGCCCAGGAGCTCATCCATGACCTCCATCCGTGCAAGGGAAGGGCGCACCCCAATGTCGCCCTCAAGCTGGATATGGCGAAGGCCTATGACCGTGTCCAGTGGCCCTTCCTGTTTGGTGTCCTTAGAAAGATGGGCTTCCCGGAGCAGTGGATCGACATGGTCAGGAGGTGTGTGCAGAACTGTTGGTTCTCGGTGCTGGTGAATGGGGCCCCCGCGGGCTTCTTCCATTCCTCTCGCGGTCTGCGGCAGGGGGACCCGATCTCCCCGTCCCTGTTCGTTCTTGCAGCGGACTACCTCTCGCGGTCCCTTGACAGGCTGATTGTCGGACAGGCGGACATGGTTTACCATTCTCAGAGGAGGGCGGCTCCCCCGATCTCCCACCTGGCCTACGCCGATGATATCATTATCTTCACCCAGGCCAGGCGGGAGTCCTTGGAAAAGCTGAAAGAGTGCCTTAATGAGTACTGCACGGTGTCGGGGCAGATGATCAACTTCGAGAAGAGCAACTTCTATCTGAACGATCATCACGTTGAGGACTGGCAGCACATGATTCGTGAGGTCGGGGGCTTTCAGAGAGGCACTATCCCCTTCACCTATCTCGGGGTGCCCATCTACAAGGGTCACAAGAAGCATACCCTCTTCCTGGAGTTGAGACAGCGGATCAGTAACCGTATCCACAGTTGGTCGCACAGGCATCTCACGTTTGGGGGCCGCCTGGCTCTGATCAAGAGCACCCTCTCCACCATCCCGTTGCATGTTCTCCAGGCTATCCAAGTCCCGAAGAAGGTGTTGCATGGCCTCGAGCAGTTGATGGCGAGGTACTTCTGGGGGGCTGTGGGCGAGGAGAAGAAGATTCACTGGGTCAGCTGGAAGCAGATTTGTCTCCCGGTGGAGGAGGGCGGTTTAGGTATTCGCAGACTGTCCGATATGGTCACGGCCTTCAGCTATAAGCTTTGGTGGAGGTTCCAGGCCCGTGATTCGCTGTGGGCTAGGTACCTGTGGCAGAAGTACTCGTATCCTTTGTATGGTTTTTCTGCTTCGCATAGTACTGTGTGGCGTCGTCTTTTGCATGTCGGTATTCGTGCGCATGAATTTATTTGTTGGTCCTTGGGGGCAGGGAGAGTGTCGTTTTGGGACGATAGTTGGTTTGGGGACTACCCCCTTTCTGTCTATCGGCCCAATGGCGGCCCTCGACCTAATGTGTCTTTCTTTTGGCATGACTCTGCTTGGGATCTTAATCGTTTGCATGCATACTGTGCTCCCTACTTGTCTATTGATCTGTTGGTTGATGTGAGCTGGACTCCGGTGTTGTGGGGCGAGGAGGATGTGATGAGGTGGACACTTACCAGCCATGGTGGGTTCACCGTGACTTCTGCATGGGACAAGATCAGGTACAGGCGACCTAAGCTCTCTCTCTTTGGTGACATTTGGAGTCGGTGTCTTACCCCCACTATATCTGTCTTTCTGTGGCGTCTCCTCCTTGGTCGTGTCCCCATCGAGTCTATCCTCCAGTCCAGGGGTATCTCCCTCGCCTCTATGTGTCAATGTTGCTCGTCTCCCCAGGTCGAGTCCACTATGCATGTCTTTGAATGGAGTGAGTCTGCTAGGGCTGTGTGGTCCCATTTTTCCGACTGGTTCCCTGCACAGACACAAGCACACACGCGCACTGACATTGCACGTAGTTTTGGTAGATGGAGGCACCGCTTCCCTCGGGCTCCTTGCACACACATATCTTTTTTGGTTCCTTGCTTGGTGATTTGGTTTATTTGGACGGAAAGGAATAGCCACAAGCACCGTGGGGTTCCTTTCCGTAGTTCTCACGTTATTTGGCAGGTTACCCATCACCTGCAGTCTCTGGTGGCTGCTCGACTCCTCCTCCCGGCTCACTGGGCGGGGTGCCGCCCCCAGGTTCCCTTCATGCCGCCCGCGGAGCCGGTCCCGCGGCCCCTCCGCTCCCGCATGGTCCGTTGGCTCCCTCCTGAAGCCCCTTGGGTGAAGCTGAACACGGATGGTTCGTTTGACACTGGTACAGGCCTCGCCGCTGCGGGGGGCCTCGTTCGTGACCACAACAGCGAGCTCCTCCGTGCCTTCTGTTCTCCGGTGACCGCAGGCTCTAGCTTCGAGGCGGAGCTCCTGGCGCTCCTCCACGGGCTGGAGCTGGCGACTACGCTCTCCTCCCATATCTGGATCGAGATGGATGCGTCGGCTGTTGTCACTCTCCTCACCTCGGGTCGGCACGGGTCCGCGGCCACTCGTCATATATTGACGCGGATCCGCCTCCGGCTCAGAGGCATTCAGGCTCGGTTCTCCCACATCCCTCGTGAGGGGAACAAGCCTGCAGACTTCATGGCGCGTCGGGGTCTTCAGACCGACACCATGGTGCACTACGACTCCTCCAGCGCCCCCCGCTACTTCCTGGCGTTGGTTCGGATGGATCAGTTGGGCTACCCCAACTTCAGGTTCCGGTACTCATAGCCTATCATGCAGGCATCTCTGTGGTATCTTGTGCTGATAGGTGATGTTGTTAGTCTCCCGAGATGGTCACTTTTGGGCCTTCTCAGTGTACTGTTTGTAGTTTCTTGCATTTTTTCCATTTGCTGTGAGGGGTTGGGTACTCTACGGGTCCTCCTCATGTCAGTCTTTGGCTTTTCCTTTGTAGTGGGGATAGCACTCATTTTTAGTGTTACCTCCCACAGACATTGTTCGATTGGATTGGTTTTATATACAGGTTAGGGGTCCGCCTAACCCCTCACCCTCTCGGGTGTTTTGATTAAAAAAAAAAAAAAAAAAAAAAAAAAAAAAAAAAACCTCGATTGAAGTCTCTTTTGCTTAATCAAGAAAAAAACCACTATAACTGACTTAAAACTCAATGATTCACATACGTACTTCAACCGATTGATATATTGTATTGAATTAGAGGTTATTCATGAAGAGCGCATCGAATTCGAGGTCGTTCGACCGTCTGTTGAATCCGGAAGCTCAAGATAGCATCGGTTGACCGATTACCATACGTTCTTCAATTTTGGTAGTTCAAACCATGCTTTCCAAGCCTTTATCAGGCTCGATTACTTCATTTATTATATTAAGACATGAAATTGAAGCTTACTCGTTGATTTCAAAAGCATTTGAGCTCATAACCTCGATTGAAGTCTCTTTTGCTTAATCGAGAAGAAAACCACTATAACTGACTTAAAATTCAATGATTCTCTTACGTACTTCAACCGATTGATATATTGTATTGAATTAGAGGTTATTCATGAAGAGCGCATTGAAATCGAGGTCGTTCGACTATCTGTTGACTCTGGAAGCTCAAGATAGCTTCGGTTGACCGATTACCATACGTTCTTCGATTTTGGTAGTTCATACTGTGCTTTCCAAGCCTTTATCATGCTCGATTACTTCATTTCTTATATTAGAACATGAAATTCAAGCTTACTCGTTGATTTCAAAAGCATTTGAGCTCATAACCTCGACTGAAGTCTCTTTTGCTTAATCATGAAGAAAACCACTATAACTGACTTAAAACTCAATGATTCTCGTACGTACTTCAACCGATTGATATATTGTATTGAATTAGAGGTTATTCATGAAGAGCGCATCGAATTCGAGGTAGTTCGACTGTCTGTTGACTCCGGAAGCTCTAGATAGCTTCGATTGACCGATTACCATACGTTCTTTGATTTTGGTAGTTCAAACCGTGCTTTCCAAGCCTTTATCATGCTCGATTACTTCATTTCTTATATTAGAACATGAAATTCAAGCTTACTCGTTGATTTCAAAAGCATTTGAGCTCATAACCTCGATTGAAGTCTCTTTTGCTTAATCGAGATGAAAACCACTATAACTGACTTAAAACTCAATGATTCTCGTACGCACTTCAACCGATTGATATATTGTATTGAATTAGAGGTTATTCATGAAGAGCGCATCGAATTCGAGGTCGTTCGACCATCTGTTGACTTTTGAAGCTCAAGATAGCTTCGGTTGACCGATTACCATACGTTCTACGATTTTGGTAGTTCAAACCATGCTTTCTACTCATTTATCATGCTCGATTACTTCATTTCTTATAATAGAACATGAAATTGAAGCTTACTCGTTGATTTCAAAAGCATTTGAGCTCATAACCTCGATTGAAGTCTCTTTTGCTTAATCGAGAAGAAAACCACTATAACTGACTTAAAACTCAATGATTCTCGTACGTACTTCAACCGATAGATATATTGTATTGAATTAGAGGGTAATCATAAAGAGCGCATCGAATTCGAGTTCGTTCGACCATCTGTTGACTCCGGAAGCTCAAGATAGCATCGGTTGACCGATTACATTACGTTCTTCAATTTTGGTAGTTCAAACCGTGCTTTCCAAGCCTTTATCATGCTCGATTACTTCATTTCTTATATTAGAACATGAAATTGAAGCATACTCGTTGATTTCAAAAGCATTTGAGCTCTTAACCTCGATTGAAGTCTCTTTTGCTTAATCAAGAAAAAAACCACTATAACTGACTTAAAACTCAATGATTCTCATACGTACTTCAACCGATTGATATATTGTATTGAATTAGAGGTTATTCATGAAGAGCGCATCGAATTCAAGGTCGTTCGACCGTCTGTTGACTCCGGAAGCTCAAGATAGCATCGGTTGACCGATTACCATACGTTCTTCAATTTTGGTAGTTCAAACCGTGCTTTCCAAGCCTTTATCAGGCTCGATTACTTCATTTATTATATTAAGACATGAAATTGAAGCTTACTCGTTGATTTCAAAAGCATTTGAGCTCATAACCTCGATTGAAGTCTCTTTTGCTTAATCGAGAAGAAAACCTCTATAACTGACTTAAAACTCAATGATTCTCGTACGTACTTCAACCGACTGATATATTGTATTGAATTAGAGGTTATACATGAAGAGCGCATCGAATTCGAGGTCGTTCAACCATCTATTGACTCCGGAAGATCAAGATAGCTCCGGTTGACCGATTACCATACGTTCTTCGATTTTGGTAGTTCAAACCGTGCTTTCCAAGCCTTTATCATGCTCGATTACTTCATTTCTTATATTAGAACATGAAATTGAAGCTTACTCGTTGATTTCAAAAGCATTTTAGCTCATAACCTCGACTAAAGTCTCTTTTGCTTAATCGTGAACAAAACCACTATAACTGACATAAAACTCAATGATTCTCGTACGTACTTCAACCGATTGATATATTGTATTGAATTAGAGGTTATTAATGAAGAGCGCATCGAATTCGAGGTCGTTCGACTATCTGTTGACTCCGGAAGCTCAAGATAGCTTCGATTGACCGATTACCATACGTTCTTCGATTTTGGTAGTTCGAACCGTGCTTTCCAAGCCTTTATCATGCTCGATTACTTCATTTCTTATATTAGAACATGAAATTGAAGCTTACTCATTGAATTCAAAAGCATTTGAGCTCATAACCTCGATTGAAGTCTCTTTTGCTTAATCGAGAAGAAAACCACTATAACTGACTTAAAATTCAATGATTCTCTTACGTACTTCAACCGATTGATATATTGTATTGAATTAGAGGTTATTCATGAAGAGCGCATTGAAATCGAGGTCGTTCGACTATCTGTTGACTCCGGAAGCTCAAGATAGCTTCGGTTGACCGATTACCATACGTTCTTCGATTTTGGTAGTTCAAACTGTGCTTTCCAAGCCTTTATCATGCTCGATTACTTCATTTCTTATATTAGAACATGAAATTCAAGCTTACTCGTTGATTTCAAAAGCATTTGAGCTCATAACCTCGACTGAAGTCTCTTTTGCTTAATCATGAAGAAAACCACTATAACTGACTTAAAACTCAATGATTCTCGTACGTACTTCAACCGATTGATATATTGTATTGAATTAGAGGTTATTCATGAAGAGCGCATCGAATTCGAGGTCGTTCGACTGTCTGTTGACTCCGGAAGCTCAAGATAGCTTCGATTGACCGATTACCATACGTTCTTTGATTTTGGTAGTTCAAACCGTGCTTTCCAAGCCTTTATCATGCTCGATTACTTCATTTCTTATATTAGAACATGAAATTGAAGCTTACTCGTTGATTTCAAAAGCATTTGAGCTCATAACCTCGATTGAAGTCTCTTTTGCTTAATCGAGATGAAAACCACTATAACTGACTTAAAACTCAATGATTCTCGTACGCACTTCAACCGATTGATATATTGTATTGAATTAGAGGTTATTCATGAAGAGCGCATCGAATTCGAGGTCGTTCGACCATCTGTTGACTTTTGAAGCTCAAGATAGCTTCGGTTGACCGATTACCATACGTTCTACGATTTTGGTAGTTCAAACCATGCTTTCTACTCATTTATCATGCTCGATTACTTCATTTCTTATAATAGAACATGAAATTGAAGCTTACTCGTTGATTTCAAAAGCATTTGAGCTCATAACCTCGATTGAAGTCTCTTTTGCTTAATCGAGAAGAAAACCACTATAACTGACTTAAAACTCAATGATTCTCGTACGTACTTCAACCGATAGATATATTGTATTGAATTAGAGGGTAATCATAAAGAGCGCATCGAATTCGAGTTCGTTCGACCATCTGTTGACTCCGGAAGCTCAAGATAGCATCGGTTGACCGATTACATTACGTTCTTCAATTTTGGTAGTTCAAACCGTGCTTTCCAAGCCTTTATCATGCTCGATTACTTCATTTCTTATATTAGAACATGAAATTGAAGCATACTCGTTGATTTCAAAAGCATTTGAGCTCTTAACCTCGATTGAAGTCTCTTTTGCTTAATCAAGAAAAAAACCACTATAACTGACTTAAAACTCAATGATTCTCATACGTACTTCAACCGATTGATATATTGTATTGAATTAGAGGTTATTCATGAAGAGCGCATCGAATTCAAGGTCGTTCGACCGTCTGTTGACTCCGGAAGCTCAAGATAGCATCGGTTGACCGATTACCATACGTTCTTCAATTTTGGTAGTTCAAACCGTGCTTTCCAAGCCTTTATCAGGCTCGATTACTTCATTTATTATATTAAGACATGAAATTGAAGCTTACTCGTTGATTTCAAAAGCATTTGAGCTCATAACCTCGATTGAAGTCTCTTTTGCTTAATCGAGAAGAAAACCTCTATAACTGACTTAAAACTCAATGATTCTCGTACGTACTTCAACCGATTGATATATTGTATTGAATTAGAGGTTATACATGAAGAGCGCATCGAATTCGAGGTCGTTCAACCATCTATTGACTCCGGAAGATCAAGATAGCTCCGGTTGACCGATTACCATACGTTCTTCGATTTTGGTAGTTCAAACCGTGCTTTCCAAGCCTTTATCATGCTCGATTACTTCATTTCTTATATTAGAACATGAAATTGAAGCTTACTCGTTGATTTCAAAAGCATTTTAGCTCATAACCTCGACTAAAGTCTCTTTTGCTTAATCGTGAACAAAACCACTATAACTGACATAAAACTCAATGATTCTCGTACGTACTTCAACCGATTGATATATTGTATTGAATTAGAGGTTATTAATGAAGAGCGCATCGAATTCGAGGTCGTTCGACTATCTGTTGACTCCGGAAGCTCAAGATAGCTTCGATTGACCGATTACCATACGTTCTTCGATTTTGGTAGTTCGAACCGTGCTTTCCAAGCCTTTATCATGCTCGATTACTTCATTTCTTATATTAGAACATGAAATTGAAGCTTACTCATTGAATTCAAAAGCATTTGAGCTCATAACCTCGATTGAAGTCTCTTTTGCTTAATCGAGAAGAAAACCACTATAACTGACTTAAAATTCAATGATTCTCTTACGTACTTCAACCGATTGATATATTGTATTGAATTAGAGGTTATTCATGAAGAGCGCATTGAAATCGAGGTCGTTCGACTATCTGTTGACTCCGGAAGCTCAAGATAGCTTCGGTTGACCGATTACCATACGTTCTTCGATTTTGGTAGTTCAAACTGTGCTTTCCAAGCCTTTATCATGCTCGATTACTTCATTTCTTATATTAGAACATGAAATTCAAGCTTACTCGTTGATTTCAAAAGCATTTGAGCTCATAACCTCGACTGAAGTCTCTTTTGCTTAATCATGAAGAAAACCACTATAACTGACTTAAAACTCAATGATTCTCGTACGTACTTCAACCGATTGATATATTGTATTGAATTAGAGGTTATTCATGAAGAGCGCATCGAATTCGAGGTCGTTCGACTGTCTGTTGACTCCGGAAGCTCAAGATAGCTTCGATTGACCGATTACCATACGTTCTTTGATTTTGGTAGTTCAAACCGTGCTTTCCAAGCCTTTATCATGCTCGATTACTTCATTTCTTATATTAGAACATGAAATTGAAGCTTACTCGTTGATTTCAAAAGCATTTGAGCTCATAACCTCGATTGAAGTCTCTTTTGCTTAATCGAGATGAAAACCACTATAACTGACTTAAAACTCAATGATTCTCGTACGCACTTCAACCGATTGATATATTGTATTGAATTAGAGGTTATTCATGAAGAGCGCATCGAATTCGAGGTCGTTCGACCATCTGTTGACTTTTGAAGCTCAAGATAGCTTCGGTTGACCGATTACCATACGTTCTACGATTTTGGTAGTTCAAACCATGCTTTCTACTCATTTATCATGCTCGATTACTTCATTTCTTATAATAGAACATGAAATTGAAGCTTACTCGTTGATTTCAAAAGCATTTGAGCTCATAACCTCGATTGAAGTCTCTTTTGCTTAATCGAGAAGAAAACCACTATAACTGACTTAAAACTCAATGATTCTCGTACGTACTTCAACCGATAGATATATTGTATTGAATTAGAGGGTAATCATAAAGAGCGCATCGAATTCGAGTTCGTTCGACCATCTGTTGACTCCGGAAGCTCAAGATAGCATCGGTTGACCGATTACATTACGTTCTTCAATTTTGGTAGTTCAAACCGTGCTTTCCAAGCCTTTATCATGCTCGATTACTTCATTTCTTATATTAGAACATGAAATTGAAGCATACTCGTTGATTTCAAAAGCATTTGAGCTCTTAACCTCGATTGAAGTCTCTTTTGCTTAATCAAGAAAAAAACCACTATAACTGACTTAAAACTCAATGATTCTCATACGTACTTCAACCGATTGATATATTGTATTGAATTAGAGGTTATTCATGAAGAGCGCATCGAATTCAAGGTCGTTCGACCGTCTGTTGACTCCGGAAGCTCAAGATAGCATCGGTTGACCGATTACCATACGTTCTTCAATTTTGGTAGTTCAAACCGTGCTTTCCAAGCCTTTATCAGGCTCGATTACTTCATTTATTATATTAAGACATGAAATTGAAGCTTACTCGTTGATTTCAAAAGCATTTGAGCTCATAACCTCGATTGAAGTCTCTTTTGCTTAATCGAGAAGAAAACCTCTATAACTGACTTAAAACTCAATGATTCTCGTACGTACTTCAACCGATTGATATATTGTATTGAATTAGAGGTTATACATGAAGAGCGCATCGAATTCGAGGTCGTTCAACCATCTATTGACTCCGGAAGATCAAGATAGCTCCGGTTGACCGATTACCATACGTTCTTCGATTTTGGTAGTTCAAACCGTGCTTTCCAAGCCTTTATCATGCTCGATTACTTCATTTCTTATATTAGAACATGAAATTGAAGCTTACTCGTTGATTTCAAAAGCATTTTAGCTCATAACCTCGACTAAAGTCTCTTTTGCTTAATCGTGAACAAAACCACTATAACTGACATAAAACTCAATGATTCTCGTACGTACTTCAACCGATTGATATATTGTATTGAATTAGAGGTTATTCATGAAGAGCGCATCGAATTCGAGGTCGTTCGACTATCTGTTGACTCCGGAAGCTCAAGATAGCTTCGATTGACCGATTACCATACGTTCTTCGATTTTGGTAGTTCGAACCGTGCTTTCCAAGCCTTTATCATGCTCGATTACTTCATTTCTTATATTAGAACATGAAATTGAAGCTTACTCATTGAATTCAAAAGCATTTGAGCTCATAACCTCGATTGAAGTCTCTTTTGCTTAATCGAGAAGAAAACCACTATAACTGACTTAAAATTCAATGATTCTCTTACGTACTTCAACCGATTGATATATTGTATTGAATTAGAGGTTATTCATGAAGAGCGCATTGAAATCGAGGTCGTTCGACTATCTGTTGACTCCGGAAGCTCAAGATAGCTTCGGTTGACCGATTACCATACGTTCTTCGATTTTGGTAGTTCAAACTGTGCTTTCCAAGCCTTTATCATGCTCGATTACTTCATTTCTTATATTAGAACATGAAATTCAAGCTTACTCGTTGATTTCAAAAGCATTTGAGCTCATAACCTCGACTGAAGTCTCTTTTGCTTAATCATGAAGAAAACCACTATAACTGACTTAAAACTCAATGATTCTCGTACGTACTTCAACCGATTGATATATTGTATTGAATTAGAGGTTATTCATGAAGAGCGCATCGAATTCGAGGTCGTTCGACTATCTGTTGACTCCGGAAGCTCAAGATAGCCTCGATTGACCGATTACCATACGTTCTTCGATTTTGGTAGTTCGAACCGTGCTTTCCAAGCCTTTATCATGCTCGATTACTTCATTTCTTATATTAGAACATGAAATTGAAGCTTACTCATTGAATTCAAAAGCATTTGAGCTCATAACCTCGATTGAAGTCTCTTTTGCTTAATCGAGAAGAAAACCACTATAACTGACTTAAAATTCAATGATTCTCTTACGTACTTCAACCGATTGATATATTGTATTGAATTAGAGGTTATTCATGAAGAGCGCATTGAAATCGAGGTCGTTCGACTATCTGTTGACTCCGGAAGCTCAAGATAGCTTCGGTTGACCGATTACCATACGTTCTTCGATTTTGGTAGTTCATACTGTGCTTTCCAAGCCTTTATCATGCTCGATTACTTCATTTCTTATATTAGAACATGAAATTCAAGCTTACTCGTTGATTTCAAAAGCATTTGAGCTCATAACCTCGACTGAAGTCTCTTTTGCTTAATCATGAAGAAAACCACTATAACTTACTTAAAACTCAATGATTCTCGTACGTACTTCAACCGATTGATATATTGTATTGAATTAGAGGTTATTCATGAAGAGCGCATCGAATTCGAGGTAGTTCGACTGTCTGTTGACTCCGGAAGCTCTAGATAGCTTCGATTGACCGATTACCATACGTTCTTTGATTTTGGTAGTTCAAACCGTGCTTTCCAAGCCTTTATCATGCTCGATTACTTCATTTCTTATATTAGAACATGAAATTCAAGCTTACTCGTTGATTTCAAAAGCATTTGAGCTCATAACCTCGATTGAAGTCTCTTTTGCTTAATCGAGATGAAAACCACTATAACTGACTTAAAACTCAATGATTCTCGTACGCACTTCAACCGATTGATATATTGTATTGAATTAGAGGTTATTCATGAAGAGCGCATCGAATTCGAGGTCGTTCGACCATCTGTTGACTTTTGAAGCTCAAGATAGCTTCGGTTGACCGATTACCATACGTTCTACGATTTTGGTAGTTCAAACCATGCTTTCTACTCATTTATCATGCTCGATTACTTCATTTCTTATAATAGAACATGAAATTGAAGCTTACTCGTTGATTTCAAAAGCATTTGAGCTCATAACCTCGATTGAAGTCTCTTTTGCTTAATCGAGAAGAAAACCACTATAACTGACTTAAAACTCAATGATTCTCGTACGTACTTCAACCGATAGATATATTGTATTGAATTAGAGGGTAATCATAAAGAGCGCATCGAATTCGAGTTCGTTCGACCATCTGTTGACTCCGGAAGCTCAAGATAGCATCGGTTGACCGATTACATTACGTTCTTCAATTTTTGTAGTTCAAACCGTGCTTTCCAAGCCTTTATCATGCTCGATTACTTCATTTCTTATATTAGAACATGAAATTGAAGCATACTCGTTGATTTCAAAAGCATTTGAGCTCTTAACCTCGATTGAAGTCTCTTTTGCTTAATCAAGAAAAAAACCACTATAACTGACTTAAAACTCAATGATTCTCATACGTACTTCAACCGATTGATATATTGTATTGAATTAGAGGTTATTCATGAAGAGCGCATCGAATTCAAGGTCGTTCGACCGTCTGTTGACTCCGGAAGCTCAAGATAGCATCGGTTGACCGATTACCATACGTTCTTCAATTTTGGTAGTTCAAACCGTGCTTTCCAAGCCTTTATCAGGCTCGATTACTTCATTTATTATATTAAGACATGAAATTGAAGCTTACTCGTTGATTTCAAAAGCATTTGAGCTCATAACCTCGATTGAAGTCTCTTTTGCTTAATCGAGAAGAAAACCACTATAACTGACTTAAAATTCAATGATTCTCTTACGTACTTCAACCGATTGATATATTGTATTGAATTAGAGGTTATTCATGAAGAGCGCATTGAAATCGAGGTCGTTCGACTATCTGTTGACTCCGGAAGCTCAAGATAGCTTCGGTTGACCGATTACCATACGTTCTTCGATTTTGGTAGTTCATACTATGCTTTCCAAGCCTTTATCATGCTCGATTACTTCATTTCTTATATTAGAACATGAAATTCAAGCTTACTCGTTGATTTCAAAAGCATTTGAGCTCATAACCTCGACTGAAGTCTCTTTTGCTTAATCATGAAGAAAACCACTATAACTTACTTAAAACTCAATGATTCTCGTACGTACTTCAACCGATTGATATATTGTATTGAATTAGAGGTTATTCATGAAGAGCGCATCGAATTCGAGGTAGTTCGACTGTCTGTTGACTCCGGAAGCTCTAGATAGCTTCGATTGACCGATTACCATACGTTCTTTGATTTTGGTAGTTCAAACCGTGCTTTCCAAGCCTTTATCATGCTCGATTACTTCATTTCTTATATTAGAACATGAAATTCAAGCTTACTCGTTGATTTCAAAAGCATTTGAGCTCATAACCTCGATTGAAGTCTCTTTTGCTTAATCGAGATGAAAACCACTATAACTGACTTAAAACTCAATGATTCTCGTACGCACTTCAACCGATTGATATATTGTATTGAATTAGAGGTTATTCATGAAGAGCGCATCGAATTCGAGGTCGTTCGACCATCTGTTGACTTTTGAAGCTCAAGATAGCTTCGGTTGACCGATTACCATACGTTCTACGATTTTGGTAGTTCAAACCATGCTTTCTACTCATTTATCATGCTCGATTACTTCATTTCTTATAATAGAACATGAAATTGAAGCTTACTCGTTGATTTCAAAAGCATTTGAGCTCATAACCTCGATTGAAGTCTCTTTTGCTTAATCGAGAAGAAAACCACTATAACTGACTTAAAACTCAATGATTCTCGTACGTACTTCAACCGATAGATATATTGTATTGAATTAGAGGGTAATCATAAAGAGCGCATCGAATTCGAGTTCGTTCGACCATCTGTTGACTCCGGAAGCTCAAGATAGCATCGGTTGACCGATTACATTACGTTCTTCAATTTTGGTAGTTCAAACCGTGCTTTCCAAGCCTTTATCATGCTCGATTACTTCATTTCTTATATTAGAACATGAAATTGAAGCATACTCGTTGATTTCAAAAGCATTTGAGCTCTTAACCTCGATTGAAGTCTCTTTTGCTTAATCAAGAAAAAAACCACTATAACTGACTTAAAACTCAATGATTCTCATACGTACTTCAACCGATTGATATATTGTATTGAATTAGAGGTTATTCATGAAGAGCGCATCGAATTCAAGGTCGTTCGACCGTCTGTTGACTCCGGAAGCTCAAGATAGCATCGGTTGACCGATTACCATACGTTCTTCAATTTTGGTAGTTCAAACCGTGCTTTCCAAGCCTTTATCAGGCTCGATTACTTCATTTATTATATTAAGACATGAAATTGAAGCTTACTCGTTGATTTCAAAAGCATTTGAGCTCATAACCTCGATTGAAGTCTCTTTTGCTTAATCGAGAAGAAAACCACTATAACTGACTTAAAATTCAATGATTCTCTTACGTACTTCAACCGATTGATATATTGTATTGAATTAGAGGTTATTCATGAAGAGCGCATTGAAATCGAGGTCGTTCGACTATCTGTTGACTCCGGAAGCTCAAGATAGCTTCGGTTGACCGATTACCATACGTTCTTCGATTTTGGTAGTTCATACTGTGCTTTCCAAGCCTTTATCATGCTCGATTACTTCATTTCTTATATTAGAACATGAAATTCAAGCTTACTCGTTGATTTCAAAAGCATTTGAGCTCATAACCTCGACTGAAGTCTCTTTTGCTTAATCATGAAGAAAACCACTATAACTTACTTAAAACTCAATGATTCTCGTACGTACTTCAACCGATTGATATATTGTATTGAATTAGAGGTTATTCATGAAGAGCACATCGAATTCGAGGTAGTTCGACTGTCTGTTGACTCCGGAAGCTCTAGATAGCTTCGATTGACCGATTACCATACGTTCTTTGATTTTGGTAGTTCAAACCGTGCTTTCCAAGCCTTTATCATGCTCGATTACTTCATTTCTTATATTAGAACATGAAATTCAAGCTTACTCGTTGATTTCAAAAGCATTTGAGCTCATAACCTCGATTGAAGTCTCTTTTGCTTAATCGAGATGAAAACCACTATAACTGACTTAAAACTCAATGATTCTCGTACGCACTTCAACCGATTGATATATTGTATTGAATTAGAGGTTATTCATGAAGAGCGCATCGAATTCGAGGTCGTTCGACCATCTGTTGACTTTTGAAGCTCAAGATAGCTTCGGTTGACCGATTACCATACGTTCTACGATTTTGGTAGTTCAAACCATGCTTTCTACTCATTTATCATGCTCGATTACTTCATTTCTTATAATAGAACATGAAATTGAAGCTTACTCGTTGATTTCAAAAGCATTTGAGCTCATAACCTTGATTGAAGTCTCTTTTGCTTAATCGAGAAGAAAACCACTATAACTGACTTAAAACTCAATGATTCTCGTACGTACTTCAACCGATAGATATATTGTATTGAATTAGAGGGTAATCATAAAGAGCGCATCGAATTCGAGTTCGTTCGACCATCTGTTGACTCCGGAAGCTCAAGATAGCATCGGTTGACCGATTACATTACGTTCTTCAATTTTGGTAGTTCAAACCGTGCTTTCCAAGCCTTTATCATGCTCGATTACTTCATTTCTTATATTAGAACATGAAATTGAAGCATACTCGTTGATTTCAAAAGCATTTGAGCTCTTAACCTCGATTGAAGTCTCTTTTGCTTAATCAAGAAAAAAACCACTATAACTGACTTAAAACTCAATGATTCTCATACGTACTTCAACCGATTGATATATTGTATTGAATTAGAGGTTATTCATGAAGAGCGCATCGAATTCAAGGTCGTTCGACCGTCTGTTGACTCCGGAAGCTCAAGATAGCATCGGTTGACCGATTACCATACGTTCTTCAATTTTGGTAGTTCAAACCGTGCTTTCCAAGCCTTTATCAGGCTCGATTACTTCATTTATTATATTAAGACATGAAATTGAAGCTTACTCGTTGATTTCAAAAGCATTTGAGCTCATAACCTCGATTGAAGTCTCTTTTGCTTAATCGAGAAGAAAACCTCTATAACTGACTTAAAACTCAATGATTCTCGTACGTACTTCAACCGATTGATATATTGTATTGAATTAGAGGTTATACATGAAGAGCGCATCGAATTCGAGGTCGTTCAACCATCTATTGACTCCGGAAGATCAAGATAGCTCCGGTTGACCGATTACCATACGTTCTTCGATTTTGGTAGTTCAAACCGTGCTTTCCAAGCCTTTATCATGCTCGATTACTTCATTTCTTATATTAGAACATGAAATTGAAGCTTACTCGTTGATTTCAAAAGCATTTTAGCTCATAACCTCGACTAAAGTCTCTTTTGCTTAATCGTGAACAAAACCACTATAACTGACATAAAACTCAATGATTCTCGTACGTACTTCAACCGATTGATATATTGTATTGAATTAGAGGTTATTCATGAAGAGCGCATCGAATTCGAGGTCGTTCGACTATCTGTTGACTCCGGAAGCTCAAGATAGCTTCGATTGACCGATTACCATACGTTCTTCGATTTTGGTAGTTCGAACCGTGCTTTCCAAGCCTTTATCATGCTCGATTACTTCATTTCTTATATTAGAACATGAAATTGAAGCTTACTCATTGAATTCAAAAGCATTTGAGCTCATAACCTCGATTGAAGTCTCTTTTGCTTAATCGAGAAGAAAACCACTATAACTGACTTAAAATTCAATGATTCTCTTACGTACTTCAACCGATTGATATATTGTATTGAATTAGAGGTTATTCATGAAGAGCGCATTGAAATCGAGGTCGTTCGACTATCTGTTGACTCCGGAAGCTCAAGATAGCTTCGGTTGACCGATTACCATACGTTCTTCGATTTTGGTAGTTCAAACTGTGCTTTCCAAGCCTTTATCATGCTCGATTACTTCATTTCTTATATTAGAACATGAAATTCAAGCTTACTCGTTGATTTCAAAAGCATTTGAGCTCATAACCTCGACAGAGAGTCTTTTGCTTAATCATGAAGAAAACCACTATAACTGACTTAAAACTCAATGATTCTCGTACGTACTTCAACCGATTGATATATTGTATTGAATTAGAGGTTATTCATGAAGAGCGCATCGAATTCGAGGTCGTTCGACTGTCTGTTGACTCCGGAAGCTCAAGATAGCTTCGATTGACCGATTACCATACGTTCTTTGATTTTGGTAGTTCAAACCGTGCTTTCCAAGCCTTTATCATGCTCGATTACTTCATTTCTTATATTAGAACATGAAATTGAAGCTTACTCGTTGATTTCAAAAGCATTTGAGCTCATAACCTCGATTGAAGTCTCTTTTGCTTAATCGAGAAGAAAACCACTATAACTGACTTAAAACTCAATGATTCTCGTACGTACTTCAACCGATAGATATATTGTATTGAATTAGAGGTTAATCATAAAGAGCACATCGAATTCGAGTTCATTCGACCATCTGTTGACTCCGGAAGCTCAAGATAGCATCGGTTGACCGATTACATTACGTTCTTTAATTTTGGTAGTTCAAACCGTGCTTTCCAAGCCTTTATCATGCTCGATTACTTCATTTCTTATATTAGAACATGAAATTGAAGCATACTCGTTGATTTCAAAAGCATTTGAGCTCTTAACCTCGATTGAAGTCTCTTTTGCTTAATCAAGAAAAAAACCACTATAACTGACTTAAAACTCAATGATTCTCATACGTACTTCAACCGATTGATATATTGTATTGAATTAGAGGTTATTCATGAAGAGCGCATCGAATTCGAGGTCGTTCGACCGTCTGTTGAATCCGGAAGCTCAAGATAGCATCGGTTGACCGATTACCATACGTTCTTCAATTTTGGTAGTTCAAACCGTGCTTTCCAAGCCTTTATCAGGCTCGATTACTTCATTTATTATATTAAGACATGAAATTGAAGCTTACTCGTTGATTTCAAAAGCATTTGAGCTCATAACCTCGACTGAAGTCTCTTTTGCTTAATCATGAAGAAAACCACTATAACTGACTTAAAACTCAATGATTCTCGTACGTACTTCAACCGATTGATATATTGTATTGAATTAGAGGTTATTCATGAAGAGCGCATCGAATTCGAGGTCTTTCGACTGTCTGTTGACTCCGGAAGCTCAAGATAGCTTCGATTGACCGATTACCATACGTTCTTTGATTTTGGTAGTTCAAACCGTGCTTTCCAAGCCTTTATCATGCTCGATTACTTCATTTCTTATATTAGAACATGAAATTCAAGCTTACTCGTTGATTTCAAAAGCATTTGAGCTCATAACCTCGATTGAAGTCTCTTTTGCTTAATCGAGATGAAAACCACTATAACTGACTTAAAACTCAATGATTCTCGTACGCACTTCAACCGATTGATATATTGTATTAAATTAGAGGTTATTCATGAAGAGCGCATCGAATTCGAGGTCGTTCGACCATCTGTTGACTTTTGAAGCTCAAGATAGCTTCGGTTGACCGATTACCATACGTTCTACGATTTTGGTAGTTCAAACCATGCTTTCTACTCATTTATCATGCTCGATTACTTCATTTCTTATAATAGAACATGAAATTGAAGCTGACTCGTTGATTTCAAAAGCATTTGTGCTCATAACCTCGATTGAAGTCTCTTTTGCTTAATCGAGAAGAAAACCACTATAACTGACTTAAAACTCAATGATTCTCGTACGTACTTCAACCGATAGAAATATTGTATTGAATTAGAGGTTAATCATAAAGAGCGCATCGAATTCGAGTTCGTTCGACCATCTGTTGACTCCGGAAGCTCAAGATAGCATCGGTTGACCGATTACATTACGTTCTTCAATTTTGGTAGTTCAAACCGTGCTTTCCATGCCTTTATCAGGCTCGATTACTTCATTTATTATATTAAGACATGAAATTGAAGCTTACTCGTTGATTTCAAAAGCATTTGAGCTCATAACCTCGATTGAAGTCTCTTTTGCTTAATCGAGAAGAAAACCTCTATAACTGACTTAAAACTCAATGATTCTCGTACGTACTTCAACCGATTGATATATTGTATTGAATTAGAGGTTATTCATGAAGAGCGCATCGAATTCGAGGTCGTTCAACCATCTTTTGACTCCGGAAGATCAAGATAGCTCCGGTTGACCGATTACCATACGTTCTTCGATTTTGGTAGTTCAAACCGTGCTTTCCAAGCCTTTATCATGCTCGATTACTTCATTTCTTATATTAGAACATGAAAAGCTTACTCGTTGATTTCAAAAGCATTTGAGCTCATAACCTCGACTAAAGTCTCTTTTGCTTAATCATGAAGAAAACCACTATAACTGACATAAAACTCAATGATTCTCGTACGTACTTCAACCGATTGATATATTGTATTGAATTAGAGATTATTCATGAAGAGCGCATCGAATTCGAGGTCGTTCGACTATCTGTTGACTCCGGAAGCTCAAGATAGCTTCGATTGACCGATTACCATACGTTCTTCGATTTTGGTAGTTCGAACCGTGCTTTCCAAGCCTTTATCATGCTCGATTACTTCATTTCTTATATTAGAACATGAAATTGAAGCTTACTCATTGAATTCAAAAGCATTTGAGCTCATAACCTCGATTGAAGTCTCTTTTGCTTAATCGAGAAGAAAACCACTATAACTGACTTAAAATTCAATGATTCTCTTACGTACTTCAAACGATTGATATATTGTATTGAATTAGAGGTTATTCATGAAGAGCGCATTGAAATCGAGGTCGTTCGACTATCTGTTGACTCCGGAAGCTCAAGATAGCTTCGGTTGACCGATTACCATACGTTCTTCGATTTTAGTAGTTCAGACTGTGCTTTCCAAGCTTTTATCATGCTCGATTACTTCATTTCTTATATTAGAACATGAAATTCAAGCTTACTCGTTGATTTCAAAAGCATTTGAGCACATAACCTCGACTGAAGTCTCTTTTGCTTAATCATGAAGAAAACCACTATAACTGACTTAAAACTCAATGATTCTCGTACGTACTTCAACCGATTGATATATTGTATTGAATTAGAGGTTATTCATGAAGAGCGCATCGAATTCGAGGTCTTTCGACTGTCTGTTGACTCCGGAAGCTCAAGATAGCTTCGATTGACCGATTACCATACGTTATTTGATTTTGGTAGTTCAAACCGTGCTTTCCAAGCCTTTATCATGCTCGATTACTTCATTTCTTATATTAGAACATGAAATTCAAGCTTACTCGTTGATTTCAAAAGCATTTGAGCTCATAACCTCGATTGAAGTCTCTTTTGCTTAATCGAGATGAAAACCACTATAACTGACTTAAAACTCAATGATTCTCGTACGCACTTCAACCGATTGATATATTGTATTAAATTAGAGGTTATTCATGAAGAGCGCATCGAATTCGAGGTCGTTCGACCATCTGTTGACTTTTGAAGCTCAAGATAGCTTCGGTTGACCGATTACCATACGTTCTACGATTTTGGTAGTTCAAACCATGCTTTCTACTCATTTATCATGCTCGATTACTTCATTTCTTATAATAGAACATGAAATTGAAGCTGACTTGTTGATTTCAAAAGCATTTGTGCTCATAACCTCGATTGAAGTCTCTTTTGCTTAATCGAGAAGAAAACCACTATAACTGACTTAAAACTCAATGATTCTCGTACGTACTTCAACCGATAGATATATTGTATTGAATTAGAGGTTAATCATAAAGAGCGCATCGAATTCGAGTTCGTTCGACCATCTGTTGACTCCGGAAGCTCAAGATAGCATCGGTTGACCGATTACATTACGTTCTTCAATTTTGGTAGTTCAAACCGTGCTTTCCAAGCCTTTATCATGCTCGATTACTTCATTTCTTATATTAGAACATGAAATTGAAGCATACTCGTTGATTTCAAAAGCATTTGAGCTCATAACCTCGATTGAAGTCTCTTTTGCTTTAATCAAGAAAAAAACCACTATAACTGACTTAAAACTCAATGATTTTCATACGTACTTCAACCGATTGATATATTGTATTGAATTAGAGGTTATTCATGAAGAGCGCATCGAATTCGAGGTCGTTCGACCGTCTGTTGACTCCGGAAGCTCAAGATAGCATCGGTTGACCGATTACAATACGTTCTTCAATTTTGGTAGTTCAAACCGTGCTTTCCAAGCCTTTATCAGGCTCGATTACTTCATTTATTATATTAAGACATGAAATTGAAGCTTACTCGTTGATTTCAAAAGCATTTGAGCTCATAACCTCGATTGAAGTCTCTTTTGCTTAATCGAGAAGAAAACCTCTATAACTGACTTAAAACTCAATGATTCTCGTACGTACTTCAACCGATTGATATATTGTATTGAATTAGAGGTTATTCATGAAGAGCGCATCGAATTCGAGGTCGTTCAACCATCTTTTGACTCCGGAAGATCAAGATAGCTCCGGTTGACCGATTACCATACGTTCTTCGATTTTGGTAGTTCAAACCGTGCTTTCCAAGCCTTTATCATGCTCGATTACTTCATTTCTTATATTAGAACATGAAAAGCTTACTCGTTGATTTCAAAAGCATTTGAGCTCATAACCTCGACTAAAGTCTCTTTTGCTTAATCATGAAGAAAACCACTATAACTGACATAAAACTAAATGATTCTCGTACGTACTTCAACCGATTGATATATTGTATTGAATTAGAGATTATTCATGAGAGCGCATCGTATTCGAGGTCGTTCGACTATCTGTTGACTCAGGAAGCTCAAGATAGCTTCGATTGACCGATTACCATACGTTCTTCGATTTTGGTAGTTCGAACCGTGCTTTCCAAGCCTTTATCATGCTCGATTACTTCATTTCTTATATTAGAACATGAAATTGAAGCTTACTCATTGAATTCAAAAGCATTTGAGCTCATAACCTCGATTGAAGTCTCTTTTGCTTAATCGAGAAGAAAACCACTATAACTGACTTAAAATTCAATGATTCTTTTACGTACTTCAACCGATTGATATATTGTATTGAATTAGATTTGGTAGTTCAAACCGTGCTTTCCAAGCCTTTATCATGCTCGATTACTTCATTTCTTATATTAGAACATGAAATTGAAGCATACTCGTTGATTTCAAAAGCATTTGAGCTCATAACCTCGATTGAAGTCTCTTTTGCTTTAATCAAGAAAAAAACCACTATAACTGACTTAAAACTCAATGATTCTCATACGTACTTCAACCGATTGATATATTGTATTGAATTAGAGGTTATTCATGAAGAGCGCATCGAATTCGAGGTCGTTCGACCGTCTGTTGACTCCGGAAGCTCAAGATAGCATCGGTTGACCGATTACCATACGTTCTTCAATTTTGGTAGTTCAAACCGTGCTTTCCAAGCCTTTATCAGGCTCGATTACTTCATTTATTATATTAAGACATGAAATTGAAGCTTACTCGTTGATTTCAAAAGCATTTGAGCTCATAACCTCGATTGAAGTCTCTTTTGCTTAATCGAGAAGAAAACCTCTATAACTGACTTAAAACTCAATGATTCTCGTACGTACTTCAACCGATTGATATATTGTATTGAATTAGAGGTTATTCATGAAGAGCGCATCGAATTCGAGGTCGTTCAACCATCTTTTGACTCCGGAAGATCAAGAT
Organism: Thymus mandschuricus; assembly: GCA_029379335.1. Classification (NCBI taxonomy): domain Eukaryota; kingdom Viridiplantae; phylum Streptophyta; class Magnoliopsida; order Lamiales; family Lamiaceae; genus Thymus; species Thymus mandschuricus. The sequence goes on from CM057083.1 coordinate 20,890,812, forward strand.
AGCTCCGGTTGACCGATTACCATACGTTCTTCGATTTTGGTAGTTCAAACCGTGCTTTCCAAGCCTTTATCATGCTCGATTACTTCATTTCTTATATTAGAACATGAAATTGAAGCTTACTCATTGATTTCAAAAGCATTTGAGCTCATAACCTCGACTAAAGTCTCTTTTGCTTAATCATGAAGAAAACCACTATAACTGACATAAAACTCAATGATTCTCGTACGTACTTCAACCGATTGATATATTGTATTGAATTAGAGATTATTCATGAAGAGCGCATCGAATTCGAGGTCGTTCGACTATCTGTTGACTCCGGAAGCTCAAGATAGCTTCGATTGACCGATTACCATACGTTCTTCGATTTTGGTAGTTCGAACCGTGCTTTCCAAGCCTTTATCATGCTCGATTACTTCATTTCTTATATTAGAACATGAAATTGAAGCTTACTCATTGAATTCAAAAGCATTTGAGCTCATAACCTCGATTGAAGTCTCTTTTGCTTAATCGAGAAGAAAACCACTATAACTGACTTAAAATTCAATGATTCTCTTACGTACTTCAACCGATTGATATATTGTATTGAATTAGAGGTTATTCATGAAGAGCGCATTGAAATCGAGGTCGTTCGACTATCTGTTGACTCCGGAAGCTCAAGATAGCTTCGGTTGACCGATTACCATACGTTCTTCGATTTTGGTAGTTCAAACTGTGCTTTCCAAGCCTTTATCATGCTCGATTACTTCATTTCTTATATTAGAACATGAAATTCAAGCTTACTCGTTGATTTCAAAAGCATTTGAGCACATAACCTCGACTGAAGTCTCTTTTGCTTAATCATGAAGAAAACCACTATAACTGACTTAAAACTCAATGATTCTCGTACGTACTTCAACCGATTGATATATTGTATTGAATTAGAGGTTATTCATGAAGAGCGCATCGAATTCGAGGTCTTTCGACTGTCTGTTGACTCCGGAAGCTCAAGATAGCTTCGATTGACCGATTACCATACGTTCTTTGATTTTGGTAGTTCAAACCGTGCTTTCCAAGCCTTTATCATGCTCGATTACTTCATTTCTTATATTAGAACATGAAATTCAAGCTTACTCGTTGATTTCAAAAGCATTTGAGCTCATAACCTCGATTGAAGTCTCTTTTGCTTAATCGAGATGAAAACCACTATAACTGACTTAAAACTCAATGATTCTCGTACGCACTTCAACCGATTGATATATTGTATTAAATTAGAGTTTATTCATGAAGAGCGCATCGAATTCGAGGTCGTTCGACCATCTGTTGACTTTTGAAGCTCAAGATAGCTTCGGTTGACCGATTACCATACGTTCTACGATTTTGGTAGTTCAAACCATGCTTTCTACTCATTTATCATGCTCGATTACTTCATTTCTTATAATAGAACATGAAATTGAAGCTTACTCGTTGATTTCAAAAGCATTTGTGCTCATAACCTCGATTGAAGTCTCTTTTGCTTAATCGAGAAGAAAACCACTATAACTGACTTAAAACTCAATGATTCTCGTACGTACTTCAACCGATAGATATATTGTATTGAATTAGAGGTTAATCATAAAGAGCGCATCGAATTCGAGTTCGTTCGACCATCTGTTGACTCCGGAAGCTCAAGATAGCATCGGTTGACCGATTACATTACGTTCTTCAATTTTGGTAGTTCAAACCGTGCTTTCCAAGCCTTTATCATGCTCGATTACTTCATTTCTTATATTAGAACATGAAATTGAAGCATACTCGTTGATTTCAAAAGCATTTGAGCTCATAACCTCGATTGAAGTCTCTTTTGCTTAATCGAGAAGAAAACCACTATAACTGACTTAAAACTCAATGATTCTCGTACGTACTTCAACCGATTTATATATTGTATTGAATTAGAGGTTATTTATGAAGAGCGCATCGAATTCGAGGTCGTTCGACCATCTATTGACTCCGGAAGCTCAAGATAGCTTCGGTTGACCGATTACCATATCTTTTTCGATTTTGGTAGTTCAAACTGTGCTTTCCAAGCCTTTATCATGCTCGATTACTTCATTTCTTATATTAGAACATGAAATTGAAGCTTACTCGTTGATTTCAAAAGCATTTGAGCTCATAACCTCGATTGAAGTCTCTTTTGCTTAATCGAGAAGAAAACCACTATAACTGACTTAAAACTCAATGATTCTCGTACGTACTTCAACCGATTGATATATTGTACTGAATTAGAGGTTATTCATGAAGAGCGCATCGAATTCGAGGTCGTTCGACCATCTGTTGACTCCGGAAGCTCAAGATAGCATCGGTTGACCGATGATTAGCTTACATTCTTCGATTTTGGTAGTTCAAACCGTGCTTTCCAAGCCTTTATCATGCTCGATTACTTCATTTCTTATATTAAAACATGAAATTGAAGCTTACTCGTTTATTTCAAAAGCATTTGTGCTCATAACCTCGACTGAAGTCTCTTTTGCTTAATCGAGAAGAAAACCACTATAACTAGATAGCTTCGGTTGACCGATTACCATACGTTCTACGATTTTGGTAGTTCAAACCATGCTTTCTACTCATTTATCATGCTCGATTACTTCATTTCTTATATTAGAACATGAAATTGAAGCTTACTCGTTGATCTCAAAAGCATTTGAGCTCATAACCTCGATTGAAGTCTCTTTTGCTTAATCGAAAAGAAAACCACTATAACTGACTTAAAACTCAATGATACTCGTACGTACTTCAACCGATAGATATATTGTATTGAATTAGAGGTTAATCATAAAGAGCGCATCGAATTCGAGTTCGTTCGACCATCTGTTGACTCCGGAAGCTCAAGATAGCATCGGTTGACCGATTACATTACGTTCTTCAATTTTGGTAGTTCAAACCGTGCTTTCCAAGCCTTTATCATGCTCGATTACTTCATTTCTTATATTAGAACATGAAATTGAAGCATACTCGTTGATTTCAAAAGCATTTGAGCTCATAACCTCGATTGAAGTCTCTTTTGCTTAATCGAGAAGAAAACCACTATAACTGACTTAAAACTCAATGATTCTCGTACGTACTTCAACCGATTGATATATTGTATTGAATTAGAGGTTATTCATGAAGAGCGCATCGAATTCGAGGTCGTTCGACCATCTATTGACTCCGGAAGATCAAGATAGCTCCGGTTGACCGATTACCATACGTTCTTCGATTTTGGTAGTTCAAACCGTGCTTTCCAAGCCTTTATCATGCTCGATTACTTCATTTCTTATATTAGAACATGAAATTGAAGCTTACTCGTTGATTTCAAAAGCATTTGAGCTCATAACCTCGACTAAAGTCTCTTTTGCTTAATCGTGAAGAAAACCACTATAACTGACATAAAACTCAATGATTCTCGTACGTACTTCAACCGATTGATATATTGTATTGAATTAGAGGTTATTCATGAAGAGCGCATCGAATTCGAGGTCGTTCGACTATCTGTTGACTCCGGAAGCTCAAGATAGCTTCGATTGACCGATTACCATACGTTCTTCGATTTTGGTAGTTCGAATCGTGCTTTCCAAGCCTTTATCATGCTCGATTACTTCATTTCTTATATTAGAACATGAAATTGAAGCTTACTCATTGAATTCAAAAGCATTTGAGCTCATAACCTCGATTGAAGTCTCTTTTGCTTAATCGAGAAGAAAACCACTATAACTGACTTAAAATTCAATGATTCTCTTACGTACTTCAACCGATTGATATATTGTATTGAATTAGAGGTTATTCATGAAGAGCGCATTGAAATCGAGGTCGTTAGACTATCTGTTGACTCCGGAAGCTCAAGATAGCTTCGGTTGACCGATTACCATACGTTCTTCGATTTTGGTAGTTCAAACTGTGCTTTCCAAGCCTTTATCATGCTCGATTACTTCATTTCTTATATTAGAACATGAAATTCAAGCTTACTCGTTGATATCAAAAGCATTTGAGCTCATAACCTCGACTGAAGTCTCTTTTGCTTAATCATGAAGAAAACCACTATAACTGACTTAAAACTCAATGATTCTCGTACGTACTTCAACCGATTGATATATTGTATTGAATTAGAGGTTATTCATGAAGAGCGCATCGAATTCGAGGTCGTTCGACTGTCTGTTGACTCCGGAAGCTCAAGATAGCTTCGATTGACCGATTACCATACGTTCTTTGATTTTGGAAGTTCAAACCGTGCTTTCCAAGCCTTTATCATGCTCGATTACTTCATTTCTTATATTAGAACATGAAATTGAAGCTTACTCATTGATTTCAAAAGAATTTGAGCTCATAACCTCGATTGAAGTCTCTTTTGCTTAATCGAGAAGAAAACAACTATAACTGACTTAAAACTCAATGATTCTAGTACGCACTTCAACCGATAGATATATTGTATTGAATTAGAGGTTAATCATAAAGAGCGCATCGAATTCGAGTTCGTTCGACCATCTGTTGACTCCGGAAGCTCAAGATAGCATCGGTTGACCGATTACATTACGTTCTTTAATTTTGGTACTTCAAACCGTGCTTTCCAAGCCTTTATCATGCTCGATTACTTCATTTCTTATATTAGAACATGAAATTGAAGCTTACTCGTTGATCTCAAAAGCATTTGAGCTCATAACCTCGATTGAAGTCTCTTTTGCTTAATCGAAAAGAAAACCACTATAACTGACTTAAAACTCAATGATACTCGTACGTACTTCAACCGATAGATATATTGTATTGAATTAGAGGTTAATCATAAAGAGCGCATCGAATTCGAGTTCGTTCGACCGTCTGTTGACTCCGGAAGCTCAAGATAGCATCGGTTGACCGATTACATTACGTTCTTCAATTTTGGTAGTTCAAACCGTGCTTTCCAAGCCTTTATCAGGCTCGATTACTTCATTTATTATATTAGAACATGAAATTGAAGCATACTCGTTGATTTCAAAAGCATTTGAGCTCATAACCTCGATTGAAGTCTCTTTTGCTTAATCGAGAAGAAAACCACTATAACTGACTTAAAACTCAATGATTCTCGTACGTACTTCAACCGATTGATATATTGTATTGAATTAGAGGTTATTCATGAAGAGCGCATCGAATTCGAGGTCGTTCGACCATCTATTGACTCCGGAAGATCAAGATAGCTCCGGTTGACCGATTACCATACGTTCTTCGATTTTGGTAGTTCAAACCGTGCTTTCCAAGCCTTTATCATGCTCGATTACTTCATTTCTTATATTAGAACATGAAATTGAAGCTTACTCGTTGATTTCAAAAGCATTTGAGCTCATAACCTCGACTAAAGTCTCTTTTGCTTAATCGTGAAGAAAACCACTATAACTGACATAAAACTCAATGATTCTCGTACGTACTTCAACCGATTGATATATTGTATTGAATTAGAGGTTATTCATGAAGAGCGCATCGAATTCGAGGTCGTTCGACTATCTGTTGACTCCGGAAGCTCAAGATAGCTTCGATTGACCGATTACCATACGTTCTTCGATTTTGGTAGTTCGAATCGTGCTTTCCAAGCCTTTATCATGCTCGATTACTTCATTTCTTATATTAGAGACTTCAATCGAGGTTATGAGCACAAATGCTTTTGAAATCAATGAGTATGCTTCAATTTCATGTTCTAATATAAGAAATGAAGTAATCGAGCATGATAAAGGCTTGGAAAGCACGGTTTGAACTACAAAATTGAAGAACGTAATGTAATCGGTCAACCGATGCTATCTTGAGCTTCCGGAGTCAACAGATGGTCGAACGAACTTGAATTCGAAGCGCTCTTTATGATTAACCTCTAATTCAATATAATATATCTATCGGTTGAAGTACGTACGAGAATCATTGAGTTTTAAGTTAGTTATAGTGGTTTTCTTCTCGATTAAGCAAAAGAGACTTCAATCGAGGTTATGAGCTCAAATGCTTTTGAAATCAACGAGTAAGCTACAATTTCATGATCTAATATAATAAATGAAGTAATCGAGCATGATAAAGGCTTGGAAAGCACGGTTTGAACTACCAAAATCGAAGAACGTATGGTAATCGGTCAACCGAAGCTATCTTGAGCTTTCGGAGTCAACAGATAGTCGAACGACCTCGAATTCGATGCGCTCTTCATGAATAACCTCTAATTCAATACAATATATCAATCGGTTGAAGTACGTACGAGAATCATTGAGTTTTAAGTCATTTATAGTGGTTTTCTTCTCGATTAAGCAAACGAGACTTCAGTCGAGGTTATGAGCTCAAATGCTTTTGAAATCAATGAGTAAGCTTCAATTTCATGTACTAATATAAGAAATGAAGTAATCGAGCATGATAAAAGCTTGGAAAGCACGGTTTGAACTACCAAAATCGAAGAACGTAAGCTAATCATCGGTCAACCGATGCTATCTTGAGCTTTCGGAGTCAATAGATGGTCGAACGACCTCGAATTCAATGTGCTCTTCAGAATAACCTCTAATTCAATACAATATATCAATCGGTTGAAGTACGTACGAGAATCATTGAGTTTTAAGTCAGTTATAGTGGTTTTCTTCTGGATTAAGCAAAAGTGACTTCAATCGAGGTTATGAGCTCAAATGCTTTTGAAATCAACGAGTAAGCTTCAATTTAATGTTCTAATATAATAAATGAAGTAATCGAGCATGATAAAGGCTTGGATAGTGTTTCACCAAAAAAGTGTTCGCAATAGAACGAAATCCTATCGTAGCGCTAGCAAGTAAAACCCAATGTCGAATCTCGAAGGAAAACTTTGCAGGGCAATTAATTATGTAGTAAATCCTAAACTAGCCTAAAACTAAGAAAGCAAGTAAAGAAGATTTTGGGGTTTTTGTTTTAAATCCTAGGCAAATAAAATAAATCAAAGCAATAAATAAAAGCAAGTAAATAACTAACCTAGAACTCAAGAAATAAATCTAAGTATTAAACTAAATAAAACGATTAATCTACCTAGGCAAGAATCGAAAAGAAAGCAATAAAGAAAGCAACGAAGAAAGCATAAACTACTCTAGACATGATGAATGAAATCTGGAAATTTAAAGGAAAATAAATCTAACTTTAAAAGCTTTAAAAACTAGAGAATCGAAACTAGAAAAACGAATCTAAACTTTAAACTAGAAATCGAAAGAACGAAATTAAACTAAGGAAATTAAAAGAAGCAATTACGAAATCGAATCTAAAACTAAGTAAAGCATAAAGCAAGTAAACGAAAGCAATAAATAACTTACGAGGATTAAACGAAGAACGAAGAACGTGAAGTAAAAGAAAAACTTGAATTAAATTGCACGAACTAAGAATCCGGATCCGAACAAAGTAAAACTAATCTAAAGTGTTTAAGTGCTGAAAACTAAAAATAAAATATGCTAAAAGATTGGTAAAAGGTTGTAGAATTCGTGTACAAGGGGTAGTATTTATAATAGGTATGAAAACCTAGTTATAGAAGGAAAGGAAAGTTGGCCGGAACGTTGGACGGTCGTCCAACGTAGCACTCGCATTGTATTGTGCGCCTTTCTTGTTTCGGTCGTATCTTCCTCATCCGAACTCCAAATTGACCTCCGTTTTCGCCTACATGCTCCCATCGAACCCCTCTTCGATATAAGGCTTCTTTCTTCTCATTTTCTTCTCATTTCCGCCCTTTTTATCCTACAATACCAATGACTCCAAAGCAACCAAATCATAGCCATAAACAACGAAAACACAGAAAAACTAAGGGAAAACGGACACAAAAACATGACGAAAATCATAACATCTAGACACCAATCAGATAGCACGGTTTGAACTACCAAAATCGAAGAACGTAAGGTAATCGGTCAACCGATGCTATCTTGAGCTTCCGGAGTCAACAGATGGTCGAACGACCTCGAATTCGATGCGCTCTTCATGAATAACCTCTAATTCAATACAATATATCAATCGGTTGAAGTACGTACAAGAATTATTGAGTTTTAAGTCAGTTATAGTGGTTTTTTTCTCGATTAAGCAAAAGAGACTTCAATCGAGGTTATGAGCTCAAATGCTTTTGAAATCAACTAGTATGCTTCAATTTCATGTTCTAATATAAGAAATGAAGTAATCGAGCATGATAAACTCTTGGAAAGCACGGTTTGAACTACCAAAATTGAAGAACATAATGTAATCGGTCAACAGATGCTATCTTGAGCTTCCGGAGTCAACAGATGGTCGAACGAACTCGAATTCGATGCGCTCTTCATGATTAACCTCTAATTTAATACAATATATCTATCGGTTGAAGTACGTACGAGAATCATTGAGTTTTAAGTCAGTTATAGTGGTTTTCTTCTCGATTAAGCAAAAGAGACTTCAATCGAGGTTATGAGCTCAAATGCTTTTGAAATCAACTAGTATGCTTCAATTTCATGTTCTAATATAAGAAATGAAGTAATCGAGCATGATAAACTCTTGGAAAGCACGGTTTGAACTACCAAAATTGAAGAACATAATGTAATCGGTCAACAGATGCTATCTTGAGCTTCCGGAGTCAACAGATGGTCGAACGAACTCGAATTCGATGCGCTCTTCATGATTAACCTCTAATTTAATACAATATATCTATCGGTTGAAGTACGTACGAGAATCATTGAGTTTTAAGTCAGTTATAGTGGTTTTCTTCTCGATTAAGCAAAAGAGACTTCAATCGAGGTTATGAGCTCAAATGCTTTTGAAATCAACGAGTAAGCTACAATTTCATGATCTAATATAATAAATGAAGTAATCGAGCATGATAAAGGCTTGGAAAGCACGGTTTGAACTACCAAAATTGAAGAACGTATGGTAATCGGTAAACCGAAGCTATCTTGAGCTTTCGGAGTCAACAGATAGTCGAACGACCTCGAATTCGATGCGCTCTTCATGAATAACCTCTAATTCAATACAATATATCAATCGGTTGAAGTACGTACGAGAATCATTGAGTTTTAAGTCAGTTATAGTGGTTTTCTTCTCGATTAAGCAAAAGAGATTTCAGTCGAGGTTATGAGCTCAAATGCTTTTGAAATCAATGAGTAAGCTTCAATTTCATGTACTAATATAAGAAATGAAGTAATCGAGCATGATAAAGGCTTGGAAAGCACGGTTTGAACTACCAAAATCGAAGAATGTAAGCTAATCATCGGTCAACCGATGCTATCTTAAGCTTTCGGAGTCAATAGATGGTCGAACGACCTCGAATTCGATGTGCTCTTCATGAATAACCTCTAATTCAATACAATATATCAATCGGTTGAAGTACGTACGAGAATCATTGAGTTTTAAGTCAGTTATAGTGGTTTTCTTCTGGATTAAGCAAAAGAGACTTCAATCGAGGTTATGAGCTCAAATGCTTTTGAAATCAACGAGTAAGCTTCAATTTCATGTTCCAATATAATAAATGAAGTAATCGAGCATGATAAAGGCTTGGATAGTGTTTCACCAAAAAAGTGTTCGCAATAGAACGAAATCCTATCGTAGCACTAGCAAGTAAAACCCAATGTCGAATCTCGAAGGAAAACTTTGCAGGGCAATTAATTATGTAGTAAATCCTAAACTAGCCTAAAACTAAGAAAGCAAGTAAAGAAGATTTTGGGGTTTTTGTTTTAAATCCTAGGCAAATAAAATAAATCAAAGCAATAAATAAAAGCAAGTAAATAACTAACCTAGAACTCAAGAAATAAATCTAAGTATTAAACTAAATAAAACGATTAATCTACCTAGGCAAGAATCGAAAAGAAAGCAATAAAGAAAGCAACGAAGAAAGCATAAACTACTCTAGACATGATGAATGAAATCTGGAAATTTAAAGTAAAATAAATCTAACTTTAAAAGCTTTAAAAACTAGAGAATCGAAACTAGAAAAACGAATCTAAACTTTAAACTAGAAATCGAAAGAACGAAATTAAACTAAGGAAATTAAAAGAAGCAATTACAAAATCGAATCTAAAACTAAGTAAAGCATAAAGCAAGTAAACGAAAGCAATAAATAACTTACGAGGATTAAACGAAGAACGAAGAACGCGAAGTAAAAGAAAAACTTGAATTAAATTGCACGAACTAAGAATCCGGATCCGAACAAAGTAAAACTAATCTAAAGTGTTTAAGTGCTGAAAACAAAAGCTAAAATATGCTAAAAGATTGGTAAAAGGTAGTAGAATTCGTGTACAAGGGGTAGTATTTATAATAGGTATGAAAACCTAGTTATAGAAGGAAAGGAAAGCTGGCCGGAACGTTGGACGGTCGTCCAACGTACGTTGGACGCTCGTCCAACGTAGCACTCGCATTGTATTGCGCGCCTTTCTTGTTTCGATCGTATCTTCATCGTCCGAACTCCAAATTGACCTCCGTTTTCGCCTACATGCTCCCATCGAACCCCTCTTCGATATAAGGCTTCTTTCTTCTCATTTCTTCTCATTTCCGCCCTTTTTATCCTACAATACCAATGACTCCAAAGCAACCAAATCATAGCCATAAACAACGAAAACACAGAAAAACTAAGGGAAAACGGACACAAAAACATGGCGAAAATCCTAACATCTAGACACCAATCAGATAGCACGGTTTGAACTACCAAAATTGAAGAACGTAAGGTAATCGGTCAACCGATGCTATCTTGAGCTTCCGGAGTCAACAGACGGTCGAACGACCTCGAATTCGATGCGCTCTTCATGAATAACCTCTAATTCAATACAATATATCAATCGGTTGAAGTACGTACGAGAATCATTGAGTTTTAAGTCAGTTATAGTGGTTTTTTTCTCGATTAAGCAAAAGAGACTTCAATCGAGGTTATGAGGTCAAATGCTTTTGAAATCAACGAGTATGCTTCAATTTCATGTTCTAATATAAGAAATGAAGTAATCGAGCATGATAAACTCTTGGAAAGCACGGTTTGAACTACCAAAATTGAAGAACATAATGTAATCGGTCAACCGATGCTATCTTGAGCTTCCGGAGTCAACAGATGGTCGAACGAACTCGAATTCGATGCGCTCTTCATGATTAACCTCTAATTCAATACAATATATCTATCGGTTGAAGTACGTACGAGAATCATTGAGTTTTAAGTCAGTTATAGTGGTTTTCTTCTCGATTAAGCAAAAGAGACTTCAATCGAGGTTATGAGCTCAAATGCTTTTGTAATCAACGAGTAAGCTACAATTTCATGATCTAATATAATAAATGAAGTAATCGAGCATGATAAAGGCTTGGAAAGTACGGTTTGAACTACAAAAATTTACGAACGTAAGGTTATCGGTCAACCGAAGCTATCTTGAGCTTCTAGAGTCAACATATGGTCGAACGACCTCGAATTCGATGCGCTCTTCATGAATAACCTCTAATTCAATACAATATATCAATCGGTTAAAGTACGTAAGAGAATCATTGAATTTTAAGTCTGTTATAGTGGTTTTCTTCTCGATTAAGCAATAGAGACTTCAATCGAGGTTTTTTTTTTTTGATCAAATAAACGAAGCATGCATTATTAAACTAAACTATAGAAGAACATGGAAAAACATTTTATTCACGCTGATCCAACCCACATACAAACCAACAGCCCCAACCAGAAACAAACCACAAACAGCTCAGTGAGCAGGAACAATTCTCTCGACAATGGCAACAACCCAACCCAATAATACCCATGGAACAAACAACCAACCAACCAACGCACGCAGGCGCGGTAATTAACTCGCTTCACAAAGGAAGGAGGAGATGGGACACGCGCACGCAGGCGCGGAAATTAACTCACTTCCCGAAGGAAGGAGGAGATGGGACACACAGGTTCTCCCACACCGGAGACGAACCTGAGAGAAAACATTGGAACATAACACCACATCAAGGTGGCAATGGAACAAACCCCACATTCGATGTAACAGAACAGCCCATGCCTACCACCAACCTTCAGTCGGGGTACTCATAGTCGGAAGAGAGAAGGTATGAATGCTCCCCACCGCAGCAGCCCCCAATGCTCGGAGCGAGAGCCCTCCACGCCAACTTCACCGACGACATCGAACAACCCAAATTTAGATTTCCGGTGAGCACAGCACCACACCCAAGAGGAACGGCGGGAAACGAACAAGTGCAAGGGGAAGATCTGAAACCTCTCGCACCCAGCAAGACGATGGTCGGAGCCACCCGCGCCTCCCCCATAACGCGTCGGCAGCGACCCCTCGACGCAGCTTGAGAGGTTACAAGCACCACGCCCCCTACACCGGCGACGTTTCTCCAGGACCAAGATCGAACGGGCGAGAATCCATAACTGCGAGGCAAATGGTATCATCGACCTCACCGCAGTCGTGAACGCGGCAGCTCTCCTAGTGTGCGTTCCACCCACCGCAGTTCGGAGAGAGGCTCGGTTTCACGATCGGACGCAGCATGAGGTCTCGGCCGGAAACGAAGAGGGTCGCCTGACTCCATGAAGCAGGTGGTCAATCGGCAGCATGGAGTGAGGACTGGCGGCGCCCCCACAGAGGGCGGAGTGTGGGCCGCGTCTGGCACAACGAAAACAACCACCGGCGGAAAGGACCGCCGGGAAGAAGCGGAGGTGGGGCAGCGCAATGACCGGAAAACAGTACAAGGAAAGAGAAGAATCAGTCTCTAGAGAGAGAGAGTTCTAAACTCCTTACATTGCGACTGCCCGAGACTTCAATCGAGGTTATGAGCTCAAATGCTTTTGAAATCAACGAGTAAGCTTCAATTTCATGTTCTAATATGTTGGGAATTGTTAAGAACAAGGTGTTAAGGGGGAACCTATAAGGGACATTTTATTGTTTTGATTTGATCCGAAAACCCCCAAGTGTTCTGTTCCCAAGCGACCCACTTTTTGATATAGATAATAGGTTAGAAATTTTTTTCTAAGCCTACTCTGTTAGGATGGCTTCATTTTGCTTAGGTTGTAGACTTCAAAAAGTTCAAGTGAAGGCCACTCGCTTGAGTGTGTTTTCCAAGCGAAGCGTGTCTACCGAGCTGAAGTGAAGCGTGCCGAAGAATAGCGTAGCGAAGCTAGCGTTACAGTAGATTCAAAGCGAGTCTGCCAAAGCGAAGCAAAGCGAACGCTACAGTGCAAAGTCAAAGCGAGTCAACTCTGGTCAACATTTTCCAAGGCAGTCACTAGGGAACTTTACTTCCCAAGCGACTCACTACAAAAAGACCATGAAGTGATTCAACTCAAAGCGGACGCTACAACTATCAAAGCAAAGCAAGCCACTACCTACCAGAAAGCGACAGCCCAATTCCCGCTCCGATTTTGAACTCCAGTCAACTAAGAGATCTTCGCATTAATTGCGAGATCTCCACGTGTCGAAAGCGGAGAGGAGCAGCGGAGTTTACTGCCAGGCCGACAAGGGCGCCGCAACAGTACTGGCTCGCTCTAGTTACTGTTAAAATTGGAACTTAGCCAAATTCGGCAAAGAGCCAAAACTGCGCGTCTGAAAAGCAGCCAGCCTGTGCAAGTACTGTCGAGAGGAGGAGGTACAAAGCCACCAACCAAGCAACGGATCTCGGCATCCCTCCACCTATAAATAGTGAAGGATGAAGTAGAACACTTCCTAAGCATTCGAGCCTACTGCAAACAAACACTCCCAGCCTTAGAGCAATCTTCGAGTCTTTGTTTCCAAGTGTTCTCTGAGTTTCAGTCTCATCGGAACTCGTCTTCGCAACCTTCACACTTAGAGTCTAAGCCCATTCCATATCCAAGCTTAGAAGAAGAGCTCTAGCCATCTTTGCACTTATTGTAAAGAGCTCTTCATAGTGTGTCGTCGTAAACCAAAAACCCTAAATCTATTCATTAGGTTTTTGAGTTCGTCGTCGTTAGGTTGTTTCGATCCAAGGCCCTACTTTCATCAATTGTAGAAGCCTCGATCATAGAGTCTAGATCCAAGCTTGCACTTACATCGTTTGTGTGATGCTCAATCGAAGCTAGGCTGTAAGGAGAGTCCGCAATCTCCCAGTCGTCGGACTGAAGCGAGTGAAGCTTCTAGTCTAGTCTAGGTTTTTGGTGTGAACCCGGAATCACCCAGCGTCTGTCAGATCCAAGCGAGTGAAGCTCGATCTTGACCAGGCTTTTGAAGAGCCCGTAATCTTCCAGTTCTTGAGTGAAGAGAACTATTGCCGAGTGCAACAAAGTGGACGTAGGAGCTTTATCTCTGAACCACTATAAACCCTATGTTGTATCTCTCTAACCCTAAACTCTTTACTTTGATTATCCATTGCACGTGCATCTAAACAAACATAACTTGGACATTTTTAATTACTTAGGGAAAGATAATAGCTCCCCGAATTCCGCATAAAGAGTAAAGTCTCACTCTTGATCAAGCTCTAAGCTTAGGACAAGAGAATCTTGATTGCTTTAGATCTAGCTCTCGGCTAGGTCTTAGTATTTCTACGAGCACTTTACTTCATACTCTGAGTTAAGGAATTTGAAGTTGAAAAACTTCAAAATACGTATTCACCCCCCCCCCCCCCTCTACGTATTTTTCCTGTAACAAACCGGGACCAACAAGTGGTATCAGAGCAGCGGTTCTTTCGAGCCTCTGCTTTGCATATCCGAAGCGAGTCCCCACTCGCTTCTGTTGTCTCACTGAACCGGATCCTATTTCCTAAGTGCATCAAAACCTCACCCCACGCATACTGCATATACTACTAATAGTTTGCTATGAATGCTTCTAGTCTTTCACAGTTTTCCATTGAAGGCTATGAGATCCAGAGCTTTCGCGTTAAGAGCTTCTTGTGCTCCTTACATGACCGGATGTGGGAGGTCATTGAAGATGGGCCGATTGAAATCAAGAAAGCTGTCTCTGAGAATGTCCCAGCTGCCGAAGGTCGAGCTGCCTATGTTCGACAAACCTACGTGGAGAAGGACAAAGATGAATACACTCCAAATGACTTCAAAGGCGCCAACCTTGACAAGATCGCACGTCACACGATGCAGAGCACTGTGTCGGATGCCTACCTACCAAGGATAAGGAAGTGTGCGACAGCAAAAGAAATGTGGGAAACCCTAGCCCTCATTTCTCAAGGCATAGACAAAATCAAAGAGAACAAGCTCGCCGTACAAATGCGGGAGTTTGAAAGCCTGATAATGAAGCCAGGAGAATCCATCGACGCCTTCGAGCTGAGAGTTACCAACATCACTGCAACTCTCAACTCACTTGGGAAGGAACTCACAGACAAAGAAGTGAATCTGAAAATTGTTCGTGCTCTCACGAGGAAGTGGCAGACTATGAAGGAGCTGTACCTAGCTATCAAGGATCTATCAAAGCTCACACCGGAGATTCTGTTCTCCAAACTCAAAGCTCATGAATTCGATCTGAATCGAATGAACCTCGACGAAGAGGATGAAGCTCCCACGACGTCAAAGGGTGTAGCTTTCAAAGCTGCTGAAGGGCCAAGCGACCAGTCGCTAGCCAAGATGACGAGGGAAGAGTTGGAAGAACATGTTGCTTTCTTATCCAAGAACTTCAACAAAATGAACTCTCGATTGGGCAAATACAAAAGATTCTACAAGCAGTACAAAGGGAGGAACACTGATGGTCGAGAAGAAAAGGGAAGAGAGAAGAGACGACCAAGCCGATCTCAAGGGACATGATGGAAGTGGAATGCTACCACTGCCACAAGATGGGCCACTACAAATCCGATTGCCCGAAGCTGAGTGCAAAGGAGCGAGAGGAACTAAGAGCAAAAAGGGATGCTCCGAGGCGAGCGCTCGTAGCGAGTGAAATGCCGGTCGCTTCAACTGAAGATCCATCAAGCGACTCTGATGCATTTACAGATCCTAACTCAAGTGAGGGTGAGGATCTTGGACTCATGGCGCTCACCGACGAGGAGACAGGAGAGGTATTTATCTATCCCTCACCTAGTTCAGTTACACTCGCACACACTCACCAAGAGGAATCTAATTCCTCGACATGGAGTGAGTTGCTTGACAAGCACATCAAACTGTCAAGCGACCACGAAGTGTTGAAACAAGCTTTGTCTCAAAGCGAGAAGGAGAACCGAAAGCTAGCCACTGAGCTTGACCAAGTCAAACTCAACTTAAGGGCTATGACTAGTAAGTTCGAGGATCTCTTCGCGAGACATCAAAGCTTGGAAGGAAGGTATGAAAACCAGTCCGCTCTAGTTGCCAATTTGAACAAAGCTTCATATGCTAGGCAGGCACTAGAGAGCTCACTTCTACCTTTTGGTAGGAAGGGAGGACTCGGATATGGGTGGACCTTCCAAGCCGACTGTCTTTGTTGGTGCTTCAAACACGACACCATCAGTCACTTTGGAAATGCCCACTGCATCCAAAGCGACCACCAACAAGGATAAAGGCCAAATGGCTGAGAACCCTAAGAAGAAGCCAATGAAGATGTCTATATCTTCAAGGGCAGAAACTATGGAGAAGCAAAGACCAACTGTCCCTAGCACTCACAATGCTAAAGCTTACCAATCCACAGGTAAAGAGAAACCAGTTGTAGCTTCTAAGTCTCAGGCCAAGACACCAGAGACAAAGGATCTTCCTTTTAAGAAAAGGAGTATTAGTCTATGTGTCACGTTATCCGGACTGGAGATGGTCCAACCGGACTAACGTTGAGGGGGAAGAACTTGAAGCACCAAAGAGGTCGCTTCAAACTTCCAAGGTTTCTCAAGCGAGTCGGGTTCAAAACCCTAGTTGGACCGCTTCGAGAAAACCAAGCGAGCCGCTTCGACAGACTGTAAAACCTAAGTCAGTCTCTAAGCCTGTGGCTAATCCGAAGCGAGTCGCTTCAGGATACAAGCTAAAGGGTAAGAGCATAGGTATGCCTCAAGCGAGCCGCTACCCCTCTTGCACACACTGCTGCACATGTGAAGTTGCTTTAAGGCAGAGATCACAGTTTTCAAAGGTCGAGAAACCCAAAGCACAAGCTACCTTTCAAAAGAAAGTGAAGCAAGTGTGGGTACCTAAGGGAACTAACCTGCAAGGACCCAAACTGGTTTGGGTACCAAAATCTGTCTAATTGCAGGTGAGCGCCGTGGATCCCCTGCCAAGTGAGGGTCAACAAATCTGGTACTTGGACAGTGGATGTTCAAGGCACATGACCGGCATGAGAGCTGTACTTCATGACTACATAGAGAAGAAGGGTCCACACGTTACATTTGGTGATAACTCTCGAGGAAGCACCAAAGGATATGGCGCACTGAAAGTTGGAAAGCTCACGATTGAAGAAGTCTCCTACGTGGAAGGACTTAAGCACAACTTGCTATCTATTTCACAATTCTGTGACAAGGGATACAAGGTGGAATTTATTTCCAACAAGTGCATAGTGAAGAGCAAGCTCACGTCCCAGATTGTGCTCACTGGAATTAGACAAAGGAACGTCTATATAGCACAATGGGACAGCTGCAAAGAGGAGACGTGCTTAGTTGCAAGGAGTGCTACAAAAATAGGATGGCTATGGCACAGACGCTTGAACCATCTCAACTTCAAAGCCATCAATCGCTTAGCTCGAAAAGGTTTGGTGCAAGGCATACCAAATGAAGTCTTTATTAAAGACCATCCATGCTCACCATGCCAACGAGGGAAGCAAACGAAGAAGCACTTCGCCAGTCTTGAAGAAGCTTCATCCAAGCGAGTGCTCGAGCTGCTTCACATGGATTTGTTTGGTCCAGTCACTCCAGTTAGCGTCAATGGAAGGAAATACACTCTAGTTGTAGTCGACGACTTTTCTCGCTACACTTGGGTTGTGTTTCTCTTCAGCAAGAAGGAGACACTGACCAAGCTACCACAACTGCTCAAGCGATTGGCTATGGAAAAGAACCAAGCAATTGTGACCATCCGCTCCGACAAAGGCACAGAGTTCCTGAACTCGACTATTGAAGCTTACTGCACGGAGCATGGCATAGCACATCAGACTTCCTCAGCACGCACACCTCAGCAGAATGGAGTTGCTAAAAGAAGGAATCGAATCTTCAAAGAAGCCGTTCGAACAATGATTGCAGACTCGAAGCTTCCGATGAAGTATTGGGCTGAAGCTGCCAATACAGCATGCTACACGCAGAATCGAACGCTTCTCTGCAAACGGCACGACAAAACACCATATGAAATATGGACAGGGAGAATTCCTAACATATCTTATTTCCATATTTTTGGTTGTAGGGTCTTCATTCATGATAATGGGAAATCACAGCTAAAAGCCTTTGAAAGCAAAGCTGATGAAGGAATATTCTTTGGATATTCTACATCAAGCAAAGCTTACAGGGTGTTCAACTGTAAAACCCTAATCGTGGTGGAATCACCCCATGTCGTATTTGATGAATCTTCTTTGAGTCTTCCACAGGAACAGGTTCAATCTAAAGGAAAGTCAAGCGAGGAACCCATCAATTCATCAACTTGGGACATGCTTGAGGATGATGAAGAAGTCAAGGACTCAAGCGAGCCATTTGTCCAAGGAAAAGATGAAGCTGCCCCCAAGATTCCTGAAGCGAGTGCAGACCAAGCACCCAATCCAGTCGCTTCAGATGGTGAAGCGAGCGATCAGGAAGAAGATGAAGTCGAAGCTGGTGGATCCAAGTGTGCATGGCTCAAGGATCACTCACCAAGTCGAATCATTGGAGATCCATCCAAGGGTGTAGTGACAAGAAGTCAAGTGTTTGGAGAAAGTGCAATGTTTAGTTGCTTTCTCTCAAACATTGAGCCATCAAGCGTGGAGGAAGCCCTATCTGATTCAAATTGGGTGATCGCCATGCAAGAAGAGCTGAATCAGTTCACCAGAAACGACGTATGGTACCTCGTTGATCGTCCCAAATTCCAGCATGTTATTGGCACCAAGTGGGTGTTCAAGAACAAGACAGACGAGGACCACAACGTTGTGAGGAACAAGGCGCGACTCGTCGCTAAGGGCTACTGCCAAGAGGAAGGAATCGACTTCGATGAGACCTTCGCTCCTGTGGCACGGCTTGAAGCGATCAGACTATTTCTAGCCTATGCAGCGGCCAAGAAATTCAAAGTCTATCAGATGGATGTGAAGAGCGCGTTCTGTTTCACCAAAAAGTGTTCGCAATAGAACGAAATCTATCCTAGCACTTAGTAAGTAAAAACCAAATGTCGAATCTCAAGGAAAACTTTGCAGGGCAAATAATCGTGTAGCAAAAATCCTAATCTAGCCTAAAACTAAGAAAGCAAGTAAAAAGAATTTTGAATTTTGGTTTTTAAATCCTAGGCAATAAAATAAATTAAAGCAATTAAATCAAAGCAAGTAAATAAATCTAATCTAGAAAGCAAAGAAATAAATCGAACTAATTAATCTAAAGAATTAAACTAGATGAAAGCAAATAAACTAACTAGGCAAGAATCGAAAAGAAAACTATAAAGAAAGCAACGAAAGAAACGAAAACGAATCTAGACATGAAATAAACTTAATCTGAAAATCTAAGCAAATAAATCTAACTACGAAAACTTGAAAGCGAAGGAATTGAAAACTAAGAAAAACGAACCTAATCTAAGAACTTGAAATCAAACGAACTAAATTAAACGAATGAAACTAAACGAAGCAATTACGAAAGTAAATCTAGAACTAAGGAAAGCAATTAAATCAAATTAAAGAAAACAATAAAGAACTTACGAGATTAAATGAAGAACGAAGAACTAAGTAAAAACTTGAATTAATTGAAGAACGAAGTAGCGATCCGGATCGAACAAAGGAAATATAAAGTAGAGTATTTTAATGCGAAACTAGAGCTAAAACTAAAGTAAAAGGTTGTAGAATTCGTGTACAAGGGGTAATATTTATAATAGGTATGAAAACCTAGTTATAGAAGGAAAGGAAAGCTGGCCGCCGGAGTTGGACGGCGTCCAGAACTTGGTTCTGGTCACTTTGCGCATCTTTCTTGTTTTGGCCGTATCTTCCTCGTCCGAACTCCAAATTGACCTCCGTTTTCGCCTACGTGCTCCTATCGAACCCCTATTCGATATAATGCTTCTTTCTTCTTGTTTTCTTCTTGTTTCCGCCCTTTTCATCCTACAATACCAAAGACTCCAAAACAACCAAATCATAGCCACAAACAACGAAAACACACGAAAACTAAGGGAAAACGGACACGAAAAGACAACAAAAAACCTAACATCTAGACACCAATCAAAATCCCCAACACTTAGAACTTTGCTTGTCCTCAAGCAATATAAACATACAACTTAAACTCAATTCAAACAATCCAAATCATAGAACATTTAATCACCGGAATCAACAAACTCAAACGAGGTCACTTTAATCCCAAGTTACGAACAATCATCATCAACAAACTATGTGGCTTATAAATCAATGCAAGCAAGAGGAAAAGCAATGATACACACATCTCACAAATATCTAGATCACCACAACTTAGACGTCTAGCCTACTTCCCCTTTTTATTCAACACATAAACAACTCTTTTTTTTTTCTCTTTTTTTTTTTTTTTTTTTTTTTTTTTTTTTTTACACAAGTGAACGTTTTTGGCACATAATTCACTAGGTTTAATCTTCGATGGGTCACATCGAGCCTCCTAGTGCGGTTTCCTGTACCCATTGTCAAGAGGGGTAGAATGCCTACGAACACTTTATTCTAATATACACGAGTATCATCTAGGACATAGGTCATGAAATGTGATCATTCGAGGGTCCCTCGAAGCCTTTTCATGTGGTTTCCCATGCTCATTACTCTAGTATTTAAAATACATTACAAGTAAGAGGAGCAGAATCCTATCAACTCTTTATTCACATAAAAACACAACTCTTTTTCTCTTTTTTTTTTTTTTCCTAAGGGGAAAGTAAACTGGCAATCCAAAATTGCAACAATCTAGACTTATCACTCAACCAAAAATCATAAATCATTTTCCTCAATACTCATATCAATTCGTGCCCCACAATTCATCGAATCATAAATATATCACAACTCAAGATTAAACCAACCTAATTTATGCTCAAATCAATTCCAACAACTAAAGATTCCATCTTTGAATCATTCACATTGATCCTAAGTTACATGCTTATAGGGCTCAAAATCAAACAAATTCCTAAGTGAGGGAACATGAAGACTCGATCAACTAGACTCGATCAAACCAAACAAACAATAGACTCAATCAAACCAAATAAGACTCGATCAATAAGACATAAAAACAAAAACTACAACAAAAACTACATGCCAAAAGTTCAAAGACCCCCTCCACACTTAAAATCACGCAATGTCCCCATTGTGAGACAATAAAAAGGAAAGGGATAGAGAGAACTTATCACAATATCACGACCAAATACTCAAAATCTCGAGAGACTCCAAGTATCACCTACAAAACAAACACAAAACACAAATACCAAAGCGTAAAACCGAACGAAATAAAGAGAACAAAAATAAAAGACTCAAAACAAAACGAAAAGACACAAACAAGGCTATTTCCAGCTGCAAGGAACTTGGAAGCATGGGTCATTCCAACGGGGGTCGAGAGGAGTCCAAAAACGGGAAGCGTGCAAGGTTGGACGGCTGTCCAACTCAAGTTGGACGGCGTCCAACTCGCCAATCTGTCCGACGTTGATTTTTCTTCTTGTCTCGACCTCTCCTCACGTCAATCCTTGCATACTACTCCCTGCACGAAAAATAAAAAAGAAAACAAACGAAAACACGAAAAATAACAAAATGAAAAATAAACTAAATATATATATATTTTTTTAATTTTTACGTGGGTTGCCTCCCACCAAGCGCTTTTTAACGTCATTAGCTTGACGAAGGATACGATCAACCAAAGCCCGTAGCACCAAGCGACGTGTTGGTGCTCTTTGTGACATACACACGCTTCTTTCTCGAACAATCCCTAAGATCAAGAACTTGGTCATCATCAACTCTCGACTCCCCCACACTTAGTTCGAACTCCTCCTCAAACATCTTCGAGTTAAACTCTGCAAGAAAAGATGATTCACAATTGGTGAGGTTAGAAAGAAAAGAGTTAATGACAACTTCCTCATTCGATGCATGTGTCGAGTTTTCCTCTTCTACTTCTTCAACCTCCTCCAAATTCCGTAGAAATTGCTCGATTATGTCCTCTTCCTCATCCACACAACTAAAGAATTCGTCATCTTCAATGGACTCTTCATCTTCAATGAATTCTTCAAGAGTTGTTACCTTGTTAAAAATCTCACAAACATTTTCCTCAACACAAGGGTTAGCAAGCTTAACATAAGAGCATAAATGAAAAGAAGAAGTAGGAATAGAAGGTGAATTTCCAAATACCGAAAATGTTACCGAACCTCCTTCACCGGCCATGCTCAATGTGCCGGTACCTACATCAATCCGAGCTCGAGTAGTGGCCATCAATGGTCGTCCCAACAAGAGAAGATGACCTCTCTCACTCCTAACTCCTCGCCCCACGTCAAGCACAATGAAATCGGCAAGAACTTGAATTCCTCTCACAAGTAAAGCAACGTCTTCCACAATCCCCAAGGGTCGACTCAAAGAACCGTCGGCTAGCTCGATGCAAAAATTGGTGGGCCTAAGATCCCTCGAACCCATTCTCTCAAAAATCGAGACCGCTGCCCCCAAATCCAACATTCCCGGCACACTATCTCCATTATCCTAAACAACATCTAATTTGAAACTTCCGGGATCACCTTGTTTCGGTAGAGATGAGAGATGACCAGCTGGGGTGGGTGAGGCGTGAAAACGTTGTTGGCTCGCTTTGATGGCAGCCACGGTGCGACTTCTCCATTTATTTTGTGCCATTGCTTCGAGCTCTCGACTTCTTCTTCCTTCTTCGCGGTTAAGAGCACCTTCTCCTATTGATGTCGACGATGTGAGGTGTCAACTTCCTTTAGAGACTTCGACGACCTTGCATACACAACGCTCAACAAACAAATTAAACGCACCGAGTGGAAGGGAAAAAAAATCGAACAAAAAAAATAAAAATAAAAATAAATAAACAAAATACTACACAATTAAATAGCCTAAAGTTTTCCCCGGCAACGGCGCAAAAATTTGTTTCACCAAAAAGTGTTCGCAATAGAACGAAATCTATCCTAGCACTTAGTAAGTAAAAACTCAATGTCGAATCTCAAGGAAAACTTTGCAGGGCAAATTATCGTGTAGCAAAAATCCTAATCTAGCCTAAAACTAAGAAAGCAAGTAAAAAGAATTTTGAATTTTGGTTTTTAAATCCTAGGCAATAAAATAAATTAAAGCAATTAAATCAAAGCAAGTAAATAAATCTAATCTAGAAAGCAAAGAAATAAATCGAACTAATTAATCTAAAGAATTAAACTAAATGAAAGCAAATAAACTAACTAGGCAAGAATCGAAAAGAAAACTATAAAGAAAGCAACGAAAGAAACGAAAACGAATCTAGACATGAAATAACTTAATCTGAAAATCTAAGCAAATAAATCTAACTACGAAAACTTGAAAGCGAAGGAATTGAAAACTAAGAAAAACGAACCTAATCTAGGAACTTGAAATCAAACGAACTAAATTAAACGAATGAAACTAAACGAAGCAATTACGAAAGTAAATCTAGAACTAAGGAAAGAAATTAAATCAAATTAAAGAAAGCAATAAAGAACTTACGAGATTAAACAAAGAACGAAGAACTAAGTAAAAACTTGAATTAATTGAAGAACGAAGTAGCGATCCGGATCGAACAAAGGAAATCTAAAGTAGAGTATTTTAATGCGAAACTAGAGCTAAAACTAAGGTAAAAGGTTGTAGAATTCGTGTACAAGGGGTAGTATTTATAATAGGTATGAAAACCTAGTTATAGAAGGAAAGGAAAGCTGGCCGCCGGAGTTGGACGGCGTCCAACTCAAGTTGGACGGCGTCCAGAACTTGGTTCTGGTCACTTTGCGCATCTTTCTTGTTTTGGCCGTATCTTCCTCGTCCAAACTCCAAATTGACCTCCGTTTTCGCCTACATGCTCCTATCGAACCCCTCTTCGATATAATGCTTCTTTCTTCTTGTTTTCTTCTCGTTTCCGCCCTTTTCATCCTACAATACCAAAGACACCAAAACACCAAATCATAGCCACAAACAACGAAAACACACAAAAACTAAGGGAAAACGGACACGAAAAGACAACGAAAAACCTAACATCTAGACACCAATCACGTTCCTCAACGGTGAACTGAAGGAAGAAGTGTATGTGGAGCAGCCACCGGGTTTCGAGCAAGGAGATAAGGTGTATCGCTTAAAGAAAGCCCTATACGGGTTGAAGCAAGCTCCCAGAGCTTGGTATGATACCCTATCCCAATTCCTATTGGATAATGGTTTCCACAAAGGAAAAATAGATCGAACCCTATTCACCATCAATCATGGAGAGGATATGCTATGGGTTCAGATCTACGTGGACGACATCATATTTGGATCACCAAACCAGTCGCTTAGCGAGAAGTTTGGAGAGCTGATGAAGACCAAATATGAAATGTCGATGATTGGCTTGATGAGCTGCTTTCTAGGTCTTCAAGTGAAGCAGCAGGATGATGGTATCTTCATCAATCAAGCTAATTATACTCGAGATATGCTTGCCAAGTTCGGTGTTCAACATGCCAAAGCTGTGAAGATTCCAATGAACACGAACTGGAAGATGGAGCCAGACTTAGATGGGAAGTCTGTGGATGCTACAGACTACCGAGCTTTGATCGGATCCCTTCTATATCTCATTGCAAGTAGGCCGGATATAGCCTTTGCAGTTGGAGTATGTGCTCGCTTCCAAAGCAATCCCAAGCACAGCCATCTTGAAGCTGCCAAAAGAATTCTTCGATGTTTGAAGGGCACTGTCAATATGGGGCTGTGGTATCCAACGGAGGACAATTTGGAGCTCACTGGATATTCAGATGCTGACTATGGAGGGTGCCAAATTGATAGGAAATCAACTTCGGGCACTTGTCAGTTCTTGGGAAGCAAGCTAATCTCATGGTTTTCGAAGAAGCAGACGAGTGTAGCTACTTCAACGACTGAAGCTGAATATATGGCCGCTGGAAGCTGCTATTCTCAAATTCTATGGCTTCGTCAGCAGTTGAAGGACTACAATGTTGAAGCGAATGAAATTCCTATATTCTGCGACAACAACAGTGCGATCTGCATCTCTCAAAATCCAGTGCTTCACACCAGATGCAAGCACGTGGAAATCCGACATCACTTCATTCGTGATCATGTCGAGAAGAAGGATATCAAGCTCGAGAAAATCCATACCGATCTCCAGCGAGCAGATATTCTCACCAAGCCTCTAGCTGAGTCTCGTTTCAATCAGCTATGCATGGAATTAGGGTTGCTAGACCCTGGTGAAGAGTGCTAGTTCCAGGATGCACGAAGGAGTGGTCGCTAGTTCTTCTTAGCGTCACTCGCTTCGGATCTTCACCAACTCAAGCGAGTCACTTCAAAATTCCACTCGCTTAAAGAAGGAGAAATAAGGTGGAGAAAGGTGGAGTGTTGGAAGACGTTCCCTACCCGCTTACAGGAATTGTTAAGCCATTGGTTAAGGGGGAACTATTGTTTGCTCTCGGAGCAAGCTACTTCCAAAGCGAGCAAGGAAAGCTGCTACCTAGCCTAAGATTCCTAGCGAGTGGGTATAAACACTCGCAAGTGCTGTTTCTAGTAACGGTTGTGGGGTCTTGTATCGGGCCTTCCCACGTAAAAATGGTGAAAGCCTAGGCAGGGCTGGCACCTAGACCTTGTGTCCTCTTCCCATCTTTCACTCCCTACTCACTCTTCATTAAGTTGAGCTGTCGGATGTCTATCCATTCCTCCCCCACTTTGAATTTTTGCATCGCTTCATTTTACCCTATTTTGGGTCAAGCGAGTCGATTGCAAGTTCATTCTGTAGCTTGTAGGAGGAAGCTTGAAGGGTTACCTTTTTCTTCAAAAGGTTGCAGGGCTGGTGACATGCTTCTGCGTAAAATACGAGATTGTCTTGTCAGAGCACTCTCATTGTCATCCTGTCCATTTCTGCTCTGAGATAAGGACTTGTACTCATCCCCCATTAGTCGTGAATAAGTACACTTACGTGAAGCTCCCCTCTGGGTTGTAGCAAGCTTGTGTACTATATTCATTCTCTCCCCCATTCACTTCGATGGAGGACTCTCTAATTCGTAGAGGAAGATGAATGCCAAGAAGATGAAGTATCCAACAAGTGGAGTGGTACTCAACAGGTGGTATCAACAAGCTTCAAAGCAATATCAACAAGTGGATTCATCAAGTGCTATCCAAATCCATAAAAATGAAGTCTTCAATAAGTGGTATCAATCTCCTACGAAGTGAGATTGACTGGTAAGTATTTCAATTTTAAGTACACTAAGTGAGCTGAAGCGTGCTAGAAACCTTCACTCGCTATGTGGAAAATATGAAATGAATCTGACACAAATACAAAGAGGAAAACACTCTTGTTTATCCTCGAAGTATGTAAGTCAGAAACATTTTAAAATTAAGCAAAGAAATTTCATTTATTTTTCAGTCGCTTCAGATGGCCAAGCGAGTGCTACTATTGGGAATCATAACATAAGCCAATAGATTCCCACCCTCTCTACAAGTTCGAGCTTTTAGATGAGACGGAATTCTATCATGGTATCAGAGCCTTTGGCAAATGCCGAGGTCATGTGTTCGAATCCCGCTGGAAGCAACTCCACCCATATTAAAAAATGTGCACTTGTTGGGCCTCCTACCCAGAGGGTAGTGTTGAAAATCGAGCCCACAAGTGAGGGGGAGTATTGGGAATCATAACATAAGCCAATAGATTCCCACCCTCTCTACAAGTTCGAGCTTTTAGATGAGATGGAATTCTATCAGCTACGTCACTCAAAGCGAGCCATCGCAAGCGAGTGCGGAACAGCCACTCAAGCGAGTGCCTCTCAAAGCGAGCAAAAGCCTAACGGCCCAACTCGAAGCGAGCGGGTACGAAGCGAGTATGAGCTGTCTGCACTCGAGTGCAATTTTACTTTTTACTTTGCATTAAATGTAGGTTCATGTACATCGAAAAATAACGGGCGAGAGGTTTACACTTTGAATTCAAAGCGGGAAAAGACGAAGAAGATCCAGCCATCGAATCTTAACAGTCCCCGATTTGTAGCCGTTGGATCTACGCCGTATAAAATAAACAAATCACAGCAGGCCACGTGGAGACGACGTGCAAGTTGACGGTTCACTTTTACTGTGATGACGCCGGACACATCAGATCCATCACCGAGCGTCCGCCGCCTACCTACAGGATCTTTGCCGATTTTACTGTCTTGCCCCTGCCACGTCAGCCGAACCCTACCTCTATTTAAGGACGCTGTGCAGAACTGAGGAAATTTTCACAACTCTCAATCCTTTCCATTCTTGTGCAAGAATTGAAACTCTCTGCAACTCACGAGTCTCACCTCTGCTTTTGTTCTTTAAAATCTCCGTTCAAAACCTCTCAAATTTCATACCATGGGAAAGAAGCAAAACTCTGAAACGATGGAGCAGTTTCTCACCGAGGTCGACAAGCACATCAACGTCGAGCCTCATCTCGACCCAGTCGTCATCGAGGAAGATGGATTCTTCCGTAGGGCCGTGATCTTCCGTAGGGCCGTGATCATGGCCGGCCTATGGAAGTTCGTGACGGCTGTACCGTCAAAGATTTTGGCTAAGGCGGTGGGTGAAATCCTTTTAAATCTGAGGAAGAAGCAGAATACATCCGCATTCATCGATCCACAATCCGGAAAGCCGGTGGAGGTGGACCTGAGCAATCTCATCGGTGTGTTCGACTTGCCGAGGGAAGGTGGAAACTCCCTGTTGGAGTTGGGTTTTTCGACCGGAGTCGAATATGGTCGATTCGCCGTCGACGGAGCAGAACCAAATTTCAAGGAGGCCAGTATCCGTTCAAACTTGAAGCTCCTTTCAACCATATCTGCGAGCTCTTTTCGAAGTGCATCGCGTGCTACGTCGGAACCCTGGATACGTTGTCTGAGACGAAGCTGTTCGCCACCACCATCATCGTCGACAGCCTTACTGGAACCAGATTCAACTGGCATGGTTGGTTTCTCAACCAGATTCACGAAGCTGCCGATGACTTCGCGTTCGTGAAAGGAAGCGCAGATCAGATTCTCTGCAAGGGGAAACTGAAATTCTTCTCCAGACTCTCCGTTGCACTGGAGGAATGGTATCTGGACAAAGTTTGGCCGGAATCTGATGTTGCTGTCTACAACAAGCTCTCTGTGTTCTATGACAAGTGGAGGAAAACCAAAATTTTCGATAGATTTGGGGCTTCTCGAGGTTGAAGTGCCCGTTGCAGTGCCAGTTGCCGAAAGGCGAGCTGAAGCGACCCAAGCCAAGCGAGCCGCTTCACCCGGGAAGCGTGCTGTGCCCAAGCGAGGGAAGAAAAAGTTGAAGCGAGTCGCTTCACTCATCCTGTCAAGCAAGGCGAAGGAGAAGCCTCTTGAGGATGTTGAAGTGACTCAACCCCAGCCTTCACCAACCAAAGTCCAAACTCCCCCACCACAAACACAAACAACCCAAATACCAAAACCTCAAGCCTCTTGATGTGATCACGCTATGCGGAAGCTACGGAAACGAAACACACGCCAACTAACAACTGATTCAACCCAATCCACGAAATTGACAAACTCCCCGACTACGACTCTAGAATACACGAAATAGGTAAAAACAGAAACCTAAGCAGAACAACTCGGATTACGCTCAAATTTGGACACGAAGTACAACCTAGGGTTAGGAACAAAATATCCAAAATTCAGCAAAATCGCACGGGTGGATTTCAGTTTGGCTCGGTGGTCAGTTTCAGGTCGTTTTAGGGTTCCAAAAACGGATCTGAAAATAAATAAACGGGATTCAGGCTTAAGGGATGGGTAAGGGACGGTGGGAATGATTTTTGATGATGTTTAGACGGTTTATGATGGCTGGAAACAAAAGAAACGAAATAAGGTTGTGAAAATTACCAGAAACGAACCTCGAATCTACAAGGATTCGAAACGCGCCTGTGCAGCAATCTTCGTGGCTCGATTAACCCGGATACTACGAGATATCACGAACGAATCAATTGAATTCAAGTTTGAGGTCGCCAAACAACAAACTCTACCAAGAACTATCAGTTTGCGAGACAAGAGAAATAGCGTAAAAGCTGTTTTCATTCAATCAAGTCTGACTAATGTTAATTTCGAAAATCACATAAATACTACCCTAATTCTGAAAAAAAGGCTAGGGCCGAAATTACTAAGTAATTGGGCCTGAATAATCTCGAAAATCCATAATAAATAAAAATACAAAGTTTAAGCCCAAACAAATATAATAACTCTGAAATAACGGGCTGTTGGGAACCCCTTGCAGTTTGATTTTGATGATGTTTATCGAAACCACACTTAGGCATATTTTACTTGTTTAGGGTCAAGGCCGATAGATCGACCTGCTACCTGTTAGTGCAGGTCGATGCCCTTTATTGTTTAGAATCAAGTTCGATCCACCCTGTAAGAGTAAGGTCGATGTATCGACCTGCCTCAATTGGATCAAGCTGGATCATCAGCCTGTCTATCGACCTCCCCTATCAAGCTTCCAGCTGGCATTGCCTTAGAAGATTTCAAGAGCTGGATTATCAATCAAGGTCGATGCTCCGCCTTCATGGAGCGTCACGACCTGATCCTTGCCACGTCGAGCGCCAGCAAGGACGGATATTCCCAACGGCTAGAAGTGAGTCAGCATCCAACGGCTAGTGCCACGTCAGCCCGACTCCAACGGCTAGTTTTTCAAAACTGCCTATAAATACTTCAGCCATTTTCGGATTCAAGCACGGGAAACACAAGCTATCAACGCCATATCTCTGCCCAAATCTCTCTCAAAGCTCATATCCATTCAAGTGTTCGAAATCCGATTAGTTTCCCAAACACTTGACGAAGAGAGGTTTCTGATTCCGAAAAACACCACAACGACGAAGCGTTCACTGCTGCTTGTCGATTGTTCAAACAACTTCTTCTCCGACTTGTTCGAAGTTAGAAAGCTTGTTTTTGTTTTCGCCATTATAGAGTTAGTCAAGCTCTGTAACAGCGTAAGGTTGTTTGTACGTTCTAGTACGAAGGTTGTAAGGGTCACGACCCAAAACTCGTGTCTAGTTACTCTCAAGTTAGATTGTAGCTAGAACTGATACTCAGTCAGTATAAATAAGAGAGAGGTGGATCCAAAAGAAAAGGGATTCTCAGGTCGAGTCGACCTGACGTGGACGTAGGAGGATTTCTCCGAACCACGCTACATCGCGGTGTTTCTCTCTCTCTTTATTTATTGCACTTTCATTTTATTATCTAACTGACGAGCATCAATCTGCATTACACGAATCAACCTGCTATCCATATTCAGCCTTAAGTTTTTTTCAAAGAGTAATCAACCTCCACCAACTTCCGCATTAAACAACAGTTTGATAAATCAAGCTTGATACCATACGAGCTTGATAGATCAAACTGCCTCTGATAAGGTCGACCTTGACAATTGACCTGCAGATCGACCTGAACTTTAAAAAGTCAAAAACGGTTGGTTATTGGTGTATTCCCCCCCCCCCCCCCCCCATACACCAATTACTCTTTCCCGGGACCAACAAGTGGTATCAGAGCAGTGGTTCTTTTGACCGCTGCTTTGCATACTAAAAGTTCTTTATCAAACTTTTGGTCATTTTGAACCGATCCTAAGAAAAATCTTTTTCATTCATTCATATCATATTATTTTGCTATGGAGGCTTCTCTTCTCAGGGTATGTGAAGACTTCTCCGTTCAAGGCTATGAAGATTGGAGCTTTCGAATCAAGATGTGTCTCAAGGCACATCACGTCCTTATGTGGGACATCATCGAGAACGGACCCTCCCCCATTTATGCTGCGAAGATTATCGTGGATGGAACAGCCCCCGGGGAGGCTACATACGAGAAAGTCCTTAAGAATCCTCGCGATTACACAACTGAGGAAAGGAAGGAGGCCGGTCTCGATGACTACGCAAAGGGACTCATCTCCAGCACCGTGAAGGGCGTCTACCTGGCCAAGATCAGAAATCTTGAAACGGCCAAAGAAATGTGGGACACCCTCCGGTCCATCAGCCTTGGCTCAGAGGAAATGAAGGAGAACAAGCTGTCCATGGCGTGCAGCAAGTTCGATGACTTCAAGATGGTTTCGGGAGAAACCATTGAAGCGATGAAAATTCGCTTCACCGAGATTGTTCTTGAAGTGGCTGCCATCAACCCATACAAGTATACGCAGCGCGAGAAGAATCTCAAAGTGATACGTGCCCTCCCTGCAAATTGGCACGTATACGCCGCCATGCATCCAGCCCGATCGGATTTCAACTCCCTCACCACTGAAGATCTTTTCGACATTCTTGTCGGAAATGAGTATGAGATGATCCGCATCCATGGATCAACCCAGCCTTCCACCAGCAAGAAGGCTGAGGAAAAGAACAAGGAGGTAGCCTTCAAGGCCGACTCAGCCTCAGCTGCTACCCCAAGTCCGATTGACGAATCCATCGTCAAGAAGTTCGAGAAGATGACTCTCGACTACGCTCTAGCCGCTAGGAGAAATGAGAAGCTCCTAGGGAAGGTTGTCAAATACAAGAAATTCTACCGTGACAACAAACGAAACTTCTCAAACCGCAACCACGACCGCCCTGACAAAAAGGGAGAAGGTAAACCCTCAACCTTCAATTCTTCTAACACACCCGAGGGTGGTTGTTTCAACTGTGGCAGGCCAGGTCACTACAAGACCGACTGTCCGGATCTTACCAAGACCGAGAGAGACGAGCTCCGCGCAAAGCGCGATAAGAAGCTCAAAGATCAACGAGCTGCAATGATTGCCGAAGAAACAAAGGAAGCTCACCTCTCGGATAGCTCGTCAAGTGATGACGAAGGATACATCGCTTTCGATGAAAGTGATGATGAAGAATGCTTCGTTGGAGAGCATCAACAAAACGAGGGATCTTCAAAGGTAGATCTTCAACCCATTTCACTTTCTTTTTCTGACGATGATTGTGCAGAAGAAGGTGATGAAGACCTATCCGAGGCTGTGTCTTGGGAAGAAATCAAGAAACAGCTAGACGACTATGCCGATCTCGTGGATACACTCAAAGAGGTCGTTGAAGACAATGCTGAGCTATTGGATAAGAATGAAAAATACAAGCTAGCATTAGAAGAAAGATTCTCTCCCTACGATGAAGAAAAGGAAAGGGAGATCGAAGCCCTAAAGTCAAAGGTTGACGAATTGACTTTACGGGTCAAGGAGTTCGATACCAGGGAGCTCGAGAAGAACGAGTCCCTCAAGACCAAAGATGCCGAAATACACAGCCTTACCTCGAAGCTGGCTGACTTGGTAATCCGACACGAACTCCTCGTGAAAAAGGAAGAAAAACTTCAACTCACTTTAAGTCAGTTGAAGAGAAGCGGAAAGAAGTTGGAAGAAGTGCAATCCATGCAACGCATCCGCGCGATCACTCTGGGATTGGGTTCAACGGAGAATCCAAGAAAAGCAAGGATAAAGACTGTGAGGTCAAGTTCGTTAAGGCACAGTCAAAATCAAAGAGTGTTCGGAAAGCTAATCAAGGTCTCCCTGATAAGATGGTCAAGCTGAAGAATCCAGCTCGACAACCCCAGGCTATCCTCATAAAGCAACAAAAGAAGGAACAGCCTGTTTCTCAAAAGAAAGAGAGTCGACCTGTCCAGCAATGTCGACCTGCCCCCTATCATCAAAATCAGGCCGTTCATCAAAGGCGATACCACGACCTGCACTATCAAAGGTCGTATCATCCTGAGTTCTTCCACCCGGATTATCAAGGGTGCTACTGCCACTATTCTCAACAGTCAAATTTTCAAAACTGGCAGTATCAACCTGGGTTTTACGAAGAACAATATTATCAGCCTCGTCGCCCTCACTCGAAGAAATCCAAGGCTCCTAAGCCCAAGACCGCTACTGCCTCGTCCTCAGCCTCGGATAGAAGCAGACCGGTGAAGCAAATATGGGTTCCAAAGGCCGTTCCCGCAACCGAAGTAGCACCCAATCTCAAATGGGTTGCTAAGTTTAACTAATTGCAGGTTGGGAAGGCTCAGAGAAGGAACCAAGCAGCTCATGGAGCTGTATGGATCATTGATAGTGGATGCTCAAAGCACATGACGTGTGACAAAACGCCACTTTCAAATTACCAAGAACGAGACGGGCCACTTGTAACCTTTGGAGGAAATTCTAAGGGATTTACGAGAGGCCAGGGCGATCTAAGAGTTGGTAAAACAACTATTTCTAACGTCTCTTATGTTGAAGGTCTTAATCATAACCTATTTTCTGTGTCGCAATTCTGCTCGAGTGGTAAACGAGTAGAATTCACCGCTAACAAATGTCTCGTGAAAAATGAGGAAGGAGAAATTCTTCTTACCGGAATTTTGCAGGATAGACTCTATATTGTTCAATGGACAGATTGGATAGAAACCTGCCTGGTCACAAAGGCTGATTCCGAGACAAGCTGGCTATGGCACAAGAGGTTGAGTCACTTAAACTTCAAGGCCATCAACAAACTCGCACGCAACAAGCTGGTGAACGACCTGCCAGACCAAGTCTTCGATCGTGATCACATCTGCAGAGCCTGTCAAGCCGGAAAGCAAACAAGATCATCCTTTCCAAGCGTGACGGCACAATCATCAAATCGAATTCTTGAGCTTCTCCATCTCGACCTCTTCGGTCCAGTCACTCCCTTGAGTATAAACGGTAGAAAATATGCTCTCGTTATTATAGATGATTATTCTAGATTTACGTGGGTTATTTTCATGTACAAAAAGAAGGAGACATTGGAGAAGCTACCTGCGTTGCTGAGCAAGCTGTGCAATCAAAAGGAGAAATCCATCATCTCCATTCGATCAGATCGAGGCACCGAATTTATCAATGCAATGATCGAAGAATATTGCACAAAGAGTGGGATTCATCATCAAACCTCAGCCGCACGCACACCTCAACAAAACGGCGTGGTGGAACGTCGTAACAGGTCGCTGAAGGAAGCAGCTCGTACCATGTTGGATGAAACCAATCTTCCAAAGAAGTTTTGGGCAGAGGCCGTCAACACAGCCTGCTACACCCAAAACAGGTTGATCATCACGACCCGACATGGAAAGACTCCATACGAGCTGTGGAACAACAAGCTCCCCAGGTTAAAGTATTTTAAAGCTTTCGGGTGTTTGTGTTACATTCATAACAATGGGAAATCTCAATTGAAGACTTTTGATAGCAAGGCCGATCCAGGAGTATTTTTAGGATACTCAGAGGTTAGCAAAGCTTATAGAGTCTTTAATAAGAAAACCCTAGTTGTGGAGGTAACACCTCATGTTGTGTT
This sequence comes from Thymus mandschuricus, assembly GCA_029379335.1. Lineage (NCBI taxonomy): Eukaryota > Viridiplantae > Streptophyta > Magnoliopsida > Lamiales > Lamiaceae > Thymus > Thymus mandschuricus. The sequence continues at coordinate 20,925,096 of CM057083.1, forward strand.
TGATGAATCTACTTGTCTGTACAGAGAATCAAGTACAGGTACAGAACAGCCCGCTGCTAACAGGCCGTCTAACTCCCCCATTGACGACCTGCTAGTATGGACTCCAAATGATTTGGAGGAAGAGGATCAATCTGATCCTAAGGTCACACAGCAAGGGGGAAGTGATGCAAATGATAATACGAGCTGTAATACATCAGCCGGACTTAACCAAGCTGATCCCCCTCCCTCAGTCCCCAAGACTGATGCTGTTCACGACCTTACATCACAAATCGAGCAGCTCGATAACACAATGGAGCAGCTCAACATCCAGGCCGAACGGCAGCCCGATCAACAGCCCGAGCAACAGCATGTACCCTCTGATCAACCTTCAACTCATCCGGAGTTTGACGAACCCATTAATGAGCCCGAGCCAATCATCTCAAATGAAGAAAGATCACGATGCAGACGATGGATCGATGATCATCCGAAAGAGCTCATTGTTGGGAACCCAAACCAAGGAGTGCGAACAAGGAGGACGATTGGTGAAAGTGCGCTATTAAGTTGCTATCTCTCTCGCATAGAACCCAAAGATGCCATTGAAGCTCTTCAAGATGCTGATTGGATTGAAGCCATGCAAGAAGAACTCAATGAATTCAAAAGAAATGAAGTATGGTCTCTAGTTGATCGTCCTTATCATCAGGGCGTCATTGGAGTCAAATGGGTTTACAAGAACAAGAGAGATGAATCTGGAGAAGTTGTCAGAAATAAAGCCCGATTGGTTGCAAAGGGTTACTGTCAACAAGAATGAATCGACTATGATGAGACGTTTGCTCCCGTTGCAAGATTAGAAGCTATAAGACTGTTTCTAGCTTATGCCGCTCATCAACGATTCAAAGTCTACCAGATGGATGTTAAAAGTGCGTTTCTCAATGGCGACCTAGAAGAGGAAGTCTATGTGGAACAGCCTCCTGGATTCGAGGAGGGAGATTCAAGCAAAGTCTACAAACTGCACAAGGCTGTCTACGGACTTAAACAAGCTCCTCGAGCTTGGTATGAGACGCTGTCATCCTTCCTCATCGAATCAGGATTCAAGCGTGGTTCAGTCGACAAGACACTATTCACTATCAAAGTGAATGAACATATCCTTTTAGTACAAATTTATGTTGATGATATCATTTTTGGATCAAAATCTCCCATTTTGTGTGAAAAATTTGGTAACCTCATGACCGAAAAATATAAAATGTCTATGATGGGGGAAATGAATTTCTTTCTAGGGTTGCAGGTAAAGCAGTCCGATGAAGGAATCTTCATTAGCCAAACAAAGTACGCACACGAGCTGGTCGACAAGTTTGGTGTCAAAGACAGCAAGCCTGTCAAAATACCTATGCTCGCTGGTGGGAAGATCGACCCGGATCCCCAAGGAAAACCTGCCAACATAACACAGTACAGGGGTATAATTGGTTCATTACTTTACCTAACTGCTAGTCGACCTGACATCACTTTTGCAGTTGGAGTGTGTGCTCGATTTCAAGCTAATCCGAAGGAATCTCACTTGGAAGCAGCAAAGAAAATTCTTCGATACATCAAAGGAACCACAAATCTAGGTCTTTGGTATCCTTGTGATGATAATTTGCAGCTTACAGGTTATTCAGATTCTGATCATGCAGGATGCAAGCTCGATAGGAAATCTACCTCGGGCACTTGCCACTTTCTCGGAAACAAGCTGATTTCGTGGTTTTCAAAGAAACAAACTTCAGTAGCCACCTCCACCACAGAGGCCGAGTACATGGCCGCAGGAAGTTGTTGTGCACAAATCTTGTGGATCAAACAACAACTTAAGGATTATGAAGTTGAAGTTAGTGAAGTGCCAATATTCTGCGACAGCTCGAGTGCCATCGCCATTACTCAAAACCCAGTTCTTCATTCTAGATGCAAGCACGTGGATATTCGACATCACTTTATTCGTGATCACGTGGAAAAGAAGAACGTGGTTATTGAGAAGATACACACTGACATTCAACGAGCTGATATTCTAACCAAACCCCTAGCAGAAGAAAGATTCAAAATGCTATGTGGAAAGCTGGGGTTACTAAATGTTGAGACATCAGGCCGATCGTAAGCCTACAGGCCGTTATCTCCTCATCGACCTGCCAAATTTTTCAAAAGCTTGTGGGACCAACAATCGGGATCAACAAGCAGTCCGTCTCTTTACAAGCAGGCCGATATTAAGGGGGAACAGGCCGTCATCTACTCAACAGGCCGATACCATTGGAACAGGGAGACACTAGTTGAACAGGCCGTGCCTATCCACAGGCCGTGTCCGTCAACAGGCCGTGTCCATCATCAGGCCGTCGACTATTCAATAGATCGACCTGTATTCCTCAAATTGAGGGGGAACACTTAGCCAAAGTGATCCATCATTTGAGGGGGAACAAAGGCCGATGTCCATCTCCAGGGCGTTTATTTCGCCAGGCCGACATCTTAAGTCCAGGCAGTTCCACCTTGCCAGGTCGATGTCATATGTCCAGGCCGATATCACAAATACAGGCCGTTCATCTCGACAGGCCGTTCTCCGTCACCAGGCCGATATCATCAGACCGATATCAACCTGAATGCAACTGCATTTATGAAGGAAGAATCAAAAGGGCAGTATCACCCTTTTGTCTTATAACTTCTTCAATACGCATTGATTTCTTCATTTATTAATGTTATTTATTTCTCAATGTGTTTCATTAGTTAAGGTTCTGATAACTTGCAGAAAATGAGGAAAAAGGGATAATGATTACCATTTTTGTAAAACATCCAGTCAAGTGTCAAGTTTTAACACATTGACCGAGAATGCATTTAATTCACTGCCCTCTCTCTGCAAAAAGTGCAAGTTATCGCACGTTCTCATATCTCACGCGCGAATGTGTAACGTTTCACATCTCACGCGCACACATCGTGTGGTTGAGAATTAAAGAGATATTTTCACCTTTTCAAATTCGAACGATCTCAACCGTTCGAAAATTCTATAAATATGGCATGCAGTTTCTCTCTCATTCTTACATACCTTCTTCATCTTCTTCGAAAAACCTAAACTTGTCTCTGCAAAAACTGCCGCCGTCGTGATTATTTCTCACTGCTGGTTTTCTTCCTTCTCACTCAATCGCACAAATATTTCACCGTGGTTTGTACCTTTTTCTCTGCTTTTAATCTCTTTTGTAAGTAATTGTTACTTATCTATCTATCTCGTTGCAGAAAACCAACAACCATGGCTCAAACATCAACTTCCGGTCGCAAAGAGATGCAGTGGTCGGAAATCGAGGCCTACCTGTCCGCTCGTATCAAGTATGAGCCCTACATGGTGCGCGAAAACTACGGTTTTCGCGATCTAGACTCCATGTTCGCCTTGGTGGAGAGATGCTTCCCATTCCATCAAATTATCTCCCACCGGCCAGCGAAGAATCTGCCCAGGATGGTATGCGCTTTCTTCTATAACTGGAACGAGGGCGAGTCCGTGTCTTCCCACACAGTCACCCTCGGAACCCAGAAATCTCTGGTCACCATCAACATTCTTGAAGCGGTGAAGGGCGCCTTCGGTATTGGTGACGGAGGTTCAATGCAGCTCTCGGATATTTCTCAAGACCAACTGCAGCAGGTTGCAGATCGGGTCTTGATTGAGCAGAGGCAGTTCGTTCCAGTGGCCTTCAAAAGGAGCGAGCTGCGCCCCAAATTCCGCCTCCTTATGGACTTTATCCAAAAGTGCTTTCTAGGGCACGTCGGGAATTACGACCAGGTCACCCCGTTCAAATTCCAGATTTTGACGGCCGTAATTCTCGATCTACCAATCAGTTGGGCAAAACTGATGTCTCGCTGCTCTGGGAGGAGGCCAGACAGATCGTTTGCGAGACGGAGGGAGAGGCCATTGTGAAAGTCTATCTTCACAACGAGAAAAGGCCGATGCGCCTCGGGTCGAAGGCCACCTGTATTATCCTTTCTTTCTTCAAGAATAAGAAGTGGTCCAATGACCCGGACTTTCCCCCCCTGTTTATTCCAAAAGATCTCCATCAGATGGAGATGGCGATTGGAGTGTCCGCGCAAATTTATTATAACTCCTCAGACTCTGTCAGGGAGCATCTCGCCAGAACCGGGCAATCCAAAATTGGCTGGAGGATTCTGGATCGACCTGCTCAAAAGAAGAGGAAGGCCGATGTCGATCTGGTTCCCTCTCGCCCTGTCAAGAAGGCTCAGCCCGTGAAGAGGACTCCCCCTCGCAGGTCGCAGTCAGCCTCGGGTGAGCCACCCAGGCCGATGCACAAGGTTCTCCCCGTGCAGATCGAGGATCCTGCATCTCGCACAGAGTCTTCGCCCGATTCATCGCCCTCTTCATCAGCCGAACGGACTCCATCTCCAGTCCGTTCCGCCGCCGAGCCGACCGCCTCGCTGCAACGCCCTGCATCCTCTCAGCAGGTCGTTGCTCCCTCGCCAGTGAGGTCCCCACTCGTCCAACGAGCTGGATCTGTCGAGATCCAGGATCTCACTGCGGAAGAATCTCTGCCTTCCCCAGTTCGAGATGCGCCTGTGGAGGAGGACGTCGTGCTGGAGGTCCAGCCCTTCGTTGAGCAGCCAATGTCTGCTGCTCACTCCCAGGTCGCTGCCAAGAAGGCGGAGGCCAGGCTGAAGGTCATCGACCTGATGCCGGGGATAGCCCAACTCCCCAAATCCCTCGACCTCGCCACTCGCCTCCAGTTCTACCTAGATTGTAAGTCGAGTTATTATTACGTATTCGAGGCGTTGCTGCAGGTCGTCACTCTCGACGACCTGAAGGTCGAGGAGCTGGCTCTTGAAGCGGAGTTCGGTTTCTACACCGTGGGGGATGCGGCCTCCAATTTCCGTCAGCTGGTGCTTCGCCGCATGAAGGTCGAAGCCAAAATTTTGGGCATCGACCTTCGCCCCCTCTATGCGCACTCTCGCGCCCTGTATAACTCCGCCGCAGAAGCCGGAGACGAGTTTGATAGGATTCAAACTCCGGAGCAATCATCACCCAGAATTGAGGGTGATGATCAGCCTCTTGTTGCTGCTGCTCCGTCTCCGAAAGTTGATGTGGAGGCTGTGTTGGATGAAATTTCTGCCAAGCTTGAGTCCATCATCACCAGCCTCCCAGAGCAAATCAAGCAGGCCGTAGCAGAGGCCCGGGCTGATATAGTGAAAGATGCCAAAGCCCAGGCCGATGAAGCTGCCAGGGAGCGTGTCACGGACTTCGCCGTGAAGCTTTTGAAAGAATATACCGACAAGCTCCTGCCGGGCCAGCTTGATGAGCTCAACATGGCGTCCCGTGACCAGATCGCGGAGGTATTGGAGGACTTGGCCAAGGTCGATGAGCGTGTAAATAATTTGACCTCATCTGTCTCGACCTCGGCATCGACCTCCAATGAGCAGATCAACGCCATCCACGGCACCATCTCCTCCCTTCTCAGTGGGCAAATGGAGTTGAAGGATGCTGTGATCAAGCTCCAGCAAGAGGATGCGACTCTTCTTTCCCTTATCAAGGCCCTGACTGATGATGTCGAAAAGGGGGAAGAAGAAAGAGCCGCCGCCGCGAAGAAGAAGAAGCCCATCAAATCCAAATCTGCTTCAACTTCCGTGGCCCCTCCTCCTTCTCAAAAGAAGCCATCCCAGGCCGTTGCACCCAAGGCCAAGGCCGTCGCCATCCATGCCGATCCCATCTCTCAGCTTGGTGCGGAGCAGGCTGCTGCCGCCAAAGCTCGATTGACGCCTAGGCCGATGGCAGTTTGGGCGATGTACTGGTCAATTCGAGAGTAATCCAAATACTCCGAAACACCAAGACGCAAGGGCTCAAAATATTGAAGAGCAGGGGCCCTTATCGTCACACCAGCCTCTGCAGCCTTTTTCCGTAGATCACCAATGAATTTTTGGTACGGAAACTTGCGCATATAGGCTGCATACGCTTCATCGGCATCGGCAGGCAGGGAGGGGTCCTTGATGAAGTAGTGCAGCAGGATGAAGCAAGAATTGAGCTCCACGGCACCATCTCCTCCCTTCTCAGTGGGCAAATGGAGTTGAAGGATGCTGTGATCAAGCTCCAGCAAGAGGATGCGACTCTTCTTTCCCTTATCAAGGCCCTGACTGATGATGTCGAAAAGGGGGAAGAAGAAAGAGCCGCCGCCGCGAAGAAGAAGAAGCCCATCAAATCCAAATCTGCTTCAACTTCCGTGGCCCCTCCTCCTTCTCAAAAGAAGCCCTCCCAGGCCGTTGCACCCAAGGCCAAGGCCGTCGCCATCCATGCCGATCCCATCTCTCAGCTTGGTGCGGAGCAGGCTGCTGCCGCCAAAGCTCGATTGGCTGCCGAGGCCGATCTGATTTCTGCCATGATTCTGGCTGGTGCTACGCCGGAGCAGGCCGCTAACCAAGAAGAGCAGCAGCGTTTCAAGGCCGAGCGCCGAGCTGCTGAAGCTAGGAGGAAGAGAGAGTTGGACTGGATCAGCCAGTCCGCTCTTGTTTTGAATGCAGGAGGATTGCAGCAGGTCGTTGATTGGCTTGATGAATCTCAGAACAACCTGCTGCGGGAGCTCAATTCTTGCTTCATCCTGCTGCACTACTTCATCAAGGACCCCTCCCTGCCTGCCGATGCCGATGAAGCGTATGCAGCCTATATGCGCAAGTTTCCGTACCAAAAATTCATTGGTGATCTACGGAAAAAGGCTGCAGAGGCTGGTGTGACGATAAGGGCCCCTGCTCTTCAATATTTTGAGCCCTTGCGTCTTGGTGTTTCGGAGTATTTGGATTACTCTCGAATCGACCAGTACATCGCCCAAACTGCCATCGGCCTAGGCGTCAACGTATCGAATTCCGATCCCGACTATCGTCGTATCAGGGATGGAATCTACGCAAGCATGCAGACGAAATCAAGGGAGCAGGTCCAGGAAGAGCGTTTGGCAGCCCGTGCCAAGATCCAGGCTATGTAGATAGATGATTTTGTAATCTTGTTTTTCATTTATGCTCTCAGCTGGTTGTAAATTCTCCATGTATTCTGCTATCGAGCTTAATGAAACAAAATCATCCTTCGTCCTGACGACAATATCTCTTTGTCCAGGCATCTGCCTTTACTGCTTTATTTTAATTATGTTCTTATTTGCCTTTCATTTAATTCCTTATCAATCTTCATGATTGAAAAATGTTTAAGCTCTGATATCATCTTTCAGTGTTTTATCTTAGGAATTATTTGTAAAGTGTTTGGTTTCGACATCATCAAAAAGGGGGAAATTGTTGGGAACCCCTTGCAGTTTGATTTTGATGATGTTTATCGAAACCACACTTAGGCATATTTTACTTGTTTAGGGTCAAGGCCGATAGATCGACCTGCTACCTGTTAGTGCAGGTCGATGCCCTTTATTGTTTAGAATCAAGTTCGATCCACCCTGTAAGAGTAAGGTCGATGTATCGACCTGCCTCAATTGGATCGAGCTGGATCATCAGCCTGTCTATCGACCTCCCCTATCAAGCTTCCAGCTGGCATTGCCTTAGAAGATTTCAAGAGCTGGATTATCAATCAAGCTCGTTGCTCCGCCTTCATGGAGCGTCACGACCTGATCCTTGCCACGTCGAGTGCCAGCAAGGACGAATATTCCCAACGGCTAGAAGTGAGTCAGCATCCAACGGCTAGTGCCACGTCAGCCCGACTCCAACGGCTAGTTTTTCAAAACTGCCTATAAATACTTCAGCCATTTTCGGATTCAAGCACGGGAAACACAAGCTATCAACGCCATATCTCTGCCCAAATCTCTCTCAAAGCTCATATCCATTCAAGTGTTCGAAATCCGATTAGTTTCCCAAACACTTGACGAAGAGAGGTTTCTGATTCCGAAAAACACCACAACGACGAAGCGTTCACTGCTGCTTGTCGATTGTTCAAACAACTTCTTCTCCGACTTGTTCGAAGTTAGAAAGCTTGTTTTTGTTTTCGCCATTATAGAGTTAGTCAAGCTCTGTAACAGCGTAAGGTTGTTTGTACGTTCTAGTACGAAGGTTGTAAGGGTCACGACCCAAAACTCGTGTCTAGTTACTCTCAAGTTAGATTGTAGCTAGAACTGATGCTCAGTCAGTATAAATAAGAGAGAGGTGGATCCAAAAGAAAAGGGATTCTCAGGTCGAGTCGACCTGACGTGGACGTAGGAGGATTTCTCCGAACCACGCTACATCGCGGTGTTTCTCTCTCTCTTTATTTATTGCACTTTCATTTTATTATCTAACTGACGAGCATCAATCTGCATTACATGAATCAACCTGCTATCCATATTCAGCCTTAAGTTTTTTTCAAAGAGTAATCAACCTCCACCAACTTCCGCATTAAACAACAGTTTGATAAATCAAGCTTGATACCATACGAGCTTGATAGATCAAACTGCCTCTGATAAGGTCGACCTTGACAATCGACCTGCAGATCGACCTGAACTTTAAAAAGTCAAAAACGGTTGGTTATTGGTGTATTCCCCCCCCCCCCCCCCCATACACCAATTACTCTTTCCCGGGACCAACACGGGCTTTTCTTCCTTTCATCCTTGATGGGCCTCCGAATCTCCGTCTTCGATGCTTGATAAGTTCACCATCTTGTATTGACAAAATCCGACTCCATCATCCTCCAATTTGTGTTGAAGGTAGCACTGCAAATATCCTTGAAGTTTTTGAGCTCTCGATCTTGTCATTGGTCCATTAAGCTGCAAATCCGGATTCAACTCTCCAATGCTAGCTTCAGTCTCATCATTCCCCCCCTGCTGAAAAGAATTCGTCCTCGAATTCAAGTCCTCCTCACCATCTCGATCATCTACAGGAAATGGAGACAAATCAGAAACATTGAAAGTTGACGAACATTTATACTCACCTGGAAGGTCAATTCGGTATGCATTATCATTGACACGTGCAACCACAGTAAATGGTCCATCTCCACGAGGCATTAGCTTCGACTTCCTCAAGTTAGGAAAACGGCCCGGGCTGAAGTGAATCCAAACCTTATCACCTGGTTTGAACAACACTTGCTTGCGATGGGTGTTCGCCTTTCTTGCGTTCTTGACACCTTGAAGCTCAATCCTCGCCTTGACTTTCTCATGCATCTCCCGAACCTGTTCAGCCCTACGAGAACCTTGCAAACTCGAAAGATGATCAGTAGGCAAAGGTAAAAGGTCCGTGGGAGTTAACGGATTAAATCCATAAACTACCTCAAATGGAGACATATGGGTAGAAGAATGCACAACCCTGTTATAAGCAAACTCAGCAAATGGAAGGCATTCTTCCCATGATTTCAAATTATTCTTAACAAGAGCACGTAGTAGAGTGCCTACTGTCCTATTAACTACCTCAGTTTGTCCATCTGTTTGTGGATGACAAGCAGTAGAAAATAACAGTTTGGTACCCAACTTTCCCCACAAAACACGCCAAAAATGTCCCAAAAATTTGACATCCCTATCAGACACAATGGTTCTAGGAACACCATGCAGACGGACTACTTCACGAAAGAACAAATTGGCAATGTTAACAGCATCATCAGTTTTTCTACAAGCAATGAAATGTGACATCTTGGAAAAACGATCAACTACCACGAAAATAGAGTCTTTCCCAGACTTAGATCTAGGCAAACCATGTATGAAATCCATGGAAATATCAACCCAAGGGGACGACGGTGCCGGCAAAGGCGTATACAACCCAAAAGGACTAGACGTAGACTTGGCTTTCCTACAAGTAATACAACGAGAACAGACTCTTTCCACATCACGTTTCATGCGAGGCCAATAAAAATGCTCATGCAAAAGACTCAATGTTTTGGACACACCAAAATGACCCATCAAACCTCCTGCATGTGATTCTACAACCAACAACTCTCGCATGGAACAATCAGGCACACACAACTTCAATTCTTTGAACAAGAACCCATTAGACACATAGAATGAATCAATAGCCCTAGACTTAGCCATACAAGATGTAAATATAGGACCAAAGAACGAATCTGATTCATAGAATGTCTTAATATGCTCGAATCCTAAGGATTGGGCATGCACAACAGACAGTAAAGTATACCTGCGCGATAAAGCATCAGCAACAACATTCTCTTCACCTTTCTTGTACTTTATCACGTAGGGGAACGACTCGATGAACTCTACCCACCTGGCATGGCGTGAATTCAGATTCTGCTGCCCTTTCAGGTGCTTCAAGGACTCATGATCAGTGTGTATCACGAACTCCTTTGGCCTCAGGTAGTGCTGCCAAGTCTCCAAAGACCTCTTCAACGCGTACAGCTCCTTGTCGTATGTGGAATACCGAAGGGCTGCACCGTTCAACTTCTCACTGAAGAATGCAACTGGTTTTCTTTCCTGCATCAAAACAGCACCAATGCCTATACCAGAGGCATCACACTCAATCTCGAACATTTTGTTAAAATCAGGCAAAACCAACACAGGAGCATTACATAATTTCGACTTCAGCAAGTTAAAAGCATGCTCTTGGGCTTTGCCCCACTCAAACTTCCTATCTTTCCTAGTCAATTCAGTCAAAGGGGCTGCTATAGTGGAAAAATCACGCACAAAACGACGATAAAAGCCCGCTAAACCATGAAAAGACCGAACATCAGCACACGACTTAGGCGTTGGCCACTCCTCTATGGCTTTCACCTTAGTCCTATCAACTTCAACCCCACGACTACTAACAACAAAGCCAAGAAATATAACCTCATCCATGCAAAAGGAACACTTAGACAAATTAGCATATAATTTCGCACCACGCAGCAACACAAACACATGCCTAAGGTGTCTAACATGCTCTTCAACACTCGTGCTATAGACAAGGATATCATCAAAATAGACCACTACATATTTCCCTATGACTTCACGCAGAACATGGTTCATTAGACGCATAAACGTACTAGGGGCATTTGTAAGGCCAAAAGGCATCACAAGCCATTCATACAATCCATGCTTCGTTTTGAACGCAGTTTTCCACTCATCTCCCTCATTCATTCTCACTTGAAAATAACCAGAACGTAAATCAATTTTTGAAAAGACAGACGCTCCAGATAATTCATCTAACATATCATCTAATCGAGGGATAGGGAAACGATACTTCACCGTTATCTTGTTGATAGCTCGGCAATCCATGCACATGCGCCACTCATTGTTCTTCTTTGGGACGAGGATTACGGGCACTGCACACGGTGATAAGCTCTCCCTAATCTACTTCTTCTCCAGTAACTCCCTGACCTGACGGTCAATCTCCTTTGTCTCCTCGGGACTGGTGCGGTAAGCTGGTCTGTTCGGAAGAACTGCTCCCGGCTGAAAATCGATCTGGTGCTCAATTCCCCGAATTGGTGGTAGACCACTTGGTATCTCATCTGGAAAGACATCTGTGAACTCTTCCATCAATGGCTGCAAAACAGAAGGAATAACAACATCAGAAGTATCATCAACCTTAAAATTAACCAGAACGACAGCATTACCTGCTTTGACAATTTTCTGAGCTCCCTTTATACTGATGAACAGGTTTCGGTTCACCGCTTCAGAACTCTTCTCACTTGAAGTGGAAGAAGTGGTAACGTGGGCAGCTTTAGCCTTAGAAAGGCCCTTGGTGCCCTTAGTACTCTGAGATTCCACAGTGGCCTGTCCCGATGGAATGGGTCGCTTGCCCTCTGCACGTTTCTCCTTCTCTTCTTTGAACTTCTCCTGCATCCGTTTCTGATCTTCAATCACATCTTTAGGCGCTAAAGGCCACAATCTGGTGGTGCGTCCCTCTCGAGTCACGACATAAGTGTTGGCGAATCCATCATGTATCGCCTTCCTGTCGAACTGCCAAGGACGACCAAGCAAAATATGTGCCGCCTCCATGGGGATGACGTCACACAAAACAGTGTCAGTAAAACGACCAATTGAAAAGGTGACAGGTACCTGATATCCGACACGAATCTCGCCTCTCTGTCTGTCAACCATTGCAATCGGTACGGTTTCGGATGCTTCTGTGGGACCAACTCCAACTTTCCAACTGCATACTGACTGATGGCGTTTACAACGCTGCCACTATCAATGATGAGCGAACACACCTTATCCTGAATCGAACAGCGTGAGTAAAAGATGTTCTCCCGCTGATCATTCTGCTCTTCGTCTCTAATAATGCTCAACGCTCGGATCGAAACAAGGCTGACGTTAGCTGGCTTTGGCTGCTCATCCTCAACATCAATTGCACCAAAGAGAGTGCTGACTAGGGGCTACTCTAAGGACTGATCGGCAACCCTTGCGTCTTCTCCTTCATCAACTTCCTCTTCACTAGCTGATTCTAACTCATTCTGCTCAGTGATGAATAAAACTCTGCGATTGGGACACTGAGCTTGAAAGTGTCCCCATCCTTTGCACTTGTGACACTGAACGTCACGTGCTCTTCCTGGAGTGCTGCCACTCGAAGGCTGACCTGAGGGTGCAGGACGAGTCGGAGCATTCCGGTTCGGTGCCGGTGGAGTATTCTGCTCAGAACGGCGAACGGGCTGCGTGGACTGACCTTGAGGATGTGTAGGGGCTGACCTCGACGCAGATGCACTCGGTGCAGGCGCATCACCCCCTCGGACCCAAGAATTTCGTGCTGGGGTCGAAAAGGCAGATCGCCTACGTCCTTCTCTAAGCTGTCGTTCCACAATTGAGGCATAGTTTATCATAGCCTCAATACTGGCGAAGTCCCTCAACTCTACTTCACAAGCTATGTCTGGGTTCATCCCCTCAACATACCGATTGATTGTGGCAATCAATGTCTCTTCCTTACCAACCCTGTTCATAGCTGTCTCAAGCTCCTTATGGTACTCCTCAATCGAACGAGTTCCCTGCTTGATTCTGTTCAATTTCTTCTCAAGCTCTCGTTCATAGTGTACCGGGATGAAACGTCCTCTCATAACGTCCTTCATCTCTTGCCAAGTGTCTATAGGTGGGTATCTGTCACGGCGTCTCCTCTCTTGCTGATTCTCCCACCATGAGGCTGCATATCCTCTAAACTCCAACGATGCAAGCTGAACCTTTTTCAACTCCGGAAAGTCATAGCACTCAAAGATCTTGTCGACTTTCCTCTCCCAATCGAGGTACACGTCAGGCTCATGTAACCCCTCAAATTCAGGAATGCTTGTCTTGATATTATTCAACAAGCTATCTGCCCCTCCATGTCGGTTGTGATTGGCACGAAAAGTACGCCTCGGAGGTGGACGTGGCCGATCACGTCTCCATGGATGCTCAATTTCAGCCACTGATCTCTCACTATAATCATCAAATTCATCCTCGTACTCATCAGCACCATTCTCTTGCACTAACTCAGGCTGGCGACGTAGAGGTTGACGACGTACTGGCTCACGGCGTACCGGCTCTGGTTGTTGCTCAGGTTGCCGACCGACTATTTCAAGGCGTTCGAACTGTTGCATCAACTTGCCAAATGTGTCGTCCATCTTCTGCTCAAGTAATCAGTTCCTCCTCTCAAAGTGGGCAGCCATGGCATCAAAGTGAAACTTAGCATCCCAAGGCGTCTTAGGAGGATCACCGCCGGAATCGTCTCCTCCGTTTGACATTGTACCTGCAAAACGAGCAAACGTAAAAGAAAAACAAGTAACCTCACAAACCTCACTATCACTCGTGTATATCACTCAATACTCTCGTGTATGTCGCTCAATACCCTCGTGTATATCACTCAATACTCTCGTGTATATCACTCAATACTCTCGTGTATTGTAACATATATCTCTAAACCTCAAATCCACGGCAGAACTGATGATGACTCCTCTACCTTGAATCAAAGACTCGAACTTGAATTCCCAGAAATCACAGGTACGTATAAGACACAAAGTTACTGGATATTTGTGGGTATGGTTCACGGTTATGGGAAAAAGGCACAAGGAATTTTGGATGGGGGTATAAGTTGTACTTCGTTATGAGCACTAATCCTACTTGAACTGACTTAGGACTGACCCTACACTACCCAATGCACCCAAATATCATAGAAGAGGAGCTGCCTAAACGGTATGTGGAAAAACTCCAAAACTGAAAAAAAACTGGAAAAATCCCTAAAAACTTCAGGGAGCGTTTTGACCCTTTAAACGGCCTTTTTTTGACAAAATAAGAAACCGATTCCGACAAAGTCGGAACCACCGTATAGATCTTTTCGAGAGCTTTCCGAAAAGGTATTATAGAGAAAAATCGGAGTTCGTATGCAAAAGTTATGGCCGTTTTAGTGCTGGCCGACAAAAACTCGAGAAACGAAGATACAACGACTACCCCACCGCAAGAAACACCCAAGAAACAATATAGGAACACACTGTGACACACTAGGGCCTTCGATTTATCTATCTCTCTCTTTTTTTTTTCTTTTTTTTTTTCTTTTTTTTCTCTCTTTTTTTTTTTTTTTTTTTTTTTTTTTTTTTTTTTTTTTTTTTTTAATCGAAACTGTTGCCCCCTAATATGTCACGACACCTAATTGGATTGAACCACGATCAACAAAAGTCGACGTGGCTCTGGTACCAAAATTTATGATGTGATCACGTTATGCGGAAGCTATGGAAACGAAACACACGCCAACTAACAACTGATTCAACCCAATCCACGAAATTGACAAACTCCCCGACTACGACTCTAGAATACACGAAATAGGTAAAAACAGAAACCTAAGCAGAACAACTCGGATTACGCTCAAATTTGGACACGAAGTACAACCTAGGGTTAGGAACAAAATATCCAAAATTCAGCAAAAAGGCAAGAGAGGTGAGATTATTAGAGGGTAAAAGCCATTACTATTGAGCGATACACGAGTGCTGAGTGTGAACCATATTGAGGGATACACGAGTGATTGTGAGGTGGTGAGGATCCTATTTTACTAACCTTTTGCAGGTATGTCGGATGAAGAGCTTGATTCACAAACGAAATCCATGATAGAGGCGATGGTGAAACAATGGGGCGATGAGATGAGGTCTGAGTCGGTGTTAATTTGTTCGAAGAGTGGAGGTCGTTACAAAGAAAAAGTCCGACAATACAACCAACGTGGTCATCTTGGTGAGGACGAAGAAGTGGACATTACCTACTTTCAAGGGAAATATGATCCAGAGTTGTATCTTCAATGGGAGAGAAATATGGAGATAGCTTTTTGTCATCATAACTATTCCGAGTTCAAGAAGGTGAACTTGGCATCCAGGTTGTTATCGGACTATGCTCTAACTTGGTGGGATCGATTGGCTAAGAGTAGAAGAAGGAATGGAGTGGAGCCAATCATGACTTGGAAAGAGATGAAGGCGGTGATGAGGAAACATTTTGCACCTTTCCAATTCTATCGTGGGAATCAAAATAGTTGGAGGCAGTCCCAAGCTACTACTGTTTCATATTCGAAGAGAAGCTTTTGGGAGAAAGAAGAGCAGCCGAAGGAGTACACACGTCCATTTGTGAAGCCAAGGTCAGATGCTAAGAGTACGTTCACTCCGGTTCGAGATGATGTGGAAAAACTGAATGAGGAGGTAGAAGAAATCGAAGCACCTCCTGGACCACTTCTTAGTTTATTTGATGATATTGATCAGAGTGTGCAAAATGAAGAGTGTGATGGAGAGCAGCAAGAGAACATCATTCATGTCGATGATGAAGTGTCGTTTGTTTCTCTTACTCCAACGCAAGTGGATAAGGATGATCAAATGCAACTGTCAAAGGAGGTGGAGATGGTGAAGTCCGAGGAAGAGAAAGTAGAGACAAACGAGAATGGGTTGATGCATGAGTCTCTACTTGATCAGAGTAGTGTTTTGGAGTTGATAGTGAATGAGGAGAAGTCCATGGAGGCAAAGTGGAACAAGGGGAATGTTTCGTCCACTAATGATCTTGATTGTCTATTCTCTTCTACTTATTCATTTGTGCAGGTATTCGATGATGTTTCTTCCAAAGATACATTTCATGGCGTATTATCAATCGAAGGATTGAATGAGTTGGAGAAATGTGAAGAGATCAAGAAACAAAATTTCTTTCCTTTTGATGTAGGAGACGCTCAGGATTTGAGGACAAATCCTCTTCAAGAGGAGGGGAATGATGGAGCCCGTAAGTCATGGTTCGAAGCCCGGAGGCCCGTAAGTCATGGTTCGAAGCCCGGAGGCCCAAAATTAAAGATGATATGGGATGAAGATTGAAGATATTATTTAGTAGTTTATTTAGTTGAGTTTTTATTAATATTTTATTAATTTTCGTTTTAATTTGGTTTTTTAGTTGATAGGGTTATTTTAAGCATTATTTTAGTGATTTTATTCCTTTTTAGACTAGGTTTTGGTTTGGTATATTATAGGATATGTTTTTAACTAGTTTCCTTGTGGAATTAGGACTCTATGAAGCCTATAAATATGGCTCATATATCATGGACGAAAATTAGACAGCTTTTGATCATTAATATTATTGTGAGTTATTCTCTCTTGAGAGTTTTCGAATTCCTCTTGATTATTCCAAGACGAATTCATTATCCGGCGAATTAGCGAGTCAATCAAACCTCGTTGTGTGTCATTCATCGTCCCCGTGTGGCTAGGCGACCGTTTCTTTGGGTTATAGAGACTTCGGTTTATCTATAGTACTTAGGAGGGTTTAGTCCTTTGACGTATTGGGATTTCCATTCGTTAGTTAGTTTCGTTTCTTCCGCGTGCGTCTACCATTCGGTCATCAAGGATCGTATCAGGTCCTCCTCATGTTTGTCTTCGGTTTCTCCTTTGTAGTGGGGATAGCACTCACTTTTAGTGCTACCTCCCACAGACATTGTTCGATTCATATGGTTTTATACACAGGTTGGGGGTCCGCCTAACCCCTCACCCTCACGGGTGTTTTGATTAAAAAAAAAAAAAAAAAAAAAAAAAAAAAAAAAAAAAAAACCTCGATTGAAGTCTCTTTTGCTTAATCGAGAAGAAAACCACTATAACTGACTTAAAACTCAATGATTCCCGTACGTACTTCAACCGATTGATATATTGTATTGAATTAGAGGTTATTCATGAAGAGCGCATCGAATTCGAGGTCGTTCGACCATCTGTTGACTCCGGAAGCTAAAGATAGCTTAAGATGACCGATTACCATATGTTCTTCGATTTTGGTAGTTCAAACCGTACTTTCCAAGCCTTTATCATGCTCGATTACTTCATTTCTTACATTAGAACATGAAATTGAAGCTTACTCGTTGATTTCAAAAGCATTTGAGCTCATAACCTCGATTGAAGTCTCTTTTGATTAATCGAGAAGAAAACCACTATAACTGACTTAAAACTCAATGATTCTCGTACGTACTTCAACCGATTGATATATTTTACTGAATTAGAGATTATTCATGAAGAGCACATCGAATTCGATGTCATTCGACCATCTGTTGACTCCGGAAGCTCAAGATAGCTTCGGTTGACCGATTACCTTACGTTCTTCGATTTTGGTTGTTCAAACCGTGCTTTCCAAGCCTTTATCATGCTCGATTACTTAATTTCTTATATTAGCACATGATATTGAAGCTTACTCGTTGATTTCCAAAGCATTTGTGCTCATAACCTCGATTGAAGTCTCTTTTGCTTAATCGAGAAGAAAACCACTATAACTGACTTAAAACTCAATGATTCTCGTACGTACTTCAACCGATTGATAAATTGTTTTGAATTAGAGGTTATTATGAAGAGCGCATCGAATTCGAGGTCGTTCGACCATCTGTTGACTCCGAAAGCTAAAGATAGCTTAAGTTGACCGATTACCATATGTTCTTCAATTTTGGTAGTTCAAACCGTGCTTTCCAAGCCTTTATCATGCACGATTACTTCATTTCTTATATTAGAACATGAAATTGAAGCTTACTCGTTGATTTCAAAAGCATTTGAGCTCATAACCTCGATTGAAGTCTCTTTCGCTTAATCGAGAAGAAAACCACTATAACTGACTTAAAACTCAATGATTCTCGTACGTACTTCAACCGATTGATATATTGTATTGAATTAGAGGTTATTCATGAAGAGGGCATCGAATTCGAGGTCGTTCGACCATCTGTTGACTCCGGAAGCTCAAGATAGCTTCGGTTGACCGATTACCTTACGTTCTTCGATTTTGGTAGTTCAAACCGTGCTTTCCAAGCCTTTATCATGCTCTATTACTTCTTTTCTTATATTAGAACATGAAATTGAAACTTACTCATTGATTTCAAAAGCATTTGAGCTCATAACCTAGATTGAAGTCGCTTTTGTTTAATCGAGAAGAAAACCACTATAACTGACTTAAAACTCAATGATTCACGTACGTACTTCAACCGATTGATATATTTTATTGAATTAGAGGTTATTCATGAAGAGCACATCGAATTCGATGTCGTTCGACCATCTGTTGACTCCGGAAGCTCAAGATAGCTTCGGTTGACCGATTACCTTACGTTCTTCGATTTTGGTAGTTCAAACCGTGCTTTCCAAGCCTTTATCATGCTCGATTACTTCTTTTCTTATATTAGAACATGAAATTGAAACTTACTCATTGATTTCAAAAGCATTTGAGCTCATAACCTCGATTGAAGTCTCATTCTAATTTTTCGCTTTGCGAAAATTCTCTCTGCCCTCTCTCACACACTCAAACACACTTTTGCACACACATAGTCGGAAAACCTCACAGTTCTTGCGATTTTCTTCGTTTTTGCTTGTGTTTTGGTTTCGATTCTTCGTTGTTTTCGTGTTTGTTTCGTGTCATCTTGTTTTTGGGTCGTTTTTTTTTTCGTTTCTTGTGTGTCTTTCTTTTTTCCAGCCTTGGTTCCGGCCATCCTCCCCCTTTCCGGTGGTAGCCGCCGCTGCTCATGGTGGACCCACCGCCGGTGGACGCTGCCGGCCACCGCCAGCCTGTCGGCGATCCCCCACAGCCCCTCCAGCCCGGCCTTTATGATCCTCCCATTGCCGGCGATCTTCCCATCCCCTCCCATCTCACGGCGGAAGCAAGTCGGCCTCTCTTGGCCGAAGTGGTCACCAACGGCGGGCCTCCCCCTGCCGATTCCTCTATGTCCGATCCTCTTGAGACGGAGGTTGCCGGTGTGCTTCCTCCCAATCCTAAGGCCGTTCCTGTTCCTCCGATGACCTCCGATGCTACGGCTACCGCCGGTTCAGCCCTTCCCGTTCGGCCTTCCATGGCGGCTCCTCTCCGGAAAATAAAGAAGAAGAAGAACGTCGCCAAGTCTCATCCTTACCAGGTGTTGACGCCCGAGGGGATCAGCCCTCAAAATGTTAAAGAGCCGACGCCGTTAGTCGGAGTTACAGCGGTGGTTTCCCCCCTTCAAACCGTTCCGGCCGAGGTCGGTTTCCCCGACGAGAAAGATGATGATGACGTTAGTTCTGAAGAAGATGAGGAGTTCGATATTGAAGCTTTCCATTGTGATGAAGCGAAACGGAATGAGCTGCACCTTCTTATGGAGAAGTACGAAGCCTATGATGAAGAGCAATTGCGGCTTGCTCTTCGCCGGGAGCGGAGGAAAAATAAAAAATTTCAGTCTTTGGCCGGTGAGCTTATCCCTTCGTCGGAATCTACTCCGGCGTCTCCCACCCAATCCTTGTCCAGATTCATTCCCTCACCCATCCAAGATTACTTGCCAAATTATGGAGATGCCAATCCCATGGAATTAGCGCATGACGCGCCTTTCCTTTCTCTCAACCCCGCCACCCCGCATGAACTTAACCCCATGCATGGAAACTATAATCAGAATCTTAATTCCCCTCCTTCAAATCCGCCCACTTCCTTATCCATGCACACCACCCTCCCTCCACGTCCTACTACCACTTCCATGCACACCCCTCCACGTCCTACTACTTCAACCATGCAAACCCCTCCACGTCATAATACCATGCACATGCAAACCCTTCCACGTCCCACTCCTCCTAGTGACGTGGACGTCTCCCACTCCATTGCCCATAATCCCCATGCAACTCCCCATGCGTCCCATTCTGCCGGGCCCGTCACCTTGGAGCTCGGCACCCCTAACCCAACACCTCCTAACCCCAATACCATAACAATCACAAGCCCAACCCACCCCACCCTCTCGGCCCAACCCGATACTCTTATCCTTTCCCAACCCATGCACCAGGCCACGTCCACCACGGGACAACCCCAACATGATCAAGCCTTGAGCTTTTTCTCCAACAACCCACTCGCCATGGGAGACTTGGCCGACTTCCCTCCGCTCCCCAAAGGCTCCTCGGTGCATGCGAATGGTGGTAGTGGGGACATTGTTATGGCCTCTATTGATGATGGAGACACTCTGCTTAACGGCAGTTCGGGGCACTCCAGTTCGGCCCCTGTTATCGAGCAAGCTTCTGGCCCGGCTCTTGCGCCCGCCCCCCGGCCCCATACTTCTCTCGCGGAGCGGGTCAAAAATTCCGTCCCTCCTTCGGCCCCTGTCGCCTTTAACCCCACCAAGTACACTCCCATTGGAGCCAAGGGTGACCGTGAAGGTATGCCTGTTATTTCGTTTACGAAAACTGACACGGACTGTCTCGCAGGTCGCGTCGGGCTCGCTGTGGTTGGGAAATTTTCGCACTCCATCCCCTCGTCCCACAACATCAATAAAGCTCTCAACAATATCCCGATCAGAGGTACTCTTACGTGGAATTTTTTAAATGCAAAACATGTTCTTATCATGCTTTAGGATGTTGTGGATTATGCTAAATTACTCCATGGTGTCAATGGTATGCCTGTGTGGTATGTTGAGTCTGTCCCAATGCGTGTCTTTAAGTGGACCCCTGAATTTGATCCCTCATTTGAAACTCCCATAGTTGCTGTGTGGTGTAACTTGCCTGCTTTACCTATTCACTTGTATGATCAACGTGCTCTCTATATGATTTGTCCTTCCTTGGGAAACCCTATTCAAGTTGACCATGCTACGGCTGCTCGCTCTCGCATCACTTATGCCCGGGTCTGTGTTGAAATTGACATTACCAAGCCCCCCGTGGAAGAGTTTGTGATTGACATGGCTGGTACCGAGGTCCGTCAAAAGGTGGTTTGGGATAAGATACCCAGGTACTGCTCCGATTGCAAGCATGTGGGGCACCTTCCTGAGTCCTGTTATGCGTTCGGGCGGAACGCGCGTCCCGACAAGAGAGCTGCCCCCCTAGAGCGTGCCCAGGGACCAAAGCCTAAGAGTGTGCCCCGCGGCACCCATCGTGCCCATGGTGCCGCCGCCGCCCCCCCTCCCCCCATGGCTCCGAAGGTTAGTTCGGGCACGGGTCATCAAGCCCATGCGCCGAGGGACAGCCCGGTGCCCCCCCACCCTCGGTCCCCCTCCCGTGAGCACGGCCGTCAAGGGGGCTCGGGGCCTCCGCGTGGCGCCTCTGTCGCCCCTGCTCCCCCCAAGTCCCCGCGGGCAGTCTCCTCCTCGGGGCTGCGGCCCCTGCGCATGGGGGAGAGGCACTTGCGCTCCTCCTCCCGGTCTCCATCTCGGGTCCCCGGGGCCCCCATATCTCCCGGGGCTCGTGGGGCTCCCAGCTCTCCCCCCAGGGCTCCCAAGGCTCCTGGTGCCTCCGTGGTCTCCGGGGCCCCCCAGAGGCAGCACTCCTCCCCCCGGTCCTCTCCCGGGCGCACCTCGCATGGCGCCTCTATTGGGGAATGGATTGAAGTTGCTCAATCGAAGCATAAGGTGGCTGCCCGTGATGGTTCTTTCAGTATTCCGATCAAGAATGCTTATGTGATTTTGGATGATGGCACCGAGATACCCGAGGCTGAGTATGAGTCCGAGACTGACAGAGATGTGGAGATGTCTGATGGTAACAGAGATATGGCTATTGACAGTGTCCAGGGCTCGAGTACTCCCAACCGTGGTCGTGTTCTTCCCGACTCGTTTGGTGGAAATCTGAGGAGTGGGGTTACTGCTCCGGCCTCTTCCTGATTTGTTTCCCCATGTCTGCGAATTTTCTGATTTGGAACGCTCAGGGCATCGTTAATCGTAACCCCTTGGGCACCCTCAGTAATTTGTGCAGGGAATATTTTGTCTCTTTCGTGGCGATCTTGGAGCCTCAGAATGATCGTGACCCCTCTTTTGTTTCTCGAAAGATTGGGCTCACCCACAGGCACTCGAATGGTAACAATAAGATCTGGATTTTTGCGCACAGGGATTACCATGTGGATGTCTTGGAGGACACTGACCAGCTGGTCCACGTCCGTGTCTCTGCCGCCGTGTTCCGTGCTCCGTTGTATTTGACTGCTGTCTACGCCAAGTGTTCCAGAGAGGGCCGCTACTCGCTTTGGGAGACTCTGCGTGAGGTCTCGTTACAGATGGAGGAGTGCCCGTGGCTCGTGGGCGGCGATTTCAACATCTTTCTGACCGAGGAGGAGAGGGTTGGTAGTACCACTGATCGTCATCTCGAGATCATGGACTTCGATGACGCTATCTCTGATTGTCAGTTGATCGACCCCGGCTTTGATGGTACTGTCTTCACTTGGGAGAGGTCGGGCCTGCTTGAGAGGTTGGACCGGATCCTGATCGGGGAGCACTGGGAGTCCGCTTTCGCGACTACCCGTGTCACGCACTTGCCTCGCGTGGCCTCTGACCACGCCCCGCTCTTGGTGAAGTGCCAGTTCTCGGCCCAGCTGCCCCGGGCCTCGTTCAGATTTCAGAATATGTGGGTCAGGCACCACTCCTTTGCCTCTGAGATCGCCAGGATCTGGGAGGAGCCGACGGGTTTTGTGGGTATGCTGAATCTGCAGTTCAAGCTGTCCCGTGTCAAGGGGTTCTTAAAGGGGTGGAACAAGTCCGTCTTTGGAAATATCCATGAGAAAATGAGGGAGGCCGAGGAGGCCGTGGACGCTGCCCAGCTCGCCTATGACGCGGACCCCTCCCCGGAGCTCCGGTCCGAGCTCCACCGTTGTATTGCCCTCCTGTTGCACCGTACTCGTATGGAGGAGGACTTCTGGAGACAAAAGGTGGCGATTCGTTGGGCCACCGATGGGGAGCGCAATACCAAGTTCTTCCAGGGGTGGGTCAAGCAGAGGAGGGTGAAGTCCCGCATCCATGTCATTCAGGAAGGGGATAGGGAGATCACCGAGGAGGCCGAGATCAGGGCCTCTGCCGCCGGGTTCTTCCAGAACTTGCTCTCGTCCGACGTTGCCATCCCGGATGCCTCGGAGCTCCAGGGCCTGCAGCCCCTGCCCGACTCCGTGGACCTCCTGGGGCTCTGTGCGCCCCCGGAGCATGATGAGGTCCGCTCTGCTGTCTTTGGCATCTGTGGTGACAGCACCTCGGGCCCCGATGGTTTCACGTCCCTGTTCTTCCAGCGGTGTTGGGATACGGTTGGGCCCGACGTGGTGGCGGCGGTTCTTGACTTCTTTCAGGGTGCCCCCATGCCGCGGAGCTTCACTGCCACCACCATTGTCCTCCTCCCCAAGAAGGACAATCCGACTTCGTGGACTCACTTCCGCCCTATCAGCCTTTGCAACGTGACCAACAAGATCATCTCTAAGATCTTGACGTCTCGGCTGGCGCCTCTCATTCCCCTCGTCGTGGCTCCCAACCAGAGTGGCTTCGTCAAGGGCCGGCTGATCAGTGATAACGTCCTTTTGGCCCAGGAGCTCATCCATGACCTTCACCCGTGCAAGGGAAGGGCGCACCCCAATGTCGCCCTCAAGCTGGATATGGCGAAGGCCTATGACCGTGTCCAGTGGCCCTTCCTGATTGGTGTCCTCAGAAAGATGGGCTTCCCGGAGCAGTGGATCGACATGGTTAGAAGATGTGTGCAGAATTGCTGGTTCTCGGTGCTGGTGAACGGGGCTCCGGCGGGCTTCTTCCCCTCCTCCCGTGGCCTGCGCCAGGGGGACCCGATCTCCCCGTCCCTGTTCGTCCTTGCAGCGGACTACCTCTCGCGGTCCCTTGACAACCTGATTGTTGGCCATGCGGATATGGTGTACCACTCCCAGAGGAGGGCGGCCCCTCCGATCTCCCACCTGGCCTATGCCGATGATATCATCATCTTCACCCAGGCCAGGCGTGAGTCCTTGGAGAAGCTTAAAGAGTGCCTCGATGACTACTGCGCTGTGTCGGGGCAGATGATCAACTTCGAGAAGAGCAACTTCTATCTGAATGATCATCACGTAGAGGATTGGCAGCATATGATTCGCGAGGTCGGGGGCTTTCAGAGAGGCTCTATCCCCTTCACCTACCTCGGGGTCCCCATCTACAAGGGTCACAAGAAGCATACCCTCTTCCTGGAGCTCAGACAGCGGATCAGCAACCGTATCCACAGTTGGTCGCACAGACATCTCACGTTCGTGGGGGCCGCTTGGCTCTGATCAAGAGCACTCTCTCTACCATCCCGCTGCACGTTCTCCAGGCTATTCAAGTCCCGAAGAAGGTGCTCCATGGCCTCGAGCAGCTGATGGCGAGGTATTTTTGGGGGGCCGTGGGCGAGGAGAAGAAGATTCACTGGGTCAGTTGGAAGCAGATCTGTCTCCCGGTGGAGGAGGGCGGTTTAGGTATTCGCAGACTGTCCGATATGGTCACGGCCTTCAGCTATAAGCTTTGGTGGAGGTTCCAGGCCCGTGATTCGCTGTGGGCTAGGTACCTGTGGCAGAAGTACTCGTATCCTTTGTATGGTTTTTCTGCCTCTCATAGTACTGTGTGGCGTCGTCTTTTGCATGTCGGTATTCGTGCGCATGAATTTATTTGTTGGTCCTTGGGTGCAGGGAGAGTCTCGTTTTGGGACGATAGTTGGTTTAGGGACTTCCCCCTTTCTGTCTATCGGCCCAATGGCGGCCCTCGACCTAATGTGTCTTTCTTTTGGCATGACTCTGCTTGGGATCTTAATCGTTTGCATGCATACTGTGCTCCCTACTTGTCTGTTGATCTGTTGGTTGATGTGAGCTGGACTCCGGTGTTGTGGGGCGAGGAGGATGTGATGAGGTGGACACTTACCAGCCATGGCGGGTTCACCGTGACTTCTGCATGGGACAAGATCAGGTACAGGCAACCTAAGCTCTCTCTCTTTGGTGACATTTGGAGTCGGTGTCTTACCCCCACTATATCTGTCTTTCTGTGGCGTCTCCTCCTTGGTCGTGTCCCCATCGAGTCTATCCTCCAGTCCAGGGGTATCTCCCTTGCCTCTATGTGTCAATGTTGCTCGTCCCCCCAAGTCGAGTCCACTATGCATGTCTTTGAATGGAGTGAGTCTGCTAGGGCTGTGTGGTCCCATTTTTCCGACTGGTTCCCTGCACAGACACAAGCACACACGCGCACTGATATTGCACGTAGTTTAGGTAGATGGAGGCACCGCTTCCCTCGGGCTCCTTGCACACACATATCTTTTTTGGTTCCTTGCTTGGTGATTTGGTTTATTTGGACGGAAAGGAATAGCCACAAGCACCGTGGGGTTCCTTTCCGTAGTTCTCACGTTATTTGGCAGGTTACCCATCACCTGCAGTCTCTGGTGGCTGCTCGACTCCTCCTCCCGGCTCACTGGGCGGGGTGCCGCCCCCAGGCTCCCTTCATGCCGCCCGCGGAGCCGGTCCCGCGGCCCCTCCGCTCCCGCATGGTCCGTTGGCTCCCTCCTGAAGCCCCTTGGGTGAAGCTGAACACGGATGGTTCGTTTGACACTGGTACAGGCCTCGCCGCTGTGGGGGGCCTCGTTCGTGACCACAACAGCGAGCTCCTCCGTGCCTTCTGCTCTCCGGTGACCGCAGGCTCTAGCTTCGAGGCGGAGCTCCTGGCGCTCCTCCACGGGCTGGAGCTGGCGACTACGCTCTCCTCCCATATCTGGATCGAGATGGATGCGTCGGCTGTTGTCACTCTCCTCACCTCGGGTCGGCACGGGTCTGCGGCCACTCGTCACATATTGACGCGGATCCGCCTCCGGCTCAGAGGCATTCAGGCTCGGTTCTCTCATATCCCTCGTGAGGGGAACAAGCCTGCAGACTTCATGGCGCGTCGGGGTCTTCAGACCGACACCATGGTGCACTACGACTCCTCCAGCGCCCCCCGCTACTTCCTGGCGCTGGTTCGGATGGATCAGTTGGGCTACCCCAACTTCAGGTTCCGGTACTCATAGCCTATCATGCAGGCATCTCTGTGGTATCTTGTGCTGATAGGTGATGTTGTTAGTCTCCCGAGATGGTCACTTTTGGGCCTTCTCAATGTAATGTTTGTAGTTTCTTGCGTTTTTTTCATTTGTTGTGAGGGGTTGGGTCCTCTACCGGGTCCTCCTCATGTCAGTCTTTGGCTTTTCCTTTGTAGTGGGGATAGCACTCATTTTTAGTGTTACCTCCCACAGACATTGTTCGATTGGTTTGGTTTTATATACAGGTTAGGGGTCCGCCTAACCCCTCACCAAAAAAAAAAAAAAAAAAAAAAAAAACCTCGATTGAAGTCTCTTTTGTTTAATCGAGAAGAAAACCACTATAACTGACTTAAAACTCAATGATTCACGTACGTACTTCAGCCGATTGATATATTTTATTGAATTAGAGGTTATTCATGAAGAGCACATCGAATTCGATGTCGTTCGACCATCTGTTGACTCCGGAAGCTCAAGATATCTTCGATTGATCGATTACCTTACGTTCTTCGATTTTGGTAGTTCAAACCGAGCTTTCCAAGCCTTTATCATGCTCGATTACTTCTTTTCTTATATTAGAACATGAAATTAAAGCTTACTCATTGATTTCAAAAGCATTTGAGCTCATAAACTCGATTGAAGTCTCTTTTGCTAAATCGAGAAGAAAACTACTATAACTGACTTAAAACTCAACGATTCTTGTACGTACTTCAACCGATTGATATATTGTATTGAATTAGAGGTTATTCATGAAGAGCGCATCGAATTCGAGGTCGTTCGACCATCTGTTGACTCCGGAAGCTCAAGATAGCTTCGTTTGACCGATTACCTTACGTTCTTCGATTTTGGTAGTTCAAACCGTGCTTTCCAAGCCTTTATCATGCTCGATTACTTCATTTCTAATATTAGAACATGAAATTGAAGCTTACTCGTTGATTTCAAAAGCATTTGAGCTCATAACCTCGATTGAAGTCTCTTTTGCTTAATCGAGAAGAAAACCACTATAATTGACTTTAAACTCAATGATTCTCGTACGTACTTCAACCGATTGATATATTGTATTGAATTAGAGGTTATTCATGAAGAGCGCATCGAATTCGAGGTCGTTCGACCATCTGTTGAATCCGTAAGCTAAAGATAGCTTAAGTTGACCGATTACCGTATGTTCTTCGATTTTGGTAGTTCAAACCGTGCTTTCCAAGCCTTTATCATGCTCGATTACTTCATTTCTTATATTAGAACATGAAATTGAAGCTTACTCGTTGATTTCAAATGCATTTGAGCTCATAACCTCGATTGAAGTCTCTTTTGCTTAATCGAGAAGAAAACCACTATAACTGACTTAAAACTCAAGGATTCTCGTACGTACTTCAATCGATTGATAAATTGTAATGAATTAGAGGTTATTCATGAAGAGCGCATCGAATTCGAGGTCGTTCGACCATCTGTTGACTCCGGAAGTTAAAGATAGCTTACGTTGACCGATTACCATATGTTCTTCGATTTTGGTAGTTCAAACCGTGCTTTCTGATGGAGTCCAAGGTTCGTCAAATCAAGATATCTTCGATTGATCGATTACCTTACGTTCTTCGATTTTGGTAGTTCAAACCGAGCTTTCCAAGCCTTTATCATGCTCGATTACTTCTTTTCTTATATTAGAACATGAAATTAAAGCTTACTCATTGATTTCAAAAGCATTTGAGCTCATAAACTCGATTGAAGTCTCTTTTGCTAAATCGAGAAGAAAACTACTATAACTGACTTAAAACTCAACGATTCTTGTACGTACTTCAATCGATTGATAAATTGTAATGAATTAGAGGTTATTCATGAAGAGCGCATCGAATTCGAGGTCGTTCGACCATCTGTTGACTCCGGAAGCTCAAGATAGCTTCGTTTGACCGATTACCATATGTTCTTCGATTTTGGTAGTTCAAACCGTGCTTTCTGATGGAGTCCAAGGTTCGTCAAATCAAGATCCTGTTCGTGTTCCCAAAGGGCCGGTGACGAGAGCTCGAGCTAAGAAGTTCAAGGAAGGTTTGCAAGGATTGATCCAAGAAGTTTGGGCTCAAGAATTGATGAAGAAGCCCATTGGAGAAGGCGAACCGGACAGCCCGCGAGTCATCAACTTTATCGAGTGCGTTCGGGCTGAAAAATGAAGACTTTATTTTTATTTTCGTGTGTTTTGAGTCAGGCCACGTTTTTGGGCCTTAAAAGACTTGTTTTTGGGTTTTTATCATGTTGGTTAATGGGTTGGGCCATGCCAATGACTTTGGGTCAGTTATTTCCTAGTTAGATTAGGTTTAGATGGTTTTATTTGCCTCTCTATATAAGGGGGTCTTTGTGGACGAAAATTAGTTAGCTTTTGATCATTAATATTATTGTGAGTTTATTCTCTCTTGAGAGTTTTCGAATTCCTCTTGATTATTCCAAGACGAATTCATTATCCGGCGAATCAGCGAGTCAATCATCCCTCGTTGTGTGTCAATCATCGTCCTCGTGTGGCTTGGCGACCGTTCCTTTGGGTTATAGAGACTTCGGTTTATCTATATTACTTAGGAGGGTTTAGTCCTTTGACGTATTGGGATTTCCATTCGTTAGTTAGTTTCGTTTTCTTCCGTGCGTCTACCATTCGGTCATCAAGGATCGTATCATTTGGCACCAGAGCCAGGCTTACGTCATCCTGGTTCTATCATCCTTTTCGTCTTGAATTTCGTATCTTTTGTTGCTTTCTGTTCGTGTCTTTTTTTCGTGTCGTCTCTTCGTGTCGTGTTCTGTTCTTCGTTCGTTCGAGTCGTTCTGTGTCAAAAAAAAAAAAAAAAAAAAAATCGTATCTGGTCATAGAGTCGTCTTTTGTAGCTTTTCGTTCGTGTCAAATAGTCAGATTCGTTTTTGATACACTCAGATTTGTTCCTTGGTAATTAAGGAGTAGAAGATTTCTTTCCTTATAAGAAAAGGAAACATACTCAGAATATAAATCCCATACTTTATACTCCCTCCGTCTCTTCCTAAGTGACTCATTTGCTTTTTGACTTTTTCGTCACGCATTTCCACCAAGACGTAGTACGGGTATTACGATATAATTTTGAAATATTATTTCTTTTACGGGATACTACAACACTCGTAGTATCCCGTAAAAGAAATAATATTTCAAAATTATATCGTAAAACCCGTACTACGTCTCGGTGGAAATGCGTGCCGAAAAAGTCAAAAAGCAAATGAGTCACTTAGGAAGAGACAGAGGGAGTATTATATAACACGTCTTAGGTGAGTCTTCTACACGTTGTCGTGACATATTAGGGGCAAAAGTTTCGATCAAAAAAAAAAAAAAAAAGTTTAAAAAAAAAAAAAAAAAAAAAAAGGGATATATTCGAAGCCCTAGTGTGTCACTGTGTTTTCTGAGTTGGTTATTACGTGTTTCTTCATTGGGATATCAGTTATATATTCGTTTCGGTGTGTTTTCATCTTTTCTCGTGTTTTTCGTCGGCCAGCACTAAAACGGCCATAACTTTTGCATACGAACTCCGATTTTGCTCCATAATACCTTTTCGGAAAGCTCTCGAAAAGATCTATACGGTGATTCCGACATAATTCCGACTATGTCGGAATTGGTCCATTATTTTTGCAAAAAAAGGTCGTTTAAAGGGTCAAATCGTCCGCCGAAGTTTTCGGTGAAATTTTCGTGTCTTTTTTCGTGTCTCGGTTTAGGGTTTTCTTAGTCCGATCATCCTTCCTTCCTAATTTCAGTACTCTTGATTCGTTAATAGTGATTTCTGTGGTAGATTAAGGGAATTTGAGCTTCTTAAGAGAGAATTGAGTGGAAAAAGGCAAGAGAGGTGAGATTATTAGAGGGTAAAAGCCATTACTATTGAGCGATACACGAGTGCTGAGTGTGAACCGTATTGAGGGATACACGAGTGATTGTGAGGTAGTGAGGATTCTGATTTTACTAACTTTCGTTTGTTTCTTTTGAAAAAAAAAAAAAAAAAAAAAAAAAAAAAAAATTGCAGGTATGGCCGGTGAAGAGGCGTTGGATCCCAAGATGAAGTTCATGTTTGAGGCATTGAAATCCGAGTTGGGAAAGGTTATGGAATCCAAATTGGAAGGAGTTTATGATAGAATCGGTGAAGTAGAGTCCGTTTCCAAACAGCTTCAGCATCATAGAGGTGGAAGAGGAGGACGAGGTGGCAGAGGAGGTTATCATAACCATCGAGATTATGGGCCGTTTGAGGAGGAGTTTGATGCCGAAGGAGAAGAGGAATGGGAGGAGCCAAGGAACAGGCCTGACAATAATTTGGGCAACATCAAGCTGAACATTCCGTCATTCCAAGGGAGGAACGATCCAGATGCGTATATTGAGTGGGAGAGGAAGCTTGACCTCATGTTCGACTGTCACAATTACTCCGAGCTGAAGAAGGTGAAGTTGGCAGCGATAGAGTTCTCCGATTACGCTCTAGTTTGGTGGGATCAATTGGAGAAGAGTAGGAGAAGGAATGGGGAGCGTCCAGTTCAAACTTGGAACGAGATGAAGGGAATCATGAGGAAACGATTTATTCCAGCTCACTACTATAGAGAACTGCACAACAAACTTCAAAGCTTGAGACAGGGATCTAAGAGCGTGGATGAGTACTACAAGGAGATGGAGGTAGCCATGATTCGAGCTAATGTTGTGGAGGACAGTGAGGCGACGATGGCGAGATTCTTGGCTGGTCTGAATTGGGAGATTCGGAATGGAGTGGAGTTGCAGCATTATGTTGAGATCGAGGACATGGTACACATGGCTGTGAAGATAGAGAATCAGCTCAAGAGGAGGGGTAACAATGGTTACAATAAGCAGAATCAGTCCAATTGGAAGCAATCTCAGCCTGCTGCTAGTGGTTCCTTTTCGAGAGGGAATCAATGGAAGAAGGAGGAGTCGCCGAAAGATGAGAGGAAACCGTTCGTGAAGGCGCGATCAGATTTGACGAGCTCTAACAACCAAGGCAAACTAGCAGTGCCTGAGGGTCGTAATCGTGATCGTAAGTGCTTCAAGTGTCAAGGATTCGGACATATCATGAGTGATTGTCCAAATAGGAGAGTGATGATCATGAGAGATGATGGAGAGGTCGTGACTGATGATGAAGTTGACCCGGAGATGCCTGGTTTGGAGGAGTCTGAGGACGAAGAAGAAGAGATTCAGCCACCTGTAGGACGCATTTGTGTGGCCAGAAGAGCACTAAGCGTCCAGAATCATGTCGACGAATTGGTGCAACGCGAAAACATCTTTCACACGAGATGTCAGGTGAAGGATCAGCTGTGCAGCGTGATTATTGACGGAGGGAGCTGCACCAACGTTGCTAGCGTGGCCATGGTACAAAAATTAGGGCTTCCAGTTTCGCCGCACCCCAAACCATACCGGCTGCAATGGTTGAGCGATGCTGGCGTGGTGAAGGTTAATAAGCAAGTGAGAGTGCCGTTTTGCATTGGGAAGTATGAGGATGAGGTTTTGTGTGATGTAGTTCCGATGCAAGCGAGTCACATCTTGTTGGGGAGGCCGTGGCAGTTTGATCGACGAGTGACACATGATGGCTTCACCAACAAATATTCGTTCGAGTATAGGCAGAAGAAGGTGTCGCTTGTTCCTCTTACTCCCAAACAAGTGTATGAGGATCAAGTGTTGCTGCAAAAGGAGGATGAGCAGCTGAAGTTGGAGGAGCAGAAGGTGGAGACTAGGGAGAAGGGAGATAAGGAGAAGGGTGTAGTACACAAATCGTGTTTTGCAAAGGCGAGTGATCTGAAGTTGGCGGTGCAGGAGGAGAGGACTTTGATCGTACTTCTGTACAAGGGGAACTTTTTATCTACTAAAGATCTCGATTCTCTACCCCCTTCTATCTCCTCTGTTTTGCAGGAATTTGATGATGTCTTTCCCGAGGATACACCAGCTGGCTTACCACCAATTAGGGGGATAGAACATCAAATCGACTTTGTGCCTGGAGCAACACTTCCAAATAGGCCAGCCTATCGCACCAATCCTGAGGAGACGAAGGAGTTGGAGAGGCAGAATGGAGAGTTGTTGGCGAAAGGGCATGTGAGGGAGAGTTTGAGTCCTTGTGCAGTTCCGGTGTTACTCGTACCCAAGAAGGACTCAACGATGAGGATGTGTTGCGATTGTCGAGCCATAAACAACATCACGGTAAAGTATCGACATCCTATCCCTCGTTTAGATGATATGCTTGATGAACTGCATGGCTCTTGTGTGTTTTCGAAAATTGATTTGCGTAGTGGATACCATCAGATTAGGATTAAGGAAGGGGATGAATGGAAAACTGCTTTTAAAACTAAACTTGGTTTGTATGAGTGGCTAGTTATGCCTTTCGGTTTGACTAATGCACCTAGTACATTTATGCGTCTTATGAACCATGTTTTACGAGCTTTTATTGGCAAATTTGTAGTTGTCTACTTTGATGATATCCTAGTGTATAGCAAGAGTCATGAAGAGCATGTTGATCATTTGAGGTCTGTTTTAGATGTACTTATGAAGGAGAGGCTGTTTGCTAACTTAAAGAAGTGCATCTTTTGTACGGACAAGCTTGTGTTTCTTGGATTTGTAGTTAGTGCACAGGGTGTACAGGTTGACGATGAGAAAATACGAGCTATTCAAGAGTGGCCGAGTCCAAAGAGCATTGGAGAAGTTAGGAGTTTCCACGGACTTGCTAGCTTTTATAGGAGATTCGTGCCCCATTTCAGTAGTGTTGCAGCACCATTGACGGCAATCATCAAGAAGAATGTGGAGTTTAATTGGGGAGAAGATCAAGAGAAGGCGTTTCAGCTTCTGAAGTACAAACTGACACTCGCCCCGGTACTATCTCTTCTTAACTTTTCTGAGTCTTTTGAGATTGAATGTGATGCTTCTGGTGTTGGAATTGGTGCAGTTTTGATGCAAGAAGGCCGGCCGGTGGCGTACTTCAGCGAGAAGCTAAACGGGGCAACGTTGAGCTATCCAACGTACGATAAGGAGCTGTATGCATTGGTGCGGGCTTTGAAAACGTGGCAGCACTACTTGTGGACAAAGGAATTCGTCATTCACACCGATCATGAGTCCTTGAAGCACTTGAAGGGGCAGCACAAGTTGAACAAGAGGCATGCTAGGTGGATGGAGTTCATAGAGACGTTTCCTTACGTCATCAAGTACAAGCAAGGTAAAGAGAATGTAGTGGCTGATGCACTTTCACGGAGGTATGCCTTGATCTCTACTTTAGATGCTAAGTTGCTTGGTTTCGAGTGTTTGAAGAGTTTGTATGTGAATGATGCTGATTTTGGTGAGATTTATCGAGCATGTGAGAAATCTGGTTTTGAAGAGTACTTTAGGCATGATGATTATTTGTTTAAGAGAAATCGATTGTGTGTTCCTAAGTGTTCTCTTCGTGAATTATTGTTGCTTGAATCTCATGGTGGGGGTTTTGATGGAGCCCAAGGTTCGTCAAATCAAGATCCTGTTCGTGTTCCCAAAGGGCCGGTGACGAGAGCTCGAGCTAAGAAGTTCAAGGAAGGTTTGCAAGGATTGATCCAAGAAGTTTGGGCTCAAGAATTGATGAAGAAGCCCATTGGAGAAGGCGAACCGGACAGCCCGCGAGTCATCAACTTTATCGAGTGCGTTCGGGCTGAAAAATGAAGACTTTATTATTATTTTCGTGTGTTTTGAGTCAGGCCACGTTTTTGGGCCTTAAAAGACTTATTTTTGGGTTTTTATCATGTTGGTTAATGGGTTGGGCCATGCCAATGACTTTGGGTCAGTTATTTCCTAGTTAGGTTAGGTTTAGATGGTTTTATTTGCCTCTCTATATAAGGGGGTCATTGTGGACGAAAATTAGACAGCTTTTGATCATTAATATTATTGTGAGTTATTCTCTCTTGAGAGTTTTCGAATTCCTCTTGATTATTCCAAGACGAATTCATTATCCGGCGAATCAGCGAGTCAATCAAACCTCGTTGTGTGTCATTCATCGTCCCCGTGTGGCTTGGCGACCGTTTCTTTGGGTTATAGAGACTTCGGTTTATCTATAGTACTTAGGAGGGTTTAGACCATTGACGTATTGGGATCTCCATTCGTTAGTTAGTTTCGTTTCTTCCACGTGCGTTACCATTCGGTCATCGAGGATCGTATCATTTGGCACCAGAGCCAGGCTTACGTCATCCAGGTTTTATCATCCTTTTCGTTTGAATTTCGTATCTTGTGTTGAGTCTTGTTCGTATCTTTCGCGTCTTTCTTGTTCGTATCTTTCGTGTCTTGTTCTGTTTCTTCATTCGTTCGAGTCGTTTTTCTGTGTCAAAAAAAAAAATTTCAGATTCGTTTGTGTCAAAATTTCAGAATCGTTCTTGTAGCTTTTCTTTCGTGTCAAGTATTCAGATTCGTTTTGATACCTAGTCAAAGTTGATTTCTTGGTCATTAAGGAGTAGAAGAGTTCTTTCCTTATAAGATTAGGAAACATACTCAGAATATAAATCCCATACCTTATATTATATAACACGTTTTAGGTGAGTCTTCTACACGTTGTCGTGACATATTAGGGACAAAAGTTTCGATCAAAAAAAAGAGAAAAAAAAGAAAAAAAAAAAAAAAAAAAAAAAAAAAAAAGGATATATTCGAAGCCCTAATGTGTCACTGTGTTTTCTGAGTTGGTTATTACGTGTTTCTTCATTGGGATATCAGTTATATATTCGTTTCGGTGTGTTTTCGTCTTTTTCTCGTGTTTTTCGTCGGCCAGCACTAAAACGGCCATAACTTTTGCATACGAACTCCGATTTTGCTCCATAATACCTTTTCGGAAAGCTCTCGAAAAGATCTATACGGTGGTTCCGACTATGTCGGAACCGGTCCAGTATTTTTGCAAAAAAAGGTCGTTTAAAGGGTCAAATCGTCCGCTGAAGTTTTCGGTGAAATTTTCGTGTCTTTTTTCGTGTCTCGGTTTAGGGTTTTCTTAGTCCGATCATCCTTCCTTCCTAATTTCAGTACTCTTGATTCGTTAATAGTGATTTCTGTGGTAGATTAAGGGAATTTGAGCTTCTTAAGAGAGAATTGAGTGGAAAAAGGCAAGAGAGGTGAGATTATTAGAGGGTAAAAGCCATTACTATTGAGCGATACACGAGTGCTGAGTGTGAACCGTATTGAGGGATACACGAGTGATTGTGAGGTAGTGAGGATTCTGTTTTTACTAACTTTCGTTTGTTTCTTTTGAAAAAAAAAAAAAAAAAAAAAATTTGCAGGTATGGCAGGTGATGAACAAGAGACGTTGGACCCCAAGATGAAGTTCATGTTTGAGGCATTGAAGTCCGAGTTGGGGAAGATGATGGAATCCAAACTGGATGGAGTTTATGATAGACTTGGTGAAGTTGAGTCAGCTTCCAAACAGCTTCAATATCATCGAGGTGGAAGAGGAGGACGAGGTGGCAGAGGAGGTCAGCATAACTATCAAGACTATGGGCCGTTCGAGGAGGAGTTTGTTGACGAAGGGGAAGACGGATGGGAAGAGCCAAGGAACAGGCCTGACAATAATCTGGGCAACATCAAGCTGAATATACCTTCCTTCCAAGGGAGGAACGATCCAGATGCGTATATTGAGTGGGAGAGGAAGCTCGACCTCATGTTCGACTGTCACAATTACTCCGAGCTGAAAAAGGTGAAGTTGGCAGCAATAGAATTCTCCGATTACGCTCTCGTTTGGTGGGATCAATTGGAGAAGAGTAGAAGAAGGAATGGGGAGCCTCCGGTTCAGACTTGGAACGAGATGAAGGGGATCATGAGGAAGCGATTTGTACCAGCTCACTACTATAGAGAACTGCACAATAAGCTCCAAAGCTTGAGACAGGGATCTAAGAGCGTGGATGAATACTACAAGGAGATGGAGGTAGCCATGATTCGAGCTAATATTTCGGAGGACAGTGAGGCGACGATGGCGAGATTCTTGGCAGGTCTGAATTGGGAGATTCGGAATGGAGTGGAGTTGCATCATTATGTCGAGATAGAGGACATGGTGCACATGGCTGTAAAGATAGAGAATCAGCTCAAGAGGAGGGGTAACAATGGTTACAATAAGCAGAATCAGTCCAATTGGAAGCAATCTCAGTCTGCAAATAGTGGTTCCTTTTCGAGAGGGAATCAATGGAAGAAGGAGGAGTCGCCGAAAGATGAGAGGAAACCGTTCGTGAAGGCGCGATCAGATTCGACGAGCTCCAACAACCAAGGCAAACCAGCAGTGCCTGAGGGTCGTAATCGTGATCGTAAGTGCTTCAAGTGTCAAGGATTCGGACATATCATGAGTGACTGTCCAAATCGGAGAGTGATGATCATGAGAGATGATGGAGAGGTCGTGACTGATGATGAAGTTGACCCGGAGATGCCTGGTTTGGAGGAGTCTGAAAACGAGGAAGAAGAGATTCAGCCGCCCGTAGGACGCATTTGTGTGGCCAGACGAGCATTAAGCGTTCAGAATCATGTGGACGAATTGGTGCAGCGCGAAAATATCTTTCACACGAGATGTCAGGTGAAGGATCAGTTGTGTAGCGTGATTATAGACGGAGGAAGCTGCACCAACGTTGCTAGCGTGGCCATGGTTCAAAAATTAGGGCTTCCAGTTTTGCCGCACCCCAAACCATACCGGCTGCAATGGTTGAGCGATGCTGGCGTGGTGAAGGTTAATAAGCAAGTGAGTGTGCCGTTTTGCATTGGGAAGTACGAGGATGAGGTTTTGTGTGATGTAGTTCCGATGCAAGCAAGTCACATCTTGTTGGGGAGACCGTGGCAGTTTGATCGACGAGTGACGCATGATGGCTTCACCAACAAATATTCGTTCGAGTATAGGCAGAAGAAGGTGTCGCTTGTTCCTCTTACTCCCAAACAAGTGTATGAGGATCAAGTGTTGCTGCAAAAGGAGGCTGAGCGGCTAAAGTTGGAGGAGCAGAAGGTGGAGAATAAGGAGAAGGGAGATAAGGAGAAGGGTGTAGTACACAAATCGTGTTTTGCAAAAGCGAGCGATCTGAAATTGGCGGTGCAGGAGGAGAGGACTTTGATCGTACTTCTGTACAAGGGGAACTTTTTATCTACTAACGATCTCGATTCTCTACCCCCTTCTATCTCTTCTGTTTTGCAGGAATTTGATGATGTCTTTCCCGAGGATACACCAGCTGGCTTACCACCAATTAGGGGGATAGAACATCAAATTGACTTTGTGCCTGGAGCAACACTTCCAAATAGGCCAGCCTATCGCACCAATCCCGAGGAGACGAAGGAGTTGGAGAGGCAGATTGGAGAGTTGTTGGCGAAAGGGCATGTGAGGGAGAGTTTGAGTCCTTGTGCAGTTCCGGTGTTACTCGTACCCAAGAAGGACTCAACGATGAGGATGTGTTGCGATTGTCGAGCCATAAACAACATCACGGTAAAGTATCGCCATCCTATTCCTCGTTTAGATGATATGCTTGATGAACTGCATGGCTCTTGTGTGTTTTCGAAAATTGATTTGCGTAGTGGATACCATCAGATTAGGATTAAGGAAGGGGATGAATGGAAAACTGCTTTTAAAACTAAACTTGGTTTGTATGAGTGGCTAGTTATGCCTTTCGGTTTGACTAATGCACATAGTACATTTATGCGTCTTATGAACCATGTTTTACGAGCTTTTATTGGCAGATTTGTAGTTGTCTACTTTGATGATATCCTAGTGTATAGCAAGAGTCATGAAGAGCATGTTGATCATTTGAGGTCTGTTTTAGATGTACTTAGGAAGGAGAGGCTGTTTGCTAACTTAAAGAAGTGCATCTTTTGTACGGACAAGCTTGTGTTTCTTGGATTTGTTGTTAGTGCACAGGGTGTACAGGTTGACGATGAGAAAATACGAGCTATTCAAGAGTGGCCGAGTCCAAAGAGCATTGGAGAAGTTAGGAGTTTCCACGGACTTGCTAGCTTTTATAGGAGATTCGTGCCCCATTTCAGTAGTGTTGCAGCACCATTGACGGCAATCATCAAGAAGAATGTGGAGTTTAATTGGGGAGAAGATCAAGAGAAGGCGTTTCAGCTTCTGAAGTACAAACTGACACACGCCCCGGTACTATCTCTTCCTAACTTTTCTAAGTCTTTTGAGATTGAATGTGATGCTTCTGGTGTTGGAATTGGTGCAGTTTTGATGCAAGAAGGCCGGCCGGTGGCGTACTTCAGCGAGAAGCTAAACGGAGCAACGTTGAGCTATCCAACGTATGATAAGGAGCTGTATGCATTGGTGCGGGCTTTGAAAACGTGGCAGCACTACTTGTGGACAAAGGAATTCGTCATTCACACCGATCATGAGTCCTTGAAGCACTTGAAGGGGCAGCACAAGTTGAACAAGCGGCATGCTAGGTGGATGGAGTTCATAGAGACGTTTCCTTACGTCATCAAATACAAGCAAGGTAAGGAGAATGTAGTGGCTGATGCACTTTCACGGAGGTATGCCTTGATCTCTACTTTAGATGCTAAGTTGCTTGGTTTCGAGTGTTTGAAGAGTTTGTATGTGAATGATGCTGATTTTGGTGAGATTTATCGAGCATGTGAGAAATCTGGTTTTGAAGAGTACTTTAGGCATGATGATTATTTGTTTAAGAGAAATCGATTGTGTGTTCCTAAGTGTTCTCTTCGTGAATTATTGTTGCTTGAATCTCATGGTGGGGGTTTGATGGGGCATTTCGGTGTTGCTAAGACTTTAGCTGTTTTGCATGAACACTTCTTTTGGCCTCATATGAAGAGAGATGTTGAACGAATTTGTGGTAGATGTGTTACTTGTAAACAAGCTAAGTCTAGAGTGAGTTCCCATGGTTTGTACACGCCATTGCCTATTCCTACTGCTCCTTGGATTGACATTTCTATGGATTTCGTGTTAGGGCTGCCTAGGACTAAGCATGGTAGTGATTCTGTGTTTGTGGTGGTTGATAGATTTTCTAAGATGGCGCATTTTATTCCATGTCATAAATCTGATAATGCATCGCATGTTGCTGATTTGTTCTTTCGAGAGATTGTTAGATTGCATGGAATGCCTAGGACTATTGTTTCGGATAGGGATGCGAAGTTCTTGAGTTACTTTTGGAAGACTTTGTGGGGTAAGTTAGGTACTAAACTGTTGTTTTCTACTACTTGTCACCCACAAACTGATGGTCAAACTGAAGTAGTCAATAGGACTTTGTCTACATTGCTTAGGGCTATAATTAAGAAGAACATTAAGTCTTGGGAAGAATGTTTGCCACATGTTGAGTTTGCATATAACCGTTCTGTTCATTCTGCTACTAAGTTTTCGCCTTTTGAGATTGTCTATGGGTTTAATCCTTTAACTCCTTTAGATTTATCTCCTTTGCCTGAACATGAGCGTACTAACCTTGATGGCCAGAAAAAGGCTGATTTTGTGAAACAGATTCATGAGAAGGCAAGGCTGAATATTGAGAGACGAACGGAGCAGTACGCCAAGCAAGCCAACAAGGGGAGGTGTCAAGTTGTGTTTGAGCCCGGAGATTGGGTATGGCTGCATATGCGCAAGGAGAGGTTTCCATTGCAAAGGCGTTCGAAGTTGCTACCTCGAGGCGATGGACCTTTTCATGTGTTGGAGCGCATCAATGATAACGCCTACAAATTGGACTTACCTGGTGAGTATAATGTTAGTGCTACATTCAATGTTACTGACTTGAGTCCTTTTGATGTAGGTGACGACTTGGATTTGAGGACAAATCCTCTTCAAGAGGAGGGGAATGATGGAGCCCAAGGTTCGTCAAATCAAGATCCTGTTCGTGTTCCCAAAGGGCCGGTGACGAGAGCT
Source organism: Thymus mandschuricus (assembly GCA_029379335.1). NCBI lineage: Eukaryota > Viridiplantae > Streptophyta > Magnoliopsida > Lamiales > Lamiaceae > Thymus > Thymus mandschuricus. The sequence continues at coordinate 20,964,924 of CM057083.1, forward strand.
CGAGCTAAGAAGTTCAAGGAAGGTTTGCAAGGATTGATCCAAGAAGTTTGGGCTCAAGAATTGATGAAGAAGCCCATTGGAGAAGGCGAACCGGACAGCCCGCGAGTCATCAACTTTATCGAGTGCGTTCGGGCTGAAAAATGAAGACTTTATTATTATTTTCGTGTGTTTTGAGTCAGGCCACGTTTTTGGGCCTTAAAAGACTTATTTTTGGGTTTTTATCATGTTGGTTAATGGGTTGGGCCATGCCAATGACTTTGGGTCAGTTATTTCCTAGTTAGGTTAGGTTTAGATGGTTTTATTTGCCTCTCTGTATAAGGGGGTCATTGTGGACGAAAATTAGACAGCTTTTGATCATTAATATTATTGTGAGTTATTCTCTCTTGAGAGTTTTCGAATTCCTCTTGATTATTCCAAGACGAATTCATTATCCGGCGAATCAGCGAGTCAATCAAACCTCGTTGTGTGTCATTCATCGTCCCCGTGTGGCTTGGCGACCGTTTCTTTGGGTTATAGAGACTTCGGTTTATCTATAGTACTTAGGAGGGTTTAGACCATTGACGTATTGGGATCTCCATTCGTTAGTTAGTTTCGTTTCTTCCGCGTGCGTTACCATTCGGTCATCGAGGATCGTATCAGGTTTGATGGGACATTTTGGTGTTGCTAAGACTTTAGCTGTTTTGCATGAACACTTCTTTTGGCCTCATATGAAGAGAGATGTTGAACGAATTTTTGGTAGATGTGTTACTTGTAAACAAGCTAAGTCTAGAGTGAATTCCCATGGTTTGTACACGCCATTGCCTATTCCTACTGCTCCTTGGATTGACATTTCTATGGATTTCGTGTTAGGGCTGCCTAGGACTAAGCATGGTAGTGATTCTGTGTTTGTGGTGGTTGATAGATTTTCTAAGATGGCGCATTTTATTCCATGTCATAAATCTGATAATGCATCGCATGTTGCTGATTTGTTCTTTCGAGAGATTGTTAGATTGCATGGAATGCCTAGGACTATTGTTTCGGATAGGGATGCGAAGTTCTTGAGTTACTTTTGGAAGACTTTGTGGGGTAAGTTAGGTACTAAACTGTTGTTTTCTACTACTTGTCATCCACAAACTGATGGTCAAACTGATGTAGTCAATAGGACTTTGTCTACATTGCTTAGGGCTATAATTAAGAAGAACATTAAGTCTTGGGAAGAATGTTTGCCACATGTTGAGTTTGCATATAACCGTTCTGTTCATTCTGCTACTAAGTTTTCGCCTTTTGAGATTGTCTATGGGTTTAATCCTTTAACTCCTTTAGATTTATCTCCATTGCCTGAACATGAGCGTACTAACCTTGATGGCCAGAAAAAGGCTGATTTTGTGAAACAGATTCATGAGAAGGCAAGGCTGAATATTGAGAGACGAACGGAGCAGTACGCCAAGCAAGCCAACAAGGGGAGGCGTCAAGTTGTGTTTGAGCCCGGAGATTGGGTATGGCTGCATATGCGCAAGGAGAGGTTTCCATTGCAAAGGCGTTCGAAGTTGCTACCTCGAGGCGATGGACCTTTTCAAGTGTTGGAGCGCATCAATGATAACGCCTACAAATTGGACTTACCTGGTGAGTATAATGTTAGTGCTACATTCAATGTTACTGACTTGAGTCCTTTTGATGTAGGTGACGACTTGGATTTGAGGACAAATCCTCTTCAAGAGGAGGGGAATGATGGAGTCCAAGGTTCGTCAAATCAAGATCCTGTTCGTGTTCCCAAAGGGCCGGTGACAAGAGCTCGAGCTAAGAAGTTCAAGGAAGGTTTGCAAGGATTGATCCAAGAAGTTTGGGCTCAAGAATTGATGAAGAAGCCCATTGGAGAAGGCGAACCGGACAGCCCGCGAGTCATCAACTTTATCGAGTGCGTTCGGGCTGAAAAATGAAGACTTTATTTTTATTTTCGTGTGTTTTGAGTCAGGCCACGTTTTTGGACCTTAAAAGACTTGTTTTTGGGTTTTTATCATGTTGGTTAATGGGTTGGGACATGCCAATGACTTTGGGTCAGTTATTTCCTAGTTAGATTAGGTTTAGATGGTTTTATTTGCCTCTCTATATAAGGGGGTCTTTGTGGACGAAAATTAGTTAGCTTTTGATCATTAATATTATTGTGAGTTTATTCTCTCTTGAGAGTTTTCGAATTCCTCTTGATTATTCCAAGACGAATTCATTATCCGGCGAATCAGCGAGTCAATCATCCCTCGTTGTGTGTCAATCATCGTCCCCGTGTGGCTTGGCGACCGTTCCTTTGGGTTATAGAGACTTCGGTTTATCTATAGTACTTAGGAGGGTTTAGTCCTTTGACGTATTGGGATTTCCATTCGTTAGTTAGTTTCGTTTTCTTCCGCGTGCGTCTACCCTTCGGTCATCAAGGATCGTATCACTTTCCAAGCCTTTATCATGCTCGATTACTTCATTTCTTATATTAGAACATGAAATTGAAGCTTACTCGTTGATTTCAAAAGCATTTGAGCTCATAACCTCGATTGAAGTCTCTTTCGCTTAATTGAAAAGAAAACCACTATAACTGACTTAAAACTCAATGATTCTCGTACGTACTTCAACCGATTGATATATTGTATTGAATTAGAGGTTATTCATGAAGAGGGCATCGAATTCGAGGTCGTTCGACCATCTGTTGACTCCGGAAGCTCAAGATAGCTTAGGTTGACTGATTACCTTACGTTCTTCGATTTTGGTAGTTCAAACCGTGCTTTCCAAGCCTTTATCATGCTCGATTACTTCTTTTCTTATATTAGAAGATGAAATTGAAACTTACTCGTTGATTTCAAAAGCATTTAAGCTCATAACCTCGATTGAAGTCTCTTTTGCTTAATAGAGAAGAAAACCACTATAACTGACTTAAAACTCAATGATTCTCGTACGTACTTCAACCGATTGATATATTTTACTGAATTAGAGGTTATTCATGAAGAGCGCATCGAATTCGAGGTCGTTCGACCATCTGTTGACTCCGAAAGCTCAAGATAGCTTCGGTTGACCGATTACCTTACGTTCTTCGATTTTGGTTGTTCAAACCGTGCTTTCCAAGCCTTTATCATGCTCGATTACTTAATTTCTTATATTAGAACATGAAATTGAAGCTTACTCGTTGATTTCCAAAGCATTTGTGCTCATAACCTCTATTGAAGTCTCTATTGCTTAATCGAGAAGAAAACCACTATAACTGACTTAAAACTCAATGATTCTCGTACGTACTTCAACCGATTGATAAATTGTTTTGAATTAGAGGTTATTCATGAAGAGCGCATCGAATTCGAGGTTGTTCGACCATCTGTTGACTCCGAAAGCTAAAGATAGCTTAAGTTGACCGATTACCATATGTTCTTCGATTTTGGTAGTTCAAACTGTGCTTTCCAAGCCTTTATCATGCTCGATTACTTCATTTCTTATATTAGAACATGAAATTGAAGCTTACTCGTTGATTTCAAAAGCATTTGAGCTCATAACCTCGATTGAAGTCTCTTTCGCTTAATCGAGAAGAAAACCACTATAACTGACTTAAAACTCAATGATTCTCGTACGTACTTCAACCGATTGATATATTGTATTGAATTAGAGGTTATTCATGAAGAGGGCATCGAATTCGAGGTCGTTCGACCATCGGTTGACTCCGGAAGCTCAAGATAGCTTCGGTTGACCGATTACCTTACGTTCTTCGATTTTGGTAGTTCAAACCGTGCTTTCCAAGCCTTTATCATGCTCGATTACTTCTTTTCTTATATTAGAACATGAAATTGAAACTTACTCATTGATTTCAAAAGCATTTGAGCTCATAACCTCGATTGAAGTCTCTTTTGTTTAATCGAGAAGAAAACCACTATAACTGACTTAAAACTCAATGATTCACGTACGTACTGATGCAGCCCGTAGATCGTGGAATTCACTTCATGGGCCAAGAATTAAAGATGATATGGGCTGAAGATGGAAGATATTATTTAGTAGTTTATTTAGTTGTTTATTTTTATTAATTTTCGTTTTTTATGAGTAGTATAGTTGGTAGGTTAATTTTTAGCATTATTTTGGTGATTTTATTCCTTTTTAGACTAGGATTTGGTTTGATATCTTTTAGGATAAGTTTTTAAGTAGTTTCCTTGTGGAATTAGGACTTTTTGAAGCCTATAAATAAGGCTCAAATAGTATGGACGAAAATTAGATCAGATTATTGATTAATATTATTGTGAGTTTATTCTCTCTTGAGAGTTTTTCGAATTCCTCTTGATTATTCCAAGACGAATTCATTATCCGGCGAATCAGCGAGTAAATCAAACCTCGTTGTGTGTCATTCATCGTCCCCGTGTGGCTTGGCGACCGTTTCTTTGGGTTATAGAGACTTCGGTTTATCTATAGTACTTAGGAAGGTTTAGTCCATTGACGTATTGGGATTTCCATTCGTTAGTTAGTTTCGTTTCTTCCGCGTGCGTCTACCATTCGGTCATCAAGGATCGTATCATTTGGCACCAGAGCCAGAGTTTACGTAATCCAGGTTTTGTCTTTCCTTTTATTGCGTCTTCATATCGTTCTCTTCGTGTCTTGTTTTGTTTTCGTTGAGTCTTCGTCGTTAGTTTCATTCCTTTGTTCTCCGTTCCGTTCGTCAGATTCGTTTCCGTGTCAAAAAAAAAAAAAAAAAAAGAGGTGTCAGATTCATTTTTTTTCTTCTTAGATTTGTTTATTTATTATCCAGATCTGTTGATTAAAAAAAAAAAAAAAATACTTTTTCGTTTGCCCTTCTTAAAACGGCCATAGCATCCACATACGAACTCTGATTTTTCTCCATAATACCTTTTCGGAAACATCTCGACGAGATCTAAAAGTCTCATTACTCTGCTGGTATGTCGTATGAGGAACTTGATCAACAAACAAAGCTCAAGATAGAGGCGATGGTGAAACAATGGGGCGAGGAGATGAGGTCTGAGTCGGTGTTAATTTGTTCGAAGAGTGGAGGTCGATACAAAGACAAAGCCCGACAATACAACCAACGTGGCAATCTTGGTGAGGAAGAAGAAGTGGACATTACCTATTTTCAAGGGAAATATGATCCAGAGTTGTATTTTCAATGGGAGAGAAATATGGATATAGCTTTTTATCATCATAACTATTCTGAGTTCAAGAAGGTGAACTTGGCATCCAGGTTGTTATCGGACTATGCTCTAACTTGGTGGGATCGATTGGCTAAGAGTAGAAGAAGGAAAGGAGTGGAGCCAATCATGACTTGGAAAGAGATGAAGGCAGTAATGAGGAAGCATTTTGCACCTACCCATTACTATCGTGAGAGTCAGAATGGTTGGAGACAGTCCCAAGCTACTAGTATTTCATATTTGAAGAGAAGTTTTTGGGAGAAAGAAGAGGAGCCGAAGGAGTACATACGTCCATTTGTGAAGCCAAGGTCAGATGCTAAGAGTGCGTTCACTCCGGTTCGAGATGATGTGGAAGAACTGAATGAGGAGGTAGAAGAAATCGAAGCACCTCCTGGACCACTTAGTTTATTTGATGATATTGATCAGAGTGTGCAAAATGAAGAGTGTGATGGAGAGCAGCAAGAGAACATCATTCATGTCGATGATGAAGTGTCGTTTGTTTCTCTTACTCCAACGCAAGTGGATGAGGATGATCAAATGCAACTGTCAAAGGAGGTGGAGATGGTGAAGTCCGAGGAAGAGAAAGTAGAGACAAACGAGAATGGGTTGATGCATGAGTCTCTACTTGATCAGAGTAGTGTTTTGGAGTTGATAGTGAATGAGGAGAAGTCCATGGAAGCAAAGTGGAACAAGGGGAATGTTTCGTCCACTAATGATCTTGATTGTCTATTCTATTCTACTTATTCATTTGTGCAGGTATTCGATGATGTTTCTTCCAAAGATACATGGCATGGCATATTATCAACTAAAAGAAGTGAACATCGAATTGAGTTGGAGGGGATGAAAGAGTTGGAGTCCATGCTGTTCGATGAGACGAAGAAGAAGCATAATTTCTTTCCTTTTGTTGTAGGAGGCGACCAAGATTTGAGGACAAATCTTCTTCAAGAGGAGGGGAATGATGCAGCCCGTAGATCGTGGAATTCACTTCATGGGCCAAGAATTAAAGATGATATGGGCTGAAGATGGAAGATATTATTTAGTAGTTTATTTAGTTGTTTATTTTTATTAATTTTCGTTTTTTATGAGTAGTATAGTTGGTAGGTTAATTTTTAGCATTATTTTGGTGATTTTATTCCTTTTTAGACTAGGATTTGGTTTGATATCTTTTAGGATAAGTTTTTAAGTAGTTTCCTTGTGGAATTAGGACTTTTTGAAGCCTATAAATAAGGCTCAAATAGTATGGACGAAAATTAGATCAGATTATTGATTAATATTATTGTGAGTTTATTCTCTCTTGAGAGTTCTTCGAATTCCTCTTGATTATTCCAAGACGAATTCATTATCCGGCGAATCAGCGAGTAAATCAAACCTCGTTGTGTGTCATTCATCGTCCCCGTGTGGCTTGGCGACCGTTTCTTTGGGTTATAGAGACTTCGGTTTATCTATAGTACTTAGGAAGGTTTAGTCCATTGACGTATTGGGATTTCCATTCGTTAGTTAGTTTCGTTTCTTCCGCGTGCGTCTACCATTCGGTCATCAAGGATCGTATCACGTACTTCAACCGATTGATATATTTTATTGAATTAGAGGTTATTCATGAAGAGCACATCGAATTCGATGTCGTTCGACCATATGTTGACTCCGGAAGCTCAAGATAGCTTCGGTTGACCGATTACCTTACGTTCTTCGATTTTGGTTGTTCAAACCGTGCTTTCCAAGCCTTTATCATGCTCGATTACTTAATTTCATATATTAGAACATGAAATTGAAGCTTACTCGTTGATTTCCAAAGCATTTATGCTCATAACCTCGATTGAAGTCTCTTTTGCTAAATCGAGAAGAAAACCACTATAACTGACTTAAAACTCAATGATTCTTGTACGTACTTCAACCGATTGATAAATTGTTTTGAATTAGAGGTTATTCATGAAGAGCGCATCGAATTCGAGGTTGTTCGACCATCTGTTGACTCCGGAAGCTCAAGATAGCTTCGATTGATCGATTACCTTACGTTCTTCGATTTTGGTAGTTCAAACCGAGCTTTCCAAGCCTTTATCATGCTCGATTACTTCTTTTCTTATATTAGAACATGAAATTAAAGCTTACTCGTTGATTTCAAAAGCATTTGAGCTCATAACCTCGATTGAAGTCTCTTTTGCTAAATCGAGAAGAAAACTACTATAACTGACTTAAAACTCAACGATTCTTGTACGTATTTCAACCGATTGATATATTGTATTGAATTAGAGGTTATTCATGAAGAGCGCATCGAATTCGAGGTCGTTCGACCATCTGTTGACTCCGGAAGCTCAAGATAGCATCGTTTGACCGATTACCTTACGTTCTTCGATTTTGGTAGTTCAAACCGTGCTTTCCAAGCCTTTATCATGCTCGATTACTTCATTTCTAATATTAGAACATGAAATTGAAGCTTACTCGTTGATTTCAAAAGCATTTGAGCTCATAACCTCGATTGAAGTCTCTTTTGCTTAATCGAGAAGAAAACCACTATAATAGACTTAAAACTCAATGATTCTCGTACGTACTTCAACCGATTGATATATTGTATTGAATTAGAGGTTATTCATGAAGAGCGCATCGAATTCGAGGTCGTTCGACCATCTGTTGAATCCGGAAGCTAAAGATAGCTTAAGTTGACCGATTACCGTATGTTCTTCGATTTTGGTAGTTCAAACCGTGCTTTCCAAGCCTTTATCATGCTCGATTACTTCATTTCTTATATTAGAACTTGAAATTGAAGCTTACTCGTTGATTTCAAATGCATTTGAGCTCATAACCTCGATTGAAGTCTCTTTTGCTTAATCGAGAAGAAAACCACTATAACTAACTTAAAACTCAAGGATTCTCGTACGTACTTCAACCGATTGATAAATTGTAATGAATTAGAGGTTATTCATGAAGAGCGCATCGAATTCGAGGTCGTACGACCATCTGTTGACTCCGGAAGCTAAAGATAGCTTAGGTTGACCGATTACCTTACGTTCTTCGATTTTGGTAGTTCAAACCGTGCTTTCCAAGCCTTTATCATGCTCGATTACTTCTTTTCTTATATTAGAACATGAAATTGAAACTTACTCGTTGATTTCAAAAGCATTTGAGCTCATAACCTCGATTGAAGTCTCTTTTGCTTAATTGAGAAGAAAACCACTATAACTGACTTAAAACTCAATGATACTCGTACGTACTTCAACCGATTGATATATTTTACTGAATTAGAGGTTATTCATGAAGAGCACATCGAATTCGATGTCGTTCGACCATCTGTTGACTCCGGAAGCTCAAGATAGCTTACGTTGACCAATTACCATATGTTCTTCGATTTTGGTAGTTCAAACCGTGCTTTCCAAGCCTTTATCATGCTCGATTACTTCATTTCTTATATTAGAACATGAAATTGAAGCTTACTCGTTGATTTCAAAAGCATTTGAGCTCATAACCTCGATTGAAGTCTCTTTCGCTTAATCGAAAAGAAAACCACTATAACTGACTTAAAACTCAATGATTCTCGTACGTACTTCAACCGATTGATATATTGTATTGAATTAGAGGTTATTCATGAAGAGGGCATCGAATTCGAGGTCGTTCGACCATCTGTTGACTCCGGAAGCTCAAGATAGCTTCGGTTGACCGATTACCTTACGTTCTTCGATTTTGGTTGTTCAAACCGTGCTTTCCAAGCCTTTATCATGCTTGATTACTTAATTTCTTATATTAGAACATGAAATTGAAGCTTACTCGTTGATTTCCAAAGCATTTGTGCTCATAAGTCTCTTTTGCTTAATCGAGAAGAAAACCACTATAACTGACTTAAAACTCAATGATTCTCGTACGTACTTCAATCGATTGATATATTGTATTGAATTAGAGGTTATTCATGAAGAGGGAATCGAATTCGAGGTCGTTCGACCATCTGTTGACTCCGGAAGCTCAAGATAGCTTCGGTTGACCGATTACCTTACGTTCTTCGATTTTGGTAGTAAAAACCGTGCTTTCCAAGCCTTTATCATGCTCGATTACTTAATTTCATATATTAGAACATGAAATTGAAGCTTACTCGTTGATTTTAAAAGCATTTGAGCTCATAACCTCGATTGAAGTCTCTTTTGCTTAATCGAGAAGAAAACCACTATAACTGACTTAAAACTTAATGATTCTAGTACATACTTCAACCGATTGATATATTGTATTGAATTAGAGGTTATTCATGATGAGCGCATCGAATTCGAGGTCGTTCGACCATCTGTTGACTCCGGAAGCTCAAGATAGCTTCGGTTGACCGATTACCTTACGTTCTTCGATTTTGGTAGTTCAAACCGTGCTTTCCAAGCCTTTATCATGCTCGATTACTTCATTTCTAATATTAGAACATGAAATTGAAGCTTACTCGTTGATTTCAAAAGCATTTGAGCTCATAACCTCGATTGAAGTCTCTTTCGCTTAATCGAGAAGAAAACCACTATAACTGACTTAAAACTCAATGATTCTCATACGTACTTCAATCGATTGATATATTGTATTGAATTAGAGGTTATTCATGAAGAGGGAATCGAATTCGAGGTCGTTCGACCATCTGTTGACTCCGGAAGCTCAAGATAGCTTCGGTTGACCGATTACCTTACGTTCTTCGATTTTGGTAGTTCAAACCGTGCTTTCCAAGCCTTTATCATGCTCGATTACTTCATTTCTAATATTAGAACATGAAATTGAAGCTTACTCGTTGATTTCAAAAGCATTTGAGCTCATAACCTCGATTGAAGTCTCTTTCGCTTAATCGAAAAGAAAACCACTATAACTGACTTAAAACTCAATGATTCTCGTACGTACTTCAACCGATTGATATATTGTATTGAATTAGAGGTTATTCATGAAGAGGGCATCGAATTCGAGGTCGTTCGACCATCTGTTGACTCCGGAAGCTCAAGATAGCTTCGGTTGACCGATTACCTTACGTTCTTCGATTTTGGTAGTTCAAACCGTGCTTTCCAAGCCTTTATCATGCTCGATTACTTCATTTCTAATATTAGAACATGAAATTGAAGCTTACTCGTTGATTTCAAAAGCATTTGAGCTCATAACCTCGATTGGAGTCTCTTTCGCTTAATCGAGAAGAAAACCACTATAACTGACTTAAAACTCAATGATTCTCATACGTACTTCAATCGATTGATATATTGTATTGAATTAGAGGTTATTCATGAAGAGGGATTCGAATTCGAGGTCGTTCGACCATCTGTTGACTCCGGAAGCTCAAGATAGCTTCGGTTGACCGATTACCTTACGTTCTTCGATTTTGGTAGTAAAAACCGTGCTTTCCAAGCCTTTATCATGCTCGATTACTTAATTTCATATATTAGAACATGAAATTGAAGCTTACTCGTTGATTTTAAAAGCATTTGAGCTCATAACCTCGATTGAAGTCTCTTTTGCTTAATCGAGAAGAAAACCACTATAACTGACTTAAAACTTAATGATTCTAGTACATACTTCAACCGATTGATATATTGTATTGAATTAGAGGTTATTCATGATGAGCGCATCGAATTCGAGGTCGTTCGACCATCTGTTGACTCCGGAAGCTCAAGATAGCTTCGGTTAACACGATTAGCTTACGTTCTTCGATTTTGGTAGTTAAAACCGTGCTTTCCAAGCCTTTATCATGCTCGATTACTTCATTTCTAATATTAGAACATGAAATTGAAGCTTACTCGTTGATTTCAAAAGCATTTGGGCTCATAACCTCGATTGAAGTCTCTTTTGCTTAATCGAGAAGAAAACCACTATAACTGACTTAAAACTCAATGATTCTCATACGTACTTCAACCGATTGATATATTGTATTGAATTAGAGGTTATTCATGAAGAGCGTATCGAATTCGAGGTTGTTCGACCATCTGTTGACTCCGGAAGCTCAAGATAGATTCGGTTGATCGATTACCTTACGTTCTTCGATTTTGGTTGTTCAAACCGTGCTTTCCAAGCCTTTATCATGCTTGATTACTTAATTTCTTATATTAGAACATGAAATTGAAGCTTACTCGTTGATTTCCAAAGCATTTGAGCTCATAACCTCGATTGAAGTCTCTTTCGCTTAATCGAGAAGAAAACCACTATAACTGACTTAAAACTCAATGATTCTCATACGTACTTCAATCGATTGATATATTGTATTGAATTAGAGGTTATTCATGAAGAGGGAATCGAATTCGAGGTCGTTCGACCATCTGTTGACTCCGGAAGCTCAAGATAGCTTCGGTTGACCGATTACCTTACGTTCTTCGATTTTGGTAGTAAAAACCGTGCTTTCCAAGCCTTTATCATGCTCGATTACTTAATTTCATATATTAGAACATGAAATTGAAGCTTACTCGTTGATTTTAAAAGCATTTGAGCTCATAACCTCGATTGAAGTCTCTTTTGCTTAATCGAGAAGAAAACCACTATAACTGACTTAAAACTTAATGATTCTAGTACATACTTCAACCGATTGATATATTGTATTGAATTAGAGGTTATTCATGATGAGCGCATCGAATTCGAGGTCGTTCGACCATCTGTTGACTCCGGAAGCTCAAGATAGCTTCGGTTGACCGATTACCTTACGTTCTTCGATTTTGGTAGTTCAAACCGTGCTTTCCAAGCCTTTATCATGCTCGATTACTTCATTTCTAATATTAGAACATGAAATTGAAGCTTACTCGTTGATTTCAAAAGCATTTGAGCTCATAACCTCGATTGATGTCTCTTTCGCTTAATCGAAAAGAAAACCACTATAACTGACTTAAAACTCAATGATTCTCGTACGTACTTCAACCGATTGATATATTGTATTGAATTAGAGGTTATTCATGAAGAGGGCATCGAATTCGAGGTCGTTCGACCATCTGTTGACTCCGGAAGCTCAAGATAGCTTCGGTTGACCGATTACCTTACGTTCTTCGATTTTGGTAGTTCAAACCGTGCTTTCCAAGCCTTTATCATGCTCGATTACTTCATTTCTAATATTAGAACATGAAATTGAAGCTTACTCGTTGATTTCAAAAGCATTTGAGCTCATAACCTCGATTGAAGTCTCTTTCGCTTAATCGAGAAGAAAACCACTATAACTGACTTAAAACTCAATGATTCTCATACGTACTTCAATCGATTGATATATTGTATTGAATTAGAGGTTATTCATGAAGAGGGAATCGAATTCGAGGTCGTTCGACCATCTGTTGACTCCGGAAGCTCAAGATAGCTTCGGTTGACCGATTACCTTACGTTCTTCGATTTTGGTAGTAAAAACCGTGCTTTCCAAGCCTTTATCATGCTCGATTACTTAATTTCATATATTAGAACATGAAATTGAAGCTTACTCGTTGATTTTAAAAGCATTTGAGCTCATAACCTCGATTGAAGTCTCTTTTGCTTAATCGAGAAGAAAACCACTATAACTGACTTAAAACTTAATGATTCTAGTACATACTTCAACCGATTGATATATTGTATTGAATTAGAGGTTATTCATGATGAGCGCATCGAATTCGAGGTCGTTCGACCATCTGTTGACTCCGGAAGCTCAAGATAGCTTCGGTTGACACGATTAGCTTACGTTCTTCGATTTTGGTAGTTAAAACCGTGCTTTCCAAGCCTTTATCATGCTCGATTACTTCATTTCTAATATTAGAACATGAAATTGAAGCTTACTCGTTGATTTCAAAAGCATTTGGGCTCATAACCTCGATTGAAGTCTCTTTTGCTTAATCGAGAAGAAAACCACTATAACTGACTTAAAACTCAATGATTCTCATACGTACTTCAACCGATTGATATATTGTATTGAATTAGAGGTTATTCATGAAGAGCGTATCGAATTCGAGGTTGTTCGACCATCTGTTGACTCCGGAAGCTCAAGATAGATTCGGTTGATCGATTACCTTACGTTCTTCGATTTTGGTAGTAAAAACCGTGCTTTCCAAGCCTTTATCATGCTCGATTACTTAATTTCATATATTAGAACATGAAATTGAAGCTTACTCGTTGATTTCCAGAGCATTTGAGCTCATAACCTCGATTGAAGTCTCTTTTGCTTAATTGAGAAGAAAACCACTATAACTGACTTAAAACTCAATGATTCTCGTACGTACTTCAACCGATTGATATATTGTATTGAATTAGAGGTTATTCATGAAGAGCGCATCGAATTCGAGGTTGTTCGACCATCTGTTGACTCCAGAAGCTCAAGATAGCTTCGGTTAACCGATTAGCTTACGTTCTTCGATTTTGGTAGTTCAAACCGTGCTTTCCAAGCCTTTATCATGCTCGATTACTTCATTTCTTATATTAGATCATGAAACTGAAGCTTACTAGTTGATTTCAGAACCATTTGAGCTCATAACCTCGATTGAAGTCTCTTTTGCTTAATCGAGAAGAAAACCACTATAACTGACTTACAACTCAATGATTCTCGTACGTACTTCAACCGATTGACATATTGTATTGAATTAGAGGTTATTCATGAAGAGCGCATCGAATTCGAGGTCGTTCGACCATCTGTTGACTCCGGAAGCTCAAGATAGCTTCGGTTGATCGATTACCTTACGTTCTTCGATTTTGGTAGTAAAAACCGTGCTTTCCAAGCCTTTATCATGCTCGATTACTTAATTTCGTATATTAGAACATGAAATTAAAGCTTACTAGTTGATTTCAGAAGCATTTGAGCTCATAACCTCGATTGAAGTCTCTTTTGCTTAATCGAGAAGAAAACCACTATAACTGACTTAAAACTCAATGATTCTCGTACGTACTTAAACCGATTGATATATTGTATTGAATTAGAGGTTATTCATGAAGAGTGCATTGAATTCGAGGTCGTTCGACCATCTGTTGACTCCGGAAGCTAAAGATAGCTTCGGTTGACCTATTACCATACGTTCTTCGATTTTGGTAGTTCAAACCGTGCTTTCCAAGCCTTTATCATGCTCGATTACTTCTTTTCTTATATTAGAACATGAAATTGAAGCTTACTCGTTGATTTCAGAAGCATTTGAGCTCATAACCTCGATTGAAGTCTCTTTTGCTTAATCGAGAAGAAAACCACTATAACTGACTTAAAACTCAATGATTCTCATACGTACTTCAACCGACTAATATATTGAATTGAATTAGAAGTTATTCATGAAGAGCATATCGAATTCGAGGTAGTTCGACCATCTGTTGACTCCGGAAGCTCAAGATAGCTTCGGTTGATCGATTACCTTACGTTCTTCGATTTTGGTAGTAAAAACCGTGCTTTCCAAGCCTTTATCATGCTCGATTACATCATTTCTTATATTAGAACATGAAATTGAAGCTTACTCGTTGATTTCAAAAGCATTTGAGCTCATAACCTCGATTGAAGTCTCTTTTGCTTAATCGAGAAGAAAACCACTATAACTGACTTAAAACTCAATGATTCTCGTACGTACTTCATCCGATTGATATATTGTATTGAATTAGAGGTTATTCATGAAGAGCGCATCGAATTCGAGGTTGTTCGACCATCTGTTGACTCCGGAAGCTCAAGATAGCTTCGGTTGACCGATTAGCTTACGTTCTTCGATTTTGGTAGTTCAAACCGTGCTTTCCAAGCCTTTATCATGCTCGATTACATCATTTCTTATATTAGAACATGAAATGAAGCTTACTCGTTGATTTCAAAAGCATTTGAGCTCATAACCTCGATTGAAGTCTCTTTTGCTTAATCGAGAAGAAAATCACTATAACTGACTTAAAACTCAATGATTCTCGTACGTACTTCATCCGATTGATATATTGTATTGAATTAGAGGTTATTCATGAAGAGCGCATCGAATTCGAGGTTGTTCGACCATCTGTTGACTCCGGAAGCTCAAGATAGCTTCGGTTTACCGATTAGCTTACGTTCTTCGATTTTGGTAGTTCAAACCGTGCTTTCCAAGCCTTTATCATGCTCGATTACTTCATTTCTTATATTAGAACATGAAACTGAAGCTTACTAGTTGATTTCAGAAGCATTTGAGCTCATAACCTCGATTGAAGTCTCTTTTGTTTAATCGAGAAGAAAACCACTATAACTGACTTACAACTCAATGATTCTCTTACGTACTTCAACCATTGATATATTGTATTTAATTAGAGGTTATTCATGAAGAGTGCATTGAATTCGAGGTCGTTCGACCATCTGTTGACTCCGGAAGCTCAAGATAGCTTCGGTTGATCGATTACCTTACGTTCTTCGATTTTGGTAGTTCGAACCGTGCTTTCCAAGCCTTTATCATGCTCGATTACTTCTTTTCTTATATTAGAACATGAAACTGAAGCTTACTAGTTGATTTCAGAAGCATTTGAGCTCATAACCTCGATTGAAGTCTCTTTTGCTTAATCGAGAAGAAAACCACTATAACTGACTTAAAACTCAATGATTCTCGTACGTACTTCAACCGATTGATATATTGTATTGAATTAGAGGTTATTCATGAAGAGCGCATCGAATTCGAGGTCGTTCGACCATCTGTTGACTCTGGAAGCTCAAGATAGCTTAGGTTGACCGATTACCATACGTTCTTCGATTTATGTAGTTCAAACCGTGCTTTCCAAGCCTTTATCATGCTCGATTACTTCATTTCTTATATTAGAACATGAAATTGAAGCTTACTCGTTGATTTCAAAAGCATTTGAGCTCATAACCTCGATTGAAGTCTCTTTTGCTTAATCGAGAAGAAAACCACTATAACTGACTTAAAACTCAATGATTCTCGTACGTACTTCAACCAATTGATATATTGTATTGAATTAGAGGTTATTCATGAAGAGTGCATCGAATTCGAGGTCGTTCGACCATCTGTTGACTCCGGAAGCTAAAGATAGCTTCGGTTGACAGATTACCATACGTTCTTCGATTTTGGTAGTTCAAACCGTGCTTTCCAAGCCTTTATCATGCTCGATTACTTCATTTCTTATATTAGAACATGAAATTGAAGCTTACCCGTTGATTTCAAAAGCATTTGAACTCATAACCTCGATTGTAGTCTCGTTTGCTTAATCGAGAAGAAAACCACTATAACTGACTTAAAACTCAATGATTCTCGTACGTACTTCAACCGATTGATATATTGTATTGAATTAGAGGTTATTCATGATGAGCGCATCGAATTCGAGGTCGTTCGACCATCTATTGACTCCGGAAGCTAAAGATAGCTTAGGTTGACCGATTACCATACGTTCTTCGATTTTGGTAGTTCAAACCGTGCTTTCCAAGCCTTTATCATGCTCTATTACATCATTTCTTATATTAGAACATGAAATTGAAGCTTACTCGTTGATTTCAAAAGCATTTGAGCTCATAACCTCGATTGAAGTCTCTTTTGCTTAATCGAGAAGAAAACCACTATGGAGGCTGGAAGACTTAGCTTCGCGAGTTGGACTCGCGGCGGTGGTTCAACCCCTCCAAACTGTTGACGCTATGGAGGCTCATCTTGATGAGGGGAGGGATGATGATGATGCTAGTTCGGATGAAGATGAAGATGGGGATTTCGACCTTGACTCTTACCAATCTGATGAAAAGAAGAGGGCCGAGCTCGCTAGTCCTATGGAGAGATACGATGTCTATGATGAAGAGCAGTTGAGGCTCGCTATCCGCCGAGAGAGAAACCAAAAGAAAACCTCGACGATTGCCGACGCGGTGCCGTATCCTTCGTCGGAATCTGCTCCGGCATCTCCTAATGGTTCCATGTCCAGATTCATCCCCCTTCAGGCATATGATTCATCGCCAAAATCTCCTATAATCTCTCCCGAGATTGCCTTAACGGATGCAGCTTCTTCTTTGGACGGTAAGTCTAACTACTTTCCTTTCTCTCCTCCTAAAAATCTGCCACATACCATTCCCATGCAATCCCTTCCCCAACACACCATCCCTTTTGACGTGGAAGTCCACATGTCTAACACCCATAATCCTCAAGCTACCACCGACCCACCCCCTCTTGCCGGGCCCACTATCTCTCAGGATAATGCCCATCACCTTAATACCGAAAGCCCAATTCACCCCACCCTCTAGGCCCAATCCAACAAGGAGGACTATATATTTCCCCCTAAGCCCACTACCCTAGTCCATTCCGATCAGCCCATGGAGGATCGGGAATTGTCCAACGTGCATGAAAACCCACCTATTAAACCCACTCCCACCCAATCCATGCAACTAGCCACGTCCAATATGGATCAAGCCCAACCTTTGACCTTTTTTTCCAACAATCCTATTGGCATGGAATCCATGGCTCCGAGCTTGACCGATTTCCCCCCTCTCACTACCGGCAATCTGTTGCATGGGAATGGATCCGTCTCCGATGTTTTGATGTCCGAATCCCATGAAGCTAGTCAATGTCCGAATGCTACCCCCTCTCAAGATGAATTGACCTTAAAGTCTGGACAGAGGCCTAATTCTGTCATGATACCATTGTCGAAGCCTCCCTCCAACTTTGCGGAGCGTGTCAAAAATTCTACGCCTGTCTCAGCTCCTGTCGCCTTCAACCCCACCAAGTACACCCCCATTGGAGCCAAGGGGGACCGCGAAGGTACGCCTGTTATTTCGTTTTCGAAAACTGACACGGAGTGTCTCGCAGGTCGCGTCGGGCTCGCCGTGGTCGGAAAGTTTTCGCACTCCATCCCCTCGTCCCACAACATTAACAAGGCTCTCAACAACATACCGATCAAAGGTACTCTTACATGGAACTTTTTGAATGCAAAACATGTGTTAATTAGGCTTTCTGATGCTGAAGATTATGCTAAATTGCTCCATGGTGTCAATGGTTTGCCTGTTTGGTATGTTGAGTCTGTCCCCATGCGTGTGTTTAAATGGACTCCCGAATTTGATCCATCATTTGAAACTCCCATAGTTGCCGTGTGGTGTAATTTGCCTGCGTTACGTATTCACTTGTATGATCAACATGCTCTTTATATGATTTGTTCTTCCTTGGGTAACCCCATTCAAGCTGATCATGCTACGGCGTCCCGCTCTCGAATCACTTATGCCCGGGTTTGTGTGGAAATTGATATCACTAAGCCTCCCGTGGAGGAGTTTGTGATTGACATGGCAGGGTCTGAGATCCGTCAGAAGGTTGTTTGGGATAAGATTCCGAGGTACTGCACTGATTGCAAGCATGTGGGGCATCTCACAGAGTCCTGCTATGCGTTCGGCAGAAACGCGCGTCCCGACAAGAAAGCTGTGCCCCAAGCTCGTGCTCCGGGCCTGAGGGCCAGGGGTGTGGCCCGGGACCCTCCCAGTGCTCCTAGCGCCTCAGTCTCCAGGGCCCCTGCTAAGGCTCCGCATGTCAGCGCGGACTCTGGGCAACGGGTCCATGCCTCGGGGGACAGACCTGTGCATCCCCAACCCCGGTCCCCCTCCCGTGGCCAAGGCCTCCCTGGGGGCACTGGGCCCCTTCATGGCACCTCTGGCGCTGCGGTCTCCTCCAAGTCCCCGCGGGCTGTCTCCTCCTCGGGTCTGAGGCCCTTGCGCATGGGGGAGAGGCACATGCGCTCCTCATCACAGTCTCCCCCCCGGGCTCCCATGGCCCCTGGGGCTCCCATGGCCCCCGGGGCTCGCGGGGCTCCCATCTCTTCCCCCAGGGCTCCCAAGGCTCCTGGAGCGACCGTGGTGTCCGGGGCCTACGGGGACCCCCGTCCCCCCTCCCGGGGCCGCAATGCTCCCGTGGTCTCCCGGGACCCCCAGAGGCGGCACTCCTCCCCCCGGTCCTCTCCCGGGCACGCCTCGCCTGGTGCCTCTACTGGGGAATGGATTGAAGTTGCCCAATCGAAGCATAAGGTGGCTGCCCGCGATGGTTCGTTCAGTATTCCGATCAAGAATGCTTATGTGATTTTGGATGATGGCACCGAGATACCCGAGGCTGAGTATGAGTCCGAGACTGACAGAGATGTGGAGATGTCTGATGGTAACAGAGATATGGCTATTGACAGTGTCCAGGGTTCGAGTACTCCTAACCGTGGTCGTGTTCTTCCCGACTCGCTTGGTGGAAATCTGAGGAGTGGGGTTACTGCTCCGGCCTCTTCTTGACTTGTTCCCCCATGTCTGCGAATTTTCTGATTTGGAACGCTCAGGGCATCGTTAATCGCAACCCCTTGGGCACCCTCTGTAATTTGTGCAGGGAGTATTTTGTTTCTTTCGTGGCGATCTTGGAGCCTCAGAATGACCGTGACCCTTCTTTTGTCTCTCGGAAGATTGGGCTCACCCACAGGCACTCGAATGGTAGCAACAAGATCTGGATCTTTGCGCACAGGGACTACCAGGTTGATATCTTGGAGGACACTGATCAGCTGGTCCACGTCTGCGTCTCTGCCGCCGTGTTCCGTGCTCCGTTGTATTTGACCGCTGTCTACGCTAAGTGTTCCAGGGAGGGTCGCTACTCGCTTTGGGGGACTCTGCGTGAGATCTCGTTACAGATGGAGGAGTGCCCGTGGCTCGTGGGCGGTGACTTCAATATCTTTCTGACCGAGGAGGAGAGGGTTGGTAGCACCACTGATCGTCATCTCGAGATCATGGACTTCGCTGACGCTATCTCTGATTGTCAGTTGATCGACCCCGGCTTAGATGGTTCTGTCTTCACTTGGGAGAGATCGGGCCTGCTTGAGAGGCTGGACCGGATTCTGATCGGGGAGCACTGGGAGTCTGCCTTTGCGACTACCCGTGTCACGCACTTGCCTCGCGTGGCCTCTGACCATGCTCCGCTCCTGGTGAGGTGCCAATTCTCGGCCCAGCTGCCCCGGGCCTCGTTCAGATTTCAGAATATGTGGGTCAGGCACCACTCCTTTGCCACTGAGATCGCCAAGATCTGGGAGGAGCCGACGGGTTTTGTGGGTATGCTGAACCTGCAGTTCAAGCTGTCCCGTGTCAAGGGGTTCTTAAAGGGGTGGAACAAGACCGTCTTTGGAAATATCCATGAGAAGATGAGGGAGGCCGAGGAGGCTGTGGACGCTGCCCAGCTCGCCTATGACGCGGACCCCTCCCCGGAGCTCCGATCCGAGCTCCATCGTTGTATTGCCCTCCTGTTGCACCGTACTCGTATGGAGGAGGATTTCTGGAGACAAAAGGCGGCGATTCGTTGGGCCACTGATGGGGAGCGCAACACCAAGTTCTTTCAGGGGTGGGTCAAGCAGAAGAGGGTGAAGTCCCGCATCCATGTCATTCAGGAGGGGGATAGGGAGATCACCGAGGAGGCCGAGATCAGGGCCTCTGCCGCCGGGTTCTTCTAGAACTTGCTCTCGTCCGATGTTGCCATCCCGGATGCCTCGGACCTCCAGGGCCTGCAGCCCCTGCCCGACTCCGCGGACCTCCTGGGGCTCTGTGCGCCCCCGGAGCATGATGAGGTCCGATCTGCTGTCTTTGGCATCTGTGGTGACAGCACCTCGGGCCCCGATGGTTTCACGTCCCTGTTCTTCCAGCGGTGTTGGGATACGGTTGGGCCCGACGTGGTGGCGGCGGTTCTTGATTTCTTTCAGGGTGCCCCCATGCCGCGGAGCTTCACTGCCACCACCATTGTTCTCCTCCCCAAGAGGGACAATCCGACTTCGTGGACTCACTTCCGCCCTATCAGCCTTTGCAACGTGACCAACAAGATCATCTCTAAGATCTTGACTTCTCGACTGGCGCCTCTCATTCCCCTCGTCGTGGCTCCCAACCAGAGTGGCTTCGTCAAGGGCCGGCTGATCAGCGATAACGTCCTTTTGGCCCAGGAGCTCATCCATGACCTTCACCCGTGCAAGGGAAGGGCGCACCCCAATGTCGCTCTCAAGCTGGATATGGCGAAGGCCTATGACCGTGTTCAGTGGCCCTTCCTGATTGGTGTCCTCAGAAAGATGGGCTTTCCGGAGCAGTGGAATGACATGGTTAGGAGATGTGTGCAGAATTGCTGGTTTTCGGTGCTGGTGAATGGGGCTCCGGCGGGTTTCTTCCCCTCCACTCGTGGCCTGCGCCAGGGGGACCCGATCTCCCCGTCCCTGTTCGTCCTTGCAGCGGACTACCTCTCGCGGTCCCTTGACAGGCTGATTGTTGGCCAGTCTGATATGGTGTACCACTCTCAGAGGAGGGCGGCCCCCCCGATCTCCCACCTGGCCTATGCCGATGATATCATTATCTTCATCCAGGCCAAGCGGGAGTCCTTGGAAATGCTGAAAGAGTGCCTCGATGATTACTGCACGGTGTCGGGCCAGATGATCAACTTCGAGAAGAGCAACTTCTATCTGAATGATCATCACGTTGAGGAGTGGCAGCATATGATTCGTGAGGTCGGGGGCTTTCAGAGAGGCTCTATCCCCTTCAACTACCTTGGGGTCCCCATCTACAAGGGTCACAAGAAGCATACCCTCTTCCTTGAGCTAAGACAGCGGATCAGCAACCGTATCCACAGTTGGTCGCACAGGCACCTAACTTTCGGGGGCCGTCTGGCTCTGATCAAGAGCACCCTCTCCACCATCCCATTGCATGTCCTTCAGGCTATCCAAGTCCCGAAGAAGGTGCTTCATGGCCTTGAGCAGCTGATGACGAGGTATTTCTGGGGGGGGGCGTGGGCGAGGAGAAGAAGATTCACTGGGTCAGTTGGAAGCAGATCTGTCTCCCGGTGGATGAGGGCGGCTTAGGTATTCGCAGGCTGTCCGATATGGTCACGGCTTTCAGCTATAAGCTGTGGTGGAGGTTCCAGGCCCGTGACTCGCTGTGGGCGAGGTACCTGTGGCATAAGTACTCATATCCTTTATATGGGTTTTCTGCTTCCCATAGTACTGTGTGGCGTCGCTTATTGCATGTCGGTATTCGTGCGCATGAATTTATTTGTTGGTCCTTGGGTGCAGGGAGAGTGTCGTTTTGGGACGATAGTTGGTTTGGGGATTACCCCCTTTCTGTCTATCGGCCCAATGGCGGCCCTCGACCTAATGTGTCTTTCTTTTGGCATGACTCTGCTTGGGATCTCAATCGTCTGCATGCATACTGTGCTCCCTATTTGTCTGTTGATCTGTTGGTTGATGTGAGCTGGACTCCGGTGTTGTGGGGCGAGGAGGATGTGATGAGGTGGACGATTACCAGCCATGGCGAGTTCACCGTGACATCTGCTTGGGACAAGATCAGGTACAGGCAACCTAAGCTCTCTCTCTTTAATGACATTTGGAGTCGGTGTCTTACCCCCACTATATCTGTCTTTCTGTGGCGTCTCCTCCTTGGTCGTGTCCCCATCGAGTCTATCCTCCAGTCCAGGGGTATCTCTCTTGCCTCTATGTGTCAATGTTGCTCGTCCCCCCAAGTCGAGTCCACTATGCATGTCTTTGAATGGAGTGAGTCTGCTAGGGCTGTGTGGTCCCATATTTCCGACTGGTTCCCTGCACAGACACAAGCACACACGCGCACTGACATTGCACGTAGTTTAGGTAGATGGAGGCACCGCTTCCCTCGGGCTCCTTGCACACACGTTTCATTTTTGGTTCCTTGTCTCGTGATATGGTTTATTTGGACGGAGAGGAACAGCCACAAACACCGTGGGGTTCCTTTCCGTGGTTCTCACGTTATTTGGCAGGTCACCCATCACCTGCAGACTCTGGTAGCTGCCCGGATCCTCCTTCCGGCCCACTGGGTGGGGTGCCGGCCCCGGGTCCCGTTCATGCCGACCTCGGAGCCGGTCCCGCGGCCCCTTCGCTCCCGCATGGTCCGTTGGCTCCCTCCTGAGGCCCCTTGGGTGAAGCTGAACACGGATGGTTCGTTTGACACTGGTACAGGCCTCGCCGCTACGGGGGGCCTCGTTCGTGACCACAACAGCGAGCTCCTCCGTGCTTTCTGCTCTCCGGTGACCGCAGGCTCTAGCTTCGAGGCGGAGCTCCTGGCGCTCCTCCACGGGCTGGAGCTGGCGACTACGCTCTCCTCCCATATCTGGATCGAGATGGATGCGTCGGCTGTTGTCACTCTCCTTACCTCGGGTCGGCACGGGTCCGCGGCCACTCGTCACATATTGACACGGATCCGCCTCCGGCTCAGAGGCATTCAAGCTCGGTTCTCCCACATCCCTCGTGAGGGGAACAAGCCCGCAGACTTCATGGCGCGTCGGGGTCTTCAGACCGACACCATGGTGCACTATGACTCCTCCAGCGCCCTCCGCTATTTCCTGGCGCTCGTTCGGATGGACCAGTTGGGCTACCCCAACTTCAGGTTCCGGTACTCATAGCCTATCATGCAGGCATCTCTGTCTTATCTTGTGCTGATAGGTGATGTTGTTAGTCTCCCGAGATGGTCACTTTTGGGCCTTCTCAGTGTAATGTTTGTAGTCTCTTGCGTTTTTTCCACTTGTTGTGAGGGGTTGGGTCCTCTTCGGGTCCTCCTCATGTCAGTCTTTGGTTTTTCCTTTGTAGTGGGGATAGCACTCATTTTTAGTGTTACCTCCCACAGACATTGTTCGATTGGTTTGGTCTTATATACAGGTTAGGGGTCCGCCTAACCCCTCACCCTCTCGGCTGTTTTGAATAAAATAAAAAAATAAAAAAATAAAAAAACCTCGATTCAAGTCTCTTTTGCTTAATCGAGAAGAAAACCACTATAACTGACTTAAAACTCAATGATTCTCATACGTACTTCAACCGATTGATATATTGTATTGAATTAGAGGTTATTCATGAAGAGTGCATCGAATTCGAGGTCGTTCGACCATCTGTTGACTCCGGAAGCTCAAGATAGCTTCGGTTGACCGATTACCATACGTTCTTCGATTTTGGTAGTTCAAACCGTGCTTTCCAAGCCTTTATCATGCTCGATTACTTCATTTCTAATATTAGAACATGAAATTGAAGCTTACTCGTTAATTTCAAAAGCATTTGAGCTCATAACCTCGATTCAAGTCTCTTTTGCTTAATCAAGAAGAAAACCACTATAACTGACTTAAAACTCAATGATTCTCATACGTACTTCAACTGATTGATATATTGTATTGAAATAGAGGTTATTCATGAAGAGCGCATCGAATTCGAGGTTGTTCGACCATCTGTTGACTCCGGAAGCTCAAGATAGCTTCGGTTGACCGATTACCATACGTTCTTCGATTTTGGTAGTTCAAACCGTGCTTTCCAAGCCTTTATCATGCTCGATTACTTCATTTCTAAAATTAGAACATGAAATTGAAGCTTACTCGTTAATTTCAAAAGCATTTGAGCTCATAACCTCGATTCAAGTCTCTTTTGCTTAATCAAGAAGAAAACCACTATAACTGACTTAAAACTCAATGATTCTCATACGTACTTCAACTGATTGATATATTGTATTGAATTAGAGGTTATTCATGAAGAGCGTATCGAATTCGAGGTTTTTCGACCATCTGTTGACTCCGGAAGCTCAAGATAGCTTCGGTTGATCGATTACCTTACGTTCTTCGATTTTGGTAGTTCAAACCGTGCTTTCCAAGCCTTTATCATGCTCGATTACTTCTTTTCTTATATTAGAACATGAAATTGAAGCTTACTCGTTGATTTCAAAAGCATTTGAGCTCATAACCTCGATTGAAGTCTCTTTTGCTTAATGGAGAAGAAAACCACTATAACTGACTTAAAACTCAATGATTCTCGTATGTACTTCAACCGATTGATATATTGTATTGAATTAGAGGTTATTCATGAAGAGCGCATCGAATTCGAGGTTGTTCGACCATCTGTTGACTCCGGAAGCTCAAGATAGCTTCGGTTGACCGATTACCTTACGTTCTTCAATTTTGGTAGTTCAAACCGTGCTTTCCAAGCCTTTATCATGCTCGATTACATCATTTCTTATATTAGAACATGAA
Organism: Thymus mandschuricus; assembly: GCA_029379335.1. Lineage (NCBI taxonomy): Eukaryota > Viridiplantae > Streptophyta > Magnoliopsida > Lamiales > Lamiaceae > Thymus > Thymus mandschuricus. Next base: position 20,989,885 of record CM057083.1, read on the forward strand.
ACTGAAGCTTACTAGTTGATTTCAGAAGCATTTGAGCTCATAACCTCTATTGAAGTCTCTTTTGCTTAATCGAGAAGAAAACCACTATAACTGACTTAAAACTCAATGATTCTCGTACGTACTTCAACCGATTGATATATTGTATTGAATTGGAGGTTATTCATGAAGAGTGCATCGAATTCGAGGTCGTTCGACCATCTGTTGACTCCGGAAGCTCAAGATAGCTTCGGTTGACCGATTACCATACGTTCTTCGATTTTGGTAGTTCAAACCGTGCTTTCCAAGCCTTTATCATGCTCGATTACTTCATTTCTAATATTAGAACATGAAATTGAAGCTTACTCGTTGATTTCAAAAGCATTTGAGCTCATAACCTCGATTCAAGTCTCTTTTGCTTAATCGAGAAGAAAACCACTATAACTGACTTAAACCTCAATGATTCTCATACGTACTTCAACCGATTGATATATTGTATTGAATTAGAGGTTATTCATGAAGAGCGTATCGAATTCGAGGTTGTTCGACCACTGTTGACTCCGGAAGCTCAAGATAGCTTCGGTTGATCGATTACCTTACGTTCTTCGATTTTGGTAGTTCAAACCGTGCTTTCCAAGCCTTTATCATGCTCGATTACTTCTTTTCTTATACTAGAACATGAAATTGAAGCTTACTTGTTGATTTCAAAAGCATTTGAGCTCATAATCTCGATTGAAGTCTCTTTTGCTTAATGGAGAAGAAAACCACTATAACTGACTTAAAACTCAATGATTCTCGTATGTACTTCAACCGATTGATATATTGTATTGAATTAGAGGTTATTCATGAAGAGCGCATCGAATTCGAGGTTGGTCGACCATCTGTTGACTCCGGAAGCTCAAGATAGCTTCGGTTGACCGATTACCTTACGTTCTTCAATTTTGGTAGTTCAAACCGTGCTTTCCAAGCCTTTATCATGCTCGATTACTTCATTTCTTATATTAGAACATGAAACTGAAGCTTACTAGTTGATTTCAGAAGCATTTGAGCTCATAACCTCGATTGAAGTCTCTTTTGCTTAATCGAGAAGAAAACCACTATAACTGACTTAAAACTCAATGATTCTCGTACGTACTTCAACCGATTGATATATTGTATTGAATTAGAGGTTATTCATGAAGAGCGCATCGAATTCGAGGTCGTTCGACCATCTGTTGACTCCGGAAGCTCAAGATAGCTTCGGTTGATCGATTACCTTACGTTCTTTGATTTTGGTAGTTCGAACCGTGCTTTACAAGCCTTTATCATGCTCGATTACTTCTTTTCTTATATTAGAACATGAAATTGAAGCTTACTCGTTGATTTCAAAAGAATTTGAGCTCATAACCTCGATTGAAGTCTCTTTTGCTTAATCGAGAAGAAAACCACTATAACTGACTTAAAACTCAATGATTCTCGTACGTACTTCAACCGATTGATATATTGTATTGAATTAGACGTTATTTATGAAGAGCGCATCGAATTCGAGGTCGTTCGACCATCTGTTGACTCTTGAAGCTCAAGATAGCTTCGGTTGACCGATTACCTTACGTTCTTCGAATTTGGTAGTTCAAACCGTGCTTTCCAAGCCTTTATCATGCTTGATTACTGATGGAGTCCAAGGTTCGTCAAATCAAGATCATGTTCGTGTTCCCAAAGGGCCGGTGACGAGAGCTCGAGCTAAGAAGTTCAAGGATCGTATCATTTGGCACCAGAGCCAGGTTTACGTCATCCAGGTTTTATCTTTCTTTCGTCTTAGTATTCGTTTCTTCGTGTTCTTGCATTCTGTTCGTGTCAGTCGTTCGTTTGAGTCTTCGTCTATTCGTTTCTGTGTCAAAAAAAAATAAAAAAATATATATATATATATATTTTGTTCTGCTCATAGAGTCGTATCTGTTCACAGAGTCGTTCTTGGTAGCTTTTCTTTCGTGTCAAGATTCAGATTCGTTTTGATACTCAGTCAAAGTTGTTTTCTTGGTCATTAAGGAGTAGAAGATTTCTTTCCTTATAAGAATAGGAAACATACTCAGAATATAAATCCCATACCTTATATTATATAACACGTCTTTGGTGAGTCTTCTACACGTTGTCGTGACATATTAGGGGCAAAAGTTTCGATAAAAAAAAAAAAAAAAAAAAAAAAAAAAAAAAAAAAGGATATATTCGAAGCCCTAGTGTGTCACTGTGTTTTCTGAGTTGGTTATTACGTGTTTCTTCATTGGGATATTAGTTATATATTCGTTTCGGTGTGTTTTCGTCTTTTTCTCGTGTTTTTCGTCGGCCAGCATTAAAACGGCCATAACTTTTGCATACGAACTCCGATTTTGCTCCATAATACCTTTTCGGAAAGCTCTCGAAAAGATCTATACGGTGGTTCCCACTATGTCGGAATCGGTCCATTATTTTTGCAAAAAAAGGCCGTTTAAAGGGTCAAATCGTCCGCCGAAGTTTTCGGTAAAATTTTCGTGTCTTTTTTCGTGTCTCGGTTTAGGGTTTTCTTAGTCCGATCATCCTTCCTTCCTAATTTCAGTACTCTTGTTTCGTTAATAATGATTTCTGTGGTAGATTAAGGGAATTTGAGCTTCTTAAGAGAGAATTGAGTGGAAAAAGGCAAGAGAGGTGAGATTAATAGAGGGTAAAAGCCATTACTATTGAGCGATACACGAGTGCTGAGTGTGAACCGTATTGAGGGATACACGAGAGATTGTGAGGTAGTGAGGATTCTGTTTTTACTAACTTTCGTTTGTTTCTTTTGAAAAAAAAAAAAAAAAAAAAATTTGCAGGTATGGCCGGAGAAGAGGCGTTGGATCCCAAGATGAAGTTCATGTTTGAGGCATTGAAATCCGAGTTGGGAAAGGTTATGGAATCCAAATTGGAAGGAGTTTATGATAGAATCGGTGAAGTAGAGTCAGTTTCCAAACAGCTTCAGCATCATCGAGGTGGAAGAGGAGGACGAGGTGGCAGAGGAGGTTATCATAACCATCGAGATTATGGGCCGTTTGAGGAGGAGTTTGATGCCGAAGGAGAAGAGGAATGGGAGGAGCCAAGGAATGGGAGGAGCCAAGGAATGGGAGAAGAGGAATTTGGGCAACATCAAGCTGAACATTCCGTCATTCCAAGGGAGGAACGATCCAGATGCGTATATTGAGTGGGAGAGGAAGCTTGACCTCATGTTCGACTGTCACAATTACTCCGAGCTGAAGAAGGTGAAGTTGGCAGCGATAGAGTTCTCCGATTACGCTCTAGTTTGGTGGGATCAATTGGAGAAGAGTAGGAGAAGGAATGGGGAGCCTCCAGTTCAGACTTGGAACGAGATGAAGGGAATCATGAGGAAACGATTTATTCCAGCTCACTACTATAGAGAACTGCACAACAAACTTCAAAGCTTGAGACAGGGATCTAGGAGTGTGAATGAATATTATAAGGAGATGGAGGTAGCCATGATTCGAGCTAATGTTGTGGAGGACAGTGAGGCGACGATGGCGAGATTCTTGGCTGGTCTGAATTGGGAGATTCGGAATGGAGTGGAGTTGCAGCATTATGTTGAGATCGAGGACATGGTACACGTGGCTGTGAAGATAGAGAATCAGCTCAAGAGGAGGGGTAACATTGGTTACAATAAGCAGAATCAGTCCAATTGGAAGCAATCTCAGCCTGCTACTATTGGTTCCTTTTCGAGAGGGAATCAATGGAAGAAGGAGGAGTCGCCGAAAGATGATAGGAAATCGTTCGTGAAGGCGCGATCAGATTTGACGAGCTCTAACAACCAAGGCAAACCAGTAGTGACTGAGGGTCGTAATCGTGATCGTAAGTGCTTCAAGTGTCAAGGATTCGGACATGTCATGAGTGACTGCCCGAATCGGAGAGTGATGATCATGAGAGATGATGGGGAAGTCGTGACTGATGATGAAGTTGATCCGAAGATGCCTGGGTTGGAGGAGTCTGAGGATGAGGAAGAGGATATTCAGCCGCCTGTAGGACGCATTTGTGTGGCCAGAAGAGCATTAAGCGTTCAGAGTCATGTGGACGAATTGGTGCAGCGCGAAAATATCTTTCACACGAGATGTCAGGTGAAGGATCAGTTGTGTAGCGTGATTATTGATGGAGGGAGCTGCACCAACGTTGCTAGCGTGACCATGGTTTGAAAATTAGGGCTACCCGTGATACAACATCCCAAACCATACCGGTTGCAGTGGCTCAACGAAACTGGTGTCGTCAAAGTAACGAAGCAGGTGAAGGTCCCATTTAGCATCGGAAAATATGAGGATGAGATATTATGTGATGTGGTGCCGATGCAAGCGAGCCATGTACTGTTGGGGCGTCCATGGCAGTTCGATAGGAGGGTGACACATGATGGCTTCACCAACAAGTATTCGTTCGAGTACAATCAGAAGAAGGTGTCGCTTGTTCCTCTTACCCCCAAACAAGTGTATGAGGATCAGGTGTTGCTGCAAAAGGAGGCTGAGCGGTTGAAGTTGGAGGAGTAGAAGGTGGAGAATAAGGAGAAGGGAGATAAGGAGAAGGGTGTAGTACACAAATCGTGTTTTGCAAAGGCGAGTGATCTGAAGTTGGCGGTGCAGGAGGAGAGGACTTTGATCGTACTTCTGTACAAGGGGAACTTTTTATCTACTAACGATCTCGATTCTCTACCCCCTTCTATCTCCTCTGTTTTGCAGGAATTTGATGATGTCTTTCCCGAGGATACACCAGCTGGCTTACCACCAATTAGGGGGATAGAACATCAAATCGACTTTGTGCCTGGAGCAACACTTCCAAATAGGCCAGCCTTTCGCACCAATCCCGAGGAGACGAAGGAGTTGGAGAGGCAGATTGGAGAGTTGTTGGCGAAAGGGCATGTGAGGGAGAGTTTGAGTCCTTGTGCAGTTCCGGTGTTACTCGTACCCAAGAAGGACTCAACGATGAGGATGTGTTGCGATTGTCGAGCCATAAACAACATCACGGTAAAGTATCGACATCCTATCCCTCGTTTAGATGATATGCTTGATGAACTGCATGGCTCTTGTGTGTTTTCGAAAATTGATTTGCGTAGTGGATACCATCAGATTAGGATTAAGGAAGGGGATGAATGGAAAACTGCTTTTAAAACTAAACTTGGTTTGTATGAGTGGCTAGTTATGCCTTTCGGTTTGACTAATGCACCTAGTACATTTATGCGTCTTATGAACCATGTTTTACGAGCTTTTATTGGCAGATTTGTAGTTGTCTACTTTGATGATATCCTAGTGTATAGCAAGAGTCATGAAGAGCATGTTGATCATTTGAGGTCTGTTTTAGATGTACTTAGGAAGGAGAAGCTGTTTGCTAACTTAAAGAAGTGCATCTTTTGTACGGACAAGCTTGTGTTTCTTGGATTTGTAGTTAGTGCACAGGGTGTACAGGTTGACGATGAGAAAATACGAGCTATTCAAGAGTGGCCGAGTCCAAAGAGCATTGGAGAAGTTAGGAGTTTCCACGGACTTGCTGGCTTTTATAGGAGAGCTCGAGCTAAGAAGTTCAAGGAAGGCTTGCAAGGATTGATCCAAGAAGTTTGGGCTAAAGAATTGATGAAGAAGCCCATTGGAGAAGGCGAACCGGACAGCCCGCGAGTCATCAACTTTATCGAGTGCGTTCGGGCTGAAAAATGAAGACTTTATTTTTATTTTCGTGTGTTTTGAGTCAGGCCACGTTTTTGGGCCTTAAAAGACTTGTTTTTGGGTTTTTATCATGTTGGTTAATGGGTTGGGCCATGCCAATGACTTTGGGTCAGTTATTTCCTAGTTAGATTAGGTTTAGATGGTTTTATTTGCCTCTCTATATAAGGGGGTCTTTGTGGACGAAAATTGGTTAGCTTTTGATCATTAATATTATTGTGAGTTTATTCTCTCTTGAGAGTTTTTGAATTCCTCTTGATTATTCCAAGACGAATTCATTATCCGGCGAATCAGCGAGTCAATCATCCCTCGTTGTGTGTCAATCATCGTTCCCGTGTGACTAAGACGATCGCTATTTGGGGTATAGGCTGTTCTTAGAACTGACTTATATCATTTATAGGATTCAAGCTTAGGTATATTGGAATATCCATCTTGTTCTTCAATTTCGTTCAGTTTAGTTTTAGTCCTTCCGCGTGCGTCTTCAATTCGGTCGTCAAGGATCGTATCAGGAAGGGTCCCATGGAGGAACTCTTTGACCTTCCCATTCTTGCTCTCCAAAGGGTTGCATAGACTCAACCCCATTGACCACACGAATCACCTTGCATTGTTGCTTTGGATTAACCTCCGTGTTACTCGGCAACTTCCCTTGTTGATGTTGAGAGGAAGCTTGGTTAGCCATTTGGCCAATTTGCCCCTCTAGCATCTTAATATGCTTTCCCATGGTAGCCACGGTATTCTCCAAGTTTGTAACCTTTTGACCCGTGTGGGCAATGAAGGTTCCTTGTTGAGTAGCTAACTCCTTTTGTTGAGTAGACATGGTAGCTTGACCATCAACTAATTGCTTCAACATAGCCTCCGTTTGACTCGGAGGTCTCTTCTCTTCAACAACTTGTGGTATCACTCCAAAACCCGGAGGAGATTGAGGTTGAGGAGCTTGTAAAGCGTTGTTTGGATTCCCATAAGACAAATTCGGATGATTGTTGAAAGAAGGGTAGGCACTTTGATTCCAATTCCTTTGAAAGCCTCCTCGTTGATTAATATACAAAACTTCCTCATTGCTCAATATTTCACCATTTTCAAACTTCTTCAAGGCTTGCATCTCCATCAAGGACTCTCTATCCTTCTCATGCTCCTTCTTCAAAAGTGTATATATGCTTGCCAAATCATCAAAATTCTCATCATGGATATAAGATACCTTCTTCGGAGTGCGTTCCATTGGCCATTGATGAGAATTTGAGGCCATCTCCTCAAGAACTCTCACGGCTTCCATAACATCTCTATTGAGTAAGCATCCTCCACTTGTGGCATCCACTATGCTTCTTGTATGAGGAGTCAGACCACCATAGAATGTGGTTACTTGTCTACTCTCATCCAAACCATGTTGAGGACACTTTCTCAACAAATCTCTAAACCTCTCCCAAGCATCGAATAATGAATCATCACCATGTTGAGCAAAATGAGAGATATCGAAGATTAACCTTTGAGCTTTTGAAGGTGGAAAGTACTTGGCAAGGAAGGCTTTGCACAAATCATTCCAAGAGAGGATAGTGACTTTATCAAGAGACTTGTACCAATCCTTCGCCTTGTCTCTCAAAGAAAATCCGAATAGCCTCATCCAAATGGTGTCACTAGGAACGCCATTTTGCTTGATTGTATCACATATATCAAGGAACATTCGGAGATGAGCATTGGGATCTTCGGTTACTCCTCCTCCATATTGCTCCGCTTGCACCATGTGAATGAGAGCCGGCTTCAACTCAAAGTTATTGGCGTTGATTGGCCCCCATTCTCCACCTTGGAATTGCTCCGTTAGAGAAGCAAACATGTGATTAAGAGGAGTTCTTCTCACCTCAAGTGCTCTTCTCTCCTCTTGTCCTTGCTTCCATAGTCGAAAATCTTCCATTTCCTTCATCAAAGCTTCCATGTTAGGAGGATTTGCCATTTCTTCCTCCTCACTTGAAGATCTTCTTATATGCCTTCTTTGGTACTCTAAGAACAAAGGCTCAACAAGTCTCCCCTTGGATCTTAGGTGCATGTACCTATCAAGCAAACAAATAGAAAAAATCAAAAACGAAAAACTTAAACTAGCAACAAGAACTTGAACAACTAATGACTCTCTATCTGCTCACTCCCCGGCAACGGCGTCAAAAATTGACTCACCCTATTTCTAGAGTGTCAATAATACAATAACTGAACTAGCTAGTAGTCCGGGTCAAACCACAAGGAGTGAGTGTGTCGAAAGAGGTGTCAAGTAACTATCCAAGGTCCATCATGCTATCTAAGCACTCATATATCATAGATTTTGGTTTTCTCAATTAAGCAAGTAAACAATGCAAGTAAAAGCAAGTGAGTAAAAACAAGTAGTTGAAATTCGATAAAAGCAAGCAAGGATTCAAATGATTTCCGGTGTGATTAGGCTAAGGACTAGGCAAATGATGTATCAAACCATTTTAATTCCTCTGAGTGGCATTATTACATAAATCAAGCTATCTCATCCTCCTAAGACTTGATAACTAGTATATTGAATAACATGCTTACCATTCTAAACATATTACCAACTCCTAAAAGCACAATGCCTATTAATCTAACATCAATTCACATAATTCTTTCTAGGAGCAATGCAAATCAATACTAGATAATATGAGCAAGGATTCATGCCAAGTGTTATGAATGGAAGCTTCCTAGGCATTCCATAAAACACTTTGTATGCACTCATGGATGTCAATCATTCATGCAATTAAATTCAATCAAATCCAACGGCAACTCAAAGGAAAGGTAAATCCACATCAATAGCCACCAAATCCTAGCCTAATTCACACCATCCATCATTTGAAACCTCAAAGAAATCTAGCCACTCATCATAGATCTAACAATCAAACCAACAAAAAGAAGGAAATTCATAATAGAAATAACAAGGAAAGTAAAAGGAAGAGAAAATGCTTCAATAATCCTCAATCTTCAAGCTTGATCATCCAACAATATTTGAAAATACCAAAAAGGAAAGAGGGAAACTAGGGTTCTAAAAGTTGTTGTGCATAAAATGAATTACAAGTGAAAAACATATCCAAATGAGGCAAATAACAAGGTATTTATAGACTTCCCATAAGTTGGGGTCAAATTGCAATAAAGAGAAACTTGAGTGAGAAGGTGGGGTAAAATTTGTAATTTCTGGAAAGTTAAATGAAGGGTTGACTAGTGCATTTCCGTTTGACTTGTGCATTTCCGCCCATATTTCACAGTTTGCGCGCACTCACGGTTTTGGCTCGTTCTCTCTCGTCCGACATCGGAAAATTAATCCGCAAAGTGCTATGGATTCCTCTTTCGATCCTCTTCGACTTAGGATAAGTCAAACTTGCCCGTAAAATAGCCACAGCACCTGAAATTGGCACGGAAATCAAGAGAAAATGCAAAGCATATAGAAAACGCATAAGTATGAAAACCTATCATTTCCTATTCATTTAAGCACACATATCAAAGACAAAACCCACTAAAAACTTCTTGAAATGCATATAAAATATCGGTTTGTCAGCGGTTCCATTTTATCCCAGCCGGAGAGATTATCCCAGCTGAGCTGATCAATGGCCAATACTTGTCTTCCCCTACTCAAATCAAGCCATGGCATATGCGGAGTTCGGTCAGGAACTACATTGCCATCCATGGAGCACCGGACGAGCACGAAGAAATTCAAGGGAATGACATGGATGAAGGAGCCGGAGCTGCACAACCCGAGGAACCCCCCGAGTACTTTCGGACATATCAAGAGGGGTTCAACACGTTTCAGACCGGGTTGTTCGAGAGATTGGATTCCCATGCCACTCTATGTCAGTCGATGACGACTAATATGGAGAATTTAGGCCTTCAGATGCAGAATATGGGGACGAGAGTCCAAGGGGTTGAGAATAGGGTATATGACATCGAGCGCCATCTTTCGAGGTATACCGATTTCCGTGCTACTTCTTCTTCTTCTCAGGCACCTTGGGATCCTAATGATCCAAATGATACTTGAAATTTTCACCCTTGATAGCTATTTGTTTTTCTTTATTTTTATTTTTCTTGTTTTTGTCATTTTAGGAGATATTACGCTTGTTTGGTATTTTTGTCTTTGTTTGTTTTGTAGGTACTACTTGGAATTTCTCGGGATTTCAAGTGTGTTGGTCGACATTGTGCGATAAGTTCCTTCTATCCCTTCCTTTTTATTTTCTCGCAATGAGGTCATTGCTTGATTCTAAGTGTAGGGGGGTCTTTGAAACTTTGGCATGATGTATTTAATTTTGTTGAGTCTTAGGAGTTAATTGAGTCAAATGAGCATGTGATGATAGTATTGTGGATTTGGCCGATGATAGAAAATTTTTGTTGATTTTTGGAGAAAAATTCATGATCTTTATTATGCATGGAACCTTGGCGAAGCGACGCATTTTATTCATTGAATTTGAAGTATGCTATGATGTCGGGAACTAGTTAGTTTGAACCCGTGAGAATTGAGCTATTTGTGCATATTTATGCCTATTCTTTGATTGAGTGATCATGCATGCTTCGTTGTTTCTAGAACTTGCCTTGTTTCTCCATCAAGACCTTAGTATATTTACGAACTAGGAGATGATCTTAGGCCATCTTTCTTTAGCCACATGATCCCTATACACTAACCTTGTTCATAAACCTTTGTTTACCCCTTTTGAGCCTTTGTTAGCCGTTCTTTGTAAAACCGGATGATAGGAGGTTTGGATGGTTATGGGTATCCTTAGTATTTGTGGTTGGTGATATGGAAGGAGTTGAATAGAAAAATTTGGTTGTGGTGAAGAAGGAGGAGAAAGGAGTTTTAGATGCTTGATTTATGTAGTTAGCTATCCCTATGAGCTTAGGAAAAAAAAAAGGAAAAAAAAAAAGAAAAAAAAATAGAGCCTTTGTTCAAAATTAGAAAGAACGTTTATTAGTGGAGCTCTAGAGAAAAAAAAAATAATAATAATAATAATAATAAAAAAAAAAAAGAGAGAAAAGAAAGAGAGAATAAGAATATGAGCATAAGGGGGTAGTTAGCTTTGATTTATATAGTTGATATTTTAGCATATTTGAGTTTGTATTTGGTGTGTTGGATGGTAGAAGATGGAGTAAAAATCCATACTTTGGTTGGAGTTGAAAAGAGGTTGATGATTTAGATTTATTTGAGTCACTTAGCCTATACTTTCCCTACCTTAACCAATGTCCCTACATTACAAGCTTATATAAAGACCTTTTTTATCCTAATTTGTAAGTATTACATTTGGTGGAGATGTTGAGATTGAAGGCAAGCCTATGGTAAACATGTTGCATTGCATTGATATTGAGTGAACCCTATGATGTGCATCTTATACATCTTTTCTTTGAGAGAGTTGAGTGTTCACTTTCGTATATAAAATTTCACATGTTGGAGAGTGTTCTTTGATGGATTAGCATATTTTGAATTAGTTGAGTAGATTGTGTTGATTGATGCTAAGGTTGTGTGCATAGTTTTGATCATGATCATGAGAGTTTGTTTTCGAAAAGTTTTGAGGCCTATATAGTTCACAATACTTGAGTCTATTGTTTATTTCGTTTTTATATTGCTTGAGGACAAACAAAGGTCTAAGTGTGGGGGATTTTGATTAGTGTTTAGATGTTAGGATTTTCGTCATGTTTTCGAGTCCGTTTTCGTTATGTTTTGTGTCTTTGTAGCTATGAATTGGGTGTTTCGAGTATTTTTATTGATAGGGATCATGGGAGCCGAGAGAAGGAGAAACAGCGAGAAAAGGACGAAAAAATGAGTGCAAATTGGATAATTAGCGCGGATCAGTTGGAGCGCTCGCGCTAAGCCTTTGGAGCGCTCGCTCCAGGTCAAGATTTCAAGATGGAAAAAGCGCAGCTTTAATGGAGCGCTCGCTCCAACTCTCTGGAGCGCTCGCTCCGTTTCTGACGGGTTTTATTTTAAGTTTCCTTGTTGGAATCGAACTCTTACCTTATGCTATATATATGCCATTAGGGCACGAATTAGAGACAACCTTTTACCTTAGTTTTTCAGTTCTAAATACTTTAGCTTTAGTTTTTATTGCTTTCTTTTGTTCGGATCCGGATTCCTCGTTTTAGTTCGTTTAATTCAAGTTCTTCGTTCTTCGTCTTAATTTCGTAAGTTCTTTTATTGCTTTCGTTTATTTGCTTTAATTACTTGCTTTAGTTTTAGATTCGATTTCTTAAAGTGCTTCGTTTAATTTCCTTAGTTTAATTTCATTCTTTCAAAACTAGTTTAAAGTTTAGATTCGTTTTTCTCAAGTTTCAATTCTCTCGTTTTTCAAAGCTTTCAAAGTTAGATTTATTTTCCTTTTAATTTCCAGATTTATTTCATCATGTCTAGATTTATTTATGCTTCTGTCTTTGCTTCCTTTATTGCTTTCTTTTCGATTTTTGCCTAGGTAGATTTATAGCTTTCTTCTAGTTTAATTTTCTAAGTTTATTTAGTTTGATTTATTTCCAGCTTTTTAGATTAGATTTATTTGCTTTGATTTTAATTGCTTTGATTTATTTTATTTGCCTAGGATTTAAAACAAAACCCCCAAAAATCTTATTTACTTGCTTTCCTAGATTTAGGCTAGATTAGGATTTTACTACATAATTATTTGCCCTGTTAAGTTTTCCTTGAGATTCGATACTTAGGTTTTACTTGCTAGTGCTACGATAGATTTCGTCTATTGCGAACACTTTTTAGTGAAACACCTTACGTTCTTCGATTTTTGTAGTTCAAACCGTTCTTTCCTAGCCTTTATCATGCTCGATTACTTCATTTCTTATATTAGATCAAGAAATTGTAGCTTACTCGTTGATTTCAAAAGCATTTGAGCTCATAACCTCGATTGAAGTCTCTTTTGCTTAATCGAGAAGAAAACCACAATAACTGACATAAAACTAAATGATTCTCGTACGTACTTCAACCGAATGAAATATTGTATTGAATTAGAGGTTATTCATGAAGAGCGCATCGAATTCGAGGTCGTTCGACCATCTGTTGACTCCGGAAGCTCAAGATAGCTTCGGTTGACCGATTACCTTACGTTCTTCGATTTTGGTAGTTCAAACCGTGCTTTCCAAGCCTTTATCATGCTCGATTTCTTCATTTCTTATATTAGAACATGAAATTGAAGCTTACTCGTCGATTTCAAAAGCATTTGAGCTCATAACCTCGATTTAAGTCTCTTTTGCTTAATCAAGAAGAAAACCACTATAACTGACTTAAAACTCAATGAGTCCAGTACGTACATCAACCGATTGATATATTGTATAGAATTAGAGGTTATTCATGAAGAGCGCATCGAATTCGAGGTCATTCGAACGTCTGTTGACTCCGGAAGCTCAAGATAGCAGCGGTTGACCGATTACCATACGTTCTTCGATTTTGGTAGTTCAAACCGTGCTTTCCAATCCTTTATCATGCTCGATTACTTCATTTATTATATTAGAACATGAAATAGAAGCTTACTCGTTGATTTCAAAAGCATTTGAGCTCATAACCTCGATTGAAGTCTCTTTTGCTTAATCGAGAAGAAAACCACTATAACTGACTTAAAACTCAATGATTCTCGTACGTACTTCAACCGATTGATATATTGTATTGAATTAGAGTTTATTCATGAAGAGCGCATCGAATTCGAGGTCGTTCGACCGTCTGTTGACTCCGGAAGCTCAAGATAGCATCGGTTGACCGATTACCTTACGTTCATCGATTTTGGTAGTTCAAACCGTGCTTTCCAAGCCTTTATCATGCTCGATTACTTCATTTATTATATTAGAACATGAAATTGAAGCTTACTCGTTGATTTCAAAAGCATTTTAGCTCATAACCTCGATTGAAGTCTCTTTTACTTAATCGAGAAGAAAACCACTATAACTGACTTAAAACTCAATGATTCTCGTACGTACTTCATCCGATTGATATATTGTATTGAATTAGAGGTTATTCATGAAAAGCGCATCGAATTCGAGGTCGTTCGACAATCTGTTGACTCCGGAAGCTCAAGATAGCTTCGGTTGACCGATTACCTTACGTTCTTCAATTTTGGTAGTTCAACCGTGCTTTCCAAGCCTTTATCATGATCGATTACTTCATTTCTTATATTAGAACATGAAAATTATAGCTTACTCGTTGATTTCAAAAGCATTTGAGCTCATAACCTCGATTGAAGTCTGTTTTGCTTAATCGAGAAGAAAACCACTATAACTGACTTAAAACTCAATGATTCTCGTACGTACTTCAACCGATAGATATATTGTATTGAATTAGAGGTTAATCATGAAGAGCGAATCGAATTCGAGTTCGTTCGACCATCTGTTGACTCCGGAAGCTCAAGATAGCATCGGTTGACCGATTACATTACGTTCTTCAATTTTTGTAGTTCAAACCGTGCTTTACAAGCCTTTATCATGCTCGATTACTTCATTTCTTATATTAGAACATGAAATTGAAGCTTACTCGTTGATTTCAAAAGCATTTGAGCTCATAACCTCGATTGAAGTCTCTTTTGCTTAATCGAGATGAAAACCACTATAACAGAATTAAAACTCAATGATTCTCGTACGTACTTCAACCGATTGATATAGTATTGAATTAGAGGTTATTCATGAAGAGCGCATCGAATTCGGGGTCGTTCGACCATCTGTTGATTCCGGAAGCTCATGATAGCATCGGTTGAACGATGATTACCTTACGTTCTTCGATTTTGGTAGTTCAAACTGTGCTTTCCAAGCCTTTATCATGCTCGATTACTTCATTTCCTATATTAGAACATGAAATTGAAGTTTACTCGTTGATTTCAAAAGCATTTGAGCTCATAACCTCGACTGAAGTCTCTTTTGCTTAATCGAGAAGAAAACTACAATAACTGACATAAAACTCAATGATTCTCGTTCGTACTTCAACCGATTGATATATTGTATTGAATTAGAGGTTATTCATGAAGAGCGCATCAAATTCGAGGTCGTTCGACCGTCTGTTGACTCCGGAACCTCAATATAGCATCGGTTGACAAATTACCTTACGTTCTTCGATTTTGGTAGTTCAAACCGTGCTTTCCAAGCCTTTAGACCATCTCCAACCCAGTACTCTATTTTACAGTATGCTATACTTCAAAATGAAGTATCTCGTACTCTATTTTAAAAATATATTCCAACCACGTACTCTATATATTTAATTTATTATTCTTTTATATTTAATTTTAATAACTTAACAATATTGACAAACATTAAATGAATAATACTATGATTTATTAACATATATTAGAAATTAAATAATAACTATATAAAAAAAAATGGCTTTTTGAACTATTAAATTGTAAATTCATCCTTTTAAGCAAAAATATTAATTATATCAATCATTATAACATACATTATAAATGAAATGAAATAAAATATAATTTATGTAATGTTAATTTTTTCTCTAAATACTTTAAATGTGATTTTTATAAATAGGAATAAATGAAATAAAATGAAATATTATGATATATGAATTAGTATAATTATTTACAATGAGAAATATAATTAAATAATTCAATATCTACAATTAATTTTTTTTTTAATAGTGAAATAGAGTATGAAGTATTGAACAGTAAAACTCTATATATAGAGTTTTACTGTTCAATACTTCATACTCTAACTGCAAAATGGAGTATGGTTGGAATGGCCTCCGTACTCCAAAATGAAGTAATACTCCAATTTGAAGTATGCATTGGAGATGCTCTTATCATGCTCGATTACTTCATTTATTATATTAGAACATGAAATTGAAGCTTACTCGTTGATTTCAAAAGCATTTGAGCTCAAAACCTCGATAGAAGTCTCTTTTGCTTAATCGAGAAGAAAACCACTATAACTGACTTAAAACTCAATGATTCTCGTACGTACTTCAACCGATTGATATATTGTATTGAATTAGAGGTTATTCATGAAGAGCGCATCGAATTCGAGGTCGTTCGACCATCTGTTGACTCCGGAAGCTCAAGATAGCTTCGGTTGACCGATTACCATACGTTCTTCGATTTTGATAGTTCAACCGTGCTTTCTACTCATTTATCATGCTCGATTACTTCATTTCTTATATTAGAACATGGAATTGAAGCTTACTCGTTGATTTCAAAAGCATTTGAGCTCATAACCTCGATTGAAGTCTCTTTTGCTTAATCGAGAAGAAAACCACTATAACTGACTTAAAATTCAATGATTGTCTTACGTACTTCAACCGATTGATATATTGTATTGAATTAGAGGTTATTCATGAAGAGCGCATCAAATTCGTGGTCGTTCGACCATCTGTTGACTCCGGAAGCTCAAGATAGCATCGGTTGACCGATTACATTACGTTCTTCAATTTTGGTAGTTCAAACCTTGCTTTCCAAGCCTTTATCATTCTCATTTACTTCATTTCTTATATTAGAACATGAAATTGAAGCTTACTCGTTGATTTCAAGAGCATTTGAGCTCATAACCTCGATTGAAATCTCTTTTGCTTAATCGAGACGAAAACCCCTATAACTGACTTAAAACTCAATGATTCTCGTACGTACTTCAACCGGTTGATATAGTATTGAATTAGAGGTAATTCATGAAGAGCGCATCGAATTCGAGGTCGTTCAACCATCTGTTGACTCCGGAAGCTCATGATAGCATCGGTTTACCGATTATTACCTTACGTTCTTCGATTTTGGTAGTTCAAACCGTGCTTTCCAAGCCTTTATCATGCTCGATTACTTCATTTCTTATATTAGAACATGAAATTGAAGTTTACTCGTTGATTTCAAAAGCATTTGAGCTCATAACCTCGACTGAAGTCTCTTTTGCTTAATCGAGAAGAAAACCACAATAACTGACATAAAACTCAATGATTCTCGTACGTACTTCAACCGAATGATATATTGTATTGAATTAGAGGTTATTCATGAAGAGCGCATCGAATTCGAGGTCGTTCGACCATCTGTTGACTCCGGAAGCTCAAGATAGCTTCGGTTGACCGATTACCTTACGTTCTTCGATTTTGGTAGTTCAAACCGTGCTTTCCAAGCCTTTATCATGCTCGATTTCTTCATTTCTTATATTAGAACATGAAATTGTAGCTTACTCGTCGATTTCAAAAGCATTTGAGCTCATAACCTCGATTTAAGTCTAAGTCTCGAAGTCTCATTCCAATTTTTTCGCTTAGCGAAAATTCTCTCTGACCTCTCTCACACACTAAATCACTTTTCACACACTTCCAGTCGGAAACCTCACAGTTCTTTCGATTTCTTTCGTTTTTTGCATGTGTTTTGGTTTCGAATCTTCCTCGTAATTGTGTTTGTGTCGTTTTTCGTTGGTTTGTTTCGTTTTTTTTCTTTTCCATTTTTTCGTGTTTTTTCCGTCCAGATTTTCCGGTCAGATTTCCGGTCTTCGTCCTCCCTCCAGCCGCTCTTGCCTCCGCCTCCATGGCGGACCCTCCACCGGAGGATCCCGTCGGCCTCTCACTTGCAGCCGGCTCTTCTCTCCAGCCCATTCTGCCCGCCGGTCAACCCCTTGCTGCCGGGAATCCTCCCCAGCTCCTCCAACCCGCCGGTCAGCCTCCGGCTGCCGGAAGTTCTCCCCAGCCTCTGTCCGGGATGGAACAGCCTGTCCTTGCCGATCTGCCCCAGCCCGTCTCTCCCGATTTGCCGGCGTCCTCCCTCACGGACGTCCCTTCCGGTTCCCTTCAGGCCGGGCTGCCAAAATCAGGCCAGGTCGGTGGCTCCTCCGACCTCCCTCAGTCGTCGGAATCCCTGGTCCGTCCCCCTCCGGCCAATTTCCTCGTTAATGGTGGGGCTGCCGGTGAACACCTTCCCGTTGCGGAGGTTGTCTTCTCCGCCAAAGCTGTCTTCAAGAAGCCTTCTTCAGCCCGTCCGTCCATGGCGTCTTCTCACCGAAATCTCAAGAAGAGAAAGACTGCTGCATCTTCCCACCACCTTTCGCTCGATGATGCCGGGCGAAATGATTTGAAGAAAACAAGTCCGATTGTTGACTCGAGAAGTGGTCTCGCCGTGGTTGTGCAGCCGCTTCAATCTGTTGAAGCCGAGGTTGGTTCCCTCGCCGGAGAAGATGATGACTATTGTTCCGAGGAAGAAGAAGAGTTTGATATCGAGGAATATTTTATCGATGATGAGAAGAAGGCTGAATTGAAGTGTCTGATGGAGAAATACGATGCCTTCGATGAAGAGCAGCTTCGCCTTGCGATAAGGCGTGAACGAAAACATGAGAAATCCGAGCTGCAATCCCTCGCCGGAAACCGGCCACCCTCGCCGGAATCGGCTCCAGCCTCTCCCTCCCACATACCGTCCAGATTCATCCCCCCTATCCTCCATAAATCTTTGATCAATCATGATGAAATCCCTTCCAAAATCACCTCCTCAAATCTCGCCCCCGATCAGCCTTTCCTTATGGAGAATGTTGACTCCAATCTCACCCAAAACCCAGCCCTCATGCATACTCCCGCACCGCCCATGCATAACTCGTATCCCATG
Organism: Thymus mandschuricus; assembly: GCA_029379335.1. NCBI lineage: Eukaryota > Viridiplantae > Streptophyta > Magnoliopsida > Lamiales > Lamiaceae > Thymus > Thymus mandschuricus. Next base: position 21,008,063 of record CM057083.1, read on the forward strand.
CATAACACCCCAACCTCCATGCAATCTCCCATGCAAACTTCCGCCCCACCCATGCATAACCCGTATCCCATGCATAATACCCCAATCTCCATGCAATCTCCCATGCAATCTCCCAACTTCACCAAATCGGATACCCACCCCACGAGCCAACATGGCCTTGACCGAACCCAGCCCAACCCTCCTCCCATCAACTCGGCCCATGGTGATGCGGGCCGGCCCATTACCATCACGAGCCCTTCCGAAAATATCCACGGCCCCCAACCCACTTCTCCCCCTTCCAACATGGACCAAGGCCACCAAGCCCAACCTCTGAAATTTTTTTCCAACAATCCGTTGGCCACGGGGGATCTGACCGACTTCCCCCCGCTCCCCAATGGCTCCACGGAGCACGTGAATGGGGGTAATAAAGACATCACCATGACCCCGGCTGATGAGGGGGACTCTCGGCCTAACAGTGATACTCGGCAGGTGTCATCGTCTTCGCCTATTGAGCATGCCTGCAGCCCGGCGCGGGCCTCTGCCCCTCGGCCCCCCACCTCTCTTGCGGAGCGGGTCAAAAATTCCACTCCTCCCACTGCTCCTGTTGCGTTCAATCCCACCAAGTACACTCCAATTGGAGCCAAGGGAGATCGTGAAGGTACGCCTGTGATTTCGTTTTCGAAAACTGACACGGAGTGTCTCGCAGGTCGCGTGGGGCTCGCTGTGGTCGGAAAATTTTCACACTCCATCCCCTCCTCCCACAACATCAACAAAGCTCTCAACAACATCCCGATCAGAGGTACCCTTACATGGAATTTTTTGAATGCTAAACATATTCTTATCATGCTTTCGGATGTTGTTGATTATGCTAAGTTACTCCATGGTGTCAATGGTATGCCTGTGTGGTATGTTGAGTCTGTCCCCATGCGTGTGTTTAAGTGGACGCCTGAATTTGACCCTTCGTTTGAAACTCCCATTGTTGCTGTGTGGTGTAACTTGCCTGCTTTACCTATTCATTTGTATGATCAACGTGCCCTCTATATGATTTGTTCTTCCTTGGGAAACCCTATTCAAGTGGATCACGCTACGGCTGCTCGCTCTCGCATCACTTATGCTCGGGTCTGTGTTGAAATTGATATCACTAAGCCCCCTGTTGAAGATTTTGTGATTGATATGGCCGGAGTGGAGGTTCGCCAGAAAGTGGTTTGGGATAAGATCCCGAGATACTGCTCCGACTGTAAGCATGTGGGGCATCTTCCCGAGTCTTGCTATGCGTTCGGCCGGAACGCGCGCCCTGACAAGAAAGTTGCGCCCCAAGCCCGGGCTCCGGGACTGAGGGCCAGGGGTGTGGCCCGGGATCCTCCCAGTGCCCCTAGCGCCTCAATGTCCACGGCCCCTGTTAAGGCTCCGCATGTCAGCGCGGACTCTGGGCAACGGGTCCGTGCCTCGGGGGACAAACCTGTGCACCCCCAACCCCGGTCCCCCTCCCGTGGCCAAGGCCTCCCTGGGGGCTCTGGGCCCCAGCATGGCGCCTCTGGCGCTGCGGTCTCCTCCAAGTCTCCGCGGGCTGTTCCCTCCTCGGGTCTGAGGCCCCTCCGCATGGGGGAGAGGCACATGCGTTCCGCATCCCAGTCTCCCCCCCGGGCCCCCATGGCCCCTGGGGCTCCCGTGGCCCCCGGGGCTCGCGGGGCTCCCAGCTCTCCCACCAGGGCTACCAAGGCTCCTGGATCCGCCGTGGTCTCCGGGGCCCGCAGGGACTCCCGCACCCCCTCCCGGGGCCGCAATGCCCCCGTGATCTCCGGGGAATGGATTGAGGTTGCCCGGTCGAAGCATAAGGTGGCTGCTCGCGATGGTGTTTTCAGTATTCCGACCAAGAACACTTATGTTATTTTGGATGATGGCACCGAGGTGCTCGAGGCTGAGTATGAGTCCGAGAATGACAGAGATGTGGAGATGTCTGACGGTGGCAATGATATGGCTATTGGCAGTGTCCAGGGTTCGAGTACTCCCAACAGGGGTCGTGTCCTTCCCGACTCGCTTGGTGGAAATTTGAGGAGTGGGGTTACCGCTCCGGCCTCTTCCTGATTCGTTTCCCCATGTCTGCGAATTTTCTGATTTGGAACGCTCAGGGCATCGCTAATCGCAACCCCTTGGGCATCCTGAGTAATTTGTGCAGGGAGTATTTTGTTTCTTTCGTGGCTATCTTGGAGCCTCAGAATGATCGTGACCCTTCTTTTGTCTCTCGGAAGATTGGGCTCACCCACAGGCACTCGAATAGTAGCAACAAGATTTGGATCTTTGCGCACAGGGACTACCAGGTTGATATCTTGGTGGATACTGATCAGCTGGTTCATGTTCGTATCTCGGCTGCCGTGTTCCGTGCCCCGTTGTATTTGACCGCTGTGTATGCCAAGTGTTCCAGGGAGGGCCGCTACTCGCTTTGGGATACTCTTCGTGAGGTCTCGTTACAGATGGAGGAGTGCCCATGGCTTGTGGGCGGCGACTTCAACATCTTCCTAACCGAGGAGGAGAGGGTTGGTAGCACCACTGATCGTCATCTCGAGATCATGGACTTCGCTGACGCCATCTCCGATTGTCAGCTGATCGACCCCGGCTTTGATGGGTCTGTCTTCACTTGGGAGAAGCCGGGTCTGCTTGAGAGGTTGGACCGGATCCTGATTGGGGAGCACTGGGAGTCCGCCCTCGCGACTACCCGTGTCACGCACTTGCCTCGCGTGGCCTCTGACCATGCTCCGCTCCTGGTGAGGTGCCAGTTCTCGGCCCAGCTGCCCCGGGCCTCGTTCAGATTTCAGAATATGTGGGTCAGGCACCACTCCTTTGCCTCTGAGATTGCCAGAATCTGGGAGACGCCGACTGGCTTCGAGGGTATGTTGAACCTGCAGTTCAAGTTGTCTCGTGTCAAGGGGTTCTTAAAGGGGTGGAACAAGACCGTCTTTGGGAATATCCATGAGAAGATGAGGGAGGCCGAGGAGGCCGTGGACGCTGCCCAGCTTGCCTATGACGCGGACCCCTCCCCGGAGCTTCGGTCAGAGCTCCATCATTGTATTGCCCTCCTGTTGCATCGTACTCGGATGGAGGAGGATTTCTGGAGGCAAAAGGCGGCGATTCGGTGGGCCACCGATGGGGAGCGCAACACCAAGTTCTTCCAGGGGTGGGTCAAGCAGAGGAGGGTGAAGTCTCGCATCCATGTCATCCAGGAGGGGGATAGGGAGATCACTGACGAGGCCGAGATCAGGGCCTCGGCCGCTGGGTTCTTTCAGAATTTGCTCTCTTCGGAGGTTGCTATCCCGGACGCCTCGGACCTTCAGGGCCTGCTCCCCCTGCCCGACTCTGCGGACCTCCTGGGGCTCTGTGCGCTCCCGGAGCATGACGAGGTCCGCTCTGCTGTCTTTGGTATCTGCGGGGACAGTACCTCGGGCCCCGATGGCTTCACTTCCTTGTTCTTCCAGCGGTGCTGGGATACGGTTGGGCCCGATGTGGTGGCGGCGGTGCTTGACTTCTTCCAGGGTGCCCCCATGCCGAGGAGCTTTACTGCCACTACCATCGTCCTCCTCCCCAAGAGGGACAATCCGTCCTCTTGGACCCACTTTCGGCCCATCAGCCTTTGCAACGTGACCAACAAGATCATCTCTAAAATCTTGACGTCTCGTCTGGCGCCTCTCATCCCCCTTGTCGTGGCCCCTAATCAGAGTGGCTTTGTCAAGGGCCGGTTGATCAGTGACAACGTCCTGTTGGCCCAAGAGCTCATCCATGATCTGCACCCGTGCAAGGGGAGGGCGCACCCCAATGTCGCTCTCAAGCTGGATATGGCGAAGGCCTATGACCGTGTCCAGTGGCCCTTTCTGTTCGGTGTCCTCAGAAAGATGGGCTTCCCGGAGCAGTGGATCGACATGGTCAGGAGATGCGTGCAGAACTGTTGGTTCTCAGTGCTGGTGAACGGGGCCCCTGCGGGCTTCTTCCATTCCTCTCGTGGGCTGCGCCAAGGGGACCCGATCTCCCCGTCCCTGTTCGTTCTTGCCGCGGACTACCTTTCGCGGTCCCTTGACAGGCTGATTGTTGGCCAGGCTGACATGGTATACCATTCTCAGAGGAGGGCGGCCCCCCCGATCTCCCATTTGGCCTACGCTGATGATATCATTATCTTCACCCAGGCCAAGAGGGAGTCCCTGGAAAAGCTGAAAGAGTGCCTCGATGAGTACTGCACGGTGTCGGGCCAGATGATCAACTTCGAGAAGAGCAACTTCTATCTGAACGATCATCACGTTGATGATTGGCAGCACATGATTCGTGAGGTTGGGGGCTTTCAGAGAGGCACCATCCCCTTCACCTACCTCGGGGTCCCCATCTATAAGGGCCACAAGAAGTCTTCCCTCTTCCTTGAGCTGAGGCAGCGGATCAGCAACCGTATCCACAGTTGGTCGCACAGGCACCTCACTTTCGGGGGCCGTCTGGCTCTTATCAAGAGCACCCTCTCCACCATCCCGTTGCATGTCCTTCAAGCTATCCAAGTCCCGAAGAAGGTGCTTCATGGCCTCGAGCAGCTTATGGCGAGGTATTTCTGGGGGGCCGTGGGCGAGGAGAAGAAAATTCACTGGGTCAGCTGGAAGCAGATCTGTCTCCCGGTGGATGAGGGGGGCCTGGGTATTCGCAGGCTGTCTGATATGGTCACGGCTTTCAGCTATAAGCTGTGGTGGAGGTTCCAGGCCCGTGACTCGCTGTGGGCTAGGTACCTGTGGCAGAAGTACTCGTATCCTTTATATGGGTTTTCTGCTTCCCATAGTACTGTTTGGCGTCGCTTATTGCATGTCGGTATTCGTGCGCATGAATTTATTTGTTGGTCCTTGGGTGCAGGGAGAGTGTCGTTTTGGGACGATAACTGGTTTGGGGATTACCCCCTTTCTGTCTATCGGCCCAATGGCGGCCCTCGACCTAATGTGTCTTTTTTCTGGCATGACTCTGCTTGGGATCTTAATCGTTTGCATGCATTATGTGCTCCCTACTTGTCTATTGATCTGTTGGTTGATGTGAGCTGGACTCCGGTGTTGTGGGGCGAGGAGGATGTGATGAGGTGGACGCTTACCAGCCATGGCGAGTTCTCCGTGACATCTGCATGGGACAAGATCAGGTACAGGCGTCCTAAGCTATCTCTCTTTGGTGACATTTGGAATCAATGCCTTACCCCCACTATATCTGTCTTTCTGTGGCGTCTCCTCCTTGGTCGTATCCCCATAGAGTCTATCCTCCAGTCCAGGGGTATCTCCCTCGCCTCCATGTGTCAATGTTGTTCGTCCCCCCAGGTCGAGTCCACTATGCATGTCTTTGAACGGAGTGATTCTGCTAGGGCTGTGTGGTCCCATTTTTCCGACTGGTTCCCTGCACAGACACAAGCACACACGCGCACTGACATTGCACGTAGTATAGGTAGATGGAGACACCGCTTCCCTCGGGCTCCTTGCACACACGTTTCATTTTTGGTCCCTTGTCTCGTGATTTGGTTTATTTGGACGGAGAGGAACAGCCACAAGCACCGTGGGGTTCCTTTCCGTAGCTCTCACGTTATTTGGCAGGTCACCCATCACCTGCAGACACTGGTAGCTGCCCGGCTCCTCCTTCCGGCCCACTGGGCGGGGTGCCGGCCCCGGGTCCCATTCATGCCGACCTCTGAACCGGTCCCGCGGCCCCTTCGCTCCCGCATTGTCCGTTGGCTCCCACCTGAGGCTCCTTGGGTGAAGCTGAATACGGATGGATCGTTCGACACAGGTACAGGCCTCGCTGCTGCTGGGGGCCTTGTCCGTGACCACAACAGCGAGCTCATCCGTGCCTACTGCTCCCCGGTGGTCGCGAGCTCTAGCTTTGAGGCGGAGCTCCTGGCGCTCCTCCATGGGCTAGAGCTGGCGACCATGCTCTCCTCCCATATCTGGATTGAGATGGATGCCTCGGCTGTGGTCACTCTCCTCACCTCGGGCCGGCACGGGTCTGCGGCCACTCGTCACATTTTGACGCGGATCCGTCTCCGGCTCAGAGGCATTCAGGCCCGGTTCTCCCACATCCCCCGTGAGGGGAATAAGCCTGCAGACTTCATGGCTCGTCGGGGTCTTCAGACCGACACCATGGTGCAATTCGACTCCTCCAGCGCCCCCCACTACTTCCTGGCGCTCGTTCGGATGGATCAGTTGGGCTACCCCAACTTCAGGTTCCGGTACTCGTAGCCTATCATGCAGGCATCTCTGTGGTATCTCGCGCTGATAGGTGATATTATTAGCCTCCCGAGATGGTCACTTTTGGGCCAATCTCAGTGTATTGTTTCTAGTTCTCCGTGTTTTCCCATTTGTAGTGAGGGGTTGGGTCCTCTACGGGTCCTCCTCATGTTTGTATTTGGTTTATCCTTTGTTGTGGGGATAGCACTCACTTTTAGTGCTACTTCTCACAGACATTGTTCGATTTATATGGTTTTATATACAGGTTGGGGGTCTGCCTAACCCCTCACCCCCTCGGGTGTTTTGATTGAAAAAAAAAAAAAAAACCTCGATTTAAGTCTCTTTTGCTTAATCAAGAAGAAAACCACTATAACTGACTTAAAACTCAATGAGTCCAGTACGTACATCAACCGATTGATATATTGTATAGAATTAGAGGTTATTCATGAAGAGCGCATCGAATTCGAGGTCATTAAAACGTCTGTTGACTCCGGAAGCTCAAGATAGCAGCGGTTGACCGATTACCTTACGTTCTTCGATTTTGGTAGTTCAACCGTGCTTTCCAAGCCATTATCATGATCGATTACTTCATTTCTTATATTAGAACATGAAAATTATAGCTTACTCGTTGATTTCAAAAGCATTTGAGCTCATAACCTCGATTGAAGTCTGTTTTGCTTAATCGAGAAGAAAACCACTATAACTGACTTAAAACTCAATGATTCTCGTACGTACTTCAACCGATAGATATATTGTATTGAATTAGAGGTTAATCATGAAGAGCGAATCGAATTCGAGTTCGTTCGACCATCTGTTGACTCTGGAAGCTCAAGATAGCATCGGTTGACCGATTACATTACGTTCTTCAATTTCGGTAGTTCAAACCGTGCTGTACAAGCCTTTATCATGCTCGATTACTTCATTTCTTATATTAGAACATGAAATTGAAGCTTACTCGTTGATTTCAAAAGCATTTGAGCTCATAACCTCGATTGAAGTCTCTTTTGCTTAATCGAGAAGAAAACCACTATAACTGACTTAAAACTCAATGATTCTCGTACGTACTTCAACCGATTGATATATTGTATTGAATTAGAGTTTATTCATGAAGAGCGCATCGAATTCGAGGTCGTTCGACCTTCTGTTGACTCCGGAAGCTCAAGATAGCATCGGTTGACCGATTACCTTACGTTCATCGATTTTGGTAGTTCAAACCGTGCTTTCCAAGCCTTTATCATGCTCGATTACTTCATTTATTATATTAGAACATGAAATTGAAGCTTACTCGTTGATTTCAAAAGCATTTTAGCTCATAACCTCGATTGAAGTCTCTTTTGCTTAATCGAGAAGAAAACCACTATAACTGACTTAAAACTCAATGATTCTCGTACGTACTTCATCCGATTGATATATTGTATTGAATTAGAGGTTATTCATGAAAAGCGCATCGAATTCGAGGTCGTTCGACCATCTGTTGACTCCGGAAGCTCAAGATAGCTTCGGTTGACCGATTACCTTACGTTCTTCGATTTTGGTAGTTCAACCGTGCTTTCCAAGCCTTTATCATGATCGATTACTTCATTTCTTATATTAGAACATGAAAATTATAGCTTACTCGTTGATTTCAAAAGCATTTGAGCTCATAACCTCGATTGAAGTCTGTTTTGCTTAATCGAGAAGAAAACCACTATAACTGACTTAAAACTCAATGATTCTCGTACGTACTTCAACCGATAGATATATTGTATTGAATTAGAGGTTAATCATGAAGAGCGAATCGAATTCGAGTTCGTTCGACCATCTGTTGACTCCGGAAGCTCAAGATAGCATCGGTTGACCGATTACATTACGTTCTTCAATTTTTGTAGTTCAAACCGTGCTTTACAAGCCTTTATCATGCTCGATTACTTCATTTCTTATATTAGAACATGAAATTGAAGCTTACTCGTTGATTTCAAAAGCATTTGAGCTCATAACCTCGATTGAAGTCTCTTTTGCTTAATCGAGATGAAAACCACTATAACAGAATTAAAACTCAATGATTCTCGTACGTACTTCAACCAATTGATATAGTATTGAATTAGAGGTTATTCATGAAGAGCGCATCGAATTCGGGGTCGTTCGACCATCTGTTGATTCCGGAAGCTCATGATAGCATCGGTTGAACGATGATTACCTTACGTTCTTCGATTTTGGTAGTTCAAACTGTGCTTTCCAAGCCTTTATCATGCTCGATTACTTCATTTCTTATATTAGAACATGAAATTGAAGTTTACTCGTTGATTTCAAAAGCATTTGAGCTCATAACCTCGACTGAAGTCTCTTTTGCTTAATCGAGAAGAAAACTACAATAACTGACATAAAACTCAATGATTCTCGTTCGTACTTCAACCGATTGATACATTGTATTGAATTAGAGGTTATTCATGAAGAGCGCATCGAATTCGAGGTCGTTCGACCGTCTGTTGACTCCGGAACCTCAATATAGCATCGGTTGACAAATTACCTTACGTTCTTCGATTTTGGTAGTTCAAACCGTGCTTTCCAAGCCTTTAGACCATCTCCAACCCAGTACTCTATTTTACAGTATGCTATACTTCAAAATGAAGTATCTCGTACTCTATTTTAAAAATATATTCCAACCACGTACTCTATATATTTAATTTATTATTCTTTTATATTTAATTTTAATAACTTAACAATATTGACAAACATTAAATGAATAATACTATGATTTATTAACATATATTAGAAATTAAATAATAACTATATAAAAAATATGGCTTTTTGAACTATTAAATTGTAAATTCATCCTTTTAAGCAAAAATATTAATTATATCAATCATCATAACATACATTATAAATGAAATGAAATAAAATATAATTTATGTAATGTTAATTTTTTCTCTAAATACTTTAAATGTGATTTTTATAAATAGGAATAAATGAAATAAAATGAAATATTATGATATATGAATTAGTATAATTATTTACAATGAGAAATATAATTAAATAATTCAATATCTACAATTAATTTTTTTTTTAATAGTGAAATAGAGTATGAAGTATTGAACAGTAACACTCTATATATAGAGTTTTACTGTTCAATACTTCATACTCTAACTGCAAAATGGAGTATGGTTGGAATGGCCTCCGTACTCCAAAATGAAGTAATACTCCAATTTGAAGTATGCATTGGAGATGCTCTTATCATGCTCGATTACTTCATTTATTATATTAGAACATGAAATTGAAGCTTACTCGTTGATTTCAAAAGCATTTGAGCTCAAAACCTCGATAGAAGTCTCTTTTGCTTAATCGAGAAGAAAACCACTATAACTGACTTAAAACTCAATGATTCTCGTACGTACTTCAACCGATTGATATATTGTATTGAATTAGAGGTTATTCATGAAGAGCGCATCGAATTCGAGGTCGTTCGACCATCTGTTGACTCCGGAAGCTCAAGATAGCTTCGGTTGACCGATTACCATACGTTCTTCGATTTTGGTAGTTCAACCGTGCTTTCTACTCACTTATCATGCTCGATTACTTCATTTCTTATATTAGAACATGGAATTGAAGCTTACTCGTTGATTTCAAAAGCATTTGAGCTCATAACCTCGATTGAAGTCTCTTTTGCTTAATCGAGAAGAAAACCACTATAACTGACTTAAAATTCAATGATTGTCTTACGTACTTCAACCGATTGATATATTGTATTGAATTAGAGGTTATTCATGAAGAGCGCATCAAATTCGAGGTCGTTCGACCATCTGTTGACTCCGGAAGCTCAAGATAGCATCGGTTGACCGATTACATTACGTTCTTCAATTTTGGTAGTTCAAACCTTGCTTTCCAAGCCTTTATCATTCTCATTTACTTCATTTCTTATATTAGAACATGAAATTGAAGCTTACTCGTTGATTTCAAGAGCATTTGAGATCATAACCTCGATTGAAATCTCTTTTGCTTAATCGAGACGAAAACCCCTATAACTGACTTAAAACTCAATGATTCTCGTACGTACTTCAACCGGTTGATATAGTATTGAATTAGAGGTAATTCATGAAGAGCGCATCGAATTCGAGGTCGTTCAACCATCTGTTGACTCCGGAAGCTCATGATAGCATCGGTTTACCGATGATTACCTTACGTTCTTCGATTTTGGTAGTTCAAACCGTGCTTTCCAAGCCTTTATCATGCTCGATTACTTCATTTCTTATATTAGAACATGAAATTGAAGTTTACTCGTTGATTTCAAAAGCATTTGAGCTCATAACCTCGACTGAAGTCTCTTTTGCTTAATCGAGAAGAAAACCACAATAACTGACATAAAACTCAATGATTCTCGTACGTACTTCAACCGAATGATATATTGTATTGAATTAGAGGTTATTCATGAAGAGCGCATCGAATTCGAGGTCGTTCGACCATCTGTTGACTCCGGAAGCTCAAGATAGCTTCGGTTGACCGATTACCTTACGTTCTTCGATTTTGGTAGTTCAAACCGTGCTTTCCAAGCCTTTATCATGCTCGATTTCTTCATTTCTTATATTAGAACATGAAATTGTAGCTTACTCGTCGATTTCAAAAGCATTTGAGCTCATAACCTCGATTTAAGTCTCTTTTGCTTAATCAAGAAGAAAACCACTATAACTGACTTAAAACTCAATGAGTCCAGTACGTACATCAACCGATTGATATATTGTATAGAATTAGAGGTTATTCATGAAGAGCGCATCGAATTCGAGGTCATTCGAACGTCTGTTGACTCCGGAAGCTCAAGATAGCAGCGGTTGACCGATTACCTTACGTTCTTCGATTTTGGTAGTTCAACCGTACTTTCCAAGCCTTTATCATGATCGATTACTTCATTTCTTATATTAGAACATGAAAATTATAGCTTACTCGTTGATTTCAAAAGCATTTGAGCTCATAACCTCGATTGAAGTCTGTTTTGCTTAATCAAGAAGAAAACCACTATAACTGACTTAAAACTCAATGATTCTCGTACGTACTTCAACCGATAGATATATTGTATTGAATTAGAGGTTAATCATGAAGAGCGAATCAAATTCGAGTTCGTTCGACCATCTGTTGACTCTGGAAGCTCAAGATAGCATCGGTTGACCGATTACATTACGTTCTTCAATTTCGGTAGTTCAAACCGTGCTGTACAAGCCTTTATCATGCTCGATTACTTCATTTCTTATATTAGAACATGAAATTGAAGCTTACTCGTTGATTTCAAAAGCATTTGAGCTCATAACCTCGATTGAAGTCTCTTTTGCTTAATCGAGAAGAAAACCACTATAACTGACTTAAAACTCAATGATTCTCGTACGTACTTCAACCGATTGATATATTGTATTGAATTAGAGTTTATTCATGAAGAGCGCATCGAATTCGAGGTCGTTCGACCGTCTGTTGACTCCGGAAGCTCAAGATAGCATCGGTTGACCGATTACCTTACGTTCATCGATTTTGGTAGTTCAAACCGTGCTTTCCAAGCCTTTATCATGCTCGATTACTTCATTTATTATATTAGAACATGAAATTGAAGCTTACTCGTTGATTTCAAAAGCATTTTAGCTCATAACCTCGATTGAAGTCTCTTTTGCTTAATCGAGAAGAAAACCACTATAACTGACTTAAAACTCAATGATTCTCGTACGTACTTCATCCGATTGATATATTGTATTTAATTAGAGGTTATTCATGAAAAGCGCATCGAATTCGAGGTCGTTCGACCATCTGTTGACTCCGGAAGCTCAAGATAGCTTCGGTTGACCGATTACCTTACGTTCTTCGATTTTGGTAGTTCAACCGTGCTTTCCAAGCCTTTATCATGATCGATTACTTCATTTCTTATATTAGAACATGAAAATTATAGCTTACTCGTTGATTTCAAAAGCATTTGAGCTCATAACCTCGATTGAAGTCTGTTTTGCTTAATCGAGAAGAAAACCACTATAACTGACTTAAAACTCAATGATTCTCGTACGTACTTCAACCGATAGATATATTGTATTGAATTAGAGGTTAATCATGAAGAGCGAATCGAATTCGAGTTCGTTCGACCATCTGTTGACTCCGGAAGCTCAAGATAGCATCGGTTGACCGATTACATTACGTTCTTCAATTTTTGTAGTTCAAACCGTGCTTTACAAGCCTTTATCATGCTCGATTACTTCATTTCTTATATTAGAACATGAAATTGAAGCTTACTCGTTGATTTCAAAAGCATTTGAGCTCATAACCTCGATTGAAGTCTCTTTTGCTTAATCGAGATGAAAACCACTATAACAGAATTAAAACTCAATGATTCTCGTACGTACTTCAACCAATTGATATAGTATTGAATTAGAGGTTATTCATGAAGAGCGCATCGAATTCGGGGTCGTTCGACCATCTGTTGATTCCGGAAGCTCATGATAGCATCGGTTGAACGATGATTACCTTACGTTCTTCGATTTTGGTAGTTCAAACTGTGCTTTCCAAGCCTTTATCATTCTCGATTACTTCATTTCTTATATTAGAACATGAAATTGAAGCTTACTCGTTGATTTCAAAAGCATTTGAGCTCATAACCTCGACTGAAGTCTCTTTTGCTTAATCGAGAAGAAAACTACAATAACTGACATAAAACTCAATGATTCTCGTTCGTACTTCAACCGATTGATACATTGTATTGAATTAGAGGTTATTCATGAAGAGCGCATCGAATTCGAGGTCGTTCGACCGTCTGTTGACTCCGGAACCTCAATATAGCATCGGTTGACAAATTACCTTACGTTCTTCGATTTTGGTAGTTCAAACCGTGCTTTCCAAGCCTTTAGACCATCTCCAACCCAGTACTCTATTTTACAGTATGCTATACTTCAAAATGAAGTATCTCGTACTCTATTTTAAAAATATATTCCAACCACGTACTCTATATATTTAATTTATTATTCTTTTATATTTAATTTTAATAACTTAACAATATTGACAAACATTAAATGAATAATACTATGATTTATTAACATATATTAGAAATTAAATAATAACTATATAAAAAAATATGGCTTTTTGAACTATTAAATTGTAAATTCATCCTTTTAAGCAAAAATATTAATTATATCAATCATCATAACATACATTATAAATGAAATGAAATAAAATATAATTTATGTAATGTTAATTTTTTCTCTAAATACTTTAAATGTGATTTTTATAAATAGGAATAAATGAAATAAAATGAAATATTATGATATATGAATTAGTATAATTATTTACAATGAGAAATATAATTAAATAATTCAATATCTACAATTAATTTTTTTTTTAATAGTGAAATAGAGTATGAAGTATTGAACAGTAACACTCTATATATAGAGTTTTACTGTTCAATACTTCATACTCTAACTGCAAAATGGAGTATGGTTGGAATGGCCTCCGTACTCCAAAATGAAGTAATACTCCAATTTGAAGTATGCATTGGAGATGCTCTTATCATGCTCGATTACTTCATTTATTATATTAGAACATGAAATTGAAGCTTACTCGTTGATTTCAAAAGCATTTGAGCTCAAAACCTCGATAGAAGTCTCTTTTGCTTAATCGAGAAGAAAACCACTATAACTGACTTAAAACTCAATGATTCTCGTACGTACTTCAACCGATTGATATATTGTATTGAATTAGAGGTTATTCATGAAGAGCGCATCGAATTCGAGGTCGTTCGACCATCTGTTGACTCCGGAAGCTCAAGATAGCTTCGGTTGACCGATTACCATACGTTCTTCGATTTTTGTAGTTCAACCGTGCTTTCTACTCACTTATCATGCTCGATTACTTCATTTCTTATATTAGAACATGGAATTGAAGCTTACTCGTTGATTTCAAAAGCATTTGAGCTCATAACCTCGATTGAAGTCTCTTTTGCTTAATCGAGAAGAAAACCACTATAACTGACTTAAAATTCAATGATTGTCTTACGTACTTCAACCGATTGATATATTGTATTGAATTAGAGGTTATTCATGAAGAGCGCATCAAATTCGAGGTCGTTCGACCATCTGTTGACTCCGGAAGCTCAAGATAGCATCGGTTGACCGATTACATTACGTTCTTCAATTTTGGTAGTTCAAACCTTGCTTTCCAAGCCTTTATCATTCTCATTTACTTCATTTCTTATATTAGAACATGAAATTGAAGCTTACTCGTTGATTTCAAGAGCATTTGAGCTCATAACCTCGATTGAAATCTCCTTTGCTTAATCGAGACGAAAACCCCTATAACTGACTTAAAACTCAATGATTCTCGTACGTACTTCAACCGGTTGATATAGTATTGAATTAGAGGTAATTCATGAAGAGCGCATCGAATTCGAGGTCGTTCAACCATCTGTTGACTCCGGAAGCTCATGATAGCATCGGTTTACCGATGATTACCTTACGTTCTTCGATTTTGGTAGTTCAAACCGTGCTTTCCAAGCCTTTATCATGTTCGATTACTTCATTTCTTATATTAGAACATGAAATTGAAGTTTACTCGTTGATTTCAAAAGCATTTGAGCTCATAACCTCGACTGAAGTCTCTTTTGCTTAATCGAGAAGAAAACCACAATAACTGACATAAAACTCAATGATTCTCATACGTACTTCAACCGAATGATATATTGTATTGAATTAGAGGTTATTCATGAAGAGCGCATCGAATTCGAGGTCGTTCGACCATCTGTTGACTCCGGAAGCTCAAGATAGCTTCGGTTGACCGATTACCTTACGTTCTTCGATTTTGGTAGTTCAAACCGTGCTTTCCAAGCCTTTATCATGCTCGATTTCTTCATTTCTTATATTAGAACATGAAATTGTAGCTTACTCGTCGATTTCAAAAGCATTTGAGCTCATAACCTCGATTTAAGTCTCTTTTGCTTAATCAAGAAGAAAACCACTATAACTGACTTAAAACTCAATGAGTCCAGTACGTACATCAACCGATTGATATATTGTATAGAATTAGAGGTTATTCATGAAGAGCGCATCGAATTCGAGATCATTAAAACGTCTGTTGACTCCGGAAGCTCAAGATAGCAGCGGTTGACCGATTACCTTACGTTCTTCGATTTTGGTAGTTCAACCGTGCTTTCCAAGCCATTATCATGATCGATTACTTCATTTCTTATATTAGAACATGAAAATTATAGCTTACTCGTTGATTTCAAAAGCATTTGAGCTCATAACCTCGATTGAAGTCTGTTTTGCTTAATCGAGAAGAAAACCACTATAACTGACTTAAAACTCAATGATTCTCGTACGTACTTCAACCGATAGATATATTGTATTGAATTAGAGGTTAATCATGAAGAGCGAATCGAATTCAAGTTCGTTCGACCATCTGTTGACTCTGGAAGCTCAAGATAGCATCGGTTGACCGATTACATTACGTTCTTCAATTTCGGTAGTTCAAACCGTGCTGTACAAGCCTTTATCATGCTCGATTACTTCATTTCTTATATTAGAACATGAAATTGAAGCTTACTCGTTGATTTCAAAAGCATTTGAGCTCATAACCTCGATTGAAGTCTCTTTTGCTTAATCGAGAAGAAAACCACTATAACTGACTTAAAACTCAATGATTCTCGTACGTACTTCAACCGATTGATATATTGTATTGAATTAGAGTTTATTCATGAAGAGCGCATCGAATTCGAGGTCGTTCGACCGTCTGTTGACTCCGGAAACTCAAGATAGCATCGGTTGACCGATTACCTTACGTTCATCGATTTTGGTAGTTCAAACCGTGCTTTCCAAGCCTTTATCATGCTCGATTACTTCATTTATTATATTAGAACATGAAATTGAAGCTTACTCGTTGATTTCAAAAGCATTTTAGCTCATAACCTCGATTGAAGTCTCTTTTGCTTAATCGAGAAGAAAACCACTATAACTGACTTAAAACTCAATGATTCTCGTACGTACTTCATCCGATTGATATATTGTATTTAATTAGAGGTTATTCATGAAAAGCGCATCGAATTCGAGGTCGTTCGACCATCTGTTGACTCCGGAAGCTCAAGATAGCTTCGGTTGACCGATTACCTTACGTTCTTCGATTTTGGTAGTTCAACCGTGCTTTCCAAGCCTTTATCATGATCGATTACTTCATTTCTTATATTAGAACATGAAAATTATAGCTTACTCGTTGATTTCAAAAGCATTTGAGCTCATAACCTCGATTGAAGTCTGTTTTGCTTAATCGAGAAGAAAACCACTATAACTGACTTAAAACTCAATGATTCTCGTACGTACTTCAACCGATAGATATATTGTATTGAATTAGAGGTTAATCATGAAGAGCGAATCGAATTCGAGTTCGTTCGACCATCTGTTGACTCCGGAAGCTCAAGATAGCATCGGTTGACCGATTACATTACGTTCTTCAATTTTTGTAGTTCAAACCGTGCTTTACAAGCCTTTATCATGCTCGATTACTTCATTTCTTATATTAGAACATGAAATTGAAGCTTACTCGTTGATTTCAAAAGCATTTGAGCTCATAACCTCGATTGAAGTCTCTTTTGCTTAATCGAGATGAAAACCACTATAACAGAATTAAAACTCAATGATTCTCGTACGTACTTCAACCAATTGATATAGTATTGAATTAGAGGTTATTCATGAAGAGCGCATCGAATTCGGGGTCGTTCGACCATCTGTTGATTCCGGAAGCTCATGATAGCATCGGTTGAACGATGATTACCTTACGTTCTTCGATTTTGGTAGTTCAAACTGTGCTTTCCAAGCCTTTATCATGCTCGATTACTTCATTTCTTATATTAGAACATGAAATTGAAGCTTACTCGTTGATTTCAAAAGCATTTGAGCTCATAACCTCGACTGAAGTCTCTTTTGCTTAATCGAGAAGAAAACTACAATAACTGACATAAAACTCAATGATTCTCGTTCGTACTTCAACCGATTGATACATTGTATTGAATTAGAGGTTATTCATGAAGAGCGCATCGAATTCGAGGTCGTTCGACCGTCTGTTGACTCCGGAACCTCAATATAGCATCGGTTGACAAATTACCTTACGTTCTTCGATTTTGGTAGTTCAAACCGTGCTTTCCAAGCCTTTAGACCATCTCCAACCCAGTACTCTATTTTACAGTATGCTATACTTCAAAATGAAGTATCTCGTACTCTATTTTAAAAATATATTCCAACCACGTACTCTATATATTTAATTTATTATTCTTTTATATTTAATTTTAATAACTTAACAATATTGACAAACATTAAATGAATAATACTATGATTTATTAACATATATTAGAAATTAAATAATAACTATATAAAAAAATATGGCTTTTTGAACTATTAAATTGTAAATTCATCCTTTTAAGCAAAAATATTAATTATATCAATCATCATAACATACATTATAAATGAAATGAAATAAAATATAATTTATGTAATGTTAATTTTTTCTCTAAATACTTTAAATGTGATTTTTATAAATAGGAATAAATGAAATAAAATGAAATATTATGATATATGAATTAGTATAATTATTTACAATGAGAAATATAATTAAATAATTCAATATCTACAATTAATTTTTTTTTTAATAGTGAAATAGAGTATGAAGTATTGAACAGTAACACTCTATATATAGAGTTTTACTGTTCAATACTTCATACTCTAACTGCAAAATGGAGTATGGTTGGAATGGCCTCCGTACTCCAAAATGAAGTAATACTCCAATTTGAAGTATGCATTGGAGATGCTCTTATCATGCTCGATTACTTCATTTATTATATTAGAACATGAAATTGAAGCTTACTCGTTGATTTCAAAAGCATTTGAGCTCAAAACCTCGATAGAAGTCTCTTTTGCTTAATCGAGAAGAAAACCACTATAACTGACTTAAAACTCAATGATTCTCGTACGTACTTCAACCGATTGATATATTGTATTGAATTAGAGGTTATTCATGAAGAGCGCATCGAATTCGAGGTCGTTCGACCATCTGTTGACTCCGGAAGCTCAAGATAGCTTCGGTTGACCGATTACCATACGTTCTTCGATTTTGGTAGTTCAACCGTGCTTTCTACTCACTTATCATGCTCGATTACTTCATTTCTTATATTAGAACATGGAATTGAAGCTTACTCGTTGATTTCAAAAGCATTTGAGCTCATAACCTCGATTGAAGTCTCTTTTGCTTAATCGAGAAGAAAACCACTATAACTGACTTAAAATTCAATGATTGTCTTACGTACTTCAACCGATTGATATATTGTATTGAATTAGAGGTTATTCATGAAGAGCGCATCAAATTCGAGGTCGTTCGACCATCTGTTGACTCCGGAAGCTCAAGATAGCATCGGTTGACCGATTACATTACGTTCTTCAATTTTGGTAGTTCAAACCTTGCTTTCCAAGCCTTTATCATTCTCATTTACTTCATTTCTTATATTAGAACATGAAATTGAAGCTTACTCGTTGATTTCAAGAGCATTTGAGATCATAACCTCGATTGAAATCTCTTTTGCTTAATCGAGACGAAAACCCCTATAACTGACTTAAAACTCAATGATTCTCGTACGTACTTCAACCGGTTGATATAGTATTGAATTAGAGGTAATTCATGAAGAGCGCATCGAATTCGAGGTCGTTCAACCATCTGTTGACTCCGGAAGCTCATGATAGCATCGGTTTACCGATGATTACCTTACGTTCTTCGATTTTGGTAGTTCAAACCGTGCTTTCCAAGCCTTTATCATGCTCGATTACTTCATTTCTTATATTAGAACATGAAATTGAAGTTTACTCGTTGATTTCAAAAGCATTTGAGCTCATAACCTCGACTGAAGTCTCTTTTGCTTAATCGAGAAGAAAACCACAATAACTGACATAAAACTCAATGATTCTCGTACGTACTTCAACCGAATGATATATTGTATTGAATTAGAGGTTATTCATGAAGAGCGCATCGAATTCGAGGTCGTTCGACCATCTGTTGACTCCGGAAGCTCAAGATAGCTTCGGTTGACCGATTACCTTACGTTCTTCGATTTTGGTAGTTCAAACCGTGCTTTCCAAGCCTTTATCATGCTCGATTTCTTCATTTCTTATATTAGAACATGAAATTGTAGCTTACTCGTCGATTTCAAAAGCATTTGAGCTCATAACCTCGATTTAAGTCTCTTTTGCTTAATCAAGAAGAAAACCACTATAACTGACTTAAAACTCAATGAGTCCAGTACGTACATCAACCGATTGATATATTGTATAGAATTAGAGGTTATTCATGAAGAGCGCATCGAATTCGAGGTCATTCGAACGTCTGTTGACTCCGGAAGCTCAAGATAGCAGCGGTTGACCGATTACCTTACGTTCTTCGATTTTGGTAGTTCAACCGTACTTTCCAAGCCTTTATCATGATCGATTACTTCATTTCTTATATTAGAACATGAAAATTATAGCTTACTCGTTGATTTCAAAAGCATTTGAGCTCATAACCTCGATTGAAGTCTGTTTTGCTTAATCAAGAAGAAAACCACTATAACTGACTTAAAACTCAATGATTCTCGTACGTACTTCAACCGATAGATATATTGTATTGAATTAGAGGTTAATCATGAAGAGCGAATCAAATTCGAGTTCGTTCGACCATCTGTTGACTCTGGAAGCTCAAGATAGCATCGGTTGACCAATTACATTACGTTCTTCAATTTCGGTAGTTCAAACCGTGCTGTACAAGCCTTTATCATGCTCGATTACTTCATTTCTTATATTAGAACATGAAATTGAAGCTTACTCGTTGATTTCAAAAGCATTTGAGCTCATAACCTCGATTGAAGTCTCTTTTGCTTAATCGAGAAGAAAACCACTATAACTGACTTAAAACTCAATGATTCTCGTACGTACTTCAACCGATTGATATATTGTATTGAATTAGAGTTTATTCATGAAGAGCGCATCGAATTCGAGGTCGTTCGACCGTCTGTTGACTCCGGAAGCTCAAGATAGCATCGGTTGACCGATTACCTTACGTTCATCGATTTTGGTAGTTCAAACCGTGCTTTCCAAGCCTTTATCATGCTCGATTACTTCATTTATTATATTAGAACATGAAATTGAAGCTTACTCGTTGATTTCAAAAGCATTTTAGCTCATAACCTCGATTGAAGTCTCTTTTGCTTAATCGAGAAGAAAACCACTATAACTGACTTAAAACTCAATGATTCTCGTACGTACTTCATCCGATTGATATATTGTATTTAATTAGAGGTTATTCATGAAAAGCGCATCGAATTCGAGGTCGTTCGACCATCTGTTGACTCCGGAAGCTCAAGATAGCTTCGGTTGACCGATTACCTTACGTTCTTCGATTTTGGTAGTTCAACCGTGCTTTCCAAGCCTTTATCATGATCGATTACTTCATTTCTTATATTAGAACATGAAAATTATAGCTTACTCGTTGATTTCAAAAGCATTTGAGCTCATAACCTCGATTGAAGTCTGTTTTGCTTAATCGAGAAGAAAACCACTATAACTGACTTAAAACTCAATGATTCTCGTACGTACTTCAACCGATAGATATATTGTATTGAATTAGAGGTTAATCATGAAGAGCGAATCGAATTCGAGTTCGTTCGACCATCTGTTGACTCCGGAAGCTCAAGATAGCATCGGTTGACCGATTACATTACGTTCTTCAATTTTTGTAGTTCAAACCGTGCTTTACAAGCCTTTATCATGCTCGATTACTTCATTTCTTATATTAGAACATGAAATTGAAGCTTACTCGTTGATTTCAAAAGCATTTGAGCTCATAACCTCGATTGAAGTCTCTTTTGCTTAATCGAGATGAAAACCACTATAACAGAATTAAAACTCAATGATTCTCGTACGTACTTCAACCAATTGATATAGTATTGAATTAGAGGTTATTCATGAAGAGCGCATCGAATTCGGGGTCGTTCGACCATCTGTTGATTCCGGAAGCTCATGATAGCATCGGTTGAACGATGATTACCTTACGTTCTTCGATTTTGGTAGTTCAAACTGTGCTTTCCAAGCCTTTATCATTCTCGATTACTTCATTTCTTATATTAGAACATGAAATTGAAGCTTACTCGTTGATTTCAAAAGCATTTGAGCTCATAACCTCGACTGAAGTCTCTTTTGCTTAATCGAGAAGAAAACTACAATAACTGACATAAAACTCAATGATTCTCGTTCGTACTTCAACCGATTGATACATTGTATTGAATTAGAGGTTATTCATGAAGAGC
Source organism: Thymus mandschuricus (assembly GCA_029379335.1). NCBI lineage: Eukaryota > Viridiplantae > Streptophyta > Magnoliopsida > Lamiales > Lamiaceae > Thymus > Thymus mandschuricus. The sequence goes on from CM057083.1 coordinate 21,029,555, forward strand.
GCATCGAATTCGAGGTCGTTCGACCGTCTGTTGACTCCGGAACCTCAATATAGCATCGGTTGACAAATTACCTTACGTTCTTCGATTTTGGTAGTTCAAACCGTGCTTTCCAAGCCTTTAGACCATCTCCAACCCAGTACTCTATTTTACAGTATGCTATACTTCAAAATGAAGTATCTCGTACTCTATTTTAAAAATATATTCCAACCACGTACTCTATATATTTAATTTATTATTCTTTTATATTTAATTTTAATAACTTAACAATATTGACAAACATTAAATGAATAATACTATGATTTATTAACATATATTAGAAATTAAATAATAACTATATAAAAAAATATGGCTTTTTGAACTATTAAATTGTAAATTCATCCTTTTAAGCAAAAATATTAATTATATCAATCATCATAACATACATTATAAATGAAATGAAATAAAATATAATTTATGTAATGTTAATTTTTTCTCTAAATACTTTAAATGTGATTTTTATAAATAGGAATAAATGAAATAAAATGAAATATTATGATATATGAATTAGTATAATTATTTACAATGAGAAATATAATTAAATAATTCAATATCTACAATTAATTTTTTTTTTAATAGTGAAATAGAGTATGAAGTATTGAACAGTAACACTCTATATATAGAGTTTTACTGTTCAATACTTCATACTCTAACTGCAAAATGGAGTATGGTTGGAATGGCCTCCGTACTCCAAAATGAAGTAATACTCCAATTTGAAGTATGCATTGGAGATGCTCTTATCATGCTCGATTACTTCATTTATTATATTAGAACATGAAATTGAAGCTTACTCGTTGATTTCAAAAGCATTTGAGCTCAAAACCTCGATAGAAGTCTCTTTTGCTTAATCGAGAAGAAAACCACTATAACTGACTTAAAACTCAATGATTCTCGTACGTACTTCAACCGATTGATATATTGTATTGAATTAGAGGTTATTCATGAAGAGCGCATCGAATTCGAGGTCGTTCGACCATCTGTTGACTCCGGAAGCTCAAGATAGCTTCGGTTGACCGATTACCATACGTTCTTCGATTTTTGTAGTTCAACCGTGCTTTCTACTCACTTATCATGCTCGATTACTTCATTTCTTATATTAGAACATGGAATTGAAGCTTACTCGTTGATTTCAAAAGCATTTGAGCTCATAACCTCGATTGAAGTCTCTTTTGCTTAATCGAGAAGAAAACCACTATAACTGACTTAAAATTCAATGATTGTCTTACGTACTTCAACCGATTGATATATTGTATTGAATTAGAGGTTATTCATGAAGAGCGCATCAAATTCGAGGTCGTTCGACCATCTGTTGACTCCGGAAGCTCAAGATAGCATCGGTTGACCGATTACATTACGTTCTTCAATTTTGGTAGTTCAAACCTTGCTTTCCAAGCCTTTATCATTCTCATTTACTTCATTTCTTATATTAGAACATGAAATTGAAGCTTACTCGTTGATTTCAAGAGCATTTGAGCTCATAACCTCGATTGAAATCTCTTTTGCTTAATCGAGACGAAAACCCCTATAACTGACTTAAAACTCAATGATTCTCGTACGTACTTCAACCGGTTGATATAGTATTGAATTAGAGGTAATTCATGAAGAGCGCATCGAATTCGAGGTCGTTCAACCATCTGTTGACTCCGGAAGCTCATGATAGCATCGGTTTACCGATGATTACCTTACGTTCTTCGATTTTGGTAGTTCAAACCGTGCTTTCCAAGCCTTTATCATGCTCGATTACTTCATTTCTTATATTAGAACATGAAATTGAAGTTTACTCGTTGATTTCAAAAGCATTTGAGCTCATAACCTCGACTGAAGTCTCTTTTGCTTAATCGAGAAGAAAACCACAATAACTGACATAAAACTCAATGATTCTCGTACGTACTTCAACCGAATGATATATTGTATTGAATTAGAGGTTATTCATGAAGAGCGCATCGAATTCGAGGTCGTTCGACCATCTGTTGACTCCGGAAGCTCAAGATAGCTTCGGTTGACCGATTACCTTACGTTCTTCGATTTTGGTAGTTCAAACCGTGCTTTCCAAGCCTTTATCATGCTCGATTTCTTCATTTCTTATATTAGAACATGAAATTGTAGCTTACTCGTCGATTTCAAAAGCATTTGAGCTCATAACCTCGATTTAAGTCTCTTTTGCTTAATCAAGAAGAAAACCACTATAACTGACTTAAAACTCAATGAGTCCAGTACGTACATCAACCGATTGATATATTGTATAGAATTAGAGGTTATTCATGAAGAGCGCATCGAATTCGAGATCATTAAAACGTCTGTTGACTCCGGAAGCTCAAGATAGCAGCGGTTGACCGATTACCTTACGTTCTTCGATTTTGGTAGTTCAACCGTGCTTTCCAAGCCATTATCATGATCGATTACTTCATTTCTTATATTAGAACATGAAAATTATAGCTTACTCGTTGATTTCAAAAGCATTTGAGCTCATAACCTCGATTGAAGTCTGTTTTGCTTAATCGAGAAGAAAACCACTATAACTGACTTAAAACTCAATGATTCTCGTACGTACTTCAACCGATAGATATATTGTATTGAATTAGAGGTTAATCATGAAGAGCGAATCGAATTCAAGTTCGTTCGACCATCTGTTGACTCTGGAAGCTCAAGATAGCATCGGTTGACCGATTACATTACGTTCTTCAATTTCGGTAGTTCAAACCGTGCTGTACAAGCCTTTATCATGCTCGATTACTTCATTTCTTATATTAGAACATGAAATTGAAGCTTACTCGTTGATTTCAAAAGCATTTGAGCTCATAACCTCGATTGAAGTCTCTTTTGCTTAATCGAGAAGAAAACCACTATAACTGACTTAAAACTCAATGATTCTCGTACGTACTTCAACCGATTGATATATTGTATTGAATTAGAGTTTATTCATGAAGAGCGCATCGAATTCGAGGTCGTTCGACCGTCTGTTGACTCCGGAAACTCAAGATAGCATCGGTTGACCGATTACCTTACGTTCATCGATTTTGGTAGTTCAAACCGTGCTTTCCAAGCCTTTATCATGCTCGATTACTTCATTTATTATATTAGAACATGAAATTGAAGCTTACTCGTTGATTTCAAAAGCATTTTAGCTCATAACCTCGATTGAAGTCTCTTTTGCTTAATCGAGAAGAAAACCACTATAACTGACTTAAAACTCAATGATTCTCGTACGTACTTCATCCGATTGATATATTGTATTTAATTAGAGGTTATTCATGAAAAGCGCATCGAATTCGAGGTCGTTCGACCATCTGTTGACTCCGGAAGCTCAAGATAGCTTCGGTTGACCGATTACCTTACGTTCTTCGATTTTGGTAGTTCAACCGTGCTTTCCAAGCCTTTATCATGATCGATTACTTCATTTCTTATATTAGAACATGAAAATTATAGCTTACTCGTTGATTTCAAAAGCATTTGAGCTCATAACCTCGATTGAAGTCTGTTTTGCTTAATCGAGAAGAAAACCACTATAACTGACTTAAAACTCAATGATTCTCGTACGTACTTCAACCGATAGATATATTGTATTGAATTAGAGGTTAATCATGAAGAGCGAATCGAATTCGAGTTCGTTCGACCATCTGTTGACTCCGGAAGCTCAAGATAGCATCGGTTGACCGATTACATTACGTTCTTCAATTTTTGTAGTTCAAACCGTGCTTTACAAGCCTTTATCATGCTCGATTACTTCATTTCTTATATTAGAACATGAAATTGAAGCTTACTCGTTGATTTCAAAAGCATTTGAGCTCATAACCTCGATTGAAGTCTCTTTTGCTTAATCGAGATGAAAACCACTATAACAGAATTAAAACTCAATGATTCTCGTACGTACTTCAACCAATTGATATAGTATTGAATTAGAGGTTATTCATGAAGAGCGCATCGAATTCGGGGTCGTTCGACCATCTGTTGATTCCGGAAGCTCATGATAGCATCGGTTGAACGATGATTACCTTACGTTCTTCGATTTTGGTAGTTCAAACTGTGCTTTCCAAGCCTTTATCATGCTCGATTACTTCATTTCTTATATTAGAACATGAAATTGAAGCTTACTCGTTGATTTCAAAAGCATTTGAGCTCATAACCTCGACTGAAGTCTCTTTTGCTTAATCGAGAAGAAAACTACAATAACTGACATAAAACTCAATGATTCTCGTTCGTACTTCAACCGATTGATACATTGTATTGAATTAGAGGTTATTCATGAAGAGCGCATCGAATTCGAGGTCGTTCGACCGTCTGTTGACTCCGGAACCTCAATATAGCATCGGTTGACAAATTACCTTACGTTCTTCGATTTTGGTAGTTCAAACCGTGCTTTCCAAGCCTTTAGACCATCTCCAACCCAGTACTCTATTTTACAGTATGCTATACTTCAAAATGAAGTATCTCGTACTCTATTTTAAAAATATATTCCAACCACGTACTCTATATATTTAATTTATTATTCTTTTATATTTAATTTTAATAACTTAACAATATTGACAAACATTAAATGAATAATACTATGATTTATTAACATATATTAGAAATTAAATAATAACTATATAAAAAAATATGGCTTTTTGAACTATTAAATTGTAAATTCATCCTTTTAAGCAAAAATATTAATTATATCAATCATCATAACATACATTATAAATGAAATGAAATAAAATATAATTTATGTAATGTTAATTTTTTCTCTAAATACTTTAAATGTGATTTTTATAAATAGGAATAAATGAAATAAAATGAAATATTATGATATATGAATTAGTATAATTATTTACAATGAGAAATATAATTAAATAATTCAATATCTACAATTAATTTTTTTTTTAATAGTGAAATAGAGTATGAAGTATTGAACAGTAACACTCTATATATAGAGTTTTACTGTTCAATACTTCATACTCTAACTGCAAAATGGAGTATGGTTGGAATGGCCTCCGTACTCCAAAATGAAGTAATACTCCAATTTGAAGTATGCATTGGAGATGCTCTTATCATGCTCGATTACTTCATTTATTATATTAGAACATGAAATTGAAGCTTACTCGTTGATTTCAAAAGCATTTGAGCTCAAAACCTCGATAGAAGTCTCTTTTGCTTAATCGAGAAGAAAACCACTATAACTGACTTAAAACTCAATGATTCTCGTACGTACTTCAACCGATTGATATATTGTATTGAATTAGAGGTTATTCATGAAGAGCGCATCGAATTCGAGGTCGTTCGACCATCTGTTGACTCCGGAAGCTCAAGATAGCTTCGGTTGACCGATTACCATACGTTCTTCGATTTTGGTAGTTCAACCGTGCTTTCTACTCACTTATCATGCTCGATTACTTCATTTCTTATATTAGAACATGGAATTGAAGCTTACTCGTTGATTTCAAAAGCATTTGAGCTCATAACCTCGATTGAAGTCTCTTTTGCTTAATCGAGAAGAAAACCACTATAACTGACTTAAAATTCAATGATTGTCTTACGTACTTCAACCGATTGATATATTGTATTGAATTAGAGGTTATTCATGAAGAGCGCATCAAATTCGAGGTCGTTCGACCATCTGTTGACTCCGGAAGCTCAAGATAGCATCGGTTGACCGATTACATTACGTTCTTCAATTTTGGTAGTTCAAACCTTGCTTTCCAAGCCTTTATCATTCTCATTTACTTCATTTCTTATATTAGAACATGAAATTGAAGCTTACTCGTTGATTTCAAGAGCATTTGAGCTCATAACCTCGATTGAAATCTCTTTTGCTTAATCGAGACGAAAACCCCTATAACTGACTTAAAACTCAATGATTCTCGTACGTACTTCAACCGGTTGATATAGTATTGAATTAGAGGTAATTCATGAAGAGCGCATCGAATTCGAGGTCGTTCAACCATCTGTTGACTCCGGAAGCTCATGATAGCATCGGTTTACCGATGATTACCTTACGTTCTTCGATTTTGGTAGTTCAAACCGTGCTTTCCAAGCCTTTATCATGCTCGATTACTTCATTTCTTATATTAGAACATGAAATTGAAGTTTACTCGTTGATTTCAAAAGCATTTGAGCTCATAACCTCGACTGAAGTCTCTTTTACTTAATCGAGAAGAAAACCACAATAACTGACATAAAACTCAATGATTCTCGTACGTACTTCAACCGAATGATATATTGTATTGAATTAGAGGTTATTCATGAAGAGCGCATCGAATTCGAGGTCGTTCGACCATCTGTTGACTCCGGAAGCTCAAGATAGCTTCGGTTGACCGATTACCTTACGTTCTTCGATTTTGGTAGTTCAAACCGTGCTTTCCAAGCCTTTAAAATGCTCGATTTCTTCATTTCTTATATTAGAACATGAAATTGTAGCTTACTCGTCGATTTCAAAAGCATTTGAGCTCATAACCTCGATTTAAGTCTCTTTTGCTTAATCAAGAAGAAAACCACTATAACTGACTTAAAACTCAATGAGTCCAGTACGTACATCAACCGATTGATATATTGTATAGAATTAGAGGTTATTCATGAAGAGCGCATCGAATTCGAGGTCATTCGAACGTCTGTTGACTCCGGAAGCTCAAGATAGCAGCGGTTGACCGATTACCTTACGTTCTTCGATATTGGTAGTTCAACCGTACTTTCCAAGCCTTTATCATGATCGATTACTTCATTTCTTATATTAGAACATGAAAATTATAGCTTACTCGTTGATTTCAAAAGCATTTGAGCTCATAACCTCGATTGAAGTCTGTTTTGCTTAATCAAGAAGAAAACCACTATAACTGACTTAAAACTCAATGATTCTCGTACGTACTTCAACCGATAGATATATTGTATTGAATTAGAGGTTAATCATGAAGAGCGAATCAAATTCGAGTTCGTTCGACCATCTGTTGACTCTGGAAGCTCAAGATAGCATCGGTTGACCGATTACATTACGTTCTTCAATTTCGGTAGTTCAAACCGTGCTGTACAAGCCTTTATCATGCTCGATTACTTCATTTCTTATATTAGAACATGAAATTGAAGCTTACTCGTTGATTTCAAAAGCATTTGAGCTCATAACCTCGATTGAAGTCTCTTTTGCTTAATCGAGATGAAAACCACTATAACAGAATTAAAACTCAATGATTCTCGTACGTACTTCAACCGATTGATATAGTATTGAATTAGAGGTTATTCATGAAGAGCGCATCGAATTCGGGGTCGTTCGACCATCTGTTGATTCCGGAAGCTCATGATAGCATCGGTTGACCGATGATTACCTTACGTTCTTCGATTTTGGTAGTTCAAACTGTGCTTTCCAAGCCTTTATCATGCTCGATTACTTCATTTCTTATATTAGAACATGAAATTGAAGTTTACTCGTTGATTTCAAAAGCATTTGAGCTCATAACCTCGACTGAAGTCTCTTTTGCTTAATCGAGAAGAAAACTACAATAACTGACATAAAACTCAATGATTCTCGTACGTACTTCAACCGATTGATATATTGTATTGAATTAGAGGTTATTCATGAAGAGCGCATCGAATTCGAGGTCGTTCGACCGTCTGTTGACTCCGGAACCTCAATATAGCATCGGTTGACAAATTACCTTACGTTCTTCGATTTTGGTACTTCAAACCGTGCTTTCCAAGCCTTTATCATGCTCGATTACTTCATTTATTACATTAGAACATGAAATTGAAGCTTACTCGTTGATTTCAAAAGCATTTGAGCTCAAAACCTCGATAGAAGTCTCTTTTGCTTAATCGAGAAGAAAACCACTATAACTGACTTAAAACTCAATGATTCTCGTTCGTACTTCAACCGATTGATATATTGTATTGAATTAGAGGTTATTCATGAAGAGCGCATCGAATTCGAGGTCGTTCGACCGTCTGTTGACTCCGGAACCTCAATATAGCATCGGTTGACAAATTACCTTACGTTCTTCGATTTTGGTAGTTCAAACCGTGCTTTCCAAGCCTTTATCATGCTCGATTACTTCATTTATTATATTAGAACATGAAATTGAAGCTTACTCGTTGATTTCAAAAGCATTTGAGCTCAAAACCTCGATAGAAGTCTCTTTTGCTTAATCGAGAAGAAAACCACTATAACTGACTTAAAACTCAATGATTCTCGTACGTACTTCAACCGATTGATATATTGTATTGAATTAGAGGTTATTCATGAAGAGCGCATCGAATTCGAGGTCGTTCGACCATCTGTTGACTCCGGAAGCTCAAGATAGCTTCGGTTGACCGATTACCATACGTTCTTCGATTTTGGTAGTTCAACCGTGCTTTCTACTCATTTATCATGCTCGATTACTTCATTTCTTATATTAGAACATGGAATTGAAGCTTACTCGTTGATTTCAAAAGCATTTGAGCTCATAACCTCGATTGAAGTCTCTTTTGCTTAATCGAGAAGAAAACCACTATAACTGACTTAAAATTCAATGATTGTCTTACGTACTTCAACCGATTGATATATTGTATTGAATTAGAGGTTATTCATGAAGAGCGCATCAAATTCGAGGTCGTTCGACCATCTGTTGACTCCGGAAGCTCAAGATAGCATCGGTTGACCGATTACATTACGTTCTTCAATTTTGGTAGTTCAAACCTTGCTTTCCAAGCCTTTATCATTCTCATTTACTTCATTTCTTATATTAGAACATGAAATTGAAGCTTACTCTTGATTTCAAGAGCATTTGAGCTCATAACCTCGATTGAAATCTCTCTGACCTCTCTCACACACTAAAACACACTTTTTGCACACACACGGTCGGAAAACTCACAGTTCTTGCGATTTTCTTCGTTTTTTGCATGTGTTTTGGTTTCGTTTTTTGTTCGTATTTGTGTTTTTTGTCGGGTTCTCTTTGTTTTTTGTTCGTTTTTGCAGATTTTCAGTTCGTTCTTTCCTCCGTTCATCTTTCCGGTCATCCCCTTCCCCCCCCTTTTGCCTTTGTCGCCGGTTTTCATGGAAGATCCTCCGCCGGAGGATCCCTCCGGCCACCTCCGATCTGCTGCCGTATCTCCCCAACCTCCCCGGCCGGAGTTGGCAGGCTCGGGCCTTGCTGGTCATCCCTCCGATCAGCCTCTCCTTCATGTGGAATCTGCCCGTATGGCCGAGTTAAACTCAAACCGAGAGCTGCCGGAGTTGGCCGAATCGGTCCTTGTCGATCATCCCTCCGATCAGCCTCATCTTCATGTAGAAACGGCCCGAACTCCTTTGGCCGAGTTGAATTCAAACTGCGAGCAGCCCGCCGGCGATATCCCGGCGTCCATGAAGAGCACCTCGCTTCGGTCGTCAATGGGAGCCCCCCTTCGAAAGATCAAAAAAAAGAAGAGCAACATTAAGCAGCACCCTTATCTCATCCCGGCGCTCGGATCGGAAGGGTTAGCCCCGGGGGTTGGGCTCGCCGCGGTAGTGCAACCCATTCAAACCGTCGCTGCTATGGAGACTCCGTTTGTTGAACATGATGAGGACGACTGGTCTGAATATGATGAGGATGATGATTTCGATCTTGAGACCCTCCAAACTGATGCGAATAGGAGGGCCGAATTAGCAAGTCTCATGGAAAAATACGAAGTTTATGACGAAGAGCAACTCCGGCTTGCCATCCGCCGGGAAAGAAAGCAAGGACAAAATGAAAATCTGCTCGCCGGAGAACCGACGCGATCATCGGAATCTGCTCCGGTGTCACCTAATGGGAAGTCGTCCAGGTTCAGCCCCCCCGGTGGATTTGAATTGTCTCCGAGATCTCTCATAATCTCGCCCGAGATTTCCTTACCGGATGCAGCGCTTTTGGATGGTAATCATACCCACCTTCCTTATTTGCCTCCTAAAAATCCGCCTCATGCCATATCCATGCAAACTCCTCCACCACACGTCCCTCCTTGTGACGTGGAAGCCCAATTATCCACCACCCTTAATCCCCATGCAACCACCCATTCGCCATGCAACTTCGGGCCCGTTGACTCCCACTCCGATATTGCCCACCAACATCTCGGTAATCCTAGCCCAACATCCTATAGTCCAAATACCTTAAATACCAACGGCCCAGCCCAACCCACCCTCTCGGCCCAACCCAATAAAGTGGTCACAAATTCCCCCCCCAAGCCCATTACCCAAAACTCGGCCAATCAACCCATGGAGGAGGATCGGGACCCACCCAACTTGTCTAACCCAATCCAATCTCGGCCCAATTTCACTAAAAATACCAGCTCGCACCTTGAACCCACTCCCTCCCAATCCTTGCATCAAGTCACGTCCGTCATGGGACATGCCCATCAAGATCAAGCTTTGAGCTTTTTCTCCAACAACCCGCTTGCCACGGGAGACTTGGCAGACTTCCCTCCCCTACCTAAAAATCCGTCGGAGCATGGAACTGGGGGTAGTTCTGATATTGTTATGGCTGTGATCGAGGAGGGAGACTCTCGGCCTAACGGTGACCCGCGGCATGTCATCTCTTCCCCCCCTATCGAGCAGGCCCGTAGCTCGGCCTTGGCTCCCGTGTCCCGGGCCCCTACCTCTCTTGCGGAGCGGGTTAAAAATTCCGCCCCTCCCTCAGCTCCCGTCGCCTTCAATCCCACCAAGTACACTCCGATTGGAGTCAAGGGTGATCGTGAAGGTACGCCTGTTGTTTCGTTCTCGAAAACTGACACGGAATGTCTCGCAGGTCGCGTCGGGCTCGCAGTGGTTGGGAAGTTTTCGCACTCCATCCCCTCATCCCACAACATCAATAAGGCTCTCAACAACATACCGATCAAAGGTACTCTTATGTGGAATTTCTTGAATGCTAAGCATGTGCTTATTAGGCTTTCTGATACTGAAGATTATGCTAAAATTCTCCATGGTGTCAATGGTATGCCTGTTTGGTATGTTGAGTCTGTCCCCATGCGTGTTTTTAAGTGGACCCCCGAATTTGATCCCTCATTTGAAACTCCCATAGTTGCTGTTTGGTGTAATCTGCCTGCTTTACCTATTCACTTGTATGATCAACGTGCCCTCTATATGATTTGTTCTTCCTTGGGAAATCCTATTCAAGTTGATTATGCTACGGCTTCGCGTTCTCGCATCACTTTTGCCCGGGTGTGTGTTGAAATTGACATCACCAAGCCTCCCGTGGAAGAGTTTTTGATTGATATGGCAGGAACTGAGGTCCGTCAGAAGGTGGTGTGGGATAAGATCCCCAGATACTGCTCCGATTGCAAGCATGTGGGGCACCTTCCCGAGTCCTGCTAAGCGTTCGGGCGGAACGCGCGCCCTGACAAGAGAGCCGGCCCCCAAGAGCGTGCTCCGGGCCCAAAGCCTAAGAGTGTGCCCCGCGGCACCCATCGTGCCCATAGCACCGCCGCTGCCCAGGCTCCCCCCAAGGCTCCGCAGGCCACTTCGGGTTCTGGGCATCAGGCTCCTGCACCAGGGGACAGACCGGTGCCGCCCCTCCCTCGATCCCCATCCCTTGAGCACGGCCGTCAGGGGGGCTCGGGGCCCCTGCGTGGCGCCTCTGTCGCCCCTGCCCCCACCAAGTCCCCGCGGGCTGTCTCCTCCTCGGGGCTTCGGCCCCTGCGCATGGGGGAGAGGCATATGCGCTCATCCTCCCGGTCCCCATCTCGGGCCCCCGGGGCTCCCAACTCTCCCCCCTGGGCTCCAAAGGCACCTGGAGCCACCATGGTCTCCGGAGCCCGCGGGGAGCCCCGCTCCCCCTCCCGGGGCCACAACGCCCCCGTGATCTCCCGGGACTCCCAGAGGCGACACTCCTCCCCCCGGCCCTCTCCTAGGCGTGCCTTGCCTGGCGCCTCTATTGGGGAATGGATTGAAGTTGCCCAATCGAAGCATAAGGTGGCTGCCCGCGATGGTTCTTTCAGTATTCCGACCAAGAATGCTTATGTGATTTTGGATGATGGTACCGAGATTCCCGAGGCTGAGTATGAGTCCGAGACTGACAGAGATGTGGAGATGTCTGATGGTAACAGAGATATGGCTATGGACAGTGTCCAGGGCTCGAGTACTCCCAACCGTGGTCGTGTTCTTCCCAACTCGTTTGGTGGAAATCTGAGGAGTGGGGTTACTGCTCCGGCCTCTTCCTGATTTGCTTCCCCATGTCTGCGAATTTTCTGATTTGGAACGCTCAGGGCATCGTTAATCGCAACCCCTTGGGCATCCTCAGTAATTTGTGCAGGGAGTATTTTGTTTCTTTCGTGGCGATCTTGGAGCCTCAGAATGACCGTGACCCTTCTTTTGTCTCTCGGAAGATTGGGCTCACCCACAGGCACTCGAATGGTAACAACAAAATCTGGATCTTTGCGCACAGGGACTACCAGGTGGATATCTTGGAGGATACTGATCAGCTGGTCCACGTCCGCGTCTCTGCCGTCGTGTTCCGTGCTCCGTTGTATTTGACCGCTGTCTACGCCAAGTGTTCCAGGGAGGGCCGCTACTCGCTTTGGGAGACTCTGCGTGAGGTCTCGTTACAGATGGAGGAGTGCCCGTGGCTCGTGGGCGGTGACTTCAACATCTTTCTGACCGAGGAGGAGAGGGTTGGTAGCACCACTGATCGTCATCTCGAGATCATAGACTTCGCTGACGCTATCTCTGATTGTCAGTTGATCGACCCCGGCTTTGATGGTTCTGTCTTCACTTGGGAGAGGTCGGGCCTGCTTGAGAGGCTGGACCGGATTCTGATCGGGGAGCACTGGGAGTCCGCCTTTGCGACTACCCGTGTCACGCACTTGCCTCGCGTGGCCTCTGACCATGCTCCGCTCTTGGTGAGGTGCCAATTCTCGGCCCAGCTGCCCCGGGCCTCGTTCAGATTTCAGAATATGTGGGTCAGGCACCACTCCTTTGCCTCTGAGATCGCCAGGATCTGGGAGGAGCCGACGGGTTTTGTGGGTATGCTGAATCTGCAGTTCAAGCTGTCCCGTGTCAAGGGGTTCTTAAAGGGGTGGAACAAGACCGTCTTTGGAAATATCCATGAGAAGATGAGGGAGGCCGAGGAGGCCGTGGACGCTGCCCAGCTCGCCTATGACGCGGACCCCTCCCCGGAGCTCCGGTCCGAGCTCCACCGTTGTATTGCCCTCCTGTTGCACCGTACTCGTATGGAGGAGGACTTCTGGAGACAAAAGGCGGCGATTCGTTGGACCACAGATGGGGAGCGCAACACCAAGTTCTTTCAGGGGTGGGTCAAGCAGAGGAGGGTGAAGTCCCGCATCCATGTCATTCAGGAGGGGGATAGGGAGATCACCGAGGAGGCCGAGATCAGGGCCTCTGCCGCCGGGTTCTTCCAGAACTTGCTCTCGTCCGACGTTGCCATCCCTGACGCCTCGGACCTTCAGGGCCTGCAGCCCCTGCCCGACTCCGCGGACCTCTTGGGGCTCTGTGCGCCCCCGGAGCATGATGAGGTCCGCTCTGCTGTCTTTGGCATCTGTGGTGACAGCACCTCGGGCCCCGATGGTTTCACGTCCCTGTTCTTCCAGCGGTGTTGGGATACGGTTGGGCCCGACGTGGTGGCGGCGGTTCTCGATTTCTTTCAGGGTGCCCCCATGCCGCGGAGCTTCACTGCCACCACCATTGTCCTCCTCCCCAAGAGGGACAATCCGACTTCGTGGACTCACTTCCGCCCTATCAGCCTTTGCAACGTGACCAACAAGATCATCTCTAAGATCTTGACGTCTCGGCTGGCGCCTCTCATTCCCCTCGTCGTGGCTCCCAACCAGAGTGGCTTCGTCAAGGGCCGGCTGATCAGCGATAACGTCCTTTTGGCCCAGGAGCTCATCCATGACCTTCACCCGTGCAAGGGAAGGGCGCACCCCAATGTCGCCCTCAAGCTGGATATGGCGAGGGCCTATGACCGTGTCCAGTGGCCCTTCCTGATTGGTGTCCTCAGAAAGATGGGCTTTCCGGAGCAGTGGATCGACATGGTTAGGAGATGTGTACAGAATTGCTGGTTCTCGGTGCTGGTGAACGGGGCTCCGGCGGGTTTCTTCCCCTCCACTCGTGGCCTGCGCCAGGGGGACCCGATCTCCCCGTCCCTGTTCGTCCTTGCAGCGGACTACCTCTCGCGGTCCCTTGACAGGCTGATTGTTGGCCATGCGGATATGGTGTACCACTCTCAGAGGAGGGCGGCCCCCCCGATCTCCCACCTGGCCTATGCCGATGATATCATTATCTTCACCCAGGCCAAGCGGGAGTCCTTGGAAAAGCTGAAAGAGTGCCTCGATGATTACTGCACGGTGTCGGGCCAGATGATCAACTTCGAGAAGAGCAACTTCTATCTGAATGATCATCACGTTGAGGATTGGCAGCATATGATTCGTGAGGTCGGGGGCTTTCAGAGAGGCTCTATCCCCTTCACCTACCTCGGGGTCCCCATCTACAAGGGTCACAAGAAGCATACCCTCTTCCTTGAGCTGAGACAGCGGATCAGCAACCGTATCCACAGTTGGTCGCACAGGCACCTCACTTTCGGGGGCCGTCTGGCTCTGATCAAGAGCACCCTCTCCACCATCCCGTTGCATGTCCTTCAGGCTATCCAAGTCCCAAAGAAGGTGCTTCATGGCCTTGAGCAGCTGATGGCGAGGTATTTCTGGGGGGCCGTGGGCGAGGAGAAGAAGATTCACTGGGTCAGTTGGAAGCAGATCTGTCTCCCGGTGGATGAGGGTGGCTTGGGTATTCGCAGGCTGTCCGATATGGTCACGGCTTTCAGCTATAAGCTGTGGTGGAGGTTCCAGGCCCGTGACTCGCTGTGGGCGAGGTACCTGTGGCAGAAGTACTCGTATCCTTTATATGGGTTTTCTGCTTCCCATAGTACTGTGTGGCGTCGCTTATTGCATGTCGGTATCCGTGCGCATGAGTTTATTTGTTGGTCCTTGGGTGCGGGGAGAGTGTCATTTTGGGACGATAGCTGGTTTGGGGATTACCCCCTTTCTGTCTATCGGCCCAATGGCGGCCCTCGACCTAATGTGTCTTTCTTTTGGCATGACTCTGCTTGGGATCTTAATCGTCTGCATGCTTTCTGTGCTCCCTACTTGTCTGTTGATCTGTTGGTTGATGTGAGCTGGACTCCGGTGTTGTGGGGCGAGGAGGATGTGATGAGGTGGACGCTTACCAGCCATGGCGGGTTCACCGTGACATCTGCTTGGGACAAGATCAGGTACAGGCGTCCTAAGCTATCACTCTTTGGTGACATTTGGAGTCGGTGTCTTACCCCCACTATATCTGTCTTTCTGTGGCGCCTCCTCCTTGGTCGTATCCCCATCGAGTCTATCCTCCAGTCCAGGGGCATCTCCCTCGCCTCTATGTGTCAATGTTGTTCGTCCCCCCAGGTCGAGTCCACTATGCATGTCTTTGAATGGAGTGAGTCTGCTAGGGCTGTGTGGTCCCATTTTTCCGACTGGTTCCCTGCACAGACACAAGCACACACGCGCACTGACATTGCACGTAGCTTAGGTAGATGGAGACACCGCTTCCCTCGGGCTCCTTGCACACACGTTTCCTTTTTGGTCCCTTGTCTCGTGATTTGGTTTATCTGGACGGAGAGGAACAGCCACAAACACCGTGGGGTTCCTTTCCGTAGCTCTCACGTTATTTGGCAGGTCACCCATCACCTGCAGACACTGGTAGCTGCCCGGCTCCTCCTCCCAGCCCACTGGGCGGGGTGCCGCCCCCGGGTCCCGTTCATGCCGTCCGCGGAGCCGGTCCCGAGGCCCCTGCGCTCCCGCATGGTCCGTTGGCTCCCACCTGAGGCCCCTTGGGTGAAGCTGAATACGGACGGATCGTTCGACACAGGCACAGGCCTCGCCGCTGCTGGGGGCCTCGTTCGTGATCACAACAGCGAGCTCCTCCGTGCCTACTGCTCTCCGGTGACTGCGAGTTCTAGCTTTGAGGCGGAGCTCCTGGCGCTCCTCCACGGGCTAGAGCTGGCGACCATGCTTTCCTCCCACATCTGGATCGAGATGGATGCGTCGGCTGTTGTCACCCTCCTCACCTCGGGCCGGCACGGGTCCGCGGCCACTCGTCACATTCTGACGCGGATCCGCCTCCGGCTCAGAGGCATTCAGGCCCGGTTCTCTCACATCCCCCGTGAGGGGAACAAGCCTGCTGACTTCATGGCTCGTCGGGGTCTTCAGACCGACACCATGGTGCACTTCGACTCATCCAGCGCCCCCCGCTACTTCCTGGCGCTCGTTCGGATGGACCAGTTGGGTTACCCCAACTTCAGGTTCCGGTACTCATAGCCTATCATGCTGGCATCTCTGTGGTTTCTCGTGCTGATAGGTGGTGATGTTAGTTTCCCGAGATGGTCACTTTTGGGCCACTCTCAGTGTATTGTTCCTAGTTCGTCGTTTTTTCCCATTTGTAGTGAGGGGTTGGGTCCTCCTCGGGTCCTCCTCATGTTTGTCTTCGGTTTCTCCTTTGTAGTGGGGATAGCACTCACTTTTAGTGCTACCTCCCACAGACATTGTTCGATTCATATGGTTTTATACACAGGTTGGGGGTCCGCCTAACCCCTCACCCTCACGGGTGATTTGATTAAAAAAAAAAAAAAAAAAAAAAAAAAAAAAAAAAAAACCTCGATTGAAATCTCTTTTGCTTAATCGAGACGAAAACCCCTATAACTGACTTAAAACTCAATGATTCTCGTACGTACTTCAACCGGTTGATATAGTATTGAATTAGAGGTAATTCATGAAGAGTTCGAGGTCGTTCAACCATCTGTTGACTCCGGAAGCTCATGATAGCATTGGTTTACCGATGATTACCTTACGTTCTTCGATTTTGGTAGTTCAAACCGTGCTTTCCAAGCCTTTATCATGCTCGATTACTTCATTTCTTATATTAGAACATGAAATTGAAGCTTACTCGTTGATTTCAAAAGCATTTGAGCTCATAACCTCGACTGAAGTCTCTTTTGCTTAATCGAGAAGAAAACCACAATAACTGACATAAAACTCAATGATTCTCGTACGTACTTCAACCGAATGATATATTGTATTGAATTAGAGGTTATTCATGAAGAGTGCATCGAATTCGAGGTAGTTCGACCATCTGTTGACTCCGGAAGCTCAAGATAGCTTCGGTTGACCGATTACCTTACGTTCTTCGATTTTGGTAGTTCAAACCGTGCTTTCCAAGCCTTTATCATGCTCGATTTCTTCATTTCTTATATTAGAACATGAAATTGAAGCTTACTCGTCGATTTCAAAAGCATTTGAGCTCATAACCTCGATTTAAGTCTCTTTTGCTTAATCAAGAAGAAAACCACTATAACTGACTTAAAACTCAATGAGTCCAGTACGTACATCAACCGATTGATATATTGTATAGAATTAGAGGTTATTCATGAAGAGCGCATCGAATTCGAGGTCATTCGAACGTCTGTTTACTCCGGAAGCTCAAGATAGCAGCGGTTGACCGATTACCATACGTTCTTCGATTTTGGTAGTTCAAACCGTGCTTTCCAATCCTTTATCATGCTCGATTACTTCATTTATTATATTAGAACATGAAATAGAAGCTTACTCGTTGATTTCAAAAGCATTTGAGCTCATAACCTCGATTGAAGTCTCTTTTGCTTAATCGAGAAGAAAACCACTATAACTGACTTAAAACTCAATGATTCTCGTACGTACTTCAACCGATTGATATATTGTATTGAATTAGAGTTTATTCATGAAGAGCGCATCGAATTCGAGGTCGTTCGACCGTCTGTTGACTCCGGAAGCTCAAGATAGCATCGGTTGACCGATTACCTTACGTTCATCGATTTTGGTAGTTCAAACCGTGCTTTCCAAGCCTTTATCATGCTCGATTACTTCATTTATTATATTAGAACATGAAATTGAAGCTTACTCGTTGATTTCAAAAGCATTTTAGCTCATAACCTCGATTGAAGTCTCTTTTGCTTAATCGAGAAGAAAACCACTATAACTGACTTAAAACTCAATGATTCTCGTAGTACTTCATCCGATTGATATATTGTATTGAATTAGAGGTTATTCATGAAGAGCGCATCGAATTCGAGGTCGTTCGACCATCTGTTGACTCCGGAAGCTCAAGATAGCTTCGTTTGACCGATTACCTTACGTTCTTCGATTTTGGTAGTTCAACCGTGCTTTCCAAGCCTTTATCATGATCGATTACTTCATTTCTTATATTAGAACATGAAAATTATAGCTTACTCGTTGATTTCAAAACCATTTGAGCTCATAACCTCGATTGAAGTCTGTTTTGCTTAATCGAGAAGAAAACCACTATAACTGACTTAAAACTCAATGATTCTCGTACGTACTTCAACCGATAGATATATTGTATTGAATTAGAGGTTAATCATGAAGTGCGAATCGAATTCGAGTTCGTTCGACCATCTGTTGACTCCGGAAGCTCAAGATAGCATCGGTTGACCGATTACATTACGTTCTTCAATTTTGGTAGTTCAAACCGTGCTGTACAAGCCTTTATCATGCTCGATTACTTCATTTCTTATATTAGAACATGAAATTGAAGCTTACTCGTTGATTTCAAAAGCATTTGAGCTCATAACCTCGATTGAAGTCTCTTTTGCTTAATCGAGATGAAAACCACTATAACAGAATTAAAACTCAATGATTCTCGTACGTACTTCAACCGATTGATATAGTATTGAATTAGAGGTTATTCATGAAGAGCGCATCGAATTCGGGGTCGTTCGACCATCTGTTGATTCCGGAAGCTCATGATAGCATCGGTTGACCGATGATTACCTTACGTTCTTCGATTTTGGTAGTTCAAACTGTGCTTTCCAAGCCTTTATCATGCTCGATTACTTCATTTCTTACATTAGAACATGAAATTGAAGTTTACTCGTTGATTTCAAAAGCATTTGAGCTCATAACCTCGACTGAAGTCTCTTTTGCTTAATCGAGAAGAAAACTACAATAACTGACATAAAACTCAATAATTCTCGTACGTACTTCAACCGATTGATATATTGTATTGAATTAGAGGTTATTCATGAAGAGCGCATCGAATTCGAGGTCGTTCGACCGTCTGTTGACTCCGGAACCTCAATATAGCATGGGTTGACAAATTACCTTACGTTCTTCGATTTTGGTAGTTCAAACCGTGCTTTCCAAGCCTTTATCATGCTCGATTACTTCATTTATTATATTAGAACATGAAATTGAAGCTTACTCGTTGATTTCAAAAGCATTTGAGCTCAAAACCTCGATAGAAGTCTCTTTTGCTTAATCGAGAAGAAAACCACTATAACTGACTTAAAACTCAATGATTCTCGTACGTACTTCAACCGATTGATATATTGTATTGAATTAGAGGTTATTCATGAAGAGCGCATCGAATTCGAGGTCGTTCGACCATCTGTTGACTCCGGAAGCTCAAGATAGCTTCGGTTGACCGATTATCATACGTTCTTCGATTTTGGTAGTTGAACCGTGCTTTCTACTCATTTATCATGCTCGATTACTTCATTTCTTATATTAGAACATGGAATTGAAGCTTACTCGTTGATTTCAAAAGCATTTGAGCTCATAACCTCGATTGAAGTCTCTTTTGCTTAATCGAGAAGAAAACCACTATAACTGACTTAAAATTCAAAGATTGTCTTACGTACTTCAACCGATTGATATATTGTATTGAATTAGAGGTTATTCATGAAGAGCGCATCAAATTCGAGGTCGTTCGACCATCTGTTGACTCCGAAAGCTCAAGATAGCATCGGTTGACCGATTACATTACGTTCTTCAATTTTGGTAGTTCAAACCTTGCTTTCCAAGCCTTTATCATTCTCATTTACTTCATTTCTTATATTAGAACATGAAATTGAAGCTTACTCGTTGATTTCAAAAGCATTTGAGCTCATAACCTCGATTGAAATCTCTTTTGCTTAATCGAGACGAAAACCCCTATAACTGACTTAAAACTCAATGATTCTCGTACGTACTTCAACCGGTTGATATAGTATTGAATTAGAGGTAATTCATGAAGAGCGCATCGAATTCGAGGTCGTTCAACCATCTGTTGACTCCGGAAGCTCATGATAGCATCGGTTTACCGATGATTACCTTACGTTCTTCGATTTTGGTAGTTCAAACCGTGCTTTCCAAGCCTTTATCATGCTCGATTACTTCATTTCTTATATTAGAACATGAAATTGAAGTTTACTCGTTGATTTCAAAAGCATTTGAGCTCATAACCTCGACTGAAGTCTCATTTGCTTAATCGAGAAGAAAACCACAATAACTGACATAAAACTCAATGATTCTCGTACGTACTTCAACCGAATGATATATTGCATTGAATTAGAGGTTATTCATGAAGAGCACATCGAATTCGAGGTAGTTCGACCATCTGTTGACTCCGGAAGCTCAAGATAGCTTCGGTTGACCGATTACCTTACGTTCTTCGATTTTGGTAGTTCAAACCGTGCTTTCCAAGCCTTTATCATGCTCGATTTCTTCATTTCTTATATTAGAACATGAAATTGAAGCTTACTCGTCGATTTCAAAAGCATTTGAGCTCATAACCTCGATTTAAGTCTCTTTTGCTTAATCAAGAAGAAAACCACTATAACTGACTTAAAACTCAATGATTCCCGTACGTACATCAACCAATTGATATATTGTATAGAATTAGAGGTTATTCATGAAGAGCGCATCGAATTCGAGGTCATTCGAACGTCTGTTGACTCCGGAAGCTCAAGATAGCAGCGGTTGACCGATTACCATACGTTCTTCGATTTTGGTAGTTCAAACCGTGCTTTCCAATCCTTTATCATGCTCGATTACTTCATTTATTATATTAGAACATGAAATAGAAGCTTACTCGTTGATTTCAAAAGCATTTGAGCTCATAACCTCGATTGAAGTCTCTTTTGCTTAATCGAGAAGAAAACCACTATAACTGACTTAAAACTCAATTATTCTCGTACATACTTCAACCGATTGATATATTGTATTGAATTAGAGGTTATTCATGAAGAGCACATCGAATTTGAGGTCATTCAACTATCTGTTGACTCCGGAAGCTCAAGATAGCTTCGGTTGACCGATTACCATACGTTCTTCGATTTTGGTAGTTCAAACCGTGCTTTCCAAGCCTTTATCATGCTCGATTACTTTATTTCTTATATTAGAACATGAAATTGAATCTTACTCGTTGATTTCAAAAGCATTTGAGCTCATAACCTCGATTGAAGTCTCTTTTGCCTAATCGAGAAGAAAACCACTATAACTGACTTAAAACTCAATGATTCTCGTACGTACTTCAACCGATTGATATATTGTATTGAATTAGAGGTTTTTCATGAAGAGCGCATAGAATTTGAGGTCGTTCGACCATCTGTTGACTCCGGAAGCTCAAGATAGCTTCGGTTGACCGATAACCTTACGTTCTTAAATTTTGGTAGTTCAAACCGTGCTTTCCAAGCCTTTATCATGCTCGATTACTTCATTTATTATATTAGAACATGAAATTGAAGCTTACTCGTGGATTTCAAAAGCATTTGAGCTCATAACCTCGATTGAAGTCTCTTTTGCTTAATCGAGAAGAAAACCACTATAACTGACTTAAAACTCAATTATTCTCGTACGCACTTCAACCGATTGATATATTGTATTGAATTAGAGGTTATTCATGAAGAGCGCATCGAATTCGAGGTCGTTCGACCATCTGTTGACTCCGGAAGCTCAAGATAGTTCGGTTGACCGATTACCATACGTTCTACGATTTTGGTAGTTCAAACCATGCTTTCTACTCATTTGTCATGCTCGATTACTTCATTTCTTATATTAGAACATGAAATTGATGCTTACTCGTTGATTTCTAAAGCATTTGAGCTCATAACCTCGATTGAAGTCTCTTTTGCTTAATAGAGAAGAAAACCACTATAACTGACTTAAAATTCAATGATTCTCTTTCGTACTTCAACCGATTGATATATTGTATTGAATTAGAGGTTATTCATGAAGAGCGCATCGAATTCGAGGTCGTTCAACTATCTGTTGACTCCAGAAGCTCAAGATAGCTTCGGTTGACCGATTACCATACGTTCTTCGATTTTGGTACTTCAAACCATGCTTTCCAAGCCTTTATCATGATCGATTACTTCATTTCTTATATTAGAACATGAAATTGAAGCTTACTCGTTGATTTCAAAAGCATTTGAGCTCATAACCTCGACTGAAGTCTCTTTTTCTTAATCAAGAAGAAAACCACTATAACTGATTTAAAACTCAATGATTTTCGTACGTACTTCAACCGATTGATATATTGTATTGAATTAGAGGTTATTCATGAAGAGCGCATCGAATTCCAGGTCGTTCGACCGTCTGTTGACTCCGGAAGCTCAAGATAGCAACGGTTGACCGATTACCTTACGTTCTTCGATTTTGGTAGTTCAAACAGTGCTTTCCAAGCCTTTATCATGCTCGATTACTTCATTTATTATATTAGAACATGAAATTGAAGCTTACTCATTGATTTCAAAAGCATTTGAGCTCATAACCTCGATTGAAGTCTCTTTTGCTTAATCGAGATGAAAACCACTACAACTGACTTAAAACTCAATTATTCTCGTACGTACTTCAACCGATTGATATATTGTATTGAATTAGAGGTTATTCATGAAGAGCGCATCGAATTTGAGGGCGTTCTACTATCTGTTGACTCCGGAAACTCAAGATAGCTTCGGTTGACCGATTACCATACGTTCTTCGATTTTGGTAGTTCAAACCGTGCTTTCCAAGCCTTTATCATGCTCAGTTACTTCATTTCTTATTGTTTCACTAAAAAGTGTTCGCAATAGAACGAAATCCTATCGTAGCACTAGCAATTAAAACCAAAGTATCGAATCTCAAGGAAAACTTAACAGGGCAATTAATTATGTGGTAAACCTACAACTAAGAAAGCAAGTAAAGAATATTTTGGGGTTTTTGTTTTTAAATCCTAGGCAAGAAAATAAATAAAAGCAATAAATAAAAGCAAGTAAATAACTAATCTACAACTCAAGAAATAAATCTATGAATTAAACTAGAAGAAAGCAATAAATCTACCTAGGCAAGAATCGAAAAGAAAGCAATAAAGGAAGCATAAAAGAAAGCATAAACTACCTTAGACATAATGAATGAAATCTGGAAATTTAAAGGAAAAATAAATCTAACTTGAAAGCTTTGAAAAACTAGAGAATCGAAAGCAAAGAAAAACGAATCTAAACTAGAACTCGAAATCGAAAGAACGAAATTAAACTAAGGAAATTAAACGAAGCAATTAAGAAAAACGAATCTAAAACTAAAGCAAGCAAATATAAGCAAGTAAATGAAAGCAATAAAGAACTTACGAGAATTAAACGAAGAACGAAGAACTTGAATTAAACGAAAAGCCTTGAATTAAATTGCAACGAACAACGAATCCGGATCCGAACAATAGAAAGCTAATAAAAGTGTTTTAGTGCTGAAAACTAAAGCTAAAATATGATAAAAGATGTCTTGAATTCGTGTACAAGGATGATATATATATACTAGGTAAAAACCTATATAAATAAGGAAAGGATAGCTGACCGGAGCGTTGGACGGTCGTCCAACGTACGTTGGACGCTCGTTCAACGTCGCACTCGCACTTCACTTCAATTCTTCCCTGGACGCTCGTCCAACGCTCGTCCAGCGTACTCTGGACGGCCGTCCACTGCCTTGGACGGTCGTCCAGTGTCGTGCTCACTCCATGCTCGATTTTTCCTCAACTTTCCGCCCTTTTCGACCCGTTTCCTTCCGTTTCTTCCACCTAATGATCCTACACGAACCAAACTCCAAACAACCGAATCATAGCAAAAGACAAACAAAATGACACAAAAACACAACGAAAACGGACTCGAAAACACTACGAAAATCCTAACATTTACACACCAATCAAACTCCCCCACACTTAGACCTTTGCTTGTCCTCAAGAAATACAAAAACGAAATAAACAATAGACTCAAGTATTGTGAACTATATAGGCCTCAAAACTTTTCGAAAACAAATTCTCATGATCATGATCAAAACTATGCACACAACCTTAGCATCAATCAACACAATCTACTCAACTAATTCAAAGTATGCTAATCCATCAAAGAACACTCTCCAACATGTGAAAGTTTGTATATGAAAGTGAACACTCAACTCTCTCAAAGAAAAGATGTAATATAATGCACATCAAGAGGGTTCACTCAACACCAATGCAATGCAACATGTTTACCATAGGCTTGCCTTCAATCTCAACATCTCCACCTAATGTAATACTTACAAACTAGGATAAAAAAGGTCTTTATATAAGCTTGTAATGTAGGGACATTGGTTAAGGTAGGGAATATATAGGCTAAGTGACTCAAAATGCTCTAAATCATCAACCTCTTTTTCAACTCCAACCAAAGTATGGATTTTTATCTCCATCTTCTACCCTCCAACACACCAAATACAAACTCAAAGATGCTAAAATATCAACTATACAAATCAAAGCTAACTATCCCCTTATGCTTATTTTTTTTTTCTCTTTTTCTTTTCTTTTCTTTTTTCTCTAGAGCTCAACTAATAAATGTTCTTTCTAATGTTGAACAAAGGCTCTATTTTTTTTTTTTTTTTTTTTTTTTTTTTTTTTTTTTTTTCTAAGCTCATAGGGATAGCTAACTACACTTAAACAAGCATCTAAAATTTCTTCTCTTTCTCTCCTTCTACACCACAACAAATATTTTCCAATTATCTCCTTCCATATCACCAACTACAACTAAGGATACCCATAATCATCCAAACCTCCTATCATCCGGTTTCACAAAGAACGGCTAATAAAGGCTCAAAAGGGGTAAACAAAGGTTTATGAACAAGGTTAGTGTATAGGGATCATGTGGCTAAAGAAAGATGGCCTAAGATCATCTCCTAGTTCGTAAATATACTAAGGTCTTGATGGAGAAACAAGGCAAGTTCTAGAAACAACGAAGCATGCACGATCACTCAATCAAAGAATAAGCATAAATATGCACAAATAGCTCAACTCTCACGGGTTCAAACTAACTAGTTCCCGACATCATAGCATACATCAAATTCATCAAATAAAATGCGTCGCTTTGCCAAGGTTCCATGCATAATAAAGATCATGAATTTTTCCAAAAATCAACGCAATTCTCTATCATCGGCCAAGTCCACAATACTATCATCACATGCTCATTTGACTCAATTAACACCTAAGACTCAACCAAATTAAAAACTACATGCCAAAAGTTCAAAGACCCCCCCCCCCCCCCCCCCCCCCCCACACTTAAAATCAAGCAATGTCCCCATTGCGAGAAAATAAAAAGGAAAGGGATAAAGAGAACTTATCGCAATATGACGAACACAAATACCCAAAATCTCGAGAGACTCCAAGTATCACCTACAAAACAATCACAAAACACAAATACCAAAGCGTAAAATCGAACAAAATAAAGAGAAAACAATAAAAGACTTAAACAAAAATAAAAGACACAAACATTGCTATGGGTTGAAGAAACCTTGGAATCGTGGATCTTGCCAACGAGGATCATAAGGAGACCACCAACGAGGGTCGTTCGGGTCCGGTGGAGTGGAGGTAGAAGCAACCGAGAAGTCGGTAAAATGAGTCAAGTGACTCTCCATGTGGGACACCCGACTATTCAACCCCGTCACTTGGGTTGACAAATCATCGAACCGATTAAACACATTCTGTTGGAATTGTGTAAAATCGGTCCTAAAGTCAGCCCAATAAGGGGGAACCTCGGCCTCCATGTTCTGACGAGCTCGGACTCGATCTCTCCGAGTGTAGTAGTGAACTAAACGCTCGTTGTTGCCCGGAACGTGCTGCTGCTCCTCCTCGTCTCCATCCTCTTCTTCTTCCTCATTGTGCTCCTCATCATCTTCTTGCTCCTCATCATCGCCTCCATCCTCATACTCCTCCTCTTCATCCCCCGACTCTTGACTTGGGAGACCGCGTTGACGACGAGCTGCATGATAGGCAATAACAGACGCTCTCTCCCGAACTGGAACGAACTCGGTCGCCCCTCACATGAGATGAGCGTTGATAAGCTCATTGAGGGTAATCTCCTTACTTCGGGTTAAACCGGCGCTTTGAGAAATATCCACTCGCAAATGGCGTGCCAAACCTGTAACAACATAACTCAAAGTAGGGTGTGCTCCCTTCTTGTTTTGCACATTAGTAAGTTGGGACCAAATAAATGGAGCCATACACACCCTAATATTGTTAGTAGCACAATGGAGCAAATAAATCTCTAATGCATTCACCTTATTATGCTCTTTCTTACCAGTAATCATGCAAGACAGAAAACGATGAAGAATCAATAAAGCATGATCTTTGATAAAAGCACTCGGCACCCCAGAAGCTTTATAATTAGTAACACCCGTCAACGCATACCAAGCATCAGACACATTGAAATCAGAAGGCATGAACTCAGACAAACCATCACCCAAATGAAAACCAAACGCCTCATGCATCACTCGCCTAGGAATTTCCCATAACTCTCCCCTAAACGTGGCATACATGCAAAGTTCATTCTCTTCGTTACGTTCTAACCTAAAACTAGAACACATTTCAATGCATAAACTTTCATGTCCATCCCAAGCATGTGTAAGTAAATTCATAAGGCCCAAACAATTTATGTATCCTCTAAGCGTATCCCAAATAGTTAATCGACGAAGAAAATCCATGTTGTAATGCCTAGGAGGTCGAATATCCTTGCCACGTAAATGGAGATAAAAGTTCGTGGTTTCGTACCTCTCCGTCGGGAAAGGGACGCGCTCCCGACGGCCAAAATCGGCCTCGGAGACTCCGGAAGGATGGTAGTTGGGGCGGCGATACAACGGAATGCGTCCATCGGTAAGAGGTCGGGCTTCTCCGAGTTCTCCACGAACCATGATAGTGAGAGGGGTGGAACGGGGTTCAGACGGGGAGAATGGACGTCGAAAGCGGGCCGGAATTGGCCGAGAACGAACCGGGCAGCAGCTGGGTTGGAAGCTCGTCCACTGCTCCTTGGACGCTCGTCCAAGGTGAATCTGGGCGCTGGGCGTGGAGGCTCGTCGACGGCGGCCGACGGGGAATGCACAGCGGTAAGCGGCTGCTGTTGGCGAGGAATGGACGGTGGATGCGCGGCTGGCTGGTGGTAGTCGAAGTCGACGGTGGTGGCAGCAACTGGTGGCGGCGGCGGCGGCATATTCCGGCGGCGGTAGCGGCGGCGGTGGCAATTACGAACGGCGGCGACTGGTGGCTCGTGCTACACTTGAGAGAGAATTCGTGAGAAAGAGAGGGAGAAGAAAAGGGGTTAAGTAAAACCTAGGGGAAATTAGACTCAAAATCGAATTGGGGGCCCGTCTTGCGCTGGACGCTCGTCCAAGGCGAGTTGGACGCCCGTCCAGCGCGGCGTTCGCTGAAAATAAATTGGAGCTGATATGCGTTGGACGCTCGTCCAACGTGCGTTGGACACCCGTCCAATGCAGCCTTCGCTGAAGAATTTTTCAACTTAAAAATACGTTGGACGCTCGTCCAGAGTGCGTTGGACGCCCGTCCAACGCGGCCCTCGCGAAATTTTGCCCGAATTCTCCATTTTTCTCCCTCTCGAAGCCTTCCGTGCCATTGCCATCCTTAGGAACTATTCCCTGCACGAATAATAAAAAGAATAACGAACAAAAAATAGCAAAATAAAAAGAAAATAAATCCTACTTTACAAAAATAAAATAGAGAAAGTGGGTTGCCTCCCACCAAGCGCTTGTTTAACGTCATTAGCTTGACGTACCAAAAACTCAAGAGGAAAGTGGGGGGGTCGGAGATGAGAATCGTCTCCACCGTGTGAGGTAATGTTGTCCCTTCGATATATGGCTTCAATCGTTGCCCGTTGACCGAGAAAATGTATCCCGAATCCTCGTTCTTGATTTCCACCGCTCCATGAGGAAAAACTTGCACTACCGTGTATGGACCTCCCCACCTAGACTTAAGCTTACCAGGAAATAGACGAAGACGAGAGTGAAAGAGAAGTACCTTCATTCCGAGTTTGAACTCCTTGTAGGCTATACGTCTATCATGTAGACGCTTCACCTTGTCTTTGTAGATCTTGGCGTTGTCATAGGCTTCGTTCCTTAGCTCGTCAAGCTCCTCCATTTGCAAAATTCTCCGATCGTGAGCATCGTTGAGGTTGAAGTTGATGCGCTTGAGAGCCCAATATGCCTTGAACTCGATCTCAACGGGCAAATGGCACGACTTACCATAGACGAGCCTATAGGGACTCATCCCAAGCACGCCTTTGTAAGCCGTGCGATATGCCCAAAGAGCGTCGTTCAACTTGTCGGCCCAATCCTTCCTTGATGGTTTCACCGTCTTCTCGAGGATCCCCTTGATTTGTCGATTGCTCGTCTCCGCTTGTCCCGAAGTTTGTGGATGGTAAGGAGTCACCACCTTGTGAGTGATGGCGTTCTTCTTCATGAGCTTGGCGAACAATTTGTTGCAAAAATGCTTTCCCCCATCACTAATGATCACACGAGGGAAACCAAACCTACACAAAATATTTTTCTGCACAAACTTCAAGACAACGTGAGAGTCACATGTCTTCGTGGGTATAGCTTCTACCCACTTAGACACGTAATCGACGGCAAGCAAAATATACTCAAATCCATGAGACTTGAGAAAAGGACCCATAAAATTAATTCCCCACACATCAAATACCTCGACCACCAAGATAGGATTCAAGGGCATCTCATTGCGTCGACTAATCGAGCCAACACGTTGACAACGATCACAAGAAAGGTAGAAGGCTTGGGCATCCTTAAAAAGAGTGGGCCAATATAGCCCACTTTGAAGTACCTTATGTGCAGTCTTTTGCCCACCAAAAAGCCCTCCACTCGGTTCCTCGTGACAATGTCGCAACACCTCGGTTTGCTCGTGGTCGGGAACGCACCTTCGAATCACCTCGTCCTTCCCAAGCTTGAATAAGTGAGGATCCTCCCAATAGTATTGCCTACACAAACGAAGAAACCTTTTCTCTTCTTGAGCGTTAAGGACGGGTTTAGTGTCCTTATCGGCCAAGTAATTAGCAATATCGGCAAACCAAGGAGTAGCATTCACTTCATTAACATTCTCAAAAGGGAAGGAATCACAAATATCATCAAGAGAAAAATAAGGGGGAGGTGAATCGAGGCGAGAGAGATGGTCGGCCACAAGATTATCACTACCTTTCCTATCACGAATCTCAATATCAAATTCTTGCAATAATAAGACCCATCTAATCAACCTAGGTTTTGCTTGGGCTTTAGTCAAAAGATGTTTAAGAGCACCATGATCACTATAAATAATCACCTTAGACCCTATGATGTAAGATCTAAATTTATCTAAGGCAAAAACAACGGCAAGCATCTCTTGTTCGGTGGTGGTGCAATTCACTTGAGCCGGATTAAGAGTTAAACTAGCATAGTAAATCACACGAAGCATCTTATCGACTATTTGACCCAAAACAGCCCCTACGGCATTATTAGACGCATCACACATAATTTCAAAAGGCAATGACCAATCGGGACCAACTACAACGGGAGCAAAGATGAGTTTTTCTTTTAAAGTGAGAAAATCATGCATGCAAGAATCATCAAAGTGGAAAGGCACATCTTGAGCAAGTAAACGACAAAGAGGTTGGCTAATCTTAGAAAAATCCTTAATAAATCGTCTATAAAAGCCCGCATGACCAAGGAAACTCCTAATACCTTTGACATCACTAGGTGGTGGCAATTTTTCAATCACCTCCACTTTCGCTTTGTCGACCTCTATACCCTTACTTGAGACTACATGGCCTAAAACAATTCCACTTCTAACCATAAAATGACTCTTTTCCCAACTCAAAGTAAGACCACTCTCAATGCATCTCTTAAGGACTCTCTCTATTTTCATCAAGCAATCATGAAAAGACGACCCAAAAACAGAAAAATAATCCATGAAAATCTCAACAAAGTCACCGATAAATTCCAAAAAAATAGACATCATGCATCTTTGGAACGTACCCGGTGCGTTGCAGAGACCAAATGGCATCCTCCTATAAGCGTAGGTCCCAAAAGGGCTTGTGAAGGCCGTTTTTGCTTGATCCTCCGGAGCTATCGCAATTTGGTAGTAACCTGACAAGCCATCTAGAAAACAATAAAATTCCTGCCCGGCCAACTTATCAAGCATTTGATCAATAAAAGGGAGAGGAAAGTGGTCCTTTTTGGTGGAAGCATTGAGCTTCCTACAATCGATGCACATCCTCCAACCGGTAACCGGGCGCGAGGCGACCAACTCGTCCTTCTCGTTCCTTGACACCGTAATTCCTCCCTTCTTTGGAACGACGTGCACCGGGCTAACCCACTCACTATCGGCGATGGCATAGATAATACCCTCCGCCAATAGCTTGTAGATTTCCTTGCGCACGACCTCCATGAGCATTGGATTGAGCCTCCGTTGTCCATCTCGTTTGGGGCGAGCGCCTTCTTCGAGATTGATGCGGTGCATGCACGTGGCCGGGCTAATTCCTCGAATATCCGCCAAGCTCCATCCAAAAGCGAGCTTGTTCTCCTTGAGTATGCCCACCAATGCTCCTTCCTCTGCAAGAGACAAAGAAGAAGAGATGATTACGGGTTTTTGATTGCCTCCCTCTAAAAATATATATTTCAAATGCGAAGGCAGCTCTTTCAACTCCAACGGCTCCGGAATCTTCGAGCCGGGCTCGGGATCTTGAGGTGGAAACAATAGCTTGATTCCAATATCCCTCTCCATTCGCTCCCATTCCATTTGATCTCCGGATCCCCAACATACTTCCTCGGTCAAAAAATCCTGCACAAAAGAACACTCGGCCAAGGCATCAACCTTATCGATGAAAGAACAATTATCAATTAAATTGACCGATGACATAGGCCGACTCTTATGCACAGAAAACGAGACATCCTCTCCTAAAACGAACATCTTAATCACACCACTCTTCACATCAATCAAAGTATTAGTAGTAGCCATGAAAGGACGACCTAGCAAAAGTGTGTGCTCAATACCATTCTCTTGTACCTCACCTATCTCTAATACTACGAAATCAACGGGAACAATCAAACCCCCTACACGAACAAAATATCCTCAATAATACCCCTAGGGTATCTAATAGACCTATCCGCCAATTGAAGGCTCATGCGAGTGGGTTTAAGTTCTCCTAACTCTAATTGCTTAAAGATAGAATAAGGCATAAGATTAATACTGACACCTAAATCTAGCATACCACATGCTTCCTTACCATTACCTAAAGAGATAGTGATAACAAAAGAACCTGGATCTCGTTGCTTAGGTGGAAGAGGGTGTTGCATAATTGATGTCGCCACCTCCGATACCGCAATCGTCTCCATCTCATCGAACGGCTTCTTCCTCGATGTCAATGACTAGGCTATTTCTAACCTATCAATAATACAATAACCGAACTAGCTAGTAGTCCGGGTCGAACCACAAGGAGTGAATGTGTCGAGAGATAATCAAGTAGTTTGTCTTGTCTCTATTATCCTATTTGAGCACATAATCTTGGTTTGGTATTTTTTATAACTAGGCAAGTAATGAGTAAGTAAAATAACAAGCAAGAATAAAGGCAAGTAATGTAAAGAAAAAATAAAGGAACAAGTAAAGAAGATAAGGTTTCAAACGATTTCCGACGTGATTAGGCTAAGGACTAGACAAGTGATGTATCAAACCATTTTAATTCCTTTGAGTGACATTCTTACCTAAATCAAGCTATCTCATCCTCCTAAGACTTGATAACTAGTGGATTGAATAACATGCTTACCATTCTAAACATATTACCAACTCCTAAAAGCACAATGCCTACTAATCTAACATCAATTCACATAATTCTTTCTAGGAGCAATGCAAATCAATACTAGATAGTATGAGCAAGGATTCATGCCAAGTGCTATGAATGGAAGCTTTCTAGGCATTCCATCAAACACCTTGTATGCACTCATGGATGTCAATCATTCATGCAATTAAATTCAATCAAATCCAAGGGCAACTCAAAGGAAAGGTAGATCCACATCAAAAGCCATTAAATCCTAGCCTAATTCACACCATCCATCATTTGAGACCTCAATGGATCTAGCCTAGCATGGATCTAAGCATCAAACCATCAACAAGAAGTACAAGCATAATGTAAATGACAAGGAAAGAAAAGTAGAGAAGAAATCTTCAACAATCTCTTCAATCTCCAAGCTTGATCATCCACAAATATTTGAAAATATCAAAGTAGAAAGAAGGAAAATAGCTAGGGTTCTAAGAGAAAGTGTCACAATGAATTACAAGTGAAATTCGATGACAAATAAGGAAAATATCTAGTTATATATAGTTTTCCCACACGTTGGGGTCAAATTGCAAATACTAGAAACTTAAGTTGAGAAGGTGGGGTAA
The DNA here is from genome assembly GCA_029379335.1 of Thymus mandschuricus. NCBI lineage: Eukaryota > Viridiplantae > Streptophyta > Magnoliopsida > Lamiales > Lamiaceae > Thymus > Thymus mandschuricus. The sequence continues at coordinate 21,062,040 of CM057083.1, forward strand.
AATCTGTAATTTCTGGAAAGTTAAATGAAGGGTTGACTATTTCATTTTCGGTTGACTCGTGTACTTTCCGCCCACATTTGACAGTTCGCGCGCTCTCACGGTTTTGGCTCGTTCTCTCTCGTCCGGCATCGGAAAATTAATCCGCAAAGTGCTACGGCTTCCTCTTTCGATCCTCTTCGTCATAGGATAAGTCAAACTCGCCCAGAAAATTGCCGCAACACCTGAAATCAGCACGGAAACCGAGAGAAAATGCAAAGCATATAGAAAATGTATAAATTGTAAAAACCTATCATTCCCTATTCATTTAAACACAAATCCGAACCAAAACACGCATCGAGACGCACTCTAAAGCATGCTAAATATGTGGTTATCAGTCAACTCCTTCACGAACCTCACGAACGGTGGCACATTGCGAATAACATCAAGGAGAGGCAAGTTCACGTCCACCTTTGAAACAAGCTTGTATAAATCCATGAATTGTTGATCACGCTTCTTGTTCTTCACTCGACTAGGATAAGGAATGGGAGGAACATAAGGATTGGACGTCTTGTGGAGAGGTTGGGACTCCTTCTCAGCTTCCTCGGACTCCGTGCGCGCATTCTGGGCGTTGGCTTTCGCATTCTGCTCCTCATCAGCGTTGGACGCCCGTCCAGCGCGGGCTTTGCTGAAAAGTTTTCTGGCGCTCGTCCAGGGGCAGGCGTGACGGTGGGCGGCCGTCCAACGTTGGACGGTCGTCCAGAAACGCTGGACGGTCGTCCAGAGTGCTGTGCTGCCCGATTTTGGCTCGATCCCCAACGCGAATTCGGGCTCCACCTATCATTCGAACGGCCTTGAGGCGGTATTGTGACTCCATTATCCACGAGCCTCCCGCTCCGCAACACCGAAACTGCTTGGGCTTGATGGGGTGGAAAAGGAGGAACATATGGTGGATATGGGGCTTGCACATCGTTAGCTTGTTGTGGTTGAATCCCTTGGCTCGGAATCCGCCCCGGTTGCTGCATCAAGTGCATAGATCCGAAAATTTGACCAATTGCCGTCTCGAGCCTCTTTATTGTTTGCATCAAGGGCATGGAAACGATCCTCATCGACGGGAGGCTTTTGTGGAGGTCCTTGAAGACGAGAATTTGGGTATGGTGGTGGAGCGGTAGGAGTAGGTTGAGGGGGGTAGTATGGAGGTGGTGGATAATATGGATTTGGAGGGTATTGTGGTGGTGGATAATATGGTGGTGGTGGATGAGAGTAGTAGGGATTTGGTGATGGAGTCCAAGGTTCGTCAAATCAAGATCCTGTTCGTGTTCCCAAAGGGCCGGTGACGAGAGCTCGAGCTAAGAAGTTCAAGGAAGGTTTGCAAGGATTGATCCAAGAAGTTTGGGCTCAAGAATTGATGAAGAAGCCCATTGGAGAAGGCGAACCGGACAGCCCGCGAGTCATCAACTTTATCGAGTGCGTTCGGGCTGAAAAATGAAGACTTTATTATTATTTTCGTGTGTTTTGAGTCAGGCCACGTTTTTGGGCCTTAAAAGACTTGTTTTTGGGTTTTTATCATGTTGGTTAATGGGTTGGGCCATGCCAATGACTTTGGGTCAGTTATTTCCTAGTTAGATTAGGTTTAGATGGTTTTATTTGCCTCTCTATATAAGGGGGTCTTTGTGGACTAAAATTAGTTAGCTTTTGATCATTAATATTATTGTGAGTTTATTCTCTCTTGAGAGTTTTCGAATTCCTCTTGATTATTCCAAGACGAATTCATTATCCGGCGAATCAGCGAGTAAATCAAACCTCGTTGTGTGTCATTCATCGTCCCCGTGTGGCTAGGCGACCGTTTCTTTGGGTTATAGAGACTTCGGTTTATCTATAGTACTTAGGAGGGTTTAGTCCTTTGACGTATTGGGATTTCCATTCGTTAGTTATTTTTGTTTCTTCCGCGTGCGTCTACCATTCGGTCATCAAGGATCGTATCATTTGGCACCAGAGCTAGGTTTACGTCATCCAGGTTCTATCGTCCTTATTGATTTTTCGTATCTTGTGTGTCTTTCTGTTCGTGTCTTGTCTTTCGTGTCGTCGAGTCTTCGTATAACTATTTCGTTCCTGTGTCAAAAAAAAAAAAATATATTTCGTATCTGTGTGTTCATAGAGTCGTCAAAATCGTTCTTTGTAGCTTTTCTTTCGTGTCAAGTATTCAGATTCGTTTTGATACCTAGTCAAAGTTGCTTTCTTGGTCATTAAGGAGTAGAAGATTTCTTTCCTTATAAGAATAGAAAACATACTCAGAATATAAATCCCATACCTTATATTATATAACACGTCTTAGGTGAGTCTTCTACACGTTGTCGTGACATATTAGGGGCAAAAGTTTCGATCAAAAAAAAAAAAAAAAAGTTTCGAGAAAAAAAAAAAAAAAAAAAAAAAAAAAAAAAAAAAAAAGAAAAAAGGATATATTCGAAGCCCTAGTGTGTCACTGTGTTTTCTGAGTTGGTTATTACGTGTTTCTTCATTGGGATATCAGTTATATATTCGTTTCGGTGTGTTTTCGTCTTTTCCTCGTGTTTTTCGTCGGCCAGCACTAAAACGGCCATAACTTTTGTATACGAACTCCGATTTTGCTCCATAATACCTTTTCGGAAAGCTCTCGAAAAGATCTATACGGTGGTTCCCACTACATTGGAATCGGTCCATTATTTTTGCAAAAAAAGGTCGTTTAAGGGGTCAAATCGTCCTCCGAAGTTTTCGGTAAAATTTTTGTGTCTTTTTTCGTGTCTCGGTTTAGGGTTTTCTTAGTCCGATCATCCTTCCTTCCAATTTCAGTACTCTTGATTCGTTAATAGTGATTTATGTGGTAGATTAAGGGAATTTGAGCTTCTTAAGAGAGAATTGAGTGGAAAAAGGCAAGAGAGGTGAGATTATTAGAGGGTAAAAGCCATATATCATTGAGTGATACACGAGTGCTGAGCGAATCATCTTTGAGTGATACACGAGTGATTGTGAGGTAGTGAGGATTCTGTTTTTACTAACTTTCGTTTGTTTCTTTTGAAAAAAAAAAAAAAAAAAAAAAAAAAAAAAAAAAAATTGCAGGTATGGCCGGAGAACAAGAGACGTTGGACCCCAAGTTGAAGTTCATGTTTGAGGCATTGAAGTCCGAGTTGGGGAAGGTGATGGAATCCAAACTGGATGGAGTTTATGATAGACTTGGTGAAGTTGAGTCAGCTTCCAAACAGCTTCAGTATCATCGAGGTGGAGGAAGAGGAGGACGAGGTGGCAGAGGAGGTCAGCATAACTATCGAGACTATGGGCCGTTCGAGGAGGAGTTTGTTGACGAAGGGGAAGACGGATGGGAAGAGCCAAGGAACAGGCCTGACAATAATCTGGGCAACATCAAGCTGAATATACCTTCCTTCCAAGGGAGGAACGATCCAGATGCGTATATTGAGTGGGAGAGGAAGCTCGACCTCATGTTCGACTGTCACAATTACTCCGAGCTGAAGAAGGTGAAGTTGGCAGCGATAGAGTTCTCCGATTACGCTCTCGTTTGGTGGGATCAATTGGAGAAGAGTAGGAGAAGGAATGGGGAGCCTCCGGTTCAGACTTGGAACGAGATGAAGGGGATCATGAGGAAACGATTTATTCCAGCTCACTACTATAGAGAACTGCACAACAAGCTCCAAAGCTTGAGACAAGGATCTAGGAGCGTGGATGAATATTATAAGGAGATGGAGGTAGCCATGATTCGGGCTAATGTTGTGGAGGACAGTGAGGCGACGATGGCGAGATTCTTGGCTGGCCTGAATTGGGAGATTCGGAATGGAGTGGAGTTGCAGCATTATGTTGAGATCGAGGACATGGTACACATGGCTGTGAAGATAGAGAATCAGCTCAAGAGGAGGGGTAACGTTGGTTACAATAAGCAGAGTCAGTCCAATTGGAAGCAATCTCAGCCTGCTGCTAGTGGTTCCTTTTCGAGAGGGAATCAATGGAAGAAGGAGGAGTCGCCGAAAGATGAGAGGAAACCGTTCGTGAAGGCGCGATCAGATTTGACGAGCTCTAACAACCAAGGCAAACCAGCAGTGCCTGAGGGTCGTAATCGTGATCGTAAGTGCTTCAAGTGTCAAGGATTCGGACATATCATGAGTGATTGTCCAAATAGGAGAGTGATGATCATGAGAGATGATGGAGAGGTTGTGACTGATGATGAAGTTGACCCGGAGATGCCTGGTTTGGAGGAGTCTGAGGACGAAGAAGAAGAGATTCAGCCACTTGTAGGACGCATTTGTGTGGCCAGAAGAGCATTAAGCGTCCAGAATCATGTCGACGAATTGGTGCAACGCGAAAACATCTTTCACACGAGATGTCAGGTGAAGGATCAGCTGTGCAGCGTGATTATTGACGGAGGGAGCTGCACCAACGTTGCTAGCGTGGCCATGGTTCAAAAATTAGGGCTTCCAGTTTTGCCGCACCCCAAACCATACCGGCTGCAATGGTTGAGCGATGCTGGCGTGGTGAAGGTTAATAAGCAAGTGAGAGTGCCGTTTTGCATTGGGAAGTATGAGGATGAGGTTTTGTGTGATGTAGTTCCGATGCAAGCGAGTCACATCTTGTTGGGGAGGCCGTGGCAGTTTGATCGACGAGTGACACATGATGGCTTCACCAACAAATATTCGTTCGAGTATAGGCAAAAGAAGGTGTCGCTTGTTCCTCTTACTCCCAAACAAGTGTATGAGGATCAAGTGTTGCTGCAAAAGGAGGCTGAGCGGTTGAAGTTGGAGGAGCAGAAGGTGGAGACTAGGGAGAAGGGAGATAAGGAGAAGGGTGTAGTACACAAATCGTGTTTTGCAAAGGCGAGTGATCTGAAGTTGGCGGTGCAGGAGGAGAGGACTTTGATCGTACTTCTGTACAAGGGGAACTTTTTATCTACTAACGATCTCGATTCTCTACCCCCTTCTATCTCCTCTGTTTTGCAGGAATTTGATGATGTCTTTCCCGAGGATACACCAGCTGGCTTACCACCAATTAGGGGGATAGAACATCAAATCGACTTTGTGCCTGGAGCAACACTTCCAAATAGGCCAGCCTATCGCACCAATCCCGAGGAGACGAAGGAGTTGGAGAGGCAGATTGGAGTGTTGTTGGCGAAAGGGCATGTGAGGGAGAGTTTGAGTCCTTGTGCAGTTCCGGTGTTACTCGTACCCAAGAAGGACTCAACGATGAGGATGTGTTGCGATTGTCGAGCCATAAACAACATCACGGTAAAGTATCGACATCCTATCCCTCGTTTAGATGATATGCTTGATGAACTGCATGGCTCTTGTGTGTTTTCGAAAATTGATTTGCGTAGTGGATACCATCAGATTAGGATTAAGGAAGGGGATGAATGGAAAACTGCTTTTAAAACTAAACTTGGTTTGTATGAGTGGCTAGTTATGCCTTTTGGTTTGACTAATGCACCTAGTACCTTTATGCGTCTTATGAACCATGTTTTACGAGCTTTTATTGGCAGATTTGTAGTTGTCTACTTTGATGATATCCTAGTGTATAGCAAGAGTCATGAAGAGCATGTTGATCATTTGAGGTCTGTTTTAGATGTACTTAGGAAGGAGAGGCTGTTTGCTAACTTAAAGAAGTGCATCTTTTGTACGGACAAGCTTGTGTTTCTTGGATTTGTTGTTAGTGCACAGGGTGTACAGGTTGACGATGAGAAAATACGAGCTATTCAAGAGTGGCCGAGTCCAAAGAGCATTGGAGAAGTTAGAAGTTTCCACGGACTTGCTAGCTTTTATAGGAGATTCGTGCCCCATTTCAGTAGTGTTGCAGCACCATTGACGACAATCATCAAGAAGAATGTGGAGTTTAATTGGGGAGAAGATCAAGAGAAGGCGTTTCAGCTTCTGAAGTACAAACTGACACACGCCCCGGTACTATCTCTTCCTAACTTTTCTAAGTCTTTTGAGATTGAATGTGATGCTTCTGGTGTTGGAATTGGTGCAGTTTTGATGCAAGAAGGCCGGCCGGTGGCGTACTTCAGCGAGAAGCTAAACGGAGCAACGTTGAGCTATCCAACGTACGTTAAGGAGCTGTATGCATTGGTGCGGGCTTTGAAAACGTGGCAGCACTACTTGTGGACAAAGGAATTCGTCATTCACACCGATCATGAGTCCTTGAAGCACTTGAAGGGGCAGCACAAGTTGAACAAGAGGCATGCTAGGTGGATGGAGTTCATAGAGACGTTTCCTTACGTCATCAAGTACAAGCAAGGTAAAGAGAATGTAGTGGCTGATGCACTTTCACGGAGGTATGCCTTGATCTCTACTTTAGATGCTAAGTTGTTTGGTTTCGAGTGTTTGAAGAGTTTGTATGTGAATGATGCTGATTTTGGTGAGATTTATCGAGCATGTGAGAAATCTGGTTTTGAAGAGTACTTTAGGCATGATGATTATTTGTTTAAGAGAAATCGATTGTGTGTTCCTAAGTGTTCTCTTCGTGAATTATTGTTGCTTGAATCTCATGGTGGGGGTTTGATGTGACATTTTGGTGTTGCTAAGACTTTAGCTGTTTTGCATGAACACTTCTTTTGGCCTCATATGAAGAGAGATGTTGAACGAATTTGTGGTAGATGTGTTACTTGTAAACAAGCTAAGTCTAGAGTGAGTTCCCATGGTTTGTACACGCCATTGCCTATTCCTACTGCTCCTTGGATTGACATTTCTATGGATTTCGTGTTAGGGCTGCCTAGGACTAAGCATGGTAGTGATTCTGTGTTTGTGGTGGTTGATAGATTTTCTAAGATGGCGCATTTTATTCCATGTCATAAATCTGATAATGCATCGCATGTTGCTGATTTGTTCTTTCGAGAGATTGTTAGATTGCATGGAATGCCTAGGACTATTGTTTCGGATAGGGATGCGAAGTTCTTGAGTTACTTTTGGAAGACTTTGTGGGGTAAGTTAGGTACTAAACTGTTGTTTTCTACTACTTGTCATCCACAAACTGATGGTCAAACTGAAGTAGTCAATAGGACTTTGTCTACATTGCTTAGGGCCATAATTAAGAAGAACATTAAGTCTTGGGAAGAATGTTTGCCACATGTTGAGTTTGCATATAACCGTTCTGTTCATTCTGCTACTAAGTTTTCGCCTTTTGAGATTGTCTATGGGTTTAATCCTTTAACTCCTTTAGATTTATCTCCATTGCCTGAACATGAGCGTACTAACCTTGATGGCCAGAAAAAGGCTGATTTTGTGAAACAGATTCATGAGAAGGCAAGGCTGAATATTGAGAGACGAACGGAGCAGTACGCCAAGCAAGCCAACAAGGGGAGGCGTCAAGTTGTGTTTGAGCCCGGAGATTGGGTATGGCTGCATATGCGCAAGGAGAGGTTTCCATTGCAAAGGCGTTCGAAGTTGCTACCTCGAGGCGATGGACCTTTTCAAGTGTTGGAGCGCATCAATGATAACGCCTACAAATTGGACTTACCTGGTGAGTATAATGTTAGTGCTACATTCAATGTTACTGACTTGAGTCCTTTTGATGTAGGTGACGACTTGGATTTGAGGACAAATCCTCTTCAAGAGGAGGGGAATGATGGAGTCCAAGGTTCGTCAAATCAAGATCCTGTTCGTGTTCCCAAAGGGCCGGTGACGAGAGCTCGAGCTAAGAAGTTCAAGGAAGGTTTGCAAGGATTGATCCAAGAAGTTTGGGCTCAAGAATTGATGAAGAAGCCCATTGGAGAAGGCGAACCGGACAGCCCGCGAGTCATCAACTTTATCGAGTGCGTTCGGGCTGAAAAATGAAGACTTTATTATTATTTTCGTGTGTTTTGAGTCAGGCCACGTTTTTGGGCCTTAAAAGACTTGTTTTTGGGTTTTTATCATGTTGGTTAATGGGTTGGGCCATGCCAATGACTTTGGGTCAGTTATTTCCTAGTTAGATTAGGTTTAGATGGTTTTATTTGCATCTCTATATAAGGGGGTCTTTGTGGACGAAAATTAGTTAGCTTTTGATCATTAATATTATTGTGAGTTTATTCTCTCTTGAGAGTTTTCGAATTCCTCTTGATTATTCCAAGACGAATTCATTATCCGGCGAATCAGCGAGTAAATCAAACCTCGTTGTGTGTCATTCATCGTCCCCGTGTGGCTAGGCGACCGTTTCTTTGGGTTATAGAGACTTCGGTTTATCTATAGTACTTAGGAGGGTTTAGTCCTTTGACGTATTGGGATTTCCATTCGTTAGTTATTTTCGTTTCTTCCGCGTGCGTCTACCATTCGGTCATCAAGGATCGTATCATTTGGTGGAGGATAAGGGCTATTATATGGTGGAGGGCGTCTATTAGGATAGGTAGGAGGATTACCTTGCCCTTGTGTCGGCCTTGGATTTTGGAAACGTCCATTGTATCCCCCTTGGTATCCTTGAGGTGGAGGCACTTGAGGCGGGTATCCTTGAGCGGCGTACACCTCGGCTCCTCCTTCGTATGGAAACTCCCCCATGTTGTGGCACACCTCGTTGATGTGTCCAAGCTCTCCACAAATCTCGCATTGGTCCGGCTTCCTCTCTTCCTCCTTCGGGGCCGGTGCACTTTGCTTAATCTTCAAATTCTCGAGATCCCTATACATGTCGGCAATTTGTTTCTTCAAATCGGGGCTCATCGAAACTGCACTCGCCTCCACTTTCCTTGGTCTAGCTGATTTTTGTTGAGAACTCTCGCAGCGAGCGTCTCGAAAATTTCCTTCGACTCGTCAGCTGTCTTGACCGCTATGTTGCCTCCGGCCGAACTATCCACCATGAATTGGCAAGTTTGGTTGAGGGCGTTGTAGAAATATTGCCAAAGCAACTCCGGTGCCATTTGATGATGAGGGCATTGTTGAAGTAGCTCTTGGAACCTCTCCCATGCTTCGTGAAATGGCTCATCGTTGTCTTGGGAGAAATTCATAATCTTTGACCGCACCTCTTGAGTCTTGCGGTTCGGGTAGTACTTGAGCATGAACTTCTCGCACACCGCATTCCATGTGGCGAGAGAGTTGGCCGGGAGCGCCAAATACCATGACTTTGCTCGATCCTTGTGTCACACCCCGATTTTCCTAATCTAAAATAATCAATTTAAATATAACCAATTAAATCGGGATGCGACGAAGGGTAAAATAAAAAGGGAGAAATCACAATTTAATTAATTTTAATTAGTTTTAATTAAAATTTATATAGTTTAGCCCGAAAATTTGGGCAACATCTCCCCTATACCAGGATCAAGTCGTAGTGAATACCGAAAACTTTTCTCATCAGCTAACCAAGTACATAAACCGTAACGATGAGGTCGGACCAGACCGCGCCATCATCGGATCCATAATATTAAATAAAATGTAACTACCGAGGCGGACCAGACCGCACTACAGTAGGATCCATAATATTTACGAAAGCATAACAACCGTGGCGGACCAGACCGCACTACAGTTGGATCCAAAATATTTACGAAAGCGTAACAACCATGGCGGACCAGACCGCACTACAGTTGGTTCCATGATATCGAATTGTCTAACATACATCAGAGTTACGTTTAATTAGCGGAAGCGGAAGAAGTTAAATGAGTTTTCATTTTACAAAACGTTATAGTTTTTATTTTAAAATCGTTAAGGTTTTCGTTATATAAATTCGTATGTTCAACGTCACGTTTTTATAAAGAGAATGAATTCTTAAAGTTCATTTAGAAAAGTTATGTTTTTAAACGAATAACGAATTAGAGAATATAACGTAATTAAAACTATAACCTCAATTTCATCTATTTAGGAAATTCATAACTTAAGAGTTTATAAAGAAGGATGGGCTATGTTTTATGAAATGGCTCGAAACAACTTTCACGATTCTCGTCAGCTCCAACTATGCCGCCGGCTTTCAACCTGCAAAACATTTGGAAAGGAATTGTAGGGCTGAGTACTAATGCACTCAGTGGTCTCATGCCAAAAGAAAACAGATATCAAACAGTTTAAAGATAATATCCACGCTGCAAGTAAAATTAGGAGGGTTTGAAAAGTATTTGACTCCTAATTATACTTAAAACTTATTTTATGGCTCGAGCACTTGTCACGGAACTACCTTTGATCGGGATGTTGTTGAGAGCTTTGTCGATGTTGTGGGATGAGGGGATGGAGTGCGAAAACTTTCCGACCACAGCGAGCCCAACGCGACCTGCGAGACAATCCGTGTCAGTTTTCGTAAACGAAATCACAGGTGTACCTTCACGATCTCCTCTGGCTCCAATCGGAGTGAATTTGGTGGGATTAAACGCGACAGGAGCTGTGGGAGGGGCGGAATTTTTGACCCGCTCCTCGAAGGAGGTAGGGGGCCGAGGAGCAGGGGCCACGGTTGGGCGACGAGCGTGCTCAGTAGGTGTAGACGATGATACCTGCCGAGTATCATTGATAGGCCGAGGGACCTCCTCATTAACCGGGGCCATGATGGTGTCTCCCTTGCCCCCATTCACATGCTCCGTGGAGCCATTGGGGAGCGGGGGGAAGTCAGTTAGGTGACTGGCTATATGAACGGACTGAAGCGGGGGTTGCATGGGGTTGGGGTCCGAGTGCATGGGAGTATGTTGCATGGGAGAGGGCGGCATGGGGGACGATTGCATGGGGTTGGGCTGCATGGTAGAATGGAGCATGGAGTTAGGCTGCAAGGGAGTGGGTTGCATGGTAATATGGTGCATGGGGTTAGGCTGCATGGGAGTGGGTTGCGTGGGGATGGGCTGCATGGGCGTAGGGTGCATGGGGGTAGGCTGCATGGGAGTGGGGTGAATATGGGATGGTTGCATGGGTGTGAGATGCATGGGATTATTGGCATCGGGGGTTACGCCAAGCTCCGTATGGAAAGTTGAATCCTGGGCGCTAATTGTGGGATTGCTTCCCTCAAATCTTGGCAGCCGATTAGGGGAGTGGGGGGATGAATCTGGACGGAGTTCGGGTGGGAGACGCCGGGGCAGAATCCGGCAAAGGAGAAGGAATTCCGGCAAGAGACGCCGGCAAATTTTTTTGCTTCCGTTCACGACGGATCGCGAGGCGAAGCTGCTCTTCATCGTACACATCATACTTCTCCATCAAGCTGCTCAATTCAGCCCTCTTCTTCTCGTCAACGTGATAAACTTCGAAATCAAAATCTTCTTCATCTTCCTCACTACCGGAGAAAGCAACGTCCTCGCCGTCGCTGAGGGAGATATCCTCGGCCGTAATAGTTTGTAATGGGGCGACCACAGCAGGGGTTCCGGCCTCCGACGGAATGCAGTCCCGAGCATCAAGCACGGAATTTTTAGCTTTTTGTTGTAACAATTTACCAACCGGAGGGGGCTGATCGGAGAGAGGCTTAGAGGCGGCTGTCTTCATTTTTTTAAGTTTCCGGTGGGAGAGGGCCACGGGAGGACGGGCTGAAGATGGCTTCTTGGTGACGGCTTTAGCGGAGAAGACCACGTTCCCGACGGGGAGATGAGCGCTGGCAGCACCTCCATTAAAATTCAACTCAGCAACAGGTGGACGGCAAACGGATTCCGATGGCTGGGGGTGATCGGAGGAGACACCGCCAAGGCCTGAATTTGGCATTCCGGACTGAAGGTGGCCGGAAGGGGAGGCGGCGATGGAGGAATCCAGCAGATCGGAGGAGGTGAGCTGGGGCAGCTCGGCATAGACGGGCTGTCGTGAGTCCGCAACTGATGGGAGGTCACCGGAGGGGTCCCCCGGCGGAGGGTCCGCCATGGAGGAAGGCGGCAGCAGCGGCTGTAGGGAAGGAGGAGACCGGAAAACAGGCCGGAAAAAACAAAGACACGAAAAAACACGAAAAAACACGAAAAAACGAAAGGGACACGGCTCAAACACAATTACGAAAACAAATCGAAACCAAAAACATGCAAAAACTGAAGAAAATCGCAAGAACTGTGCGTTTTCCGACTGAGTGTGTGCAAAAGTGTGTTTTAGTGTGTGTGAGAGGTCAGAGAGAATTTTCGCAAAGCGAAAAAGTGGAATAGAGACTTCAATCGAGGTTATGAGCTCAAAATGAGACTTCAATCGAGGTTATGAGCTCAAATGCTTTTGAAATCAACGAGTAAGCTTCAATTTCATGTTCTAATATAAGAAATGAAGTAATCGAGCATGATAAATGAGTAGAAAGCATGGTTTGAACTACCAAAATCATAGCACGTATGGTAATCGGTCAACCGAAGCTATCTTGAGCTTCCGGAGTCAACTGATAGTCGAATGACCTCGAATTCGATGCTCTCTTCATGATTAACCTCAAATTCAATACAATACATCAATCGGTTGAAGTACGTACGAGAATCATTGAGTTTTAAGTCAGTTATAGTGGTTTTCTTCTCGATTAAGCAAAAGAGACTTCAATCGAGGTTATGAGCTCAAATGCTTTTGAAATCAATGAGTAAGCTTGAATTTCATGTTCTAATATAAGAAATGAAGTAATCGAGCATGATAAAGGCTTGGAAAGCACGGTTTGAACTACCAAAATCATAGAACGTATGGTAATCGGTCAACCGAAGCTATCTTGAGCTTCCGGAGTCAATAGATGGTCGAACAACCTCGAAATCGATGCGCTCTTCATGAATAACCTCTAATTCAATACAATATATCAATCGGTTGAAGTACGTATGAGAATAATTGAGTATTACATCAGTTATAGTGGTTTTCTTCTCGATTAAGCAAAAGAGACTTCAATCGAGGTTATGAGCTCAAATGCTTTTGAAATCAACGAGTAAGCATCAATTTCATGTTCTAATATAATAAATGAAGTTATCGAGCATGATAAAGGCTTGGAAAGCACGGTTTGAACTACCAAAATCGAAGAACGTAAGGTTATCGGTCAACCGAAGCTATCTTGAGCTTCCGGAGTCAACAGATGGTCGAACGACCTCGAATTCGATGCACTCTTCATGAATAACCTCTAATTCAATACAATATATCAATCGGTTGAAGTACGTACGAGAATCATTGAGTTTTAAGTCAGTTATAGTGGTTTTCTTCTCGATTAAGCAAAAGAGACGTAAATCGAGGTTATGAGCTCAAATGCTTTTGAAATCAACGAGTAAGCTTGAATTTCATGTTCTAATATAAGAAATGAAGTAATTGAGCATGATAAGGGCTTGGAAAGCATGGTTTGAACTACCAAAATCGAAGAACGTATGGTAATCGGTCAACCAAAGCTATCTTGAGCTTCTGGTGTCAACAGATAGTTGAACGACCTCGAATTCGATGCGCTCTTCATGAATAACCTCTAATTCAATACAATATATCAATCGGTTGAAGTACGTAAGAGAATCATTGAATTTTAAGTCAGTTATAGTGGTTTTCTTCTCGATTAAGCAAAAGAGACTTCAATCGAGGTTATGAGCTCAAATGCTTTTAAAATCAACGAGTAAGCTTCAATTTCATGTTCTAATATAAGAAATGAAGTAACTGAGCATGATTAAGGCTTGGAAAGCACGGTTTGAACTACCAAAATCGAAGAACGTATGGTAATCGGTCAACCGAAGCTATCTTGAGTTTCCGGAGTCAACAGATAGTAGAACGACCTCAAATTCGATGCGCTCTTCATGAATAACCTCTAATTCAATACAATATATCAATCGGTTGAAGTACGTACGAGAATCATTGAGTTTTAAGTCAGTTATAGTGGTTTTCTTCTCGATTAAGCAAAAGAGACGTAAATCGAGGTTATGAGCTCAAATGCTTTTGAAATCAACGAGTAAGCTTGAATTTCATGTTCTAATATAAGAAATGAAGTAATTGAGCATGATAAGGGCTTGGAAAGCATGGTTTGAACTACCAAAATCGTAGAACGTATGGTAATTGGTCAACCGAAGCTATCTTGAGCTTCCGGAGTCAACAGATGGTCGAACGACCTCGAATTCGATGCGCTCTTTATGAATAACCTCTAATTCAATACAATATATCAATCTGTTGAAATATGTACGAGAATCATTGAGTTTTAAGTCAGTTATAGTGGTTTTCTTCTCGATTAAGCAAAAGAGACTTCAGTCGAGGTTCTGAGCTCAAATGCATTTGAAATCAACGAGTAAGCTCCAATTTCATGTTCTAATATAAGAAATGAAGTAATCGAGCATGATAAAAGCTTGGAAAGCACAGTTTGAACTACCAAAATCGAAGAACGTATGGTAATCGGTCAACCGAAGCTATCTTGAGCTTACGGAGTCAACAGATAGTCGAATGACCTCGAATTCGATGCTCTCTTCTTGAATAACCTCTAATTCAATACAATATATCAATCGGTTGAAGTACGTACGAGAATCATTGAGTTTTAAGTCAGTTATAGTGGTTTTCTTCTTGATTAAGCAAAAGAGACTTCAATCGAGGTTATGAGCTCGAATGCTTTTGAAATCAGTGAGTAAGCTTGAATTTCATGTTCTAATATAAGAAATGAAGTAATCGAGCATGATAAAGGCTTGGAAACCACGGTTTGAACTACTAGAATTGTAGAACGTATGGTAATCGGTCAACCGAAGCTATCTTGAGCTTCCGGAGTCAACAGATGGTCGAACGACCTCGAATTCGATGCGCTCTTCATGAATAACCTCTAATTCAATACAATATATCAATCGGTTGAAGTACGTACGAGAATAATTGAGTATTAAGTCAGTTATAGTGGTTTTCTTCTCGATTAAGCAAAAGAGACTTCAATCGAGGTTATGAGCTCAAATGCTTTTGAAATCAACGAGTAAGCTCCAATTTCATGTTCTAATATAAGAAATGAAGTAATCGAGCATGATAAAAGCTTGGAAAGCACAGGTTGAACTACCAAAATCGAAGAACGTATGGTAATCGGTCAATCGAAGCTATCTTGAGCTTCCGGAGTCAACAGATAGTCGAATGACCTCGAATTCGATGCTCTCTTCATGAATAACCTCTAATTCAATACAATATATCAATCGGTTGAAGTACGTACGAGAATCATTGAGTTTTAAGTCAGTTATAGTGGTTTTCTTCTCGATTAAGCAAAAGAGACTTCAATCGAGGTTATGAGCTCGAATGCTTTTGAAATCAGTGAGTAAGCTTGAATTTCATGTTCTAATATAAGAAATGAAGTAATCGAGCATGATAAAGGCTTGGAAAGCACGGTTTGAACTACTAGAATCGTAGAACGTATGGTAATCGGTCAACCGAAGCTATCTTGAGCTTCCGGAGTCAACAGATGGTCGAACGACCTCGAATTCAATGCGCTCTTCATGAATAACCTCTAATTCAATACAATATATCAATCGGTTGAAGTACGTACGAGAATAATTGAGTATTAAGTCAGTTATAGTGGTTTTCTTCTCGATTAAGCAAAAGAGACTTCAATCGAGGTTATGAGCTCAAATGCTTTTGAAATCAACGAGTAAGCTTCAATTTCATGTTCTAATATAATAAATGAAGTAATCGAGCATGATAAAGGCTTGGAAAGCACGGTTTGAACTACCAAAATCGAAGAACGTAAGGTAATCGGTCAACCAAAGCTATCTTGAGCTTCCGGAGTCAACAGACGGTCGAACGACCTCGAATTCGATGCGCTCTTCATGAATAACCTCTAATTCAATACAATATATCAATCGGTTGATGTACGTACGAGAATCATTGAGTTTTAAGTCAGTTATAGTGGTTTTCTTCTCGATTAAGCAAAAGAGACTTAAATCGAGGTTTTTTTTTTTTTTTTTTTTTTTTTTTTTTTTTTTTTTTTTTTTTCAATCAAAACACCCGAGGGGGTGAGGGGTTAGGCAGACCCCCAACCTGTATATAAAACCATATAAATCGAACAATGTCTGTGAGAAGTAGCACTAAAAGTGAGTGCTATCCCCACAACAAAGGATAAACCAAATACAAACATGAGGAGGACCCGTAGAGGACCCAACCCCTCACTACAAATGGGAAAACACGGAGAACTAGAAACAATACACTGAGATTGGCCCAAAAGTGACCATCTCGGGAGGCTAATAATATCACCTATCAGCGCGAGATACCACAGAGATGCCTGCATGATAGGCTACGAGTACCGGAACCTGAAGTTGGGGTAGCCCAACTGATCCATCCGAACGAGCGCCAGGAAGTAGTGGGGGGCGCTGGAGGAGTCGAATTGCACCATGGTGTCGGTCTGAAGACCCCGACGAGCCATGAAGTCTGCAGGCTTATTCCCCTCACGGGGGATGTGGGAGAACCGGGCCTGAATGCCTCTGAGCCGGAGACGGATCCGCGTCAAAATGTGACGAGTGGCCGCAGACCCGTGCCGGCCCGAGGTGAGGAGAGTGACCACAGCCGAGGCATCCATCTCAATCCAGATATGGGAGGAGAGCATGGTCGCCAGCTCTAGCCCATGGAGGAGCGCCAGGAGCTCCGCCTCAAAGCTAGAGCTCGCGACCACCGGGGAGCAGTAGGCACGGATGAGCTCGCTGTTGTGGTCACGGACAAGGCCCCCAGCAGCAGCGAGGCCTGTACCTGTGTCGAACGATCCATCCGTATTCAGCTTCACCCAAGGAGCCTCAGGTGGGAGCCAACGGACAATGCGGGAGCGAAGGGGCCGCGGGACCGGTTCAGAGGTCGGCATGAATGGGACCCGGGGCCGGCACCCCGCCCAGTGGGCCGGAAGGAGGAGCCGGGCAGCTACCAGTGTCTGCAGGTGATGGGTGACCTGCCAAATAACGTGAGAGCTACGGAAAGGAACCCCACGGTGCTTGTGGCTGTTCCTCTCCGTCCAAATAAACCAAATCACGAGACAAGGGACCAAAAATGAAACGTGTGTGCAAGGAGCCCGAGGGAAGCGGTGTCTCCATCTACCTATACTACGTGCAATGTCAGTGCGCGTGTGTGCTTGTGTCTGTGCAGGGAACCAGTCGGAAAAATGGGACCACACAGCCCTAGCAGAATCACTCCGTTCAAAGACATGCATAGTGGACTCGACCTGGGGGGACGAACAACATTGACACATGGAGGCGAGGGAGATACCCCTGGACTGGAGGATAGACTCTATGGGGATACGACCAAGGAGGAGACGCCACAGAAAGACAGATATAGTGGGGGTAAGGCATTGATTCCAAATGTCACCAAAGAGAGATAGCTTAGGACGCCTGTACCTGATCTTGTCCCATGCAGATGTCACGGAGAACTCGCCATGGCTGGTAAGCGTCCACCTCATCACATCCTCCTCGCCCCACAACACCGGAGTCCAGCTCACATCAACCAACAGATCAATAGACAAGTAGGGAGCACATAATGCATGCAAACGATTAAGATCCCAAGCAGAGTCATGCCAGAAAAAAGACACATTAGGTCGAGGGCCGCCATTGGGCCGATAGACAGAAAGGGGGTAATCCCCAAACCAGTTATCGTCCCAAAACGACACTCTCCCTGCACCCAAGGACCAACAAATAAATTCATGCGCACGAATACCGACATGCAATAAGCGACGCCAAACAGTACTATGGGAAGCAGAAAACCCATATAAAGGATACGAGTACTTCTGCCACAGGTACCTAGCCCACAGCGAGTCACGGGCCTGGAACCTCCACCACAGCTTATAGCTGAAAGCCGTGACCATATCAGACAGCCTGCGAATACCCAGGCCCCCCTCATCCACCGGGAGACAGATCTGCTTCCAGCTGACCCAGTGAATTTTCTTCTCCTCGCCCACGGCCCCCCAGAAATACCTCGCCATAAGCTGCTCGAGGCCATGAAGCACCTTCTTCGGGACTTGGATAGCTTGAAGGACATGCAACGGGATGGTGGAGAGGGTGCTCTTGAAATGCTTTTGAAATCAATGAGTAAGCTTGAATTTCATGTTCTAATATAAGAAATGAAGTAATCAAGCATGATAAAGGCTTGGAAAGCACGGTTTGAACTACCAAAATCGAAGAACGTATGGCAATCGGTCAACCGAAGCTATCTTGAGTTTCCGGAGTCAACAGATAGTAGAACGACCTCAAATTCGATGCGCTCTTCATGAATAACTTCTAATTCAATACAATATATCAATCGGTTGAAGTACGTACGAGAATCATTGAGTTTTAAGTTAGTTATAGTGGTTTTCTTCTCGATTAAGCAAAAGAGACTTAAATCGAGGTTATGAGCTCAAATGCTTTTGAAATCAACGAGTAAGCTTGAATTTCATGTTCTAATATAAGAAATGAAGTAATCGAGCATGATAAAGGCTTGGAAAGCATGGTTTGAACTACCAAAATTGAAGCACGTATGGTAATCGGTCAACCGAAGCTATCTTGAGCTTCTGGAGTCAACAAATAGTTGAACGACCTCGAATTCGATGCGCTCTTCATGAATAACCTCTAATTCAATACAATATATCAATTGGTTGAAGTACGTAAGAGAATCATTGAATTTTAAGTCAGTTATAGTGGTTTTCTTCTCGATTAAGCAAAAGAGACTTCAATCGAGGTTATGAGCTCAAATGCTTTTGAAATCAACGAGTAAGCTTCAATTTCATGTTCTAATATAAGAAATGAAGTAATCGAGCATGATAAATGAGTAGAAAGCATGGTTTGAACTACCAAAATCGTAGAACGTATGGTAATCGGTCAACCGAAGCTATCTTGAGCTTCCGGAGTCAACAGATGGTCGAACGACCTCGAATTCGATGCGCACTTCATGAATAACCTCTAATTCAATACAATATATCAATCGGTTGAAGTACGTACGAGAATCATTGAGTTTTAAGTCAGTTATAGTGGTTTTCTTCTCGATTAAGCAAAAGAGACTTCAGTCGAGGTTATGAGCTCAAATGCATTTGAAATCAACGAGTAAGCTCCAATTTCATGTTCTAATATAAGAAATGAAGTTATCGAGCATGATAAAAGCTTGGAAAGCACAGTTTGAAGAAGAACGTATGGTAATCGGTCAACCGAAGCTATCTTTAGCTTCCGGAGTCAACAGATAGTCGAATGACCTCGAATTCGATGCTCTCTTCATGAATAACCTCTAATTCAATACAATATATCAATCGGTTGAAGTACGTACGAGAATCATTGAGTTTTAAGTCAGTTATAGTGGTTTTCTTCTCGATTAAGCAAAAGAGACTTCAATCGAGGTTATGAGCTCAAATGCTTTTGAAATCAATGAGTAAGCTTGAATTTCATGTTCTAATATAAGAAATGAAGTAATCGAGCATGATAAAGGCTTGGAAAGAACGGTTTGAACTACCAAAATCGTAGAACGTATGGTAATCGGTCAACCGAAGCTATCTTGAGCTTCCGGAGTCAATAGATTGTCGAACGACCTCGAATTCGATGCGCTCTTCATGAATAACCTCTATTTCAATACAATATATCAATCGGTTGAAGTACGTACGAGAATAATTGAGTATTAAGTCAGTTATAGTGGTTTTCTTCTCGATTAAGCAAAAGAGACTTCAATCGAGGTTATGAGCTCAAATGCTTTTGAAATCAACAAGTAAGCTTCAATTTCATGTTCTAATATAAGTGATTGTGTAAATGTTAGGATTTTCGTAGTGTTTTCGAGTCCGTTTTCGTTATGTTTTTGTGTCATTTTGTTTTTCTTTTGCTATGATTCGGTTGTTTGGAGTTTGGTTCGTGTAGGATCATTAGGTGGAAGAAACGGAAGGAAATGGGTCGAAAAGGGCGGAAAGTTGAGGAAAAATCGAGCATGGAGCGAGCACGAAACTGGACGACCGTCCAAGGCAGTGGACGGCCGTCCAGAGTACACTGGACGAGCGCAGAGTACCCTGGACGAGCGTCCAGGGAAGAATTGAAGTGAAGTGCGAGTGCGACATTGGACGAGCGTCCAACGTACGTTGGACGACCGTCCAACGCTCCGGCCAGCTATCCTTTCCTTATTTATCTAGGTTTTTACCTAGTATATATATATCATCCTTGTACACGAATTCAAGACATCTTTTATCATATTTTAGCTTTAGTTTTCAGCACTAAAACACTTTTATTAGCTTTCTATTGTTCGGATCCGGATTCGTTGTTCGTTGCTATTTAATTCAAGGCTTTTCGTTTAATTCAAGTT
This sequence comes from Thymus mandschuricus, assembly GCA_029379335.1. Taxonomy (NCBI): domain Eukaryota; kingdom Viridiplantae; phylum Streptophyta; class Magnoliopsida; order Lamiales; family Lamiaceae; genus Thymus; species Thymus mandschuricus. The sequence continues at coordinate 21,082,040 of CM057083.1, forward strand.
CTTCGTTCTTCGTTTAATTCTCGTAAGTTCTTTATTGCTTTCGTTTACTTGCTTATAATTGCTTGCTTAAGTTTTAGATTCGTTTTTCTTAATTGCTTCGTTTAATTTCCTTAGTTTAATTTCGTTCTTTCGATTTCGAGTTCTAGTTTAGATTCGTTTTTCTTTGCTTTCGATTCTCTAGTTTTTCAAAGCTTTCAAGTTAGATTTATTTTTCCTTTAAATTTCCAGATTTCATTCATTATGTCTAAGGTAGTTTATGCTTTCTTTTATGCTTCCTTTATTGCTTTCTTTTCGATTCTTGCCTAGGTATATTTATTGCTTTCTTCTAGTTTAATTCTTAGATTTATTTCTTGAGTTCTAGATTAGAGTTATTTACTTGCTTTTATTTATTGCTTTTATTTATTTTCTTGCCTAAGATTTAAAAACAAAAACCCCAAAATATTCTTTACTTGCTTTCTTAGTTTTAGGTTTACTACATAATTAATTGCCCTGTTAAGTTTTCCTTGAGATTCGATACTTTGGTTTTACTTGCTAGTGCTACGATAGGATTTCGTTCTATTGTGAACACTTTTTAGTGAAACAATAAAAAATGAAGTAACTGAGCATGATAAAGGCTTGGAAAGCACGGTTTGAACTACCAAAATCGAAGAACGTATGATAATCGGTCAACCGAAGCTATCTTGAGTTTTCGGAGTCAACAGATAGTAGAACGCCCTCAAATTCGATGCGCTCTTCATGAATAACCTCTAATTCAATACAATATATCAATCGGTTGAAGTACGTACGAGAATCATTGAGTTTTAAGTCAGTTATAGTGGTTTTCTTCTTGATTAAGCAAAAGAGACTTCAGTCGAGGTTATGAGCTCTAATGCTTTTGAAATCAACGAGTAAGCTTGAATTTCATGTTCTAATATAAGAAATGAAGTAATCGAGCATGATAAAGGCTTGGAAAGCACGGTTTGAACTACCAAAATCGAAGAACGTAAGGTTATCGGTCAACCGAAGCTATCTTGAGCTTCCGGAGTCAACAGATTGTCGAACGACCTCGAATTCGATGCGCACTTCATGAATAACCTCTAATTCAATACAATATATCAATCGGTTGAAGTACGTACGAGAATCATTGAGTTTTAAGTCAGTTATAGTGGTTTTCTTCTCGATTAAGCAAAAGAGACTTCAATCGAGGTTATGAGCTCAAATGCTTTTGAAATCAACGAGTAAGCTTCAATTTCATGTTCTAATATAAGTGATTGGTGTGTAAATGTTAGGATTTTCGTAGTGTTTTCGAGTCCGTTTTCGTTATGTTTTTGTGTCATTTTGTTTGTCTTTTGCTATGATTTGGTTGTTTGGAGTTTGGTTCGCGTAGGATCATTAGGTGGAAGAAACGGAAGGAAACGGGTCGAAAAGGGCGGAAAGTTGAGGAAAAATCGAGCATGGAGCGAGCACGACACTGGACGACCGTCCAAGGCAGTGGACGGCCGTCCAGAATACGCTGGACGAGCGCAGAGTACCCTGGACGAGCGTCAAGGGAAGAATTGAAGTGAAGTGCGTGTGCGACTTTGGACGAGCGTCCAATGTACGTTGGACGACCGTCCAACGCTCCGGCCAGCTATCCTTTCCTTATTTATCTAGGTTTTTACCTAGTATATATATCTCATCCTTGTACACGAATTCAAGACATCTTTTATCATATTTTAGCTTTAGTTTTCAGCACTAAAACACTTTTATTAGCTTTCTATTGTTCGGATCCGGATTCGTTGTTCGTTGCAATTTAATTCAAGGCTTTTCGTTTAATTCAAGTTCTTCGTTCTTCGTTTAATTCTCGTAAGTTCTTTATTGCTTTCGTTTACTTGCTTATAATTTCTTGCTTTAGTTTTAGATTCGTTTTTCTTAATTGCTTCGTTTAATTTCCTTAGTTTAATTTCGTTCTTTCGATTTCGAGTTCTAGTTTAGATTCGTTTTTCTTTGCTTTCGATTCTTTAGTTTTTCAAAGCTTTCAAGTTAGATTTATTTTTCCTTTAAATTTCCAGATTTCATTTATTATGTCTAAGGTAGTTTATGCTTTCTTTTATGCTTCCTTTATTGCTTTCTTTTCGATTCTTGCCTAGGTAGATTTATTGCTTTCTTCTAGTTTAATTCTTAGATTTATTTCTTGAGTTCTAAATTAGTTATTTACTTGCTTTTATTTATTGCTTTTATTTATTTTCTTGCCTAGGATTTAAAAACAAAAACCCCAAAATATTCTTTACTTGCTTTCTTAGTTTTAGGTTTACTACATAATTAATTGCCCTGGTAAGTTTTCCTTGAGATTCGATACTTGGTTTTACTTGCTAGTGTTACGATAGGATTTCGTTCTATTGCGAACACTTTTTAGTGAAACAAATTTTGGCGCCGTTGCTGGGGATAACTTTAGGCGATTTATTGTGTAGTATTTTTATTTGCTTTATTTTTATTTTTATTTGTGTTTTTATCGATTTTCTTGTTTCTTCCACTCGGTGTGCGTTTAACCCTTTTGTTGAGTGTTGTTTATGCATGGTCGCCGAAGTCTTCAAAGGAATTTAGCGCTCTACTTCGACAACATCCATCAAAGGAAAGCAATTTTAGCCGCGAAGGAGAAGGAAGAGATCGATTCTCAAGACTTTGGTTTAGTCTTGTTGTTTGCAGAGCCCGAAGCCATGGCAGCTAGAGTCATGGGCGATTTTGCTCGCCCCACATTCACAGCCACCACTTCGGCGATTGTCCTGACGGAAGCGGTCAGGAATCATGAGCTTAAACCTCATCACATGGCGTTGCTCCCATCCTACCTAGGGCTGCCCAACGAGGATGCTTAGACGTTCATCCGAGAGTTCTGCACGGTGGTGCAATCTTTCCCACTCTCGGGACTCACGGAGGACAACTTGAAGATGAAGTGCTTCCCGTACACCCTCAAGGTGTAATAACCCGGATTTTTAAATAAAAGAAAATAGTTAAATATATTAAATTTTGTTAGTAAATTAATATTTCCCAAATAAAATTTTTTAGAATAAATAAAAGTGTTTAGAAAGTTAAGTAAACTTATTGGGGTTCCTTAAATAAAAGATTTAGGAATTTATTTAAGTAAAATTCTTTAAACTTTAAATAATAGAAAATAAATAAACAAATGAATTTTCTAAGTAAAATATATTTTCTTAGTTATAAATATAAAGGTTGATAAAACTTTAATAAATAAAAGTTTTGAGAAACTTAAGTTAATATAACCTTAAATAAATGATTTTTAGAAATGATTTTTAAATTAGTTAACTAAAATATTAAAACTTACTAAATAAAAATCCTAAAAATATAAAGTTAATACCTTTAATCTAGTTTTGACATTAAAAGATTTATAAAAGAAGTTAGACATTTTTCGGATAAACGGTTAAGAAAACCCGCGTCACCTTTTGTCCATTTCTATCCTTTTCGTTCTTTTAAAATTCTTTGAGCCATCAAACTCATTCCGAAAAATCTCTAACCTATATCGTTGAGTTCGATATTTTATTTGGATCCCGTAGACACTTTAAAACCTAAAATCGGAACTCGTTGCCGGAAAAATATCTTTTCGTCGGGGAACGAGGCGACCAACCGGAGACGAGATGGCCCCTATAAAAAGAGGCCATCAACGCCTCAAAATTTTCATCCCCATCCATTTTCTTCATCTTGAGGAAACCAACCCCAACTCATCTCTCTCTCTACCGACTCACTCTCTCCCTCACCTCCCTTCGCCGATCACCTCTCCCCCCACCTCCCCACCACTAGCTCTCTCCCTCTAAGAAGTGCAAGAACAGCACCCCCACCTCCCTCATCTCTCTCGCTCAATCCCCATCTCTCTCTCAATCATCCCACCATCATCTCCATCACCTTCGCTCTCTCTCTAAAGAAGCCGCAAGGAGCAGCAGCCCCACCTCCGATCGCCACCACCGACGCCGTCCATCTTCTCCGATCAGCTGCTGCCCATCTTCTTCAGCACCACCTTTCCATCGCCATCTCTTTCCTTTCAAGCCGAAGGAAGCTAGGAGCAGCCCCCGATCATCATCGATCGTCTTTCGTGCATATCTTTCTCTCCGATCATCGAAAAGGTATGTCGTTCGTTCCTATGCACTCGTAGGGAGATTTCGATTCTAGGAGTAGTGGCTGATCGTCGCCGCGAGCTCCCGAGATTTGACATGCATCACCTTCATCATCTTCATCTTCTCTTCTTCTCCATCGCCGTCACAGCCGCCCTTTCTTTGGTGGTTGCCGGCGTTCCTTTTTGCATACCCATCCCGAATTAAAGTTGATCGTAACCTAATAATGAGCCACTTAATCGGAATGAATTTTTTAAAATGGACTGTTGTAGGTATACCCCTCTTTTTCACGGATAATGTTTCCCTGCATGTCGAGACTCTACCCAAATATTTTGAAAATAATCATGTAGGCTATAAATGATATAATCTAGCATCCGATAAAATTTGGTAACAATCGGAGTCACCATTAATTTTCTAAAAATGAAAATAGGTTCATTTTGATTTGTAGGAACCCAAGCCCCTTTGCATGTCAAATGTTTTTGCATCAAAATATTCTAAATAATAATTTAATCAACTTTCATGTTGGAACTTAAGTCATGCGAACATCGAAAACATATTAAAAAAATCTTTGAAGATTTCATATTCATTTTTATAATTTTAGAAAATATTAAAGTCAAAGAAAATTAATATTAGGAAATTCTAAGTAAAGATTTGGATGTACCTTGACGTCATAAACATATTTGTAGGAGTATTGTCAGAAGGATCTGTCTTAGGTTTTGAACCCGAGAATCGAGGAAACGAGTAAACGGTAAAGGTGGGGTTACTCTATTTTTAAATCTATCTTTGAGTTATTGAGCTCTGATATTTGATTAAATCGATACTATCCATGAAAATATTTTTGTGAGGACTACCTGTTTAATGCTTCAACCAGTTAACGTCGTGGTTCTTAAGTTGGTCTAACACACTAGCTGGGGACTTGTGTACACTTAGCCCAGAAGTGCGGTGGGTTGATCACCATCGGCTTCTGTTGGATGAAAGGAATGTCTGGGTCAGCGTCCCGGGTTTCTACTTTTCAGCTTGCCTGGCTGGGTTAGCGTCCCGAGGTATTGGTGGTGAAGTAACGGTCGTAGTTCCGTGACAAGTGCTCGAGCCATAAAATAAGTTTTAAGTATAATTAGGAGTCAAATACTTTTCAAACCCTCCTAATTTTACTTGCAGCGTGGATATTATCTTTAAACTGTTTGATATCTGTTTTCTTTTGGCATGAGACCACTGAGTGCATTAGTACTCAGCCCTGCAATTCCTTTCCAAATGTTTTGCAGGTTGAAAGCCGGCGGCATAGTTGGAGCTGACGAGAATCGTGAAAGTTGTTTTGAGCCATTTCATAAAACATAGCCCATCCTTCTTTATAAACTCTTATGTTATGAATTTCCTAAATAGATGAAATTGAGGTTATAGTTTTAATTACGTTAAGTTTAATTTCGTTATATTCTCTAATTCGTTATTCGTTTAAAAACATAACTTTTCTAAATGAACTTTAAGAATTCATTCTCTTTATAAAAACGTGACGTTGAACATACAAATTTATATAACGAAAACCTTAACGATTTTAAAATAAAAACTATAACGTTTTGTAAAATGAAAACTCATTTAACGTCTTCCGCTTCCGCTAATTAAACGTAACTCTGATGTATGTTAGACAATTCGATATCATGGAACCAACTGTAGTGCGGTCTGGTCCGCCACGGTTGTTACGCTTTCGTAAATATTTTGGATCCAACTGTAGTGCGGTCTGGTCCGCCACGGTTGTTATGCTTTCGTAAATATTATGGATCCTACTGTAGTGTGGTCTGGTCCGCCTCGGTAGTTACATTTTATTTAATATTATGGATCCGATGATGGCGCGGTATGGTCCGACCTCATCGTTACGGTTTATGTACTTGGTTAGCTGATGAGAAAAGTTTTCGGTATTCACTACGACTTGATCCTGGTATAGGGGAGATGCTGGCCAAATTTTTGGGCTAAACTATATAAATTTTAATTAAAACTAATTAAAATTAATTAAATTGTGATTTCTCCCTTTTTATTTTACCCTTCGTCGCATCCCGATTTAATTGGTTATATTTAAATTGATTATTTTAGAGTTAGGAAAATCGGGGTGTGACAGCATGGTATCAGAGCGTAGTCGTTCTGAATACCAAAAACTTTTCATAACTTAAAATTTTAATTAGAAAATTTGTACACTGAGCACGGACCGTGTGTTAGGTTGCTCACGGAAGCACGGACCGTGCGTCCAGGCCGAACATGAATTTGAATTTTAATCCCTAAACATATGGACTATGCCTTAGGTTCCCATAGGTGCACGGACCATGTGAAACCTATTAGTGTCCTAAAATGAAAAACATTTTAACCTAAATTCCCGTTCATTTCACGACTTCTCTCAGCCGCTATTGCCCCCGAGCTCAGCAAGAAAGGTACATTTTCTAACCTATACGTGTATTACTTGCTGCAAAGGATTTATTGAATTTCTTATACTTGACTACTGGCATATTTGCATGTATGATATGATATGACTAATTGAGGATTTTAAAATACATATATCATGGAAGTTATTTTATAATGATACGGAACTAGAAAATATTATCCTGTCTAAATGTATATATTATGATAAATTGTTAGGACCGATTAACTTATTTGTTACGTTCATCACCATAATAAGTCTAGCTGGGTAAAATTCGTGGAAACCATTATGCTTAGAGAGGGTAAGAAGAAAAGAATATATGTTCGGAAAATATTATCTTTGAAAAAAAAAAAGAATTATTATGTAGTTATTTAGAATCTTAATTGAAAGAAAAGAAATAAGGAAAGGTTACAACATATATAATATGTAATAAACTATAGGAGTGACAGAAGATGGCACCAACAACCAGGTCAGGGGATAACCAAGGGAAACTCATGTTAACAGACTACCAAAAGATCTTCACCCAATGCGTACAACAAAAGATAGGTTCCGGAAGCAGAATCCACCAAAGTTTGATGGCCTTGGCAAACCGATGGATGCCGAGAAATGGGTACGAGCAATTGAGAAGATTTTTAACTACATTGGCTGCAACGACAAAGAAAGAGTGGCATGCGCAATATTCCAACTTGAAGATGAAGCAGACTTTTGGTGGGAATCAGTCAGACGAACCATCACAACCGAGGAATGGGAGGATTTTACTTGGGAGGACTTCAAGCATGAGTTATACGGGAAATACATTCCGGATTGTTATAGACAGGAAAAGCAAAACGAGTTTTGGAACTTAAAGCAAGGCGATGGAACAGTCACTGAATGTGATCGTATATTCAATCAACTCTCACGATATGCTACACATCTGGTTAGTACAGACAAGGAGCGTGCAGACAAGTTTCGCCGCGGTCTTCGTTACGAGATCGCAATGTGCTTAGCAAGTCAAGGAACGATGACATACGCTCAGACGCTCAGTCGAGCTCTTGACATCGAGTCACTATTGCCGCCAAAGAAAGAAGAGTTAGTATCACATCACTAATCTTCAAAAGGAAAACGCAGGCAGGAGGATCAAGACATGGAAAATACAGGGAAGGAAAGGAAACTCTGGGAAGGGGACCGATATCCGCAACAAATGCAGATTTTGAGCATACCTATATGCACACGATGTCGGAAACGTCACACAGGCAACTGCAAGCAAGGTTTAAATGGTTGCTTTAACTGTGGGCAACTAGGGCACATCGAGAGACAATGCCCAACTCTCAGAGGAAACAATGGGCCGGCGCAAAGACAGAATCAGAGACCGTTCGGCAATCAGAGGCCGAATCAAAGGCAACCATATCAAGCTTGGACATACGCTTTAAACCAAGCACAAAGAAATGAGGATCGATAAGATTTGGAAGGTTAGCTTGAGTTCGTAAGCCCATTGGTTATCATCTGACCGGAGGTTGGCACATGTTCGAGTTGGATAGTATAGGTTGGGATAATAAAATGAAGAAGCATAAAAATATATATAGTAGAAATAAAATGTGTCACAATAACCTTCTTGGTTTTTAAAAATAGCCTTTTCTACTTGTTTAGAAGTTTGATTTACATCCTAACTCAGGATTGACAATGAAGATTGTGCGTAGTTGATCCAAAGCTCATAAAAATAAATTATAAGTTATCTTGGTGAAGCCTAATAGAATTGGGAAAGTTTGTGTGATGAATTGAACCTAGTGTCCTTATGTTAGTCATCTGCGTACTTAAATTTCGGGACGAAATTTCTTTTAAGGGGGTGGTAGTGTAATAACCCGGATTTTTAAATAAAAGAAAATAGTTAAATATATTAAATTTTGTTAGTAAATTAATATTTCCCAAATAAAATTTTTTAGAATAAATAAAATTGTTTAGAAAGTTAAGTAAACTTATTGGGGTTCCTTAAATAAAAGATTTAGGAATTTATTTAAGTAAAATTCTTTAAACTTTAAATAATAGAAAATAAATAAACAAATGAATTTTCTAAGTAAAATATATTTTCTTAGTTATAAATATAAAGGTTGATAAAACTTTAATAAATAAAAGTTTTGAGAAACTTAAGTTAATATAACCTTAAATAAATGATTTTTAGAAATGATTTTTAAATTAGTTAACTAAAATATTAAAACTTACTAAATAAAAATCCTAAAAATATAAAGTTAATACCTTTAATCTAGTTTTGACATTAAAAGATTTATAAAAGAAGTTAGACATTTTTCGGATAAACGGTTAAGAAAACCCGCGTCACCTTTTGTCCATTTCTATCCTTTTCGTTCTTTTAAAATTCTTTGAGCCATCAAACTCATTCCGAAAAATCTCTAACCTATATCGTTGAGTTCGATATTTTATTTGGATCCCGTAGACACTTTAAAACCTAAAATCGGAACTCGTTGCCGGAAAAATATCTTTTCGTCGGGGAACGAGGCGACCAACCGGAGACGAGATGGCCCCTATAAAAAGAGGCCATCACCGCCTCAAAATTTTCATCCCCATCCATTTTCTTCATCTTGAGGAAACCAACCCCAACTCATCTCTCTCTCTACCGACTCACTCTCTCCCTCACCTCCCTTCGCCGATCACCTCTCCCCCCACCTCCCCACCACTCGCTCTCTCCCTCTAAGAAGTGCAAGAACAGCACCCCCACCTCCCTCATCTCTCTCTCAATCATCCCACCATCATCTCCAGCACCTTCGCTCTCTCTCTAAAGAAGCCGCAAGGAGCAGCAGCCCCACCTCCGATCGCCACCACCGACGCCGTCCATCTTCTCCGATCAGCTGCTGCCCATCTTCTTCAGCACCACCTTTCCATCGCCATCTCTTTCCTTTCAAGCCGAAGGAAGCTAGGAGCAGCCCCCGATCATCATCGATCGTCTTTCGTGCATATCTTTCTCTCCGATCATCGAAAAGGTATGCCATTCGTTCCTATGCACTCGTAGGGAGATTTCGATTCTAGGAGTAGTGGTTGATCGTCGCCGCGAGCTCCCGAGATTTGACATGCATCACCTTCATCATCTTCATCTTCTCTTCTTCTCCATCGCCGTCGCAGCCGCCCTTTCTTTGGTGGTTGCCGGCGTTCCTTTTTACATACCCATCCCGAATTAAAGTTGATCGTAACCTAATAATGAGCCACTTAATCGGAATGATTTTTTTAAAATGGACTGTTGTAGGTATACCCCTCTTTTTCACGGATAATGTTTCCCTGCATGTCGAGACTCTGCCCAAATATTTTGAAAATAATCATGTAGGCTATAAATGATATAATCTAGCATCCTATAAAATTTGGTAACAATCGGAGTCACCGTTAATTTTCTAAAAATGAAAATAGGTTCATTTTGATTTGTAGGAACCCAAGCCCCTTTGCATGTCAAATGTTTTTGCATCAAAATATTCTAAATAATAATTTAATCAACTTTCATGTTGGATTAAGTCATGCGAACATCGAAAACATATTAAAATACTCTTTGAAGATTTCATATTCATTTTTATAATTTTAGAAAATATTAAAGTCAAAGAAAATTAATATTAGGAAATTCTAAGTAAAGATTTGGATGTACCTTGACGTCATAAACATATTTGTAGGAGTATTGTCAGAAGGATCTGTCTTAGGTTTCGAACCCGAGAATAGAGGAAACGAGTAAACGGTAAAGGTGGGGTTACTCTATTTTTAAATCTATCTTTGAGTTATTGAGCTCTGATATTTGAGTAAATCGATACTATCCATGAAAATATTTTTGTGCGGACTACCTGTTTAATGCTTCAATCAGTTAACGTCGTGGTTCTTAAGTTGGTCTAACACACTAGCTGGGGACTTGTGTACACTTAGCCCAGAAGTGCGGTGGGTTGATCACCATCGGCTTCTGTTGGATGAAAGGAATGTCTGGGTCAGAGTCCCGGGTTTCTACTTTTCAGCTTGCCTGGCTGGGTTAGCGTCCCGAGGTATTGGTGGTGAAGTAACGGTCGTAGTTCCGTGACAAGTGCTCGAGCCATAAAATAAGTTTTAAGTATAATTAGGAGTCAAATACTTTTCAAACCCTCCTAATTTTACTTGCAGCGTGGATATTATCTTTAAACTGTTTGATATCTGTTTTCTTTTGGCATGAGACCACTGAGTGCATTAGTACTCAGCCCTGCAATTCCTTTCAAAATGTTTTGCAGGTTGAAAGCCGGCGGCATAGTTGGAGCTGACGAGAATCGTGAAAGTTGTTTCGAGCCATTTCATAAAACATAGCCCATCCTTCTTTATAAACTCTTAAGTTATGAATTTCCTAAATAGATGAAATTGAGGTTATAGTTTTAATTACGTTAAGTTTAATTTCGTTATATTCTCTAATTCGTTATTCGTTTAAAAACATAACTTTTCTAAATGAACTTTAAGAATTCATTCTCTTTATAAAAACGTGACGTTGAACATACGAATTTATATAACGAAAACCTTAACGATTTTAAAATAAAAACTATAACCTTTTGTAAAATGAAAACTCATTTAACTTCTTCCGCTTCCGCTAATTAAACGTAACTCTGATGTATGTTAGACAATTCGATATCATGGAACCAACTGTAGTGCGGTCTGGTCCGCCACGGTTGTTACGCTTTCGTAAATATTTTGGATCCAACTGTAGTGCGGTCTGGTCCGCCACGGTTGTTATGCTTTCGTAAATATTATGGATCCTACTGTAGTGCGGTCTGGTCCGCCTCGGTAGTTACATTTTATTTAATATTATGGATCCGATGATGGCGCGGTCTGGTCCGACCTCATCGTTACGGTTTATGTACTTGGTTAGCTGATGAGAAAAGTTTTCGGTATTCACTACGACTTGATCCTGGTATAGGGGAGATGCTGCACAAATTTTCGGGCTAAACTATATAAATTTTAATTAAAACTAATTAAAATTAATTAAATTGTGATTTCTCCCTTTTTATTTTACCCTTCGTCGCATCCCGATTTAATTGGTTATATTAAAATTGATTATTTTAGAGTTAGGAAAATCGAGGTGTGACACAAGGATCGAGCAAAGTCATGGTATTTGGCGCTCCCGGCCAACTCTCTCGCCACATGGAATGCGGTGTGCGAGAAGTTCATGCTCAAGTACTACCCGAACCGCAAGACTCAAGAGGTGCGGTCAAAGATTATGAATTTCTCCCAAGACAACGATGAGCCATTTCACGAAGCATGGGAGAGGTTCCAAGAGCTACTTCAACAATGCCCTCATCATCAAATGGCACCGGAGTTGCTTTGGCAATATTTCTACGACGCCCTCAACCAAACTTGCCAATTCATGGTGGATAGTTCGGCCGGAGGCAACATAGCGGTCAAGACAGCTGACGAGTCGAAGGAAATTTTCGAGACGCTCGCTGCGAGAGTTCTCAACAAAAATCAGCTAGACCGAGGAAAGTGGAGGCGAGTGCAGTTTCGATGAGCCCCGATTTGAAGAAGCAAATTGCCGACATGTATAGGGATCTCGAGAATTTGAAGATTAAGCAAAGTGCACCGGCCCCGAAGGAGGAAGAGAGGAAGCCGGACCAATGCGAGATTTGTGGAGAGCTTGGACACATCAAGGAGGTGTGCCACAACATGGGGGAGTTTCCATACGAAGGAGGAGCCGAGTTGTACGCCGCTCAAGGATACCCGCCTCAAGTGCCTCCACCTCAAGGATACCAAGGGGGATACAATGGACGTTTCCAAAATCCAAGGCCGACACAAGGGCAAGGTAATCCTCCTACCTATCCTAATAGACGCCCTCCACCATATAATAGCCCTTATCCTCCACCAAATCCCTACTACTCTCATCCACCACCACCATATTATCCACCACCACAATACCCTCCAAATCCATATTATCCACCACCTCCATACTACCCCCCTCAACCTACTCCTACCCCTCCACCACCATACCCAAATTCTCATCCTCAAGGACCTCCACAAAAGCCTCCCGTCGATGAGGATCGTTTCCATGCCCTTGATGCAAACATAAAGAGGCTCGAGACGGCAATTGGTCAAATTTCCGGATCTATGCACTTGATGCAGCAACCGGGGCGGATTCCGAGCCAAGGGATTCAACCACAACAAGCTAACGATGTGCAAGCCCCATATCCACCATATGTTCCTCCATTTCCACCCCATCAAGCCCAAGCAGTTTCGGTGTTGCGGAGCGGGAGGCTCGTGGATAATGGAGTCACAATACCGCCTCAAGGCCGTTCGAATGATAGGTGGAGCCCGAATTCGCGTTGGGGATCGAGCCAAAATCGGGCAGCACAGCACTCTGGACGACCGTCCAACGTTTCTGGACGACCGTCCAACGTTGGACGGCCGCCCACCGTCACGCCTGCCCCTGGACGAGCGCCAGAAAACTTTTCAGCGAAGCCCGCGCTGGACGGGCGTCCAACGCACGTTGGACAACCGTCCAACGCTGATGAGGAGCAGAATGCGAAAGCCAACGCCCAGAATGCATGCACGGAGTCCGAGGAAGCTGAGAAGGAGTCCCAACCTCTCCACAAGACGTCCAATCCTTATGTTCCCCCCATTCCTTATCCTAGTCGAGTGAAGAACAAGAAGCGTGATCAACAATTCATGGATTTATACAAGCTTCTTTCAAAGGTGGACGTGAACTTGCCTCTCCTTGATGTTATTCGCAATGTGCCACCGTTCGTGAGGTTCGTGAAGGAGTTGACATCGAGGAAGAAGCCGTTCGATGAGATGGAGACGATTGCGGTATCGAAGGTGGCGACATCAATTATGCAACACCCTCTTCCACCTAAGCAACGAGATCCAGGTTCTTTTGTTATCACTATCTCTTTAGGTAATGGTAAGGAAGCATGTGGTATGCTAGATTTAGGTGTTGGTATTAATCTTATGCCTTATTCTATCTTTAAGCAATTAGAGTTAGGAGAACTTAAACCCACTCGCATGAGCCTTCAATTGGCGGATAGGTCTATTAGATACCCTAGGGGTATTATTGAGGATATTCTTGTTTGTGTAGGGGGTTTGATTGTTCCCGTTGATTTCGTAGTATTAGAGATAGGTGAGGTACAAGAGAATGGTATTGAGCACACACTTTTGCTAGGTCGTCCTTTCATGGCTACTACTAATACTTTGATTGATGTGAAGAGTGGTGTGATTAAGATGTTCGTTTTAGGAGAGGATGTCTCGTTTTCTGTGCATAAGAGTCGGCCTATGTCATCGGTCAATTTAATTGATAATTGTTCTTTCATCGATAAGGTTGATGCCTTGGCCGAGTGTTCTTTTGTGCAGGATTTTGAGACCGAGGAAGTATGTTGGGGATCCGGAGATCAAATGGAATGGGAGCGAATGGAGAGGGATATTGGAATCAAGCTACCGTTTCCACCTCAAGATCCCGAGCCCGGCTCGAAGATTCCGGAGCCGTTGGAGTTGAAAGAGCTGCCTTCGCATTTGAAATATATATTTTTAGAGGGAGGCAATCAAAAACCCGTAATCATCTCTTCTTCTTTGTCTCTTGCAGAGGAAGGAGCATTGGTGGGCATACTCAAGGAGAACAAGCTCGCTTTTGGATGGAGCTTGGCGGATATTCGAGGAATTAGCCCGGCCACGTGCATGCACCGCATCAATCTCGAAGAAGGCGCTTGATGGAGCCCGTAAGTCATGGTTCGAAGCCCGGAGGCCCAGAATTATAGATGATATGGGATGAAGATGGAAGACTTTATTTTAGTTTTAATTTTCGTATGTTTGGGTTCAGGCCACGTTTTTGGGCCTTAAAAGACTTGTTTTTGGGTTTTTATCATGTTGGTTAATGGGTTGGGCCATGCCTTTGACTTTAGGTCAGTTATTTCCTAGTTAGATTAGGTTTAGATGGTTTTATTTGCCTCTCTATATAAGGGGGTCTTTGTGGACGAAAATTAGTTAGCTTTTGATCATTAATATTATTGTGAGTTTATTCTCTCTTGAGAGTTTTCGAATTCCTCTTATTTATCAAGTTGAGTTCTTTATCCGGCGAATCAGCGAGTAAATCAAACCTCGTTGTGTGTCATTCATCGTCCCCGTGTGGCTAGGCGACCGTTTCTTTGGGTTATAGAGACTTCGGTTTATCTATAGTACTTAGGAGGTTTAGTCCTTTGACGTATTGGGATTTCCATCTTTAGTTAGTTTTTTTTCAGTCTTCCGCGTGCGTGAGTTCTACGATTCTCACCAAGGATCGTATCATTTGGCACCAGAGCCAGGCTTACGTCATCCAGGTTTTATCATCCTTTTCGTTTGAATTTCGTATCTTGAGTCTTATTCGTATCTTTCGTGTCTTTCTTGTTCGTATCTTTCGTGTCCTTCTTGTTCGTATCTTTCGTGTCTTGTTCTGTTTCTTCATTCGTTCGAGTCTTTTTCTGTGTCAAAAAATATATATATATATATATATTTCAGATTCGTTTGTGTCAAAAAATTTCAGAGTCGTTCTTGTAGCTTTTCTTTCGTGTCAAGTATTCAGATTCGTTTTGATACCTAGTCAAAGTTGATTTCTTGGTCATTAAGGAGTAGAAGATTTCTTTCCTTATAAGAGTAGGAAACATACTCAGAATATAAATCCCATACCTTATATTATATAACACGTTTTAGGTGAGTCTTCTACACGTTGTCGTGACATATTAGGGGCAAAAGTTTCGATCAAAAAAAAAAAAAAAAAAAAAAAAAAAAAGGAAATATTCGAAGCCCTAGTGTGTCACTGTGTTTTCTGAGTTGGTTATTACGTGTTTCTTCATTGGGATATCAGTTATATATTCGTTTCGGTGTGTTTTCGTCTTTTTCTCGTGTTTTTCGTCGGCCAGCACTAAAACGGCCATAACTTTTGCATACGAACTCCGATTTAGCTCCATACGGAAAGCTCTCGAAAAGATCTATACAGTGGTTCCGGCTCAGTCAGAATTGGTTCGTTATTTTTGCAAAAAAAGGCCGTTTAAAGGGTCAAATCGTCCGTCGAAGTTTTTGGTAAATTTTTCGTGTCTTCCGATTTAGGGTTTCTTAGTTCAGTCATCTTGTCTTCCTACTTTCAGTACTCTTGGTTCGTTAATAGTGATTTGTGGTAGATTAAGGGAATTTGAGCCTCTTAAGAGAGATTTGAGTGGAAAAAGGCAGGAGAGGTGAGATTATTAGAGGGTAAAAGCCATTGCTATTGAGCGATACACGAGTGCTGAGTGTGAACGATATTGAGGGATACACGAGTGCTTGTGAGGTTGTGAGGATCCTATTTTACTAACCTTTTGCAGGTATGTCGGATGAAGAGCTTGATTCACAAACGAAATCCATGATAGAGGCGATGGTGAAACAATGGGGCGAGGAGATGAGGTCTGAGTCGGTATTAATTTGTTCGAAGAGTGGAGGTCGTTACAAAGAAAAAGTCCGACAATACAACCAACGTGGTCATCTTGGTGAGGATGAAGAAGTGGACATTACCTACTTTCAAGGGAAATATGATCCAGAGTTGTATCTTCAGTGGGAGAGAAATATGGAGATAGCTTTTTGTCATCATAACTATTCTGAGTTCAAGAAGGTGAACTTGGCATCCAGGTTGTTATTAGACTATGCTCTAACTTGGTGGGATCGGTTAGCTAAGAGTAGAAGAAGGAATGGAGTGGAGCCAATCATGACTTGGAAAGAGATGAAGGTGGTGATGAGGAATCATTTTGCACCTTCCTATTACTATCGTGAGAATCAGAATAGTTGGAGGCAGTCCCAAGCTACTACTCTTTCATATTCGAAGAGAAGCTTTTGGGAGAAAGATGAGCAGCAGAAGAAGAGGTACATACGTCCATTTGTGAAACCAAGGTCAGATTCTTCGAGTTTTTCTATTCCAACTTGTGATGATGGTGAAGTTGTGACCAAAGATGAGAAAGAAGATCCAAAAAAGATGGTCATGGAAGAACTAAATGAGGAGGTGGAAGAAATCGAGGCACCTACCAGGCCGCTTACTTTATTCAATGATAGTGATTTTGATGTGCAGAATGAAAAGTATGATGGAGAGCAACAAGAGAACGTCATTCATATCGAGGATGAAGTGTCGATTGTTTCTCTTACTCCAACACAAGTGGATGAGGATAATCATGTGCAACTGTCAAATGAGGTGGAGATAGTGAAGTCCAAGGAGGAGAAAGTAGAGAAAGGCGAGTATGGATTGATGCATGAGTCTCTACTTGATCAGAGTAGTGCTTTGGAGTGGATTGTGAATGAGGAGAAGTCCTTGGAGGCAAAGTGGAACAAGGGGAATGTTTCGTCCACTAATGATCTTGATTGTCTATTCTCTTCTACTTATTCATTTGTGCAGGTATTCGATGATGTTTCTTCCAAAGATACAATTCATGGCGTATTATCAATTAAAGGAAGTGAACATCAAATCGAGTTCGAAGGACTGAATGAGTTGGAGAAATGTGAAGAGATCAAGAAACAAAATTTCTTTCCTTTTGACGTAGGAGACGGCCAGGATTTGAGGACAAATCCTCTTCAAGAGGAGGGGAATGATGAAGCCCGTAAGTCATGGTTTGAAGCCCGGAGGCCCAGAATTATAGATGATATGGGATGAAGATTGAAGATATTATTTAGTAGTTTATTTAGTTGAGTTTTTATTAATATTTTATTAATTTTCGTTTTAATTTTGTTTTCTAGTTGATAGGGTTATTTTAAGCATTATTTTAGTGATTTTTATTCCTTTTTAGACTTGGATTTGGTTTGGTATAGTTTAGGATAGGTTTTTAACTAGTTTCCTTGTGGAATTAGGACTCTATGAAGCCTATAAATATGGCTCTCATAAGGGTGACGAAAATTAGACTTTTATTAATTAATAATATTTCAGTTTATTTCTCTTATGAGATTTATCTTCGAATTTCTTATGGTGTGACCAAGAGATTCTTTATCCGGCGAATCAATCGAGTTTATCACCCTCGTTTGTGTGTCATTCATCGTCCCCGTGTGGCTTGGCGACCGTTTCTTTGGGTTATAGAGACTTCGGTTTATCTATAGTACTTAGGAGGGTTTAGTCCATTGACGTATTGGGATTTCCATTCGTTAGTTAGTTTTGTTTCTTCCGCGTGCGTCTACCATTCGGTCATCAAGGATCGTATCAGCGCTCGCCCCAAACGAGATGGACAACGGAGGCTCAATCCAATGCTCATGGAGGTCGTGCGCAAGGAAATCTACAAGCTATTGGCGGAGGGTATTATCTATGCCATCGCCGATAGTGAGTGGGTTAGCCCGGTGCACGTCGTTCCAAAGAAGGGAGGAATTACGGTGTCAAAGAACGAGAAGGACGAGTTGGTCGCCTCGCGCCCGGTTACCGGTTGGAGGATGTGCATCGATTATAGGAAGCTCAATGCTTCCACCAAAAAGGACCACTTTCCTCTCCCTTTTATTGATCAAATGCTTGATAAGTTGGCCGGGCAGGAATTTTATTGTTTTCTAGATGGCTTGTCAGGTTACTACCAAATTGCGATAGCTCCGGAAGATCAAGCAAAAACGGCCTTCACAAGCCCTTTTGGGACCTACGCTTATAGGAGGATGCCATTTGGTCTCTGCAATGCACCGGGTACGTTCCAAAGATGCATGATGTCTATTTTTTTGGAATTTATCGGTGACTTTGTTGAGATTTTCATGGATGATTTTTCTGTTTTTGGGTCGTCTTTTCATGATTGCTTGATGAAAATAGAGAGAGTCCTTAAGAGATGCATTGAGAGTGGTCTTACTTTGAGTTGGGAAAATAGTCATTTTATGGTTAGAAGTGGAATTGTTTTTGGCCATGTAGTCTCAAGTAAGGGTATAGAGGTCGACAAAGCGAAAGTGGAGGTGATTGAAAAATTGCCACCACCTAGTGATGTCAAAGGTATTAGGAGTTTCCTTGGTCATGCGGGCTTTTATAGACGATTTATTAAGGATTTTTCTAAGATTAGCCAACCTCTTTGTCGTTTACTTGCTCAAGATGTGCCTTTCCACTTTGATGATTCTTGCATGCATGCTTTTCTCACTTTAAAAGAAAAACTCATCTCTGCTCCCGTTGTAGTTGGTCCCGATTGGTCATTGCCTTTTGAAATTATGTGTGATGCGTCTAATAATGCCGTAGGGGCTGTTTTGGGTCAAAGAGTCGATAAGATGCTTCGTGTGATTTACTATGCTAGTTTAACTCTTAATTCGTCTCAAGTGAATTACACCACCACCGAACAAGAGATGCTTGCCATTGTTTTTGCCTTAGATAAATTTAGATCTTACATCATAGGGTCTAAGGTGATTATTTATAGTGATCATGGTGCTCTTAAACATCTTTTGACTAAAGCCCAAGCAAAACCTAGGTTGATTAGATGGGTCTTATTATTGCAAGAATTTGATATTGAGATTCGTGATAGGAAAGGTAGTGATAATCTTGTGGCCGACCATCTCTCTCGCCTCGATTCACCTCCCCCTTATTTTTCTCTTAATGATATTTGTGATTCCTTCCCTTTTGAGAATGTTAATGAAGTGAATGCTACTCCTTGGTTTGCCGATATTGCTAATTACTTGGCCGATAAGGACACTAAACCCGTCCTTAACGCTCAAGAAGAGAAAAGGTTTCTTCGTTTGTGTAGGCAATACTATTGGGAGGATCCTCACTTATTCAAGCTTGGGAAGGACGAGGTGATTCGAAGGTGCGTTCCCGACCACGAGCAAACCGAGGTGTTGCGACATTGTCACGAGGAACCGAGTGGAGGGCATTTTGGTGGGCAAAAGACTGCACATAAGGTACTTCAAAGTGGGCTATATTGGCCCACTTTTTTTAAGGATGCCCAAGCCTTCTACCTTTCTTGTGATCGTTGTCAACGTGTTGGCTCGATTAGTCGACGCAATGAGATGCCCTTGAATCCTATCTTGGTGGTCGAGGTATTTGATGTGTGGGGAATTGATTTTATGGGTCCTTTTCTCAAGTCTCATGGATTTGAGTATATTTTGCTTGCCGTCGATTACGTGTCTAAGTGGGTAGAAGCTATACCCACGAAGACATGTGACTCTCACGTTGTCTTGAAGTTTGTGCAGGAAAATATTTTGTGTAGGTTTGGTTTCCCTCGTGTGATCATTAGTGATGGGGGAAAGCATTTTTGCAACAAATTGTTCGCCAAGCTCATGAAGAAGAACGCCATCACTCACAAGGTGGCGACTCCTTACCATCCACAAACTTCGGGACAAGCGGAGACGAGCAATCGACAAATCAAGGGGATCCTCGAGAAGACGGTGAAACCATCAAGGAAGGATTGGGCCGACAAGTTGAACGACGCTCTTTGGGCATATCGCACGGCTTACAAAGGCGTGCTTGGGATGAGTCCCTATAGGCTCGTCTATGGTAAGTCGTGCCATTTGCCCATTGAGATCGAGTTCAAGGCATATTGGGCTCTCAAGCGCATCAACTTCGACCTCGACGATGCTCACGATCGGAGAATTTTGCAAATGGAGGAGCTTGACGAGCTAAGGAACGAAGCCTATGACAACGCCAAGATCTACAAAGACAAGGTGAAGCGTCTACATGATAGACGTATAGCCTACAAGGAGTTCAAACCCGGAATGAAGGTACTTCTCTTTCACTCTCGTCTTCGTCTATTTCCTGGTAAGCTTAAGTCTAGGTGGGGAGGTCCATACACGGTAGTGCAAGTTTTTCCTCATGGAGCGGTGGAAATCAAGAACGAGGATTCGGGATACATTTTCTCGGTCAACGGGCAACGATTGAAGCCATATATCGAAGGGACAACATTACCTCACACGGTGGAGACGATTCTCATCTCCGACCCCCCACTTTCCTCTTGAGTTTTTGGTACGTCAAGCTAATGACGTTAAACAAGCGCTTGGTGGGAGGCAACCCACTTTCTCTATTTTATTTTTGTAAAGTAGGATTTATTTTCTTTTTATTTTGTTATTTTTCGTTCGTTTTTCTTTTTATTATTCGTGCAGGGAATAGTTCCTAAGGATGGCAATGGCACAGAAGGCTTCGAGAGGGAGAAAAATGGAGAATTCGGGCAAAATTTCGCGAGGGCCGCGTTGGACGAGCGTCCAACGCACTCTGGACGAGCGTCCAACGTATTCTTAAATTGACAAATTCTTCAGCGAAGGCTGCGTTGGACGGGTGTCCAACGCACGTTGGACGAGCGTCCAACGCATATCAGCTCCAATTTATTTTCAGCGAACGCCGCGCTGGACGGGCGTCCAACGCGCCTTGGACGAGCGTCCAGCGCAAGACGGGCCCCCAATTCGATTTTGAGTCTAATTTCCCCTAGGTTTTACTTAACCCCTTTTCTTCTCCCTCTCTTTCTCACGAATTCTCTCTCAAGTGTAGCACGAGCCACCAGTCGCCGCCGTTCGTAATTGCCACCGCCGCCGCTACCGCCGCCGGAATCTGACGCCGCCGCCGCCACCAGTTGCTGCCACCACCGTCGACTTCGACTACCACCAGCCAGCCGCGCATCCACCGTCCATTCCTCGCCAACAGCAGCCGCTTACCGCTGTGCATTCCCCGTCGGCCGCCGTCGACGAGCCTCCACGCCCAGCGCCCAGATTCACCTTGGACGAGCGTCCAAGGAGCAGTGGACGAGCGTCCAACCCAGCTGCTGCCCGGTTCGTTCTCGGCCAATTCCGGCCCGCTTTCGACGTCCATTCTCCCCGTCTGAACCCGGTTCCACCCCTCTCACTATCATGGTTCGTGGAGAACTCGGAGAAGCCCGACCTCTTACCGATGGACGCATTCCGTTGTATCGCCGCCCCAACTACCATCCTTCCAGAGTCTCCGAGGCCGATTTTGGCCGTCGGGAGCGCGTCCCTTTCCCGACGGAGAGGTACGAAACCACGAACTTTTATCTCCGTTTACGTGGCAAGGATATTCGACCTCCTAGGCATTACAACATGGATTTTCTTTGTCGATTACCTATTTGGGATACGCTTAGAGGATACATAAATTGTTTGGGCCTTATGAATTTACTTACACATGCTTGGGATGGACATGAAAGTTTATGCATTGAAATGTGTTCTAGTTTTAGGTTAGAACGTAACGAAGAGAATGAACTTTGCATGTATGCCACGTTTAGGGGAGAGTTATGGGAAATTCCTAGGCGAGTGATGCATGAGGCGTTTGGTTTTCATTTGGGTGATGGTTTGTCTGAGTTCATGCCTTCTGATTTCAATGTGTCTGATGCTTGGTATGCGTTGACGGGTGTTACTAATTATAAAGCTTCTGGGGTGCCGAGTGCTTTTATCAAAGATCATGCTTTATTGATTCTTCATCATTTACTGTCTTGCATGATTACTGGTAAGAAAGAGCATAATAAGGTGAATGCATTAGAGATTTATTTGCTCCATTGTGCTACTAACAATATTAGGATGTGTATGGCTCCATTTATTTGGTCCCAACTTACTAATGTGCAAAACAAGAAGGGCACACCCTACTTTGAGTTATGTTGCTACAGGTTTGGCACGCCATTTGCGAGTGGATATTTCTCAAAGCGCCGGTTTAACCCGAAGTAAGGAGATTACCCTCAATGAGCTTATCAACGCTCATCTCATGCGAGGGGCGACCGAGTTCGTTCTAGTTCGGGAGAGAGCGTCTGTTATTGCCTATCATGCAGCTCGTCGTCAACGCGGTCTCCCAAGTCAAGAGTCGGGGGATGAAGAGGAGGAGTATGAGGACGGAGGCGATGATGAGGAGCAAGAAGATGATGAGGAGCACAATGAGGAAGAAGAAGAGGATGGAGACGAGGAGGAGCAGCAGCACGTTCCAGGCAACAACGAGCGTTTAGTTCACTACTACACTCGGAGAGATCGAGTCCGAGCTCGTCAGAACATGGAGGCCGAGGTTCCCCCTTATTGGGCTGACTTTAGGACCGATTTTACACAATTCCAACAGAATGTGTTTAATCGGTTCGATGATTTGTCAACCCAAGTGACGGGGTTGAATAGTCGGGTGTCTCACATGGAGAGTCACTTGACTCGTTTTACCGACTTCTCGGTTGCTTCTACCTCCACTCCACCGGACCCGAACGACCCTCGTTGGTGGTCTCCTTATGATCCTCGTTGGCAAGATCCACGATTCCAAGGTTTCTTCAACCCATAGCAATGTTTGTGTCTTTTATTTTTGTTTAAGTCTTTTATTGTTTTCTCTTTATTTTGTTCGATTTTACGCTTTGGTATTTGTGTTTTGTGATTGTTTTTGTTTTGTAGGTGATACTTGGAGTCTCTCGAGATTTTGGGTATTTGTGTTCGTCATATTGCGATAAGTTCTCTTTATCCCTTTCCTTTTTAACTTTTGGCATGTAGTTTTTAATTTGGTTGAGTCTTAGGTGTTAATTGAGTCAAATGAGCATGTGATGATAGTATTGTGGACTTGGCCGATGATAGAGAATTGCGTTGATTTTTGGAAAAATTCATGATCTTTATTATGCATGGAACCTTGGCGAAGCGACGCATTTTATTTGATGAATTTGATGTATGCTATGATGTCGGGAACTAGTTAGTTTGAACCCGTGAGAGTTGAGCTATTTGTGCATATTTATGCTTATTCTTTGATTGAGTGATCATGCATGCTTCGTTGTTTCTAGACCTTGCCTTGTTTCTCCATCAAGACCTTAGTATATTTACGAACTAGGAGATGATCTTAGGCCATCTTTCTTTAGCCACATGATCCCTATACACTAACCTTGTTCATAAACCTTTGTTTACCCCTTTTGAGCCTTTATTAGCCGTTCTTTGTGAAACCGGATGATAGGAGGTTTGGATGATTATGGGTATCCTTAGTTGTAGTTGGTGATATGGAAGGAGATAATTGGAAAATATTTGTTGTGGTGTAGAAGGAGAGAAAGAGAAGAAATTTTAGATGCTTGTTTAAGTGTAGTTAGCTATCCCTATGAACTTAGAAAAAAAAAAAAAAAAAAAAAAAGAAAAAAGAAAAAAAAAGTGATGAGAAAGTTCAACATTAGAAAGAACATTTATTAGTTGAGGATTTTCGTAGTGTTTTCGAGTCCGTTTTCGTTATGTTTTTGTGTCATTTTGTTTGTCTTTTGTTATGATTCGGTTGTTTGGAGTTTGGTTCGTGTAGGATCATTAGGTGGAAGAAATGGAAGGAAACGGGTCGAAAAGGGCGGAAAGTTGAGGAAAAATCGAGCATGGAGCGAGCACGACACTGGACGACCGTCCAAGGCAGTGGACAGCCGTCCAGAGTACGCTGGACGAGCGTTGGACGAGAGCAGAGTACCCTGGACGAGCGTCCAGGGAAGAATTGAAGTGAAGTGCGAGTGCGACGTTGGACGAGCGTCCAACGCTCCGGCCAACTATCCTTTCCTTATTTATCTAGGTTTTTACCTAGTATATATATATCATCCTTGTACACGAATTCAAGACATCTTTTATCATATTTTAGCTTTAGTTTTCAGCACTAAAACACTTTTATTAGCTTTCTATTGTTCGGATCCGGATTCGTTGTTCGTTGCAATTTAATTCAAGGCTTTTCGTTTAATTCATGTTCTTCGTTCTTCGTTTAATTCTCGTAAGTTCTTTATTGCTTTCGTTTACTTGCTTATATTTGCTTGCTTTAAATTTAGATTCGTTTTTCTTAATTGCTTCGTTTAATTTCCTTAGTTTAATTTCGTTCTTTCGATTTCGAGTTCTAGTTTAGATTCGTTTTTCTTTGCTTTCGATTCTCTAGTTTTTCAAAGCTTTCAAGTTAGATTTATTTTTCCTTTAAATTTCCAGATTTCATTCATTATGTCTAAGGTAGTTTAATGCTTTCTTTTATGCTTCCTTTATTGCTTTCTTTTCGATTCTTGCCTAGGAAGATTTATTGCTTTCTTCTAGTTTAATTCATAGATTTATTTCTTGAGTTCTAGATTAGTAATTTACTTGCTTTTATTTATTGCTTTTATTTATTTTCTTGCCTAGGATTTAAAAACAAAAACCCCAAAATATTCTTTACTTGCTTTCTTAGTTTTAGGTTTACCACATAATTAATTGCCCTGCTAAGTTTTCCTTGAGATTCGATACTTTGGTTTTACTTGCTAGAGCTACGATAGGATTTTGTTCTATTGTGAACACTTTTTAGTGAAACAATAAGAAATGAAGTAACTGAGCATGATAAAGGCTTGGAAAGCACGGTTTGAACTACATAAATCGAAGAACGTATGGTAATCGGTCAACCGAAGCTATCTTGAGTTTCCGGAGTCAACAGATTGTAGAACGCCCTCAAATTCGATGCGCTTTTCATGAATAACCTCTAATTCAATACAATATATCAATCGGTTGAAGTACGTACGAGAATAATTGAGTTTTAAGTCAGTTATAGTGGTTTTCTTCTCGATTAAGCAAAAGAGACTTCAATCGAGGTTATGAGCTCAAATGCTTTTGAAATCAATGAGTAAGCTTCAATTTCATGTTCTAATATAATAAATGAAGTAATCGAGCATGATAAAGGCTTGGAAAGCACGGTTTGAACTACCAAAATCGAAGAACGTAAGGTAATCGGTCAACCGTTGCTATCTTGAGCTTCCGGAGTCAACAGACGGTCGAACGACCTCGAATTCGATGCGCTCTTCATGAATAACCTCTAATTCAATACAATATATCAATCGGTTGATGTACGTACGAGAATCATTGAGTTTTAAGTCAGTTATAGTGGTTTTCTTCTTGATTAAGCAAAAGAGACTTCAATCGAGGTTTTGAGCTCAAATGCTTTTGAAATCAACGAGTAAGCTTCAATTTCATGTTCTAATATAATAAATGAAGTAATTGAGCATGATAAAGGCTTGGAAAGCACGGTTTGAACTACCAAAATCGAAGAACGTAAGGTAATCATCGGTAAACCGATGCTATCATGAGCTTCCGGAGTCAACAGATGGTTGAACGACCTCGAATTCGATGCGCTCTTCATGAATAACCTCTAATTCAATACTAAATCAATCGGTTGAAGTACGTACGAGAATCATTGAGTTTTAAGTCAGTTATAGGGGTTTTCATCTCGATTAAGCAAAAGAGACTTCAATCGAGGTTATGAGCTCAAATGCTTTTGAAATCAACGAGTAAGCTTCAATTTCATGTTCTAATATAAGAAATGAAGTAATCGAGAATGATAAAGGCTTGGAAAGCAAGGTTTGAACTACCAAAATTGAAGAACGTAATGTAATCGGTCAACCGATGCTATCTTGAGCTTTCGGAGTCAACAGATGGTCGAACGACCTCGAATTTGATGCGCTCTTCATGAATAACCTCTAATTCAATACAATATATCAATCGGTTGAAGTACGTAAGACAATCATTGAATTTTAAGTCAGTTATAGTGCTTTTCTTCTCGATTAAGCAAAAGAGACTTCAATCTAGGTTATGAGCTCAAATGCTTTTGAAATCAACTAGTAAGCTTCAATTCCATGTTCTAATATAAGAAATGAAGTAATCGAGCATGATAAATGAGTAGAAAGCACGGTTTGAACTAACAAAATCGAAGAATGTATGGTAATCGGTCAACCGCTGCTATCTTGAGCTTCCGGAGTCAACAGACGGTCGAATGACCCCGAATTCGATGCGCTCTTCATGAATAACCTCTAATTCAATACAATATATCAATCGGTTGAAGTACGTACGAGAATCATTGAGTTTTAAGTCAGTTATAGTGGTTTTCTTCTTGATTAAGCAAAAGAGACTTCAATCGAGGTTTTGAGCTCAAATGCTTTTGAAATCAACGAGTAAACTTCAATTTCATGTCCTAATATAATAAATGAAGTAATCGAGCATGATAAAGGCTTGGAAAGCACGGTTTGAACTACCAAAATCGAAGAACGTAAGGTAATTTGTCAACCGATGCTATATTGAGGTTCCGGAGTCAACAGACGGTCGAACGACCTCGAATTCGATGCGCTCTTCATGAATAACCTCTAATTTAATACAATATATCAATCGGTTGAAGAACGTACGAGAATCATTGAGTTTTATGTCAGTTATTGTAGTTTTCTTCTCGATTAAGCAAAAGAGACTTCAGTCGAGGTTATGAGCTCAAATGCTTTTGAAATCAACGAGTAAACTTTAATTTCATGTTCTAATATAAGAAATGAAGTAATCGAGCATGATAAAGGCTTGGAAAGCACAGTTTGAACTACCAAAATCGAAGAACGTAAGGTAATCATCGGTCATCCGATGCTATCATGAGCTTCCGGAATCAACAGATGGTCGAACGACCCCGAATTCGATGCGCTCTTCATGAATAACCTCTAATTCAATACTATATCAATCGGTTGAAGTACGTACGAGAATCATTGAGTTTTAATTCCGTTATAGTGGTTTTCATCTCGATTAAGCAAAAGAGACTTCAATCGAGGTTATGAGCTCAAATGCTTTTGAAATCTACGAGTAAGCTTCAATTTCATGTTCTAATATAAGAAATGAAGTAATCGAGCATGATAAAGGCTTGTAAAGCACGGTTTGAACTACCAAAATTGAAGAACGTAATGTAATCGGTCAGCCGATGCTATCTTGAGCTTCCGGAGTCAACAGATGGTCGAACGAACTTGAATTCGATGCGCTCTTCATGATTAACCTCTAATTCAATACAATATATCTATCGGTTGAAGTACGTACGAGAATCATTGAGTTTTAAGTCAGTTATAGTGGTTTTCTTATCGATTAAGCAAAAGAGACTTCAATCGAGGTTATGAGCTCAAATGCTTTTGAAATCAACGAGTAAGCTTTAATTTCATATTCTAATATAAGAAATGAAGTAATCGATCATGATAAAGGCTTGGAAAGCACGGTTGAACTACCAAAATCGAAGAACGTAAGGTAATCGGTCAACCGAAGCTATCTTGAGCTTCCGGAGTCAACAGATGGTCGAACGACCTCGAATTCGATGCGCTCTTCATGAATAACCTCTAATTCAATACAATATATCAATATGTTGAAGTACGTACGAGAATCATTGAGTTTTAAGACAGTTATAGTGGTTTTCATCTCGATTAAGCAAAAGAGACTTCAATCGAGGTTATGAGCTCAAATGCTTTTGAAATCAACGAGTAAACTTCAATTTCATGTTCTAATATAAGAAATTAAGTAATCGAGCATGATAAAGGCTTGGAAAGCACGGTTTGAACTACCAAAATTGAAGAACGTAATGTAATCGGTCAACCGGTGCTATCTTGAGCTTCCGGAGTCAACAGATGGTCGAACGAACTCGAATTCGATGCGCTCTTCATGATTAACCTCTAATTCAATACAATATATCTATCGGTTGACGTACGTACGAGAATCATTGAGTTTTAAGTCAGTTAAAGTGGTTTTCTTCTCGATTAAGCAAAAGAGACTTCCATCGAGGTTATGAGCTCAAATGCTTTTGAAATCAACGAGTAAGCTACAATTTCATGATCTAATATAAGAAATGAAGTAATCGAGCATGATAAAGGCTAGGAAAGAATGGTTTGAACTACAAAAATCGAAGAACGTAAGGTGTTTCACTAAAAAGTGTTCGCAATAGACGAAATCTATCGTAGCACTAGCAAGTAAAACCTAAGTATCGAATCTCAAGGAAAACTTAACAGGGCAAATAATTATGTAGTAAAATCCTAATCTAGCCTAAATCTAGGAAAGCAAGTAAATAAGATTTTTGGGGGTTTTGTTTTAAATCCTAGGCAAATAAAATAAATCAAAGCAATTAAAATCAAAGCAAATAAATCTAATCTAAAAAGCTGGAAATAAATCAAACTAAATAAACTTAGAAAATTAAACTAGAAGAAAGCTATAAATCTACCTAGGCAAAAATCGAAAAGAAAGCAATAAAGGAAGCAAAGATAGAAGCATAAATAAATCTAGACATGATGAAATAAATCTGGAAATTAAAAGGAAAATAAATCTAACTTTGAAAGCTTTGAAAAACGAGAGAATTTAAACTTGAGAAAAACGAATCTAAACTTTAAACTAGAAATTGAAAGAATGAAATTAAACTAAGGAAATTAAACGAAGCACTTTAAGAAATCGAATCTAAAACTAAAGCAAGTAATTAAAGCAAATAAACGAAAGCAATAAAAGAACTTACGAAATTAAGATGAAGAACGAAGAACTTGAATTAAAAGAACTAAAACGAGGAATCCGGATCCGAACAAAAGAAAGCAATAAAAACTAAAGCTAAAGTATTTATAACTGAAAAACTAAGATAAAAGGTTGTCTCTAATTCGTGCCCTAATGGCATATATATAGCATAAGGTAAGAGTTCGATTCCAACAAGGAAACTTAAAATAAAACCCGTCAGAAACGGAGCGAGCGCTCCAGAGAGTTGGAGCGAGCGCTCCATTAAAGCTGCGCTTTTTCCATCTTGAAATCTTGACCTGGAGCGAGCGCTCCAAAGGCTTAGCGCGAGCGCTCCAACTGATCCGCGCTAATTATCCAATTTGCACTCATTTTTTCGTCCTTTTCTCGCTGTTTCTCCTTCTCTCGGCTCCCATGATCCCTATCAATAAAAATACTCGAAACACCCAAATCATAGCTACAAAGACACAAAACATAACGAAAACGGACTCAAAAACATGACGAAAATCCTAACATCTAAACACTAATCAAAATCCCCCACACTTAGACCTTTGTTTGTCCTCAAGCAATATAAAAACGAAATAAACAATAGACTCAAGTATTGTGAACTATATAGGCCTCAAAACTTTTCGAAAACAAACTCTCATGATCATGATCAAAACTATGCACACAACCTTAGCATCAATCAACACAATCTACTCCACTAATTCAAAATATGCTAATCCATCAAAGAACACTCTCCAACATGTGAAATTTTATATATGAAAGTGAACACTCAACTCTCTCAAAGAAAAGATGTATAAGATGCACATCATAGGGTTCACTCAATATCAATGCATTGCAACATGTTTACCATAGGCTTGCCTTCAATCTCAACATCTCCACCTAATGTAATACTTACAAATTAAGATAAAAAAGGTCTTTATATAAGCTTGTAATATAGGGACATTGGTTAAGGTAGGGAAAGTATAGGCTAAGTGACTCAAATAAATCTAAATCATCAACCTCTTTTCAACTCCAACCAAAGTATGGATTTTTACTCCATCTTCTACCATCCAACACTCCAAATACAAACTCAAAGATGCTAAAATATCAACTATATAAATCAAAGCTAACTACCCCCTTATGCTCATATTCTTATTCTCTCTTTCTTTTCTCTCTCTCTCTCTCTTTTTTTTTTTCTCTAGAGCTCTACTAATAAACGTTCTTTCTAATTTTGAACAAAGGCTCTATTTTTTTTTTCTTTTTTTTTTCCCTTTTTTTTCCTAAGCTCATAGGGATAGCTAACTACATAAATCAAGCATCTAAAACTCCTTTCTCCTCCTTCTTCACCACAACCAAATTTTTCTATTCAACTCCTTCCATATCACCAACCACAAATACTAAGGATACCCATAACCATCCAAACCTCCTATCATCCGGTTTTACAAAGAACGGCAAACAAAGGCTCAAAAGGGGTAAACAAAGGTTTATGAACAAGGTTAGTGTATAGGGATCATGTGGCTAAAGAAAGATGGCCTAAGATCATCTCCTAGTTCGTAAATATACTAAGGTCTTGATGGAGAAACAAGGCAAGTTCTAGAAACAACGAAGCATGCATGATCACTCAATCAAAGAATCGGCATAAATATGCACAAATAGCTCAATTCTCACGGGTTCAAACTAACTAGTTCCCGACATCATAGCATACTTCAAATTCAATGAATAAAATGCGTCGCTTCGCCAAGGTTCCATGCATAAAAAAGATCATGAATTTTTCTCCAAAAATCAACAAAAATTTTCTATCATCGGCCAAATCCACAATACTATCATCACATGCTCATTTGACTCAATTAACTCCTAAGATTCAACAAAATTAAATACATCATGCCAAAGTTTCAAAGACCCCCCCACACTTAGAATCAAGCAATGACCTCATTGCGAGAAAATAAAAAGGAAGGGATAGAAGGAACTTATCGCACAATGTCGACCAACACACTTGAAATCCCGAGAAATTCCAAGTAGTACCTACAAAACAAACAAAGACAAAAATACCAAACAAGCGTAATATCTCCTAAAATGACAAAAACAAGAAAAATAAAAATAAAGAAAAACAAATAGCTATCAAGGGTGAAAATTTCAAGGATCATTTGGATCATTAGGATCCCAAGGTGCCTGAGAAGAAGAAGAAGTAGCACGGAAATCGGTATACCTCGAAAGATGGCGCTCGATGTCATATACCCTACTCTCAACCCCTTGGACTCTCGTCCCCATATTCTGCATCTGAAGGCCTAAATTCTCCATATTAGTCGTCATCGACTGACATAGAGTGGCATGGGAATCCAATCTCTCGAACAACCCGGTCTGAAACGTGTTGAACCCCTCTTGATATGTCCGAAAGTACTCGGGGGGTTCCTCGGGTTGTGCAGCTCCGGCTCCTTCATCGATGTCATTCCCTTGAATTTCTTCGTGCTCGTCCGGTGCTCCATGGATGGCTATGTAGTTCCTGACCGAACTCCGCAGATGCCATGGCTTGATTTGAGTAGGGGAAGACAAGTATTGGCCATTGATCAGCTCAGCTGGGATAATCTCTCCGGCTGGGATAAAATGGAACCGCTGACAAACCGATATTTTATATGCATTTCAAGAAGTTTTTAGTGGGTTTTGGCTTTGATATGTGTGCTTAAATGAATAGGAAATGATAGGTTTTCATACTTATGCGTTTTCTATATGCTTTGCATTTTCTCTTGATTTTCGTGCCAATTTCAGGTGCTGTGGCTATTTTACGGGCAAGTTTGACTTATCCTAAGTCGAAGAGGATCGAAAGAGGAATCCATAGCACTTTGCGGATTAATTTTCCGATGTCGGACGAGAGAGAACGAGCCAAAACCGTGAGTGCGCGCAAACTGTGAAATATGGGCGGAAATGCACAAGTCAAACGGAAATGCACTAGTCAACCCTTCATTTAACTTTCCAGAAATTACAAATTTTACCCCACCTTCTCACTCAAGTTTCTCTTTATTGCAATTTGACCCCAACTTATGGGAAGTCTATAAATACCTTGTTATTTGCCTCATTTGGATATGTTTTTCACTTGTAATTCATTTTATGCACAACAACTTTTAGAACCCTAGTTTCCCTCTTTCCTTTTTGGTATTTTCAAATATTGTTGGATGATCAAGCTTGAAGATTGAGGATTATTGAAGCATTTTCTCTTCCTTTTACTTTCCTTGTTATTTCTATTATGAATTTCCTTCTTTTTGTTGGTTTGATTGTTAGATCTATGATGAGTGGCTAGATTTCTTTGAGGTTTCAAATGATGGATGGTGTGAATTAGGCTAGGATTTGGTGGCTATTGATGTGGATTTACCTTTCCTTTGAGTTGCCGTTGGATTTGATTGAATTTAATTGCATGAATGATTGACATCCATGAGTGCATACAAGGTGTTTGATGGAATGCCTAGGAAGCTTCCATTCATAACACTTGGCATGAATCCTTGCTCATATTATCTAGTATTGATTTGCATTGCTCCTAGAAAGAATTATGTGAATTGATGTTAGATTAATAGGCATTGTGCTTTTAGGAGTTGGTAATATGTTTAGAATGGTAAGCATGTTATTCAATATACTAGTTATCAAGTCTTAGGAGGATGAGATAGCTTGATTTATGTAATAATGCCACTCAGAGGAATTAAAATGGTTTGATACATCATTTGCCTAGTCCTTAGCCTAATCACACCGGAAATCATTTGAATCCTTGCTTGCTTTTATCGAATTTCAACTACTTGTTTTTACTCACTTGCTTTTACTTGCATTGTTTACTTGCTTAATTGAGAAAACCAAAATCTATGATATATGAGTGCTTAGATAGCATGATGGACCTTGGATAGTTACTTGACACCTCTTTCGACACGCTCACTCCTTGTGGTTCGACCCGGACTACTAGCTAGTTCAGTTATTGTATTATTGACACTCTAGAAATAGGGTGAGTCAATTTTTGGCGCCGTTGCCGGGGAGTGTGTAGATAGAGAGTCATTAGTTGTTCAAGTTCTTGTTGCTAGTTTAAGTTTTTCGTTTTTGATTTTTTCTATTTGTTTGCTTGATAGGTACATGCACCTAAGATCCAAGGGGAGACTTGTTGAGCCTTTGTTCTTAGAGTACCAAAGAAGGCATATAAGAAGATCTTCAAGTGAGGAGGAAGAAATGGCAAATCCTCCTAACATGGAAGCTTTGATGAAGGAAATGGAAGATTTTCGACTATGGAAGCAAGGACAAGAGGAGAGAAGAGCACTTGAGGTGAGAAGAACTCCTCTTAATCACATGTTTGCTTCTCTAACGGAGCAATTCCAAGGTGGAGAATGGGGGCCAATCAACGCCAATAACTTTGAGTTGAAGCCGGCTCTCATTCACATGGTGCAAGCGGAGCAATATGGAGGAGGAGTAACCGAAGATCCCAATGCTCATCTCCGAATGTTCCTTGATATATGTGATACAATCAAGCAAAATGGCATTCCTAGTGACACCATTCGGATGAGGCTATTCGGATTTTCTTTGAGAGACAAGGCGAAGGATTGGTACAAGTCTCTTGATAAAGTCACTATCCTCTCTTGGAATGATTTGTGCAAAGCCTTCCTTGCCAAGTACTTTCCACCTTCAAAAGCTCAAAGGTTAATCTTCGATATCTCTCATTTTGCTCAACATGGTGATGATTCATTATTCGATGCTTGGGAGAGGTTTAGAGATTTGTTGAGAAAGTGTCCTCAACATGGTTTGGATGAGAGTAGACAAGTAACCACATTCTATGGAGGTCTGACTCCTCATACAAGAAGCATAGTGGATGCCACAAGTGGAGGATGCTTACTCAATAGAGATGTTATGGAAGCCGTGAGAGTTCTTGAGGAGATGGCCTCAAATTCTTATCAATGGCCAATGGAACGCACTCCCAAGAAGGTATCTTATATCCATGATGAGAATTTTGATGATTTGGCAAGCAAATATACACTTTTGAAGAAGGAGCATGAGAAGGATAGAGAGTCCTTGATGGAGATGCAAGCATTGAAGAAGTTTGAAAATGGTGAAATATTGAGCAATGAGGAAGTTTTGTATATTAATCAACGAGGAGGCTTTCAAAGGAATTGGAATCAAAGTGCCTACCCTTCTTTCAACAATCATCCGAATTTGTCTTATGGGAATCCAAACAACGCTTTACAAGCTCCTCAACCTCAATCTCCTCCGGGTTTTGGAGTGATACCACAAGTTGTTGAAGAGAAGAGACCTCCGAGTCAAACGGAGGCTATGTTGAAGCAATTAGTTGATGGTCAAGCTACCATGTCTACTCAACAAAAGGAGTTAGCTACTCAACAAGGAACCTTCATTGCCCACACGGGTCAAAAGGTTACAAACTTGGAGAATACCGTGGCTACCATGGGAAAGCATATTAAGATGCTAGAGGGGCAAATTGGCCAAATGGCTAACCAAGATTCCTCTCAACATCAACAAGGGAAGTTCCTGAGTAACACGGAGGTTAATCCAAAGCAACAATGCAAGGTGATTCGTGTGGTCAATGGGGTTGAGTCTATGCAACCCTTTGGAGAGCAAGAATGGGGAGGTCAAAGAGTTCCTCCATGGGACCCTTCCCATGACCATGATAGCTATGAGAAGAAGAAGACTCCTATAACTCTTGGGGAAGAGATTTATTTTCTCACAAAACCGGATCATTGGCCACCTTATGAGAATCTTCCATGTGAAGCCCAAGAGAAGGAGAAGATGAGCTCCTACTATCAAAGGATGAGAGCTAACAATGGGGTAATGTATGCAAGGGGAATGGATTTGAAGAGGATGGAGAAGGCCTACTATATCCATGAGCTTGGAAGAGTTATCAAAGAACGAAGAAGTTATGAAGAGTTCCAAGGTATCTATCCTACAACCCCTTTGGAAATAGTGAGTTTGAGTGAGTCTCTTGATAGTGTGGATGCTATTAAGTTGAGAAGTGGAAGATCGATTGAGAAGCCGATGAGGCTTGGTGAAGAAAAAGATGAGAAGTATAAGGAAGAAGTCCTAGTGGAGGACGATGATGAAGAGGAAGAAATGGAGTCTCCAAGAGCACCTATGCCAAAGGAAGACATTCCCAAGAAGAAAGTGTTTGATTATGAAAAAGATGAACCACCTCACGAGATAGAGTTCCCTACTCCAAAGAAGGATGTGATTTCCAAAGCTCCGTTTCCTTCTCGTTTGGCCAAGCCCAAGGTGGGCCCCAAAATGAATAGGTTTGTTGAGATGTTTGAGAAAGTAAATGTCAACATTCCTCTCATTGATGCTTTGAAGGACATGCCGGGGTATGCAAAGTTCTTAAAGGAATTAGTTGCCAAGAAGAAGAAACTAGAAGCTTGTGAAACCATGGAGCTTTATGAAGAGTGTCTAGCTATTGTGCAAAGGAATTTGCCCCTAAAACGGAAAGATCCTGGAAGCTTTACAATTCCTTGTGAGATTGAAGGCCAAAGATTTGAGAGAGCTTTGTGTGACCTTGGAGCTAGTATCAATTTGATGCCTCTCTCGATTTTTCGAAGATTGAAGATTGGAAAGTTCAAGCCTACCTTGATAGAGCTTCAAATGGCCGACAAGTCCATTACTAGGCCTCAAGGAATGGTGGAGGACGTGCTTGTAAAAGTTGGAGAGTTTGTGTTCCCGGACGATTTTGTTGTACTCGACATGCCGGAGGATCAAGACACTCCTCTCATTCTTGGTCGCCCATTCCTCGCCACCGGAAGAGCTTCTATGGATAGTGAGAGTGGAAATCTCATATTCCGAGTGGATGATGAGAAGATGGTCATTTCCATCTATGATTCAATGAAGGAGCCGAAGAAAGCGTCTTGCTACAAGCTCGAGGTTGT
The DNA here is from genome assembly GCA_029379335.1 of Thymus mandschuricus. NCBI lineage: Eukaryota > Viridiplantae > Streptophyta > Magnoliopsida > Lamiales > Lamiaceae > Thymus > Thymus mandschuricus. Next base: position 21,117,454 of record CM057083.1, read on the forward strand.
TTCACCATCGAAGCTTGATCAAGTGCCTCAAGGGCGTGGCTCGAAGAAGCAAGGGATGAAGCTCAAGGAAAAGGTGGATTATCCGTCTCGAGGTGGAGGTTTCACCAAGTTTGGTGCCACAAGGGATTAAGTTTCAAGACGAGATCGGAGGTCCATGTCATGAGAAGGTTGCGAATTTTGGAAGTTTTTCAAGCTTCGGGAGCCGGGGAAAGAGTTCGTTTGATGTCCCTTGATTCACCTTTTGAGGTATCGTCGAGCTAACGACGTTAAACAAGCGCTCGTTGGGAGGTACCCCAACACGTATCCTTTGTTTACTCGTTTTTTCTTTAAGTTTAGTTTGAGTCGTTTTATTCAAATAAGAGTTGAGAGTGAGTTAATATGTTATGGAAAGGAATTTCTAAGTGTTGAATGTTTTTCCATGCCTTAGAAAAATTTTGAAATTTTTCGGTTTTTGAAGTCCAACACTTAGAAAAATTTTCGGAGGTGAAATTCCAGTTTTGCGCAGTTCGGCGGTAAAATCAAAAAGAAATAGCAAAACTTGTCGGAATTCGATTCCGTTTATTGCGTTGAGTTCCTAAGACTCGGGAGTAGGGGAAGACCGACTTTCGTCCCGGACCGGCCCGGAAACACCCGGGCCAAGCCCGGGGAACAGACTCATCTGCGACCAAGGCTTTGGTCGCTGGTTTGGTAGCAATCCACTATGCAGTCTGCGACCTAGCCCCAGCTCGCAATCCACGATGCTTCCGAAGGCATCTCGTCTGCGGTCAACGGGCGTTGACCGCTGCTCCCCCTTCCCCCCCTATTTTTCAATTTGTTTTTCCATTTTCTTTTTGCTATTATCTCTTATCTCCTACACCTCTCTTACCTCATTCTCTCACTTATTCATTTCTTTTTCTTGAGATGACGAACATGTTCTTGAAATCAAAAAGTCGAGAGGAGCAAAGCATGACGAAGAAAAGGATTCAACTTAATCGAGCATGTACCGGAGTGAGCAACATTGAACGTGATATGCATCGCAAGCTTGGACCTTTGTGAGTGTAGTTTAAATTCCTTATTATTCTTCCCTCCAAACTCATTTTAGATTTTATTTCTAAAATAAGTTTGGGGGAGGGGTAGGATAAGGTCTTTAAACTACTTTTCTCTCTTCGGTTTTTCATTAAAGTTGCGATTTTTAAGCTTGTATTTGCTTGATGAAGTTGATTGTGCTTAATTGGATGCTTGAAAAGGATGAATTTGTTTGAGTGTGTTTGGTATATGATGAGAGTGTATAAGTTGGAATGTGATTCATGTGGTTCATATGTGTGAAAATGTATGCTTACTTGCAAATTTTGCAAAATTTTTAAAACTTCTTTCGAATGAATCACTTGAAGTATTGGTTTTCATATCGCGTTTTCACTCCTTTGCTTTCAAGAGAGATGTCGATGATGAAGTTGAGCGAAAAATGATATCATATTTTTGGAATCTTTCATGTGTGTATTAAGGATTTTAGGCCATCACTTGTTAGCCTCATTATTCCCTAAACACTAACCAAATAAAACGTTAACTTTGTGGTCCCCCTTGAGCCTTTGAAGCCTTCGTTGCTAAACCGGATGAAATGGGGTGAAGGTTGGTTAAGGGAATCCATTGAGAGGTTGTGAAGTAAGTGAAATAACGAGGTTTGAGTAGTTTGATTGAAGAGGTCGTTTTGAGATGAGAATACTCCTATGAGCTCTATTGTAAAAAAAAAAAAAAAAAAAAAAAAAAAAAAAGGAAAAAATGAAAAGAGAAAAAGAGATGAGAATAGAATTCTCATAAAAAAAAAAGAAAAAAAAATGAGAAAAGAAAAGAAAGAGTTTGAATAGAGATAGTTGTGAATGAGAGCATAAATGAGTTATTCATGAATATTCGAGAAGCTTCGATCAAAGCTTGTGTATTGAAGAGTGTAAAGAGGTGAAATGGTGAAGGTAGAAGGTGGAGAAATTCACACTTAGAGTGGAAAAGAGAGGGTGAAAGTACTTAAGAGATCTCTTAGTCACTTAGCCTAAAAATCCCTACCTAAACCAATGTCCCCACATTACAAGCCTAAATAAAAGGCATAATTGATCTTAGTTCGAGTGCACAATCAAGCGATGGAGATCTTGAGATTTAGGGCAAGCTTATGGTAAGAGCAATGCATGCATGAGTTCGATGAGTGTAAACTTCCTTCCATACACTTGATAGAAAGAGCGATACACTCATACCTAGTGAGGTTTGGAGTTTCGTTTATGCTTGAGTGATTGATTTCTTAGTTGAAAGTGTTGTGTGATTATGTATTGTTCGATGCACCTTGGGAGTTCCACTCTTGAAAATGCTTTGTTGAGTGAGTATTTTGAGACATCGATGATCTTGAATTGCATACCCATTCGGTTTGAGTGTTTTGATTGTTTTGTTCCATTCTTGGTACGAATAATGGCTTAAGTTTGGGGGAGTTGACAAACCGATATTTTATATGCATTTCAAGATGTTTTTAGTGGGTTTTGGCTTTGATATGTGTGCTTAAATGAATAGGAAATGATAGGTTTTCATACTTATGCGTTTTCTATATGCTTTGCATTTTCTCTTGATTTTCGTGCCTATTTCAGGTGTTGTGGCTATTTTACGGGCAAGTGTGACTTATCCTATGTCGAAGAGGATCTAAAGAGGAATCCATAGCACTTTACGGATTAATTTTCCGATGTCGGACGAGAGAGAACGAGCCAAAACCGTGAGAACGCGCAAACTGTGAAATGTGGGCGGAAATGCACAAGTCAAACGGAAATGCACTAGTCAACCCTTCATTTAACTTTCCAGAAATTACAAATTTTACCCCACCTTCTCACTCAAGTTTCTCTCTATTGCAATTTGACCCCAACTTATGGGAAGTCTATAAATACCTTGTTATTTGCCTCATTTAGATATGTTTTTCACTTGTAATTCATTTTATGCACAACAACTTTTAGAACCCTAGTTTCCCTCTTTCCTTTTTGGTATTTTCAAATATTGTTGGATGATCAAGCTTGAAGATTGAGGATTATTGAAGCATTTTCTCTTCCTTTTACTTTCCTTGTTATTTCTATTATGAATTTCCTTTTTTTTTGTTGGTTTAATTGTTAGATCTATGATGAGTGGCTAGATTTCTTTGAGGTTTCAAATGATGGATGGTGTGAATTAGGCTAGGATTTGGTGGCTATTGATGTGGATTTACCTTTCCTTTGAGTTGCCGTTGGATTTGATTGAATTTAATTGCATGAATGATTGACATCCACGAGTGCATACAAGGTGTTTGATGGAATGCCTAGGAAGCTTCCATTCATAACACTTGGCATGAATCCTTGCTCATATTATCTAGTATTGATTTGCATTGCTCCTAGAAAGAATTATGTGAATTGATGTTAGATTAATAGGCATTGTGCTTTTAGGAGTTGGTAATATGTTTAGAATGGTAAGCATGTTATTCAATATACTAGTTATCAAGTCTTAGGAGGATGAGATAGCTTGATTTATGTAATAATGCCACTCAGAGGAATTAAAATGGTTTGATACATCATTTGCCTAGTCCTTAGCCTAATCACACCGGAAATCATTTGAATCCTTGCTTGCTTTTATCGAATTTCAACTACTTGTTTTTACTCACTTGCTTTTACTTGCATTGTTTACTTGCTTAATTGAGAAAACCAAAATCTATGATATATGAGTGCTTAGATAGCATGATGGACCTTGTATAGTTACTTGACACCTCTTTCGACACGCTCACTCCTTGTGGTTCGACCCGGACTACTAGCTAGTTCAGTTATTGTATTATTGACACTCTAGAAATAGGGTGAGTCAATTTTTGGCGCCGTTGCCGGGGAGTGTGTAGATAGAGAGTCATTAGTTGTTCAAGTTCTTGTTGCTAGTTTAAGTTTTTCGTTTTTGATTTTTTCTATTTGTTTGCTTGATAGGTACATGCACCTAAGATCCAAGGGGAGACTTGTTGAGCCTTTGTTCTTAGAGTACCAAAGAAGGCATATAAGAAGATCTTCAAGTGAGGAGGAAGAAATGGCAAATCCTCCTAACATGGAAGCTTTGATGAAGGAAATGGAAGATTTTCGACTATGGAAGCAAGGACAAGAGGAGAGAAGAGCACTTGAGGTGAGAAGAACTCCTCTTAATCACATGTTTGCTTCTCTAACGGAGCAATTCCAAGGTGGAGAATGGGGGCCAATCAACGCCAATAACTTTGAGTTGAAGCCGGCTCTCATTCACATGGTGCAAGCGGAGCAATATGGAGGAGGAGTAACCGAAGATCCCAATGCTCATCTCCGAATGTTCCTTGATATATGTGATACAATCAAGCAAAATGGCATTCCTAGTGACACCATTCGGATGAGGCTATTCGGATTTTCTTTGAGAGACAAGGCGAAGGATTGGTACAAGTCTCTTGATAAAGTCACTATCCTCTCTTGGAATGATTTGTGCAAAGCCTTCCTTGCCAAGTACTTTCCACCTTCAAAAGCTCAAAGGTTAATCTTCGATATCTCTCATTTTGCTCAACATGGTGATGATTCATTATTCGATGCTTGGGAGAGGTTTAGAGATTTGTTGAGAAAGTGTCCTCAACATGGTTTGGATGAGAGTAGACAAGTAACCACATTCTATGGTGGTCTGACTCCTCATACAAGAAGCATAGTGGATGCCACAAGTGGAGGATGCTTACTCAATAGAGATGTTATGGAAGCCGTGAGAGTTCTTGAGGAGATGGCCTCAAATTCTTATCAATGGCCAATGGAACGCACTCCGAAGAAGGTATCTTATATCCATGATGAGAATTTTGATGATTTGGCAAGCAAATATACACTTTTGAAGAAGGAGCATGAGAAGGATAGAGAGTCCTTGATGGAGATGCAAGCCTTGAAGAAGTTTGAAAATGGTGAAATATTGAGCAATGAGGAAGTTTTGTATATTAATCAACGAGGAGGCTTTCAAAGGAATTGGAATCAAAGTGCCTACCCTTCTTTCAACAATCATCCGAATTTGTCTTATGGGAATCCAAACAACGCTTTACAAGCTCCTCAACCTCAATCTCCTCCGGGTTTTGGAGTGATACCACAAGTTGTTGAAGAGAAGAGACCTCCGAGTCAAACGGAGGCTATGTTGAAGCAATTAGTTGATGGTCAAGCTACCATGTCTACTCAACAAAAGGAGTTAGCTACTCAACAAGGAACCTTCATTGCCCACACGGGTCAAAAGGTTACAAACTTGGAGAATACCGTGGCTACCATGGGAAAGCATATTAAGATGCTAGAGGGGCAAATTGGCCAAATGGCTAACCAAGATTCCTCTCAACATCAACAAGGGAAGTTCCTGAGTAACACGGAGGTTAATCCAAAGCAACAATGCAAGGTGATTCGTGTGGTCAATGGGGTTGAGTCTATGCAACCCTTTGGAGAGCAAGAATGGGGAGGTCAAAGAGTTCCTCCATGGGACCCTTCCCATGACCATGATAGCTATGAGAAGAAGAAGACTCCTATAACTCTTGGGGAAGAGATTTATTTTCTCACAAAACCGGATCATTGGCCACCTTATGAGAATCTTCCATGTGAAGCCCAAGAGAAGGAGAAGATGAGCTCCTACTATCAAAGGATGAGAGCTAACAATGGGGTAATGTATGCAAGGGGAATGGATTTGAAGAGGATGGAGAAGTCCTACTATATCCATGAGCTTGGAAGAGTTATCAAAGAACGAAGAAGTTATGAAGAGTTCCAAGGTATCTATCCTACAACCCCTTTGGAAATAGTGAGTTTGAGTGAGTCTCTTGATAGTGTGGATGCTATTAAGTTGAGAAGTGGAAGATCGATTGAGAAGCCGATGAGGCTTGGTGAAGAAAAAGATGAGAAGTATAAGGAAGAAGTCCTAGTGGAGGACGATGATGAAGAGGAAGAAATGGAGTCTCCAAGAGCACCTATGCCAAAGGAAGACATTCCCAAGAAGAAAGTGTTTGATTATGAAAAAGATGAACCACCTCACGAGATAGAGTTCCCTACTCCAAAGAAGGATGTGATTTCCAAAGCTCCGTTTCCTTCTCGTTTGGCCAAGTCCAAGGTGGACCCCAAAATGAATAGGTTTGTTGAGATGTTTGAGAAAGTAAATGTCAACATTCCTCTCATTGATGCTTTGAAGGACATGCCGGGGTATGCAAAGTTCTTAAAGGAATTAGTTGCCAAGAAGAAGAAACTAGAAGCTTGTGAAACCATGGAGCTTTATGAAGAGTGTCTAGCTATTGTGCAAAGGAATTTGCCCCTAAAACGGAAAGATCCTGGAAGCTTTACAATTCCTTGTGAGATTGAAGGCCAAAGATTTGAGAGAGCTTTGTGTGACCTTGGAGCTAGTATCAATTTGATGCCTCTCTCGATTTTTCGAAGATTGAAGATTGGAAAGTTCAAGCCTACCTTGATAGAGCTTCAAATGGCCGACAAGTCCATTACTAGGCCTCAAGGAATGGTGGAGGACGTGCTTGTAAAAGTTGGAGAGTTTGTGTTCCCGGACGATTTTGTTGTACTCGACATGCCGGAGGATCAAGACACTCCTCTCATTCTTGGTCGCCCATTCCTCGCCACCGGAAGAGCTTCTATGGATAGTGAGAGTGGAAATCTCATATTCCGAGTGGATGATGAGAAGATGGTCATTTCCATCTATGATTCAATGAAGGAGCCGAAGAAAGCGTCTTGCTACAAGCTCGAGGTTGTTTCACCATCGAAGCTTGATCAAGTGCCTCAAGGGCGTGGCTCGAAGAAGCAAGGGATGAAGCTCAAGGAAAAGGTGGATTATCCGTCTCGAGGTGGAGGTTTCACCAAGTTTGGTGCCACAAGGGATTAAGTTTCAAGACGAGATCGGAGGTCCATGTCATGAGAAGGTTGCGAATTTTGGAAGTTTTTCAAGCTTCGGGAGCCGGGGAAAGAGTTCGTTTGATGTCCCTTGATTCACCTTTTGAGGTATCGTCGAGCTAACGACGTTAAACAAGCGCTCGTTGGGAGGTACCCCAACACGTATCCTTTGTTTACTCGTTTTTTCTTTAAGTTTAGTTTGAGTCGTTTTATTCAAATAAGAGTTGAGAGTGAGTTAATATGTTATGGAAAGGAATTTCTAAGTGTTGAATGTTTTTCCATGCCTTAGAAAAATTTTGAAATTTTTCGGTTTTTGAAGTCCAACACTTAGAAAAATTTTCGGAGGTGAAATTCCAGTTTTGCGCAGTTCGGCGGTAAAATCAAAAAGAAATAGCAAAACTTGTCGGAATTCGATTCCGTTTATTGCGTTGAGTTCCTAAGACTCGGGAGTAGGGGAAGACCGACTTTCGTCCCGGACCGGCCCGGAAACACCCGGGCCAAGCCCGGGGAACAGACTCATCTGCGACCAAGGCTTTGGTCGCTGGTTTGGTAGCAATCCACTATGCAGTCTGCGACCTAGCCCCAGCTCGCAATCCACGATGCTTCCGAAGGCATCTCGTCTGCGGTCAACGGGCGTTGACCGCTGCTCCCCCTTCCCCCCCTATTTTTCAATTTGTTTTTCCATTTTCTTTTTGCTATTATCTCTTATCTCCTACACCTCTCTTACCTCATTCTCTCACTTATTCATTTCTTTTTCTTGAGATGACGAACATGTTCTTGAAATCAAAAAGTCGAGAGGAGCAAAGCATGACGAAGAAAAGGATTCAACTTAATCGAGCATGTACCGGAGTGAGCAACATTGAACGTGATATGCATCGCAAGCTTGGACCTTTGTGAGTGTAGTTTAAATTCCTTATTATTCTTCCCTCCAAACTCATTTTAGATTTTATTTCTAAAATAAGTTTGGGGGAGGGGTAGGATAAGGTCTTTAAACTACTTTTCTCTCTTCGGTTTTTCATTAAAGTTGCGATTTTTAAGCTTGTATTTGCTTGATGAAGTTGATTGTGCTTAATTGGATGCTTGAAAAGGATGAATTTGTTTGAGTGTGTTTGGTATATGATGAGAGTGTATAAGTTGGAATGTGATTCATGTGGTTCATATGTGTGAAAATGTATGCTTACTTGCAAATTTTGCAAAATTTTTAAAACTTCTTTCGAATGAATCACTTGAAGTATTGGTTTTCATATCGCGTTTTCACTCCTTTGCTTTCAAGAGAGATGTCGATGATGAAGTTGAGCGAAAAATGATATCATATTTTTGGAATCTTTCATGTGTGTATTAAGGATTTTAGGCCATCACTTGTTAGCCTCATTATTCCCTAAACACTAACCAAATAAAACGTTAACTTTGTGGTCCCCCTTGAGCCTTTGAAGCCTTCGTTGCTAAACCGGATGAAATGGGGTGAAGGTTGGTTAAGGGAATCCATTGAGAGGTTGTGAAGTAAGTGAGATAACGAGGTTTGAGTAGTTTGATTGAAGAGGTCGTTTTGAGATGAGAATACTCCTATGAGCTCTATTGTAAAAAAAAAAAAAAAAAAAAAAAAAAAAAAAGGAAAAAATGAAAAGAGAAAAAGAGATGAGAATAGAATTCTCATAAAAAAAAAAGAAAAAAAAATGAGAAAAGAAAAGAAAGAGTTTGAATAGAGATAGTTGTGAATGAGAGCATAAATGAGTTATTCATGAATATTCGAGAAGCTTCGATCAAAGCTTGTGTATTGAAGAGTGTAAAGAGGTGAAATGGTGAAGGTAGAAGGTGGAGAAATTCACACTTAGAGTGGAAAAGAGAGGGTGAAAGTACTTAAGAGATCTCTTAGTCACTTAGCCTAAAAATCCCTACCTAAACCAATGTCCCCACATTACAAGCCTAAATAAAAGGCATAATTGATCTTAGTTCGAGTGCACAATCAAGCGATGGAGATCTTGAGATTTAGGGCAAGCTTATGGTAAGAGCAATGCATGCATGAGTTCGATGAGTGTAAACTTCCTTCCATACACTTGATAGAAAGAGCGATACACTCATACCTAGTGAGGTTTGGAGTTTCGTTTATGCTTGAGTGATTGATTTCTTAGTTGAAAGTGTTGTGTGATTATGTATTGTTCGATGCACCTTGGGAGTTCCACTCTTGAAAATGCTTTGTTGAGTGAGTATTTTGAGACATCGATGATCTTGAATTGCATACCCATTCGGTTTGAGTGTTTTGATTGTTTTGTTCCATTCTTGGTACGAATAATGGCTTAAGTTTGGGGGAGTTGACAAACCGATATTTTATATGCATTTCAAGATGTTTTTAGTGGGTTTTGGCTTTGATATGTGTGCTTAAATGAATAGGAAATGATAGGTTTTCATACTTATGCGTTTTCTATATGCTTTGCATTTTCTCTTGATTTTCGTGCCTATTTCAGGTGTTGTGGCTATTTTACGGGCAAGTGTGACTTATCCTATGTCGAAGAGGATCTAAAGAGGAATCCATAGCACTTTACGGATTAATTTTCCGATGTCGGACGAGAGAGAACGAGCCAAAACCGTGAGAACGCGCAAACTGTGAAATGTGGGCGGAAATGCACAAGTCAAACGGAAATGCACTAGTCAACCCTTCATTTAACTTTCCAGAAATTACAAATTTTACCCCACCTTCTCACTCAAGTTTCTCTCTATTGCAATTTGACCCCAACTTATGGGAAGTCTATAAATACCTTGTTATTTGCCTCATTTAGATATGTTTTTCACTTGTAATTCATTTTATGCACAACAACTTTTAGAACCCTAGTTTCCCTCTTTCCTTTTTGGTATTTTCAAATATTGTTGGATGATCAAGCTTGAAGATTGAGGATTATTGAAGCATTTTCTCTTCCTTTTACTTTCCTTGTTATTTCTATTATGAATTTCCTTTTTTTTGTTGGTTTAATTGTTAGATCTATGATGAGTGGCTAGATTTCTTTGAGGTTTCAAATGATGGATGGTGTGAATTAGGCTAGGATTTGGTGGCTATTGATGTGGATTTACCTTTCCTTTGAGTTGCCGTTGGATTTGATTGAATTTAATTGCATGAATGATTGACATCCACGAGTGCATACAAGGTGTTTGATGGAATGCCTAGGAAGCTTCCATTCATAACACTTGGCATGAATCCTTGCTCATATTATCTAGTATTGATTTGCATTGCTCCTAGAAAGAATTATGTGAATTGATGTTAGATTAATAGGCATTGTGCTTTTAGGAGTTGGTAATATGTTTAGAATGGTAAGCATGTTATTCAATATACTAGTTATCAAGTCTTAGGAGGATGAGATAGCTTGATTTATGTAATAATGCCACTCAGAGGAATTAAAATGGTTTGATACATCATTTGCCTAGTCCTTAGCCTAATCACACCGGAAATCATTTGAATCCTTGCTTGCTTTTATCGAATTTCAACTACTTGTTTTTACTCACTTGCTTTTACTTGCATTGTTTACTTGCTTAATTGAGAAAACCAAAATCTATGATATATGAGTGCTTAGATAGCATGATGGACCTTGTATAGTTACTTGACACCTCTTTCGACACGCTCACTCCTTGTGGTTCGACCCGGACTACTAGCTAGTTCAGTTATTGTATTATTGACACTCTAGAAATAGGGTGAGTCAATTTTTGGCGCCGTTGCCGGGGAGTGTGTAGATAGAGAGTCATTAGTTGTTCAAGTTCTTGTTGCTAGTTTAAGTTTTTCGTTTTTGATTTTTTCTATTTGTTTGCTTGATAGGTACATGCACCTAAGATCCAAGGGGAGACTTGTTGAGCCTTTGTTCTTAGAGTACCAAAGAAGGCATATAAGAAGATCTTCAAGTGAGGAGGAAGAAATGGCAAATCCTCCTAACATGGAAGCTTTGATGAAGGAAATGGAAGATTTTCGACTATGGAAGCAAGGACAAGAGGAGAGAAGAGCACTTGAGGTGAGAAGAACTCCTCTTAATCACATGTTTGCTTCTCTAACGGAGCAATTCCAAGGTGGAGAATGGGGGCCAATCAACGCCAATAACTTTGAGTTGAAGCCGGCTCTCATTCACATGGTGCAAGCGGAGCAATATGGAGGAGGAGTAACCGAAGATCCCAATGCTCATCTCCGAATGTTCCTTGATATATGTGATACAATCAAGCAAAATGGCATTCCTAGTGACACCATTCGGATGAGGCTATTCGGATTTTCTTTGAGAGACAAGGCGAAGGATTGGTACAAGTCTCTTGATAAAGTCACTATCCTCTCTTGGAATGATTTGTGCAAAGCCTTCCTTGCCAAGTACTTTCCACCTTCAAAAGCTCAAAGGTTAATCTTCGATATCTCTCATTTTGCTCAACATGGTGATGATTCATTATTCGATGCTTGGGAGAGGTTTAGAGATTTGTTGAGAAAGTGTCCTCAACATGGTTTGGATGAGAGTAGACAAGTAACCACATTCTATGGTGGTCTGACTCCTCATACAAGAAGCATAGTGGATGCCACAAGTGGAGGATGCTTACTCAATAGAGATGTTATGGAAGCCGTGAGAGTTCTTGAGGAGATGGCCTCAAATTCTTATCAATGGCCAATGGAACGCACTCCGAAGAAGGTATCTTATATCCATGATGAGAATTTTGATGATTTGGCAAGCAAATATACACTTTTGAAGAAGGAGCATGAGAAGGATAGAGAGTCCTTGATGGAGATGCAAGCCTTGAAGAAGTTTGAAAATGGTGAAATATTGAGCAATGAGGAAGTTTTGTATATTAATCAACGAGGAGGCTTTCAAAGGAATTGGAATCAAAGTGCCTACCCTTCTTTCAACAATCATCCGAATTTGTCTTATGGGAATCCAAACAACGCTTTACAAGCTCCTCAACCTCAATCTCCTCCGGGTTTTGGAGTGATACCACAAGTTGTTGAAGAGAAGAGACCTCCGAGTCAAACGGAGGCTATGTTGAAGCAATTAGTTGATGGTCAAGCTACCATGTCTACTCAACAAAAGGAGTTAGCTACTCAACAAGGAACCTTCATTGCCCACACGGGTCAAAAGGTTACAAACTTGGAGAATACCGTGGCTACCATGGGAAAGCATATTAAGATGCTAGAGGGGCAAATTGGCCAAATGGCTAACCAAGATTCCTCTCAACATCAACAAGGGAAGTTCCTGAGTAACACGGAGGTTAATCCAAAGCAACAATGCAAGGTGATTCGTGTGGTCAATGGGGTTGAGTCTATGCAACCCTTTGGAGAGCAAGAATGGGGAGGTCAAAGAGTTCCTCCATGGGACCCTTCCCATGACCATGATAGCTATGAGAAGAAGAAGACTCCTATAACTCTTGGGGAAGAGATTTATTTTCTCACAAAACCGGATCATTGGCCACCTTATGAGAATCTTCCATGTGAAGCCCAAGAGAAGGAGAAGATGAGCTCCTACTATCAAAGGATGAGAGCTAACAATGGGGTAATGTATGCAAGGGGAATGGATTTGAAGAGGATGGAGAAGTCCTACTATATCCATGAGCTTGGAAGAGTTATCAAAGAACGAAGAAGTTATGAAGAGTTCCAAGGTATCTATCCTACAACCCCTTTGGAAATAGTGAGTTTGAGTGAGTCTCTTGATAGTGTGGATGCTATTAAGTTGAGAAGTGGAAGATCGATTGAGAAGCCGATGAGGCTTGGTGAAGAAAAAGATGAGAAGTATAAGGAAGAAGTCCTAGTGGAGGACGATGATGAAGAGGAAGAAATGGAGTCTCCAAGAGCACCTATGCCAAAGGAAGACATTCCCAAGAAGAAAGTGTTTGATTATGAAAAAGATGAACCACCTCACGAGATAGAGTTCCCTACTCCAAAGAAGGATGTGATTTCCAAAGCTCCGTTTCCTTCTCGTTTGGCCAAGTCCAAGGTGGACCCCAAAATGAATAGGTTTGTTGAGATGTTTGAGAAAGTAAATGTCAACATTCCTCTCATTGATGCTTTGAAGGACATGCCGGGGTATGCAAAGTTCTTAAAGGAATTAGTTGCCAAGAAGAAGAAACTAGAAGCTTGTGAAACCATGGAGCTTTATGAAGAGTGTCTAGCTATTGTGCAAAGGAATTTGCCCCTAAAACGGAAAGATCCTGGAAGCTTTACAATTCCTTGTGAGATTGAAGGCCAAAGATTTGAGAGAGCTTTGTGTGACCTTGGAGCTAGTATCAATTTGATGCCTCTCTCGATTTTTCGAAGATTGAAGATTGGAAAGTTCAAGCCTACCTTGATAGAGCTTCAAATGGCCGACAAGTCCATTACTAGGCCTCAAGGAATGGTGGAGGACGTGCTTGTAAAAGTTGGAGAGTTTGTGTTCCCGGACGATTTTGTTGTACTCGACATGCCGGAGGATCAAGACACTCCTCTCATTCTTGGTCGCCCATTCCTCGCCACCGGAAGAGCTTCTATGGATAGTGAGAGTGGAAATCTCATATTCCGAGTGGATGATGAGAAGATGGTCATTTCCATCTATGATTCAATGAAGGAGCCGAAGAAAGCGTCTTGCTACAAGCTCGAGGTTGTTTCACCATCGAAGCTTGATCAAGTGCCTCAAGGGCGTGGCTCGAAGAAGCAAGGGATGAAGCTCAAGGAGAAGGTGGATTATCCGTCTCGAGGTGGAGGTTTCACCAAGTTTGGTGCCACAAGGGATTAAGTTTCAAGACGAGATCGGAGGTCCATGTCATGAGAAGGTTGCGAATTTTGGAAGTTTTTCAAGCTTCGGGAGCCGGGGAAAGAGTTCGTTTGATGTCCCTTGATTCACCTTTTGAGGTATCGTCGAGCTAACGACGTTAAACAAGCGCTCGTTGGGAGGTACCCCCAACACGTATCCTTTGTTTACTCGTTTTTTCTTTAAGTTTAGTTTGAGTCGTTTTATTCAAATAAGAGTTGAGAGTGGGTTAATATGTTATGGAAAGGAATTTCTAAGTGTTGAATGTTTTTCCATGCCTTAGAAAAATTTTGAAATTTTTCGGTTTTTGAAGTCCAACACTTAGAAAAATTTTCGGAGGTGAAATTCCAGTTTTGCGCAGTTCGGCGGTAAAATCAAAAAGAAATAGCAAACTTGTCGGAATTCGATTCCGTTTATTGCGTTGAGTTCCTAAGACTCGGGAGTAGGGGAAGGACCGACTTTCGTCCCGGACCGGCCCGGAAACGCCCGGGCCAAGCCCGGGGAACAGACTCATCTGCGACCAAGGCTTTGGTCGCTGGTTTGGTAGCAATCCACTATGCAGTCTGCGACCTAGCCCCAGCTCGCAATCCACGATGCTTCCGAAGGCATCTCGTCTGCGGTCAACGGGCGTTGACCGCTGCTCCCCCTTCCCCCCCTATTTTTCAATTTGTTTTTCCATTTTCTTTTTGCTATTATCTCTTATCTCCTACACCTCTCTTACCTCATTTCTCTCACTTATTCATTTCTTTTTCTTGAGATGACGAACATGTTCTTGAAATCAAAAAGTCGAGAGGAGCAAAGCATGACGAAGAAAAGGATTCAACTTAATCGAGCATGTACCGGAGTGAGCAACATTGAACGTGATATGCATCGCAAGCTTGGACCTTTGTGAGTGTAGTTTAAATTCCTTATTATTCTTCCCTCCAAACTCATTTTAGATTTTATTTCTAAAATAAGTTTGGGGGAGGGGTAGGATAAGGTCTTTAAACTACTTTTCTCTCTTCGGTTTTTCATTAAAGTTGCGATTTTTAAGCTTGTATTTGCTTGATGAAGTTGATTGTGCTTAATTGGATGCTTGAAAAGGATGAATTTGTTTGAGTGTGTTTGGTATATGATGAGAGTGTATAAGTTGGAATGTGATTCATGTGGTTCATATGTGTGAAAATGTATGCTTACTTGCAAATTTTGCAAAATTTTTAAAACTTCTTTCGAATGAATCACTTGAAGTATTGGTTTTCATATCGCGTTTTCACTCCTTTGCTTTCAAGAGAGATGTCGATGATGAAGTTGAGCGAAAAATGATATCATATTTTTGGAATCTTTCATGTGTGTATTAAGGATTTTAGGCCATCACTTGTTAGCCTCATTATTCCCTAAACACTAACCAAATAAAACGTTAACTTTGTGGTCCCCCTTGAGCCTTTGAAGCCTTCGTTGCTAAACCGGATGAAATGGGGTGAAGGTTGGTTAAGGGAATCCATTGAGAGGTTGTGAAGTAAGTGAGATAACGAGGTTTGAGTAGTTTGATTGAAGAGGTCGTTTTGAGATGAGAATACTCCTATGAGCTCTATTGTAAAAAAAAAAAAAAAAAAAAAAAAAAAAAAAAGGAAAAAATGAAAAGAGAAAAAGAGATGAGAATAGAATTCTCATAAAAAAAAAAGAAAAAAAAATGAGAAAAGAAAAGAAAGAGTTTGAATAGAGATAGTTGTGAATGAGAGCATAAATGAGTTATTCATGAATATTCGAGAAGCTTCGATCAAAGCTTGTGTATTGAAGAGTGTAAAGAGGTGAAATGGTGAAGGTAGAAGGTGGAGAAATTCACACTTAGAGTGGAAAAGAGAGGGTGAAAGTACTTAAGAGATCTCTTAGTCACTTAGCCTAAAAATCCCTACCTAAACCAATGTCCCCACATTACAAGCCTAAATAAAAGGCATAATTGATCTTAGTTCGAGTGCACAATCAAGCGATGGAGATCTTGAGATTTAGGGCAAGCTTATGGTAAGAGCAATGCATGCATGAGTTCGATGAGTGTAAACTTCCTTCCATACACTTGATAGAAAGAGCGATACACTCATACCTAGTGAGGTTTGGAGTTTCGTTTATGCTTGAGTGATTGATTTCTTAGTTGAAAGTGTTGTGTGATTATGTATTGTTCGATGCACCTTGGGAGTTCCACTCTTGAAAATGCTTTGTTGAGTGAGTATTTTGAGACATCGATGATCTTGAATTGCATACCCATTCGGTTTGAGTGTTTTGATTGTTTTGTTCCATTCTTGGTACGAATAATGGCTTAAGTTTGGGGGAGTTGACAAACCGATATTTTATATGCATTTCAAGATGTTTTTAGTGGGTTTTGGCTTTGATATGTGTGCTTAAATGAATAGGAAATGATAGGTTTTCATACTTATGCGTTTTCTATATGCTTTGCATTTTCTCTTGATTTCCGTGCCTATTTCAGGTGTTGTGGCTATTTTACGGGCAAGTGTGACTTATCCTATGTCGAAGAGGATCTAAAGAGGAATCCATAGCACTTTACGGATTAATTTTCCGATGTCGGACGAGAGAGAACGAGCCAAAACCGTGAGAACGCGCAAACTGTGAAATGTGGGCGGAAATGCACAAGTCAAACGGAAATGCACTAGTCAACCCTTCATTTAACTTTCCAGAAATTACAAATTTTACCCCACCTTCTCACTCAAGTTTCTCTCTATTGCAATTTGACCCCAACTTATGGGAAGTCTATAAATACCTTGTTATTTGCCTCATTTAGATATGTTTTTCACTTGTAATTCATTTTATGCACAACAACTTTTAGAACCCTAGTTTCCCTCTTTCCTTTTTGGTATTTTCAAATATTGTTGGATGATCAAGCTTGAAGATTGAGGATTATTGAAGCATTTTCTCTTCCTTTTACTTTCCTTGTTATTTCTATTATGAATTTCCTTTTTTTTGTTGGTTTAATTGTTAGATCTATGATGAGTGGCTAGATTTCTTTGAGGTTTCAAATGATGGATGGTGTGAATTAGGCTAGGATTTGGTGGCTATTGATGTGGATTTACCTTTCCTTTGAGTTGCCATTGGATTTGATTGAATTTAATTGCATGAATGATTGACATCCATGAGTGCATACAAGGTGTTTGATGGAATGCCTAGGAAGCTTCCATTCATAAAATTTGGCATGAATCCTTGCTCATATTATCTAGTATTGATTTGCATTGCTCCTAGAAAGAATTATGTGAATTGATGTTAGATTAATAGGCATTGTGCTTTTAGGAGTTGGTAATATGTTTAGAATGGTAAACATGTTATTCAATCTACTAGTTATCAAGTCTTAGGAGGATGAGATAGCTTGATTTATGTAATAATGCCACTCAAAGGAATTAAAATGGTTTGATACATCATTTGCCTAGTCCTTAGCCTAATCACACCGGAAATCATTTGAATCCTTGCTTGCTTTTATCGAATTTCAACTACTTGTTTTTACTCACTTGCTTTTACTTGCATTGTTTACTTGCTTAATTGAGAAAATCAAAATCTATGATATATGAGTGCATAGATAGCATGATGGACCTTGGATAGTTACTTGACACCTCTTTCGACACACTCACTCCTTGTGGTTCGACCCGGACTACTAGCTAGTTCGGTTATTGTATTATTGACACTCTAGAAATAGGGTGAGTCAACCGCCATATAACGAGCTATCCCCGTAGCTATCTGAGAGAGGGTCGGATGTGCATTGTGCCTCGACTGGTTGCCTATGATTTGGTTCCATATGAAATGGGAGATGCTAATGATATAGGTGAAATTTACCTTGTTTTCATAGCCAAAAAGAGTCGATTTTGTGTCTTGATTTTATAGTATTGTCTATGTTTTATATGGTTTTTAGTATATGGGACAATATTATGCTTGTAGGTGTTTTTCTGTGTTTTCAGGCATAAATTGATGATAAATCGATGATAAAACCCCGGGACGAGAAAAGGCGTGAAGATCGAAGCTGAAAATTCAAGATTTGAGTTCGAGTGAAGGCCTCTCGATCGACCTCTCGATCGAGAGAGGTGTCGAGAGGTGCCTTCTGCCGCAGCTTTCGATCGAGAGCAAAAATGATACCCTCTCGATCGACCTCTCGATCGAGAGGTCTGTCGAGAGGTGTCCAGCCGGGAATTTTTCTCCTTATTTAATTTGACTCCTTTTTGGTCTAGGTTTTCCTTATGTAAATTTCTCCTATATATACTCCTAGTCTAGCATTGTAAACCCTAACACCTTATTATCTAGCATCTTATTATTTTACATACTTTCTAGCACACTTTTATTTTAGAGTTTTGTATTCAACATTGGGCTTTTCAAGTTTATTCAAGATTCAAGTTTTGAAGTTCTTCGTGTTCAAGATTCAATTCCAAGTTTTCCTTACTCTTACTTTTTAATTATGTTCATTCAATCTTTTGTGTTTATGTTTGCTTTAATTATGTCTAGCTAAATTCCTTAGTTGATTTTAGGGATTGAATGCCTAATTGAATTTATGTAAGTGTTTTTGTTTACAATTAGCCTTCCAATCTAGATGCATGTTTTCATGGTGCTTATTCTCATGCATGATTACTTGATCACTAATTGTGTATGCAAAGTTATGTTCATATGCCTTGATTAGGATATTGCATAATAGATCTCATGAATACATGATATGATAGTTTGATTTGTCTTAATTGATAATTGAATTATTATATGTTCATATATAATTGATTTGGTGTCTTAGTTGAACCTAGTTGATTATATTATTGGTACTTGTTCTATTTTGCACTTGATTCGATTCTTACAATTCGAAAGAATATTAGGATCTCGTTGGGTGACTACTTGCATTGCTTTAATTAGGGTGTAAGTTATTTTTGCATGTATCACATTTAGATTGGATTAAAGTGGTTAATTGTATTCATTAATTATTTGCATATTTTTTATTAGGTAGGCTTCCCTAGAATCAACACTTTTCCTTAATTGTTCACTTTCCTTATTTACTTAATTGCTTGTGCCTTAAGTTGTTTTATTTGACTACTTATTTCTTTACTTGTCTATTTCCTTATATGATTACTTGAGTTCTTGTTATTATTTGCCTAGTATAAATACCACATTCACTAAACCCTTAAAAGCCTAGACATCACATTAGTTCTTGAGTAGAGGTATTGTGTGCGTTTTCGGTTTATCAGTCCCTGTGGATACGATACTCGTGCTTCATTATATTACACCTATTTTGTGTGGTAGAAATAGTGTGATCAAATTTTGGCGCCGTTGCCGGGGACTGATTAGATTTCATACACATATTTTGAAATAGAATTAATAGGTGATTTAGGGGCTTTAATTTTCTGTTTTCGGTTTATTGATCTAACGTTTTTCTTTTCTTCTCTTTGGTTTTAGGTAGTGCATGACCACAAGGTCTAAAGGGATAAATCCTATTCCTATAGACTTGGAGTTAGAGCGCTCTCTTCGAGCATTGAGGCGAGGAAAGGAGGCAAAGAAGATCGATACACCCCTCTCTTCACCACCCGATTCACCAAGGAGTTTCGATTCAATGGCGGATCAAGTGAGGAGGACTTTGAACGATCGGTTCAAACCGGTCGTGGACCAATTTCAGCAAGGAGGATGGGGGACCACGGAAGCTAACAACTACGAGTTCAAGACGTCCCTCATCAACATGGTGCAAAACAATCAATACGGAGGATCACCGGCGGAGGATCCCAACGCGCACTTGAAGCAATTTCTGGACATATGTGCTACATACAAGGCCAATGGAGTATCTTCGGACTACCTCAAGCTTAGCCTCTTCGTGTGGTCTCTCAAGGACGATGCAAGAGAGTGGTTGGATGGATTGGACAAGAAGGAGGTCACTACTTGGGCTGAGATGTGCACAAAGTTTCTCAACAAGTTCTTCCCACCTTCGAGGGCTCAAAAGCTTATCAATGAGATCAACCAATTTCAACAATATGAGGATGAGCACTTTTATGAGGTGTTGGGAATTGTTAAGGACTAAATTGTTAAGGGGGAACTTCATGGGACATTTGATAAATGAAGTCATTCGTTTTGATTAGATCCCAAAACCCCAAGTGTCCTATTCCCAAGCGACCCATTTTGATGTAGTTAATAGGATAGAATTTTTCTAAGCCTACTCTGTTAGGATGGCTCTTTTATTTTGCTTAGATTAGGCTTCAAAAGTTCAAGTGAAGACCACTCACTTGAGTGTGTTTTCCAAAGCGAAGCAAGTCAAGCAAACTGAAGTGAAGCGTGCCGAAGAATAGCGAAGCGAAGCGATCGCTACAGTAGATTCAAAGTGAGTCTGCCAAAGCGAAGCGAAGCGAGCGCTACAGTTCAAAGCAAAGCGAAGCGAAGCAAGCGCTACAGTGGAATCAAGTGAACCCACTAAAGCGAAGCGAAGCGTGCGCTGCGAAGAAAAGCCGAAGCGAGACAACGCGAGTCAACATTTAATTAAGTAGCGTCACGGGAAATTTATTTCTCAAGTTACTCACTACGAATATGACCGTGAAACGACTCACTTCAGAGCGGCCGCTACAACTTCAAAGCGAAGCGAGCCACTACCTACCAGAAAGCGACAGCACAAATTCCCGCTCCGAATTTAAACTCCAGTCAACTGGAGATCTTCGCATTTATTACGAGATCTCCACGTGTCGACTCAAGAGAGGAGCAGAGGAGTTGACTGCCAGGCCGACAAGGCGCCGCTACAGTACTGGCTCGCTCCAGTTACTGTTGAAATTGGAACTTAGCCATTTTCGGCAAAAGTCCAAATCTGCGCATCTGAAAAGTAACCAGCCTGTGCAAGTACTGTCGAGAGGAGGAGGGACAAGGCCACCAACCAAGCAACGGATCTCAGCCAACCCTCCGCCTATAAATAGTGAAGGATCTCAACGTGAAGAAGTAGAACACTACCTGCGCATACGAGCCTACTGCAAACAAACACTCCCCAGCTTTCTAGCAATCTTCGAGTCTTTGTTTACAAGTGTTCTCCGAGTTTCCAGTCCATCGGAACTCGTCTTCACAACCTTCACACTCAGAGTCTAAGCCCATTCCATATCCAAGCTTAGAAGAAGAGCTCTAGCCATCTTTGCACTTATTGTAAAGAGCTCTTCATAGTGTGTTCATCAACCAAAAACCCTAAACTCTGTCTGTTAGGTTTTTGAGAGTTGTCGTTAGGTTGTCCAGATCCAAGGCCCTTCTTTCATCGATTGAAGAAGCCTCGATCGTAGAGTTGAGATCCAAGCTTACACTTACATCGTTTGTGTAAAGCTCGATCGAAACAAGGCTGTAAGGAGAGCCCGTAATCTCCCTGTCTGTCTGACTGAAGCGAGTGAAGCTTCCAGTCTTTGTTAGGTTTGTGTAGTGAACCCGCAATCACTACGTTTGTCGTGTGATCTAGGCGAGTGAAGCCCGATCTCGACCAGGTTTTTGAAGGACCCGTAATCTTCAAGTTCTTGAGTGAAAAGAACAGTTGCCGTCGTGCAACAAAGTGGACGTAGGAGCATTATCTCCGAACCACTATAAACCTCTGTGTCGTATCCCTCTTACCTTAATCTCTTTACAGTATTCGATTATCCATTGCACGTGCATATAAACAAACTTAACTTGGATTTTCAATTACTTAGGAAAGATTATAGCTCACCAAATTCCGCACAAAGAGTAAAGTCTCACTCTTGATCAAGCTCTAAGCTTAGGTCAAGAGATTCGTGATTACTTTAGATCTAGCCCTCGGCTAGGTCTTAGTATTTCCAAAGAGCACTTTACTTTATACTCTGAGTTAAGGAATTGAAGTTGAAAAACTTCAAAATACGTATTCACCCCCCCCCCCCCCCCCCTCTACGTATTTTTCCTATAGCAAACCAGGACCAACAAGTGGTATCAGAGCAGCGGTTCTTTCGAGCCTCTGCTTTGCATATCCGAAGCGAGTCCCCACTCGCTTCACGTTGTCTCACTGAACCGGATCCTATTTTCCTAAGTGCATCAAAACCTCACCCACGCATATTGCATTTACTGCTGATAGTTTGCTATGTCTACATACAGTGCATCATATCTTCCACAGTTCTCGATCGAAGGATACGAGATATGGAGTTTCCGTGTCGAGAGCTTCCTATGCTCAATCCACGACCGGATGTGGGAAGTCATTGAAGACGGACCGATCGAAATCAAGAAAGCTATATCTGTGGAGGTTCCAGCCGCTGAAGGCCGTCCAAGCCCACGTTCGACAACAGTACGTGGAGAAGGATAAAGATGAGTATACTCCAAATGACTTCAAAGTTGCCAACCTCGACAAGATTGCACGCCACACGATGCAGAGCACCGTGTCGGACGCCTATCTACCACGAATAAGGAAATGTGCAACGGCAAAGGAAATGTGGGAAACCCTAGACCTCATTTCTCAAGGCACAGACAAAATCAAGGTGAACAAGCTCGCCGTTCAGATGCGGGAGTTTGAAAATCTGGTGATGAAGTCAGGAGAGTCCATCGACGCCTTCGAGCTGAGAGTTACCAACATTACTGCAACTCTCAACTCGCTTGGGAAGGAACTCACAGACAAGGAAGTAAACCTGAAAATAGTCCGTGCTCTCACAAGGAAATGGCAGACCATGAAGGAGCTATATCTAGCAACCAAGGATCTAACGAAGCTCACGCCAGAAGTGCTGTTCTCCGAGCTCAAAGCTCACGAGTTTGATCTGAATCGAATGAGCCTCGACGACGAGGATGAAGCGCCCACTACGTCAAAAGGAGTAGCATTCAAAGCTGCCGAAGGGCCAAGCGAGCAGTCGCTAGCCAAGATGACGAGAGAAGAGTTGGAAGAACACATTGCGTTCTTATCTAAAAACTTCAACAAAATGAACTCTCGAGTGGGCAAGTACAAAAGATTCTACAAGCAGTACAAAGGGAGGAGCACTGATGCTCGAGAAGGAAAAGGAAAGAGAGAAGAGACGACCAAGCCGATCCCGCGAGACATGATGGAAGTGGAGTGTTATCACTGTCACAAGATGGGCCACTACAAATCCGATTGCCCAAAGCTAAGTGCCAAAGAGCGCGAAGAATTGAAGGCCAAGAGGGATGCTCCAAGGCGAGCGCTCGTAGCGAGTGAAGTGCCGGTCGCTACAACTGAAGATCCACCAAGCGACTCAGATGCATTCACCGATCCAAATTCCAGTGATGGTGAGGATCTTGGATTTATGGCGCTCACCGATGAAGAAACAGGAGAGGTATTCTTTTATCCTTCAATCACTTCAATTACACTAGCACACACTGTCAATGAGGAAGAACAATCCTCTACATGGAGTGAGTTGTTTGACAAGCACCAAAAATTGTCAAGCGACCACGAAGTGGTAAAACAAGCTCTGTCTCAAAGCGAGAAGGAGAACCGAAAGCTAGCCCGTGAGCTTGACGAAGTCAAACTTAATTTAAGGGCTATGACTAGTAAGTTCGAGGATCTCTTCGCTAGACACCAAAGCTTGGAAGTAAGGTATGAAACCCAGTCCACTCTAGTTGCCAACTTGAACAAAGCATCATATGCTAGGCAGGCACTAGAGGGCTCGCTTCTGCCTTTTGGTAGGAAAGCTGGTCTTGGATATGAGGGTGGACCTCCCAAGCCGACTGTCTTTGTTGGTGCATCACACACTACACCATCAGTCACTTTGGAATTGCCCACTGCATCCAAAGCGACCACCAACAAGGATAAAGGCAAAGTGGCTGAGAACCCTAAAAGGAAGCCAATGAAGATGTCTATATCTTTAAGGGCAGATCCTAAGGGCAAGCAAAGTTCAACAGTCCCTAGCACTCAACATGCTAAGTCTTACCAATCCAAGGGTAAAGGGAAAACTGTTGAAGCTTCTAAGTCTCAAGCCAAGACACGAGAGACAAAGGATCTACCTCCTAAAAAGAGGAGTAATGTCTATGTGTCACGTTATCCGGACTGGAGATGGTCCAACCGGACTAACGTTGAGGGGGAAGAACTTGAAGCACCCAAGAGGCCGCTTCAAACTTCCAAGGTTACTCAAGCGAGCCGGGGTCAAAACCCTAGTTGGACTGCTTCGAGGAAGCCAAGCGAGCCGCTTCGACAGACTAGAAACCCTAAGTCAGTCTCTAAACTCAAAGCTAATCCTAAGCGAGTCGCTTCAGGATATAAGCAAAATAGGAAGAGCATAGGTAGGACTGAAGCGAGCCGCTACCCCTCTTGCACACACTGTTGCACGTGTGAAGCCGCTTATAGGCAGTACACCAAGTTTTCGAAGGTCGAGAAGCCCAAGACACAATCTTCATCTCAAAAGAGAATGAAGCAAGTGTGGTACCTAAGGGAACTAACCTGCAAGGACCCAAACTGATTTGGGTACCAAAATCTGTCTAATTGCAGGTGAGCACCGTGGATCCCATGCCAAGTGAGGGTCAACTAGTATGGTACTTGGACAGTGGATGTTCAAGACACATGACTGGCATGAAAGCTCTACTTCACAACTACATAGAGAAGAAGGGTCCACACGTAACCTTTGGTGACAACTCTCCAGGAAGCACCAGGGGATACGGCGCACTGAAAGTTGGAAAGCTCACAATTGAAGAAGTCTCCTATGTGGAAGGACTCAAGCACAACCTGTTGTCCATTTCACAGTTTTGTGATAAAGGGTACAGGGTGGAATTCATTTCCAACAAGTGCATTGTGAAGAGCAAGCTCACATCCCAGATTGTGCTCACTGGAGTTAGACAAAGGAATGTCTACATCGCACAATGGGACAGATGCAAAGAGGAAACGTGCTTAGTAGCAAGGAGTGCTACAGAAATTGGATGGCTATGGCACAGACGCTTGAACCACCTCAATTTCAAAGCTATCAATCGCCTAGCTCGAAAAGGTTTGGTGCAAGGCATACCGAATGAAGTCTTCATCAAAGACCATCCATGCTCACCATGCCAACGAGGGAAGCAGACGAAGAAGCACTTTGCCAGTCTCGAAGAAGCCTCATCAAAGCGAGTGCTCGAGCTACTTCACATGGATTTGTTTGGTCCAGTCACTCCAGTTAGTGTAAATGGAAGGAAGTACACTCTAGCTGTAGTCGATGATTTCTCTCGCTACAGTTGGGTTGTATTTCTATTCAGCTAGAAGGAGACACTGACCAAACTGCCACAGCTACTCAAGCGATTGGCGGTGGAAAAGAATCAAGCTATCGTGACCATTCGCTCCGACAAAGGCACAGAGTTCCTGAACTCTACAATTGAAGCATACTGCACGGAGCATGGTATAGCACATCAAACTTCTTCAGCACGCACTCCTCAGCAGAATGGAGTTGCTGAAAGAAGAAATCGAATCATCAAAGAAGCCGTTCGCACCATGATTGCTGACTCAAAGCTTCCGATGAAGTATTGGGCTGAAGCTGCCAACACGGCGTGCTACACACAGAATCGGACGCTTCTCAACAAACGGCACGACAAAACACCATATGAAATATGGACAGGGAGAATTCCTAACATATCTTATTTCCATATTTTTGGTTGTAGGGTCTTCATTCACAACAATGGGAAGTCGCAGTTGAAAGCCTTTGAAAGCAAAGCAGATGAAGGAGTATTCTTAGGATACTCTACGTCTAGCAAAGCCTACAGAGTATTCAACTGTAAAACCCTAATTGTGGAGGAATCACCCCATGTCGTATTTCATGAATCTTCTTTAAGTCTTCCACAGGAACAGGCTCAAGCGAATGAAAAGGATCAAAGCAAGGAACCCTCAAATCAACTCACTTGGGACGTGCTTGATGAAGATGATGAGATCAAGGACTCAAGCGAGCAGAATCCCAAAGGAGAAGTCGAAGCAGCCCCCAAGATTCCAGAAGCTAGTGCAGGCCAAGCACCCAATCCAGTCGCTTCAGATGGTGAAGCGAGCGACAAGGAAGTAGATGAAGATGAAGCTGGCGGATCCAAGCGTGCATGGCTCAAAGATCACTCACCTAGCCAAATAATTGGAGATCCATCCAAGGGTGTAGTGACCAGAAGTCAGGTGTTTGGAGAAAGTGCCATGTTCAGTTGCTTTCTCTCAAATATTGAGCCATCAAGCGTGGAGGAAGCCCTAGCCGACTCTAACTGGGTGATCGCCATGCAAGAAGAGCTGAACCAGTTCACCAGAAATGACGTATGGTATCTCGTGGATCGTCCCAAGTTCCAGCATGTTATTGGCACCAAGTGGGTGTTCAAGAACAAGACGGACGAGGACCACAATGTTGTGAGAAACAAGGCGCGTCTAGTCGCTAAAGGCTACTGCCAAGAGGAAGGAATCGATTTCGATGAGACCTTCGCTCCAGTGGCACGGCTTGAAGCGATCCGACTATTTCTAGCCTATGCAGCGGCCAAGAAATTCAAAGTGTATCAAATGGATGTGAAGAGCGCGTTCCTCAACGGTGAACTCAAGGAAGAAGTGTATGTGGAGCAGCCACCGGGTTTCGAGCAGGGAGATAAAGTGTATCGCTTGAAGAAAGCCCTGTATGGGTTGAAGCAAGCTCCCAGAGCTTGGTATGATACACTATCTCAATTCCTAGTGGAGAATGGCTTCCACAAAGGAAAAATAGATCGAACTCTATTCACTATCAATCATGGAGACGATATGCTATGGGTTCAGATCTATGTGGATGACATCATATTTGGATCGCCAAACCAGTCGCTTAGCGAGAAGTTTGGAGAGTTGATGAAGACCAAGTATGAGATGTCGATGATTGGCTTGATGAGCTGCTTTCTAGGTCTTCAAGTGAAGCAGCAGGATAATGGAATTTTCATCAATCAAGCGAAGTACACTAGAGATATGCTTGCCAAGTTTGGTGTTCAACATGCTAAAGCTGTGAAGATCCCTATGAATACCAACTGGAAGATGGAGCCAGACGAAGGAGGAAAATCTGTAGATCCTACAGATTATCGTGCTCTAATCGGGTCACTACTCTATCTCACTGCAAGCCGGCCAGATATCGCCTTTGCAGTCGGAGTCTGCGCTCGCTTCCAAAGCAATCCCAAACACAGCCATCTTGAAGCTGCCAAGAGAATTCTTCGATATTTGAAGGGCACTGTCAACATGGGTCTGTGGTATCCAGCGGAGGACAATTTGGAGCTCACTGGATATTCCGATGCTGACTATGGAGGTTGCCGAGTCGACAGGAAGTCAACTTCGGGCACATATCAGTTCTTGGGAAGCAAGCTAGTCTCGTGGTTCTCAAAGAAGCAAACAAGCATAGCCACTTCAACAACGGAAGCTGAATATATGGCCGCAGGAAGCTGCTGTTCTCAAATCCTATGGCTTCGTCAACAGTTGAAGGACTACAAAGTTGAAGCGAATGAAATTCCGATCTTCTGCGACAACAACAGTGCCATATGTATCTCGCAGAATCCAGTGCTTCACACCAGGTGCAAGCACGTGGAAATTCAACATCATTTCATTCGTGATCATGTCGAGAAGAAGGATATCAAGCTCGAGAAAATCCATACCGATCTCCAGCGAGCAGATATCCTCACCAAGCCTCTAGCTGAGTCTCGATTCAACCAGCTATGCATGGAATTAGGGTTATTAGACCCTGGTGAAGAATGCTAGTTCCAGGATGCACGAAGGAGTGTTCGCTTGTTCTCTTGAGCGTCACTCGCTTCGGATCTTCACCAACTCAAGCGAGCCACTTCAAATCTCACTCGCTTGAAGAAACTGAAGTTAGGTGGAGAAAGGTGGAGTATTGGAAGAAGTTCCCTACCAACTTATTGGAATTGTTAAGTATATGGTTAAGGGGGAACTAATGCTTCTCTCGGAGCAAGCTACTTCCAAAGCGAGCAAGAATGCTGCAATCTTGAATTCTGCATCGCTTCAATTTGCCCTAGCTTGGGTCAAAGCGAGCCGACTGCAGATTCATTCTTTAGAATGTAGGAAAGCTTGAAGGTTTACCTTTTTATACAAAAGGTTGCAGGGCTGGTGACATGCTTCTGCGTAAAATACGAGATTGTCTTGTCAGAGCATTCTCATTGTCATCCTGTCCATTTCTGCTCTGAGATAAGGACTTATACTCATCCCCCATTCGTCGTGAATAAGTACACTTACGTGATACTCCCTTCGGGTTGTAGTAAGCTTGTGTACTCTATTCATTTTCTCCCTCATTCACTTCAGTGGAGGACTCTCTAATTCGTAGAGGAAGATGAATGCCATGAAGATCTAACTCAACGTGTAGCATTCAACATGTGGTATCTAATTCAAGTGAAGTCTTCAATTTGTGGTATCAATCTCCTACGAAGTGAGATTGACTGGTAAGTGTTTCAATTTTAAGTACACTAAGTGAGCCGAAGCGTGCTAGAAACCTTCACTCACTACATGGAAAATATAAAGTAAATCTGACACAAATACAAAGAGGAAAACATTCTTGTTTATCCTCGAAGTATGTAAGTCAGAAACATTTTAAATTAAGCAAAGAAATTCAATTTCTTATTCCAGTCGCTTCAGATGGCCAAGCGAGTGCTTCGTCACTCAAAGCTAGCCATCGCAAGCGAGTGCGGAACAGTCACTCAAGCGAATGCCTCTCAAGCGAGTCAAGGCGTAGCAGCCCAACTCGAAGCGAGCGGGCACGAAGCGAGTATGAGCTGTCTGCACTCGAGTGCAATTTTACTTTCTGCTGTGCATTTAATGCAGGTACAGGATCGACGGAAATAACGGGCGCGTGTTCACACGTTTGAATTTGAAGCGGGAAAAGGTGGAGAAAATCCAGCCGTCGAATCTAAACAGCCCCCAATCTGGAGCCGTTCGATCAACGCCGTATACGACAAGCCAACCATAGAAGGCCACGTGGAGACGCCGAGCAAGTGGCGGTTCACTTTTACTGTGGTGACGCCGGACACGTCAGATCCATCACCGCACGTCCGCCGCCTACCTACAGGATTTTCGGCGTTATTACCGTCCTACCCCTGCCACGTCAGCCATAACCTAACTCTATATATATGGGACGAGGCAGAACTGCAAAATCTTTCACAGCCCTCTAAATTTGCCATTCTCGTGCTAGATCTGCAATTACTCTGCAACTCACGAGTCTCAACCCTTTCTACTTCATCGTTAAAATTTTCTTCAAATTCTTTCAAAATCCACCATGGGCAAGAAAAGGAATACAGAGACGATGGAGCAGTTCATGACAAATTTTGGCGAGCACATCATCGTCGAGCCCCATCTCGACCCTATTGTCATCGAAAGAAATGGTTTCTTCCGAAGAGCCGTGACCACGGCCGGTCTTTGGAAGTTTATAACGTTGGTGCCGACGAAGATTCTGGCAAAGGCAGTGGGAGAAATCCTACTGAACTTGAGGAAGGAACAAAATACTTCCTCATTCACTGATCCACAAACCAGCAAGCCGGTGGAGGTGGATATGAGTGAGCTCATCGGGGTGTTCGATCTGGCGAGAGAAGGAGGAGACTCACTGTTAGATTTGGGTCTCTCGGTCGGGGTGCAGTATGTTCGATTTGCAGCCGATGGAGCAGATCCTAATTTCAAGGAAGCCAATATTCGCAAAAGTTTGAAGAACCCTTTCAACCTCATCTGCGAACTCTTTACGAAGAGCATCGCATGCTATGTCGGATCTCTCGATACGCTGTCGGAGACGAAACTGATCGGCACCGCCATGATCGTCGATAGTCTTGCCGGAACAAAATTTAACTGGCACGGGTGGTTCCTCAAACAAATCTACGAGGCTGCTGAAGATTTCGCGTTCGTTCCAGGAACTGCGAATAAGATTCTTCGCAAAGGAAAATTGAAATTCTTCTCAAGACTGTCAGTCGCACTGGAGATGAAGTTTCCAGAGAAAAGATGGTCGGATTCCGACACGACCATATACAACAAGCAGACAATCTTCTACGATTCGTGGAGGAAAACCAAGACTCTAATGGATCTGGGACTTCTGGAAGTTGAGGTGCCCATTGCAAGACCAGTTGCCGAAAGGCAAGCTGAAGAAGGCCAAGTGAGGCCGGTCGCTTCACCCGGGAAGCGAGCCGTGCCGAAGCGAGGCAAGAAGACGAAGCGAGTCGCTTTGCTTGTCCAAGAAAGCGAGGCGGTGGAGAAGCCGCTTGAGGACATTGAAGCGACTCAAACCCAAACTCAAAACCAACCTTTAACCCAATCACCCCCACTTCAAATCCAAGCCCAGTCCACCCAAATACCAGAACCCCAATCTTCAACAACCCAACAACCACTAAAACAGATAACCCCCCTCTCACCCCATGAAGAAGAGTCAGCATCTTCTTTTCACATACCCACTGTTCCATTCCTCAGCATAGATGAAGCTGCTGCCTACACTTCATTCACCACACTTCAGTCCCAGCCGATACAACCACCACCCACCGAAACCATTCAAATTTCCGAAACCCAGGAAACCTCATCACCTACCCAATCCCCATCGACATCGGCAGCTACAGCCGATACCGCCCAAACCATTGGAGAACTTCCCATCATCCCTCAATTCATAACCCCTGCCCTCACCGAACACAAGCGGGCTCTCGAACGCTATGTTCGAGACAGAGAGCAAGCCGCTGAGACAATCAACCTTCTCTACAATCTTCGCTCCGCGAATGTTGAATGGAGCGACGTATTTTACACCAACGTAGTCGACTTTCTGACGTACATCACGTACCGAGGAACGGAGTACTACAAGATTTTCAGACTCCTCAAAGCCTTCACAGAAGAGGAACTGATTCAAATGGAGGCCAAAACACTCAACTTCATAGGCGAGAATGGCTTCCATGCCTTCCTTGAAGGGACCAGCTTCTGGGAGAAGCTGGATGCCAAGGTGAAAGAATCATATCCACTCGCCACGGTTCCGAAGCGAGTGCCCTCATTCCATGAGAGAAAGCTCATCAGGGAGTACAAGGAGGAGGTGGAGCTGAAAGATGCTGAGATTGCTAGTCTCCAAAGCGAGATTACAAAGATGAGCGAAGAGATGGAGAGGAAGGCGGGGGAGGTCATCAGTCTTAGAGAAGACTATGACAGGAAGAAAAGGGAATTGGAGGGAAAGGTGGAGGAGCAGGAGAGGCTTCTAGAGGAGAAAGAGGAGGCGCTGGAGGCGCAGGTGAAGCTTGTGGATGATAACACCAAAACCATTACCGAACTCAAGGGCTTGCTTGAGGCAGAAAGAAGCCGCTTGAGGGAGGTCAATGCCAAGTTGATCGCTCTTGTCAAAGAGAAGAAGGTGTTAGAGAAGGAGGTGAAGGAGCTGAAAGAGAAGGTGGAGAACAGAGAAGGAGAGTTAGTGATGAAGGGAAGCGAGCTCCTCAATACCAAAAAGGCTCTTGACTCACTTCGAACTGAGTTGAAGGGAGTCAAGGATGAGAGTGCAATTGACAAGAGAGAACTGGAGAGTCTGAGGAGCAGTGCACAGGCTCTTGACTTGAAGAATGCTGAACTGTCAATCCTACTGCAGAAAGTCAAGAGACTGAAAGAAACTCTCACAGTACGGATCACTGCAGATGCCGAATTTCACAACTCTCTCAATCGAAGGGAAAGGAGACTTGCCGGGATGAAGGCAGAACTTGAAGCTTCCAAGGAACACTTGGAATTCACACTTCAAGAAGAAGCAAAGAAAATCACAAAAGCCGTTGAAGCGGAGCTGGAGGCTCGCTTCAGAGAAGTGGAGCCATTGGAGAATATGATGGCGTCGGTTGTTGAAAGAGAAAGGCAGTGCAAATATCTGCTTGAAGAGATAAGCATCAAGACTGCTGAACTTGTGGCGCCCTCCATGGATAAAACCCAGCAGATGCTTCAAGCTATCTTCAATTCAGTCAACTCTCTTCAACAATCCCTTTCTGGAAAGTCTATCATCCTAACCCCTGGCAGTGATGATGCCAAAAAGGGGGAAGGACAAATGAGGGAAGGTCTAGTGAAGCTAGGAGGGGAAGGACAGCTTCAAGGAGGAGGAGTTGAAGGTGTAGGGGGAAGTAGTATTGGAGTGGAAAGAATGCTGCAGGGAGGCAGTAGTGATGGAGGTGCTGAGGAGGATGTAGATGAAGCAAGGGCTCTGGGCAAGAAAAAGCTCACGGAGGAGGAGTTAATGAAAAAGCCCGAAGAGCCCAGCAGGCCGCTTCAAGAGAAAATGCTGAGTGCTTCTATTGCACGGCATCCTCCAGTGACTGTAATTACGAAGGAGGAAAAGAGGGTGCAGGTGGAGAAGGATGCTGCCTTGGCGTGGGAGATGGAGCAGCTGTTTAAACTAACCAAAAATTCTATTGCTGACTTCGTCCAGTTCCCAAGCGGCCGCTACACCCAAAGCGCCCGCTTCAGCCGCCGCGCCAACTTCGACAGCCGCAATCACTACGACTACTGCTACACTCACTTCATCAGCAGTCGTCCCCTTAAGTGCTGCCAAGAAGGACATGCCACCTCCCCCACCACCGAAGCAGCCATTGAAGCGAGCTGCCCCAGATTCTAAGCAAGATGACCCTGAGGCCAAGCGCCAAAAGGCCATGCAAGCAGCTGCTTCAAAAGCTGGAAGAGAGGAGAGGAAGAGAAAGGAAAGAGAAGAGGGAAGGAGCAAAGGCGAGAGGAAGAAGAGGAGCAATGAAAGGCGACTCCAAGTGATCGACGCACGGATCGAGGAACACTTCAGTGAAGTGTTACTCATCCAATCTTCACTAGTGCGCAGCGCCTTCATCCCTCTTATGCCAGAAGAGTCCGAAGCATGTGAAGCTCAAGCCATATTTGATGCATGCGACGTGACTACAAAGGAGATGGTTGAGTCTGGCCGATATCCTCTCAAGGAGGAGCAAGATTACATTCGCAAACGACTCAATGCGAAGCGTCCATCGTGGAACAGCGAGTCGGGAGCAAAATTCAAGTAGACTATGGCTCAACTGTCAAGCAGGTCAGAGGAGGAGTTGGCCAAACGGAGGGATGAGCACCTGGACGGAAGGGAAATTGAGGATTTCATTTTGAGAGATCTGCTCGAGCTGTGGCTGTACTACAAAGACCTATTTATCAAAGCCTATTATTTCTGGGAGGTAGTGCCGCTGCAAAATGAGTGTTCTCGAATAAGTGCTCTCAACAACTTCCTTGCCACCTATGACGACAAATTGCGCCGCAAAATCTTTACAATGGCTGAACAAGCAGAGCCCAAGCCAGTTGTTGTCAAGGTACCAGCTTTAAAGGAATTCCCCATGCCTTATCATCCAGGCACGGACGTTCCTAACAGAGGAATAATTGATGAGGAAGTAACTGAAGCCTTCAGGCTGGAGAGTGCATGGAGAAGACCTAGTATCCACACAGTAGACTCTATGGAATCGAGAGTGCTATCAGCTTACGTGGATACTGCTGCTATTGAAGAAGAGAAGAAGGAGGAGGAAGAAGGAAAGGAGTAGGAGAAGGAGGATGAAGCTGCAGGAAACCTTTGAGTTTCAAGCTTCCTAGTATTTCTTTTTGTGAACTGCTTGTTCATTTATCCCACTTTTATTTCTGTCTCCTCTGTGTCATTTACTCGTTTTGTGAATGACTTTACATTTCTGCTACAAACTCATTAATTTAACCGAAAAAAAAAAGAGGAAGGAACTTAAAAGAAAATTACAAACGAAACTGCAAAGGAAGCAGTCGCTTGGAGTTCCCTTCACGGTTAGATAGACTAGATTTATTTTTATCTAAGTCGTATGGGTTTTGGCATCATCAAAAAGGGGGAAATTGTTGGGAATTGTTAAGGACTAAATTGTTAAGGGGGAACTTCATGGGACATTTGATAAATGAAGTCATTCGTTTTGATTAGATCCCAAAACCCCAAGTGTCCTATTCTCAAGCGACCCATTTTGATGTAGTTAATAGGATAGAATTTTTCTAAGCCTACTCTGTTAGGATGGCTCTTTTATTTTGCTTAGATTAGGCTTCAAAAGTTCAAGTGAAGACCACTCACTTGAGTGTGTTTTCCAAAGCGAAGCAAGTCAAGCAAACTGAAGTGAAGCGTGCCGAAGAATAGCGAAGCGAAGCGATCGCTACAGTAGATTCAAAGTGAGTCTGCCAAAGCGAAGCAAAGCGAGCGCTACAGTTCAAAGCAAAGCGAAGCGAAGCAAGCGCTACAGTGGAATCAAGTGAACCCACTAAAGCGAAGCGAAGCGTGCGCTGCGAAGAAAAGCCGAAGCGAGACAACGCGAGTCAACACTTAATTAAGTAGCGTCACGGGAAATTTATTTCTCAAGTGACTCACTACGAATATGACCGTGAAGCGACTCACTTCAGAGCGGCCGCTACAACTTCAAAGCGAAGCGAGCCACTACCTACCAGAAAGCGACAGCACAAATTCCCGCTCCGAATTAAAACTCCAGTCAACTGGAGATCTTAGCATTTATTACGAGATCTCCATGTGTCGACTCAAGAGAGGAGCAGAGGAGTTGACTGCCAGGCCGACAAGGCGCCGCTACAGTACTGGCTCGCTCCAGTTACTGTTGAAATTGGAACTTAGCCATTTTCGGCAAAAGTCCAAATCTGCGCATCTGAAAAGTAACCAGCCTGTGCAAGTACTGTCGAGAGGAGGAGGGACAAGGCCACCAACCAAGCAACGGATCTCAGCCAACCCTCCGCCTATAAATAGTGAAGGATCTCAACGTGAAGAAGTAGAACACTACCTGCGCATACGAGCCTACTGCAAACAAACACTCCCCAGCTTTCTAGCAATCTTCGAGTCTTTGTTTACAAGTGTTCTCCGAGTTTCCAGTCCATCGGAACTCGTCTTCACAACCTTCACACTCAGAGTCTAAGCCCATTCCATATCCAAGCTTAGAAGAAGAGCTCTAGCCATCTTTGCACTTATTGTAAAGAGCTCTTCATAGTGTGTTCATCAACCAAAAACCCTAAACTCTGTCTGTTAGGTTTTTGAGAGTTGTCGTTAGGTTGTCCAGATCCAAGGCCCTTCTTTCATCGATTGAAGAAGCCTCGATCGTAGAGTTGAGATCCAAGCTTACACATACATCGTTTGTGTAAAGCTCGATCGAAACAAGGCTGTAAGGAGAGCCCGTAATCTCCCTGTCTGTCTGACTGAAGCGAGTGAAGCTTCCAGTCTTTGTTAGGTTTGTGTAGTGAACCCGCAATCACTACGTTTGTCGTGTGATCTAGGCGAGTGAAGCCCGATCTCGACCAGGTTTTTGAAGGACCCGTAATCTTCAAGTTCTTGAGTGAAAAGAACAGTTGCCGTCGTGCAACAAAGTGGACGTAGGAGCATTATCTCCGAACCACTATAAACCTCTGTGTCATATATCTCTTACCTTAATCTCTTTACAGTATTCGATTATCCATTGCACGTGCATATAAACAAACTTAACTTGGATTTTCAATTACTTAGGAAAGATTATAGCTCACCAAATTCCGCACAAAGAGTAAAGTCTCACTCTTGATCAAGCTCTAAGCTTAGGTCAAGAGATTCGTGATTACTTTAGATCTAGCCCTCGGCTAGGTCTTAGTATTTCCAAAGAGCACTTTACTTTATACTCTGAGTTAAGGAATTGAAGTTGAAAAACTTCAAAATACGTATTCACCCCCCCCCCCCCCCCCCTCTACGTATTTTTCCTATAGCAAACCGGGACCAACATGAGGCGTGGGGGAGATTCAAGAAGTTACTTCGAGCATGCCCGAATCATGGGATTAGTAAGGAGGATCAAATCACGTGCTTCTATCGTGGTTTGAACAAGTTGTGTAGGAAGGAGCTCGATTACGCTTCGAAGGGAGGATTCTTGAACAATGAGTATGAAGTGGCTATGGAGATTATTGAGCTGACCGTATATTCGAGCTATGAAGAGGCTACCGATCGACGGCTTGGAAGAAGGAGAGTTGCCAACATTGGGATCGATGCTTACGAGGACTTGATGGAGAAGTATACAAAAACAGCAAATGAGTTGGATTCTATCAAGAAAGGAGTACTTCGGTGCGATGCTATCACGGACGATCAAGCAAACCCAACTGTTTCACCAAAAAGTGTTCGCAATAGACGAAATCTATCGTAGCACTAGCAAGTAAAACCTAAGTATCGAATCTCAAGGAAAACTTAACAGGGCAATTAATTATGTAGTAATAATCTAATCTAAGAAAGCAAGTAAAGAATATTTTGGGGTTTTTGTTTTTAAATCCTAGACAAGAAAGTAAAATAAAGCAATAAATAAAAGCAAGTAAATACTAATCTAAGAACAAGAAATAAATCTAAGAATTAAACTAGAAGAAAGCAATAAATCTACCTAGGCAAGAATCGAAAAGAAAGCAATAACGAAAGCAACAAAGGAATCGAAACCAAAGAAAGAAGCATAAATAAATCTAGACATGATGAATTGAAATCTGGAAATTAAAAGCAAATTAATCTAACTTGAAAACTTGAAAAACGAAAGAGAATTGAAAGCAAGAAAACGAATCTAGACTTTAAACTTGAAATCGAAAGAACGAAATTAAACTAAGGAATTTAAACGGAGAAATTAAGAAAGCGAATCTAAAACGAAAGCAAGCAATTAAAACGAATAAACGAAAGCAATAAAAGAACTTACGAAAATTGAGACGAAGAACGAAGAACTTGAATTAAATAAACGCCTTGAATTAAATTGCAATAAATGAAGAACGAATCCGGATCCGAACAATAGAAAGCTAAACTAAAGTATTTTAATCTGAAAACTAAAGCTAAATAATGATAAAAGATGGTTATAATTCGTGTACAAGGATGATATATATATATACTAGGTAAAAACCTAGATAAATAAGGAAAGGATAGCTGGCCGGAGCGTTGGACGGTCGTCCAACGTACGTTGGACGCTCTACCAACGTCGCACTCGCTGTGCGCTGCTTTTCTACTCTGGACGCTCGTCCACCGCAGTGAGCGCTCGTCCAGCGTACTCTGGACGGTCGTCCAGAGCCTTGGACGATCGTCCAGCGTCTTGCTCGCTCCAAACTTGATATTTCCTCAATTCTTTGCCTTTTTCGAGCCGTTTCCTTCCGTTTCTTCCACCTAACGATCCTACACAAACCAAACTCCAAACAACCAAATCATAGCAAAATACAAACGAAAAAGACGCAAAACATAACGAAACGGACTCGACAACACTACGAAAATCCTAACATTTACACACCAATCAAACTCCCCCACACTTAGACCTTTGCTTGTCCTCAAGCAAAACAAAACAAACAATAGACTCAAGTATCGTGAACTATATTGGCCTCAAAGCTTTTCAAAAACAACTCTCATGTTCATGATCAAAACTATGCACACAACCTTAGCATCAATCAACACAATCTACTCAACTAATTCAAAGTATGCTAATCCATCAAAGAACACTCCCAAACATGTGAAATTTTGTATATGAAAGTGAACACTCAACTCTCTCAAAGAAAAGATGTAATATAATGCACATCAAGAAGGTTCACTCAACATCAATGCAATGCAACATGTTTACCATAAGCTTGCCTTTAATCACAACATCTCCACCTAATGTAATATCTACAAACAAGGATCAAAAAGGTCTTTATATAAGCTTGTAATGTAGGGACATTGGTTAAGGTAGGGAATATATAGGCTAAGTGACTCAAAATGCTCTAAATCATCAACCTCTTTTTCAACTCCAACCAAAGTATGGATTTTAATCTCCATCTTCTACCCTCCAACACACCAATTACAAACTCAAAGATGCTAAACTATACAAATCAAGCTAACTATCCCCTTATGCTTATTTTTTTTTTCTTTTTCTTTTCTTTTTTTTTTTTTTTTCCTAGAGCTCAACTAATACATGTTCTTTCTAATTTGAACAAAGGCTCTATTTTTTTTTCTTATCTCTCTCTCTTTTTTTTTTTTTTTTTTTTTTTTTTTTTTTTTTTAAGCTTATAGGGATAGCTAACTACACTTAAACAAGCATCTAAAATTCCTTTTCTTTCTCTCCTTCTACACCACAACAAATATTTTCAAATTTTCTCCTTCCATATCACCAACTACAACTAAGGATACCCATAATCATCCAAACCTCCTATCATCCGGTTTCACAAAGAACGGCTAATAAAGGCTCAAAAGGGGTAAACAAAGGATTATGAACAAGGTTAGTGTATAGGAATCATGTGGCTACGAAAGAATGGCCTAAGATCATTTCCTAGTTCGTAAATATACTAAGGTCTTGATGGAGAAACAAGGCAAGTTCTAGAAACAACGAAGCAAGCATGATCACTCAATCAAGAATAGGCATAAATATGCACAAAAAGCTCAAATCTCACGGGTTCAAACTATCTAGTTCCCGACATCATAGCATACATCAAATTCATCGAATAAAATGCGTCGCTTCGCCAAGGTTCCATGCATAATAAAGATCATGAATTTTTCAAAAAATCAACAATTCTCTATCATTGGCCAAGTCCACAATACTATCATCACATGCTTACTTGACTCAATTAACACCTAATGACTCAACAAAATTAAAAACTACATGCCAAAAGTTCAAAGACCCCCCCCCCCCCCCCCCCCCCCCCCCACACTTAAAATCAAGCAATGTCCCCATTGCGAGAAAATAAAAAGGAAAGGGAGAAAGAGAACTTATCGCAATATGACGAACACAAATACTCAAAATCTCGAGAGACTCCAAGTATCACCTACAAAACAAAGACAAAACACAAATACCGAAGCGTAAAATCGAACAAAATAAAAAGAAAACAATAAAAGACTCAAAAAAAAATAAAAGACACAAACATGCTATGGGTTGAAGAAACCTCGGAAACGTGGATCATTCCATCGGGGATCGTAAGGAGACCACCAACGAGGGTCGTTCGGGTCCGGTGGAGTAGAGGTAGAGGTAGAAGCCACCGAGAAGTCGGTAAAACGAGTCAAGTGACTCTCCATGTGGGACACCCGACTATTCAACCCCGTCACTTGGGTCGACAAATCATCGAACCGATTAAACACATTCTCTTGGAATTGTGTAAAATCGGTCCTAAAGTCGGCCCAATAAGGGGGAACCTCGGCCTCCATATTTTGACGAGCCCGGACGCGATCTCGGCTAGTGTAGTAGTGAATCAAACGCTCGTTGTCGTCCGGGACGTGCTGCTCCTCCTCCTCGTCTCCATCCTCTTCCTCGTCCTCGTTGTGCTCCTCATCATCCTCTTGCTCCTCATCATCGTCTCCGTCCTCATATTCCTCCTCCTCATCATCCGACTCTTGACTTGGGAGACCATGGAGACGACGAGCTGCATGATAAGCAATAACTGACGCTCTCTCCCGAACGGGAACGAACTCGGTCGCCCCTCGCATGAGATGAGCGTTGATAAGCTCGTTGAGGGTGATCTCCTTGCTTCGAGTTAAGCCGGTGCTTTGAGAAATATCTACGGGCAAATTGCGTGCCAAACCTGTAGCCACATAACTCAAAGTAAGGTGTGCACCACTCTTGGTTTGCACATTAGTAAGTTGGGACCATATAAATGGAGCCATACACACCCTAATATTGTTAGAAGCACAATGGAGCAAATAAATTTCTAACGCATTGACCTTGTTATGCTCTTTCTTACCAGTAATCATGCAAGACAGAAAACGATGAAGAATTAATAAAGCATGATCTTTGATAAAAGCACTCGGCACTCCAGAAGCTTTATAATTAGTAACACCCGTCATCGCAAACCAAGCATTAGACACATTGAAATCAGACGGCATGAACTCAGACAAACCATCACCCACATGAAAACCAAATGCTTCATGCATCACTCGCCTAGGAATTTCCCACAACTCACCCCGAAAAGTAGCATACATACAAAGCTCATTCTCCTCATTACGTTCTAACCTAAAGCTAGAACACATTTCAATACATAAACTCTCGTGTCCATCCCAAGCACGTGTAATTAAATTCATAAGTCCTAAACAATCTATGTATCCTCTAAGTGTATCCCACATAGGTAAACGACGAAGAAAATCCATATTGAAGTGCCTAGGAGGTCGAATTTCCTTACCTCGTAGACGGCTATAAAAATTTGTGGTCTCGAATCTCTCCGTCGGGAAGGGAACGTGCTGTTGACGGCCATAAAGCTCTGGAGAAACTCCGGACGGGTGGTAGTCGGGGCGGCGATGCAACGGAATGCGTGCATCGGTGAGAGGGCGGGCTTCTCCGAGCTCTCCACGAACCATGGTAGTGACAGGGGTGGAACGGGAATGAAACGGGGAAATTGACGGCGAAAAACGGGCCGGAAACGCAGCTCGCACTGGACGGTCGTCCACTGCACCTTGGACGCTCGTCCAAGGTGAATTTGATGCTGGGCGAGCGCTGGACGTGGGCTCGTCGGCGGCGAGCGACGGCGAGGGCAGGACGACGGCGGTTGTGTGGCGAACGACGACGAGGGTAGGGCGAGGGCAGGAAGACGTGCTGACAGAACGCGGCGGCTGTGCGGCGCGGCTGGTGGCGGCGGCAGTGGCAAAGTCGGATTCCGGCGATTGAGGCGAAAGCTTCAAACGACGGCGGTTCTGGGGTGTTCAATCTGCAGACTAGAGAGGGAGGCGTGAGAAAGAGAAGAGAGGAGAAGAGGGTTAAGTAAAACCTAGTGAAAAATCAGATTCAAAATCGAATTGGGGCCCGTCTTGCGCTGGGTAGCTCGTCCAATGCAGTGAGCGCTCGTCCAGCGTACTCTGGACGGTCGTCCAGAGCCTTGGACGATCGTCCAGCGTCTTGCTCGCTCCAAACTTGATATTTCCTCAATTCTTTGCCTTTTTCGAGCCGTTTCCTTCCGTTTCTTCCACCTAACGATCCTACACGAACCAAACTCCAAACAACCAAATCATAGCAAAATACAAACGAAAAAGACGCAAAACATAACGAAACGGACTCGACAACACTACGAAAATCCTAACATTTACACACCAATCACCAACCGAAGAGGAAGATGCCAATTTTGTGCAACAAGGGGGCAAGTGGCAACCGAATCAAGGAAACAAGTGGCAAGGAGGGCAAGGAGGACAAGGAGGTTCGAACTACCAAGGAGGGTATAAGAAGCCATATGTTCCCAATAACCGAAATCATCCGAACTTCTCCTATGCCAATCCAAGCAACGCATTGCAACCACCTCCCGGCTTCAATGTTGAGAATGGAGTCATCCAAGAGCCCAAGAAGGAATTGTCAACTGATGATTTGATTCGTCAATATATGGCTCAATCGGAGATGAGGATGACACAACAAGATGCAAAGTTGAGGACGTTGGAGCTCACTCAAAGTACATCAACCAACAACTTGGCTAGTAGCATCAATGCGTTGACCAAGCAAATGCAAATGTTGGAGACGCAAATGAGTCAAATAGCCAACGCTCAAGGAGGAGTCCATAAGCCCGGCCAATTCCCAAGCAACACGGAGCAAAACCCGAAGAACAACCATCACATTCATGCTATTGAGCTTCGGAGCGGCACTACGTACACAAATCCATCCTTGGAAGCTGAGAAGAAAGGAGTCGGGAACTTCAAGAATGTGGTGCTCGAGGAAACGAGGATCCAAGAGCCGAGGCGAGGGCCTCTCGACACCCCTCTCGATCGAGAGGTCGATCGAGAGGTCCATACTGGAGGTCAGAATTCACCTCTCGACACCTCTCTCGATCGAGAGGAGGATCGAGAGGTATACGACGAGGAAATTCAAATTGACCCTCTCGACACCTCTCTCGATCGAGAGGTCGATCGAGAGGTCAAAAAGCAAGGTCAGAAGGGACCTCTCGACACCTCTCTCGATCGAGAGGTCGGTCGAGAGGCCCAGCAGCCGCACCAACTTCCAACTTACACTCCGAAGGCCCCCTTCCCGCAACGATTGACCAAGACGAAGCAAGACGAGAAGTATCAACGATTCATGGAGATACTACAAAAGGTCAACATCAACATACCACTTCTCGATGCTCTCCGAGACATGCCCAACCACATGAAGTTCATCAAGGATGCGGTTTCGGGGAAGAAGAAGTGGGGGAAGTTCGAGACGATCAATCTCACGGAGGAGTGCAGCGCGGTGATCCAAAGGAAGCTACCATTGAAGCAAAAGGATCCCGGAAGATTCACTTTGTCATGCAAGATTGGTGATCAAATTTTCCAAAATGTGCTATGTGATCTTGGTGCTAGCATAAATTTGATGCCTCTCCCTATATTCAACCGGCTCAAGATCGGGAAGATGAAGCCAACCACCATCTCTCTACTTATGGCGGACCGATCACTTTCTTATCCAAGGGGGATAGTAGAGGGCGTTCTCGTTCAAGTGCACAACCTCGTCTTTCCGGCAGATTTCGTAGTCTTGGACATGCCTGAGGATACAAATCAACCTTTGATCT
This sequence comes from Thymus mandschuricus, assembly GCA_029379335.1. Classification (NCBI taxonomy): domain Eukaryota; kingdom Viridiplantae; phylum Streptophyta; class Magnoliopsida; order Lamiales; family Lamiaceae; genus Thymus; species Thymus mandschuricus. Next base: position 21,159,294 of record CM057083.1, read on the forward strand.
TGGGACGGCCATTCTTAGCAACGGGAAGAGCATTGATCGATGTTCAAGATGGACCTCACATTTCGAGTCAACGGGGAGGAACTGAAAATTTCTATCTACGAAGCTATGAAGAGACCCGACGATCAACGTGAGGATATCTTCTCCATCGAGACATTGACACCACCTACTTCGGAGGAGGCACTTAACCATTGTATTTCGAATTCTCTCTATGCCTACGAGGAGTTGGATGAAGCTTGCGACGAGATACTCGAGTATCTCAATCAGTTGGAGGCTAATCGACCATCGAGTCACCACAAGGAGGTTTCTTATCTCGACATCAACAAGAAGGTGGACGACGGATTTTTCGAAGAGGAAGAGAAGAAGGATGCAGCCCCTAAGGTGGAATTGAAGCCATTACCCGAGCACCTCAAGTACAAGTTCTTAGGAGAAGAAGAGACGTACCCGGTGATCGTATCTTCTCATCTCACGGAGGCAAACACGGACAAGCTATTGAGGGTGTTAAGGGAGCACAAATCTGCAATTGGATGGACGATTGCCGACATCAAAGGTATAAGTCCTACGATTTGCATGCATAGGATCTTGCTCGAGGAAGGCCATCGCCCAAGAGTCCAACCCCAAAGACGATTGAACCCAGCCATGCAAGAAGTTGTGAGGAAGGAGGTGCTGAAATTGCTTGATGCCGGCATGATCTATGCTATTTCGGATAGTGAGTGGGTGAGTCCTACTCAAGTGGTGTCAAAGAAAGGAGGCATGACGGTCATCAACGACGAGAAAGGAGAGCTGATCGCGACAAGGCTCGTCACGGGATGGCGAGTGTGCATTGATTATCGTCTTCTCAACGCAGCAACAAGGAAGGATCACTTTCCCCTCCCGTTCGTAGATCAAATGCTTGATCGTCTAGCCGGCCATGAGTATTATTGCTTCCTCGACGGATACTCCGGCTACAATCAAATCGCCATCGCTCCGGAGGACCAACACAAGACGGCATTCACATGCCCATATGGGGTTTTCGCTTATAGGAGGATGCCGTTCGGATTATGCAATGCACCGGCCACTTTCCAACGGTGCATGATGGCCATCTTCCATGGATTGATCGAGAATATCATGGAGGTGTTTATGGATGATTTTTCAGTCTTTGGTCCTTCTTTTGATCAATGTTTGGAGAATCTTGCCACGGTACTTCATAGATGCGAAGAGACGAACCTCGTTCACAATTGGGAGAAGTGCCACTTCATGGTTCAAGAAGGAGTTGTACTTGGTCACAAGGTGTCTTCATATGGATTGGAGGTGGATCGAGCCAAAGTTGTAGCCATCGAGAAGTTGCCACCGCCAACCAATGTCAAATCGGTGAGAAGTTTCTTAGGACATGCCGGCTTCTATAGGAGATTCATCAAGGATTTCTCAAAGATTACGAAGCCGTTATGTGGATTGCTCGAGAAAGATGTCAAGTTCGTGTTCGATAATGAGTGCTTGGAAGCCTTCGAGACATTAAAGAAGGCGCTTATCTCTACTCCCGTCTTGGTGTCGCCGGATTGGAGTGCCCCGTTCGAGCTCATGTGCGATGCAAGCGATTGGGCGGTAGGAGCAGTTTTGGGGCAGAAAAGGGAGAAGCTATTCCGAGTGATCTACTATGCTAGTAAGACGTTGGACTCGGCTCAAAGGAATTACACCACCACGGAGAAGGAGTTACTTGCTGTGGTCTACGCTTTCGACAAGTTTAGACCTTATTTGGTGGGATCTCACACGATTGTGCACACCAACCATGCCGCCATTCGCTATCTATTCAACAAGAAGGACTCGAAGCCAAGGTTAGTTCGCTGGATTTTGCTTCTTCAAGAGTTCGACATGGAGATCAAGGATAGGAAAGGATACGAGAACGTGGTGGCCGACCATCTCTCGAGACTCGAGCAGCCCGTGGAAGGAGAGGATTCGAAAATTGCAATCAAGGAGAGCTTCCCCGATGAGCAGATTTTTCAGATGGACGATTTGATACCTTGGTTCGCCGACATCGTCAACTATTTGGTGATCCATCATGTGCCCAAGGATCTATCGTCTCACCAAAAGAAGAAGTTCCTCCACGATTGTAAGTTCTTGTAATGACCGCAGTTTTTAGTAGTGATTAATAAAAACTTCGGCATTTAAAATAAGAAAAGAAATGTTGAAGGAGGTATTATTGTTGTGAGTAGAATAAAATTTTAAAAGAACTACTAGTAGTAATGTTACGTTAGTAACATCAGAACTTCCCGAAACTAGAACCGAACTAAATTAGAAAGGCCGATTAAACAAATCGGTAAGAGAAAAAAATGCAGTATTTAATTTTGGGCCGAGGCCCAGTTAATTGTACAAGGCCCAGTTAGTTGTACAAGGCCCAGTTAATTATCGAAGTCCACTTCATGATTATTAGTTCGATTTTATTTAATTGGCCCAAGAGAGGGAGCCCACTTCAGATTTAATACCCAACAGCAAATAATAAAAGGGCCCAAGAGATTAATTGCTTTAAGCCCACAATAATAGTCCATATATATATATACAACAAAAGAAGAGAATAATAAAGATAAAGGAAAAAGAAAAGAAAATAAAAGAGGGTGAAGAAGCGGCAAAACAGTGGGCGTGGATCCCATACACAATCTGGGATTTACATTACACTAATCCCTCCTAAGCACAATTAGAGGACCCTTAGCACTTCTACAATTACAATTAGAGGGAGACCAATCATTATTGTTACAAGTGGAGATGTAGAACTCTCCCAAGCATACACGTACGCTCATCCATGCCTCCACCCACACACAAGACATGCACATCCTCCAATGTAATGACAAAACCTCTCTTCCCATTGGAATCCATACCACCTACACAAAACAAGAGACAAGTTAGTCTTCAATCACTCATTCAAACAAACACACAAGAGAGCAAAATAGAGAACAAGTAGAGAGAGAACTTAGAGAGTGAGGAGAAGCAGCCGATTTCCAGCAGGGGAGTCGCCGGAAAAGCAGCCACCGGCAGCCCCTACCAAGCACCGAATCTCCTACGGTAACCCCTTCCACTTCCCCTTCCAAGAATCGAACATGCATATACATTAGCTAAGAATCATCTCCCTATCTCTAGAGTGGAGAACGGAGGGAGAAGGAGACACCCGAAGCTCAATCGAGAAGAAGGCAGCCTCTAATCGGAAGCTTGGGGCTCATTTTCAGTTTCATGAAGGTGAGAAAAGCCTCCCCCTTCTTCCCTAGCATGAGTATCAAGACCCCTAACATTTAGAAATCAAACATGCAAGTGTAGGCTTCAATTGCATCAATATAGAGAAGGAACAAGGGGAAGGAAGCAACAAGAGAAAGGGGACAGCCACCACTTTAGCTCAAGAACTCAGTTTTCAACCCCAAGGATTGCAAGTAAGACTCCCCTCATCACTCTCTCTAAGAACTATAAGCCTTTAAACATGCAACCCCATTAGAACCACCAAAAACCAACTAGAAGCATAATCTAGTACTCTATCACCCCTTTCAAGCATGAAACATAGTTAAAACCTCAAAATTGATACATGAGAAGCATAGCAATCACCTAGAGACAATGCATGTTATGTTGGAGGCTAAGAATCAAAATTGAAGCATGTTTAGATCACATAAGAACCTCCTCTAGAAGGCCTAAGACATTGCATGTATAATAATCCTCAATCTAACACTTCAAGTCAACAAAGACACCAATTTCAAGCATACAAAATCTGGAAGTTTGCTTCCAATTAAGGCATAAAACATTCAAAGCAAAATCAGCCCCTAAATGCCTCTCAACCAAGCCCTTAACCCTCAAAATCAGCAAGCACAATCCAGAGATAACGGAATCGAAAGAAAAACGAGTGGGTAGGGTGAGAACGAACCTCGTCGGCGTACCGACGGAGACAGCAAGGCTGCCCGGAAGAAGAAAGAAAGCCGAGGGTGGGATTGAGGCTACACCGGGGCATTCCGATTCCTCCCATACCCCACCGGAGGTTACCAGCCGCTGACAACATCGACGAAGCAGCTGCAGCGCCGAAGAACCACCCGGAGCCACCTGCAATTGAAAAGAGAGGAGAGAGGTCAGAAAGTGTGAAGAGAAGACGCCGACGGCGGTACCACCACCGGCGCTGACGGGAAGACTGAGAGAGAGAGAGGTGGAGGCAGTAGGTCCGAGAGGCGAGACGAGCCCTAGCCACAAGGGCTTGGGTCTCGATGAGAGGGGGGCAGAGCCGCGACCAGTCGGAGGAAGTGAGCCGCCGGCAGACTGCAAGGCGGCAAACTGGGCACGGTGGCGACGACGCGAATGGCGGAGGCGAGTGACTCGCCGTGGATCGACGAAAAAGACACAGCCGTCGCACCGTGTTGACGGAGGTGAAGCCAGCGCCGGAGGAGTTGAATCCGGTAAGTACTCCAGTTTTTCCCTAATTTCCGAATTAGGGCTTCCCTCGCAATTGAAGGGGAAACGAAGTTGGCCAGTGACGGAGAGGACCGTCGGCCGACGGCGTGAGAAGAGAACAACCGGCGGCAGAAGCCACGAGCAGAGAAGCTGCAGAGAGAGAGAGGCGTTCGGGAGGAGAAGAACAGAGAGGGAGAAGTCGCGTAGAGAGAGAAAGAGAGAGAGAGAGGTGTTCTGCCAAGTGTAGGACCAGGCCGGGCTTTCGGCCCGATAAGGACTCGGGCCGTAAGAATCGTTGGGTCGAATTAATTACTTTGATGGGCCGTAGAAATTAAATTGGGTCGGACTCGACGGGATTAGACGAGCCGGGATTTATATCCAGGTGGGCCGAAGCAGTAATCTGGGCCGAGAATTATTATCCAAGATGGGCCAAAGTTAAAGAACAATGGGCTGAATTTATTCAACAGTTGGGCCAGAATATTTAATTGGGCCGATATTTAAAGACGAGGGCCGCACGTAATAATTTCCGAGCCGAGTTAGAAATTTTCCGAGTTCAAATAGTTAGGCTCAAACCCTTAATAAATTTTATTGGGCCTCAAGTAAATTATAAGCCTCAGATTAAATAATAAATCAAGCCCAGTAACGACAGTTATGTTAATCTTATAAGTGTAGACCACTTATATTCTCTAGTAAAATTACGAAGCCTCATTATTGGCTTAATCAGATGTCCTGCGATTTCTGTCGAGGACGAAAAGACTATAAGACACAGGAAACGATCTAAGTGATCGATTTCAAATGAGAATCGAGAAACTCTCGGTTAAAAGAATAACCATGATAACGTTATCAGTAAAAGAGATCCATCAGAAAAAGAGATCTATCAGTAAAAGAGATCTATCAGTAAAAAGAGATCTATCAGTAAAAGAAATCTATCAGTAAAAGAGATCCATCAGTAAAAGAGATCTATCAGAAAAAGAGATCTATCAGTAAAAGAGATCTATCAGTAAAAGAGATCCATCAGTAAAAGAGATCTATCAGTAAAAGAGATCCATCAGTAAAAGAGATCTATCAGTAAAAGAGATAATAACCTCGATAAAAGACAGCCTTCGCATAGATCGATAAGATTATCGATTTCATTTCAAGTCTCTCATTTTACGTTCTTTTGAACGAGGTTAGGCGAAGGAAAAGGCCGAGACTAAGGCGGCGCTCAGAGTTATATAAATTATGACCAGGAAAGGAAAGCTATCGAGGTGGGCTTTCAGAAAACTAGAATGTTTCTCTATGCTATAGTTCTTTTCTTTAAAAGCATTGTCAGACCATAACTGTTTGTTTTGTATGATGATGTCTATCTGAAGGGCTTCGGCCACAGTTATCAGAAAGAATTCGGGTCTATCGGGGTCGCTCCTCGATGGACTTAGTGCACTCAGTTTACCGTTAGCCAACGCAGGTTGGCGCGGTCAGGTATCCGGGAGGGTGGCCAACCTCTCCGGATACACCCCAGCTCAGATATGATGGATTACAGTAAATTGCTTGCAAACGTCTTTTCTTTTTGAGTTAAAATGTTTTGGCATGAGCCCACTGAGTACTTTTGTACTCAGCCCTATACGTATTTCCCACGTGCAGGTTGAGCAGATGAAGTGAAGTTACCAAAGGAGCTTTGTCGAGTATTAGAGTGTTGAAGCCTCTTGGTGGTGCATGTCTCCATACATGCATCTCACGATCTTCCGCCGTGATTCTTAGGTAGATATACTCAGTCCAGTCCTGTGTATCGTTGCAACATATTGGTCTAGGTAGATAGACTCAGTTCAGTTATGTGTATCGTTGCAACATATTGGTCCTTCATGGACAATGCTTTCTTTTTATGAACAACGTTTCCGCCTATATCATGTAACGCTTCCGTTGATGAATAGTTCCTTCTTCCATTCATTCTCGAAGAATGATGGAGAACTTCAATGTATTCCAAATGCTATGTTTTCGCATCGTTTCACCCCAGGTCGTTCATTTATTTTATACCTTTTTCCTTTTCTTGAGTCGCGGCCTCGCTCGGCCCAAGTTGTGGCGGGCGGGTTGTGACAGTTCTATTATTGGGATGATCCATACTTGTATAGGAGGTGTGCCGATGGAGTCATAAGGCGATGTGTTCGACAATCGGAATGGAAGAAGATCATCGAAGATTGCCATAGCGCTCCGAATGGGGGACACTTTGCAGCGAATAGGACCGCCCTCAAGATCTTTCATAGTGGTTTCTATTGGCCGTCGATCTACAAGGATTGCCATGAGTTTATCAAGTCATGTGATCGATGCCAAAGGATGGGGAATATCACGAAGAGGGACGAGATGCCGCAATGAACTATCATGGAAGTGGAGCTCTTCGATGTTTGGGGGATTGATTTCATGGGTCCTTTTCCCAAGTCTCAAGGGTTCTCCTACATTTTACTTGCGGTGGAGTATGTTTCTAGATGGGTCGAGGCCATTCCGACTACAACCAACGATTCGAAGGTGGTGATCAAATTCCTCCAGCGAAATATTTTGACTCGGTTTGGAACTCCGAGGGCTTTGCTTAGTGATGGGGGGAGTCACTTCAACAATCGTTGGTTAGGGTCGCTTCTTGCAAAATACGGAGTCAAGCACAAGATTACATCGCCCTACCACCCTCAAGCAAACGGTCAAGCCGAGTTAGCTAATCGTGAGATCAAGCAAATCTTGGAGAAAACCGTCACCAACAAAAAGGAGTGGGCGAAGTACTTGGATGACGCACTTTGGGCCTATAGGATGGCTTTCAAGACACCAATCGGGAGGTCGCCATATCAATTGCTATTTGGCAAATCTTGCCACTTACCAATGGAGTTGGAGCATAAAGCTTATTGGGCGACGAGAAGAATCAACTTCGAGTTCAAGGAAGCCATGGGCCAAAGATGTGACGACTTGTTGGAACTTGATGAATGGAGAAACGAAGCATTCGAAAATTCGAGGATCTACAAGGAACGAGCTGCAAGATTCCACGACTTGAGCATCAAAAAGCGTAAGTTTGAAATTGGTGATGATGTTCTTGTTTTTAATTCTCGACTTCGTTTATTTCCAGGAAAATTGCAAAGTAAGTGGTCGGGGCCGTACGTCATTTACAAGGACTTGAAGAACGGTGCATTTGAGGTGTTGAAGAACGATGGTGAAAAATTCGTAGTAAATGGACATCGCCTCAAGCACTACTTCAAGCCGATGCCTCTATTCCCTAAGAAAGCGGCCACTTACCTCGATGACCCAAAGTAGAAAGGAGGTATCGTCGGGCTAAAGACGTAAAACGTAGCACTTGTTGGGAGGTAACCCAATATTCATATCCCGTTTTTATTTTGTTTCGTTTTACGTTTTAGAGTCTTAGGTAGTTTATTTTTTGTAGGTTTGAGTCAAATTTCGTATTTTAGAGTCGAACCCCTTAATATACTAACGAATGTTAAAGAGTTGTGAAGAAAACAAAATCGAGCAGGACCTCTCGACACCTCTCGATCGAGAGGTCGTTCGAGAGGTGAAATTGTGGCATACAGTAGGGGTCTCTCGACACCTCTCTCGATCGAGAGGTGTATCGAGAGGTTTTGAATTTTTTGATTTCCCAGGTGTGTCATGTGAAGCCTCTCGATCGAGACCCCCGTGTTTTCGATCGAGAGGGGAGGTCAGAACGTACAGTGCAGCACCTCTCGACACCTCTCTCGATCGAGAGGTCGATCGAGAGGTCAAATTTCAGATTCCAGTAGCTACCTCTCGACAGGTCTCTCGATCGAGAGGTCGATCGAGAGGGTCGTTGACGGCGCACATTCTGACTTTGACCAGGTTTATTTACTCCTTTAAATACACCTTTTGCACACAACTCACATACCATTCTCTCATAACTCACAAATTCTCTCAAGCACACACAAGAACTCTCAATTTCCTTCTTCAATTCGTCAAAAGGTACTCGATTTCTTGCTCTCTTGTTATCAATTCTTGATTCTTTACATGATTTCACATGTTTTGACCGATTAAAATTCAATTTTGATGGTTAAATTTGTTGAATTGATAGATTGGGTATTAGATTGAGCATGATAGATTGGATTCATGGAATTCATTGAATTATTTGTATGAATTGAATTCTTGGATGAATGCGGAGAGAATTGTGTATTGATAATCGAATGAGTCTTTATATTTGTCTATGAATTGTTGAAGATTCGTTGGTATCTATATACATGAGATTGAGATTGTGTGATTATAAGTTCATGATTATGGAGGAGTATTGTGGTGATTGTATAAATTGGTGATGAAATTGAGTTGATAATGGGGGAGAATTGAGTTTGGTTGAAGTTTGGGGGATGATGATTTATATTGCTCTATTCTTGCATTCCTTGTATTAATTGGTGATATTTTTAGGTACTAACGATGGCAAGAGACAAGGGCAAGAATGTCGCTTCAACCTCTTCGGGCAAAGGCAAGGGAAAAGAAAAGGTCACCTCTTCGAGCAAGGGAAAGGAGACATGGAAGAATGACAAGACTATCCCGGAGACTAGAATACCGCCGGCGAGGTCGATGCCCTCAAGTTTGGAGCCCAAGGCGTTCAAACTCAAGCTCACAACGGCGGAGTCAAAGAGGAGATGGTCCCACCTTGTGCAACTCAAGCACAAGCATTGTCGTTTCCTACATCAAGAGACGGTGGCGGCGATGGGGATAGCTAATGAGATCACCCAATTGATGCAACGAGGAGGCTTCACCAACATATTTCAAGGGAATCACTTCACCTACCACATTCTCACGGTGGAGTTCCTCTCAACGTTGGTAGTGGAGCGAGTCAACCAAGTGCCCCATGTCATTCGTTTCCAACTTGGTGGTTAACCGAGAGAGCTTGATATGGATCAACTTAGCGATGTCATCGGAGGAAACAAGCATGGTGAATATATTGGCAACAATCATCCGAACTTGCAAGATTTGTGGGCACACTTCATGGATTTTGAGGAGGAAAGAACAAGATCCTACAACCCGGCGAAAGCAAAGGCCACCTCAATTCGGAATCCCACGATTCGCTACTTCCATAGGCTGATCTCGTGCACCATTCACTCCCGTCATGACTCCGGCACCTTCCTTGCCACCGACGCTCATCTTATTTGGACTTCCTTGCGAGGACATTCACAATGTGCAGCCCTTTACCTCGTCGATCATATGGAGAACCAAGCATACTTGTTCGGGGGGCAAAAGATCGGGATAGGAGCTTTCGTCACTCCCATTGCCCAACACTTCAACATTCCGATTGGAGAGCAGCCCGTATCTACGTCCATCTTTGTAGATAGACGGACGTTGGAGCTTGCAAGGATGATCTCGTATGACACGTCCGGGTGGTTCTTCAAGTTACATGGGATGAGTGGCATTTATCTCTTTCCGCTTCCGAACAGTTATTTGACGGAGGTGATCGGGAACGAGAAGCTGCGGAGAGGGAACGGAAAGATGGATTCTCCTCAACACAAGGAGCTTATGTGGGCTGAGGGAGGTCCAAAACCCGACAAAGGTGGTGATGATGATGAGGAGGAAGAAGATGAAGACGAGGCTGAGCAATATGAGCGGAGATTTGATCAAGGGGAAGATGCTTTTGAGCAAGGATACGAGGGTGTTCCACAGCCCGGTTTTCATATGAGAGCTCCAGATTTCTCTACAATGCGGGATTGGCACACGGAGTCAATGGAAGCAATGGACAACTATCATTGGGATAGTAGGGAGTTTGTTTAATCCCAAGTACGAGGAGTTCGCGAAGAGGTACAAACGTTGAGAACCGAGGTGGGGGATCTTGGTACATTTATTGGAAGTCGTTTTGATACTCTCGACGCCTACATCGAGAATGAGAGGAAATTTCGAGAAGAGGAGGCGAAGAGGCGTGAGGATGAACGAGCATACTTGGAGAATTATAATAGGATGGTGCATGAGATGCACTATTTCTATCCTCACTACCCGGAGAGCCATCAACGATTCGACCCCAATAACCCCGACAACCCTCCCTTCCCACCGCCATTTCAATGAGGTCAGTTTTTAACTTAGCCTACTTCTTTTCTTTAAACTTATTTCGTTGCTATGCTTTGAAATAAGTTTGGGGGAGGGAAAGAGTGTCTAAGTTAATTACTTTTATTGTTTTCTTGCTTTGAGAGTCTTTTATTTGTTAGTATTATTTTGGGGTATGTTAGAGTCTTTTATTGTTTTGAGTCTTATGTTTAAATTGAGTCAAGTAAGCATGTGATGATAGTGTTGTGAATTTGGCCGATGACAGAAAAAGTTTGTTGATTTTTGGAGAAAATTCATGATCTTTATTATGCATGGAACCTTGGCGAAGCGACGCATTTTATTCATTGAAATTGAAGCATGTCATGAAGTCGGGAACTAGTTAGTTTGAACCCGTGAGTTTTGAGCTATTGGTGCATATTGATGCCTATTTTCTTGATTGAGTGATCATGTATGCTTCATTGTTTCTAGTACTTGCCCTATTTCTCCGTCAAGACCTTAGTATATTTATGAACTAGGAGATGATATTAGGCCATTCTTTCGTAGCCACATGATTCCCATACACTAACCTTGATCATTATCTTTGTTTACCCCCTTTGAGCCTTGTTATGAGCCTTTCTTTCTTGAACTTGGATGATAGGAGGTTTGGATGGATAAGGGTATCTTTAGTGGAGTTAGTTGATGATGTGGGAAGGAGTTGAGTAGATTATCTTGGTGTGGTATGAAAAGAAAAAGAAAAGAATTTGAGATGCTTGATTAAGTATAGTTATCTATCCCTATGAGCTTAGAAAAAAAATAGAAAAAAAAAAAAAAAAAAAAAAAAAAGAGAGAAAAGAAAGTTAGAGCCTTTGTTCGAATATTAGAAAGAACATTTATTAGAGGAGCTCTATAGTAAAAAAAAAAAAAGAAAAAAAAAAACAAACAAAAATAAGCATAAGGGGATAGTTAGCTTGGATTGTATATGTTGCATCTATGATTGAGTTTTGTAGTTGGTGTTGGATGGTAGAAGATGGAGTAAAATCTATACTTTGGGTGAAGTTGAAAAGAGGTTGATGATTTGGAGCAATTTGAGTCACTTAGCCTATATATTTCCTACCTTAACCAATGTCCCTACGTTACAAGCTTTTACAAAGACCTTTTTGATCTTAGTTTGTGAATATTACATTAGGTGGAGATGTTGAGATTAGGGGCAAGCCTATGGTAAACATGTTGCATTACATTGATGTTGAGTGAACCCCATGATGTGCATTATATTACATCTTTTCTTTGAGAGAGTTGAGAGTTCACTTATATACATAATCTCACATGTTGGAGAGTGTTCTTTGATAGATTGACATGTTTCGAATTTGTTGGATAGGTTGTGTTATTAATGCTAAGGTTGTATGCATAGTTTTGATCATGATCATGAGTATTGGTTTTGAAAAGTTTTTGAGGCCTATATAGTTCACAATGCTAGAGTCTATTGTTTATGTTTTGGTATTGTTCGGGACGAACAATGTTTAAGTTTGGGGGATTTGATATAGGTGAAATTTACCTTGTTTTCATAGCCAAAAAGAGTCGATTTTGTGTCTCGATTTTATAGTATTGTCTATGTTTTATATGGTTTTTAGTATATGGGACAATATTATGCTTGTAGGTGTTTTTCTGTGTTTTCAGGCATAAATTGATGATAAATCGATGATAAAACCCCGAGACGAGAAAAGGCGTGAAGATCGAAGCTGAAAATTCAAGATTTGAGTTCGAGTGAAGGCCTCTCGATCGACCTCTCGATCGAGAGAGGTGTCGAGAGGTGCCTTCTGCCGCAGCTTTCGATCGAGAGCAAAAATGATACCCTCTCGATCGACCTCTCGATCGAGAGGTCTGTCGAGAGGTGTCCAGCCGGGAATTTTTCTCCTTATTTAATTTGACTCCTTTTTGGTCTAGGTTTTCCTTATGTAAATTTCTCCTATATATACTCCTAGTCTAGCATTGTAAACCCTAACACCTTATTATCTAGCATCTTATTATTTTACATACTTTCTAGCACACTTTTATTTTAGAGTTTTGTATTCAACATTGGAGCTTTTCAAGTTTATTCAAGATTCAAGTTTTGAAGTTCTTCGTGTTCAAGATTCAATTCCAAGTTTTCCTTACTCTTACTTTTTAATTATGTTCATTCAATCTTTTGTGTTTATGTTTGCTTTAATTATGTCTAGCTAAATTCCTTAGTTGATTTTAGGGATTGAATGCCTAATTGAATTTATGTAAGTGTTTTTGTTTACAATTAGCCTTCCAATCTAGATGCATGTTTTCATGGTGCTTATTCTCATGCATGATTACTTGATCACTAATTGTGTATGCAAAGTTATGTTCATATGCCTTGATTAGGATATTGCATAATAGATCTCATGAATACATGATATGATAGTTTGATTTGTCTTAATTGATAATTGAATTATTATATGTTCATATATAATTGATTTGGTGTCTTAGTTGAACCTAGTTGATTATATTATTGGTACTTGTTCTATTTTGCACTTGATTCGATTCTTACAATTCGAAAGAATATTAGGATCTCGTTGGGTGACTACTTGCATTGCTTTAATTAGGGTGTAAGTTATTTTTGCATGTATCACATTTAGATTGGATTAAAGTGGTTAATTGTATTCATTAATTATTTGCATATTTTTGATTAGGTAGGCTTCCCTAGAATCAACACTTTTCCTTAATTGTTCACTTTCCTTATTTACTTAATTGCTTGTGCCTTAAGTTGTTTTATTTGACTACTTATTTCTTTACTTGTCTATTTCCTTATATGATTACTTGAGTTCTTGTTATTATTTGCCTAGTATAAATACCACATTCACTAAACCCTTAAAAGCCTAGACATCACATTAGTTCTTGAGTAGAGGTATTGTGTGCGTTTTCGGTTTATCAGTCCTTGTGGATACGATACTCGTGCTTCATTATATTACACCTATTTTGTGTGGTAGAAATAGTGCGATCAGCTAACCCGCATATTATTCTTAGCAGCCCATAACATGCAACATTCAGGGCCACTAACCTTACTACCTTCGACCTTCCCTGTTACATTGTAAGAAAGAAAACGATGCAACAGTAATAACGAATTATCACGTAAAAATGAAGCAGGAGCACCCTTCTGTCCCCAGTTATCACACCCAGTCAAATCCTTCCATGCAGCAAAATAATTAAAATCATGAGACACAAACTGGGCAGCAGCATCAGAGTAATGGAAACCAAAAATTTCATGCATAGTATAGCAAGAAACTTCACAAAAAGTACCACCCAAATTACACAGCAAAACAGACTCATCCTCATAACCTTCATCAGTATTCTTCCCTAATCTAGCAGTACACAACATTTCCAAGCACAATATATCATGCCCCTCCCATTGGTTATTAAAATACTGGGTTAAGCCTAGGACTTCTAAATATTCAGCAAGAGAATCCCCTAGACGCAATCCCTCAATAAACGTAGGCGAATAATGGTGAGGGGGCAACAATTCCATATTTCGGAGATGAAGGTACCTATTTGTTACCTCATAACCGTCATTGGTATCGAAGGGAGCATGAAAAGAGACGCCGAATTCTCCCGGTGTAATTCCTCCGACTGGACGAACTCGCATCCGAGCGGCGAATGGAAGGTTGGACGATGCCGCTCCAACAACCGGGGCTGCTCTCTTTCGTCTCGACATTTTATAGCACCTGAAAACAGAGGAAAACCGAAGAAAAACGTAAAAAGAACAAAAAGAAGAAATAAAGAAAAATTGGTGGAGATAGTGCGCAGGTCTGCTGGAGCGGGCGCGCGCTGTCACTGGAGCGGGCGCTCTAGGAGAAAATTTGGAGCGGGCGCTCCTCTGTGTTGGAGCGGTCGCTCCGGCAGGGAAAACGACGGCCGGCGCTAGACTCTGGTGGTTCCGCAGTCGGCGAAGGCAGACGGCAGTGCAGGCGGCGGCAGGCTGAGCAAGCGGCGGCAGACGGAGCAAGCGGCGGCTTTGGCGACAGCCGGCGGGCGGGGGAACGGCGGCGACGGCTCCGGTGACTAAAGTGACGGCCGGCGGACGAAGAATAATGGCGGTGGTCGGTGGGCGGGTCGAGAGAGGAATTGGGGGCTAGGGTTCGTGCACAAGAAATACAAAGAAATTAGAATGAAAATAGAAAAGAAAAGAGAAAATATACCTGGCTCGTAGAGGTGGAGCTGGCGCTCCGAACACCAGGAGCGAGCGTTCCGTATGGGACTCACTGAAAATTAATTTCCAACGTTAGTGGAGCGAGCGCTCCAAACCTGGCTCGCTCAAATTTTTTTTTTTATTTACTGCCTCCTATTTTTTATAATAGTCACTTTGGGATTTTCTCTTTTTAAAATTTATAGGTCATTCTACTTCATTTTTCCAATAATGTCCCTATTAAATTATGTTTATTCCCTCTATTATGCATTGAACTCCTTTCACTCAAAAATAGATACATAATATTAATTGAGGCTATTTTAGTCAAAATTTAAATTTCTTAAAACTTGTGCAAATAGCTAAAATGACTATTAAAAAAAATAGGAGGGAGTATTTATTTTTTAATACGTGGGTTGCCTCCCACCAAGCGCTCTTTTAACGTCATTAGCTTGACTTACAAAAATTTAATCAAGAAGAAAAAGAAGGGGGATCGGAAATAAAAATGGTCTCGACCGTTTGATGCAACGTCTCTCCTTCAATATATAGCTTCAAGCTTTGACCATTAGCAGAAAATATGTACCCCGACTCTTCATTCTTAATCTCCACAGCTCCATGGGGGAAAACTCGAACCACCGTGTAAGGACCTTCCCATCTAGACTTGAGCTTGCCCGGAAAGAAACGAAGACGAGGATTGCAAATAAGTACCTTCGTCCCGGGCTTGAACTCCTTATAGGCAATCTTTTTGTCACGGGGCCTCTTCACCTTATCCTTATAGATCTTCGCATTCGATGCAGGTGGCGAGTTTTCCTCATCTACATCATCAATCTCCTCCAAATCCCGTAGACGTTGCTCGATGTCCTCTTCCTCATCCACGCAACTAAAGAACTTGTCATCCTCTTCTTCATCTTCAATGACTTCTTCAAAACCTGCTACCCTATTAAAATCCTCACGAATATTTTCCTCAACAAGAGGGTTAACAAGCTTAACATAAGAACAACTATGAAGAGAGGACGAAGGAATTGAAGGAGAATTCCTAAATACCGAAAACGTCACCGAACCTCCTTTGATGGCCATGCTCAATGTTCCGGAGCCAACGTCGATTCGAGTTTGAGTAGTAGCCATGAAAGGTCTTCCTAACAAGAGAAGATGACCTTTCCCGCTCCTAGCTCCTCACCCCACGTCAAGCACAATGAAATCGGCAAGAACTCGAATACCTCCCACAAGTAAAGCAACATCTTCCATAATTCCCAAGGGTCGCCTCAAAGAACCGTCGGCTAACTCGATGTAATAATCTGTAGGCTTAAGATCCCTTGAACCCATTCTTTCATAAATCGAATAAGGCATCAAGTTCACCGCTGCCCCCAAATCCAACATACCCGACACACGATCCCCATTATCCAAACCAACATCTAAAGTAAAACTTCCGGGATCACCTTGTTTTGGTAGAGATGAGAGAGGAGCGGCCGAGGTAAGAGAGGTGTGAGAACGAATTCGGCTAGCTTCGATGGAGGCCACAGTGTGACTCCTCATTTGCTTGTCTTCGCCTTGCTTCTTGTTCTTCAATCTGCTCGGGAAAGGGATAGGAGGCACGTAAGGATTGGGCGCCTTATGAAAGTTGGTCTCCTCCTTCCTTTCTTCAGTTTCGGGTGCTGGTGGCGCAACAGGGGGTCGGAGCGGGCGCTCCATGCTGGGCGCGCTCGAAATTTGACTTTGGGGGACTTGGAGCGGGCGCTTCGAAGGTTGGAGCGGTCGCTCCAGTTGAGACTCGCTCTGAATTAGCTGGTGATGGAGCGGGCGCTCCAGGAGATGGAGCGGGCGCTCCGGTGTTGGCTCGCTGGAATTTTGATTTTGCAGAAGAGGGAGCGGTCGCTCCAAGGTCTGGAGCGGGCGCTCCGCATGCCGCGTGCTGGAACTGCTTCTCGACGGGGTCCAGCTGCTGCTCGGGTCCCAACGTCCATTAGTTGGGCCCGTTCCTCCTATATCGGGCATGACGACACCATTATCCACCGTTCTTCCATCCCTCAATACAAAAATTGATTGAGCTTGATAAGTTGGCGGATGTTGGGGCGGAATCGGAGGAACATATGGAGGATATTGGGCTTGCACTTCTTGAGCTTGTTGCGGTTGAATTCCTTGACTCGAAATTCGCCCCGGTTGTTGAATCAAGTGCATGGACCCTGAAATTTGTCCAATAGCCGTCTCGAGCCTCTTTATGGTAGCATCATGAGCCTCTCGAGCCAATTTAGCCTCATGAAGGAATGTAGATAGACTCTCATCGACGGGAGGCTTTTGTGGAGGTCCTTGAGGACGAGAATTTGGGTAGTATGGAGGTGGTGGATAATATGGATTTGGAGGGTATTGTGGATTGGCAGGATATTGTGGAGGTGGATAATATGGAGGTGGAGAGGAGTAGTATGGATTTTGAGGAGGGTAGGGATTATTATATGGAGGGGGGCGACGATTTTGGAAATTCGGGTTCGTACCTTGCCCTTGAGGTGGCCTCACACCAGAATTTTGATTCCTTGCATTCCATCCTCCTTGATAACCTTGAGGTGGGGGCATGTAACCTTGAGCGGCATAGACGTCGGCTCCTCCTTCGTATGTGAATGATCCCATATTTTCGCAAACCTCCTTGATATGACCTAGCTCTCCACAAATGTCGCACTGGTCCGGCTTCCTATTCTCCACTTGAGGTGCAGGTGCGTTCTGCTTCATCTTTAGATTCTCGAGATCTCTCAACATATCGACCATCTGCTTCGTCATGTCAGGGCTCATAGTGACTGCTTTTGCCTCCATCTTCCTTGGCCTAGATGACTTTTGTTGAGAACTAGAGGCAAGTGTCTTGATTGGTGTGTAAATGTTAGTATTTTCGTAGTGTTTTCGAGTCCGTTTTCGTTGTGTTTTTGTGTCATTTTGTTTGTCTTTTGCTATGATTCGGTTGTTTGGAGTTTGGTTCGTGTAGGATCGTTAGGTGGAAGAAACGGAAGGAAACGGCTCGAAAAAGGCGAAGAATTGAGGAAATATCAAGTTTGGAGCGAGCACGACGCTGGACGATCGTCCAAGACTCTGGACGACCGTCCAGAGTACTCTGGACGAGCGCGCTGATGCTGTGGACGAGCATCCAGAGTAGAAATTGAAGAAGCGAGCGAGTGCGACGTTGGACGAGCGTCCAACGTACGTTGGACGACCGTCCAACGCTCCGGCCAGCTATTCTTTCCTTATTTATCTAGGTTTTTACCTAGTATATATATATCATCCTTGTACACGAATTTGTAACACCTTTTATCATTGTTTAGCTTTAGTTTTCAGATTCAAATACTTTAGTTTAGCTTTCTATTGTTCGGATCCGGATTCGTTCTTCGTTTATTGCAATTTAATTCAAGACGTTTATTTAATTCAAGTTCTTCGTTCTTCGTCTCAATTTTCGTAAGTTCTTTTATTGCTTTCGTTTACTCATTTTAATTGCTTGCTTTCGTTTTAGATTCGTTTTCTTAATTGCTCCGTTTAAATTCCTTAGTTTAATTTCGTTCTTTCGATTTCAAGTTTAAAGTTTAGATTCGTTTTTCTTGCTTTCAATTCTTTCGTTTTTCAAAGTTTTCAAGTTAAATTAATTTGCTTTTAATTTCCAGATTTCAATTCATCATGTCTAGATTTATTTATGCTTCTTTCTTTGCTTCCGTTTTCTTCGTTGCTTTCTTTATTGCTTTCCTTTCGATTCTTGCCTAGGTAGATTTAATTGCTTTCTTCTAGTTTAATTCTTAGATTTATTTCTTGAGTTCTAGATTAGTTATTTACTTGCTTTTATTTATTGCTTTTATTTATTTTAATTGCCTAGGATTTAAAAAAAAAACCCCAAAATATTCTTTACTTGCTTTCTTAGTTTTAGGTTTACTACATAATTAATTGCCCTGTTAAGTTTTCCTTGAGATTCGATACTTTGGTTTTACTTGCTAGTGCTACGATAGGATTTCGTTCTATTGCGAACACTTTTTAGTGAAACAAATTTTGGACGAGCGTCCAGCACATGACGGGCCCCCAATTCGATTTCAACTCGAATTCCCCTAGGTTTTCACTTAACCCCCTTATCCCATCCCTCTCTTTCTCACAGTTTCTCCTCCACAGTGCAGCAAAGACCATCTCGAGCAGCCAATCGCCGCCGTTCATACTTGCCGCCGCCGCCGCTACCGCCGCCGGAATCTGACGCCGCCACCAGGTGCCACCACCGTCGACTTCCACCACCACTAGTAGCCGCGCTTCCACGTCCATTCTTCACCGCCGCTTACAGCTGTGCACTTTCCGTCGCTCGCCGCCGACGAGCCCACGTCCAGCGCTCGCCCAGCACCAAATTCACCTTGGGCGAGCGTCCAAGCAGTAGTGGACGGGCGTCCAACCCAGCTGCTGCCCGATTTCGTTTTCGGTCCGTTCCGGCCCGTTTTCGTTGTCAATCCATTCCCATCTCATCCCCGTTCCACCCCTGTCACTACCATGGTTCGTGGAGAGCTCGGAGAAGCCCGCCCTCTCACCGATGCACGCATTCCGTTGCATCGCCGCCCCGACTACCACACGTCCGGAGTTTCTCCAGAGCTTTATGGCCGTCAACGGAACGTTCCCTTCCCGACGGAGAGGTTTGAAACTACGAACTTTTATCACCGTTTACGTGGCAAGGATATTAGACCTCCTAGGCATTTCAATGTGGATTTTCTTCGTCGCTTACCTATTTGGGAGACGCTTAGAGGATACATAGACTGTTTGGGCCTTATGAATTTAATTACGCATGCTTGAGAGGGTCATGAGAGCTTATGAATTGAAATGTGTTCTAGTTTTAGGTTAGAACGTAATGAGGAGAATGAGCTTTGTATGTATGCAACTTTTAGGGGTGA
This sequence comes from Thymus mandschuricus, assembly GCA_029379335.1. Classification (NCBI taxonomy): domain Eukaryota; kingdom Viridiplantae; phylum Streptophyta; class Magnoliopsida; order Lamiales; family Lamiaceae; genus Thymus; species Thymus mandschuricus. Next base: position 21,178,725 of record CM057083.1, read on the forward strand.
GTTGTGGGAAATTCCTAGACGGGTGATGCATGAAGCGTTTGGTTTTCATTTGGGTGATGGTTTGTCTGAGTTCATGCCGTCTGATTTCAATGTGTCTAATGCTTGGTTTGCGTTGACGGGTGTTACTAATTATAAAGCTTCTGGTGTGCCGAGTGCTTTTATCAAAGATCATGCTTTATTAATTCTTCATCGTTTTCTGTCTTGCATGATTACTGGTAAGAAAGAGCATAATAAGGTGAATGCGTTAGAAATTTATTTGCTCCATTGTGCTTCTAACAATATTAGGGTGTGTATGGCTCCGTTTATATGGTCCCAACTTACTAATGTGCAAACTAAGAGTGGAGCACACCCTACTTTGAGTTATGTGGCTACAGGTTTGGCACGCCATTTGCGAGTGGATATTTCTCAAAGCGCCGGCTTAACTCGAAGCAAGGAGATTACCCTCAACGAGCTTATCAACGCTCATCTCATGCGAGGGGCGACCGAGTTCGTTCCCGTTCGGGAGAGAGCGTCTGTTATTGCCTATCATGCAGCTCGTCATCTCCATGGTCTCCCAAGTCAAGAGTCGGGGGATGAGGAGGAGGAATATGAGGACGGAGACGATGATGAGGAGCAAGACGATGATGAGGAGCAAGACGATGATGAGGAGCAAGAAGATGATGAGGAGCACAACGAGGGCGAAGAAGAGGATGGAGACGAGGAGGAGCAGCTGCACGTCCCGGACGACAACGAGCGTTTGATTCACTACTACACTACGAGAGATCGTGTCCGGGCTCGTCAGAATATGGAGGCCGAGGTTCCCCCTTATTGGGCCGACTTTAGGACCGATTTTACACAATTCCAAGAGAATGTGTTTAATCGGTTCGATGATTTGTCGACCCAAGTGACGGGGTTGAATAGTCGGGTGTCCCACATGGAGAGTCACTTGACTCGTTTTACCGACTTCTCGGTGGCCTCTACCTCTACCTCTACTCCACCGGACCCGAACGACCCTCGT